>CM038636.1:3962042-5414542 GCA_021554675.1 Leuciscus idus | reverse complement strand
TTTAATCCAACTAAGCTTTATTAATGCCATTTTAAATGGTCAAACCAATTAAATAACTAACCAGTGATTATCATACTAAATAATTAGCAGGTGAGTAAAGCCCTTTTTTTTTTTTTTTACAGAAAAATGTATTTAATAACTGAACAGGCAAGTATCTGACGCAGAAATTGAGGCCTGCCAACATCTAAAGGTCAAGTGACATGTTATGAGAATGCTGCTGAACAAATTGCTTCCCAGTTGACTGGGGGAATTTCAAACAATTTATTTTGGCTGAATGACAAAACTTCAAACGTTCCTTGAAAAATAACAAAATAATATTCTATTTCTAACATTATAGGAAGAGTGGCCATAATAACACTACGTTCAGTCAGCATTTTTGGCAAAATCATCACCGCGTTGGTCTACAGATAAAATAATAATAATAATAATAATAATAATTCAAAGGTAGCTGCTGATATGGCTGATATGATATAATAATGATATATGATATAATCTCTAGGTATGGCTCAGATCCCTTTTCCAATGCAAGCATATGGGATTTTGTCTTCTATTTTATGGTCTGCCAGAAGAAAATCATGAGCCTGATGGCTTTGAAAAATATCATCTCCTCAACAAGCAATGATTTGATTTGAGTTATAATCCATGTCCACAGCTCAAACTGTGCAGGACGAGATTCATGCCAAATTTGAATACATACTGTAGGGTAAGAGGTTTGTTCATTTTTGTTGCACTTACAGTAAATTCTAATAAAACACCAAATTACCAATAACATACCAGAAACAGACATTTATCAAAGTCACTTTGTTTAATTATTTTAGCATTCCAGCCCTTTTAAATGTAGTCTTTGAAGCCTGTCTGAGTTCCAGCCAAATGTTAATCGTACGGAAGCATAGAAAAGTGCCCAAGCCTTGGCACAGCATTGCAGACATCTAACGAGACCTAAAAACTTTATCTACTGCACTTAAATGACCAAGAAATAGGCCACACGAGAGAAGCAGCTTTCACCTTCCAGCTCTTGGAAAGCAGTTTGGAATGAGGTCTCTCATTAAGCCATCATATTCACAGACCTTCATGGGCTAAAGAGTTCATTAATGAAACAAGTTTAGAGGCTAATTGATAAGCGAGAGCCAAGACTTTTGGAATTTACACAGTCTGGTGTTAAAAGTCCACAAAAAGTTATCTAAACCCAAAGTGCTGGACCACACTCATTTAGGAAATGGCAGTGGTGTTGGAGGAATGTAGAAAACATTTCAATTCAAGGACATCATCTTTTTACTGCTCTTGGAGGCAGAGAGCATGACAAGCATAGACTTAAAGAAATAGTACTTAAAAAAAAAAAAAAAAAAAAAAACATAATATCGCAAACACAAGCAATATAGTGTTAAACTGACAAAAAAGCCTTTGCTCCTTTTCTGGTTGTCAAACATTAACAAACCCAGCAGTCCATCGTTAAAAGTGCAGTAGGTGATTTATGAGAAACGCTGTTGAAAGTAGGGCTGCACGATGTATCGTTTTAGCATCGATATCGCGATGTGCGCATCCACGATAGTCACGTCGCAGGATGTGCGATGTCAAGAATAGGTATCGTAGTTGATCCGTGATTCATGATCCGTATGGGCCAGCTGCTCCCCGGCCCTTAACGCATGTGATTCGCTGATTAATTGCAAAATTTAACCATCATAGACTGAAAGTTTTTAAGTCCTGTCAGTTTAAACATCAAGCACAAGAAGTGTGCGCACGCAGAGCCGGGCAGACACAAAGTTCAGTGCTCTTTCTCTTATTTCTGAGCTTGAACGGACACGAGAATTCAAAATTAAGTCAGAATGCCCGTCTCGGTGAATATCCTCATAAACACAGTCGGTTATGCAGGGCTTTTCCTGCATTGAAATTTTTTTGGCAGCCGCTAAAGCGAATTTGTGTCCCGCCAAAGCCTTATTTGATCAGTGAGTGATGTAGAATAGAATGACTGCTGCGCTTGACAGGGCGCATATAAGAACGAGCAGAGAGAGAGAGAGAGAGAGAGAGAGAGAGAGAGAGAGAGAGACGCACGCACCCTCACCGTCATCAAACAACACGAGTGCTGTCTTGCTCTCTCTCCCTCGCGCATATTAATCAAAATCAATTGACGTGATGGTAAAAGGTCGAAAGACCAAAGTTTCACGTGGAGCATTCAGAGATTATTTTCTCCTGAATAACTGCGGGGTGTGAATTGTGCTAAAAAAAGAATGAATTGTCTCTAAAAAGCGTTCTGCACATTCAGCTGATATAAACCAATTTCAATAAACGAAAATACCTATCCAGTGATGAAATGTTTTCTGTGTTGACAAATCTTGTGCGATGTCCTAAACTGGCGAGATAATCACACAATGTGTGCCGTAGGCTACACTGACATGTCCGATTAGCGAACTAATGACTCCTTTGAACCAATTCACTTTAATCTGGTGAAATTGTTTTCATATCGCAAAATATATCGCAGAAAAATTAAATATCGCAATGTCATTTTTTTCCCCAATATCGTGCAGCCCTAGTTGAACGTGGATCGGACTGAGCAGCACAACACACTTGTAGCCAATCAGCAGTGGGGGGCGTGTCCACTCATAATGGGGGAGGAGAGAGAGTGAGATTTGAAGAAAGACTGTAGAAAGAGAGATGGCTGAGAGACATTACAAAAGAGAAAAGCTCAGAGGAATATCACTGGAAAAAGAAGGGTTATGATCAGGCAAGAGCTTTAGGGAACCGCATTAATAATAGAAAAGCTTTCTAGCACTGGAGAGACCTAAGCGGGAAGAGAAAACGGACATGAGGTTGAGTTGTTTCTGATCCATTGGTTTTGCTGTTTCACAGAACCAAGATATACTGTTGTTGTAATGTTAGCTCTAGTAACAGCACAGTTATTAATGTGTCATTGTTTGTCTGGAGCTGCTGTGCTGCTGGCGACTAATAACTAACTCTTGCTTGTACAGTATATACGCTTGTAAACTGTATGTTCATGTTTTGTTCTTCCTTGTTCATTTGTCATCTTCAGTTTATTTTGCATAAAGCATTATTTTGCTTGGTTTCAGCAATGATAAAGAGACATTCACTCTTGCATTGTGTAATGTGCATTTTAAGGGCGGAGCAATGAAGGGAGGGGTGTGTTTGTTTGAGTTGATTTCAAATATTAACAGTGTTTCTCAGAAATCACTTACTGCACCTTTAATGTCATGAACTTCACCTATAGATAGAGTCAGTTAGCTTTGAGAAATATGTCTCTTTGCAGATGCTACTTGCTATAGTTTTAGCTTGTGCAATTACATTTTGAGTAAGTATATACAAATACTTTTTCAGTTTTGAGGCCACAGTTGTTCCGAATCGTATTAAACATGTACAATAGGGAATGTACATCATGTACGACACCACAAAAACAAAAGCATCAGAATCATTAGTTCCGTACACAAGGCCCGCTCAAAGAAGTCACATCCACTGGAGTGTTACGACACACACTCCCCAAGGACCCCTTAAAATGCTAATATATGCACAATGAGAACACCAAAACAACCAAGATGGTGTCATCCCTGACCTTTACAAACATTATTAAGACTAAACAGTTCAATATTAGCACTGGAATAATATTGCATAAACAGACAGCTAGTACTAAAGCAGAGCAAACACTGTAGATCATTATGAATCTGTACTTGGCTACACTAGAGGTCTTGCTGGGCGATCTACAGGTAAGATATTCAAGTAAAGATATTGTGTTTTACTGTGACTTTACCACGGTCAAGGAGTGTTCTTACACAAAGTGGAGTATCTAAAAAAAAAATATATATATATATATATATATATGTATGTGTGTGTGTATATATGTGTGTATATATATATTATATTAATTAATTACGTTTTTTTTATAATTTTTTTTATTATTATGGCAAAAGCAATATGATAAAAGCCATATAAATGTTTAATGAATTACCAGAACTACCGGTTACACATAATTCCTCCACCAATTAATATTTAAGCAATGTAACAAAAAAAATAAAAAAAAAAAAAAAAAAAAAATAAAAAAAAAAATAAATATCACATAAAAAAAATTAATAAAATAAAAACTTTAACCTTATTTAGAAGTTTGTTCTATTTATTAATCTATGTTTTGGCTGCTTAAAAAAAAAAAGATTTAAAATCAGCTCATCTGAGACAAATGAGACTGAGACACTACAGGTGGATATGAAAAGAATAAAGTCTGACTGAGATTTGTTTGGGAACATTATTCATGCAGATAGTCAAACACTTTTAGTTCCCCATACGTTCTCAGACTCGCAGGAATACATTTAGAACATATTTATTCTCAACAATACATATGCTGCATATGTCAATAAAATAGATTTTCCCTTTGTAAAGTCCTAATTAACTTTGACAAGCTGAATCTTGAGGACAAGCAATTTCGGCACCATTAAAACATAAAGCTGGCATAAATTGTGCATTGTGATGTGCTGAACAAAATAAACAGTATAGCAAAATGCAAATGAATTCTAAAAGAGTCCATGAAATCTGGTTCAGTCCATTTAAATGTAGTACGAGTGTTTTAAAGATGCTAAAAAATGAGAGTAAAACATTCATGGCACATCTTATGAAAGTCATTCTTATGCAGCTCACCCGAAACATTTATGGCCCACCCTAAAGCAAAACCATTAAACCCGTGCTAGACTTATCATCTGTCTTTATGGATCACATTTCTCAAAGAAATAGCCTTTTATCATCCTGAAATCAACAAAACATCATTTCAATCAAACATAAAAAAAAGTTCTCTCAGTTTGCAAATTATGTGGTTGAACTTTTAGAGACTTCAATGTGAACTAGGTTTCTATTTTTATTCCTATTTTAAAAAATAAAATACATTGGACTGATTTAATTTTTAGGTGAACCTATTTTTTTTCTATTTTTCAACCAAAATATTTCCATGTGCATACAGTATATTAACATTTTGTATGATTTTGTAGCACATCTCTGACCCCTATAAACGATTATTCGCCAAATATCATAAGTTCACTTCAAAAGGAAATTGAGATAGTTGTACAACCAGATAAAATATAAAGGGTTAAAGCAGGGACAAACACACCACTTCTATTCCCCGTTCCTTTTCATGACAAATTACAGCCAGTTTGTTGAGACCGATGTGAGGACTGCTCATTAAGCTTGGCTTCATTGGACAATCAATCAACAGGGAACACAGAAATACACCAAGGTACACTATTCAAATCACCTTGGGAATAAAAAAGAACGAGAAAAAAACACCTTGAAACTGCACTAATTAGAGGACAACATGGAGCCGCCGTTTCTTCCGCGGTGGCTGCGAGGACAGTGACATCATTAAAGTGTCATTATAAACACAATGTGTTGCTTGGATATGGTTATTGTGAGCGCGTTGGAGGTGCACGGCTGCAATCGTGTAATCGTGTGTTTGAATGTGCGTCATAGTTGAAGTCGACCTACAAGTGACTCACAAGAGCCCTAGAAAGCTTTGGCTTCGTTCTCCTTCCTTGGATGTGCGTATTAGTCTTAATGCAGACAGCGTGACTCAACAATGAGTCCTCAAACCAAAATGAAAATCAAGAATGTAAAAATGTGCAGAGATAGAGAGGAACATGACCAAGAGGTTTAAGAACAAACAAACAAAACAGTGGGTGGGCATAACAAGGATGCTTATAAAATATGATTGTGCCTCTTTGAAAAGAGTTGATAATTCTTTCAGGTCTTACAACTCTATGCCAGAAATTAAGTTCATGAATTAATTACAAAGAGTGGTTAATTATTCACAAATATGTACAAATAGTGCCTGTTTTGGAGTGAATCGAATGAAATGTGAGAAAGAAATTGTCTGGGTTCTCTCCCTTCAAAAAAAATAATAATAATAATACAAGCAATAGATAAAACTAATAATTAACTGACTACTATAGTTAACTAAAACTAAACAATAAAACTATTTTGTCACTTGCTAGTTAAAGTTTTAATAATTTGATTACTGTATGTTTTTGTCATTTTATTAGATAAATAATAATGAAAATAATAAAAATGACAAAACAGTACAGTAATAGAATTATTTAAAAAAAATAAAAAATAAAAAAATAATTCAAAATAGTTTATAAAAAGCTACAATGGTATCTCAATGATACTAAAATAGCACTGCTGATTGACTGACTAACTAAAGACAACATTATAATTTTAATAATAACAATAATATTAATTATTAGGACATTGCTTTGATTCTATTTGGTTCTATTTTTATGAGAATTAACAAACTTTGCAGATAAATTCTCACGAACCTCTAAAAGCACAGACAGGTAATGAAAACAAAAAGGGAAGGAGAAACAAACAAATAAAAATGAAAAAAGTATGAGAGAAAGCAGAAAAGCATTTTTCGTATCACAATGCCTTAAGGGCTTTTCATAAAAGTGTTTTTCCACACAAAGCTATTGAGATCCATATGTCTGCATTTAGCTGTCTGAGTGGACAATACCTGAGCCCTGGAGGAAGACACAGCGGAAATGCTTGTCTAGGAGAACAGATCAACAAGTAAAGACCACCCTACACTCAGCAGGACACACACACAGGCGTGTGTCTAGTGTAACAGAGGTGATGAGAGGACCTGCTGTTCATCAGCATTAGCGCACTAATGGAAGCCTGTGTGGGAACACCATCTCTCTCTGCAGACGTATATGATGAGAAACGTGTTGGCAGTCTCGGCAGCTTACAGGATATTTAGGTGTGTTATGTTTACTGTACCTAAAACTGATGTGTGTGGGAGATATGTGTGTCAGTAGTTAATGCAATGTATCCTTTGTTCCCCCCCATCAACATCACAATTTTAGACTTAGAGATACAGGTCCTACAACTGGTAGTGATTAAATGAGCTTTTTCACAATTTGTATGGTCCTGTAGTGTAGGCCAGCCTATGATTTTATGAAAATAATAATGCTCATGATGAATATTTAAGTAGTATCATGTCAGCAAGAGATGCTGTTCTGAAAATCAGCATGACTTTTATTCGCCCGTAGATAATAAAAGCCAAGCACGACTGCAATTTAGATTTTTTTAAAAAAAGTTAAATTGAAAGGAAGTTAAATATTGTGTAATTTTAGGCAATATTGTTAATTAGTCTATTTTTGTTCTGCCAACCAAAAAAGTTCCAAACATCGCATGTCTCTGAGCGACATACAGTAGTGATATTTGGTAACTGGATGAATAAATAGTTTTGAACAAATTGGTTGAGTGAATAATCCAATGATCTGCACGTTTCTCCTACAGAAATTGTCACACCCCTAGTTTTAGGTTTAAATAGTCCATGTAGTTATTGAATTAATATACGGTCACAAAAGCTGCACAAACAATTACCATAAAGAAATTAGCAAAATGCTAATGCTAAAATAGTTTTAGAGCAAGCGTAGGATTTCACGACAGAACAAGTCCAATTTTCAAAATGTCAACTTCCCTTGTTTAAAACCCCTCTGAGGGTTGTCTGTCATGGATGATAATAGAAGAGTTTAAATGAGTCATTTGTCCTCTTTCATGTGCATATGTGACAAAAAAGGGAGTTTATGCATGTTAGAGTGATTCACTTCACACATCGGTGGGTGTTGCGTCTGTGTAAACGGCCCCAAGGGTGAACGCTGTAATGGCACACAAGTGACGTTAGCTCCCTCAATGATTGCTCCATTTCTTCAGTGCTCACATGGCTTTTTATTGTCTCTACAACCCCGAAGGGGACAGAATAAAGCGGTAACACCAACAGCTTTATCACCACTATCGCTGTTCACACTGGTGTAAGTTTATTTATCAAGCAGGTCCTCTGGGATGGTAATTAGCTTCGAGTCTGTGGTGGCCACTGGGTTCCTCCTGATATTGGGTTTGTGAGCTGTAAAGAGGGTCATTAAGCAACCGGGTCAGTGAGAAATGTACCTGTGTTGACCTTGGACGTGACCCGCGCCAAGTCGATTCGTCTAGGGTGGGGGGCAGGAGCGGAGGGCTGGCGGGGACTGTGTTTTCGTCGTTCCGAGAGTTTGCTGAGTTTAGAGAGGGGGGCAAAGATTCCTGGAGAGGGTCAGAGAGAAATCATTCTGTTAGCAACTGAGGACAGATAAGAAAGCAAGAACCGGATTGTAAGCTGAGATAGAATTGAAAGACATGAAAACTGCCAATGACAAATGGCCAACTGATATAAAAAAAAACCCCAAAAAACAAAAAAAGGTCGGGTATCACCAATACCGATATGATATGATGATCCACATTGGGCAAATTGTGATACATATGTGAAGATTCCATAAAACGTGTGTTGCAATGTGAAAAAGCAATGTGTGTCGATATCGTAATTACGGCTAACATGTGCCATCTTTTGTCCGAACGTGTGCCACATAAAAAATAAAAAACACAATGCAAGGATTTAAGGATCATTGTAACATTTTGAGAGAACCTATCATTGTATATAACAATATATGATTGTATCAAGCATGTGAACAAATATTCTACATGGAAGAGACAGCTTAATTGCTCCAGGTTAGCCAGCTGGTTAATAAATGAACAAACTTACATAGTAAAAATTACACTCACAAGCTATTATTAGTTTAATAACTAGTTAACTAGTTATTTCGTCGTATCACAATCATGGCTTAACATTTAAAAGAGATTGTTTGATGCTTTATAAAGTTTTAGTAAACATTACCTTTCACTAGTTATGCTCAAATATTGTAGTAACCCACTTGTTTTGGAAGAGACAAGACATTGCTGTGCCTGGTTAGCTGGTTAGTAAAATTACACTCACTGGTTAGCTAGTTATGCTTGTATATCATCAACTGTTGTGGCTGGTTAACACATGATTCATTGGCGCTCTATCGTGTTGTCTCCGGTTAACTAGTTAGTAAAATAGACTTACTAGCTTGTTATGCTCAAATATTGTTGTAACACACTTGTCAAAGTTGTAGCTGGTTATCGAAGAGACATGGCATGACTTTGTTGTGCCCGGTAAGCTAGTTAGTGAAAATGTTGCTAACTAGTTAGCTACTTAAGTTTGTATATGGTCATATCACGTCGTATTTGTGGCTGGTTAATACAAAAACTAAGATCAACACAGAAGAGTCATGATCCCATGGCACTCTATTGCGTTGCCACTGGTTAACTAGTAAACATGACACTCACTAGTTAGCTAGTTATGCTGAAATATCACTGTAACACACTTGTCAAAGTTGTAGCTGGTTATTGGAAGAGACAACTCTTTCCTTGGTGCTTTGTTGTGCCTGTTTAATAAAGTTTGCTCACTAGTTAGTAACTACCTAGTTATGCTTATATAGTGTCAGGTCACGACTATCATATTCTTAAACTCAGATCAACACAGAAGAGTACTCTGTCAAGCACTCTATTGTGTTGCCTCTGGTTAACTAGTTTGTAAACCTACCCTACCTATGTATGCTCAAATATCGTCACTCCTCACTTATCACAATTGCTGGTTTAGACAAAAATATCACAGGATCACATTTGTCACAGTCTGGTTAGCTGGTTAAGACAACAATTCGGATTAACATAGAACAGACATGACTCATCCTAATTGTGTTGTACCTGGTTAGCTTGTTGCAATGTAATGTTAGCATTACACTTACTAGTTAGCTAATTATTTAACATTACTCTTTGCAAGTAACTATAATAAGAGAAAACAATGTACATTTAAACTCTTACCATGTTTACTTGGGCAGGTGAAGTACTGGACGCCAGCTACTGATCCATCATTCTTGCCAACTGGTTGGTGAAGCTCCACCCCAGCCCAAAGACCACCAGCAAACTCGGTGCTACCGCAAAACCGCAGAGTCCCAACCTTACAAAACAAAGCAGAGGGTAGATTAAACTAAGATTTACATGTATCCGCAACGCATTTAATCACGGCACCACGAGAGCATCCTGCAGAAACAGTGGCAAACCGAGGGGAGGCTCTGCGGGGACAGTGTGAGAAATAGTTTTCTGGCCGCATGGGCTGTCGAGGTGATAATACATGTTCAATAAACCCGTTTCATGCTCTCTTTATCTTGCTCTGTACTCCGGAGGGCAATGAAAAGTGATTACTGCTTTATTCCAGAAACAAAGAAGTGCATTTGCACAGAGCAGCACATATTTAGGCTCGTTCGACAGGTCGCCCTTGTTTTCTTATGCGCCGACATTCATAAACAGGCAAATTAGCTTGGATACAAATAATGTTAAAAATAAAATTGGGATCAAAGAAAGCCAGTGGCGCCAAGGATCCCTGAAGATAATGGGATTTTGATTAGCCAATCTGTAGATTCCCGGCTCTCTGCTCACTTCAGTCCCAATGTGGTGGAGGATTTCATTAATGGATAATTTGGAGTGTAGGTATGTGAATGCGAGAGTAGGTCAAAAAAAAAAAAAATGTAAAGGAAATATTTCTGCAAGGAGAAAGCAGAGCATGCACTCTGGTCTCTTTAGTCCCGCCATTATCCTTACCCACTGCAAATGTGTTTGAGAGCCCCAGCTGATTCCCTGCTCATTACTGATGATGTCTCAATGGGCATGTAGGACAGATTTGATTGCGTGGCAGCTTTAGGATACCATTCACTGACATTTTAGTTCTTTGCTAGGAGCGGTGCATGAAGTGATTTCTTTCTGACAACTCTCATTTTGCGGAACGTGTGTGGGGGGTGCACCTGTTTCTATTAAATCTGATTTCTCAACGGCTTCGATCAATATCAATCCCAGCAAACCTGTTATGTTCAAACACTAGCATCCGTAACCCCTGTCCTTATATTTTATGTGAGGACCAGCAAGTACACACATTTCCTTGATTTTTGAAGCAGACAGATGTACATTTTGTCCCAACATACACATACACACACGTGGACTTTGTGGACACACATGTGGACTTCCCATAGATGTGTTTTATACTTGACATAAAAGAAAGAAAAGAAAACCCTATTTTATTTGATCTGCTCCAAGAAAGTACATTTCCTGAATATAGTCAAACAAAACTTGAGTCTGAACACAGCAGACGAAAGGGCATTTAGAACTAATAAACTAAAAGCACATGAAACTGTCAAATAGTGTACTTAAAGGGGTGGTTGATTATGATTTCACTTTTCTAACTTTAGTTAGTGTGTAATGTTGCTGTTTGAGCATAAACAACATCTGCAAAGTTACGACGCTCAAAGTTCAAAGCAAAAGGAGATATTTGCTTTTAAAGAAATCACTTATTAAGGACTACAACAAACGACTGGTAGGGACTACAGCATTCCTCCCGGGTTAGTGACATCACCAACCCTAGAATTTACATAAACCCCGCCCCCAGAACATGATTTATAGATTATCAAAACAGAATATGCTAATCAATGACTAGAAGATAACTACACATCAGCAACATAAATTCATCAATTAACCATTCAGAAATGTCCTGTTGCTTCTACATGTTGTCACTTCTTGAGTCTCTCCATCTTTGTCTGAATCCGGTTTGAACATAAAAGGCTAAACGTTTTTGAAATTTTCAGAGCATGTCTGTGTGAGTGCAAGCTGTTGAAGCTCCGCCCTCTGTGCCGGGAGCAGCAGCTCATTTGCATTTAAAGGAACAAACAGAAAACGGTGCGTTTTTGCTCACCCTAAAAAAGTGACAATTTTAACATGTTATATAAAAATATCTGTGGGGTATTTTGAGCTAAAACTTCACACACACACTCTGGGGACATCAAAGACTTATTTTACATCTTGTGAAAAGCGCATTATACCACCCCTTTAAGTTACAATAACACTCACACACACACGCTGTAAATGTTAAAATAGTGTGTGTATATTTTTTTATTACTTGCTTTTGAGGCCACTGTATGTGCCATATAAATATAAATAAAATATGTTTGCTCCTGAACAGCAGTGCGAGGAACACTGCTGTGCTCATTACATGCTCAAAGAAATGCAGAGCTTATGTAGTACCTTTTGACCAGCGATGACAACTTTGTCTCCAAGGTGAAGGCCCATACTTGAAAGCTGGGCACGAGCTTTGTCCGAGAGGAGACCTGGAGGTCTGGCAGGCAGGAGAGGGAGAAGGAGAGTGAGAGGACTGTCAGGTCTGGGCAGGACGTCCCGCAGCAGTGTGCGCAGCTCCTTAACCTGGACTGCGGCATCAGCCACTTCCAGAGGCATATCTACAGGCTCTGGAACAACATCAGCCGGACACTGGCCCTTATCATTCTAAAGAAGTAAGACAAGAAACACACAGGTTTAAAAAGAAGCTAAAGATCCTAAAATAAATAGTGACAAAAAAACAACAACATAAAGCGTCTTAGAAAGGTGTTGGGCCACCAGAGGAGCATCATAGACTTAAAGAATGAAGGTGATCTTTCGGAACAACTTTGTATTGATCTGCAGGATGGATTTTCCTTTCATTTGTCACCCGTCTTATTTATACCACAAATACCAAGAGCCGTCTTTAGGAAAACTACTTTGCATTATGAGAAGCTTGTTAGCTGCAGTTACAAAGTAGTTAAGCTGCAGTCAAGCAACTCTTTTAAAAAAGCATTTCAATTCACTAACAGCTACTAAATGTCTAACTAGATTGAAGCTATTTAAGGAGAAACATCTTTTTAATTATACAACCGATTGTATTTTCATGACGATCTTAATTAGGATCTCGATTAGGACGGCTGCCTCAAACTCAAACACATAATCAGCACTAAATAAAACAAAAAAGAATAAATATATAACTAAAAAATATATATATTAACATCAGTGTTTTAACATTTATAAATAGTATATTATTTATGGGCTAGGGGAGCAGTTGATGCTAAACAAATTAAGTGAATAAATTAAGTTAAACAAACCAATTCGCTAAATGAATGGAACTTCACAATGCTACCCGGAAGAGAGAGTGTTTGATTTTTACCTCGGATTTCTCACAGGATACACAACATGACATAAAAAGCCAGCAATGTAGCGTTTTTGTCAATGCACACCTCTACCTTTGAAGATAAAAGCTTGACAGTTTAAAACAGTTGAACTGTCAGGTTATTAAAAATGAGAAGTATTGCTTCTTTTAGTTACCACACTTTCTGGAATAAGTCACTTTTTTTTTCTTTTTTTTTTATAATCTGAAATATGTTGTGAGTTAAATTCCAAAGCGACTTATATAATGCGATTAACATCAAGCACACAAAACGTGCAAAACATTTGGATTCATGCCAAACGAGAGGTGCACGTAAGCCCAAGTTTATTTGTATAACACATTTCCCACATGCTTACCTATCAAGAAGAAAATTACCCAAGTCAGTATTTAAGCTGTGACACAAACAGTATTTATTTATGCCTCTGGTCATAAAGCTTTTTAGATAAATGCAGAGGATGGATGCCAGTTCGTTTGCTGGCTTCCATGACTGCAATATGCTGTGTTTTCCGCCAACTGGCAACCCGGGGTGTCGAAATCCTATTGGACGAATTGGCAGTGGGCGGGATCACACAGATAAAAATAAAATTAAAAAAAATTAAAAAAGAAGACATTTCGACCCGGAACGCACATTTCAAAGTAGAATAATTGACTGTTGCATTGCAAGTATTTGAACATAGCATGTTTCCTAAATCTCTACAAACACAATATGGCATTTTTATTATTTAGTACAGCTAAAAATTGCATTTAAATGCGTACATTTGGATTTGAACCGAATTAGGTGAGCTCAAGTTTATTCGTATAATGCATTTCCCACATGCCAGTATAAAATTAGTTTAGGCTTGGTGTTTACTTATACATTTTTCATTCATACATTTCATTTTTCAATTTTTCTCAAAAAAATGCAATCTGACCCGAGTTATTTTCTGGAAAAAATCCTGTAGTTCCGCCGTAATCCCGGTGCAAGTTAAACTGAATCACTGAATGCAGGATGTACCAGGGCAAGTTACACACTAGATTAAAATGTTCATCAGCATGTCACATCAGCCCCCTCCGGCCAAACGGCTCAACGCTTGCTGAAGCACGGCCTGACGCCATTTTTAACAGCCAACAGCCTGAGTAGTGGACTTCTCTTGCCCTTCTGTTTTATCCAACAATGTGTTGTGGGAGCCATCGAGCTGGAACCAAACAAGGAAGACGGCCAAAACAAATGCGTCGTCCTTGACACGGCTTGGCTAGTGAGCAGTAACTGTGGCGGTTTTGTTTTTCCTCAGCCCATTGGCTCTCTGCTGGCTTTAGACTTAATGTGCTTGTCCTTTTCAACCTGCTCATTAATATGTGGGTGGTGGTGGTGGTGGTGGTGGTGGTGGTGTTGGGGGGGGGGGGGGATTGGGGGGTGCATGGTTGCGACATCCATTTTGAGAGCCTTTCATATCATCAAGAAAAGCTGAAAGGTCTGGATGCACTACACATTTCTTAGATGGCAGGATGAGTTGGAGTTGTTTTCCATCTTTAGACACATACAAGTGTACAGCTCCAGACAAATGGAAAGTATAGGGCTCTAAATGTGTAATAGGATCAAAGATAAACAACACCGCTGGGTGATGGTGTGCCTCATGCAGCTCCATACATCAACTGAGTCTTTTACTATCAGAGCGTGAGACAATGCCACTAAGGAGCTACCTACCTAGAAAGCACATTAGAGGGGTAGTTCACCCAAAAAGGAAAATTCTGTCATCAATTATTCACCCTCATGTAATTCCAAAACCATAAGACTTTCAACTATCTTCGGAATACAAATGAAGATGTTTTCATTGAAGTCTGAGATTGTTCTGTCCCTCCATTGAAAGTCTATTCACATAAAACTCTGATGCTTCAAAACATTCATAAAGACAACATAAAATCAATCCATATGAAACAAGCGGTTTGATCCAAGTCTTCTGAAGAGAACACGATCGCTTTATATGAACAGATTTAATTTAGGCTTGCATCCGCATATAAAAATTGATCAGCGAATTTACACAGAGCACTCACATTTGGTAAACGAAACGTGTATGTTTGAGCTTCCGCAAGAACCATGACATTTGTTCCTGTGCATCAAGCATGTACGGTTGAGCTTACGTTTACCATATTTGAGAGCACTCTGGACGACTAAATAATGTTTATCGTTTGCCATTGGCTAATAAATTCTTAGATTTCACTCGCCAGTGTGTGCGTTAGAGGCTAAGTTAAGTACATTGCAAAAAAAAGCTTTTCTTACTTAGTATTTTTGTCTGGTTTCCAGTCCAAATATCTAAAAATTCTAATTTTAATTCTGTAAAATTAGATATGATGTCTTGTTTTCCGGGGGAATTAATCAAAATTAATTGAGTTTTTGCTTAAAACAAGCAAAATTATCTGTCCATGGGGTAAGAAAAATAATCTTAATTCAAACGAAACAAGATTATTTGTCTTACCCCCCAAAAAATGTGGCTTGTTTTAAGCAAAAACTCACTTAGTTTTGATTAATTCCCCCGGAAAACAAGACATAATATCTTATGGCATTTTACTACTTTAGTAAATGAATCTTGATTTTTTTTAATATTTGGACTGGAAACAAGAGAACTCCAAACTTTCATTTTTTGCAGTGTATAAGTTTAGCATAGATATAGTTTCACTCGCTGAACACTTGAGAGTTTCGCTCTCCGTCATGCAATCTGTAGATTCTGTACAATTTCAGTGCAGCTCAATGGATGTGCAGAGTCGCTGTATTTGACGTACCGTAAACTCTAGTGTGAAGGCGCACGACTCGCCGTCGCTTCGCTGAGAGCGCTGTTTCTCACACACATGCAAAGAGAGAGCGAGAGTCTTACATACCACACAGAATCAACGCGCTACATGTAAACAATATTCCTCGTTGTATTTTCCTGTCAAAATCACGGAGTTCATTTGAAATTATTATGCTTTTAAGAACAAGCATGACATATGTCGGTTTCTCCGGTAGTGGGCGGAACTAATGCGCAAACTGCAATCTCATTGGCCGGCGCTCATCTATTACCGTCCCTGTGTACATGTAAATATATATATTGTATATCAGTCTGGCGAATAGACAAAAACAAAAAAAATTACTAGCCAATGGCGATTCTATTGCCAAGGTGTGCATTAGCGTCAAAACTGAAGTACAAAGCAAGTAGGTTCTGAGTGCTTTTCTACAGGTGATTCTCAAAAACACACAGATCCTTAACTTTGATCTTTTTTTTTTTTTTTTTTTTGCTGTATCAAAGAAAACTGAAAGGTTGTGACTGTTAGTAAAAATAACCAAGAGATGGATGGTGCAGGCGAACAGTGATGAGAGAAATGCTGACTGTAGGTCTGAATGTCCTGACAAGTGGTACCCTTCAAACCTGCGCTCAGGTTATATCCTCCTCAGCTAATGTTGAACTACATCCAAAACGGTGCTGTATACAGGTTTATCACCATCACCGTGACAGGAGATTGTTGGCACAACTATGATACTCAGCATGGGTGCAGTTTGGAAAACTCCTATGGATAAATGTCGATTGCTATGTCCTTAAAATATGGTAATTTAACCAGAGCTTTATGGGTTACTTTTCTAATCCATATGCCTGTACAGTGAATCATGCATAAATAGAAAAGGCGTACAAAGTATAAGCACATGTACAAAACACACACACACACACACACACTCTGCTGAGTCATCGTTTCAAGTCACCAAATGAAAGCATCTTCTGTTGGGCAGGCCTGAGCGGTGTGCTAATGATGATGCTCAGAAGATGAAGTTCAGCTCAGCGTTGACATGGCCACAGCAAGCTGGAAAATACAGCCGGTTTTATTTAAAATCTTTCTTTTCTTTTTTAACAGAATTAGTGTGAAACGGCTCATTGCCTCAATCACTGCTTTATGTAATGCAGGAATTTCCACAATTATTCAAAGGTGATATTTGATTATGCTCCTCTGGTATCAGAGAGCAAATAAAAAAATATATATTTCCTGAAACTGAAGCTGACACATTGCCTTAAAAAAAAAAAAAAGGTTCAGTTCATTTCATTGCTCCCTTAACAGTGAACCTCATTTCCACTGCATAAGACTGCACCCTAGTGGTTCACATAAGCACCTGCAGAAAGATCCGCTACTCCGTTTCAGCATCATCACGATGAACAGCTTCATGTCTGTCAGATGAAGGATGGTAATATAACTCCGCTAGCAGGGGTCTGAAATAATAGCATAAGAGACAAGGGACGAAACAACTAAATCCAAACACTATTCGAAATTGTCACAATGTGCAATATAAAAAAAGTTTTTGTCCAGCGATTGCAAAGCAAAACAGGTGTAATTAGGTGACAATGTGCTTAAAGACAATGAGCAACAATAGTTTGTCATTACCCAAACTCCTTCCCCACATATTCTTTATTATCAGTGTTGTTGCTTAGCAACAAGGCATATTTTTATGCCTAAACCTCAGCTACTCCAGAGCGTTCTCCACTGACACGAAAGTCTGCCAAGCCTGTTGTTACAACGTTATCAGATGATTTGATGTTTGTTTCACACACTGATGATATCTCTATTAGGGTGCCGGGTGAAGAACAAAAACCAAGCTAAAAAAAAAAAACCCCATCTCCTGACTGACGATAAATGGACACATGCCCGGACTGGCAACAAACAAGCCGCACTACTGGCAGAGATAACACGGGGGGAAAAAATGAAGGATGGGGAACTCTGGCTGCCTCACAACAGAGAGGAAAAACACAGCGAAAGTCGAGCATCTCGCCCGGTTCCTGTTTAATGTGCTGGCAGCTGCGCTGATAAACCCTTTACATGCAAACAAACCTCTCTGAACCTCTCTAACACACTACTAAAAGGCCTGCTGAAATGGAATGCATGCATTTTACAAAAGTTTAAATAACATCAATAATTCAGTGACATCTGCTGTTTGTGAGGAGAATGACCCCTGGCAGTGACGCTCCGTGAGTTTCAAATGAGTTCAGGGAGAGAAATGAGCATGGCTAATTTACTGATGGGACAAACTGAAGGGGAAATGATAAAGCTGTCTGTCTGTCTGTCTGTCTGTCTGTCTAAAGGGACAATGCAGACTATGATACACACTCTTAAAAGATACACATTAAAAAAATAAAATTAAAAAAAAAATAATAATATAGATTAGTGGTGGGCCGTTATCGGCGTTAACGTGCTGCGCCGTTATCGGCGTTAACGTGCTGCGTTAACGCGAGACTCTTATCGCGCGATAAAAAAAATATCGCCGTTAATCTATTCTCCAAGTTGGGTTGGGAGATGGCTCTATATCTACTGTCTATGGTCTATATACTACACAAGCTATGATGACGCAATCTACCCGCGGCCGCGAGGTAAACCCGGCTGCAACGCATATTCGTCGTCATCTTAAGTAAACACGGCTGAAAGTGAAAGCTGGTGAAAAAGATCGGTGCAACATCCATTATTTGGACTTGGTTCGGGTTTAAGCCGTCAGACGAGCAGCAACAAACTATATACAGAGTGTGTGGGGTAACAGTTCGGTAAGTTAACACACGACACGACTAATCCGTTCGACCACCTCAAATTCAAAACGAAACATGATATCACTGAATACCAGCGCGCGCGTATTATTCCCATTCCAATATATCTTAGTGGTGTAGCACATAATCTCGATTTTAAGAATCGTTGTTGTGTTTCTTTTTAACTGAAAAGACATCAGTTAGACAATATTCTAATTTTAAATTTGGGGTTTCATAAACTCCAAGCCATAATAAACATTAGACCTACTTAAGTCTCTGCAGCTAGTGTACTTAAATTTTATTTATCTGCAAAATTATGTTGTATACTTACAGTTTTGCACAATATATGTTCTCAAAACTACATACACCCTTTAAAAAAAAATACATTTAGCAGTTGTTTAGCATGGGTCTGTGTAATCTGTTCTGAAATGGTTTTATTATAATATACTGTATATCGTTATCGCAAGAGGCTGCAATGTATATCACAATATAGATTTTAGGCCATATCGCCCATCCCTAATTGATAGCCTATAGTAGTTGATAATAACATAGGCCTACCTAATGTTGCCTACGGACGGTAAAGGCCAATTTATACTTCTGCGTCGGGTGCGCGTAGAAGGTACGGCGTAGCATACGCATTGACGTGTACCATACGTCGTACCCTTCGCCGTACCCTGACGCGCACCTCCTCAAAAATGTAACTACGCGTCGCGGCGACGCGGACCGCAAGATCTGTGATTGGTCAGCTGGATAGCATCGCGTTTCCTCCTACGCATTTCCGGAATGATCTTCTGCACTCTGCACCGCCCGCCCGCCATTTTTAAAATCCGAAGATCAGTGAAGAGCCATGGAAATAGACCAAGTGACCGAGAGATTGCTTGAAGAAGTGCGGAAATACAGCCATCTGTATGACTCCTTCAGTCGCCATTGCTCGTAGAAACCTAAACTCAAAATAGCCGCGAGGAATGTAAACACAGTGGAACTGGAACATTAAAACCCACTCGCGCTAACTAGCGTTTCGGCGGTGTAACTGCAGAGCAACACTGACATTCGCAGAAGTATAAATGCTCACGACGGCGTCGCCTACGTGCGTAGCCTACGACGTACACTACGGCGTACACTCGACGCAGAAGTATAAATTGGCCTTAACAGTACAGTAGTAACCTTTTACAGTCTATGAGTAGAACAGCTTTCTCAAGCAGTTTGTGATGCATTTTGGGAAACAGGAGATGAGCCCCTGGTCTAATGCGCCACCTGGCTTGAGAAACCCGTTCTCAAAGACTTACTTTTATAGTCATTATTTGGGTAGCACACATATTCTGAATGCCTTCGGCAGAATTCAAATGAGCCATTTTAATCTAGATTAATTTCAAAATTAATCTAGATTAATCTAGATTAAAAAAATTAATCTATGCCCACCTCTAATATAGATACATAAATACATACATACATACATATATATATACAGTGAGGAAAATAAGTATTTGAAGACCCTGCTATTTTGCAAGTTCTCCCACTTAGGAATCATGGAGGGGTCTGAAATTGTCATCGTAGGTGCATGTCCACTGTGAGAGACATAATCTAAAAAAAAAAAAATCCAGAAATCACAATGTATGATTTTTTTTTACTATTTATTTGTATGATACAGCTGCAAATAAGTATTTGAATACCTGAGAAAATCAATGTTAATATCTGGTACAGTAGCCTTTGTTTGCAATTACAGAGGTCAAACGTTTCCTGTAGTTTTTCACCAGGTTTGCACACACTGCAGGAGGGATTTTGGCCCACTCCTCCACACAGATCTTCTCTAGATCAGTCAGGTTTCTGGGCTGTCGCTAAGAAACACAGAGTTTGAGCTCCCTCCAAAGATTCTCTATTGGGTTTAGGTCTGGAGACTGGCTAGGCCACGCCAGAACCTTGATATGCTTCTTACAGAGCCACTCCTTGGTTATCCTGGCTGTGTGCTTCGGGTCATTGTCATGTTGGAAGACCCAGCCTCGACCCATCTTCAATGCTCTAACTGAGGGAAGGAGGTTGTTCCCCAAAATCTCGCAATACATAGCCCCGGTCATCCTCTCCTTAATACAGTGCAGTCGCCCTGTCCCATGTGCAGAAAAAACACCCCCAAAGCATGATGCTACCACCCCCATGCTTCACAGTAGGGATGGTGTTCTTGGGATGGTACTCATCATTCTTCTTCCTCCAAACACGTTTAGTGGAATTATGACCAAAAAGTTCTATTTTGTTCTATCTGACCACATGACTTTCTCCCATGACTCCTCTGGATCATCCAAATGGTCATTGGCAAACTTAAGACGGGCATTGACATGTGCTGGTTTAAGCAGGGGACCCTTCCGTGCCATGCATGTCTCTCACAGTGGACATGCACCTACGATGACAATTTCAGACCCCTCCATGATTTCTAAGTGGGAGAACTTGCAAAATAGCAGGGTGTTCAAATACTTATTTTCCTCACTGTATATACATACCATATATATATATATATATATATATATATTAGTGGTGGGCCGTTATCGGCGTTAACGTGCTGCGTTAACGCGAGACTCTTATCGCGCGATAAAAAAAATATCGCCGTTAATCTATTCTCCAAGTTGGGTTGGGAGATGGCTCTATACTACACAAGCTATGATGACGCAATCTACCCGCGGCCGCGAGGTACACCCGGCTGCAACGCATATTCGTCGTCATCTTAAGTAAACACGGCTGAAAGTGAAAGCTGGTGAAAAAGATCGGTGCAACATCCATTATTTGGACTTGGTTCGGGTTTAAGCCGTCAGACGAGCAGCAGCAAACGATATACAGAGTGTGTGGGGTAACAGTTCGGTAAATTAACACACGACTAATCCGTTCTACCACCTCAAATTCAAAACGAAACATGATATCACTGAATACCAGCGCGCGCGTATTATTCCCATTCCAATATATCTTAGTGGTGTAGCACATAATCTCGATTTTAAGAATCGTTGTTGTGTTTCTTTTTAACTGAAAAGACATCAGTTAGACAATATTCTAATTTTAAATTTGGGGTTTCATAAACTCCAAGCCATAATAAACATTAGACCTACTTAAGTCTCTGCAGCTAGTGTACTTAAATTTTATTTATCTGCAAAATTATGTTGTATACTTACAGTTTTGCACAATATATGTTCTCAAAACTACATACACCCTTTAAAAAAAAATACATTTAGCAGTTGTTTAGCATGGGTCTGTGAAATCTATACTGAATAATATACTGTATATCGTTATCGCAAGAGGCTGCAATGTATATCACAATATAGATTTTAGGCCATATCGCCCATCCCTAATTTATAGCCTATAGTAGTTGATAATAACATAGGCCTACCTAATGTTGCCTACGGACGGTAACAGAACAGTAGTAACCTTTTACAGTCTATGAGTAGAACAGCTTTCTCAAGCAGTTTGTGATGCATTTGGAAACAGGAGATGAGCCCCTGGTCTAATGCGCCACCTGGCTTGAGAAACCCGTTCTCAAAGACTTACTTTTATAGTCATTATTTGGGTAGCACACATATTCTGAATGCCTTCGGCAGAATTCAAATGAGCCATTTTAATCTAGATTAATCTAGATTAATTTCAAAATTAATCTAGATTAATCTAGATTAAAAAAATTAATCTATGCCCACCTCTAATATATATATATATATATATATATATATATATATATATATATATATATATATATATATATATATATATATATACACACACATATACATATATATATACACACACACACAATTTATATATAAAAATATAAAAATAAAAATATATATTATTTATATATTTGTGTAACGCAGTGTGTAACGCAGTGCCGAAGTCAAAATCACTGCAGGTCGCATCCACCTCTGAAACCCAACACACCACACACACAGACATCATAATTTTATATATAGACATTATAATAATAACAATAATTATTAGTAGTAGTAGTAGTAATATTGTGTAGAAATATATTACAAAAATATAATATACTCTTTTATAAAATATACTATTACAAAAGTGGTATCTATTTCCTCACACTGATACACATTTAAAAATAATGTATACTACTTATACTAATAATAATAATAATAATAATAATCATTTTAAATTACTACATATTTAATAATAATATGTAAGTAAAAATACATGTTTTATTATTATTCATGGTTTTAAAATGTGCATCATAATGCAAGGAAGTAGATACCATTTTTAGTTATTATTATAACAAATTGTATAAAAATTTTTAAAATCATGTACTACTACTTACATTTATATTTGTTATTATTAAATACAGTCATTGTTTACAGAAAACACACTATCACTTTTAATAAATAATTATTATTATTATTATCATTATTATTCATGGTTTTAAAATGTGCATCATAGTGTGAGGAAGTACATACAATTTTTTGAATAAAAATAAATATTTTATAAAAGTTTATATTATATTTATTTCTTCTTCAAAATATAATGCATATATTATTATTCAAAAAATGGTATCTACTTCCCCACACTGTGATGATGCACATTTAAAACCAAGTATACAAATAATAATAAATGTATTACCAAATATAACCATTATTATAAAATATGGATATTTTAAATTATTAACCATAGATGGTGCTATAAATGTTAAAACACTTTGAAAACCATATTTCCTTAGTAAATTGCCTGTATTAGCTGTAAATGGTCTATGATCTAGATTGTTACAGGCTTGCTAAATGAAACATTATACCTTTTTAAGCATGTGTTTAAAGGCCTTATTAATAATAATAAATAATATGTAATATTAATATTAAAAAATGTGATGCACATTTTTAAAACCATGTACTAGTACAAATGCTACTGTTATAATTTATATGTAAACAATTTTTGTATCAAATGCAATCATTATTATCAGAAAACATACAATCACCTTTAAATATTGTATTATTTATGCTACAGTAAAGTAGAGAGTAGATAGTAAAGGGGAACCGGACATGACGTAGACCAGTTTGGACACAGACTTCCGTCGCAGACACGACTCTCCTGCATAGTGAGCATGAGAACTACAATAACGATAAAAACTTGAAACACTAACAAAGAAACGCAGTTTGCTCTGTTAGTCGCTGTAACCGAAAATCACAAACCCTAAAAGCGGGGTTGGCTCCCAGCTCCAGCAGACACTTCACCGCAGAGGTGCACAGGTTCGAGGCGGCGATGTGTAGCGCAGTGCCGAAGTCAAAATCACTGCAGGTCGCATCCACCTCTGAAACCCAACACACCACACACACAGACATCATCATCACACACACACACACACGCACATGCGCTTGCCAAGAGATTCAAATGGAGATTTTGATTCCCACTGTTTTTTCCATTATCTCTCCTCACCTCCCGGCTGTGACGCCTGCAGAACCACTCGGATGAGAGGAGAGACGTCGAAATACGCGGCGTAGTGGAGAGCGTTCATGTTGGTCCAACGGCTGCGCAAGGACGGCTCGGCTCCCAGTGACAACAGCTGACGGGCCAGACTGGACGCACTCTCAGCGTCACCTGCAATCAGATGACACTCTCAGATCACTGCTTTTCCCAGATATCACCAGTGCTCCAATAATGATCTGTCCTTGAGTTCACAGAAATGTTAATCAAAGAGATTTATTTTCAGTTGTGAGCATATGAATACACGCTTACCTATTCCAGGAGCTCCTGCCTTACAGCAGTAGTGAAGCAAAGTCATGTCAGTAAGACCATCTCTGTCATTGACACCACAGCCTCTCTTCAGAATCTACAGAACAAAGCCAATCTCACGTCAGTGGATACAGAGCAAGGACATCCAGCTAAAGATTTCATGCTGACAGAGACACACACACATTGTCTAGAAAGATAATGTTGCAGTTCACAGAGCCTGACACTAAACGCACAACGGGGAGTGTGTGTGAGTCTGTTTTATGACAGCTGCAAGAAAACCTGAAATTAAAATTGACTCCGTTTAGTTGAATAAATGTCCCTGTCCTTGTTATTCGATAGAAGAAGAAGTAGTTTGCTTTCACAATCTTTCATTGAAATGTAATTACATTCATTGCCTCTGATACATTTTCAG
The DNA here is from genome assembly GCA_021554675.1 of Leuciscus idus. Classification (NCBI taxonomy): domain Eukaryota; kingdom Metazoa; phylum Chordata; class Actinopteri; order Cypriniformes; family Leuciscidae; genus Leuciscus; species Leuciscus idus. Next base: position 5,390,034 of record CM038636.1, on the reverse strand, counting down.
GAAAAATAAATACACCAATTATAGTCTTTTGTTCTATCCAAAGCCTAGTTAGGACAGGGTTTCTGACCTAAAACCTGCTTATATAGGCATTTTTAGGGCACAAACATTTCTATGTCTATGTATGTACAGTGTTTATGTTTTTTTTTACATGCTTATTAGAGTAGGGGACACTAGGCTAAAGATGCCCTGGTGTAAAAGGAGCATTTTATTTTATTTTCTTCTAAACCACAAGACACCCCAAAAACTCACTGCAACACATTTTATGATCCTGGAAATCTAGTATATCAAGTTTAAATACATGAAAATGAGAAATATTGCCTCGTCAACCAGCTGAAATAAAATTAGCTTATGGTTTATTTGGTAACACTTTACAATAAGGTCTCATTTGCTAACATATTACCTAACAATGAGGAATACATTTGTTACAGTATTTATGGTAACACTTTAGTTTAGGGTGCAATTCTCACTATTAACTTCTTGCTTATTAGCATGCATATTACTAGGATGTTGGCTGTTTATTAGTACCTAGCACATATTAATGCCTTATTCTCCATGACCATATTCTACATCCATTAATCAATACCTAAACTTAACAACTACCTTACTATTAATAAGCAGGACTTATGAGTTTATTGAGGCAAAAGTCATAGTTAATAGTTAGTTAAAAATTAAAATTGGACCTTATCTAAGTGTGACATACTGTATTGTTTTTGCCTGTACATGTTTTTAATGTCTTTTAATGTTTTTTTTTAATTAGTAGTCCTGGTGTACAGAGGACATAGCATGACATATTAATAAAATATCTTTAAAATAAATGTTTCTTTAAAAAAAAGTTAAAAAAAAAAAATCACAAACTTTTTTTTCTGGTATTCAGGGGGATATTTATGGAAGCTTGTTTCTGCCACAAAATAAAACATTTTAAAAGATAATTGCGACTTTTTATCTTACAATAACAAGTTTACATCTCGCAATTCTGAAAATTATAAAGAGACTTTTTTTCCTCGCAATTGCGACTTTATATCATACAATTATGACTTTAAACCTCCCAATTGCGTGTTATAAAGTCAGAATTGCGAGATATAAACATGCAATTCTGAGAAATAAAAGTCAGAATTTCAAGTTTATTTCTCACAATTGTAAGTTTATATCTCACAAATCTGACTTTATAACACACAAGTGTGACTTTATATCATGCAATTCTGAGATGTAAACTCGCAATTGTGAGAAAATTCAGAATTGTGAGATAAAATGACCTTTTTTATTTTTCATTCTGTGGCGGAAACAAGCTTCCATAGATACAGTATATCATGTGAAAAGTCGAGACGGGCCTACATTATGTTTCACGTTGTCTTTAAAGACCATGAGTTTGAGATTCTGACCTCGTTGGCAATGACGCTAATATTCCGCTGGACTTGGGGAACCCACTGCCTGAGAACAGCGAAGAGCTCGGGCACAGTGGTCCGAGGATCCAGCAGAACCTCCCGACACAGAGGATCATTCAGGTCGAAGAACGAGAACTCTGCAAAACAGAACGCTCGAGTCAGAACGGCGTCAATATTCATCTTCTATTCATCTCGATTTATCCATGCTGAGCCAGAGCCCCGATCACTCAAATTCACTTAAACAGCTCAGTTTGAAGTGAATTAAAGTGAAGTGTGAGAGTGAATGAGAAGCGAGTACAGAGAGGGAATGATGTATCAGTGCTGACAGGCAGAAAATTGGAAAAGAATTTCTGTGACCTTGTCAATACCTCAGCTTTACAGCAGCTTAAGCAGTGTCCGCAATTTAGGGTCTAAAAAAAATGTACTCCATAAATAAAGCTACACTTCAGAAAACAGCTAAATAAGTTGTTTGTTTATTGGCCATACGACCAAAAAAATAAAAAATAAAAAATCCATCACTGTGCAGCCGCTGGCGGAATTTAATGTGAAAAATAACTTGAGTGTCAGCATTTTTTTGGTGTGACCTACTTAAAAGCTTGCATGAGAACATTCTCACAGAAGCTAAATGTTGAACTGAACGTGAAAGGATATCTGAAACTTGATGATGTGTACAGACCCACACATGCTCACCGCTGTCTGAAGGCATGGGCGCTGATGACACCTGATGGATGACCGGTCGCTCGGAGTTATGGGAAATAATACTGTACCGCCCCAGGACCGAGTCTCCCTCTGAAGACTCCCTCAGCACATCCTCCTTGGTCATCGCCCCCTCACCACCTAAACACAAATATATTCAGAACAAAACACATTAATAGTCGCATATAGGGGAGACATTATAGGCTAAATAAACTATGGATAACAATGATAAATCAATGATATATGATTTCAGTTACACTACCGTTCAAAAGTTTTAGATCGGTAAGATTTTTGTTAATGTTTTAAAAAAAAGTCTCCTCTGTATTTATTTGATCCAAAATACAGCACAAAAAAACCAGCAATATTGTGTTTCCGGTAAAAATTAAATAAATAAAAAAGTTCCAGTTTTGCTTTATTGTTCCACAAAACAGAATCCCTGTGGCTTATTTATATGATTTTGAGCACTTTTCTTGTGCTTTTGGGTCAGTAGTGGTGTACGTCTTTGAGTTATGACATTGAAACGGCATGCGTTTATTACGCGCCTTACAGTGCAAGCTGAAACATCACCTGTTGCCACCAAGTTTTGCTGCACCAAGTTTTTCTGCAAAAAAATATAAGTTTTTCTGAAACTGCCTTTTCAGAAATCTGTCTCTAGGAATGTTTAGTGCCTTCGCTATCTTTTTGTATCCTGTTCCTTGTTTGTGAAGGGCGATGACATCTTCTTAACTTTTAGGACCATTCTTTTGACTTAGCAATATTTCTTACATGCAGTCAAACGTGACACTTAACAAACCTAGCCAGTTCAGATATTTCATGTGTTCTAGCTCAAGCACACCTGGTGCAACTAATGAATCCCTTGATTAGTTGCATCAAGTGTACTTGCGTCAACATCTGTTTTGCAAATGTGTGCTGTTGAGAGGGATTCTGTTCAGGGGGTTGAATAATGTTGAGACTGCGAAAGTCACTTAAAGTTTTTTTTTTTTTGTATTGTAGTGGGGAAACCACTTGAAACATTTGTTGTGTTGAGCTATTTCAATTACTTTTGTTTGATTTGTTCATTGCGAACAGCTGAAAGTCTGTACATTTTGCCAATAAACCTGATTTGCAAAGGGGGCTGAATAATGTCGATTACAACTGTAAGAGCTTAAAGTCAACATGAAATCAAGATTAATCCTATTTATATCAGTGATATTTGGAAATATTGATATGATTTCATTATTTTTTTTTTTTTTTTTTTTATTTGAATATATTTTAAAATGTAAAAGCAATTTTCCTTCAGATTACTCTATTGCCTTCAGTGTCACATGATCCTTCAGAAATTATTCTAATTTGGTGTCAACTAACATTATTATTATCAACAGTTGTGCTGCTTAATATTTTTTTTGGGGAAAACATGATAAATATTTTGGATTCTTTAACACTAGAAGTGCCAGAATTCCATAACTACTAGAACTGCCGCGAGCAGATACATACCCAATTGAGAGATTAATGCATTTATTGTATTAGGATATATTTTAAAAACAAAACAACACCAAACTGTACATTTAAACAAGTTTAATTATACATTTATAAATAATATCTGTAGATGTCCTGAACAAAATAACGGAGTAGCCTATGTTTTCATGTTTCCACTGTTCGATCGCGCCCGCCGACACACACACACACACACACACACACACACACACACACACACACACACACACACACACACACACACACACCATATTACAGCATTGCAGTCTTGACATTGCAGCCTGTTCATTATAGCCATAATAAAATAGTCAACCTAACATATAAAAATTCCACTGCTCTGTTTATATAGTCAGTATAGCCTCGTACAATTCGTACCATTTTGCACGTGTGAAGAGGATGATTTTTTCCGTCGATATTGGAACGTGAGTGAAGTACAAAGCCTATAATAAAGTAGTTTAGTTTAAAATAGTTTACCATCCAAATACATCGCAAATGTTGAAACATTTTGATTCTAATTAGAGAATTACGTGAGCCTAACGCCGCTTACTTTCACTTTCGCTTATAAAGTATTTCATTTTGGCTTGTTTATAGTTATTTTTTCATTCTTGTTCTGTTCTGAATATCATTACATTTAAATTATTTGTTGTTGAATATGTTTTGTGTATTTTTACCACATTTTATTGTTGTGTATATTGGTATAGCCTATAATAATACCGCGAAATTCAGTGCGGTCAATATGACCGTCCAAAATAGGTAAATATGTTCATTTGTTTTTTTGCCTTATGTGCAATTTATATGAAAAACATTTTAAATGAAAATACAGACACTTTTAGGAAAAGTCAGGTACCGGCAGGATTTTATTTATTTTTTCAACAAAGTTATTGCAGATATAAAATTCAAAACGGTCAAAATGACCGCCATGGCACTTCTAGTGTTAATGAATAGAAAGTTCAAAAGAACAGCATTTATTTGAACAGAAATTTTCTGCAATAATGTAAAAGGGTTTTATGTCACATTTGAGCAATTTAATGCATCACTGCAAAAAAAAAAAAAAAAAAAAAGGATTCATTTCTTTAAAAAGAGAGAAAAATCCTGTGATATTACTTGATGTCTATAAATTATTCAAGGCTGTGCAGCATTCAGACCTGTTATGCAATTCTCACTTTTCACAACTCAATTAACATCCCATGGGTAAAATCAATTTGTTCCCTACGTGTTTTTTCCCCCGTTTCACTCAGACATGTCACAAAAAAAGAAGCATTATGCAAACATTTACACATAAGAGGTTTATTTACAATCCCCCTCTTGTAATGTAATCATAGTCTACTTAATTCAGTGCATTCATTCAGGTTATGCCTTTTATGATTTATTAATATAATGATATTTGATGTGTGTATTTGCTATGCAAGTTTAAATAAGCTCAAGCTTGATGTTGCACGCGGGTGTAATGTTCCATCTCCATGAAGAGAAGAGTCACCCTGGGATTCATGACCATTACTAAGAAAAGTGTGTAAAAAAATACAGTGCACTGTATGAAATAAATAACTGCATATACTTAGTGGAACACATCTGGGAATGTTGATCCAATAATCTGTGATCTCCCATTCTTTCATCAGAATTGTGTATTCGATTTGGCATATGTTAGTATGGTTGTGTATTTTTAGATTTGAGGACGTCCAAACTTGCTGTATTACTCTCTTCTGCCTTTGTAAATGTGGAGAAAATAGTTTGTTGAGAGTAAAATATAAAACTGAAAGTCAGTTGTACTGTATTAGCCTCTGCTTGTTGAACCTTTATTTCCTAACAGCACAAATAATTTTTGCAGACATTGTACACAGTAGCTATGCTAAACTGATCTATAAAAAACACCCTTCTCAATCATCCAACTTTTTTTTTTTTTTATACAATGAAAAAACGTGAAACGTTTGTGTGACCAAAATAAATCTTGATGGTTTAAAGCTTAAAATTAAAGAAATTAAGGCATTAAATTAGTATTTAAATGTTAGAGTTTTATTGTAAAATATTTTTTTATTAAATATTTTTATTTTATTTTTTATTGTATTAATTATTTATACAATGTCGTTTTACGATAGTTTACAATAATTTCTTATTTTGCTTAATTTATTTAATAATAATCACAAAATAATAATAATAATAATTCTAAAGGTTATACTGAATGGTACTGTATTTTTATTTTATTTTTCTTTGACCTTTGCTGTTAAAACAAAGACAGCAGCAGGTTTATTAGGCTGCTGTCCCTTTAAGAGCTGCACGGATCCAATATACTATTACACGTTTTATTTCTCAATAACTGTAAGATATAACAGACTATGTTTACTAGGATATTCGCCTTGACCGGCATATTTGAAGTACTTTTGTGGGAATATGTCCGTTCAAGCGCTAGACATGAAAGAGCTCAATTCAGCATTTGCACGCTGTCTGAGAAGCGGCTTTCTGGGCGCACGCTTCAGATGTGTGCGCACACAAAACTTCTCACATTTTAAGTTAATCGATATTTTTCCCACACTTCTTAGTAGAAATGTGGTCTTCTTGGACTTTCTCTGCCTAGATATCTAAGCAGCAGCAATATGAGATGATACATGCTTCAAATCCCAATCATCATATATTACAAAATAATCAACATGATTTTGGGACGAATTATGCAGCCCTACAAACAAGCAAATCAAACCTGGAGTGCAAAATATATATATATATATATTTTTTTTAATTTCAGCGCTACATCCCTACTACTTTATATTCTTAATCTTTAGTGTTCCACAGAAGAAAAAAAAAAGAAAAAAAAAAGTCTTTCAAGTTCAAGACTGACATGAGGGTGAGTAAATTATTTTGGTGAACTATCCCGTTAATGTTACTGTGATGCTCTAAAATTGCTGTCAGTGTGAATAAGGCATTACTTGTCCATCCACAATAATATAATGTCCTACATTATCTTCATTTAGCTTTGTTTTGATTTTGTTGTTGTTGTTTTCAAATATTGCTGCAAGTAATTAATTGCGATGAATGCAATTAATAAGCATATGTAATTAATAACATTAAAATGAAAACTGACAGCCCAAGTCATTAATAAAGTCACCAGAGCTCGCAATCTCAATTTACCGACATCATTAGCCACAGCATCATTGTGAGCCCCACAGCACACTGAATTACAAAGCTGCTTAAAATATCACACTCGCTCAGGGTGTAATAAAGGAACACTTATTCTGCGCCCGAAAAACAGATTAGAGAAGGCTGAAGCGAATATAAAAGACGAATTCAAATTGTGCATCAACAACACACACAGAACCGGTTAGGATTCATTAAAAAAAAAGAAAAAGAAACAATGAGCACACAACACTCACCATCACCATCACGGACGTCTGACTGTCTGTTTTGCGTTTGCTCAATATCTATCATTTTGGTAGTTTTGTCCTGCTAATAATGGGTTAAAACGAACCTCAACAGAGGTACAGTAAACCCTTCAAGTTCTGCATGTCTGTTCACTGTCCGTGAGGCTATTCATGAAACACACCCTGGTGAAAGGGCAGGGTTACTCTTTGTTTGAAGGTTTTTAGATTTTCTACTAACTAGTAGAGATGGGAAAAGTTGTTCAATAAGTGTATTACTGATTAGTGAGGTCCACCAGTAAAGTCAGTAATGTATGGTTACAGGTATATCCATAATGAGGTATAAATGTTTCAGAAGTTTCATTCACAAGTGGACTGTCAGCACACTACAACATGTAATTACGTAATCATTTGGCCCACCATGTGACTGTCATTTGAATGAGATTTGGTGGCACGGAAAGTACAATGTAAGTGTGTGAAACGTGTGCATAAGAAAAAGTGTTCGGTTGGTTCATTGATAGCCTATTTCAATTTGCAAGTACTATTTGCATTTATTTAAAGGAGTGTTATGGGTCCAATACGAGATAATCTTTCTATTATCACAGAAAAGAATATTGACTGACTCAGCTTATAAAAACAAGCTAAACTTGAAAGTAAAAAAAATAAAAAAAATAATAATAATAATATTCACCCTCATGTTATTCAACTTTTCATTTGTGGAAAAAATTGTGGGTGGAAACTGTTTTTTGATTTCTAAAACAATGAAAGTCAATGGGGTCCAAAATGATTTAGACCTCATTGATTTTCAAAATGTCTTCTTTTGTGTTCCACAGAAGAAAGAAAAGCATACAGAATTGAAATGAGGGTGAGTAAGGGTATGTTTGCACGACAAGGATGTACTAAAAAAAGTTTTTTCTTCACATACAGACGACAATGTTGTCAAAACGATCCCTGTTCACATGGATCCACGAAACCGACTAAAAACACTATATTCCGCTGCCAGGCCAGTAGTTGCCGATGTCACTTTGTAAAGAACTTGCCCTTGACATGCGTATGATGACATCACCATTATTAGAGACAATAATGAGCAGCCATAACACATGAGAAGATTTTCAGTTTTAGTTGAACTGAAAACTGTGCCGTGTAAAAAGCCCTTTGATGACTGACCTGAGATTCCCATCTAGGGACATAAAATTCCTTCTGCATGCAAAACAGTCTAGGTTCACTTGATTTGCATAATGCCAAACATGTGTGATTTACAGATCACGGTACAAAGGTAAAAATGACAAATAGGAGAAGATCCATTCATTTAATTTGTGTGAAAAATAACAGCATTTAAGAATCAAACAGAAATTTCAGGCACATTTTGGGAAATTCCGATTTTGAGATTAATCAAAATTCATGCCTTGAATGTGCACTGCATACATAGAAAACAAAAGTTATTGTTCTGTCTTAAGTTGTTAACTTAAGTTGTGTATTTCACAAGTTTTTTTTTTAAATGTACTCATAATCTGTCATCTTTACAGATATAACAGTTCATATCCACCTTTGAATCACTGAGCCATTATTACCTTGATAACAAATGATTAATAATGACCAAGAATATGTGGCATTATGTCCATTATAAGCGAACCACTCAGAGCACCTCAAGGTGTGTGTGCACAGCAAAACCCTGACCTCGAGAGAGTAAATACTCTTCTAATAGATCAGAGGTTTCAGTAACAAAGACAACACTGTTATACTGAAGTATAAAAACAGATGACTGCACAAAGACAGGATATAAGTTACCTATTACATAAGACTGATTATTACATAAGAGCTTGTTATGACTATCAACTTTCCTTTTGTTGCTTTGTTGGTCAGGTCAGATGGGCTACTCTACTAAACCTGAACAATAAAACCATCTGAAAAAGGACAGAATGATTCCCGAGTAAGCACGGCACATTAGTAGTTGGTTCCCATTTGGTTATTTTTTTTAGGAACACAATAATAAAGGTCAACTTTTTTTTAGGTTGTATTGTTTACAACCGTAAAATAATGGAGGTTTTTGAGGCAACATAAAAATAAAGAACATTATCTAATCGAGTCAGTGAACGGTCAATGTGATTTTGCCTAAGATGCGTTTCTGAGTCAACATATTTTATTGATCCTGGAACAACATTCCTGTCCAAAATTTTTGTCCAAACCCTATCCCTATCCCTATCCCTACCCTTAAACCTAACCCTACCCATAACTAATCCCTAAAATCAGAGGGAAATGACAGGTGGATAACACTGATGTAGAAGCACCTAACCCTCGTTGTAAGCCTAAACTTGACATAAACTAACTAATTAAATTTGATTGGTTGATTGAAATGTTGTTTCCAGGATCAACAAATATGAAACTGAAAACACTGAAGCTTGAGTCTTGTCGTGTGCAACTGACTTAACACACATTAGTTATAATTAGTTACAGCCGATATAGGTGTTTAAACAGCCAACATCTACAGATGTTTAGTTCCAAAGAAAACAATAATGGATGGTCAATAGAATGCAGATACAGTATAATAAATATTAATGATCACTGCTAAAATGAATCTTGTTTTTACATACTATTTACTCAAAATTGACTATTTAAATCGAAACAAAATTAACAAGGCTGCCTGCATAATTTTAAACGATGTCCATCTGGTGTATCATTACATCACTACATATAATCAAAATGCATATAAATGCAGGAAAATATCTAGTGTTATATATCTAGTCAATTTTAGCGAGTCACTAAACAACTAAATTACTCAGTACTTTTTTTGTTTGTTTGTTTTACACAATCTGTTCCTTGTGTGTTTTTGGACATATATCATGGTACAGTACTAACATGTTTTACTATTTGTACCATGGTAATTCCTTGATACTATACATTTTCGCTTTCTCAAACCAACACTGTACCATTAAGTATGTGTCTTGTTCAGCACTCAGATGTGATAGTTTATTGTCAAAATTACAGATTACGCTTCTGACTGACCTTTGTGTACAACACCTTTCATAAGTAATAACTCAGCAGAGCATTAGAAGCAGATTAAAGCCTGATTATTGCCCAGTTTAGACTGTTATCACAAAGATGGATGCATGTATTTTCCTGAAACTAACTATCATGTTGGTTTACTAAACAGAGCATCACTAGAGTTCTGCACACACTGCAACAGCTTGTTGAAGGGCCATGCATCATTTCACACATCGACTGCTTCAAACACACAGCAAACACAGACATGACAGGGTCGACAGAGATGTTCTGACACGGCGAGAGAATACCTGCTCCTCAGTGACACAGAAAACCGCAGTTTCTCTCGTTGGGTCGCTAGCTTCGTGCTCATGTTTTCATTTTATCTTCTGGTTTCAGAGCCTTCGATTCGTCCGGGTTCACTTCCGACATCGTGACGTAATTCCGACGTCACTCAGCGCATGGCAAAAAAAAAAAAAAAAACGCCTTCAGTATCTGTAATAAATATCCTTTTATCCTTATAATTAATGACGTTTGTAAGTCTGTTGTTTTTTTGTTTTGGTTTTTTTGTTACATTCATGTTATTTATATTTTGTTACTTGTAATTATTTGATGTATAATCTTTGTTTATGGACTGTGATGACTCAATGAAAGGGTAAAATGATTATTATTATTTTGGAAATACTTTTATATTTTTGCACTGTGCTTTTATTGGAGATCCACAATATGAATTTAATTGTAACCCCTTTCCAAGCACATAAATGACCTAAAATCATCCCTATGTGTCAACAAAACCCATGTTATATTTTTGTTTATTTATCATTTATTTATTTTTTTTTGTATTAGACGGAATTGTGGACTAAATGGTATGATTTTAGGGTGATAAAAAGCATCTCAACTTCTCAACAACTAAGATACTAAAATACACAATTTGAGGACAAAATCATTGCAGATATGTTGTAAATATTCCATAATGTGAACTAAGATAAATGCAGAATCCAGACGTGGATTCTCAGATGTAAGGAAGACTAGAGTTTATTGTGTTTAGTGCTTCTTAATACTCTAATGTAAAGAATTAACCATAGCATCACATTAAGGGTAAATATTATGCACATAATATCTATAGTTAACTAAAATAAAAAATAAAATTGTTACTTAAAATAAAATAAACAACAAACATTAACTGAAATATAATGAAATATACAAAAATTTAATTTCAGCCATTTGCTTAGGAAACATGTCTCATTTTTGTTTAGCTTAACTTGATAAAATTAAAACCGAACTAATATATATATATATATATATATAAACAATGTAATTTACATGAAAAATTTAGTTCAGGCAAGAGTTTAAAAAAATAAGTAAATTCTATATTAGTACTCAATTCAAGCGTGTAGAAATGAAAGCGTAAATATCAACGTTATCAAATTAAGTAAAATTACTCAACTTTTCTGATACTGGTGTTCCCATCATGCACTGGGCCTTGAATAAATAATGAGGTTGATTTTTCACTGTTTTCAAACTGTATTTACACTGTTTCATCATTGCTTTTGTTGTTAGGATTAGTAACGTGCCATTTTGTGAGATTTGGAGTTCATTTTCTACTCAAAATGACACATTCAAACACAAAAACGAGCCATCAAATGTTACCGTCATTGTGTATACCAAATATTGAGGTCTCTGCGTTCACATGACATTAAGCAACTGGTATGTAGATATGTTGTCTTACACAATAGCTATTGTGTTAATTACTTAGGTATTTATAAATAAAGTATATACTTAATTCAATATTTTGAATTTTTTTTTTGAAATGTATTGCAAGGAAACTTCAACTAATTAAATATTACTCAACCTTTTACTAGCCAAGTTAAAATTACTTATTTTACTTATTGTTTTTTTTTTTTTTTTTTTTTGTGTATATTACTCGAATGATTTAATAACACAGTCAAATGTAACCTCCAAATAAAATGCCAAAATGTATTTGAAAAAAAATATTACAAAATATATATTTTGATTTTATTTTAATATTGCCTTTATTTAATTTATTGGCTGTTGGCCATTATGCAAATGAATAGAATTTTAATATTGCAGTGCAGCTGACAGCATATTTCTGAATATGAAACTCCATTTCCAGTAATGACATCTGGGGATTACCTGCTGGCATTTAAACACCTGAGTGCCAAGAACAAATGTCAAAAGTATGCCATTCAATCTGAAAAAGCGATATTTAACGTATTCAAAATACAATTTAGTGTGTTTCTAAAAGATGGCAAGACAGGTTCACAAACTTCTTTTGTGAAAAACCTCTGAACCATGAAACCTCACATCGATTGCATGAATGCTATTCAAAGGGAAATTCTCTGTTTTACTTACCAGTTGTACCAGTTTAACCCTCTTCTGTCCGGAAATATGTGTCAGCCTTCGTGAACCCAAGAGATTACATGAATATGCACCCAGACCTGTTGAATTAATAAATATCCTAGCTGCTTTCTAGCTTTATACTTGGTAGACTGTTGACAAATGACACAATTATACCCCAATATATAATTTCATGACAATAAAATTCCTTTGGATCTGTGTATTAATGCCAAAGGTATCTCACCAAGCAACTGGTTAGTTAGTTTGTTACCTTTAACACTATGCTAAAGGCACTTAAGCATGCTTCAGTTTTTGATGCCTTGGGAGTGAGAATGGGTTGTCATTACTGAATGCAAGTTCGTTGTTAAGCAAAGGTAGAAGATACAAGTTAGTGTTATTTCATCTTGTTTGATGTTTTGTTCACACAGGAATCCTGAAGCAATATCAGCTCATACACACACACACACTATGCTAAAGGCACTTAAGCACACACACACACACACACACACACACACACACACACACACACACACATGCACACACTAGCTGTTTGCATCCAAAGTTGCAAATTTTACCTATGCTCAAAATTTAAATATCACATAAAGCAAAAAGCGCTCGGATGCTGGTGTTTGGGAACAGAATCGTGTGAGAATCTTCATTAAACCAAATCATTCTGATGACAGACTTTGACTCAGGCATTTCAGAATGATCAAACCAACATTTGAGATGCTGTGATGCGATTGGTCCGCTGTTTAGTCCAGTTATCCAATCACATCCACTGAGGCAAAGTCATATGAGGTTTGTATTGTGCATCAAGGGATTTGTTCGGTAAATGTGTTTTTTTTTATTTATTTTTTTTTATGCAATTTCCCAAAATGCACATACAAATAGGTGGATGGAAACATAGATAATGTAAAAAAATATTATTATTATTATTATTATTATTATTATTATTATAATAAATAAAAAAATGTCTACTTCAAAATGTCACCTTAAAATGAATGTTACTTGTGGTTACTTTTTAATTGTTTGTGATATTTACAAGCAATATCTGAGTTAAAATTTTCACATAACATTCCATTTTCAATACATACACGCATATGGAATTTCCAAACTTTTGCTGAGCGAATTAAAGCTGCTTCAGATTTCACTTTTAAAAGGAATGTAATGTGAGTTATAAGGATGACACAGAACCGGTCTGTGGGGAAATTATGAGGAATAAAGGTATGTTTGACTGATGTTTGGTTGTGTTCCAGCAACACAATCACTTCACACCTTTTGTGTTTTCGGTCAGAATGAGCCAGCCCCCTTGCACAATTATCTTATTTAAACAGAAAGACTGTCAGATTACTTTTGCATTTTACCCTTGTTGCCAAGCTTAACAGATCTCAAGAGTATATCGTACTCAGTCAGGTTGTCTGTCATGTGTTTGCAGGTCTTGTTCGGGCCTTTAATAGGCATTCTTCTTTTCGCTGGTTCTGGGTCTGCCTGTGAAAACTCCCCAGACATGTGCGGGGCCAGGGCCGATGGGGATATACGGATTGGGGTGCTCAATTCCTGTCATTCCAAAGTGCAGACACTACAGGTGCGAGAACGTCCAGAAAAATACAACTGCACAGAGTAAGTATCTTTGGTTGTTGTTCTGTCGTATATATGTACAGTGATCTATGCTTGTGGCGTGTTCCCTTGCAACAAAAGACTTTGAGAGTTGATTTTTCCAGTATCTAAATGCACATTTCATTTGTTGGGAGTAATAGCTAAATATCTGTAACACAAGTTTTTTTTTATTTTTTTTTTTTATTTTTTTTTATGGGTGTTATTTTAATAATTCTGTAGACTAGTATATCCTAATAATAATAATAATAATAATAAACATTAATATGTCAAACAATATTATTTTTATTATACATTTTAATACATATTTGTTAATAATTAATTTTAAAATGAATTTAAAATTAATTAATTTGTATTTATTAATTTAAGATTAAAGCATTTTTTTTTGGCATCTCAAAACTGGTTACCTCCTCCTCTGTATTGTTACATTATATTTGTTTTTGAAGATATAACCAAGAAGTTATGACAACATACTGTATGTTTTTACATTACTTAACTCATTAAAATAAGTTTAGCAAAATTTTACTTTTAAAAGTTATACAATAGTCAACTAATTTGGTGCATTGCGCAAGTCTCTGAGTTTTTGCAGAACTATGCCCCCTCTGGCGGCAAGCGAAACTGCAGCCAGAAGTGTGCAAAAAAAAAGAAGTTTTTTTTTTATCTTACGTGGAGTTTGTGTTGGTGTTTGAAATGAACTACAAGCCGGTCTCTTAGAATCCATCTTCTACGGACAATGGCGGCGAATACACAAACCTGCCAGACAGCCAGGTGAGCGTGCGGTGAACGCGCATGACATCACGCCCAGTCTAAAATTCCGGCCCGAATCCCTCTTATTTATTTTACTTTACAGGATTATAGAGACAATCTCAGTGATCAGAGAAGGGCTCATTCAGCCCATCAGGCAATTGTTTAAGCATGTATGGGTTAGAAAACGGGTATTTTTAACATGAAAAGTTGCTTAATGCACCTTTAAGTCAGTTTAATGTAATTTAAGTTGAAATGACTTATACAGATAAGTTGATTGTACTTAAAAAATTAAAGCAACAACTTTTTTTTTTTTTTTTTTTTTTTTACAGTGTATGTTAACCTGCAATGGCTATTATTATTATTAATTCTGATATATGCTAAAGTAAAAATAAAATAGCAATGTTCGTTAGTCATTGTCACAAACAGGCCAGGCTGTTGATATTGTAACAATAATATTTGAATTCAATAATTACAATAAGTATATCAGTTTAAATGGGAAACTAGAATCAAAATGGAAAGTTAGAATCAAATTCTATTAAAACTTGAAATCAGTGTCAATATCCAGCTCTATTAATTGCACATATAAATGTACACTGATTGTTAGAAACTGTACACAACTGTCTCAGAGGTATGTTTGTGTACAGAAACATAGTTAGAATTTACTGTAAAAAAGTCAGATTTCTTATATTCGAAAAAAAAATGCTATTGTTTGTGTTTGTATTTTCTAACAAAGATTTCCCTCATTTCCTTGTAGATTAAATTTCCTTTCACTTGTAAGGACTCTCGCTGTCGTGCACACAATTGAAACGATCAATAACTCCAGCTTCCTCCCGGGTGTGCGACTGGGCTACTACATCTGTGACACGTGCTCTGATGCCTCAAAAGCCATTCAGAGCACTGAGCACATGCTCGCTGTGAACGGCTCGCTGCCTGTCCAATGTGAGGTGCTTGAAAGGCCTAATGTAAAAGCAATCATTGGAGCACGCTTCTCAGAGGACTCCCTCGCAGTGGCTAGACTTCTGAGTCTATACATGGTCCCACAGGTGAGTAACATTATCATGTACACAGGGCTTGATGTTAACACCCACCAACCCACCAAATGCGGGTGTATTTCAGCAGTATTTCACTCCTACTAGCCACTTTGGAGGGGTTGAATTTGATAAAATATAGGCCTATCAATTTTTCAATTGTAGTCTTTTAAAAAGGCATCTGAAATAATAAACTAAGTACAATGTAGTGTTGTCAAAAATATAGATTTGTTTACTACATATTGATACTGAAATATCTGAAACGCTTCCAATACAAATTTTTCCGCAGAGTAGATACACGACAGCGAGTTACACGCTAACCCGCCTCCTCTCACTCACTCGTTTCATTTGCTACAGGGCTTGAATTTTGCCGTGGGATTGTGCGTGCTGCAGGATTGCTGCAGATTTTGTGCTCACACCCAAAGTGCGACACATAAAGTCACCTCTCAGTACTAAATTTAGTTATTTTTTGATGCTTATTGTGCGTAAACTGTAAAATACACACAAAATAATGCTGGTCTTGGTGAGTATTCATGTAAACACAGTCAGTTATGTTTTAAGTGAATGTAAAGTGTTGAGAAAGAAAATGCATGTGCAACAGTGTAAAGGATCAGTGTCAGGATTTAAAGTGACGGCAGCCCAATATACCTGCTGCCAAATTATGAGATAATATTAATAAAATTAATTGTGAAAATGGTGGGCAGTGAAAATGCTGAGTGGCTAGTAACTTTGGAAAATCACTATCCACAGTGGCTAATTGAGCAAAAAAGTTAATGTCAAGCACTGAACGTTCGGAGAGTCTTTAAGCACCTGATGATTGTTTAAAAAAAAAAAAAAAAATTGATTCAGGGAGTCAAAAATTACTCTTGATGAATCTCAATATCTCAGCAACAGCAAAAATGGCAAAACAACAATAAGTATTCCTGAACTGTTTTCTCTCATATTTTCTCTTTCAGATAAGCACAACATCATCTGCACAAACACTCAGTGATAGGGTACGATACCCAGCATTCCTGCGCACCATTCCCAGTGATGTTCACCAAACCAAAGCTCTGGCTAATTTCATGAAACACTTTCACTGGGACTGGGTTGGGGTGGTCTATGGGGATGATGATTATGGGAAAAATGCCCTCCAAAGCTTCTTGGCTGATGCAGAAGATGCAGATATCTGCCAGGCTTTTAAAGAAGCATTGCCTCATTACCTAGCTAACGATGAAATCGACAAACGCATCCAAGAGGTGGCAGAAACAATCCGCTCATCTGAAGCTAAAGTTGTGTTACTCATCTTAAAGGAAGAGCTGGTCTTTAAGCTCTTCACGGAGATGATTCGGCAGAACATCTCGCGCACCTGGATCGCAAGTGATGCTTGGTCAATGTCACGAAATATATCTCGGATGGACGGAATCAATAGAGTAGGTGACATTTTTGGGTTCACATTCATAACTGGTCCTAATCCTGGTTTTAAGGAGTTTCTGCAGCAGCTGACTCTTGCTCCAGGATCTGTAAACCTCTTCCTTGAGGAGTATAAGCAGTTAGGGAAAGACACAGGTTTTTTGACGGAAGCTGTCGACATCAGCATAACCTATGGCGAAAGGTTAGCTGTATGGTCCATTGCTCATGCTTTGAAACGTCTTCTAAACTGCAGTGAAACCGAGTGCCCTGGCGAAAGGGACTTTCCGCCATGGAAGGTAGTTGTAAAATGTTTACATCCAATTTTGGAGATGACTTTAAGCTAACAAAAAATGGCATGATTATACATTTTTACAAAGGTTGAAAGTTTTTATTGTTTGTTTGTTTGTTTAAAAGCTCCTCAAGGAACTGAAAAAGGTCAATTTTACTATGGACAGTCAGACATTCTATTTCAATGCATCTGGAAATTTCATGAATGGCTATGATTTAATTAACTGGCAACCACAAGAATCAACTGGGCAGAGAAGTTTTGTCGTTGTTGGAAATTACAAACTGACGAAAAAAGAAATTCACATCAAGGCACCCATAACATGGAGCAATCCAAACAATACGGTGAGAATAACTAATTATAAGTGATTATAAAAACGTATCAGTTATGCAGTTCAGTGTATGGAACCTTCACTGTAAAAAAAAATTACATCCCCAAGTCAAAAATTTCAAGTGACCGATAACATCTAAATTTTTCAATTAGTCTGACGTATTATTTCTCATTGAGCCAATGTTAACAGACTATTGCAACAAGAATTGCACTTGGGCCAATTGAAAAATTTAGATGTTATCAGTCACTTGAAATTTTTGATTTGGGAGGGTTAGACATTTTTTACAGTGCTATAACATCATGAAATATAGCTTAGACCAGCACAATTTTCTATGCTGAACCAAACTGGACCAGAATAGTCATGTTGTTCTCCAACTAAAATGTTTTAACCAGCATGGTCTTTATGGTTAACCAAAGGTTGCTTGAAAAAGCCAGTCAGCATTCCAGAAGCCCATGCTCATAAACACAATATTGCTTGTCTGTTCAACTGGGTATTACTGCATATTTTAAGTAAGGACTCCATATTAACCACGCTTCTATGCATTTTATTTTAGGTTCCTATTTCAGTGTGCTCTGCTATTTGCCCTCCTGGTACAGCTAAGAAACTTCTCAAGACATCATGCTGCCACAACTGCATACAATGTTTAGAGGGTACTTACTCTAATGAAACAAGTGAGTATTAAATTGTAAATATATACAGTACAGGCCAAAAGTTTGGAAATATTACTATTTTTAATGTTTTTGAAAGAAGTTTCTTCTGCTCATCAAGCCTGCATTTATTTGATCAAAAATATATTGCATATATTGTGATATATTATTACAATTTTAAAAAATTGGTTTTCAATTTATTATACTTTAAATTATCATTTATTTCTGTGATGCAAAGCTGAATTTTCAGGATCATTACTCCAGTCTATCACATGATCCTTTAGAAATCATTCTAATATGATGATTCATTATCAAAGTTGGAAACAGTTCTGCTGCTTAATATTTTTCATAACCTGTGATACTTTTTTAGGATACTTTGATGAATAAAAAGTAAAACAATAAATAATAAAAAGCAAATGTTTTAAAAATAGAAATCTTTTGTAACAACAATATACACGACTGGTCAGTAATTTGGGGTCAGTAATTTTTTTTCTTTCTTTTTTTGAAATAAATCAATACTTTTATTCAGCACGGATGTGTTAAATTGATAAAAAGTGATAGTAAAGAAGGTTTATATTATTAGAAAATATTTTTTTATATATATATTGAATAAATGCAGTTCTTTTTAACCTTTTATTCATCAAATATATTAGGCAGCAGAACTGTGTCCAACACTCATAATAAATCAGAATATTAGAATGATTTCTAAAGGATCATGTGATAGACTGGATGTCACATGTGACACTGAAGACTGGAGTAATGATGCTGAAAATATATAAGTATATATATAAGTATAATAAATTGAAAACCAATTATTTTAAATTGTAATAATATATCACAATATAAAAAATAAAAAAATATCTGTATTTTTGATCAAATAAATGCAGGCTTGATGAGCAGAAGAAACTTCTTTCAAAAACATTAAAAATAGAAATGTTTCCAAACTTTTGGCCTGTACTGTAGTGTTGTTATAAGGTATAGGTTTTTATGGATAATTTCTTGTTTGAAGCTTTCAGTAGAAATTACAATTTGAGCCAGTAGATACACAACTAATGTAAAAATGTATTGAAATTACAATTGCAATTGTATGTTTCAACCACAAACGTCAATGGAGTGCAATAGTCGGGTTCTGGAAGTAAAAACACCATTCATTTTCTATAGGGAAATTCATTTTTTTAACAACTTATCAACCTTTAAAGACAGACCTACTGGTGTTAATCGTTATATGCCATCCGATTGAATTATTTCAACATATTTTTTAAATATTTGTGGGGGGAAAACGTCTCGGGTTACGTATGTAACCCTCGTTCCCTGAGTAGGGAACGAGACGCTGCATCGATACTCGATACTTCGGGGAATGCCCTCGGCATGACGCGTCTGAAGTCTGTAATGGAACTATTCCAATCTTGATTGGTGCTCGTCACTCGTGACGTTGCATGTGACGGTGATCCGGAAGCTATAAAAGGGCAACGGAACATAGCCGTATCAGCTTTTAAAGGGTCGAAGCAAGTCGTTCTCAGGAGCACGAAAAGTGTGGCCGAGAGATGCAGCGTCTCGTTCCCTACTCAGGGAACGAGGGTTACATACGTAACCCGAGACGTTCCCTTTCGTAAAGGGAACTCCCGCTGCATCGATACTCGATACTTTGGGGAACGAATACCCACGCCGCCACACTGAGAGACCCTGCCCTGGTGTGAAGCAATCTGGCACACTCAAGACATGAGAACTTGTGAACCTGGTGTAGAGGACAGATCCAGACTGTAATGTTTGATGAAGGTGTGTGGGGAGGCCCAGCCAGCGGCATCACAGACCTCTTGAAGAGAAACCCCTGCTAGCAAGGCTCTAGAGGATGCCACTCCTCTGGTTGAGTGAGCTTTTATCAGGAGAGGTGAAGGCAGATTGCGCACCTCGTAAGCTGAAGAAATAGCCTCTACTATCCACTTGCTAATAGTCTGCTTGGAGACCGGGGAGCCCTTCTTGGATAACCCAAAACACACAAACAGCTGGTCCGACTTCCTCCAGCCCGAGGTCCTATGTACATAGGCCTCAAGAGCTCGGACCGGGCATAACAAGTGTAACTTAGCTTGATCAGCCGACACATGCGGTGGAGGATGAAAGGCCGGAAGGATTATAGACCGTGCCACATTTGTGGGCACCTTAGGCACGTAGCCAGGTCTAGGGTGGAGAATGGCTCTCACTCTGCCAGGAGAGAACTCGAGGCAAGAGGGAGCCACAGATAGCGCCTGCAGGTCGCCAACTCGTTTCAGGGAAGTAATAGCGAGCAGGAAGGCTACCTTAACCCTCTGGGGACCAAAAACGCGCCCGCGCGTTTTGCTCGTTTTTTTTTTTAGCAATGAAAAATAAACACAAAATGCTCTGTTCATTTTGATCTTTCATTTTCGTGTAATACATCAATCGATCCTGTTCAGTTTCTATTTTTTTTCTGTATACTCACAATACAAATAAAGTGTTTTGCTTTTTGACAAATAAAGAAAAACTAACATGATGCTATTTCTGCCTTCTCTCTGTCAGTAAACTCCCATTTGAAACGCGTTCGAAAATTATCTATAACTCCGCGAAAATTCAGTCAAACAGGCAAACAGACCCACTGGCATAAAGCTTGAGATCGCAGCTTTTAAATGAAGTAATTTATATAAAAAACAAATATTATCAGCTTCTGTAATCTGTATAAAAAGAGAGCGACTCCAGTCGAGCTCATTACGAGCCATTCAAAAGTAATTTGACCACGCCCCGGAGAGCGCGTGCTATTCAAACGCAAATTCTGAGAACCATTTCAGTCTGTGAAACGCCCCCACATCAGCTGTAAACAAAGAGGCATAATATAGCCTACCTTATGGAGAAAATTTTCCGTGCTGATATGAGGAGCAGATCCCGCTGAGGAGTGAGGTAGGCTAAGTTATCCTTTCTCAAGTGTTAATGTGGAATAACGTTATGGAATAACGTTGTAGGCTTATGTAAACAAAAAGATGAATCGCGTTTCTATAATATGAATCGCGCGTCTATTTGTAAAGAGTGTTTAGCCTAAATATGAATCGCGCGTCTGTGTGTGAAAGAATAAACTGCTTTTACAGTTACAGTTACTGCGTTACAGTCAGGCGAAGTATGAAAGACAACATTTTGTTGACTAGATTTGGGTACAGTTTTTACCGTAGAATATACTGTCACATCAAATAAGCTTTTCTGCTCATATATATAAAATACTATTTTGTCAAAAATAAAGTCATAGACTAAGATGTTCCAATGTTGGCTATATTCAAACTAATGAATACATATGATAAAATGTAGGCCTATAATCTTTTTTTTTTTTTTTACAAAGAAAGAGTACTTTTTTGCAGAAATATTGCTGAAATTGTAATTATTGTTGTAATTGTAACCTTTTTAATAAAATAGCAAAACATATTTACAAGATAGATGTAAGAAAAATCTTAAATGGTCAATATAAGTCTTTACTCCTTGCAATACTCCTTGCATTGTGGCTCAGTCAGTGTCACACCTGAATGAATGGCTAATTATGCAGAGTCATTATGCAGAGTGGGTGGGACTAAGGTGTAAACTACTCCTCCCCCTCGCATATTGGCTTTCCAAGCAAAACCTGTTTTACACCATTTAAATCAATGTATTTTTTTTTGTGAACGATAAAGCAAGACTATTTTCACATAATTTTGAAGCTAGAACTGAAAGGGACAACATCCATTAGTCAAAAGTCTTGTGGGCACATATTTTGTATGAGTTTTGTGGTCTTATTTCAGCAACTTTCATTTTTATTTTTTTAAATAACCATGCATAAACATTATTCTCTTAAAAATACAAACATCTACATACATGTTGCTCGCATATTATGGTAGGCCTGTTTGTGCTATATAGAGTGAATTTACACCTTTGCCATTAACATGTTTATAAATAACTGAAAAAAGCACAAATGTCAGAGCATGTCAGAACATCTCAAGGGCCCCAAAAACAGCTTGGTCCCCAGAGGATAAAAATTTCTCAGACACCTTATCCAGGGGTTCGAAGGGTGCCAGGGATAAACCTTCGAGGACCACTGCCAGGTCCCACGTGGGGACCCTAGGCTGGATAGCAGGCCTCATCCTCCTGGCTCCACGAAGGAAACGAATTATGAGTGGGTGTGTCCCCAGCGTGCCCACCCCTAAAGGCGTGTGGAAGGCTGGTATAGCCGCCACATAGACCTTAAGCGTGGACGGGGAGAGCCCGTCAGAGAAACGATTCTGGAGGAACTCCAGTACTGAAACCACTGGGCAGTTAACTGGGTCCAACTGATGTTCTCTGCACCATAAAATAAAAATTTTCCATTTAAATGCATAAAGTTTCCTCGTGGAGGGGGCTCTAGAGTTTACAATGGTCTCAACAACCTCGGTTGAGAGACCAGAATTTATGAATTGGTCCCCCTCAGGGGCCAATCCAGTAGCTTCCTGGGCTACCGCCAAGGGTGAAATATCATGACCTTGGGCTGAAGAGGGAGGACCATCCTGATCCGGATTCACCGCGGAAGGCCTGCCAGAAGGGCCCAGATGTTTGGAAGCCATATTTGGGCCTGTCAGTACAGGGCCACTAAGAGTAAGCTGATCCCGTACTGCTGAACCCTCTTGTACTCTAGAACCCCCGGGGGCAGAACAATCGGGGAAAGTATACACAGACATGGCCTCAACCATGTCTGTATCATGATATCCAAACCCAGCAGAGCTGGAAGAGCATGGGAGAGGTGGCGCAGAAGGTGGCCGTCCACATAAAGGGGAAACAGGAGCACCTCTGACAAACCGACCTCCATCCCGGCTAAAGCCAACTTGGGGTGGAGTTCGAAATCCCCGGGCTGCAGCCCCTGCCTCGACAGGATGACTGCCCCCTCTTTGATCAGAGAGACCATCGACATAGTGTCTGTCAAAAATAGAACCTAATGGTCTCTCTGAAGTTTCCTCAGACCCTGTGTTTCCAACACAGGTACTAGGAGCAGGAACCATAACTTCCTCCCCATGATCAGAAAACGAGGGCATGTGCGCGTAACTCTGGTCATGCGGAGTGGGTTCCCTCTCGGGGAAAACCCATTGGTCCTGAGCCACTACTACAGGGCCCCCATGTACAGCAGGCCAAAGAATAGTATGTTGAACACTGCTGCCAGCGAGCCCACTCTTTAATAAGGTCACGTAGTGGTGGCCTGGCCTAGCTTGATATTCATGACTATGGTAAGGAAGATGAGTGTCTGAGCTGGAGACAATTGTGCCTGCATCATGACTATAACCTACACCGCCCCCAGGAATCGGTTTCTCTGAAGAGGCACTGGTGATTTTTCCTAGACTCTGAGCCATATTCCCTAGCACCTCACGAGACTCGAAACAACACCTCGGTGTTGAACCGTCTGCTCTAGTAGTCAATGGACAGGAATGAGGATGCCCTGAAGACTCCATGGAGGTAGGACAGTGACCATGCATTCCGAGGAGGTGCGGGGATACAATACTAGGCCGAATGGAAGAATCCGGAACTGATGTGCTTTTCCCCCAAAAGCAGATCTCGGAAACTTCCCGTGATGGGGTTAGAAGGGAATGAGGAGTTAAGGGCCTTGTGGATCTATCACGACAGACCAGTCCTCGGAGCTGGTCTGACTGACAGTCGGAATCTTGAATCTGAACCCCCTCGGAGGTTGATCCATTACCCTGAGATCCGAAACAAGGCCTTACTCCCCTTCCCTCACAGGAACTATGAAGTACCGGCTGTAGAACCCGGGCTCCCGAAACCGAGGAAGAGCTCACCTTGAGGATTCCTTTGTTAAGAGAGACTTGACTTCCTGTTCCAAGAACCAACCCTGCTCGGGGCTGGCAGACATGTGAACCACCCTTAGTAGATAATATTTTTATATTAGCTCCGCTGTAAGCAGGACCCTCCAGGCTATATTTTGAAGACCCCTCGGGGTGTCTAAATATGCTATTATGGGGACCAGTCCCTCGAGACTGGCCTTGGCTAAAAATGTTCAAATGGTTTCGGTGACCTGAAGCAGCTAACTGGCAGGAACTAACCGAAATATGCTCTCTACAGACCTCCTGAGAGGCGGCGAACTCGACAGGGCCTCAACGTTTCCGGGCAGATACTGCGATTTGTGTTCGCTGGAAGCCGATGTGTCCCGAAGCGCCATCGGCGGCGGGAAGTAAACATCGATTTCCTAAGGGCTGTATAAGGGGGCGAGACTCCTGTACTCGCTCTCCTGGGGGAACGGCCATAAGGGTCTGCGTGTTACGACAAGACCTCTTAGTTGAAGCCATCTTAGCCCGAGAGACAGTCCTCAGACCTATCCTCGATATAGAGGGCTTCATACGAGAATGTCTCTTCTGGCCCCAAGCCTTATACGGGGGGGCACGAGAGGAAACCTTCTCAAAATATGTTGAACTGGCGGCTGTCCCCTGAGGCTGCCCCCTGGCAGCAACCCCATGAGACCTAGATTGACAACTGGGGATAGCTGATTGTCGCTCTGCCTCCTGAAACCTTTCGACAACGGTTCTCGCCGCGTCGCCAAAGAGGCCAGAAGGTGAAAGGGGGGCATCGAGAAGGAAAGCCCTGTCTTTCTCCTCGATCCCCAAGCGATTAAGCCATAAATGTCTCTCTGTGACGACTATTGCTGCCATAGAACGGCCAATAGCACGAGCCGTCTCCTTAATAATACGGAGAGATAAGTCAGCTACTCTACGAAATTCAGTAATACCGTTGAGTGAGACCTCCCAGTTATCATCCACCTCTTTGAGGAGGTCAGCCTGGTATGCCTGTAATAACCCCATCGTGTGTAGGCATGCACCGGCTCGACCCACCGCCATATAAGCTTTCCCTAACAAATTCGATGTACGAGATTTGGAGGGAAGTGTCTGAGCTATCAGGGGTGACGCAACGTCAGGGAGAAAATATTTCGCAAAATATTCCTCAACCCGAGGCATCACCCCATAACCATTCTCATTAGATTCCCTAATAGATGAGTAAATATATACATGGGGGGAAAATAATTGAGATGAACATTTTCCCACGATCTCGATACCTCAGTATGAAGATCAGTGAAAAAGGGAAGGCTCTGACACAAAGATTGTGACTGGGTCTGCAGGAAGCGCTCATCCATTTTATTTTTCTTAGTCGCTTCCTGCTTATTATATGGCCATTCAACGTTTAATTTAACCACTGCCCTGGTCACAACCTCCAGCAATTCCTCAATAACGGGAATATGGGGTGGCGAATCCCCATATTTATGTGATTCAGTGTTGATAATATCTAACCCCTCGGAGCCAGATAAATCAAACGCTGTGTCTTTAACACGGTCGGAAGAAGCCGCAGCGCGGGCTTCCGAACCGTGCGCGAGACCAGTGGAGCTGGTTAATAAACACTGAGAAAGGGTCGCAACCGTCTCAGTGTTATCTGCCAGCTCCACGTGCGAATCCCATGCATACAAGCGGCGCGCTGCCTCAACAGACGCGGGGCCTGATGCACTGGAAACGCGAGCCTGATCTGATTGATCGAACAAGCTCAAACGGGAGCGGAGCTCTCTCATAGATAGCTGAAAACAGTTTGCACAGACAGCGCCCTCGAGCACTGCCCGTGCATGCTCCACTCCCAGACAAACAACACAAAACGAGTGCGTGTCACCCTCGCTCAAATAGCGCGAGCAAGGGGACGCACACCGCCTGAGTCGTTTCTCTATATTCGCCATATATATATTGAGATAGACAAACAACACCAAATAAGACAATACAGTCACACAGAACGCTTGCTGAAGACAGAAAGCTGATACGGCTATGTTCCGTTGCCCTTTTATAGCTTCCGGATCACCGTCACATGCAACGTCACGAGTGACGAGCACCAATCAAGATTGGAATAGTTCCATTACAGACTTCAGACGCGTCATGCCGAGGGCATTCCCCGAAGTATCGAGTATCGATGCAGCGGGAGTTCCCTTTACGAAAGGGAACTATATTACCCATGAGGTTGTATAGAAAATCAGAGAGTCGCTTCGAGCAAATTGCGCCAAAAGAGCTTGCAGGGACCTCTCACAATGCTGTCAAAATACTTATTTATGTGCATATTTTTGCAATAAACTTTGTTTCTATAGATAATCAACAACTTTAAATGAATGGTTTAATATTTCTCCATCATTTTTAATTCGATGATGTCGTTCACAATTCCCATGAGGGATTGCCGTTAAATAAACAGTGTTGTACCTTTGCCTCTTTTGTCCGATTTTCATGTTCTTTTTTGCTGTGATTCACCTCATTGCTGGTTACCTTGGTTCATTGCTTATAATGCTTTAATGAATACTTTAAAAAGAAATGCCCATGGGAAATACGAAAGAAAAAAAAAAATGCTTCCAGAACCAATGCCACTGAAAAATTAAGCGCACACTAAGAGTGCATTAACCTAATTTAAAAAGGGAAAATCCATTGAAATTTTCTTGATGGAAATGCACCATAAATCTGAATTTCTGAAGTAGTTGTGCATCTTTCTTTCAGACTTACCAAACTGCCTACCTTGTGAAAATGGTACCTGGTCTTTGAAAGGATGGACTTCGTGTAAGCCGAAGGACGAGGACTATTGGAAATGGGATGGGTCCCATGCAATAGTTCTGCTTACATTTACTGCATTAGGTTATCTGTTGTTGTTCTGCACCCTGGTTATCTTCTTGGTCTTTTGTGGAAAACCTGTCGTGAAACAGGCAGGGGGAAACATGTGTTTTGTAATCATGGCAGGGTTAGCACTCAGCTATACTAGTGTCATACTGTTTATTGGCAAACCCAATGTTCACATTTGCAGGGGTCGACCGATTTTGTATGCCTTAGGGTTCTCGCTCACAGTCTCATGTATTTTGGTGAAAGCTCTACGCACTTTTGTATCCTTTCTTCTACCATATCGCCTGGAGCGTGTTAGAAGGTTTTACAACCCCCCTGTCATTATTACCTGTAGTACTCTCATTCAAGTCCTCATCTGTATCTTCTGGATGATATTTGATTCTCCAGTTGTGAAGACCTTTCAGTCTGACCAAAGCATGTTGATTATGGTACAGTGCAATGAAGGTTCTGGCATTGGATTTGCCATAATGCTTTGCTATATTGCATTGCTAGCTTTTATCTGCTTTTTGCTGGCCTTTAAAGGGAGAAAGGTACCTCAGCGTTTCAATGAGACTGGACACATCATCCTAAGTATGCTAGTATACCTCTTTGTGTGGGTCTGTTTCACCCCAGTGTACATTGCTAAGATCAACGAGCGCTATTCAATTCAAGCCGCTGCTATCTTGGTGTCGTGTTATGGAATTATTTTCTGTCACTTTGCACCCAAGTGGTACATGGCGCTCTGCAAGAAGAAAGAAGAGATTAGTCGAGAGGCGTACATAGCAAAAGCCAATAATCACATCATCGACTCAATTGACTGTGATATCCCAGAGATACCAGAAGTACCATTTTTTTGTATAACGGGATCACAAAATACCATTAACTCAGATGATACTGGTTTGGGTTCAATTCAATTGACAAGGAAAGTGTTACATCAAGAGAACAACATAGTCAATGTGGAATTTCTTCACCAGACAATACGGAAAAGACCTAGGAGAAAATCCATTTGATAAGTGTACAAACAGAAAAAGGCTTATATCATAAAGAATTGTATGTTATGCAAATTAGTCTCATAAGACTAATTGAAAAATACAAAGTGTTGTATATGTCACAAAGTCCTCTAGTAGATCACTGCTGAATTTTTTTTATTTTTTTTATTTTTTTATTAGTAATTAGTAAATGTGCAAGTAAAAAAATAAAATAATCTGTTGATGTAATTGATGCTACTTTTGGATGCATAAATATCTTATATCTCATATTTCAGATTTAATATGAAAGACTTTACAAATATTGTAGGCAAGCAGGGTGCTGTGACCCTGCGTGCTTTGTGAGTGTTGTGTAATTCCTAACATGTACAATTGATAATTGTGATAATATGTGCAGAATAACCGTCACCAACATAAATAATAAAACAGTATAAGCAACTTAATAAATGTCAATGTTATTATTATTTTTTTATTTTTTTTACATTATTTGAGTGGTAATGAATAAAATATTTTTTTTTTCCAATTAAAGACAGTTCTCTTTCTTGAATACACACATTGCTTGAGATCCAGAGATTACATTATAGAGTTGCAGTGCACAGCTTCAGCCGCCTGCACAGAACCTGTCAATCATGCTGAACAGGAAGGGTTAGTTTACAGTTAGTTATTGCTGTAATTTTAAGAGTGAGTAAAATAATCTTTAAAAAATAATGCTAACCATTCTGAGTAGAAAATAAAATTAAGTAATAAAAGAAAAAGAAAAAGAAAAAAAGGTAAGTGAAAAAGTGTATGTAAACATTTTGCAATATTACTGTATATATAATGCAATGCCCCTCTAATAAAATGTCCTAATAAAATGTTATAAAATGTTCTGGGACATAGGGAATTCTTCATCCAATAGTTGGTTCTGATCTCTTCTGTGTAAACAAGATTCTTCGCTGGCATTCCCCTCTCTTGCATTGACGTCAGAACGCCAATCAGCAGCCATGGCTAAATGCGGGTTTTTGTGTTACTGTGCAAAAGTTATTGTTATCACTGAATTTATTAAGATGTGAAATGTTTTTATACCTTGTTAAAAACAATGTGTCACAGTGAAATATTCTATTTTGGGAATAAATATATTTCTCTGTTCAAAAGGTTTATATAATAATTATCATTTACAATAGCTCACTGAAGAATTTTGTTTACCAACTTTGCTGTGGGCCATTTGGTTTGAGCTATAAAAAGCTACCTGAAAACAACCGTGATTACCTTAATGAGCTTAAGGTCTTGAGACCGTGTGTTTTATTTGACATATGTGCATGCATAGGTCTACTCTCAAATCCCTACTAATCTCTTTAGCTGTTCGTCCTCCAGAAGGTACAGAGGGACTCTACGGCGAAAGAGAAAATGCTTGGCAATGTTTGCTTTAAAAGAACTGCAAACACTTTTGTGGAATTGTGGAATATTTTTTTCATATTTTAACTGAAAGAGAAGAGACTCCATTGGGACTTCACATTTTATTTTTCAAACAATTTCCGTCTACGGTGAGGATACATAGAGACAGACAGCTGTGTGTCAGGTAATTAGAGTCATCTGAAAATGACAAGTGCAGCTGGCGACTCTCAACCATCCTGGTGTCAGATGGAGTGGTCTGCCTCCTTGTCTTTGTTGGACTGTATTTTTGCAAAATCTTGGTGAACTGCAATTGCTCTGAAATGGGCTGCTCTCCATCACGGGGGAACAGTCTCCATGGAGTACAGGATGCGTTCAGAAGAGGGAGAACTCTACTTCCAGGGACTCACGAGAGCCCAGGAGAATCACAGTCTAATGAGGGGAGCAGTGGAGGATCTTGTGGAGGGGACACAGATAGAAACAACTCAGCGATTCGAAACAACACGAGTTCCACGTCATTAGGGAGGAAACAATCTACGGCTGAGCTTGAAACTGATGGGGCTGCTTCTGACAAACTGGGTGTACAAGAGATCAGCATTAATATATTACCTCAGGGGAAGGAAAGACAAGAAGAAAAACGAGAGGCTTGTGAGAAAAAGACTGCAAAGAAGTCAAAGAAAGGTCCGAAAGGTGTAAAACTAAACAAGAAGAAAGAAAAGGAAAGAAAAATTGAAGAAAAAGTAGACTTTCCAGAGGCACTTGTGAAGGCTCATCAAGCAGCGTATGCATATCTCAACCCTAGCATCACTAAATATGAAGATCTGTTAGGGTTACTCGATCATGCAGCCCAAACCCAAATTTCTTTGCAACCCATGGTGGCATTCATGGTATTACGCTATGAGGAAATAAACAAAGGGCTGCAGGAAATCGTGGATGAGGGGGAGATGATGTTAAAAGGAAGTGGAGAGCATCTGGTTTGGCCTTGTGAAAAAAAGAATTCCTCCTCACCCAACTCAGCAAAAAATGTGACCTCTTCCACTTGCAGTGAGCCCCCACCAGACCTGCTACAACAACTCCTTCAGTATACCATACAGAAGATGCGTCAAGTGGGTCAGTCAGTGTGTGGAATTGGGGATACTGCTCTTGAGGAAGCAGTGGATTACTTTTCCTCCATTACTGAAATTCTAGATGAGAAGCTCAGGACAAAACGTGCATCAGAGTCTAGATTAATGCGGTTGCTTTCTCGGATTGAGGCTGCATCACAGAAAAAACCTGGCCCAGAAGACTCTGCACTTTTTAGTGAAGACAGTGGACTTGGGGCTGAAAGTGAGTCCCTGGCAGGTTCAGACAGACAACGCCAACGCAGAGAAAGTTGTGAGTCAACTGGAACCATTCATGCTACATCAAGTAGTCCTTGTGGTTTTACACCAGTACACCAAGGCTCATACCGAGGCAGACTTCTCAAAACAATGAGCAAAAGCAGCTCTCTGAACTCTATAGACTCAACTTGTACTATTACAGAAAAAGAACAGAGGGATACAGAATCACTACTTGGCTCTGTCTCCTTGGATGAAGGTGACGGGGATGATGCGGAGAATGGTAGTGAAGAGGAACATTGCAAGGATAAAATAAGGAAACAATCAAATTCTTCTATTCCAGACCTTAGACAACCACATCGCTTGCCAACAAAGCGAATAGAGAATCCACAAAACATTGAAATGACATTAAAGCTGAAAGATGCCATTAGTGGCAGGATTCGTTTTTTGCCATCCCAAGGCCCTGGAGTAAAGGCAAAACATACGGATAGCCCAATGAGCAGCAGTCACCAGTGGACTGAGGACGGTGACAAAAGTTCTAAAAGACCCCAAACATCTGCCTCTAAAACATCCAAGAAAAAGACCACAGTTACAAAACGGTCGAGATCAGCTGATTCTCTACGTAATAAAGCAGAAGATCCTACACTCACTGAACTTGAGAGAACTCAAAAGGAACTCAACCAAAGGCTGGAGAAGATGACCAAGGTTAAGTGTGAAGAAAATACAAAGCAAGGTTTTTCTAAGAAAATCCAGCAACCGCAAACCATTTCATCAGTTGCCTCTGACAGGCAGCGTTCTTTGAATAGGAACATTTTTTCTCCAAGTAATCAAAGAAAGTCATACAATGCAAAAGTAGAGCAAGGAAGTGCAAAGGATGAGATGGAAGAAAAAAAGAAAAAGGACAAAGAAAAGAGAAAGGAAAAAGACAAGAAAGCTCCCCCTATTATAGAGCCTGTTAAGGTAATGCCTGTGCCAAGCCCTCCACCGTCACCTCACCCATCTTCAGGATTGTATAAGGAAAGGAATTCTGTTAAACAACTGATTGACACCTTTAGTCAGGGGTTGGAGGAAAGTAAACAGATCCCAGACAGTGCAAAAATGCTTGGTGTAAGAAAGTGTGGTGTTCCCATCATTCCAGGTTTAAGTCCCTCTGGCACATTAGCATTCAATCAAAATAGTATACTCAGTGGTCGAGGGGAGTCACGATGTTCTGAAAGGACAGAGGATCTTGACATTGACAATCTACCACCCCCTCCACTTGAGGTACTCATGGACAATTCCTTTGAAAATGTACATGCAAAGGAAACAGGGGAAAATCTAACAAGCAGGGGTCGATCCACCCAGCCAAAAAGAAGCGCAATGTCTCGGAGGTTGCGAGCCTCTCTGCAGTCTGTTACAGTGCTACCCAGTCGGGGGAATTTGTGTAAGGGCTCTGTTAGCATGTCGCCAGTTCGTTCCACGCACCAGGATACAAGAGGAGTTCTGAAAGGTGTTCACCATGATTCCAGCCATGAAACAGACACGGAAAGCGAGGAGGCTGCCTCCCTCTACAAACAAGCAAGAAAGATAATCCACTTGAGGCATTCTTCTGACTCACCGACAGAGAAATTTGCTGAGCAGGGTCACAGGCAGATTTTCTTCTGCCAAGGTGATGTAGGGGTTTCACAAAAGGAGAACAGTACCAATGGATCACAAGTGCCAAACAGTGCCTGCAGGAGCCAAACTCCTGCCACTCCACCTGTATCCAGATATCGCATGTTACCATCCACACCTCTTTTACATCGAAGACTCCCTAGTCCTCCAGTATTAAAAAGTCAACCCTCATCTTCAACTTCATCGAGTCCTCCTGTAGTTCGTAAACTCCCCACCCCACCTTCCGCTGGCCAACGAACACTGCCAACCACCCCTGCAACGCGACAAGACCCCACCCCCATCACGATGACAGGGTTAACCTACCCCTTTAAGGCACCATCACCTCCTGCTTCACCAAAAGTGCAGCGATGGTCCAGAGAAAACAGTAGTGAGGACTCTTCAAGAGTATTTAGTAATGCTCGTTCAGTGTTTTGCCCAGTCTCATCATCATTATTTGAGGCTCAACCTGTTCCCAAGCCCCCTCAGGCATGGACCTCTACCGGTAGCAGTGTTCTGCCTCGTCCATGGGGTGAGCGTGGCCGGCTGCCAGTGTCTGTACGAGGGCCTCAGCCATTCGTCCGGCGAAGCCAGTCAGACAGGAGGCCCAGTCTAAGCCTGCCACCCAGGGTCCCAGTCATCTCTGTAGCAGAGACATGTGGGAGTGAACCAGCAATTAGCACCCATGGGTGAGTCTAACACACTTTTGATATCTAGTATAATTACTTATTAGTAATCTAGTATAGTATGCATCGCATGAGATGCAATTTTCATTGAAATTTTGCATGCGCATAGCACATAATTGATTCATCACCTCAGTCAACTTAAAACTGTTATGTCTTTCTTAACACTTCAACACTGCTTCATGGTTACTTATCCATGTCATCAAGAAAATGAAGTTAATATCTGTGCTTTAATGGCCCAAAAACACAACTCCACAAATGTTCTGAAGAAGATAAGGGTGATAAAAAGGTTATATAACTATGCAGAAAAGTCCTGTGAGCAGTATTGAGTTCACTGATGTGAAAACTTGAGCTTTTTATTTCTGATCTATGAACTCAGCTCTTTTTGATTTCGATGCTCAATAGCGATACAGTATCCATAGTTTCTTGATTTTTTTTTTGATAAGGGAATCTGAAGCAAGTACCATTCATGCTTGAAATTGCATCCTCTGTTCCTGATTTCATTTTTAAAGAGAATAAGAAAATGTTAGAGGACAAGCACTATGATTGTCTCTGTCATAATAAAGGGTGCAGTTTTTGAAATTCAATTATGGGTTGATTGTGTAAATGTCACTCAGCTCGCGGGTGAATAATAAGAGACAAATCTTTCTGCGATTGGATGCAATTTAAACTGTAATTATTATTTTTTCTTTCTTCTGTAATCAGTTCTAAAATATTAAATTAAATAAGGGTTATTGAATGGTTAAAAATATTAATTAAAGTTGAAAAAATGTGTAATGTTTTCAGTGAGGTCCAGTGAGTAAGTCTTGCAGAATGTCATCATCGCAAGGAGTTAGATATATATCCAGCAATATTTACAACCTAAAGCCCTAGCAATTACACTTTTATATATGTATACTTCTCATTTCTGAGAAAAACTTTCAAAACAACAACAACAACAGCTAGCAAATGTAAAACTGAAACTGTATACTAAGGAAGATAACACTCAGGTCAGGATGAATAGTTTTCAAGCACGTGGGAAAACTTGATTATTTAGATGTTTTTGGAACCAATTTCTAGTTAGAGAAACTAAGAAAGAATGATGGGAAAACCCAAAACACAGTAACTTAAAAGGGAGTGTGGGTATGACCCAAGTCAAGAGGTAATTCAAATTGGGAAATATATACATACAATGCAGTATAAACAGATTTCATATTCAGAATATTTTAACACCTTGAACATTATGTAATTACTATTAAAGGCGACATGTACTGCAGTTATGTAAGCCATTGGCTCATGCATCTAAACACTATTGCTTCATTACCTAATTCATGTCTAATCTTTCCTTATTTTATCTGCCCTGTAGAAAAAGCGTTCCTTTCAGTCACAGGCAGGTGTATTTGATGGCCTCTTTGTAAATAGATGGTCACAAGACATACAGTAGATCATGTTCAGTTTGTCTGTGTAATGTGTATGCAGTACTGAAGGTTGACGAGCACAGTATATAATGAAAATTGAATTTTCACTGAACTCGAAGAAACATGAAAGGTGTAATTTAGATACACTTTCCTCTCTCACGCACATTGTAATATAAATGCTAATCCCTGTGAACTAAGCTCTCAATGACTTGCAGCTGACCAGTGCTAACCAGCTCTGGCCCACTTCCCTAATCCTTCAATTCACTAATGTCCTTATTCTGATTTGTTATGACAGATTGGAAGATGGTCCAGTTGGAGGAGAAAAGCCATGGAGTGAGCAAATCGAAATCCGAGGAGCAGTTCGGTCGGTCTCACATCCAGACTTGTGCATCGTGGGTCAGGGTTTACAGAGGGAATGGGGGAAATGAGGAAGGAGCGAGTGAGATTATGGATTAGCAAACCTTGGATGGGATTAAAACCTTATTTTCCTGCTGGGAAATGAAAATAGCTATTTCTGAGAAGGCCTTCTCATTGTCACTTCCAATCACATGTTCATCTTTTCAGCTTCAGTGTTTACTTCAGTACATACAGTATTTGGTCTAGTTGTCTCAATTCATTTGGTCTGAAATTTGTTTTGACAATGTTTTATATTGTGAATATTATTGGCTGGCCTTTTATATTTTTATTTCTAAATATATGCAAATAAAAAAAATGCATCACAGATATTTTTTCTTTTCTTTTTTCTTTAAAAAAAACAAAAAAACATGTTGATTGTGGGTTATATACCAAGGAATTTAGTTAATCATACACATTGCCATTATAAAAAACTAAATTAAATCTGTTCATCATATAAAGCAACCGTGTTTCTTCAGAAATTTTGGACTAAATGCTCAATTCATATGGATTAGTTTTACAACCTTTTTATTACATTTTTGAAGCATCAAAGTGGTTGTTGTGTGGCTGTCAATGGAGGGACAGAAAACTCTTAGATTTCATCAAAAATATCCTCATTTGTGTTCCGAAGATGAACGAAAGTCTTACGTGTTTGTATTGATTGAGTAATCAATGAAAGAATTTTCATTTTTGGGTGAACTTTCCCTTTAGGCAGGGCCCTAAAGTGTCATCTAGGTGCCATGACTGGTATGCAACAACACCTATAGCTAGCATGCCAAATACCAAAAAAACAATTACTACCTGAGATAATTGTGCTGCATGCACAAAATGCCCATAATTCCCAATAGCATTTTTCTTTTTTGTAAAGAGAGTCCCATAGAGACAATGTACATGTGTGTTCTTTTCAACAGCTGATAAACATTTAAAGCAATCTTCATTTAAGATCAAGTTTTCATTCTGAAAGAATGTGACAGATACATCTGTGGAATTAAGCTGTTATTAGTGCTGAAAAGGTCATTATAGTGTACATTATTTTACTGGCAATGCACACATGAAATGTGGAAAGTACTGCTGAAAGTTTTGGAAAGTACATCGAGGAGAAAAGGGGGAAATACCCCTCCTGAAGAACAATGTGCATTTAATGTGCATTACGGTTTAGCATGTACAATATGCTGATGCATCAGCCAATGTGTTAATAGGGGAAACACATAGAAACAATTTCCTATTTAACTGTCAACACAAAATGTAAAATTACATACTGTAGTAAAATAATATAATAATTATTCATCTAAAGGGGTAAGAAGGCCCTTTACCTGGGGCATTTTGCATTAATGGGAAAAAAGGTAATGCACATTTATAGCAAGATTCTTTCCAATTTAAGCATTAATAAGGACAAAAGAGGTGGAGAACAAAGAGGCTATACTGCCAGATGAAAAGAGCACAGGCTGAGATAAGATACTGAGTTTGTGATTTCATCTTCCCCATATTGTAACACAAACTTAATTTAAAAAGCATTAAACAGTAATTTTAACATACCTGCTCTGGTACAACACATATAACTTTATTTAAAGCAGCACTCAGTAGCTTCGGGACTTCTTCGCTGTATTCTCGCTTTTTGCTCGCAGGTTTCTCTCTAGAGCTCCCCCCACAGCTTCGGAATAGATATTTGACAACACTGTTGTAAAAACTCGTTGTTGATTCTCAGACACCAGAGGCTAGTAGATCAACGACATCAAAGCAGATGGGACATTCTTTAAAACGTCTTCTTCATTCGGGTTCGGACAGCGTGAGGGAGCGCAATAATGACAGCATTTTAGCAGATTTCTTTTGGCCGTAAAGCAATTGTTTACATCGCGAGACCTGATATCACGCGAGACTTCCTGACGCAGCGGCCGGCGGCCCGCCGGCTCAAAGTTGCAAGTGCGTATTTTCCGCTCACGGGCACCAGGGGGGTGCGAAACGACCACCATTCAACCCGAAATAAGTAATATAACCATTCCAATGACTCCGAAGCTGTTCAGTTAAGGTAAAAAAAGTTACTTAGTTCACCTTTAATATATAATAAATATAGTGGTTGAGTGCAACATTGTAGCAGCAAATGATGGACGCTTTCTAAACATTTCACAAAGATTCAAAAGCTTTGTGAATCATTTGTTTTGAACCAGTGATTCGGAGCGTGTATCAAACGGCCTAAATCAGTCAGTGAATCATTTTGCAATTGGTTCAATTGATCAAAGTTTGGTTTTCCCCATCACTAGTTGTAGGCAAAGAGCAGATGAGGTCAATCGAAGAAGATAATCCAAGAAAAAGAGGACAAAATCCAAAAGGTAACAAAACAACGAAACCACAAGCATATTGGCACGTTTACACAACAACGATGAACTAAAAATGGAAACGTTTTTCGTTTGTGTTTTAGTGTACAGACGACAATATTATCATAATGATCCCCGTTCCCGGATCCGCGAATACAACTAAAAACGCTGTATTCTGCTGCCAGACCAGTAGTTGGCAATGTCACTTTGTAAAGAAACACTACGCGCCTGCATACTTTATTTTATTTTATTTTTTATGAAGACGAACAAGTAACAAACATAGCATAGCATACAATATTACAAAAAGCAAATTGTGACGCGCCTGTAGACTGAACAGGTAAAGCACATGCGCATGACGTCACCACTTTCACAAATGAGCTTTTTTGTAGTTAACGAAAAGACAATTACTATATAGTTTTCAAAAACGTGCACTTTGAAACCCGTTTTCAAAAGTTCGCGTTTTCAGGCCCCCAAAACGCCGGTGTCGTGTAAATGAACGGCCAAAATGCATAAAAAGTTTTCCATTTTTAGTTAAAAATGGTGTGGTGTAAGCAACCCCTAACAGTGGATGAACTCAAAACTGAAACTCAGGCTTAATGTTACATAGAGATGTTGATGAATCCAGTGTGCTACTCAAGGCTTTTGAAACTGATCACCAAAAAGCTCACTGATTCTGTGATATTATTACATATTTATAATTAATTATGAGGAAATAATTGAGTTGATTTGTACCAAAAAGTATAATACTTTATTAAAACGTGTGTCTACAAATTACGAATGACAGCATCAAATTTCCAACATTATCATTGCATGAACTGTGATTTTATATTAAAAAAAGGACCAAAAATAGGCCTAGTCTAAAAACTATTATATACAAATTAATTCATTGTGCTGTGAAAGGGAAAGACATGCTGAGCAGTCGACGCACCCACTTTCATTCAGTCAATCAGACAAACAAGATTCCAAGTCTCAGTCAGACTCAAATCATAGTTCAGTGAGGAAGACTAGTCATTCAGTGGATCAAACTAATAATATACACCTTCACAGCCCGCAATCGTTTCTCTCGGGTCACACTATAGAATTAAAGGCAAGCCAAAAATATACAGACTCGGGTACAAATCAAAAGTGCATGACATGATTACTGTCATATGTCAAGAGATCACATTTTATTAATAAATAAATAAATAATAGAGCCTGATGGTAACCAAATTTTGCATAAAGATCTGATTATATTTAACGTAATTAATTCTATTTAAACAGGCACATATACACTGACAATAATTGTCCACAAGATGGAGATCTTACACTGGGCAAACATTACTGTGATATTTAATGCAAGTAAAACAGCCATCACAGATCGAGGAGAGAATGTGAAGACAAGTAGCTGTTACAAACTTCAGCGTTGTGCAATCTACCTGTGATTTACAAGGCATCCATTGAGGAGTGGATGATATTTAAATCCAAATGGCAATTGAACTACACAGAATGGAACCCAAACTTCTGGTTTTAAGTTCTAAATTGCTTAAATCAGTTGAATTAAGTCGTATTTAATGAATAAAAAAGTACTATTTGTTTTTCTGAGTGAAACTTGCATCGTAGAAATGTGTTTTGGCCAAGTTGCATTACAGCTAAAAATATTTAAAATACCCTAATAAAACTAAGTTCAACCATGTTACTCCAAGGAAATGTGTATAATAGTAATAATATCCTTGTGTAATAGCCCTCATGTTCATTGTCTCGTCTAGCTTTCTTCATGTAACCAGATGAGTTTTGTCAAGTCAGAGGCATTAAATGCATTTAGCTAGTTGAACAAACTCTGGGTTTCAGAGTAAGTTTAGAGTTGACAAAACTATACAAAGCCAACCTGGTTTAGATCTGGGGCCTACACTCTAAACAAAGATGGTTCTTTAAAGGTTCTTTACATGTACAATAGTTCTATTTAGTTCTATTTAGTACCGTGTCGTCCTGAAGAACCCTTTATATGCTGAAATGGTTCTTTGTGTAAGAGTTCAGGGTTCTTTATTCCCGCCTTTTTGTTTTTCAAATCTGTAACTGTCAAAGCTCCCTCATTACTGATTTTCTGGAGCTCAGCCATACATCTACAGTTACACACTGCCAACATACTCTCAACAGGTAAATGATTTCTTTCTTAAAATGTCTGTAAATTACAACTTTAAAAATTGGAACAATCATTTCCTAACAATCATATCTTTTTAGTTTAACAGAACATGTAAACGTGAGCAGCGATGTTCAGTTAAGGATACTCATCTTCTCTTCTCCACAAAGTAACAGAGATATGGAATTTATGACCATATTTTTTTTATTATGACTTTATGCCTAAACATACCCAGTCACACAACAAACATTAAAGCTATACCATATGACTTTATATCACTTTTTCCTTTTAACACGGTGAAGAGCTCATAGTGTCCATTTTTGCTAATTTTGGTCCGCATTAACATAATTGTTTTTACATAATCAAATGGAAGAGACACGATGTAACTCTAAACTCAATTGTGTATTTCAGATGCTGTCTCATATCATCACCTCATCATCTGCAGAGAGAAACTGCCTCTCAGAATACACACATAATGAAGGAGGTAAAGACATCATAGGGGATTGTGAAGATATTTCACTGGAACTTGGTCTTCATTACATCTATATAGTGTTCAGTGTCAATTGGTATTTATTAATGTATTCAGCCAACAACTGTTATTAGAGCACTGTCATTTTTGCACTTTTCACATTATATATATATATATATATATATATATATATATATATATATATATATATATATATATATATATATATATATATATATATATATATATATATATATATATATATATATATATATATATATATACACACTAAAAAAAAATGGTTCTTCAGCGGTTCTTCAGGGGTTCTTTGCGGTGGTTAAGGTGCTATATAGCACCACTACCATTTAAAGAACCTGTTAAGCCCAGTTTGGTTCTTCAGCGGTTCTTTAGCGGTTCTTTTGGGTGGTTAAGGTGCTATATGGCACCTCTTATGGTTCTACATAGCACCATTTGACAAAGGTAGGTGCTATATGGCACTTAAAGTGGTTCCCCTATGATTACAAGCCAATGAACCACTTTTAGTACTATTTAGCACCATTTTTGTTTAGAGTGTATATATATATATATATATATATATATATATATACATACACACAACTATAATTTATATAAATATATAAATGATTTATAAAAAAGAATATGAAGATAATATACTAATAGTAATGAAAATAAAAATTGTTGAAAATGTTATTTATAACACCATTAAGGTTCTATATAGCACTTTCAAAGCATGGTTCTTTATGGAACCTTATAAAAAGGGTTCTATTTAGCACCAAAAAGGGTTCTGCTATTGTTACAAGCCGAAGAACCCTAATTTGGTGCTGCTTAGAACCATTTTTCTTAATACAATGAAGCTGGTTTAGGTGGCTAGCCAGGTTTCAGTTTAGTTTACCCTACCCTGGGTTTTAGGCACCATGAAAGTGGCTAAAAAAAAGTATTTTCTTTTACAATTGGTCTCATCTTTAGACAGAAATAATAATATGAATTATAATATAAATAAATTATATAAATTAGAAGACTAAAAGCCACCCTAGAGTGAGCAAAAGCTTACTGCATTCTTAATACACTTCACTTCCATAAATAAATGAATGGGCCTAAAGGCAGTATCAGTATTTGCTGCTGTATTCGCCCCATCTGAAATATCTCAACATGCATGAACGATACAAAACTATCGATGTAATTCATGGTATGAAAAGGCCATGGAATTTATATTTGGACTGATCCAAATCATTTAGCATACTTGCATTAACAGTATTTCCAACGCTACAGCAAACCCCCATTGGTAGCATGCTTGTGGAAACTCTACAAACATCTGCTTGCATTGTGGTTAATTCAGTCACACTTACACAATAAAATTATCATGATAACAAATAGTATTCATCAGTACCTGCCTAGTAGGTGATTCATTCAAAGTATGTTAAGCATGAATTACAGTAGCAGTTGAGCTGGCATATGACAGTAAGTGATTAAACCCAATTAATTTGAAATGTATATTTTTCCATGAAACATTTCCATTGACTTGTCGTTGGCTGATGTACAACACACACACTAAAAACTCCTGGGTTATTTCTTCAACCCATTTTCTGGGTTATTTGTGTTGGGTTAAAATTATGGGTTATTTTTTCAGAGAGTAACCATTTTCTGGGTTATAGGGCTAATATGTTGACCCAACTCCTGGGTTGTTTGGGTTTCTGGGTTATTTTTTAACTTTTCAGATGAAGACATAGATGAGGAGGCATTTCTTCTCTTTGATGAGGACACTATCAAAAATCTTGTCCCCAAATTTTTTTTTTGGAGGCTCTTCAGAGAATTGTTGTTTATTTTTCTATTTTTTATTTCTAATATTGTTATTATAGTGTGACCTAAAATAAATAGAAAAAAAAAAAAAACATGTCCAAGTGTGTGTTTTTTCATATAGATTTTAATTTAATGCAATAAAAATGTAAAAGTGCTTGAAGTAATATAATGTAAAACAAAGTTGTATTTTCTGAAATAAGGCATACTGGGATAGTAACCCAAGTTAGGTTATTTTTGACCCAACTCCTGGGTTAAATAAGGATCAACTAATTTTTGGGTTATTTCTACCCAGATGTTGGGTTTTTTAAACCCAACATTTGGGTCAGATATTTAACCCAGAATTTGGGTCAAAAAGAATAACCCAATTTTCTGGGTTGAAATAACCCAGAAATTAGTTGGTCCCTTTTTAACCCAGGAGTTTTTAGTGTGCAGTAAGAAGAAGAAAAGAGTACTGGCAATTTTCTGCTAGGACATCATCTGTTAAGCTTATGGACATTTCTTTTAACCCAAAAACAACTCAATGTAATAAGTAAAAAAAAAAAAAAAAAAAAAAGGGTTAAACACCTGTAGAAAATACATATGGAAACACAGTACATTGGGCACTATTTTGACTGACTTTTTTGAGTGTTTATGTGCTTAAGGATTTGAATTTCTTTTTTTGTAGAAAGTATATTTTGCAGTAAACACATCATCTAACATCTATCTATCATTCTCATTATTTTGTCAACATGTCACTCTCAGTCTCAGGCATTATTGGTTATTGCTTATTTGGAAGAAATCCAAAGGACAATGCAAGCCTCTCTCCATCACGTCTCGTCTGTCTTCACATCGAAAATGCTACTCCTTATAACTAATTTATCTATCCAGAAAATGTACAGAAGAATTGATAGGTGTCTAAAATATTTCAAAATACCTTTTCAATCTGAAATCTGCCCCACAAATAAATCTGGGTAGATCAGAGGGAGACAGTTGTTCCCAATGCTATGCTGTAAATGAAACAATGAGCCGCTGGTTATTAGAAAAGTCCATGCTGTTCAGAAGCACATCTGCAAACAGTGAGATCCATCATGGTCTGACTTGATCAAACACAAGCAAGAGGACTCAGATATGGATTTGCACAGTGTAATATCACAGCTTTGATATTAAATAA
Source organism: Leuciscus idus (assembly GCA_021554675.1). NCBI lineage: Eukaryota > Metazoa > Chordata > Actinopteri > Cypriniformes > Leuciscidae > Leuciscus > Leuciscus idus. The sequence goes on along the minus strand of CM038636.1, from coordinate 5,347,511 downwards.
ACATCAGGAACAAAAACAATATCTTTATTAAATGAAAATAACATTGGATCAAACATGCAGCACCACTAGTGGATATTGCCAGCGCCTGGTTGTGGCTGTGGATGTGGGAATACTGTGCTCATGAAACATTTGTAAGAAACATTAATTAAACATGATCTTTGTCTCTTATGGAAAGAGTTTGAAGAGCATTCTGATGTTCTCAAAAAAGATCTGAGTTCTAATGGTTCTTAGACAACCCTGTCATAAAGATCAGACTAGCATGAATTGCCATGTTGGTTAATGCTTGTTTAATTGCTTGTCTAGTTAGGTAGACTAGTACATTTTATAGATTTTATAAATATTTTTGATGGCAGAGCGGCTTGGGATGAACTTTTCTGATTTGTTTGTGTGCTGACAACATGCTGTGCTTTATACTAACAGTGACGATCAGACTGTCAGCATGCTATTGCCATCAAAGCACTTTTGTAGCGAATCCACATCTAAAACAATACATTTAAGACTCCACTTTTTTTGTTTGTTGATCTATGTATGCATGTAGATAAGTGCTGCATTTTTTAAGAATTCATATCAAGTTAAAAACAGTGCAACCTTTAAAAATGCATCTCAACACTTGTTTGTTGCGTCCATCCAGCTGTTTTTAAACAGAAGAAGCAGAACAAACAGAAGAAGCCCAGCGAACAGGAAATCTCCTCAGAAAGTAATGGGATAAGGTTCTCTGAACACAATTTATATTAGAATATTCGTTCAAAGTAAGTCCTTTTATAATGTTCTCAAGAAAACAAAAACATAGTTAATAGTTTAAACATTGTTCATGGCGCATTTTTCCCCCCTGAAATGTTTTTAAAAACAATTCTACTTGATTCAGAATGTTCAGAGACCATTCAAAAGTAACAATCCCATAATGTTCAAAGAATGAACAATTCAATTTGTCCTTAATTAAAAAAAAAAAAATTATAAAAAAAAAAAAAAAAATTTAAAAAACGAATGCTTTTAAAATGTTATAACGTTCAGAGAACATTTAGAAATAACGTTTTCATCATAACTTAATGGGAATATTAGCAAACCATTCTCAGAACATATTTGTGTTAGCTGGGAGCATTATTAGGCTCTACAATGCTTCTCCAAGAAGTTTTACTCTTTGACTATAGTCGATTTTGAAAACTTTTTTTCTTTACCTGCAAAAAGTTCTGTTTCAAAGAAAAAAAGGTTGTGTGTGTGTGAATCAGACATCACTCTGGGAAGATTTTCAAATGGACTTATCTTTCAGATTTGCTTGTCACACAATGCTATATGTCTTCAGACGACTTATATAGGTTCATATCGCACTTACTAATACAAACCTAGTCATTTTGGAGCTTGACAGCCCCAGGCCTCATTCACTTTCATTAGGGAAGACTTAATGAAGATGTAACATTTGTAATTCAATGTTGTTAGTGCGCTATATAAACACCCATTCCTCCATTTATCTGCAACAAATTAAAACCGTAGAAGTTCAAGTCCATAACTACAACATCCTAAAAATAGTTCCAGTCCTCCTTGTCTGTTCAGCCAGGGTTTTTCAAGTCAGTTCAGTTCGATTTTAAAGCTGCAGTCCGTAACCTATAGCGGTTAATAAACAGAACTGCATGCGTCTTGAGGAAGAACATTTTAGCCGGATCTCCTTCTCTCTGTTTCTGTCTGTGACGAATCTCGCAGGAATTGGGCTACTCCACAGTGGTAAGACCCGAACCAGTCTAAAATAGTCCCAATATAAACACTTATTATAGGTGTACCATAGTGATTCAGGATAAGACAAAAACATATGAAAATAGATTCATAATGTACTCGCTGATTATATTTGAACAGTTACGAACTGCAGCTTTAATTCAGTCCATCTGCCATTTCTTTACACATTGAACAGACAAATCTTGGTGACATTCTCTCAAGACATTTGTGTTGCTGTTGGCAGGCCTTTAGTTGCAATGCTGTTCCCAAAATAATAACTCAAGTGAATAGCCTACCCCATTATTATATATCCTTCATATTTGTACACAGAGACTTACACCCTCTAATGCCAGGAGGATGTTGGTCATTTATTATTTCATCTAAAAAGTTAAAACTTGTAAAGTTTTTATATCTAACCCCTTGTTACAAGTATCTCCATTATTGAAAATAGTGACCTTGTTATTCAACATTTGTGTCTCACAGAAAAAAATTAAGTAATGCGAGTTGACGCAAGCCAGTTAATAATGCCAGATTTTTCCTTTAAGAAGCCTTGTTGGGGACAGCAGCACCAGAAGCTCTACAGTAAGCCTTGATTTAATAGCGTCTCATTGGTATTAGTTGGTGGTGTCCATGTTGAAGTTTAGCATTCATGCTGCAGTTTGCCTCTGGCGCTCTGAGAACAGAAGTTTCTCTACAGTAGGATTATGCACACTGCATGCTAACGTAAAGAACTAAACGTGTTGATCCTACCCACATCACGTTGCACACAAGTTCATTATTTAACCATCTTCATTTTGCATGAGCTCAGCAAAGCCCTGTGTTGCTTCGACCTTAAGTAAATGTGAAAGCACTCACAGGAGCACAAATATGATAGAGCTGTAGTTTTGAGATGGTGTAGCCCATTTTTATATTGCTTCATCAATAAACTATATTGGAGCTCTTAAAATGTTCAACATCATTTGACTCTCTAAATAAACTTCAATAATCCACCTGGTGTCAACGCCGGTCCACTCATGGCTTAGATCTGGCTGTAATGACTACATGAATCACTTGATGGCACTGTTGGAGAAAGGATTTGAAACAGACTTGTCTGCACAAATGATTGCCATATGATTCAAACTGAACGTCTAATGATGTCCAATGATAAGTTGTGATGATGTACATTCAGAAAATTTATCAATTTCATTAGATCAGAAATTGGGATATCAGAGATGTCAAAGTTTGCATTCTAAGGATCTTAAATGTATAATTGTCCCCTTCATTAAAATTTTTAAACTCTATGTAGTAATTAAACAGCCTTTATAGTCTCTCTAACCCTCCCCCCTTTTTATTTTTTTATTTTTTTTTAGATTAGAGAGACTAATTAGAGAGACTAATAAAAGCTGTTTTTACAACATAGAGTGGTTTGGTTTGCCCAATGGGGACAGACATAGGTATCAAAAGTATCACAGAATGATCCGATGCTGCACATGTCGTATATTCCAAGTATTTTGGGGGTATATGTCGCGTTTCTCTTAGTCTTAATTTCTCACAACACGTGTACGTTTTTTTTTTTTTGGGTGAGACTACTATGGACGAGTGCAAGCGGGACATTTTTTACAAATTCTCCTCTTGTGGTCTGAAAAAGAAAGAATGACATACAGCTTTAGAACAACACCAGGGTGAGTAAATTATGACTTAATTTTCCTTTTAGAGTGACTATCACTTTAATCATTGAAGGGAAGTTGACAAATAAGATATCGATTTCATTAGCTGACACAGCCTGAATTATTTTCACAAATGTATGAGTTGACCTAGATAAAGAAAGCTATAACATACGCAGGTAATACTCTAGTACTCACTGATAACTTTACTAAAGCAGCCCAAGCTGTCGTTGCTAGTTCTAAAGTGACTTGTTTTTTAATTACATTAGTAATGGAGGCTTGGCTTCTTCTGTTTAACAATCAGTTAAACAATGGACGCCAAAGAAAGTATAGTTCCACAAACAAAAGTTTTTTTTTTTTTTTTTTTTTTTTTAAGAAAAACTGTAGTATATAAGTAATATCACACCTGCAGTTGTGCGATATGGCTCTTTATCAGCAGGCTGGCCAAATCACAGCTGCACTCCAGCTCATGCCCATTATTATTATCATTTTCTGAATTGCACCCATTCTGAGAAAAAAATCTGAGAACCAGTTACTGGTGGACGTCACAAACACTAATAAATACTGTTGTGTTATAGGCAAGACATGAATTTCATTCATACAGCACATACTACACAGTATGTGCCTTTCCAAAACTGCACATTCTACTGTAACATTCCCTAATCTTGTAAGAATTTCAATTTATCCTCTAAGAATCCTATTGGATATTGTGTGACCTGTAACAGAACTCCTCTTGTTTTGTATGGGCGTAATGTCTTTCTGCTAGACAGGTAAAGGAAATCACATGGGGAGATTTTCTGTAAACCTTTTGATATCTAACAGAGCTCTTTATCCTATCAGTATCATGATAGTCCCTTTGGAAACTGTGTTTTGAAAGTTTTTTTCTTTTTTTTCTTTGTGTGCGCTATGCTGTGTTTTGTTGTGTCATATTGAAATTCTATAACACCCATCATAGGGTTTTTAAATCTCATTGTCTTTGCTTTAAAACATTAAGTTTCTACCTCTGAACAACACCATGCCGTGTTGCTTGACTACAGAGCAGAAGAGAGCTGAGACTGACTTTTTAATGTTTATCCTCCTCATTTACAGTCTGTCAAGACTCTCTCAACTCTCACATTCGCTGCACTTTCATCAGGAGTTTAGGTGAAAGATCACTCACTCTCTACACTTGAGTGATAGTGACACGGAAGCCCATTGAAATGTCACCGACTCCCCAGGGTCGGGCCAAGGAACACCGAACTCTATTGTTCTGCTTCTTTCTCTTTATCCACCAGCTAAATTTGTACGCCTGTATAGAAGGGCCACTTCCCGTCTCATTCACTATTCAAATAGACCTTCATTAATTCACCACTCAAGACTTGCTTCATTACCGAGTCGGTATTAAAAGTACACATAAAAGAGAGACAGAGAAAGTCAAAGAAACTTGATATCATTATAGCGACTGAACTGATGGAATCACTGGTTTGTGTTAAAGTTGCTTGTCATTTTGCTGATACATGCAAATCAGTTCTCCCGGGACTTCATACACCTATTTTGAGCAGGCACAAGTTGCAGTCCTAGTTCACTTGATGCCTTATGTAAGCAGTAAATATAAGTTAATTTTTTTTTTTTAACAGATAAACTAAATAGCCCATTGTGCTTTACGAGGTAACATCCAAATTAAGTGATTTCATGCAAGTCAATAATGATTATGTCAACCTGTCAAATTACATCAACGTAAGTAATTTTTGTGTTGGATTAATAAAAAAACATATTACTCCCATGCTATCCTCTCTCCACTGGCTGCCGGTTCAGTACAGGATTGATTTTAAGATTCTACTATTGCTTTTTATAGCACTACATATATGCCCCTCAATACATCACTGACCTCCTAGAGTTTTACACACCAGCAAGGACTCTGAGATCAAATCAAATGTGGTTGGCTGTTCTAAGAGGAATCAAAGGGTGATCGAGCCTTTATAGTAGCTCCTAAACCGTGGAACGATCATCCGCTGTGTATTCAGAAGGCCCCATCAATCAAGGTTTTAAGGTCTCTGTGGAAAATGCATCATTTAACCCTTGCATTTGAAGTAAGGGAATCATGAGCATTAGAAATGTTTGCTTTAAAACTGATCTCATGTGGCATGCAGCTTTTATTTTTGTGAGTTATGCAGTTTAACGTGTGTAATTATTGTACGTTACTTGTTATTTTTTATTAATTTATATATTTTCTTATAAAGTAAATTGTGAAGCACTTTGGGCAACTAAGATGTTTTTAAATGTGCTATATAAAAGGAAAAAAATAAAAAAAATAAAGAAAGATGTATAAGGCACCATATATACACATACAGTATAATTAAGTATACAGGATTTATCAAATAATATGGTGCTTCTTACAGAGCTCCTACACTGTAAAAAATTTCTAACCCTCCCAAATCAAAAAATTCAAGTGACCGATAACATCTAAATTTTTCAATTGGCCCAAGTGAAATTCTTGTTGCAATAGTCTGTTAACATTGGCTCAATGAGAAATAATACGTCAGACTAATTGAAAAATGTAGATGTTATCGGTCACTTGAAATTTTTGACTTGGGGATGTAATTATTTTTTTTTTTACAGTGTAAAGGGGACACAGTAAAAAAAAAAGAAAAAAAAAGGGAGATGTAAAAAAAAACAAAAAAACAAAAAAAACATTTCAATGCTTCAAGTTTCTTGTGAAATGCAAGGATTTTGTGATAATTTTTCTTCCCATCTCATTTTATTTTCCTTCACCACTTCCCTTTAGGGGCTCCATAGTTGCTAGTCAGCTGATCTGGAACAACTTGTCATGAAGCTTGTAGAAGTCTATGGCGGCTCAAGCTGTATTGTGGCTTCAGCAGTTTTTCTCTTCTATGGTTCCTCCTACTTGGGACTTGTGCTGAAGCTGCTGTATTATCAGCTGTGTTCGCTAACCATTAGGCTGCCACCATTCAATAAAAACAAAAGTGGGTGTATATGATGTCAAAACTGAAAATAAATCTATAATGGAAAGGGCTGGGAAGAGCAATCTAGTGGGCCGTACAGGTCAAGACAACCTGTTTCAACAGCTTCCGTAATGAATCCAGCTGTAATTGTGCACTAAGAAATATCAGACATGTCAAGGATTTCAGGTCAGGACCAACTGTTTCATCATCTCTCAGAATAATGTTTTGTTCCGAATGTTCTAGGTTAGACACTGTGAAATGTGCTGTCAAACACAATTTTATGTACTATGCTAATATATTTTTAATTGGACGTTGGGACGGGATATACAGTACTGTGCAAAAGTCTTAGGCATGTTAACCCACCTATCTGTAGCTTTCTAGTGATCGTGAAGACCATGATTAGTTTGTTCATGTGTGTTTGATTAGGGTTGAAGCTAAACTGTGCAGGACAGTGGCCCTGCAGGACGTTTAGTTTACGTCATAACCATGAGCCATGATTTGTTAGTTGATGTGTTGCTAATATTAGTCTGTGGCAGGCGGTATTTGGGGAAGGGGGCATTCACATTTTAGAGAACATTAATTAAACCCACATTTGCATACCTACCTACTAATTAGAGTAAATAATTAACTTCATATACTCAGAATGCATGCATATAAGTGACACATTCTATGCTGTCCCAGTTTTTGCCAAACAAACTATGTATTTTCTTGTCTTTATTTTTTGGTATTTTTATCTAGACAGCTTGAATTACACGACTGTAGACAACTGTGATTTAGTGGAAATGGGTTTGTATTTATTAACCAGAGTCACAGCAAAAACACATTGCAGATCACACAAAGGCTTTGTTCATACTTTCAGTCCAAATCTGATTAACTGTGTATCCGACACAATGGAATTGTAGTATTGACTGTCCAATGTTCAGATCCGCTTTGTGTATCAATGGCGCTCGTTCTTTTTCCACAATATCTGCATTGGTTTCAATGGCAATGACGTTGTGTTGGTACACGCCAAAAACAACAACTGCAATATAGAGGGGTTTGCCATTCAGATGTTATCTTATTTACAACATGATAATGTGTGGCCGCCGCATTGGACTACTGCATCAATGTTGAAGGCTGGTTTGTAATGCATCCATCAATGTAATGCATGGCTTTATTCCCTGCTGTCGTCTCCACTGGTTTCGTCTCCGTTATATCATCATTTTTACAACATCGTGTGGCGTTACGTTTTACGTGGCGTGAGAAAGTCACATAAACCACGCGAAATCTGATCAAAGCAGTCAGACTGAAACGGATTTCCAAAAATGCGATTTTAATTGGATTTCAAACCACATATGAATGTAGCTTGAAACGGATTTACAAAAAATGAATTTCATTTGATTTTTTTTGCCGTCCACACTTGCTAAATCTGATCGGATTTCAATCGGATATGCACAAAAAATTGCATTTGGACTGACAGTCTGAACGTAGCCAGAATGTCACAATGTATTTTATTTCACAGTCCTGGGGCCTCATGTATCAATCTTGCGTACGCACAAAAACTTTGCGTACGCCAGCATTCACGCTCACGGTCGGATGTACTAACAGTGAAATTAACGCGAGAATGTGCGTTCCTCCACGCCAATTTCATGTCTGGCGTTCGTACATTTCTCATTGTTTTTGTCTATCGCAGCACCACCTGTGGGAAGCATTGCTATTAATTTGCAATTTATAAAATAATTGACATATATTGTCACACGAGCCTTATGGGAATATTCTATCAATTATGCAATTAAGAACATATAAAAGCATATGCAAATTGATACAACCCTTAGTCTATAAATAAAATAAAATAAAATAATATCTAATATAATATAATATTAATAAAAATATTAAATATTAAATATTAATAAAAATATTAAATATTAAATATTAAATATTAAATATTAAATATTAAATATTAAATATTAATTAATATCAAATATAATATAAAATTATATATATAATAATTTATATAATAATAATAATAATAATAATAAAGCATTGACGGCATCAGCCAAACTCTCCCACTCATATTTTTTCCTTTTGTTATTAATTCCGGAGGACAAAGTTCCAAATAAAATATTTTTTCTCGTTTCTACCTCCAATAGTAGCACCTCCAATTCACTTTCTGTAAAGTTTAGTTTCTTGCCGCTTGCTTTAGCCATTTTCTTACTGCTTTCTTTTGCCAAAGTGGACTCATTACCATATTTAAATTGATTTAATTAAGGGAGGAGACTGGGTGGGGCGTTGTGCTCATGCATGTGCGCTCAATTTTACGTTAATTGGGATGTACAAAGAGAATATTTGTGGGATCCTTCGTACGAAGAGATTCATACATCTGTTTGTTTTTTGTGCGTACGCACATTTACAGCTTTGTCCGTACGCAATGTTTTAGTATGAATTCAACGCAAGTCTTTGTACATGAGGCCCCTGTTCTGCACTTATTATAGTAATTGCAATAACTGGGTAATAACTAGGTACCTACTCCTAAACCTTAACCCATGTAGTTATCTAATAAAAACTGTATTTTCTTTCAGTAAGTACACATACACTGTAAAATAAATGCATCCGTCGCAACTACTCACTCTCCGAATTTTTTTCTTAAAGGACCACCAACTTTCCATTAAGCTGAGATAGAATATTTTATATGTCTGTTGAATTAAAATGAACAAACCCATGAATCAATATGAATAAACAACAGAACATATTTTATTAATATATTAATATTACTTATTTTTTTCTTTTTATTCTGTGATGTTTTATTCTGTGTATTGACCACACATGACCTGAGTTCAGGCGAAAGAGATCCCAGCTGAGCGCTGTGTTATTGGATTATCGTTTGCTGCTTTTCTTGTCTGCAATTCCTCATGCTGTTTGCTTGCTCCTGAATGAGAATAGCGTGAGTAATTACACTTGGGGGCATGAATGCATTTGAATGAGCAATTATATTGGAAACTAATGTGTTGATCAATAGATCTGCCCGTTGAGCGTTGTGAGCTCTGCTGAAACAATCCCTCCATTCCTCAAAGATTCACTGTGGCTTTGCTTCAGAGGTGCTGATAATTAGTTGAAATGGAGAAAATAAAATATGCTCTCAAAGAGACACGGAAAAAAAAACCTGCTCCCTGTGTTTGGCATTCATTGTGGGTGGTTTGGCATTGAATCATGGAATCATGTGTAGACAAATTATCTCATATGGTTAAATGCATGCGTTTTTCATCATACTTGAACCAAAAGGCCATAAAGTGAATGTTGGTGATCACTGTGTGACTATGTTAAATATACATCTGTGTCAGACTGAAGGATTGATAGCCAATGTTCATCTAATATTAAAGTCATTTATCAAATGAGATTAAGAAATCCACCAGTGTACTTTAAGTCTCATTGCAATTTATGAATTCTCATTTCAAAGCATTCATTGGATTTAATCAGGTAATACACACATGCAGGTCACATATATTTCACCCTATATCTCCCCCCATGAGTGACCTCTGTACTGTATGAATGTTTCACAATCACAAAAAGAATAACATCATGGAGGGAAATATGAATTGCAGTCTGATCACACTGTGTTGGAACACAGATTGGAATATTTTGTGCATGTATTCAAGCTAAGCAAATTTGTGCGCTAAACCCAAGCAAATAAGATTATTTTCACACAAGAGCAAATATGTGTGTTTGTGTGGAAACCTAAAATCAATAAAAGCAATCCCTGCTCAACTCTGACCAAGCAACCAGAAAATGTTCTACATGCAGTGTTGATTTTTCTTTGATGACACTAAACAAGCAGATGACCGGATCGCAGTGAGTGTCTTTAAAATAAGTGAATGCGAATGAGAATAAGTCACAAGTCTCATTTACTTAAATGGATAGTTCAGCCAAAAATGAAAATTCTGTCATCATTTGCGCACCGTCAAGTTGTTCCAAACCTGTATGAATTTCTTTCTTCTGCTGAACATAAAATCACTCTGAAAGTGATTCCAACGATATCGTTTATCTGTGCCGTTATCGTTATGGCTGTGGTGTGGACCCTGCTATTCTTTAATATTGAGAACGACTTTTAGAACTACATCTGTATCGTTATATTTATAGTTATCGTCCTTGTTGTGACCAGGCCTTTAGTCTCATTGACAATAGTATAAAAAAATTTATAAAAAAAATGCAATGGAAGTCAATGGGGTTCGTATCTGTTTAAAATATACCTTTAATGGAGAATCATCACATCTAATCAAAGTCAAACATTGGTTTTATTAGTAAAAACCTTTAAACATCTACCGTATAGTGTATCTACTGTAATGTTTGCATGCATACAAAAAGAGTACACATACATTCATCAACAAAGATAGAAATTGACATTTTATATATAATATTTTAGTGTTATTATGGTTATAAAATCAATGTTTTAAGTCTGATGAATTATTACAATTATAATTATTACAAACAATACCAAGGTTTTCTTAGCAAATATACATTTGATTAATCTGATTAATTAATAAGCAAATTATAAAATGTATTAAATGAATCGATTCATTCAGCATCCCTATATTGCAGGGTTGTGCAACATTCAGAAGTGAATTGAGAATACCTTTTAAATTATAGTTTAATACTAATACTTATTTAGAATTGAATTTGAACTGATGCAGAATTGCAATTAAAATGTTACTGTAATTTGTAACTCGGTAACCAAAGTTTGCCAATACAAACTGAATGTTGACTGTTGGCTTGAGAGTAGCTCGGTCATGATAACTCTCGGAGTGATTGGCATGGTGATGGATATGACAATGTTGATAAATTTGATTTCGGTGGAATAGATCTGCTAAACTTCTGCTGCTATTATACTGTTAACAGTACGGGACTTGCTACTGTCAAATACATAAACGACACACTGCTGAGAGCAAGTAAGGCCTCGTTTACACTGCAGGTCTTGATGCCCAATTCTGATTTGTTACCTTTATCCGATTTTTTTGACCGTCCGTTTACACGTTCTTTCAACTGTGACCCATATCCGATTCATGTGTTTACACTTGCCATACTATCTGAAACATCGCGCATGCTTAAAGGGTTAAATTATCTTGCACAGATGGACGAACGCAAAATATGATTGTTGCTAGCTCTGCGATATATGTGAAGTTCGCCAAACATCACCATGATTATGAGGTGAAGGAGGACGAAAAGTGCCATCATTGCACACATGCTTCAGTTACATGCTTCACACATGCACCAGTCTCATGACTGGTGGGAGCATATTGTGTTTAAATGTTGGCTTTAACGAGGAGCAGTGGGTCAGAAATGTTGTTGTGTACAACAATATGTTGTATCAACGTTTTCCCACATTCCTCTCCTACGACGACACAACGTTTGCAGATGCACGTCGGGGTTTCTCTCGTCATTAAACCGCGGAGACGTTGCCTAATGCCTCAGAAAATCAGATCTGCCTGTTTACATGACAGTCGCATTGGCACATATCCAATTTATTTCCACATATGAATGAGGCCTGAAACCGATCTCGAAATATCCGAATGCATGCATTTTTTCCCTGTTTACACTGTCATAGAACACATCGGATATGTGTCACATATGAGCAAAAAATCGGAATTGGGTCACATTTCACTGACAGTGTAAACGAGGCCTAAGACATGCTGCTTCTGTACTATATAGCGTACATTAATTACTCGTAGCAGATCTATACAGGTGGAGCTGGGGAAGGTGGAGGGTTTCTGAAGCGCGCTGCAATGCTACAGAAAATGCTAACCAAGTATTTGAAGGTTGAGCAGCAAACTCATTGGCTACTGATACAGCAGGAACCAATCAGCTGTGCCCTATAGAATGTGATTGCAAACAGAACATAACGGTTACTTTACACCATAACGGTTACTATATTGTGTTTTAGCATGTCTGAAACACTGTATTGTCCATCTGCATTTAGAAACTGAACTATTCATTTTCCAGTGTGTGTTTATATTCAACAAACTAATGATTCCTATAAGTAATAATTAGCAACAATTTTGTCAGTTTTCCAAATATGTATGAGTGCTAGTATAAGTGTCTTTGTGTGTTCATGTCTGCCCTTGAGAAGCTCCTGCTGAGAATAATTAATGATAAGGAACATTCAGTCTGTCAGTCGTCCATTCTTTTAATTGAAACGCAGTGCTTGGAAGCAATCACTTATCAGTGCACTGCCAAAGGGCTTCGCTGAAGGCCCACGGCCATGATCACTTCAAGAGTGTTCATAAATACATTTAGCAAATAAAGATGATAGAAGATAAAGATAAAACAATTAATGTTTCCTCACTGCCTCTGCAATTAGGAAATACCTAAAGTAAGAGTTGAGCGCTTCAGGAGAGTAATGGGCTATACTGCATGTTTCTCTCATTCTCACAGTAAACACAGCTAGGGTGTTCAGTTTCTAGGATACTAGTTTTCTCTTCGTGGCTTGCTGTCAGTCAGCTTTTTCCACAGTCACACTTTGTCTACCCCAGCTGTGTCAGAGACGCTGCAGAGTTTTTAAAATAGACTTGGCATTTCATATGCGGCGCCACATGGCCAGGACCTCCTTTCAACTATAGCATTGTTTCATTTCTGTTTTGATGTTGACAAAAAATTAGATCCACCCTCCTCTGTTTTATTGTCGTCAGAATTTATTAGTCTGTAATGACCTATTTTTGTACACCCAAGAGCCTTTCACATTGTTTTTGAAAAGCCATCCCGATTATGTGTGAGTGAGACACACAGAAATGTTTAAAATACAGTCAAAGCTTAGAAAAATTCATAGCTTCCATTGAACCATCCCAAAACTCAAAATATCACACAACTACATCTTAAGGTTCAGTTTCTCAGGGACTGTCAATGATGTGTGATGCTGTGACATCTAAATATGCAGTACCATATGGTGTCTCTAACGTTTGTTACAAACGGGCCAATAGAATTCTTAAGAAATCAAAGCTCAAAGCAACAGCAGTTGCCAGTGCATACTATATATAACGGCTTGCCATGTTACACTACATAATGTATATCACATTATTAGTAGTCTTTAAATAATTTGTATTCATGACCAGATGGATGTTCATGAAAGCGACTCTAATTAGTCCTGTTTCACACCACATGTAAGCACTGCATATTTATTTTGGTTCCTATATTAACAGGTTACAGTATTCACACTGGCCTCATAAGCAGCGCGGGTCTGTGTAGAAGTTATTTGACACTGAGGTTATTTTTGCACATATCACGCTAAACTCAGTAGAAGACATGTTAGAAATGCTCTATTATGCTTATATGAAGCAATATAAAATAATGAATTAAAACAGATTTATTTATATAGTTGTTTTTCTCAGGATATTACCAAAGTTGTGGATGTGGATTTTTATTTTAAATTCAACAAATTTTGAGAATTTGAATTTGACAGCCCTATAGGTGCAACATGAGAATGAGAGGCACACATATGACACTTTCTTATCAGTAAAAATGACTTAATCCAGATTATTTAAGTAGTTTAAGGTGGCAACACTTAGAGTATGGGTTCTGTTCTCTGTAAATTAATGGCCATTTTTGGATGGGGTTCCAAAAAGTGGCCCAAATCCTTGTGTATTGAAAAATTTGCTTACACTTTATTTTAAGATGATATAGTTATATTGTACTTGCTGATACTGAGTGATAAATGAATGTACTTACTATAGAGTTACAGTTAGGGTTTGTTTTAGGGTTAACTACTTTTAATTATGCATAATTTACGGCTATTACTATAGTAAGTACATGTAGTAATGTGTAACTACATCACCTCAAAACAAAGTGTTGGCGAAAAGTTTCCCAAAGATGAGGTTTGTAATAGTTTTCAGTCGTCCATTCCCATTTATGCATTTAGCAGACATTTCCATTTATGCATTTATAGCAGACATTTATCCAATGTGACTTACAACAGAGGAGCATAAGCAATTTGTCAAAGGGCCAGCAATATTCACGTGTTGTTAACAGCTCATTCCCCCAGAGAGGAGCAGAGAGGGTGAAGGTTTTGGAAAGTGACTTCATGCCTCATTGAGGGGGCAGATAGTACACTCCTGATAATAGCTAATATTAAAGAAAGTACTCTATGTAGTGAACATTGGAAGCACAGCCAAAGCATACAGCACCACTTACACTACTGCTTATTCAGTGTGAAACAGGCCTTAGTACACCGTGTCCTAACCAGACGTGATGCGAAATGATTCCAGCGACAAGCAATTTGTGTGTCCACACCAGACATGACAAGACTATGAGATGCAGCAAAATCAGTCAAAAAACCAGAGCCAATCGAAAAAGCTTTGTCTTAGAATACACTTGTTTGTTCACCTAGAGTTTGAATTAATTTTTCCAATCCATTGCCATCTATAAAGGTCACACAAAATAATATTCAATGATATTCTAGCATTAAATAAAGCACATAATCATGAGATTAGGTTAGGACAAAAAGTCTGCTAACATGGAAAAATGACTTTTATCGCATATCGCGACAACTCGTGGAGTCTGGTTAGGACACTGTGTTTTTATTAGGGATGTACAGATATTGAAATTGTAGCTTATACTGATAAGACGATCTGGCCAATAAACAATAAATGGCCAATAATACAAATCTATACAGCTTTGTAAAAAAAATAAAAAAAATAAAAAAAAATTTTTTTACAAAATAAAACAATATTTTAACATGCAAACATGAAATCTTTGCCATAATCAATCATACACATTTATAAAAGATAATTATCTAAATCCTAAAAATATTCTGAACCAATTACATATCCAACATTGGCCAATACTGATAAATCAATATCGGCCAATAAACAATATGGACTAGTTTCAATATATTTGTAATGGTTCCTCATGCAAATATATCTGTCCAATTTAAGCCTAAAGTTGTGTTCGCTGAGATTTCACTATAGTGACTTGCACAGACACGAATGAACAGACACATCCAGACTTACTATCCTACATACCTACAGTGTTAGCCTTTTACCCAGACTCTCACAGGGAGTCTCATTCGGCTATTCTTCCACTCTCAAATGCTTCTAAATATTGTATGCTTTAAAAACTAAAAGTAACAACATGTCTTGCACTAAATCCTAAATCCTCAATCCCAACCACTGCTCAGCAGGTTTCAGTCTTACAGCAGAGATGGTTTTCCATTAGGGCCACAGATCCCCTGCTTTCTCTGAGGTGGCCTTCATGCTTTCTAATGGCCTGCTATGTGCCCACCAGCAGACATTTTTTCTTTGATTGTGTAAGTCTTAATTGGGCGTGAACTACAGACCCCCCACCCATGGGAGAGAGACCCATGCAAGCTAAACTAATTAGCCTTTCACATGACTGCTGCTTCAAACCCAATTGAATTTCAGGGTGACTACCTGGAGATTTCTCTGTTGCAGGACAGGAGATGTGATTTTGGATTGCTGCAGCCTGTTGTGACACACTCATTGTACTGCAGTTCATGGTGCTGTTGTGAATGGGGGAAGCAATTTTTGGATGGAAAACGTTTTAGAAAAATGAATATTTTATACAGAATTACTGAAGCACAACTGTTCCACACGTTCAGTCCTTATACGCTACACTTTAGTTTGGTACAGATGCTGCTGAACCGAAAGACCCTTACCGAATATGTGTACCCTAGTGCAAATAAATCTATACCAAAATGTATTTAACATATATTTATTTCATACTAAGCATACTACAAATCGATTAACATATTTACTGACATATCAACGCTTACTTATATAAATATTACAATTAAACTTTATTTGGAGGACTTCTTTATTGCACAATGCACATTTCTCGCCTAAATGTGTTTTAATTTCACTATTAGTAAGGATAGTATGATCACTTTTTAATATCAGTCAGTGTACCTTAAGTATACTTGCAATAGTTCCACTTTAGCAAAATCAAATATGCTTAAGTATATCTTTAGTTGAACTTCAGCACTACTTCTGGATAACTAAAGTGCATTAAGTACAAAATTAGTTGTTCCAATTTAGCAGAGTTTAAGTGCACCAATTTAGTATACCAAAAGTACAATTGTATGGTATTTTTATTAAGTAGGCCTACATAAATATGTAAATGTATTTGTAGTATAGAATAAGATAAATATATTTCAAATACATTTTGGTATAGGGTACCATCAGGGCTGGACTGGCCATCGGGCATACCGGGCACTTTCCCGGTGGGCCGACGTGCTTTTTGGGCCGATACATCTCATACTCATGGGGCGTTCAAGTCATCTCGTATAGATCGTATTTACGAGTTGAACGCCACCACAATGTTGTAAATACCAGTGGGGAGCTCGGGATTTTCTCTAAGCTCAGATCTTTACGAGTTGGGGGCGTGTCAGTGATTAACATGGCGGAATACACAATATGTAAAGGTATTTAGCTGTGATATTGTCAGGCTTTTCTATTTACAGCGCAGTTAGCTAATCGCCAACACAGAATATGATAGCTATTATAATATAACAATGCAACATGTAACGATGAGTTGGCAGTGGCTTCATAAATTAATTAAAAACATAAAAATACAAAGTACACCTGATGCACATTTCTTTGTTCTTCATTTTCTAGAACAAGAGTTAAAGAACCTTACTGTATTTTTGTGTAATTAATTAAGAGAAAGTACTCCGCCATCTTGCTCCGACAAAAGTGACTTGAACGCACATGCCGTTACACGACTTCCCACCTCGTACGTACGAACTTCCCAGGAGGACTTGAACGCACCATCATACATCATTTTTAGTATTTTTTTTTTCTTTTTTTTTTACGGCCCATAAAATGTGTACATCGGCGGCCCATTCGTTTTGTTTTGTTTTGCTTAATTGGCGGCGCTGGGTTTGTGCCGGTGTAATCAGGGGGGTAATCGAGCGCTCGATTTCCGTACCACCCCCAGGAGCCGCCATTGGCTAACAAGCCTTCACCTGCTGCTCACCGGCATAAAGTCCGATTAAAGATTCGGAAGGGAATGGTTCAGATTTCGCTTGGCACAACTACTAGAAAACGTACAACTGTCAGGCAGGCTGCTCACGTCACATCTACGTCGTCAAGCTCAGTTTGAGTCTGCGCAGTACGCTCAGCCATCAGGAAGTGAGGGCTTCTAATTTGCTTCACTTCTCTCCGTTGAAACCTATGGGGTCGCTGTGTCCAGTTTATATACTGTCTATGGGTGTAATGCATTGGTAAAAAAAAGTCAGCGCTAGTTTTTTTTTTTTCTGACAGACCAGCCCATGAAACACGTAGATCAGCGACCCATTGGTTCTTTTCTTGATTGACACTGGGCTGGCCCAATCACAACTTTAAACGAGTGAGCGAGCGTGCAGCAGTGTCAGTGTGTATCTGTCAAACTATTCAACGAGATGGAGAAGAAACGCAAGGAATGTGCAGAGAAATAGCGTGAAAAAATAGAAACAGGCCCTTAAAGCAGACACTGCAAAATGTGTCAAAATATATGTTTTATGACCTTCATCAGCTCCTGTGGCAGATGATGATAGTGAGGATCGAGGATCAGGAGAGAGATGAGAAAGTGTAGAGCCTGCGGTAAGATGAACTACTTTCAAAACACTTAGGCCATGTCATGAGTGTGTAGGAACCAAGCGGCAACCTCCCCTTCTCTCTCTTGAAACCAACACGGAAGTGAGTTAAACTGCAATTCATTGACTGGCCGCTTGGGCTGGCTGCAGAAGTGAGTCAAATCTGTATCTCCCCCATGTTAAAATTACCAACTTTACAGCAGAAAAAAACATGTTTACAGCCTGGATCTCTTTGTGGCTTTGGTCTATACAGCTAATTTTGCCCTTCATAACAACTGTGAGGTGGGTGCATTTTTTTATAACTCATCCGTTTAGTTGATTAATATTTAAATTTCTGCATTTAAGGGTGTGGCCACTTGAGTGACAGGTGGGTTGTCGCTGATGTCAATGCTAGCCGTTTCGTTGTCTGCTGTTACTAGCCGTCACTTCACCTCAGCAAATGTTGCTGCTGAACTTGCTTTCTCTGCAGTGTTTTGTGCTTTTTTTTCGGGATTATTTCATACAATTTAATACACCCATTACTTGGGTACAAAGCCCACGGTTGTCGTCGAGTATCGTTCGAGAGAACAACCAGCGCTGTATTTCAGTTGTTTTCCTCTGTGAACATGCACTAATGGATGTCTGAAAATTTCGTTGCTTTTTGGAGTTTTCAAATTTAAAAACGTCAATAAAGGCTCGTTCGTTCTGCTCTCACGGAACAGATAGATTATAATATGCTTATGTGCCGTCAGATGAAATCATGCTGGCGTGGCACATAAATCACTGTCACACACACTCTCAGAGTAATATTAAGTTACTGCATAATACATTTTCAACTAGCAGAATAGTACAGAATCACGATACACAGTCCCACTTGTAGCCATGTCTTTTAACTAATATTATAATAGGCTATTTCAAAGGGCAAAAACAGGTCACGTCGAGCTATTTGGGCGTGATTTCTCAGCCTCTTTGCCCATTTTCTGTTATCCGGGAGTGACGCGAGGCCAAGATGGCGACGGCCGGCTCCGCCCACTTTAGGCTTCAAAAATGCTCTTCAGAAACCTACGGGTGACGTCACGGACACTACGTCCATATTTTTTTACAGTCTATGGTAGGAACCCATAACCCAGTTACAGATTATTTCCACATCTGCATAGTTGACGATTACCGCAATTCACTAGAAATTTAATGAGAGGCGTTTGTAAACCATGTTTTCCGCCAAAATAAAAGCTTGATGCAGTTTGCGTCAAAATAAAAGATCATGTGCTTATCTCTTTCAAGTAAAGAAATTGGAACAAAACTAATTATGAAAGTTTCCTTTATTTTTTTGTGCATTTGTTTTACAAAATATGGCTACTACTGTCATACGATTAATGTTATAACTATGTAGTGTAATGTAAATAGACACTGTAACTAAAAGAGGTTTGAATATTTCTTTGTTTAATTTGCACACTGAATATGGGTTGGAGCTTTTAATTTTGAACTCTCAAAGTGCACCAGATTGATGAATTTAACATTAAAATGCACAACATTTTCTTACGAGGGAGCATGCCCCCGTACCCCCCTAGAAGGACCAAGGTCACCCACCACAGTTTTACTAAAAATCCTGTAAGAAACACTGGTATTGCTATGCCAATGCAGCTTATAGCTTGTTTTAGGATTCATCACTGTAGAGTATAGTTCAACTGTATTAATAAATGTCAAATTTTTGCTTATTCATCTGTTAACTCTCACTTGTTCCTATACTTACTCATTACATGGCATTAGTGGTTTTAAGGAATAGGAGATGGTATGCATATATTTAAGGCCGTGCAAAGATGGGTGGTGTTTATGATCATATAGTGTGCCAGTCTGGGCCAAAATGCCCGGGCTGATTTTTTGTCCCAGTCCAGCCCTGGGTACCATTGCACCCTTGCTCCATCATTAAAGATACTGTTATAGTTGCATAGTTTTAATTGTCTTTTTTGGCATTTAACCTTTTGAAACCTTTTATATTGCTTCCCTTCTTTATTATGTGGTGTGTACCTACTTAACCATATTTTGGAGAAAAATATTTTACAGAGAAGTTTTTTACCTCATTTGTTTAAAATAAAGTAAATAAAGTTGCAGTCTTTGGAGTGAAGTCATCATCTATTCTCATTCATTTTAATACATTTGCTTATCCATTAAAGTGATAGTTCACACAACAAATGAAAATTCTGTCATAATTTATGATATTTACTCATCTTCATGTTGCTCCAAACCTGTATGAATTTCTTTCTTCTGCTGAACACCAAAAAAGAAGATATTTTGAAGAATGTTGGTAACCAAACAGTTGAATGGACCCCATTGACTTCCATAGCATTTTCCTAAACTTAACAACCACCTTAGGAGTTTATTGAGGCAAAAGCCAAATTTAATAGTTAATTAATAGTCATAATTGGACCCTAATCTAAAATGTGACCTTTAATTCTAAACATAGCTTAAAGTTACATTAACATTTGTACCAGTGAACAAAGAACAAAACATTATACAGGGTAAATCAGAGTATTAACTCTGCTCTTCATGCAGATTACTGTAATTATCTTAACAAGCACACACCCTTATTTTCATCAGACCTGGCTTAACTGGAGTCGTGCAGGTATTGCGGTTTTGTATTATGAAGTGCCAAATAAATAATTGTTGTCTAAAGGGCACCAATTATTATGTTTTATTTATTTAATTATTTTACATGTCCTTTAGTTGGTAATATACAGTAGGTGTACATAAACAATCTGCAAAGTTACAAAGCACTAAGTCCACACCAAAAGAAAGCAGTTGCCTGATATATCTCGTTTGTAGTCCTGCCATTATTTTTGTGACATAGATACATCACCATGTTACACATTTGCATAACTTCAGCCTATACTGACTTGGACCCCCCTTTAAGAGCAGCTGGGAAAGTGATTTTGCTATGTCAAGGATACTCTCTCATTATAGAAATTGGGTTCAAACTGGTACGGCAATACCAACGTCGGTTACCATAAATATAATACTGTAAACAGGTGCTTATAGAGCCTCTGGAGCAGAGACCCCATTATGGTGCGGTTACATTTCCAAAACACGCTCCAATCACGCCAGACAGGGCCAACTGACCAATTAGAGTAGGCATTTTCAAAGGCAATGGCTTTAAAGAGAAATGAGTTCAAACAAGCAGCAGTACAGTATGAGAATTTTTTTTTTTTTTTTTTTTACCATTAAATCATGTAAATGTGTTGTAGCAGACCCCAAAAATCTAATTATGCCACTTCAAATAAATGTGTCTAAAATCTTTTCAAAAGAATAAAAATATAATCACAAGAACCCTCATTCTGTTCCATTCAGTGTTTGAATGTAAAAACATCCAGTGTGTGCTATATGCTCCCTGTTCAGTGCTGTTACTGCACCACACTGAAAGGCACCTTGGCCAGTGTTGGAGCAATTTGCTGTTGATGAATTGGGACGCAAAGTACAGAGTCAGAAGGCATGGAAGTTGCCTGACTGATGTGGATAAAGCTGTTCAGTTTGTAGAAGATACGCATTTTCTTTCTCATGTCTGGTGCATTTGCAACTACCACAAGAATGAGAGATTCTGCTGTGCTAAAAGACTTTTAAGAATTTCAAGTGCCAGTTCAAGATTTTTTACTGCCACTGGATGAGATGTTAGTGATACAGACCAGATCTCTCCACCTGGAGTAGTAATGGAGGAGGAAGTGTGGAGTGTTCATAGTTATCTTTGCTCTATGCAGTATTGGGTTGACTCACTCGTTGTTGACTCAATAGAAGCAAAAACACCACCCTTCTTTCAGGCATTTAGACTTCATTGATACCACTTTAACCTAATAAAATCCTTTCCATTTAGTAGAGATTCCAGTCTTTCTACAGTATTGGTAATATCAAGTACCAAGTAAGACTTCCAAGGCAACATACACCTCTCACTGTACCTCTGACACTAATGTACTGCAAGTTAGTGTCACAGTGGGTTTGTGTCAAAGGAATAGTTCACTTAAAAATGAAAATTCTGTCATAATTTACTCACGCTCATGTCGTTCCAAACTTGACTGGCTTCTTTCTTCTGCATGACAATAAAATAGCCCATAACGTTCAAGCTCCAAAAAAGGATATAAAAGTAGTGAGAACTTAATCATGTAATCCTTTATTCACTCTCAGATCCAATCATTGCACACATAGCCTACTTCATCAAACATAGTGACATGAACCTCAGACGTCAAGATGTTTGGACATTCGAGAACCAATGAGGTTAAATGTTTCTTGACATTTCAGGCTTGTGTTTCCGTAATTGATGTGTTTGTATAAGCTTTGTGTTTGCAGAGATGCTTCAAAACAGTAGTTCCCACTGATGGTGTAACAATGTTCCCTTTTGTCTGTCTTAGTCCCCAGGGGTTACAAGGACACTTCTGAAACCATGACCGCTTTGGGAAAATACATGATGGAATTGCACCAAGTTGAAACATCTTGTATAATAGCATGTTGTATGTAGGAGGCCTTGAATATTCAGTTAGGTGGCTTTGCTGTGGCTTTGTTGGATCTCTAGATGATTCCAAATATTCTTTGTCAGACAGATGACATAACATAAGCTCTGGCAAACTTTCGAGGAACTTGTTACCACTAAGTAATGTGCCACGCATCAGATGTGGTCGTAATTAGTCATGGCCCTGATCATATTGCTGGTTTAATCAGTTACAAAACACTCTACTGAGAATCTCGCTCTCATATCTGTCTGATAGGGAAATATAGCATCTGACCAATATGTTCCTGAATGTTGGCAACACCGTGACCCTCATTTAACAAATCCATTTGCAGTAGTGCTGTCATGTTACAGCACCTGCCTCCCTGACTGCATGGCACAGTCACCTCCTCAAGGGCAAGTATGCATTTGCGGAGAGTTTGCTTGTCCAGATGTCAGTTGTACAATGGACAGCTTGTCCCACCACAAATTCAATTGTCATGTGCACCTGTTCACTATGAGCTGGGGGACAAATTTATGAGGAAAGTGAGCCAGAGAGGGTATTTTATTGTGGGGGAATGACAAAAGCAACATTACACACTAGAATATAGTCTTAAATCAGTACAAATCATATCACAGATGGCATTGGTGATTTGAATTGCCATTGGGTGATTGGAGAGGTATGTTTGTGCATCAAATTCAGACATGGTTTGGATAGAGGCAGCACTAATGCATGACTATGTGCTTTTAGAGAAAGACCTGGGCGTAGAGACTGGCGAGAGGGCAGTCGGGTGCTTTAAATGCATATGATTATGTTCTGAAGTACTTGGATGTTTAATATCCTTGCTGTGGTGGTTTTGTACAAATTGATTGAACAAATATGGTTTACATTTGTTCAGACTGAAATAAAAATGACTGCATATATTATTCCATGTCTCCTTACCAACTGAGACTGAATATGTGTTGTCTGCTGTGGATTGCTCTGCCTCATAACCATATTCACACATGACATTGGAACTGTGTGCTTTTAATGCCTACTAGAGCCATAATTAGCATGCCAATTTTGCAAATGGAGCTTGAGGTAAGTAGTTTTAAGTTTAGCATCATGTTGCATTGATCAATACGCCATTTCATTTTTTTATTGGCTAGTCAGTAGATGTTGGTCGTAAACGCACTTAGAGTTGATTATGCTAAATTTATCACATTGACAGAAAATTATCGCAGACTATCTTTGGTCGCAAGATCGTGACAACTGCCGTCTTGAACCGCTTTCACTGTACGACGTTTAGGAGCCACGACCACAGAAATCGCCACGATTGGTCATCTTTCATCTGGGACAGCCCAAAATCATACAATGTGTACCAGCATAAGAGGTTGGGAAGGTCCCTTTTCCTTCTTTATAATAAGGAATAATAAGATAGTAGAGTGACCACGATGAAGAGTGTCCATGGTAAAGAAACGGAAAGAAACTTTATCGTGCCTTCTAACAAAAATATTTGATATTTTAAATTAAAAAATTAAAAACTATAATCGTGAGATTTAAAATGAGAAATAAACCTTATACTTTTAGATACACTGTGAGATATGAAGGCAATATAAAGGGTTCAACAGTGCTTGCCCACTTTTTCAGCGGCGTTGGTTCCGGAAGTAGTTTTTCCCATTAATTTCTCCCTTTTTTATACATTTTTGTTAAAGCGTTATAAGCCATGAACCAAGCCAATCAGCAACAAGGTAACAAACTTTGATTTGAAGCAAAAAAGCATTTGAAAATCAGACAAAAATAGGTACAAGAATGCGTACTTAAAGGAACACTCCACCGTTTTTTCATATTAAACTATGTTATTCCCTTAACTAAGACGAGTTGATACATACCTCTCTCGTCTCAGTGCATGCACTCAATCGCTCTGGCGCGCGGCCACACTTTGATAGCACTTAGCTTAGCCCAGTTCATTCATTAGGGACCAAACAGAGATGAAGTTAGAAGCGAGCAAACACCTCCACGTTTTCCCTATTTAAATACAGTTACACGAGTAGTTACACGACCAAGTATGGTGACAAAATAAAACGTGGCGCTTTTCTAAGCGGGTAAAAAGGATAACTATAATGTATGGCAGAATAGCACTTGGGACTCGGGAGCACTTCGACTCGGCGCAGTAAAAACTCACGTTGGTTCTAACAGCCCGTTCTCATCCCAAGGCGTCATATATTGACGCTTTTGACATTTCGTCTACATCGAACGCACATGGCACCCTTTAGCGTCAATATGAGACGCAGATAGAAATGGGCCAGAAGGCGCCTCCTAGCGGTCTAACCCTATCCCTACACTACACCTAAACCTACCCATAACCGAACAAAGCTCTGTGCGTCTCATATTGACGCTAAAGGGTGCCATGTGCGTTCGATGTAGACGAAATGTCAAAAGCGTCAGTATTATGACGCCCAAGGATGAGAATGCGTTGGTTCTAATGACAGAAGTGAGAGGGAGAGGATTTTTCAGGAGTGATGATATTACTGCGCCGAGTCGAAGTGCTTCCAAGTGCTATTCCGCCATACATTATAGCTATCATTTTTACCCGCTTAG
This sequence comes from Leuciscus idus, assembly GCA_021554675.1. Taxonomy (NCBI): domain Eukaryota; kingdom Metazoa; phylum Chordata; class Actinopteri; order Cypriniformes; family Leuciscidae; genus Leuciscus; species Leuciscus idus. The sequence continues at coordinate 5,322,646 of CM038636.1, read as the reverse complement.
AAAAGCGCCACGTTTTATTTTGTGCCACCATACTTGGTTGTGTAACTACTCGTGTAACTGTATTTAAATAGGGAAAACGTGGAGGTGTTTGGTCGCTTCTAACTCATACCTGTCAAGTTTTGGATTTGAAAATAAGGGAAATTTTCCTGCGCCCACCGCGAGCAGTCCCACCACCCCAACCAAGCTCCTGTATCCCTTACATTTTAAGACAGGTGTACAAGAAAGCTATTGACATGCTGTGAACATTCATTATAGCCTATATGAAAACTCAAAGGGGTATATATGAAGAGCATTTATTTAAAGGCTTATTTGCATATTTTCTGTTCATTTAACATTGCTTGTCTTTACATTTACATTTTATTTTCATTCCACACATTCTTTTCATTTCATATTGCTTTTCTTTTACAGTTTTTCTTTTCATTTCACATAACTTTTCTGTACTCTTTTAGTGAGTTATTGTTGCAGACTTTGCATTCGCGGTATTTACATGAGGGCTTTGGTTTTTTGGCAGGAGTGCCTTCCGTCTCTGTCGTAGCCATCATCCGTGTCAGTTTTTTTTTTCTTTTTTTTTCGCGTTGTCACTGACCTCACACACTAACCTCGCGACAGCTGCCACCTACAGTAGCCTACCTGTAGTCATGTAGGCTACTGCAGGTGGCAGTTATGGCGAGGGTAGTGACCGAGCTCAGATTGGGAATGTATTTTTTTTTACTCCGCCCGGCCCGGGGTATTATTATTTTTTAATAACGCAGGTTAAAATACGGGAGATTTACGGGAAAATACTAATACGGGAGGACGGCGGGAAAGAAGGGTAAAATACGGGACTTTCCCGGCCAAAACGGGATACTTGACAGGTATGTTCTAACTTCATCTCTGTTTGGTCCATAATGAATGAACTGGGCTAAGCTAAGTGCTATCAAAGTGTCGCCGCGCGCCAGAGCGATTGAGTGCATGCACTGAGACGAGAGAGGTATGTATCAACTCGTCTTAGTTAAGGGAATAACATAGTTTAATATGAAAAAACGTGTTCCGTGTAAACGTGTAAAGGAGTGTTCCTTTAACAGCTTTAGTGAGAAAAAAGAACTACAATCCCATTAAGCACTGCGAACAACATAATCAAATAAAAAAATATGTAAAAATATAAAACTACTCATTTAAAAATGTTGATTATAGAAAAAAAAATATTCTGTTTATTGCAAAATATGCACATTAATACAAATTTAAGTATTTTGAGAGCGTCGGGCGGGAGTGGGAGTGGGCGGAGCTAAAGAGCTCTTTTGGAGTGTGTTGCTTCTTTTGACTCTCTGATTGGTGGAATTTTCTGTACAGCATGAGTAATATAGTTTTTCACCAGAAATTTCACTGTTAAACACAATTATTAAAAAAATTGCCTGAAATAACGCAGGCTGGGTTCTTCAGAAGAAACAAATACCATCGATTAACAATCTCATAGCTCACAGTAAGACTGTGAAGGTTTATAAGTTAAAGGTTCATAGGTTTATAAGTGATCGTTCAAAATCAAAATCAAAATCAATTTCAATTAAAATTCAATTAATGTAGTTTTTACTTCCAGAAGCCAACTGTTGAACACTATTGTGATTTATAAGGTTTTTCTTTTTTCATTCTATAGGTGAGAATGAGCTTCCATAGTGTCTCGTTTTTTAATGCTGCTATTAAAGAAGATTAGATTTACGATGATTTATAAGTGTTTTTTTCTCATGAGGACAAAGAATATCTCCCCACAAGGTCAAAGATTAGTCCCCACAATGTGGGGAATACTTGAACCACACACACACACACACACACACACACACACACACACACACACACACACACACACACACACACACACACACACACACACACACACACACAGACTGATTGCATAGTGTGGGTGTTATCCAGGGGTCTGTGAAATCGGATCAACTGAATTCTTTCAGACCCTACGGCCTTCACACACTGTATTGTTCATTGGTGTTTTGTATCAGAGAAACACGGACATTTGCCAAGACATCTTATGTCAAACTATCATCTTAAATCACTGGGGACTTGTTAGTGTTTCCATGGAGATAGTGTACAACAGTTTCTTTAGTCGCTGTGCTCTGCTGGAAAACTGCTGAATAATTGTGAAGCTTCAGTGAACTAATGGGAAAATCACCATTATAACACATCAACATAAATTACAAGGCTTTGAAATGATAGTTGCCAGTGAAATGAACTGCTAAGCAACAAACTTAACCTGAGGAAATTACCTTGAAATTGAAATTTATGCTCAGAAAACATCACCATTGCCAGGCAAGACAATATCTAACACGGATGAACAGAGGATGATTTTATGTGCAACACCACTTGCAATGGATGTATGAATAAGTCAGGGTATTACTAAAATAATAACATTAGTTCAAATATCTGCAGACAAATGATGTGACAAAACTAAAGCATTTGAGTTAACTGAATTGAATGAATGTGTAAAACAATTTTTGGTGGAGATTTTTAAGGACATTTTGGTTTATCCATACATCCAAAAACGTCACACTTTAGATTAGAGTCCAATTGTCACTATTAACTGTTTTGTTTTTTGTTTTTTTGCCTCAATAAACTCCTAATTACTGCTTATTAATAGTTGGTAAGGTAGTTGTTAAGTTTAGGTATTGGGTGATTGAGGGATCTAGAATATGGTCATGCAGAATAAAGCATTAATATGTGCTTTAAAAGTACTAATAAACAGCCAATATCATAGTAATATATGCATGCTAATAAGCAATTAGTTAATAGTGAGAATTGCACCCTAAACTAAAGTGTAAAAAATTACATCTCAAAATCCAGTAGCATCAATCTTAACAAAATAAAAATAAAATGTGAAATATAACCCCTGTGTCCTATACATCTAGGAAATTTAAGATTTTTTTTTTGTTTCATGTTGCTTGTCTTCAAATTCTAAATGACTTAGCAGGAGATTTTTTTGATATATTTTCAGTATTTCAGTTTAACCAGACACTTTTACATGACATGCATATCATTTCTTCAGCGAATCTGGCACTAAAACGGCACGGACGGTGGAAACAAATAAACTGTGAAGTTTGAGCTACTTATGCACTTAATAATATAATGAATAATAATAATAATACAATCCCTGAAGACATAGGCTAAACACCTGTTTCTTTTGAATCCCCCTAGTATTGAAATATCTTAATAACAAGGATGCAAAGGAATACTCATTTATTAGAGTAAAGCTGCTCTGTTCTGTACAGTGCCCTGAGCATATGTGCATTAGCTCCTCTCTGCACGCGTGACCTCATTGGTGCTCCTCCAAGAAGCAAAACTGCATTGTTAATAAACAAGAATTCCTCTCAAAGGATCTTAAATGCAAGATAGAGTGTTTGCCTGTGGTTTAGGATGATGGAAAAAAGCAGAACTACCAATCCTTTTGAGTGTTGATTAGCAGGATTAGGCATTCTCTGGCATTATGTTTCCTCTGCCGTTAAATTACTCATCCTGTCAAAATAAATCATGTGTTCTCCGCATTAAATAATCAGTGCCCTGAAATCAGCAGCATATTTACTTAGCAGAAGTGGTTTGTTTACTTGGTCTAAAGGGGATTTACTTGATTTTAACATGATTTACAGCTTTCACATATCTGCAGGTTTGCTTTTACCTATGTCATAATTTTAAACAACTAACTAGCATGTTATAAAGGGAATCTAGTGATTGTGCAACCCAAATTGGCTAATCATTGTTACATTTAATTAACCCTTAAATGCATCGGCCATCAATATTACATAGTCGGGTCTTTAGCGACCCGGATCTATCTAACCAGCCTGATCTCATGAAATGCGCCTCTATAGCACGCATTGTATTTATCGTGCAATTTATATGTGAAAATGAGTTTTAACGTGCATATGATACGCAGTTTTTGTGTGCATATGATACACACTTTATGCCGTGTAATACGCACGTACCCCACACCACTAATCCTACCCAAGGAGTTTACAGTGCATATGATATGCACGTAAAAATCATTTCCGCGTATAAATTGCACGATAAATACAGTGCGTGCTATAGAGATGCATTTCATGAGATCGGGTTGATCTAACACATCCCCCTTTTCCACCAACAAGAACCAGGTGCTGGTTCGGAGCTAGAGCTAGTGCCGGTTCGGAGTTGGTTCGACTGACGAGCCTCCAAAGAACCGGTTTGCTTTTCCACAGGCTAAAAGAGCCAGCGCAGAGCCAGGTCTTACGTCACAGCTACGTCTCATCTTTCCCAGCAACGTTAGCGCGGCGGCGCCAAACACATCATCAACAATGGCGGACGTTGCTTTGCTATTGATGTTCATGGCTTTGCGGACCTACATCGGCATCCAACACGGCGGATCCAACGTGTTCGCGCGGCTCGCCATTATTTGTACAGACGGAGATTTCTGCAAAACCGGTTTCGTCCGCGAAGCCCCGTCTAACTTACTCTGGACTTCTGAAGAGGACCAAAATGCAAGAAAGCAGCTTGTTTCATCGTCTGACCACTGCTGTTTTTGTTTAATCGCGTCCATCGTGTTTAGCTGCTGTTAGCTCGATTAGCTGCTATTTGAAAATGGTGGTCACAAGTTTCTCTTCAGTCTTGTTGGCCACGGTAACCCCGCCCCCAGCCTCTGACGCAAGCGGCTCTTTCTTGGCTCTGTTCTAGACCCTGCAATGATTTGGTGCTACTTAAGAACCAGTTTTACTGGTTCGGAGCTGGTGCTTTGGCGGTGGAAAAACAAAGAACCGATTTGAAACTAGGCTCTGGCTCCGAACCAGCACCAGCTCTGCCTTGGTGGAAAAGGGGTAACAGAGGGATCTCTAACTGCTGCAATTGTACACCAAATCTCTCCTGATATTTTAATAACGATTACAAAAAAATTAAATAAAGCATATTTCGTTACCTTTTGGCTCTTGGAAGGGTTCAATCTGAGCAGATGTTTTTAGCATCATCACTGTCATCATCAGAGCTAATTTTCCCAGTACATTTAGCATCAATTTGGTTGCGTCTTGTGCTGCCTTCACGTGCTCTTTGGAAATGTCCTACTTCCCACTTCTGAAGTCGTGATTACGAGCTCATCGTATTCAATTTCTGACTTGAGAGGGCGTTCATGTCCAATTTTTTAACTAGGAAACTAGTATTTACGTTAATTCCGATAGCACATGAAGACAGCATTACTGTTGTTGACAGTAAAACTATTGTCCTTGTTTACAACTTTGTTCAATATAAACGTGTGTATGATTGAAAATAATCCAAGATATTTGACAACAAAAGACATTTGTTTTACTGTTTTCCACCCCCTCTTTCTACCACAAGGACCATTTGGAGTTCCCAAAGACACCGAGGGGCTGATAGTGATCAAGGCCTGTAGGCCAAGATGTGTGTACTTTGGGGGTCGATGAATTATCACACCTTTAGTGCGGTGGGGGAAGTTGTAATTATCTGATTGGTCAGTTTGAATGTCTCACATTTGGGTTTTAGTCACATGGTCAGGGAAAGGATAAAAGAAGATTGAAACTGTTGCTCTGTCTCTTTGGTTCTCTGGGTCTCTCTCTCTCTCTCTCTCTCTCTCTCTCTCTCTCTCTCTCTCTCTCTCTCTCTCTCTCTCTCTCTCTCTCTCTGTATTGACTTTGAAGTGCTACATATTGCAATACAATATTGTCACTCTCTATAGCAACGCTCTCCCACATATTAAGCTATTGGAACTGTGCTTATTTCCGTCGTTGGTATAAGTGGCAGTGGGTGGAATAGACAAGAAATGTACAGTTCTCTACCATCTTGCTAATAATGTTTCTTTAGTCATTCGGCAGTCTTGCAGACTGAACCCCTGCAGGAAATCCACCCTTACACGTCTTTGCTACTGATTCACCCATAAAGACAGTCTCTTGTCGCCAACTAACCTGCACTGAAGTCAAAATCACCAACACTAACACAGAACGTTTCTCAATACCAAATACTAATATTAAATATACTATTATTTATATAAAATATTATTCATGGAACAATTTATATTTAATAAACAACAATTGCCATTATAAAAGTTGCTAAGCAATTCAGTCAAAAGTGCAAAGGCAGTGCTCTGATACAGAATTAAAGTTATATAAAAATATAAAGATCAAAACTACTTGCGCTGGAACAAATAATAGATTAATGAGACCAAAGATTGCCCATTAGATATACCCAAAACAAATGATATCTCATGTTTAACCACTATAGAGACATCAGAGCCACCTGTAACTGATGCATGTGTGTGTTTTTTATTTTTTTTATTTATAATAAATATATATAAGTATAAACTACCAACGGTTATGTTCTCCAGAAAGTTGGCCAAAAAGGTTTAAATATAATAAGGTGCACCAGACAACACAACAAGAAATCCTTGCATCCACATTTTATCACGGTATTCGATGAAGGTCAAAATAAATGACAAGCATTGTGAAAAAAAACAATAGCCACAGACATCTCCATCTGGACGGGATGATATTACTTGCTTCATAGCTTAGACTGAGGTTGTGTGAGAAAAAGACATATGTGCTGGTGATGGATTCAGACTAGATTGAAAACAAAATACAAATTTTACATGACCTTCTCAAGGGAAACAAATAGCGTAAGCTGCAAAAACAGAAATCTTCAGCATTAGCACATTATCATATGATCGAGACGACAAAATCATGGTGAAGTAATAAGAAGGCGGACGTTATTCCTAAACTAGAAGAATGTACTATTATTCCATTTGGTATATATCGCACAATACTGATACATTTTCCACCAACTCTTAATCTTACAATAAGAGAATAATAACTATTATGTGTGTCCTGGTGTTAGATTACACCTGAGGGTCCCAACATTGAAGCAGTTTTACAGAATTTTACAGTTTATCCACAAACTTCTTTTTGACCATAATAGTTGAAACATAATATGCACATATCAGTGTATTTTGTGTGACTATTGTGTGACTGTTACTGAAGGACACTGTAAAGTTTCAATATTACATTAAATGTGGGAAAATATCTGTCATGACTACTTTTAAATCTCAAGAAAACTACATTTTTAACAGGGGTGTGTAGAATTTTTATACCCCCTGCATTTAAACCAAGGCAAATTACTGAATAAATAATGTTTAATCTGTATAATTAATCTCTCAGAGGTCTCATTTATTATTGTTTCTGATGTAATGCATCTTTCAGTAATTCTACTGGCACGTGTCCTACATGCAATTTCTCCATTCTGTGCGAGTGACCTACATCAAGTTCATTGCGAGTTCATATTCAAACACTGGAGGAGCCATTCTTTAGCCAAAAGTAAAGCTTTTTAGGTAGTTGAGTCTACAAAAACAATGGGGACAAATTACCCTTTCACTAGTAATGAAATCCACACTCATTTAAAGACCAATGAATCACCTAACCAATATGCAGGAGACAGGGTATTACAGTCAGATGGACAGGGCTTTCACAGGGATGGGCACAACATCAATAACGTGGACCAAGAATCCTATTTTCATCGTAATAGGATAAAGAGAAAGTTAAACTTTTCCCCAGGGCAAAGAGTTTTCCTCACTGTCTGCACATTCATGTCCAAACAGTCTTAACACATATCAACTGAGAACTGTGGGAAATTCAAACTAATTAGCTCATGAATCCAAGAACTGCTGTATATGTCAGGGCCACAGGGATTGTCTGTGGGTGTTTACATCATTCCCTACAGGGAAAGGCTTGTGTGTCTATTTATATTGATGTTCTGCAGCACTAATCAGAGAAAAAAAAAAAAAAAAAAAAAAAAAAGGAACAAAAAAAACCTTAACAAGACTTAGGCATTCTTTGTAGGTTTGTAGTGATTGCCTAAAAAGTGCAATACAAAGTGTTTCTAATTAAATTAGTCATCCGAATGTCTTTTCAGGTTGTGCTATTGAATTCAAATTATATACTGGTGCATTTTAAGAAAAGAAAAAACAGAAAAGCGGAAAATGTAATAGTAATTTTCTGCTATAAGACATTATCCATTTCCTTTGACCTTAAAATGCAACACAATGCAATGCATAATTCAAAATACAGTACAACACCTTTGAAAAATCAATACAGAAAATTCCTTAAGATTAGAAAAAAATATGTTAAGATTAGGCCCAATTTTTCTTAGAATGTCCTTTGGGATCAAGCTTATATGCAGCATTACAGCACACTCAGCTTTCTGAGTACTGACTCCGTTTACACGACACCATTTTCAACTAAAAACTGAACACATTTTATGCATTTTGGCCGTTCATTTATACTAAAATGTCTTTTGGGGGCCTGAAAACGTGAACTTTAGAAAACGGGTTTCCAAGTGCCAAAGAAAAGTCTCTGTGTAAACTAAAAAGTGAGAATTTGTGGAAACGGTGACATCATTGCATTATGTGTTCAGTCTGTAGTGTTTCTTCACAAAAGAGACATCGCCAACTACGGGCCTGGCAGCAGAATGCAGAGTTTTTAGTCATTTTTGTTGATCCATGTGAATGGGGATCATTTTGAAAACGTTGTTATTTGTGCACGAAAAACGAAAAGGAAAAACGTTTCAGTTTAAAAAAAATAAATATATATATATATATTGTTGCCGTGGAAACGTACCCTCAATTCGAAGGCTTAGCAAATGCTATGTAATGAGAGCTTCCTCGTAGTAATACGGCTGTGTGCATGAACAGTTTTGTCAATGTAGCAAAGAAAAAATATAAGTTAAAACATGGAAAATATTGTGTGTTATTTGGGCTAACTCACAGTGCGAGTACACTATCACATGGTGTGAGTGATTGTTATGGACAGTGTAGTGCAAAATATGAACAGAAACACTGTAAAAATTATATAAATTATTATTTGTAGACTTCCAAGTAGTCTATAATTGGCTCAGCTGTAAATAATTTATATATGACACCATTTGTATGTGTATACTTAGATCACATAAGGAATTTATTGCCGTGGAGTTTAGTGGGCAAACTAGTTTACTGCAAGAGGGAAAAGGGTTGTATTTGCCTCTGAACACAACCCTTTAAAATATCTCAAATTGCTTTCCTACATAGACACATCAGAGAGGCTTATCTATGGTTTTTTATTTTTATTTTTATTTTTTTTATACCCGAAACTTATTTCACGGAAGTGAAATCATGACAATTTGTTTTGCTCTAACATAGAATGAATACGCATTAGGAAGATTTGTGAAACGTGGAAAGCATTGTAAGAGAAGAGAAAACCCATAACTTAGCAGTGGTGATTGCTTTAAGTCTGCACAGGAAGCCTGCCTCAAAATTGCACCAAATCATTTATAAATAATCTATAGGCTATATTACTCTTGGTGTAATTCAATATCTGTAATTCAATATCTAACATAAACTATGCAAGTCTGTAAAATAAGACTGTAATTTAGAAAATAATGGTGTCTGCTTATTGAACATGTTTTTCTTTTCTTTCTTTTTTTAAACATACTGAGCAAATATTGCATTTTGATATTCATATAGGATGTCAGATCCAATTAAGATGGACTGATATTATATTAAAAGGTAATCATATTGTACAGGTGAAATCTCCAGAGACTGACATGTGATTCGATTTTTTTGGTTACTGTGAAATGAACCTCTAATTGCTGAGTGGATGAGATGAAACACCCTAAACTCTCAAATGCCACCTAACGCATAGGTTTTGACAAAAGGAAGATTTAACATTTAATTTTTAATTTAAGATGAAGAGTGTATTCCTGGCAAAGTGCATTTTCTCTGGCCCACATTTACCTTTTCTGTATAACATTTACTTCAAAATGTTAATAACTACGAATACAAATTAATTGATAAATAGTCCAATCTAATTACAAATTTCATTATTTCCTAGAATATTTTAGCTAACATTTGTGTGTACAAGATATGTTTATGCTTATTAGAGTATTGCGCCATTAGCTTATAGCAACATGCTAATGGATTAAAGTCTAAAGTGTATTGGAATCAAGCCTCTTGCAAACTTCACGTGGCGAGCGCTGTTTTAACTGAATATTGCTGCATACGCAAAGTTCACATATGAGGTTTCATCTCTGTGGGCATGTTTTGCTGTTCTTGTGGGGTCTATCGGATGAAAATGTCTAAACAAAAATAGCAAAACCTGATGAAATCACCTTGTCTGGGAGAAAAATAGATTTGTACATGTAAGGCCGAGACGTACAAAGAGAGAGAGAGAGAGAGAGAGAGAGAGAGAGAGAGAGAGAGAGAGAGAGAGAGAGAGAGAGAGAGAGAGAGAGAGAGAGAGAGAGAGAGAGAGAGAGAGAGAGAGAGAACAAATCCCTTGATTTTCCCCTGTGGTTTAAAAATGGGTCGTGGTACAGTCCTCATTGCTGATCACGTTGCTGCGTGAAATAACATACTTTCAAAAGAACGTGCTGATTGCTGATATTGTATTTCTCAACTATAAATTAAATTTAAAAAAATTAAGTATACGTACAATCAGGACATACTACAGTATATTCACCATGTCAGCATATATTGTAACCAACAGTTCAAAATCAGCCATTACGCCATTCCAGTCGATTTATATATGTTGACTCATATCCCATAATTGAATGGTTTGGTAAAGTGTCCATTTGTTGCACAATTCAGAATCTGGGCAAAAGCAGTACAGGTACGTCATTTGAATATGCATCACCTAATGTTTTATGAAATGTTTGTTATCTGACCCACTGCATATTTGAAGGTAGAAAACATTCAGATAGTCTCTCCTCAAAATCACACCATTGGTTGGGCTAGCTGGGCTGGTCAAAAACAGAGAAATATTTGGCCGTAGCCAGCTATGAGGTTACCGTGCCTCTGTATTTTTCCGAGGTGTATACACTGTCAGAAATAGGGGTCCATTTCTGACCCCAAGGTACAATCTACACTAACATAATTATTATTGGACCTCAAGGTGCATATATGTACCTCTTTGATGGTCAAAAAGCATTAAAAGGTACATATATGTACCGTTTCTTTTAAAGGTTAAGGTACAATATTGTACCGTTGAGGGTAAAGCCCCAGTGACAAGCCATTGTACCCCTAAAGGTACAATTATGTACTTTACTTTCTTAGCGTGTTATGTGATTCATGTAATGTAATGTAATAATTAGTAACTGTCAATGGGAGGGGACAAGAAACAGTAACAAAGCCGTTTTCATCATAATAGGCATAAGATTAATAATGAACGTGCACATATTGTGAATTCATTTAACAAACTTAGTTACCTAGCTTTACCTGATAGCATTCCGTAAATTAACTTGGCTAAGAAAATGATTCATAAAACATATAAATATCAGTTGTTATGTCACAGAGACTGGTATTGACAAATAATCTACTGTCCTCTGACATTGTTGGCCTTCAAACATCTTGAAATGCACATATGCAGATAAATTTGTCTCAGGGAAGGATGCTCCCTTTCCCCCTAACTTGCTCAAATTTGGGACCTTGGTGATTCTACAATCCTGCCTAGGGCCCTGCTTTTTTATGAGAAATCAACCTACATATGCATGCTTTACTTGCAAGTGTGTTCTTTCGCTGCTGAAAAATCCAGCATTGCTGGTCACCAGCAAAAGGTATGTTTTGAATATAGGTCCAACGTTGGATGATGGTTTGCTCACCAGCATGGGAAGAGGTGGACCAGCTCGATTGAGAACAGCAAGACTATGCTGGAATACATGCTGGTTTATCCTGGATATTTTAGCAGGGTTACCACTGAAAATAAGACACACACATCATCTTCAAGTCCTCTGTAACAAGAAGTGCAGAAAATACGAGAGGACCAGGGATTCAATTAGTCACCCAAGTCATCTGAGGCATTGTAATAGGGATTCAATATATAAGTCTTATGAACTCACCCCACCACTGCATACCAAAGCTCATTTGAGTTAGTGAGACCAATTATACTTCCCTCCTACCACCACTTGTGTTATCCTCTTAGCTCAAAAACCCAGGGTTGATAGGAGCGTCCCCAGCCTTTCTGAAAACAGCTCTAAAGATTATTCAAATGAGTGCATTAAATCTATTCTATATTAAACCTCTGTCCCTATGTGTGCTGTTTACTTCAAGATTTTGAACTCCATCAGTAATCTACTATCTGGGCCCAGTCTTGGTCAAGTAGTGTTTATTTATTGATTACAGTTATTTTTGTGGGTCTGGCAGTTGCAGCTTAGATGCAATCAAGTCAGATTTAATGAGTCCATGCATACAAATAGACTTTCCCCATGCCCTGTTTTGACCAGTATCGATTAACTCTCCTGAGATATCAGGCCTATCTGCAAAAGGGATCAGTCATTTTGTTCGCATCATGACACTTTTTCTGATGCTTGGGATTGTGATTGACTTTCCTTATCTTGGGCAAAACTAACAAGGCACAGCAAATAGTTATGCTAGACTGCACATTTCAGGAAGAGGGAGAACAATCCAAGACCTCAATTGAAATTATAAGAAGGGTTTCTTCTGTTTCATTATTCAGTCACCACTAGGCAAATTCCCACCAATATTTATGCTGTAAATGATCATGTTAATTTACATCAGTAACTCTTAATTCAAATTCATGTTTCCAATTACATGTATTGATCATCTTGTTACTGTGACTGGAAATGTTAATCAGTTTCTTTTTTTTTCATACCTCTGCGTGGAGCTTCTCAGGATTACTTTATGAACGGATCAATGTTATGTTATTATCGACCGCTGTTCCCAGGAGGAGAGAGAAAACCGTGACTCTGACACTAATATCAGTAGAAGACAGATCACATAGCAGTTAGCTCTAAAAGTTCATTTTATAATTATAATTTTCCATTCATCCATTTTTCCAAACCACTTGTCCTATGTTGTGAACATAGGCAGGGAATGCATGGCCAGTTTAACAACAGACTAACACACACATACACAGTCAGTTATCAATACACCTATGATGCATGTCTATGGATTGTGAGGGAGACCGGAGGAAATCCATGCCTACATTCAAACTTCACACAGAAAGACCAACTGGTAAAGCAGGGACTTGAACCAAAGACCTTCTTGCTGCAAGGCTTCAGTGTTACCCATGCCACCGTGTTTAACTAGTGAAACTGGCTAAGGTGATATAGGGAGATGTGTGTCCACATGGTGGAAAAGAAAAAAAGGTCCAAAACAATCTAACAGACTTACTGTACATCAGGGCCAAGCATGTCATCATTGGTCAAGCAAATGGATAATCATTGGCTCATAAGTGATATGAACAACACTAGATAATCCAGTCTCTTAATATTAAATTATCTTTTATGTAGAGGTGTTTACAGGCATTTGTATAGCTCAAGCAGTAGATTTTGGCACACAAATATAAATAAAAAATGGAAATTCCTCTTGGAGGGATCCAAAGCATAGGGAACAGACATTAATAAACTTGAAGGTGGGATTTTCTTTCACTTATACCAGAAAACAACCACCCAGTTCACCCTATAGCAACTACATAACAAACACATCTTCGGTAATGCAAAAAGCCTTGGTAACAACAACACGCTGGATTCTTCACTGGAAACCCGAAGTAACTCACTCCCGCTAAACGTTTACTCTTTGAATTCTCACACCCATGAAAAACACAAGTCGACACCCCTTGTGACTAAAAGTTTGCTTAGAAGTATTTCCTACTGAAGCAAGGTGGTATTTGACTCTGGTCAAGTGTATCTATATCAGACTGGTGAGAGTGGCCTTTGACGGCAACATGTCCAGTGCATTATGGGTGTTGAATTTCACTACTGATTTGACAAAAGGCACTACCTCTCTAGTCAGGTAGCACCAATTTCAATTGTTTTCGCCTGTCGCCTTTCGCCTACTGCATAGGCAGCCAAGTTATTGAAAACCCATTTTGTGTGCGGTGGAGTACCACTTTAATATAGAAAGAAAATAGCTTGTATATGCAAAAACAACAACAACAAAAAACACCAACAAGCATGATGTTTACGAAACCCATTATAATACTATAAGTGGATAGCTAATGGTCAAATTTACTTCGGGTTATTTACCAAGTTGAATTAGTTAAACAATATATTTTTTTTAATTTTAATAATACATTGATTTTGTTTCTTTCATTTTTCATTTATGACTCAGTCGAGAGACCCATTAACAATCAAAGTAGATGGATGGGTTTCACTTTATTTTGATGGTCCCTTTAACACATTGTATTGACTATAAGTAATGTTGCATCTACATATCTACTAACTGTCATTAGGGTGTTAGTAGAGTAACATTAAACTGGTAGGGTTAGGGTTAGAATAAGTTGACATGTAGGTGCAAGGTTATTTCTAGTTGGAGGAGCATCACAATAAAGAGTTAGCAGATGTTAAGCAATACTCTAGTCTACTAAGTCTACTAATACTCTAATGAGAGTTAGTTGGCATGTATGAATGTGAAAGCACTTAGAACTCGGGTCTGTAATTGTTCATGAAATAAAGTAACATAGCATGCATATGCGTTTTAGACGATGACAACGTCTTTAGCTCAAAAACAAACAAACATAACAAAACAAATGAATGGCTCGCATTAAACAATATATAAAGAGACAGCAGTCTTGTTTGTTTTACCCTCTCTTCTGATTTCATGCTGTTCCAATAGCTTTGGGCAATTCACAGTTCCCTCAGTGAAAAGCAAGAAGACTTTAAGAGAGTTTGGAACTATATTTGATGTATGATTTTTGAAAAATAATTTAGCTCTGTCAGTTTCACAATGAAGGTCTTGGCATAACGAGCTAAAAGTGTGCTCAAACGTCTGTCAGTTACTGCCCACATTAAAAGAGCAAATGCATGACTCAGCACTTGGAAAACCGCACTGAAAGTTTAAAACTGGGGATTGTATAGAATACAAATAGTAAAGAACAGGATCACCAGTAACTTTCAAACTTTATTTAATTCTTATATATTTATTATGTATTTTATTGTCATCGCACACATCATGGATCTGCATTCAAATGTTTTTTTTATTAGTTTTTTTTAAATATTTTTTAAATATGTTGCTTTCTATATTATAATGTATTTCTATAATAAAATGCATATGTGATATGTATTATTACATAAGCATCAAGCAAACAATATAATTATTATTCTCAGTGATTGAAGATTAAACATTGAACGAAAGATTGAAACAATTATTGCATAACCACCCACCAGTTGGAGAAATGAACTAAGTATGTAAATCACAATTAAACAAAAGAAGGAAGTAATATTCTTAGCGTCCGTTTCCATGGCGACTCATCAATTCATCAACACCATTGATGGATGGACCTCAAACACTCCTGCATCTTAATCTTACAGTTCAATCAATTTAGAAGCAATTATTTAAAACTGTAATATCCACAAGCACATTTCTTAAACAGGCGATTTATTATGGTATTCATAATGGGATACCATTTTTGTGAAAAACAAAACGTTTATATAGTATATTCTTTTGAAAGCTGAATAATATTGAATGCTATCTTAGTTAACTTTTTAACAGTCGTCACATATCAGTTCTCAACATTCATTTTAAAGGGACAATTTAGGAAGTTCCCGGAAGGCTTTTATATTTGATTACGTTTTAGGACTTTATATTCTCAACCCCTATGACAGTAACCCACAGTCCTCAACAAATCCCGCAAGATTTGTAACCAAAATGACATGCTTTAGGACCTGCCCTAAATGCTAATCCAATAGGAAGTGTGGGAGAGGAGTCTGTGTTGTATTTTAAAGACGAAATCAAAGTTTGGCGGTGAAAAATGGACAGCTGTTGTTTCTGATGATCAAGAACTTAAAGGAGAACTCCGGTCAATTTTAACATTGAGCAAATTTTTTTGTAAATTTGGAGTGCTGTCAGTACAGAGAACAACGACAAAAATCGGTGTTGCCTACACCGTGTTATCCTCTTTTTAAAATTTGCACCCTGTTGACTTCAATGGGGCAAGTTTTAAACCTGCTTTTAGCCTCTTAACATCCTTGATATGTCATTACAAGTGCCCAGCCATTGTGAGTGATTCCTTCAGAGTGAACGCGGTGAATCTGACTGCAGTAGATGTGAAAGATATGAATAACAATTTAATTTTAATAATAAAAGTTAATTTAGCCAGCGCACATACCTGTATTTACATCCTGTTTTCGGTCGAAGTCCACAGTAGTCGATTGTCGAGTTCACGCGCATAGGTTTAGTATCTATGATCACGCGCGTGAACTCGACAATCGACTACTGTGGACTTCGACCGAAAACAGGATGTAAATACAGGTATGTGCGCTGGCTGAATTAACTTCATTTTTATTCATATCTTTCACATCTACTGCAGTGAGATTCACCGCGTTCACTCTGTAGGAATCACTCACATGGCTGGGCACTTGTAATGACACATCAAGGATGTTAAGAGGCTAAAAGCAGGTTTAAAACTTGCCCCATTGAAGTCAACAGGGTGCAAATTTTAAAAAGAGGATAACACGGTGTAGGCAACACCGATTTTTGTTGTTGTTCTCTGTACCGACAGCACTCCAAATTTACAAAAAAATGAGCTCAATGTTAAAATTGACCGGAGTTCTCCTTTAAATCCACTTCAAGCATTTCCAGAGGCAATTAACAGTAATCAGAACTTACTAATTATTGAAACTAACTTAATAACTGACTACTGTAACTGAACAACATGATTTAATTGCCTTAAGTATATCAGCAGTTCAAAACAATGTAGCTTTTCCAACAAGTAGCAGTGCACTGTAGGGTGACACAATGTTACATCATTTAGTGTTTCCATGTCCCTGTTAGGAAATTCAGGCTTTTTGTAGCAAATTAGTTACATTTTTAATCATATCTATACACTTACATACAAATTTGAATGCATTTTAGTAGAGTGTCCTTGTAGAGTCAATTTAAAAGATGTTTTTACATGCTTTTTTTTGGGGGGGGGGGGGGTTGCATCGTACAGTCAGAAAAAAACTGCACCACTATCATTCGACAAATAGAGACAAAATTGTCCAATACACAGAACAGCAGGATGAGACAGCATAATGATTCCCCCCCAAAGAAATGCTTTTGCGTGACCAACAGGAATCAATCATGAACGAAGCTCAATTTGATCAAAATTGGCCCAAGTGTTTTCAGGGCCCGTCAGTTATCTGCTAGAAAAGAGCTGGAACATAAAGAACCAGCTGTTATCTCTGCTGGGGTCGAGAACACGTGTTCACCCGTGATGGAATCAATTACAAGAAGTCAGCCCACTCACTTAGAAGACGTCACAAAGATCCGCCAAGTGTCAGGCTCAATTAATTCCCATCAGCCTCTGCCTCATGGAAAATTCATTTCTAACCTGCACAACAATTTCTTTTGGTAATTTAGAGCTGCAAGACAAAGGTGGGAGGCAGATGGGGTCTCATGCATCACATTTACTTATAATAACAAAAGTTATTATAGCACCAGGATCACGGAGGCTACAGAGAACACACCGCCTATTCATTCATATAACTTGAGTCGATCGATAATGAGGACAATGTGTGATAATTATATTAAGAATTAAATTAATAGAGGAGTCAGAGGAGATTTGGTCGTCGGGTAAACCTGCAAAGCTAATTAAGTTCCTGAAGCAAACTTTCCAATCAGCACAATAATCCACAAGCTTTCGGTCTATTATAGGAAAGATTAATTGGTTTGCTGTTATCCCGGAGGCTTTCTCTTCAAAGCCCTGGATGGGGGGAGTGAATAGAAGACTACAGCGGGTGAGTCAGTGGAGCCGGAGAGATGTGCGAAACCATGTGCCGCTTCCCCAACACTGCTCTGCAAAAAGGTCTTTTTAGGATAATAATAAGCAACTAATGTACAGTACAAATGAGAATAGTGTAAATATTGCTGCTGTGCTGACAGAGATAAATCCATGCATACGGAATTTAGCGATTGAACTCTTCCTTAACAGTGCTATTAATAATTCATTATTGAATAATCGATTCTATCTTTGCATAACTGGACATACGGATGCAAACATAACAAGTTGAGGGACGTCAGAACAATGTGAAAGTCGTAGTCTGTGATCCTCAGTTGTTTACAGTATTATATGATGCTCAGTTTTTTTTTTTTTTTTCTCTGTAACCATTTACAAAGTCAGCAAGTGTATGATTCTTATTTTTTTAAGTGTTTTTAAGTCGTGGAGTATATTCCAGTCCTGAGTCATGAGTCGTTTCAAAAGTTTTGTTTATATACTGATTCCGTCAATGTAATTGATAATTATTGGTTTCAAGACTGATTTTTTTTTTCTTTTTTTCTTTTTTGAGTTGGTTGACAGCAAATTGATGAATTGATTGCAAAATTTGTATGAATTTATGTCGTCTCATCCATATATTTTTGTACAAACTGCTCATACAGCTTACATTTTTTTGGTTTTATTTTTCAACATTTTTACTTCCACTTTCATTCACAATTAATAAAAAAAAAAAAAAATATATATATATATATATATAGAGAGAGACTGATAGAGACTGATTCATTCATGAGCGAAACACAACATTTGTGTTCAGCCTGCTTGAGACAGTTATCGCTCAGCGGTGGTTTTCAAACTTATTTTTTTTACGTTTTAAATTGACACAACCCAATTACCACTTAAACGTTTTATATGCAATCAAGTCAAGCCATAAGAATACAATTTGCAATGTCTGAAATTATTGTGCACAATGTCCTTGTAATTTTATATATATATATATATATATATATATATATATATATATATATATATATATATATATATATATATATATATATACTGTAAGAGTATATACAGTATATATATATAATACAACAAATAAACTTTGTTGTATTATTTAAATTTAATACTGTGAAGCTGCTTTGATACAATCTGTATTGTGAAAAGCGCTATACAAATAAACTTGACTTGACTTGACTATATAAGTAAGTTTAAGTAGTTTGCTGAAAAACTACTCAAGTTAGAACTTTAGTATTATTTTTTAATTGTTAACACAAATGTGGTGATGTGAGCATTATATGGTGAGGTAAACACTCTCATAGAATGTCTGTTTCATTCATTCTGGAAGCCGGAGGACGCCGTCGCCTGAAAGTACAAAAGTGAGACTCATAGAGGTCATAAAATGCATGATGTTCCAGGAAATCCCTTAATTTGGACACAGGCATTCAGATATCGCTGCAGCTGAATAAAATGCAGATATTAGAGATGTTTTGACTGATGAAACATGAAGACAATAAACACACGATTGCAATGATTTATTTTTTATCTGTGTTCTTCAAGCCATCTCTGTTTTTTTTTTTAGAAGAAGAATGATGTATATTTAAAATGCAACGTTAATCGACAGAGACTGTATGGAATGCAATACAATAATAGCTATATTTTCTGTCTTATTCTGTCAAAAGTCACATTGGATCACATAAGGAAGTTATTTTAAACACGACTGACGTTATATAGTTATTTTGAAGCAATGGCTCTGGGACTAATGAACGCATCTGATTGACAGATGAACCGCGTTATCTTATTCCAATGCTGTTAATGCTGAGGTCATTTCAACATCTGCTTTGTACAGTTTGTTTAACTGCATTCAATTAAAGAGAGCAAAATTGACCATTCAATTGAAATGCGAGCATGCATTTTAGACTACTTACATTATGTTCTTGCTCCATCCATGCAAAAAAAAAAAAAAAAAACTCCTTCTGAGCCATGTTTTCTATTTACTTCAACTGCTCCGTGCTCCAGTAATGTCAGTGGTGTGTATGACCCACTTCAGGAGCGACAATTACAATCTAAAATCAGAATATGAACATCTCTCACTTACAAACTAAAATAATGAAACATTAGTGATTCTGATGTAGCAAAGTTGGATAGGCCTACTTTGATTTTACACAGACACCATTGCCCTGTACTACAAGTATTTTGCAATATGAGATGAAATGGTATTTTATTCATTTATCTTTCTAAAATGTCCAACAGCAACACCAGGTTTTAAAGTTTCATTTGGAAGCGGCATTTCGCTTGCCTCTCGTGAGCCCCCTGAGTTATAATAGACCCCTGATGTGTGGGGGGTAATAGAGTGCTTCTGGCAGGACTTATTTTTGTAGGCTAACCCAGAAGTTACAATCACCCTGGTGCCCTCAACAAAAAGCCAATGGGATTTTTCAATTGGCTTTTGGATTTTTGCGAAAAATCAAGCTGTGACCAAAAAAAGTTTATAATTCTTGCACATTGTGTTCATCAAAATAATTCTCACAAATAAACTGAATGAACCCTAAATACAATTAAACTGAAGCAAAAAGGTGAAATTAGTCAAATTAGTCTGGTCGCATGAGTTTAAAGTCACCACCACTAAGCTTCTGACAACTTTAAATTGTTATTTAAAAATTAAATAAATAATACAAATAAACATGTTCCCTCATAAGGATTTACTATGCTTTTCTTGTGATATTGTGGGTGAATTTGCCTTTTTAAACGTTTTTTAAAACTTTTTTTTTGGGGGGGGGGGTGTTCGTTGATTGGCCGGCTGTTTTCAGGCCGGAGGAAAACTGATAGACAGGTCGCCATCGCCAGCAGCCATATCACCCTGTAGCCCAAGACTGGTTGCCCACTGAAGCTAAGCAGGGCTGAGCCTGGTCAGTACCTGGATGGGAGACCTCCTGGGAAAAACCAGGTTGCTCCTGGAAGAGGTGTTAGTGAGGCCAGCAGGGGGCGCTCACCCTGTGGTCTGTGTGGGTCCTAATGCCCCAGTATAGTGACGGGGACACTATACTGCCAAAAGAGCACTGTCCTTCGGATGAGACGTTAAACCGAGGTCCTGACTCTCTGTGGTCATTAAAAATCCCTGGATGTCCTTTGAAAAAGAGTAGGGGTGTAACCCCGGCATCCTGGCCAAATTTGCCCCTTGGCCTCTGTTGATCATGGCCTCCTAATCATCCCCATATACTGATTGGCTTCATCGCTCTGTCTCCTCTCCACCAGTAAGCTGGTGTGTGGTGGGCGTTCTGGCGCAATATGGCTGCCGTCGCATCATCCAGGTGGATGCTGCACATTGGTGGTGGTTGAGGAGATTCCCCCCTTCTATGTAAAGCGCTTTGAGGTCTCAGAAAAAGCGCTATGTAAATGTAACGAATTATTATTATTATAATAATAATAATAATGATTATTATTATTATTATTATTATTATCTCAGACTGAGTACAGAAGCGAACTGAAATTGAGCGGAAGTACCCTCCGGAAGAATGCAGCTTCGAATCTGCCAACTTTACTCTTGCTACTCAGTTCTAGACACATTTTTTTCTTCTTTTTTTTTTTTCTTTCACAGTTATCCTGAATGACTTGAAAGTTTATCAAGAAATCCTCCAAAAAAGAATTTTGATAACACATGTAGTAATAAAATACATGCATCCATTCATCTCTTTTGGATAGTTTTTTGTAAAGATGTTTATTTGCCTTCTACAGTTTAAAGAATATGTTTTTGAATTTGATTGATTGATTGATTGATTGATTGGTTTATCCCACAATCTTTTAAAATGAATCTCATTGTATAAATGTTTTTGTACAAAAGGTCTTATCTCTTTGCTTTCATTGAAACACAAGACACTCAGTGAACTTTATTAAATCATGCTGAACAACATCATCGTGTTTTGCACAGACTTGTGGAGTCCATATCAGTTTGAGCACTTTCATAAAGCAAAAAGGGGACAAACCAAATACATATAATATTTTATAATTTTGTATTAAATGAAAAAAAGGACCTCATCGTGTTTTATATGATGTAAGCATGTATTGAATTAATTAATGGAATTGTTTATGTCTAACCTTTTGTAGAATTAATGATAGAGATTTGATAAGCAAGCTAAATAAATATTAAATCTGGATCAAAAGAGATTACGACACCACATACTCCAGCATCATGTGGACACTGATGTGTTAAAATGGTAATGATGGATACTAGAATGACAGCCTTAACCAAAGTTAGTCAACCTCAGTGGCCTTTTTAAATCGCTCCAGAGCTTTAATCATGGATGTCTGGGCATTTTCTGATGGGGTGTCCAACCAAATTTCCTGATAAATTATTGTCTGCAGTGTCCCCTATTGAGGTCATTCAACAGGTACAAATGAAAAATGAGTCTCAGTATTGCACACCTGGCAGCAGGAAGACTTGCCAAGTTCTTCATGGTCCATTGTTGGAAAGGTTACCACATCATTGGAGTGATTCGTTTGAGAAAGACACTGAATTAACAAGTCATAAAGAAATATGAATCACATTCCCACAAGGATTTCTATAAACTAAAACGATATGAAGAGTTCAGATGCAAAAACCTCTAAGTGCCATCTGAAATTTTCTTCTAGAATGATCATTTTTATCAAGCTCGTATATTTAAGTTCAGTAATTTCCCTTAAATGGCAATGAAAATTACCTATTAATTGCCATTTAAGTGAAATTACTGAACTTAAAGGGTTAGTTCACCCCAAAATGAAAATTTCCTAATAATTTACTCACCCCAATGCCATCCAAGATATCCATGTCTTTCTTTCCTCAGTGGGAGAGAAATTATGTGTTTTGAGGAAAACATTTCTGGATTTTTCTTCTAACAATGGACTTCATTGGTTACCATCGTTTTTTTAAATCCAAATCAATGCAGTTTCAAAAGTCTTTGAAGTGTTTAAACGGACTGTACGCGATCACAGCTGAAGAAGAGGTTGTTATCTAGCGAAACGATAGGTCATTTTCACAAAAAAAATTATAATTTATAGACTTTTTACCTTCAATAGTTCGGATTGAGCTGATCAGCAAACAGACAGGGAACTACGTCATCACGTTGAAAGGTCACGCCGGCGCCGGCAATACTATTTGAACTACTATTCATATTCATCAGAATGTTATTCATATTCATATTCACTGAATACTATTACTATATATATAATAGCAAACAATACTATTTGAACTATCCTCCTACGTACAGTCGCATTGTAAACAGTGGGGCGGTACTTCTGCCGGCGCCGGCGTGACCTTTCAACGTGATGACGTAGTTCCCTGTCCGTTTGCTGATCAGCTCAATCCGAACTATTGAAGGTAAAAAGTCTATAAATTATAATTTGTTTTAATGAAAATGACCTATCGTTTCGCTAGATAACAACCTCTTCTTCAGCTGTGATTGCGTACAGCCCGTGAACTAATCCTTTAAATAAATGAGCTTGATAAAAATTATCATTCTTGAAGAAAATTTCAGATGGAACTCAGAGGCTTTTGCATCTGAACTCTTCATATGCAAAAATCAGGCAAGTAAATCTGATTAGTAATATGCTAAAAGTATTTTACTCGCTACTATATATCAAATATCAATATCTTGCTCTGCAAATCGTACAATAAATATGAAACTGACTAATTGGATGCTTATTTTAATTGTAATTTTTTGAAATCTAAGAGCCAATCTAGAACACATTTGTGGTCAAACACATCTTGGAATATTTTGAGCTAGTCTTCTTGGAAGTGAAGCTACTGTCACATTTCTGGCTTCGCCTCATTAGGTGCGTTTTCATTACAGATTTGTGCAAAACTCTTGCGATTTTTTTTCTAAATGTCATCAAAAAACCATTGCTAAATGACGCTTTAAGTCCTCTCACGATAAGTCATTCCAAAAATCATAGCAACGGACGTTGGTCGGTTAATGTATCTCAGCCACTCCACTGGCCATTATTATTAATCAAAGGAGATGTATGTGTGTTATCCAATCATTAATGGCAAGAAAAGACCGGCTTACCTGTGAGTGGCACATATGAGGTGTTTCTTTGGTGTTTCTCACTCATTTCTGCTCCGAGGTCTTGATTGTGGCATTTATTTGAGGTTTAGAATCCAGTATTTCTGTAATTCTTCTGTCTTTTATGAATTCAATAAAGAACTCTGTCTTGTATTCTGTCCAAACACACCGCATCGTCTATGTCAGGTGACCTGGAAATGCGCAAAAACGGTTTCCATTGCAGTTTTGCGAAATATTTCTTTTTCGAATTGCCTGAAAAACCACCTCATGCGAGCGTAAAAAACTTTTTTTGCGATAAATGGAAGTTTTTGCGAAATTGAGGTGTTTCCATTGGGCGCATTTTCAAATCACAATTTCAATGTGCGCAATTTGAAGGGTAATGGAAACGCAGCTACTGACATCCCTCAACTTGCTTGGGTTTCCTTACTTCTAAAAGTCATTCCAAGGCACAGCTTTCAAAAGTTACAAAGCAATCCAATAAAAGGAAAGTACATACCTCACACAAAACAAGTGGGCAAGAAAACAGTCAAGAGTAAAAGTGTCTATTTAAAAAGCTGTCATAAAAAACAACAATGATGTGTTATAGGCCTCCTGTTGTGTTGCAAGGAAGGCCTACTGTTGTGCTAAACAAAGAAACCTTGAAAGACACAGTATGAAAATATCGACTTTGAAAACAAACACGCTGGTGGCAATCTTTTAAACGTGTAATTCAAACTCGTTGTCAGATGGTGTCTGCTGAAGCGTTTCGGCAAACACAAGTTTCACATACAGTAGCACAACAAATATCTACACTAATTCACACGGTCCCATGATAAATGCAAAAAAAAATACAATTAAATGTGATTAAATGGATTTAAATGTGATTCAAGGCTTGACTATTTGTCTGTAATTCTGCAAAATCCCAATTCAAACACCCATATGTGCCTGTGATTGGACATTTTCCGCGCCTGGACTTGCATTCCTAGTGACACAGTTTCCTGTAGCATAGTCCAGGCATGTTGCCCACATTTTGAAAACATGCCATCCATTACACACAAATGAGAAACAATTAACACATCTGGATGCTGTAGGGGGATTAGAACAGACACATCTAAATGAACAGGGCCTTTAACTGATAGGGAATCAATCACTGTGTCACAACATCGCATCACACAGTTTGAATATCAATTAGTGGTGTTTTTAATTGTTCACTGCACTGACTCGTGTGTAGTAAAGAGTGTAGTACGAACAAATCAGAGACTAAGCAAATCTCCTTATATGTTGTGCTGTGACAGAGCGTATCATTGAACAAATACGCCCTTGCACTGAACGAATTGGCGATTTGAGTCTGAATGAATAAGTGGAGTAGCACTGAGCAAGACATGTAATTTGTGAACAAACTGGACGGATGTGGCATGTTGAGTAAATGAACTGAAGAAACTGGAGCATTTCGTTCTTAAACGAACCTAGATTTGGTTCTGCGGCGGATGACTGATCTGTAGAGTCGGGAGAAAGCTATCTCTTAGCATTTCCATTCATCTCAATGACAGTTGCTTGGCTGACACAGAACCCTCCGGAAGAATGCAGCTTCGAATCTGCCAACTTTACTCTTGCTCAGTTCTAGACACTTTTTTTTTTTTTTTTTTTTTTTACTTGAAAGTTGATCAAGAAATCCACCAAAAATCATTTTGATAACACATGTAGTAATAAAATAACATTCAGTACATTTAATTTATACTATGTCAGAATTCATACATCTATTTACAGTGGTGGACAGTATTTTTACTTTGTTACTGTACTGAACTTTTGCAAGTATCTTAATCAAAGCATTATAGTTTTGGGGAACTTTTACTTCCCTACATTCCAAAGCATAATATCATACTTTTTACTCCAGTGCATTTCGTAAAAACATATTGTTATCCTTAAAATCAAAATAAAGCAAATTAATGTTTCAAATGATATAAAATTATCATGAGTTCTGTGTATGCATTTTGCCATTTATGAGGTTTCCTTTTGCACTATTGATCACCACATATTTGTTTTTCCTCAATTTTATAAATATTAAATGGTAGATTTTGTTATTTTCACTTGTTTGCACACTTGGTTTATCAGTACTTAAAATGTATAATAGTTTTTTTTTTCTTCTTTTTTTTCCCCAATAAAATAAAATATTTGCTTATCTGCAGATCAATACATATTAAATTTCAACACTAATCTCCCCTACTGACTAGTGCTGGCTAGAATAAATCATAAACATGCTTCATCGATCAGTAATGTTATACATAAATTCTTAAACCAAGTACTTTGTACTTTTATTTGAGCAAAATTGTTTCAACGATACACTTTTCAGAATGTTGACAAGGAAGCTGTGAGTTGATTTGTTGTACAGTAACTTGCTTTTGTAGTCTCAATATACTTGTTGAAATATTGAGTTGCAGCAATATTGTGTTCGGCATGTTGCCCATCCGCTCAGTGTGTGTTTGTGTTGGGAAGAGGCACATACTCATACAATAGAAAACCTCTGGTGTCAACACATAAAGAACATACTTCCATTCCATTACTCCCTGCAGGATGTTGTTTTCTTATCAAGCCCAAACAGAAGGTTTTCATGTGGAAATATTGCTCATTGGTTATTCATACAAAACCACATATATCATCACATCCAGACACCTTTGGGAGAATCATGTGTTTGATTTTAAGATCAAGTAGTGAAATCCAGAGATGCTCATGTTAATTAAATGAAGCTGTCTTCAGGGGATGTAAAGCAAACATGGTGAATTTGATGGAACATGGTGGCTGAGTAGTCACTACAAAATCTTCATTTTCATTCACGTTCCTGCAGATGGTCTCTTACCAAAGCAGTGCCACTCAAAACATTACTAGCAATTAGCAGTACTGACAGTTGATGATGATAATACACATAAATCCCGTAAAAAAATGAAAAAAATAATCTAAAATAAACACAACAGACAATGGCGTTTAGTTTACGTCAGACAGTTTATGTATAGACAGGGCCTGATATTAACTTTTTGCTCCACAGCCACTGTGGCTAGAGGTTTTCCAAAGTTACTAGTCAGCATTTTCACTGGCCACAATTTTGACATTTAAACCATGGGGAAAATCTGCCATAGAGATATTTTTAATATTGTATCATAATTTGACAGCAGGTATATTAGGTCACTTATGCTGTCACTTCAGCATGGATCCATCATACTGTTAGTACTGAGGCTTTATGTGCATGCACTTTGAGTGTGAGCACAAAATCTGTGGGAATGAGTAAAATCATACGCAATCCCATGCCAAAATTCAAGCCCTGTAACACCAACAATATTCATCCGGAGAGCGAGAAAGTGCAGCTGGTCTCGTGTATCTATTCTGCGGAAAATTAGTATTGGAAGTGTTTCAGATATATTTCAATATCGATATGTATCGGAAAATCTATATATTTTACAACACTTTTGAGAAAAATGTATAGGTTATATTAAAGGTATAGCGGAGGATCTTTCCAAATTTTAGATAAGACCCGCCCTCTCCACTTTTTGAAAAGTTTGATTGATTCACCAGAATGATTTACAATTAGGAGGACCAATAGTATAGGTTACCCACCAGGAAGTAAAACATCCTCCGCTATACCTTTAATTATAAATTTCAACATGCCAAGGTGTCTAGTAGGAGTGACTGCGACACACACCACTGCTGAAATACACACGCATTTTGCGGGTTGCCGGGTGTTCATGTCAAGCCCTGCGTGGAGATAAGCTTTATTGTAGGAAGTAGACGGGTTTCATCTGTGCATGAAGAATGGAATGGGTCATTTGGAGTTAATAATTCATGTGATAACATACTTTATGGCTATGCATTTAAAACAGTCAAATGGAAGTTTAAAAAACATTTAGATACTGAAATACTGGCAACACAACCACTTTTGGGATGAGTAGCAAATTATATGGCACAACAATAAAAACAAAAAATTATATCCATTCCATAATATATGGAAATGAATAAGAATGAATATTGCAATGACCTGCATTGTGTTGTAAGGTGTTTACTGTTGCTATTATCTCTGTGAAGTACAACATGCAGATTTTAATACACATCATATTTCTCAAACACAGTAAAAAAAAAAAATATTCCACATAAAATAATTATTATTATTTAAAAAATCTTAGTGTCAGTGAACAAACAAATGAACAATAACGCAAATTAACATTGAGAAGCTATTTAACTTGAAGAAAAAATGAAGCATTAATGTTGGGATAAAGGAGGCTAGGAAACCTTTTTTGTTTTTGTCTTTTGTCCTTATAATAAAAGGATTGTCACTCCAGACGAAATTGGTGACCACAATTTATCACACACACACACTCATACTCTCAAACACACATGATCACACACATGCACTCACAAACACACACACACCACACACACACACACACACACACACACACACACACACACACACACACACACACACACACACACACTCTCCAATGCTGTTGTGTCACTCCTGAGATAAGAGTTGAAATGCAGTGGGTGGAGGTTCATTTCAACGGAGAGGGCTGGAATTCCTCAGGAGAGAACACAAAGTGACAGAAACTCCCATGTGGCTCTTTATGGAGTCTTCCTGAAAACAAAGTCAATATGAACTGTGTTTCTGGCATAGTATCGACTAGCTGTCTTAGACCATGAGGTCTAGAATGTGGGGAGGGAGGTGGAGATAGAAGGAATTCTCCAGCAGGAATGGCATAAGGGAGCTCTACTACCCATGATGCTTCTGCTCCTAGACACAGCTGGCACTGTGATTTGTCTCTGAATCTGGCAATGGAAGATCCTTCTAGCTTACACTTCATTACACAGTCTGTGGAATTTATTTCTATACTATGTGTTCCAAAGACAACTGTGTGGATCATTGTGACCACATCACTTCCCAGTGGAGACCATATGCATGACAGTGTCAGACTGCATAAAGACTCTCATACAGAGAAGATGCCAGGTGACTTTATCTTGAAGATATGCTCCTCATCATCTATTTTTGCCTCTGGGGCAATATTACTGTCAAAAAGACAGTCGTATCCCTAATCATTAAACACCTCTACTCAAATATATATCTAGGTCTAAGTTTAAAATGTAATATAAACTATGGCATGATTTTTTTCCAAGAAAGCACACCCGTTTCTTTTATTATTGAATGACATATATGCATTGTATTAAGTTTATTAGTTTGATTATGTTAAAAATGTGTTATCCAAATGAATGGAAATTCAAGTTAAATCTTAAATGTATAGGCATAAATATTTACCAATACTTTCTATTGGTAAAACCGTTGAACTAACATCCCATTCTTTTCCTAAGCAAATATAGCTACATAGGCACAATTATGCATATTCTGAAATAGTACAGAATCTCCAGATCCAAAATCCAATGAAGAATAAGCAGAAACAAGCGATAGAAGCACATGTAAGATAATCAAACATTATATAGCTCATAAGTCAAAACTGCCTAATGTTACTGAATGAGATGTCGATCCATGAAGAGGAAACGAATGTGAAGCTTTGATGGACTCATCTGTGTTTTGATCACACTGTAAAAAATTTCTAACCCTCCCAAATCAAAAAATTTCAAGTGACCGATAACATCTAAATTTTTCAATTGGCCCAAGTGAAATTCTTGTTGCAATAGTCTGTTAACATTGGCTCAATGAGAAATAATACGTCAGACTAATTGAAAAATTTAGATGTTATCGGTCACTTGAAATTTTTGACTTGGGGATGTATTTTTTTTTTTTACAGTGCATCATTCTGAATCTGATCCATAGTCTTTGACAAAAATGTGAGTTTCTCAGCTATTTATTTCAAACTTTGTGGTAAATACTTACCCATATTCAAGTGTTGATAAAAAGAATGCATGTAGCTAGAATAAAATGTTTTTTTTTTTTGTTTATTTGTAAGCTGAGGTTCTGTTCTGTTCTTTCTTTTTATATAATGGTAGCTGAAAATGTTTTTTTTTTTTTTTTTTTTTTTTTTGGCACAACTTACACCAGGCCTGGGGTAAGCTAAGTCGGTGAGTACAGTAAAATTGACAGTACTTTACTGGCAACTGCCTGCTGCCTAAGAGTTGACCTGAAGGTTGTGGGCTCGATATTCAGTTCCGGCAGGAGATGCCCTTGAGCAAGACACATAACCCCCAGTTGCTCCCCAGGCACTGCAGTGGATAGCCGCCCATTGCTCTGGGTGTGTGTGGTTTCCAGTAAAAAAATAAAATAAAAATAATAATTCATTTAAATAATTTGATACAGTCTCTGGGAATGACTGTTCAAAAAATGCCCCATTCTTTACCTAATTTATTTAGATAGATAGATAGATAGATAGATAGATAGATAGATAGATAGATAGATAGATAGATAGATAGATAGATAGATAGATAGATAGATAGATAGATAGATAGATAGATAGATAGATAGATAGATAGATAGATAGATAGATAGATAGATAATGCTAATTTCCACACCGACATTTATGTAGTATATACATTGGTGAGAAATAACATGACTTGGAAGGACTAGGCAATGGTTTATATGTAATATCCAAATTTGGACCCAAATTTGCAATATTGCAAGCGACAGCCTGACGAACTTACACAAGGTCACCTAATTGTCACTTGTGAAGTTAAATTAGGCTGTTAACCCCAGAAGGAAAGAAAAAAGAAAGAAAGAAAGAAAGAAAGAGATTTAAAGTAAGAGGAAGGGGGAATGAGAGGGGGTCATGGTGGAGTGAGTGGGATAAGTCTTCCAGAGATTGATTCATTAACTCATGGCTTTCCCGCCCTCATCACTGTCAGCCTTACTACTTTGATCTCTCTGCCAAAACTCATTTCACACCTCTAAAGTCACATCTCTGCCACTCCATATGTCTTCATGAGAGAGAAAAAGAAAGAAAGACTCGGAGTAATTGTGTCTCTTTACTCCTGACCTCTGACACCTCTACATTTGAACTTGCCCGTACCATCACCCTGTCTTTTGATCTCCCCTGCTATAGTCCAGGTTAACTCTTCCGGCTGGGATGCAAGTGTCTGCCGTTGATCCTGGATTAGCTTCCAGTCTACTCCGGCTCTGTATTAGTGCTCTGAAAGAGATAATGTTTTGGATTTGAGGGTGATGTAAGATGAAGTGTTCATTAAAAACACGACTGAATCACTGCTGAATTCAGATGCAATCTGAATGCAATTTAAGTAATCGCATGTCCATATTTAGAAGTTCTTCTTTCCTTGTCCTAGGTTAGATTAGAGCTGTACAGGGCAAGAGTTGAATATTAAGTAAATTAGGTAGAGATATATTGTTTTTGAACTGATATCATTGCAGAAGCAGAGGTTTTTATACTGTATCTAAGGTTTGGAATATTGTTTTTGCTATTGTGGGATGTTGTGTGTTAACATTTGTAAATACTACAAAAACAATCCATAATTTTGTTGGGAGGTATAGCTTGTCTGTTAAGAAAATGTAAGCATTGTGGAAATGTGTTCACTGACTGCATATTGTGAGAAAACGACATGAAATGTGTGAATGGTATGGCCACAAAAGACCGATGCTGTGCTAATTGTGTTTAGAGTTTTGAAAATGTGACAACTGGTTGGACAAACGCTTGTTAGCGACTGAAAAAAAACTGTAATACATGATTAACTAACTGTATTTTTCTATGTACATTTCTGAAAGGCACTTTCTGTAAAGCTGCTTTGAAACAATATGTATTGTGAAAAGCGCTATACAAATACATTTGAATTGAATTGAACTGAATTGAATTGAATTAATAGTATACATCCTCCACACTTACCGGTTTTCTTGGCGAAAAGTTTGGATGATAGAATTGAAAGTTGATCTTTTTAAATTTGGATCAACTAATCTGGCAGCCTCTGCCATATTAAGGCCTTGGTTCACCATATGATCAACGATGATGGCCCGGACTTCATTAAAGACAACAGTTCTGCCTCCCTCTCTCTGATGACCAACCCTTTGATGGGCCCCATGCCCAACTCTCTGACCTCTCTGTTGGTGCCCATGCCCACCTCTCTGACCTCTCTGTTTGTGCCCATCCCCACCTCTCTGACCTCTCTGTTGATGCCCATCTCTCTGACCTCTCTGTTGGTGCCCATGCCCACCTCTCTGACCTCTCTGTTGATGTCCATCTCTCTGACCTCTCTTGTTTGTGCCCATGCCCACCTCTCTGACCTCTCTGTTGGTGCCCATGCCCACCTCTCTGACCTCTTTGTTTGGTGCCCATCTCTCTGACCTCTCTGTTGGTGCCCATGCCCACCTCTCTGACCTCTCTGTTGGTGCCCATCTCTCTGACCTCTCTGTTGGTGCCCATGCCAACCTCTCTGACCTCTCTGTTGATGCCCATCTCTCTGACCTCTCTGTTGGTGCCCATGCCCACCTCTCTGACCTCTCTGTTTGTGCCCATGCCCACCTCTCTGACCTCTCTGTTGGCTCCCATGCCCACCTCTCTGACCTCTCTGTTGATGCCCATCTCTCTGACCTCTCTGTTTGTGCCCATGCCCACCTCTCTGACCTCTCTGTTGATGCCCATCTCTCTGACCTCTCTGTTGGTGCCCATGCCCACCTCTCTGACCTCTCTGTTTGTGCCCATGCCCACCTCTCTGACCTCTCTGACCTCTCTGTTTGTGCCCATGCCCACCTCTCTGACCTCTCTGTTGGTTCCCATGCCCACCTCTCTGACCTCTCTGTTGATGCCCATCTCTCTGACCTCTCTGTTTGTGCCCATGCCCACCTCTCTGACCTCTCTGTTGATGCCCATCTCTCTGACCTCTCTGTTTGTGCCCATGCCCACCTCTCTGACCTCTCTGTTTGTGCCCATGCCCACCTCTCGACCTCTCTGTTGGTTCCCATGCCCACCTCTCTGACCTCTCTGTTGGTGCCCATGCCCACCTCTCTGACCTCTCTGTTGGTGCCCATGCCCACCTCTCTGACCTCTCTGTTGGTGCCCACCTATCTGACCTCTCTGTTGGTGCCCATGCCCACCTCTCTGACCTCTCTGTTGATGCCCATCTCTCTGACCTCTCTGTTGGTGCCCATGCCCACCTCTCTGACCTCTCTGTTGGTGCCCATCTCTCTGACCTCTCTGTTGGTGCCAATCCCCACCTCTCTGACCTCTCTGTTGATGCCCATCTCTCTGACCTCTCTGTTGGTGCCCATGCCCACCTCTCTGACCTCTCTGTTGATGTCCATCTCTCTGACCTCTCTTGTTTGTGCCCATGCCCACCTCTCTGACCTCTCTGTTGGTGCCCATGCCCACCTCTCTGACCTCTTTGTTTGGTGCCCATCTCTCTGACCTCTCTGTTGGTGCCCATGCCCACCTCTCTGACCTCTCTGTTGGTGCCCATCTCTCTGACCTCTCTGTTGGTGCCCATCCCCACCTCTCTGACCTCTCTGTTGATGCCCATCTCTCTGACCTCTCTGTTGGTGCCCATGCCCACCTCTCTGACCTCTCTGTTGATGTCCATCTCTCTGACCTCTCTTGTTTGTGCCCATGCCCACCTCTCTGACCTCTCTGTTGGTGCCCATGCCCACCTCTCTGACCTCTTTGTTTGGTGCCCATCTCTCTGACCTCTCTGTTGGTGCCCATGCCCACCTCTCTGACCTCTCTGTTGGTGCCCATCTCTCTGACCTCTCTGTTGGTGCCCATCCCCACCTCTCTGACCTCTCTGTTGATGCCCATCTCTCTGACCTCTCTGTTGGTGCCCATGTCCATCTCTCTGACCTCTCTTGTTTGTGCCCATGCCCACCTCTCTGACCTCTCTGTTGGTGCCCATGCCCACCTCTCTGACCTCTTTGTTTGGTGCCCATCTCTCTGACCTCTCTGTTGGTGCCCATGCCCACCTCTCTGACGGATCCCTTGTCCACGAGCTCTTCCTATTCCTTGCTGTCTATCCTGCTCCATGTTGAAAGAAATTGCCAGTGTTTACACCCCCACTTTTATATATAGTGACCAATTGTGGTTACCACTATGTGAAATCAATTAGCAATAACGAGTATTCATCATGTGTGTTTACACATAATTGATATGTTCGTACAAACACACATTTTATTTCTGTAGTTCTCAAAATCCACATACTGTATATTGCTGAAATGAAAATCTATAGGTTTACCAAACGGTTCAGTGATTAACCATTAAGATCAGTTGGATTAAGTGTTGGTCAAATGTATTTACGCAAATCAGATGAGAAGCATATCAAAAGTATTGTGAGCATTGCATTGTGAAAGACAATTACTTCATATGAAAGGTATTTCTTTGATGACACACTGATTAAGTGTGGTGAAAAAGTGAATGTGTAATTTTGTGCATTGTACTTAGTCAATTGAACATGTGATTACATGTTTGAAAAAACTTTTTTCTTGACTTTTTGATGATCTGCTTTGAGTTTTGTACTAACAATTGTGAGGTTTTACCACATACCTGCGATAATAGTACCAAAGCGAATAAAAATCAAAAAAAATTGTAAGGGAATTTTTTTTTTTTTTTTTATGTTTTCGCTGTTCATTTACACGACAACTGCATTTTGGGGGCCTGAAAACGCAAAGTTTTACAAACTGTTTTCAAAGTGCACGTTTTTTGAAAACTATCGTTATCGTGTGTAAATTACAAAAAAATGAATCAGTGAAAACGGTGACAGCATGCACATGCATATTACATGTTTAGTCTATGCATGCACGTTTGTGGCGAGTGGACTGTAAAATAATGCATATGTGCACAGACCTTTCTTTACAAAGTGACATCACCAACTACTGGCCTGGCAGCATAATACAGCGTTTTAGTTGTTTAGTCACCCTTGCCTCATTTAGTATATGCAGTTCTATGAATATCCCCGCCTCCACTCACTCACACCAGCTCAGAGATCTACTCGTTGACGTGATTGGTTACAAGGTAGTTTATGACATCAGAAACACCAGCGATTTCAAACTGTTTTTGAGACTGTCTTTGGGAGAAGTTTTAAGGAGAAAATACTCAGCAATTGTGTTGACTTATGAATTTGCATAAGGATTGTCTTAAAGCACATTAAAAACACCACCTAGAGACATAAACAACATTAAAATCTTGATTGTCACCACAGGGGGACTTTAAGGAAAGTATCACACAGCCCCAAAAAAATTGTCTTGCAAGTTTTGCATTATCCGACTGGCCTTCATAGAGACCACCGATCAAACTATATAATATGATTATTGGCCGATACATCCTCGAAATGCATCTTACACATTCCTATCCACCAAGAGCTTTCAGCAGAATGCATGCAGTCTCCCACAAGAATTTCAGAGTAGTCCATTTCCATCACTTTAAAGTTACTGCATCCCCATTGCAGCATAATAGGAAACAAACAAATTTTCACTGCACTGGGCAAGGTAAGTAGGGCTCAAGGTCAGATTCCATTTGCCCAGCACGGAGAAACAGCACATAAATATTGCACGACACATCAAAGTGGGTCCACACCAACATAGTTCCTGGAACTCACTCTCATTCTGTCCATCTATACTGAGTAGATGGAACCGCTGTCCTTGGAGGAATGGAGAAGAGTGCATGTCACTGTTCCCTCTCAGGAGGCGAATGATATGGGTGACTATGGAGTCTGCATTCTGTTGGTGGAGCACTTTGTCCTTTATGGCACTCAAGCCAATAGTCATTAGCACATGCAGCATGAGGTCACAGACATTTTCATGCTAGCAGGCAGCTAGTCAGAGGGGGATTTATATTCCACGTTCGGCTCTTCAGGCATGCACAAATGTATAATGCTACAGTCTACCCAGAATCATTTCAGTAATACAATGCAGAATTCATGTGGTTTGTGAGGAATGAAGGATGTGTTATGGATAGGGGATAGCGGTATGGGATAGAGCTCCAAGAAGAGGGAATGTCTATTTTCTTTGTTGTAAGGCATTGGTAATGTGATTTGGTGCAATACATGTAAATTAGTCCAAAATATTTTTATATACATTCATAATAATAGTCAGGCACAGGTGTAAAATTACAAGTTACAAGTTGTGTTACACACAAGTGTTACAACTAACCCCTCTGTCTGTTACAATTAACCCCGCATATGGGGTAAGTTGTAACATTTGTACTTCTGTCACTTTCAGTGCAACTGTACGAAAATGTTAGGTCCTAGAAAAAAAACGTTAAGTGTTCATTTGTAGCAGATATGTGTATGTTGCTTGTGTAAAAAAAAAAAAAAAAAAGAAGATTAATCTAACTTAATTCGTTTTTTTAAATAATTGAGCCAAAACCAAAATGTGTTCCCCTAATATACTTGTAATATTTCTTATTTAATATAGAATGTCAGTATTGTATATAGTAAGGATATTTAGTATGGACCTAACGTTTTGACATTTTTCCAGTCTAGTCCAGACTAAAATACATGTTTGAGCTGTTTTAACTAAAAGCACCGACAGATCTTAAAATACGTGAGTGCCATTGTTTTGTCGGTAATGTTTTTTTTTGTGTGTGTGTGTTTTTTTGAAGGCACATTTATAAAATGTCCTAATGTTTCTACTCCGTGAAACTAGGCCTTGGTTGACTTCCCGTGGACACTGTGAACTTGTGGTTGAAAGTGGACAAAAGAGACGGATTAAAACACCAGGTGTAAACGGGTATGTGTCTCCCTTGTCTATTTGTGATTCGATCAACCAAAACGCATCTTAATACTGGGTGTAAACAGGGCCTGGAAGTATATTTATGTGGAGAGTGTGGTTCTCG
Source organism: Leuciscus idus (assembly GCA_021554675.1). Taxonomy (NCBI): domain Eukaryota; kingdom Metazoa; phylum Chordata; class Actinopteri; order Cypriniformes; family Leuciscidae; genus Leuciscus; species Leuciscus idus. Next base: position 5,286,196 of record CM038636.1, on the reverse strand, counting down.
GGTCTTATTTTTCCTCTTCCAGCTCCTGCTCATTATAGCATAAGATCCCGTTTATTCCCCACCGGCATGGCAAAGTCAATTGGCAAGATGTAGAGATGCTGCAGCATGTTAATTTGACATGGATTTTCTTTTTTCTGTGGCCCTGAAATAGAAACAAACGCATCCTGGAATAAAATGAGTGCACTTCAATCTTGACAGGTCTCGCACTTTAGCAGGAATCCAGTGTGGAAGCAATCACTCTTTCAGTTTGATTGCTCTGGTTGAGAGAGCTGAATAGTATTGCTCTTCAAAAGACCCTCCAAAGCTCCAGACTATTCCCGTTCATCAAACCAGCTCACATATGGAGATAAAGATAAATTAATATTCAATATTTTCCATCGAACAATGGAACACCGCTCTGAACATCTCTCAGTTTAAATATGCAACTTATGTTCATGTCTAACAATGCTCTAGCAATATTTTCCCAATGCAACCAAGACAGCTTTCAATGGCCATTGCGAAGGATTGTAATAAAATGTTGAAAAACCACTTTCACAGTGTGATTATATTTCATGCAGTTGTGTACTTGCATTATCCCAAAAGTTCCCAAGGATTTGTAAATCCAGAGAAATTCCAGTTTTTAACAATGGCTCGTCCCTGGTCATTGACGCCTATCAATGATGTAATATCTGCGATATCCTCGGTTTCTGCTTGTAGAAACCATAGAAACGATACATAGATTGCTCATTAGCGGCCATTTCAGTGATATAAGACGCTAATGAGGAATATATGTATGCATATCTATGATACAACCGCTGTTGTGTCATTCAGTCATCATGATTCACGATTATAGTTTGGCGAGTATAGAAAATCCAAAACAACTTCAACTTAGGCAAGCAGGCTTTGGGAAAAACGGAGAAATAAAACAAGGATCAATATCGGCGTGGTGTTTTCGGGATGGGGAGAGCGTCACGACAAACATGGACTTGATGTGTCCACAGAGACTCCGCTCTCGCACGTGTTTTAATCGAAAGGTAAGCAAATATATATTATTTATTGTACACTACAGTTATATTGCACGTTGTTTGTACTTCAGGAAAACTTTTTATCAAGTCTGGTGAGTAGTCTATGGCAGTAAAATTAAGTATGTGTTGCACAAAAATATTTAACCGTTACTTGCAAATACTGTGGGTTTGTTCAAATGTACTTTTAGTACGATTGTTTTAAACGTGTAAAAACTGCGCAGCATTAACCCACTAAATCATTTGACAAATAGTCACATAGTAACAAGCTAATATAGCATTACATTTCACGTTCCTGGCAGCTAATTCATTACGATGACATAACATAGTGTGATCAAGTGTACAGGTAATACAAAAACTAATTTAGCTGATATAATTTATATATGATTCGTGAATTCTATACATTTCTGGATGGTGTAAACGACATCTCCCATAGTTCCACTCTCCTTCATAGCGTCATCAAGCTTCGTCTTTGTTAATGTTTTGAAAATGTGGGGGAAAAAAACCACATATTGTAGCTTTAAGTGATTTATTGCACTGACTAGATGTAACTGCACTGACACAATGCAACATTGTTAGTTATTTGTGTCAGTTTTATCCATAATCCAAATTAGTTTGCATTATCTGACTCCGACCGAGTCGGAGTAATATTTATTTTTCTCAATATTTAACATTTTAGTAAAAACTCTAGAAAATCTTTTCATGATCCTCTCATCCAATATAATTGAGATTTTTAACACAAGTATGCAACATTTAAAAAGTTTCGTTGCGTCTAAAAGTGTTAAACTTCTGATGTTAAATATGGGATTTGTTATAGCAATGGTAAAGTGTTGTGATTTATCATTATGTTTATTATGTTTTAAACACATAAATGCTAAGGGAGATCATTTTGATCTGCAATACTGAAACCGAAGCCATTCACACAAAATACGGTGTAAAAGCGAATTTATTTTTTAATTATGAACAAAAGTTAATTTCTTCTAATGCTTTATGGTATGTTCCTAAATCCGCTGGATTCTGCTAATTACTTTTTGTGGATATTTAAAAAATTCTGTTAATGTACCAGAGCACAAGACTAATTACTACAAGGTAAGCTGTGGTTTAGCTTTCCACGTCACATGGGACCTGTCGGAGGAAAGAACATAGATCAACATGCCATCAGTCTCAGTAATTAATAATTGAATAACTTCTCTCATGCTCAACTTTGTTTTTTTTAATCCAATTAATCCTGCAGTGAATATAAGATTGAAAGATTATAAAAGCAGAGGATTTTATTGTAGGATCTGTTATTATTTGACAATGGTATATGCACCTCAAATGATCAATGTTCTGACTTTATATTTGGATTTTCTGCAGATCTATCCTCCTGGGACCCAGGAATAGACTTGTGTCCACTGTAGTGGACATTATATTTTAGTGAATTTCTCTGATAGGATACATGTCACATGTCACACCTGGGTGTCCTGTCAAGAGCACATTCAGGACTTTTCAGAGATACCAAATGTTTGGAGGTTTCATGAAAACAACTACTCCTTGCTCTTTAAAAAATGTCTGACATTTATTTAGTGATGCAATGTAGCACTCTTATGGAAATATGATAATATATTGTAATTATAATTTAAATCGGACTACTTTTCAAATTGTAATTCATAAACCAACATTTCAGGAAAACGTTATGGGGTTTCAAATAAAAAAAAATTGATTTTTAAATTAAAGGGCATTGATTTCATACATGTCCACTGTAGAGGAAATCAGGACTTAAATCATGTTTATCAGGCATTTTGGGAGACACAACAAGTGAATATAGAAATAAATTATACATCAATATTCCTATGAAATATGAAATATTATTATTAAAATGTTGCTAATTATTACTCTAATTATTACACATCTTTTTTTCATTAAATGTTGCTCCAAGAACACATTAATGTGCACATTAGATACAGTGTATAGATACATTGCATTGAATGGGAATATTAATTTATGGCCATTTCACCCACATATTGCATAAAGTAAAATGGTGTATCAATTAATTCCGTTATATCTTTCATAACATAGTTGAGAATCATCTTTATACAAATTTTATTTAAAATAAATCCTGAAACCCCAAAATGTTTTGTTTTTGCCTATACATATAATTTCATGTAATTTTATTTTTTTAAACAACTGACTCCTGGTGTCAACTACAGAGGACATAGCGTAACATATGAATAAAATATAATTTTTCACAACTGTTTTTTTTTTTTTTTTTTTACCATTTGTTTCTTATGCTCTAAACAATGTGATGATTTTTTTAATACAATACAATTCTGGGTCTCAGGAGGATATATATATATATATATATATATATATATATATATATATATATATATATCCATGTGTTTGTCTAACCTCTAAACCTCTGTTAAACAAGTATTACCTCCAGTATAATACATGCTCAACACACCATCTGCTTTATCTAAGTGTGTGTGTATTTGCATAAACTTCACCCACATATTTTTTTGGCTTGGATTTTCTCAATCAAAGGTAAAATGATCCCGAATCTCTGCAGATGGACTGCTGTGAATTCCCATCTCCTGATCAAATCCAATCCACTCAAAGCCCATCAAAACTGCAAACTGAAATGTATTACTGAATATTGTGGGAGAAAAAATAAATCTTGGGTACTTGGAATTCCTTTTTTTCCACAAGCGCACAGTTTAAGGAAATAACCTATAGGGAAATACTGGGATGATTGTATCACTTTTGCTTTAACATATGTAACAATATTATATTATATTATATTATATTATATTATATTATATTATATTATATCAAACTGCTACCCAGAACTCACATTCTAATTTAATGCTGAATTAATTTTAATTTCAAAGCAAATGATTTGAACGCAAATAAAATTAATGAGTTTTTTTAAAAAAAAAATTTTTTTTTTTTTTTTTTGGTGTTCAGCCTATATATTTGTCTCTATATCCATCTGTATATTGTACCTTGCCAGTTTTCATATCAGTGCGACTTGAAGAGACATTTATTCCATAAAGACACACAATGAAAGCCACACACAGACCCAGCTGTGTTTCATTAATTCATTTGGCTCTCTCAGGCTGCTCATCCGCAGCTGATATTGATGCATTTGCTGGCAGTCTTTTCCTCTGCCGAGGTTTTTCTCTCCCTCATGAAGGCACTGGAAATTGATGATTCCCAAAGAAAACCTCTCACCTGGCAGACAGAGCCAGGAAAATGTGATTCACCTTAACACAACTATGGGATGAAACCCATTTCCTCGCCCATTTGTGCATGGAAAATGCGCCATAAAATATTCTTGATTGCTATCAGTGGGGCAACATCGCTCACCTTAGTTACAGGAGCAGTCTTTATTGAGTCGGATTTCACACTAAGTTTGCCAGGGAATGCCACAACAGGATGATAGAATAATCCGCTCGGTGTCTGAGCCAATTCATCAGACGAAACAACAAAGGTGAAAGAAAATGCACTGCCAAGTGAGCCAAGAGAGAGCTACAATTATTCTAAACCAAACACAAAAAATAGAGGCTTTCACTAATGCGTGTTTGGCGCATCACCAGCGGTTCACTCTCCCTGTCTGCTAAAGGATGGCTTCAGTGACATGTACTTTCCTACCAAGCATTTGTCTTTGTGAGAGCGAATCACTTTTGGGAATATCGCTGTGTAATTCAAGAGAAATGGCAGGTTTATTAGGGGAGGATAAATTACAGTTGCCAAAGTCGAGGCTCTGAACACCATTACGCCGAGAGATGAGGTAAATCAATAAAAATGGATATGATTGCACCATTATAAATACAAAACATCCATCTGGAAGCGATTCCTCAGCACAATCATGTACTGTATGAGTGAGAAATTATATTAGCAGCATCTTTATGAGAAAATCTCCCAGTTACATTTGTGTAAGATGTACTGATAGAAATAATATGTTTGCCTTATAAAATATTCAAAATCTGTGATGTCAGATATTGACTAAATTTGGTTGTTTACACCTTGAGCACAAAATATGTTATTCAATGTAAAAAGTTGCTCTTATACATAAATGCGTGGCGAACAGTGGTTGACTCTGGACTGAACAGAGATTTTTCTTTTATGCCACAATTTAACTCGCCTCCTCCTTCCTTAAACTCAATACTAGACTAATATGTCTTCCTCCTAAATAAGTGACTCAGTATGAACAATTAGGTCAATTTGTCTAACCTCTAAACCACCATCTGTTAAACCAGTGTTACTTCCAGTATAATACATGCTCAGCATACCATCTGCTATATGTAGGAGGGTGTATTTGCATAAACGTCATCCACGTATTTTATGGCTTGGGTTTTCTCAATCAAAGGTAAAATGATCCTGAATGCGATTGATTTGATTCTGATTTTGACTCGAATGATTCTGAATTTGATCTTTTGCCTATAGGGCATCAAGTGCGCCAGGACTGCAGCTGGTGCCTCAGCAATATGTGCATAACACATCTTTCGTTATTATTCATAGGAAGTTGATAATGAAAAAATAACATGTATGCAAACACATTTTATGTTGGCATAGACACTGCTACTTCGCAGTAGTTAAACATAGACAGCTTCTAAACATGATGCATTTTACACATGTGCAACTTTGGAGATGTAAGAACCTTATTAAATCCTCAGTCATCATTCTAAATATAGAACTGCAATTATTAGCAAATGGAGAATTTTCGTCTAAATATTACCTTTTTAATGTGAATTTTATGTAGAAATGAAACCCAGATGGGACTTTTAAAGGTGATGTCTTTGAAGTTTTTTTGTTTTTGTTTTATGATGGAATTTTAATTATCTTTAAAGTTCAATATACAAAGCTCAATCTAAAAGGACAACATTGATTTGTGTGTGTGTGTGTGTGTGTGTGTGTGTGTGTGTGTGTGTGTGTGTGTGTGTGTGTGTGTGTGTGTGTGTGTGTGTGTGCGCGCTCTCACAAAGGTTCTGACTGTCTTTAGAAGAACACAAAACAAAACTGAACCAATTATGTCACAAAGATCCAAACTGATGAAGGATAAAAAAGGTGACAAAGATGTAAGGGGGCCCGGGGGCAACTCTGGCTTCAACCCTGAACAAACACACATGAAAAATATTCATGATGCATGCATGCTGCAAAAAAAGGACCCAGAATTTTTAAGGTGTTACCCAAATTATTCAGTCACTAGATACAACTAACACTCTTGCAGGTACTTCTGTTGTTGACAAAATGACACAAAATAGTAATACAATATGAAAAGACACTAGCAAGGAATTTTGAATATTCAATGAATTTAAAGAAATTAAATCCACATTTATCCCCATTTGGATTTTAGGTGTGCGTCAGGCAGCCTTATCAGTGGCACACGAGATGCAATAATGTAAGAGTAGTTGTTGTGTGTTTTAATGTTTTTGTTAGTCCATCCAGTTAGACAGATGCAGCACTGCTGCGTTTGTTGTTCAGAACATTGCACAAATAGAGAAGCTCAATCCTGAGAAGACCTTGGTTACATCAAAATTGAGACCAAGTCATTCACACAGAACTCTGTTTCTGCTCTGCTTTGCATTGTTTTCTAAGGCTGTGTCTGAAATCGCCCCCTATACCACTAAACAGGGCACTATTTGAGGGAACAGCCATTTGTAGTGGTGTCCAAAACCATAGTGGACATTATCGAGTGCACTCATCCATAATGCACTGCAATAACGAGTGTACAACCAATCAACACTCAACAGAATACCCATAATGCACTGTGAGAGTCGTGCGCCGAATGAATTCCTGCGTCTGACCAGAAGATGGCGCCCACAGCTGAAAGATCCATTTTCCAAACCGCTGGTCCAATGTGGCTACAGCGTAATATCATTCCTTTTTAACTGATTATTAGACTGTTTAATTAAAGTTTATACATAGTTTCCATGACAGAGTTTGAGATAAATCTTTTTATTACTGGAGCTGCCAGTTTGCTAAGTTTCAAAAGATTAGAAACAGCAAGCACAAATTACGCAGAAGTGGCCTCCGGGGATATTTTGGGGATATTTAATTTAATTTTATCAATCAATAAATTCCTCTTGAAACAAACTTTGTTGTATTATTTTAATTTAATACTGTGAAGCTGCTTTGATACAATCTGTATTGTGAAAAGCGCAATACAAATATACTTGACTTGACTTGACTTGACTTGACTTGACTTGACTTGACTCAGTGTCCGACTTCACTCACTCGTTTTCATTCACTCCTTCAAGTGCACTATATTAGTGGACTAAAGTAGGGATTAGTGAATGACGGTATGGTGGGCAATTTTGAACAAAGCCTAAACATGCGCTGGACGGACATCTTTGACGGTTGCACTCGTGTGTCTCAAAAGAGAGCCGCATGTTTAGAAAGCCATATAAAGTTAAAATAAAGTCCAACTTTTAAAAAACGTTTCAAGACTTTGTGGGAGTTTTCTTTTCATTCAACTGCATCTCATGTTCTTAAGCACAAAAAGTACTCTACAAATAACACTTTGTCTCTTTGCATTAAACTAGGCCTACACAATGCTGTTTATGCAATTTATGATATTATTTTTGATTTGTAAACGTTATGCACTATTGCGGTGCATTCATATTTTGATCATAGTGCCCAAATTGGAACCAATCTGCTATTGTAAACAACCAGTGTATAATTCCATAATTCAATATTATATGAACCTCATCATTGGGTTTGTAGCAATTTGGGTTTGCAATTTGTAGCAATCTAAAGTTGTATATATATATATATATATATATATATATATATGAACAGATTTAGATTAGGCTTTTATTCACGTGTAAACATTCATCAACTCACACATCAGTTGTGGTAAACGCAAGCTTCACATGCAAGAACCAATGAGGTTCATTCTCAAGTTACGCAGCGCGTTTGAGCTTCAGCAAGAACCAATGAGGTTCATTCTCAAGTTACGCAGCGCGTTTGAGCTTCTGCAAGAACCAATGAGGTTCATTCTCATGTTACGCAGCACGTTTGAGCTTCAGCAAGAACCAATGAGGTTCATTCTCGTGTTACGCAGCGCGTTTGAGCTTCTGCAAGAACCAATGAGGTTCATTCTCAAGTTACGCAGCACGTTTGAGCTTCAGCAAGAACCAATGAGGTTCATTCTCAAGTTACGCAGCACGTTTGAGCTTCAGCAAGAACCAATGAGGTTCATTCTCAAGTTACGCAGCACGTTTGAGCTTCAGCAAGAACCAATGAGGTTCATTCTCGTGTTACGCAGCGCGTTTGAGCTTCTGCAAGAACCAATGAGGTTCATTCTCAAGTTACGCAGCACGTTTGAGCTTCAGCAAGAACCAATGAGGTTCATTCTCAAGTTACGCAGCACGTTTGAGCTTCAGCAAGAACCAATGAGGTTCATTCTCAAGTTACGCAGCACGTTTGAGCTTCAGCAAGAACCAATGAGGTTCATTCTCGTGTTACGCAGCACGTTTGAGCTTCAGCAAGAACCAATGAGGTTCATTCTCGTGTTACGCAGCACATTTGAGCTTCTGTTTATGTTTGCTGATCAATGTCACAAAGTAACGTGGTTTATGTCTGCTCTGCCTCTGCTGCATGCATTTTGATGGCACATGATAACAATTATTCCAAATCATTTCTTGGCTCATTTGGGAACATTTTATTAGAATCATAGACAAAAAAAGCTCAGAGAGCAATGCATTTTTAAATTTTTATATTCTTTCTCCAAAAATGTCAAGAAATCATCAAGTAAATAGGGAAAACCACTTGAAACAAATCGATTTGATTTGATACAGACATAGGTTTGTATCATGTAGTGTGTCATGTCATATCATGTATCCTAATCATCCCCATATACACTATATTGCCAAAAGTATTTTGGACACCGTGGTGGAGGGTGTTCTGGCGCAATATGGCTGCCTTCACATCATCCAGGTGGATGCTGCACATTGGTGGTGGTTGAGGAGATTCCCCCCACTTCTATGTAAAGCGCTTTGAGTACCCAGAAAAGCACCATCTGTAAATATAACAAATTATTATTATAATTCTGCAATATGATTTCACTCTGTGTGAAACACCAAAAAACAGTTCTTCTCTGCTGTAAAACAGGTGTACGTTCCACTTTTTGCACATTATCTTGGGTGTTCCTTTGCACCCAGGAACCCTGCAACACATTATTTTCCAGTGTGAGGTATTGTCCAAGACATCCTTGACAAGTACCCCTTATCGCACAACGTTACCCTGAGGCAACAAAAAGAAAAACTGAATTTGTGAACATGCAAAATAAAAACAACTTCATAAAACCTGCCAAAAGTCTTCTCTACACCTTCATACACACATACTGTACATATTTTTTTATGTACAGTTCATGTCATTTTAAATAAGATTAATGGTAAATACTCTTGCCTTCTTCTCATACCATGTTCTCCTGTGGCAATGTGTCAGAAAAGGACGTCCCACCTTCAAATGGTGCATGATAGTGACTCCCAAACCTTATTTGGACTGTTTTTTTGATACTTTTTCAAACAAACATTCTAATTGGTTGCAATCATTTGAAGAAACATGTACTGAACATAGGACAACGCTATGCTATACACACACGTGAGTACCTTCACACACAGCACAAACATACCGTCACCCCTTCTGACACCAACACGCACATCTTAAAGAAGTGCTGACCTCCTAAGACCTGACCCGGGGCTTAATCTGGTACAGCAGCATATGTGTCCCGCAGACGATTAGCAATTAGTTAGAACATAACTAACTCATAAATAAGTTGTGACTAACTTATTAGCTTCTAAAAAAATGAGGAAGATAAAGAAGACATTTTTCATAGGTCATTTAGTTTATTTCCCCCTCTATCATGACACACTGAGCTTAATCCAGTCAGTAGTGCAAGCTTCTTCTTGCCTTGCTCCTAAATTACCTCATTCTCACTGCTGCAACAATCTCTTGTTTACTGGTTTGACCTTACTCAACCTGATAACAGTGCTCGGGAACAACAGAACTTTCGAAGGACTCCTAAAACATTATATCTATGGAGACCTAACAGTCTAGGGTAAATGTCACAATTCTGCTAAATGTGACACATTGCTGCAAAGGTCAGCACAACAAACCCTTGGAGAACAAACAACAGGAGAATACTGGAGAATACTTCAAGTAAACTGAAATTTCTAGGGTCCATGTTGATGTCACGTTCGATCTGTTTGTTTTGGCTTGAGTTGTTTCTAGATCAGTTTCCTTTGTCTGTGTTCATTGGTTACAATGTTTTCTGTATTTACCTTCATGTGCCACACCTAGGTTTAATTAATTTTCTTGTTTCGTCCCTTGTGTTTATCCATGTAGCCCTATTTTCAATAGGTCTTGTTAACTTCCCTAGGCACTTCCCCTCGGGGCATTCCCCACTGAAAATCAGTTTTTTTTATGAATGAATGACTCTCTCACCCGTTGCCTTATTCTTCGTCAACAGCCGCTTGCACCCCCTGCTGGTGAGCCCGACTAACAGCTATGGAGATTATCAATCGGCAATCTACTGATATTCCTGCCGTTCCCGGATGTCAAATGTTGAATTTTCTGTCGAATTTGAACCACTGAATTTGTGGAAGCAAATTTGTAAAGCGAAATAAAATTGACCGAAAATTGCCTGGCGAATATTATAGGTTGTATTTTTTCAAACGAATGAATATTTTGGAAGTGAAATATGTCAGGTGAATATGGATTATTGAATTTTAAATAATGAAAACGTGTGTGAAATGTGTTGAATTGAAATATTCACAGTTTAAATATACAACCATGTTGAATTTCAGTCCATGAAAATGCAAGCCCTAACAATAAAATGCATTAAAATACAAGCAGGGTTAAAGGGTTAGTTCACCCAAAAATGAAAATTCTGTCAGTAATTACTCACCCTCATGTTGTTCCAATCATGTAAGACTTTCGTTCATCTTCGGATCACAAATTAAGATATTTTTGATTAAATCTGAGAGCTATCTCACTCCTCCATAGGCTTCCAGAGGGACCGAAACTCGCCGGCCCAGAAAGTCAGTGAAGAAAATGTTGAAATAGTCCAAGTGACTACAGTGGCTCTACATTAAGTTTATCATGCGACGACAATACTTTTTGTGCGAAAAAACAACAAAAATAACGACTTTATTCAACTATTAGTGTTCTTCAATGTGGGCCTCTGACGAGAGTTCACGGGAGCGCCACGACGCATGCGCGAGAACTGAGATTACGGCGTTCTTCTTCTACTACTACTTGTTACTGGCTGCTCACTCCTTAGGAGTATTATCGCCATCTACTGTACAAGATGACGTCCCGACATTGCCGGGAGCGCAAAACGGTCTGTTTACAAGCAGCTGAAGACGCGCGCTGTATGTAAAACTGTATTCGTAAATATGTCCGCAGATTTCGATGTAGATGAAGATTTGATTTTTTTTTAACCAACCATACTTATTCGAACCAGAATACACAGACATTGAACTACAAGAGATGGAAGATGCTGCAACACAACCGCAGTCTGCTTCTGAAAGACAGAGAGCATTGGACAGCTGATGGTGTAAATGTAATCAGTGCCAAGCGATGCCTACTGAGGCCATCCTTAAAAATATTTTGGTTTGCCGTAACAGCCCAAAAAAAAAAAAAAAAAAAAAAAAAAAAAAAAAAGAAAGGGGTCGGTTGGTCGGTCTATATATAGCCTATATTCTTTCGCAAGTTAACGCAAGTTTACAACCGGCAAGTCGTTTTTTTATCAACTTAAAAACCAAAGGGGACTTTTTTAGTCCAAAAGGCTAAAAAAATTATTAATTGGGTCGGTCCTAAATTGACAGGGTCGGTCGGGTTATGGCAAACAAGACTATTTTTAAGGATGACCTGAACAGGAGAGCGTGTGCTGCATCGATTGGGACATACAGTTACATACATTACGAATACAGTTTTACAAAAGCAAAATAATATAATATTTGATGATTGATCGAAAATCGTATCTCTCCCCCCACATGCTCACCTGCAAGACGCTCCGACATTAAATTTCTCTGTAGGCTACTGTAGGCTTTTTGTAGAAAGCCTTTCTTTAAAGTGAATTTCGTTTTGTATTAATTGTAGCATGCAGTCAATATAATCAGGACATGGAGGCGCCCGCGCGCTCGTCTCTTAAATGAACCAAAACTCTACATTGAATCTTTAAAAAAAAAGAAGAAAGAATATAGGCTATATATAGACCAACCAACCGACCCCTTTCTTTTTCTTTTTTTTTTTTTTTTTTTTTGGCTGTTACGGCAAACCAAAATATTTTTAAGGATGGCCTCAGTAGGCATCGCTTGGCACTGATTACATTTACACCATCAGCTGTCCAATGCTCTCTGTCTTTCAGAAGCAGACTGCGGTTGTGTTGCAGCATCTTCCATCTCTTGTAGTTCAATGTCTGTGTATTCTGGTTCGAATAAGTATGGTTGGTTAAAAAAAAATCAAATCTTCATCTACATCGAAATCTGCGGACATATTTACGAATACAGTTTTACATACAGCGCGCGTCTTCAGCTGCTTGTAAACAGACCGTTTTGCGCTCCCGGCAATGTCGGGACGTCATCTTGTACAGTAGATGGCGATAATACTCCTAAGGAGTGAGCAGCCAGTAACAAGTAGTAGTAGAAGAAGAACGCCGTAATCTCAGTTCTCGCGCATGCGTCGTGGCGCTCCCGTGAACTCTCGTCAGAGGCCCACATTGAAGAACACTAATAGTTGAATAAAGTCGTTATTTTTTCGCACAAAAAGTATTGTCGTCGCATGATAAACTTAATGTAGAGCCACTGTAGTCACTTGGACTATTTCAACATTTTCTTCACTGACTTTCTGGGCCGGCGAGTTTCGGTCCCTCTGGAAGCCTATGGAGGAGTGAGATAGCTCTCAGATTTAATCAAAAATATCTTAATTTGTGATCCGAAGATGAACGAAAGTCTTACATGATTGGAACAACATGAGGGTGAGTAATTACTGACAGAATTTTCATTTTTGGGTGAACTAACCCTTTGATGCAATGCATATTTTTTCAAGTGGTGCAATTCAACAAGCTTTTTTGTTTTCTAAAACATTTGTCATTATTTTACTTCCATAATGGCGTCAGTTGCGTCGCTTTACTTCCATTCACAAATCCTCTCCTGTGGCCTCATGGGATAGATAGTCCATCGAATACACACTTCAGAATCTCGCCGAAAGTAGTAGTTCATCCAGGTACTTTTCACTTACTGTTTTATGAATATGAATTCGAACATTCTACTCGGCTCACATGCTGTTGTTCGTCTTCTATATTGTTAGCCTGGAAATCCAGACCTAAATCTGAAAGGTTAATGGTCTGGCATCGACTAATGAAAATCGGCCAGCTCGAGGGGCGGCACCAAGCATTCATTTGAAAATCTCACTGCACGCAATTGGATAACACTACGACCAATCACAACAATAAACCCCATACGCTTAGCTACCAGCGGAGCTAACTGGTAGATTAGACTCTTACCGCATCCGGTCGGCAAAACAGCAAAAACGTCCTTCTTGCAAAGGAACAATTCGAGCGGCGTCTTCTGTTCCTGTTGTAGATAAAAAGCCAAGTCTAACTCGTTCATTGTAGCGACCAAAGCCGTTTCAAACAACTGGTGTTCATCCATAGCCATCTTGCAATGTTTACTAATGACCTCGACGTCACAGCGCTGTCGTCATCTTTAGCTCGCCTCTGGCCCGCCTATATCAGATAACCCGATGTGATTGGTGCAGCTCAGATCGAGGGGCATATTTAATGAGCATCATTACTCGACACCAGAGTAACTCGCTGAGCAAATTCAACTTGTGCTCTCGCGAGAACTCTGGATTACCAGGGTACTATATTGTATGGAAGTACAGCAATGGAATACTGAGAAACATCCATGTTTGCTGCAACTGTAAATTGGACTCGATCTACTGCACAACCCACATAATCTAACCGAACGCTGTTTGTGAAGATTATAACCGTGTGAAGTATTGTTAATCTTATTATCCTAGAGATTACATGTGTTAGTCTTATTCTATGGCCTGGCCTGCACGAGTCTCCTTCCTGGTAAGAAGGGCAGTGCTGACGTGACCCTGATTAGGCGTTGAGAAGAGACCTTGTTCTAATAAGGGGAGCATCTCTGGTGTTCATGCATATCCTTTGTCGAAGACCTCTTTCCTAATCTCTCCAGCTGCCAAACAAATGCTGAAAAAGTATTGAAACAAGGCTTTTTATTTCTACCTTTATTTTTCCTCTGGTATAATTACTCTTCAATTAACCCAATAAAGCCTATACTCTATCACATTTAATACACACATTTCTATGGCCTCTAAATGATCAATATGATTAAATGTTTACTGTAAAATCTGTTGTACACAATCTAATATATGCCTTTTTTCATCTAATTTATATTTTTACTTTAATTGGCATTTTAGTATATTTCTAAAAATGTCCCCCTTCAGGTCATAGTTCACGTCTTTTTGCTGTGAATTATTTAATGACTTTTAAAAACTAAACATAATAATTTTTATATTGTTCGTAATATTTCAAGATGAACACTTGCTGGACTGAATTTTTTTACCATTATTTCATTTGTCAGGCTTTACAGGGTTAAAGCTTTCTCTGCCAGTATTACTATGTTTAACACCCTCTTTTCTTGTGAAATAATGATTTACAGTCAAGGTTCAATTCTTCAATAACAGCCTATTTTTACACCTTTATAACACAGTATTACACGAAACAATCTGCTCTGAAATATGCCTCAGAAACTGTTAAAAATCAGGCCGAAATCATCTAGAAACTTGTTAAAAGTAAACTTAACCTTCTCTTTCACAGCGTGGAGTTTGGCAGGCATCATTTCCCTCTATATTTTGCTCTTATTGTTAATTGTTGTAGTGTTTAGGAATAATTGCATCAATCCCAAATTCCCTTTATCAATCACTGCAACGGATCAGGCTAAGGTTCACTGAATACAGGTTGTCTTATGTTAAAGGTAGGACATTTCGAAGAGGTTAGCAATAGCGAGCTAGCTTTGAAAGCATGAGATGCTACCCTCCCTTCAGAGCGTCTCCAAAGCCACACCTCCTCCAAAACACATGACCACTCGAAGCAGAGTCTGCAAAGCTTCACGAGAGACAGCGTTACATTACCTCATGTCTCAAATAACTTTACAATAATAATGAATGTAAACAATTTAAAGCGCTGTTACTTGTACCACCTGACTGCTGCAGATTTATTTCGCCGTTGATAGTGTTGACATAGAAACGCATGAAAAGTCTGAGGATGTGAAAAGCTTCGGGTAGAACGTCACGGGTTTCCATCTCATAATTACGGTTATGACACGGCATGAACACAGCATAAGCTTGTTGTTTTGGTTCAGGAGGAACTGTAAAAGTGGCTGCTGTTTGTTTGTGTCTCTCTGTGACTGACGTCTGTCTACAACTCTACATAGCCTTACGGAAAACACTGATGACGTGTGATGTCTGCGTGAGAAGGTGTGTGGAGGTATAGAAACATATGTTGACAGGACATCGTATCATTGCATTCGAACCAAACATTTTTTGGTCCTGAGACTTCCACATTAGATATATCCCACTTCTATTATTGATTGCTATCAGGATGTGAAGAGAGATTCAACCAGTATAACAAAAAGTCTTTATAAAAAAAACACAAATAAAATTGCCTAACCTACCTTTAATGTTTTCATCTCATGTTACAAATCCAAGAATTTAGGAACAAAACATTTCTCAAAATTAAAGGCCATTTTGGGAAGGTTCCAGTATGAAAGTTCCAGTATGTTTTCATATACAGTGAGCTTCTTTATTTCAAAAGATGAAGGAGAATTCGGTTGCTCATGGCTATATGACTTTAAATAAATTGTGATCCATGACAACATGCTAAATGAAATGTGTAAAGCATAAATTAAACTCTGTGGGAGTTATCTGAGGCAGAGGGCATACTGGATGACAAGTACGTTTGGTATGAGAGTACACGTCATGGTAAGTGTGTGCATCTCAGTGGGCAGTGTGTCATATTTTAATGTTAAATGACTTCTACAGTCTATACTCTATTAAGTTTTATTGTGCACCCAATGAGTGACTTCATCCAATCTTTGAGGATATCCCCTCAGAGGAAATTCATTAAAGCGTATGTCTTGCTAAACTTATGTGAGACTGAAATCCCCAATTGATTCAGACATGAGTAAGACAAATCATTCTGTCTGAGAACACCTTTAAGGCAGACAAGCAGAGACAATAAGCAAACACACTAATAACAAAAAATAAACTCCGGGAGGCTGAAAGGCAAGCAGACAAAAAAAAAACAAAAAAAACAGACAATTTTAAATATTATGAATTCTGTGTATTTATCTTGTTGTAGCAAAATCTTTTGAACACAGAAATGGTTTAGAATGATTTAGTCTTTTTTTTTCTACAACTCCAAGTGAAAAACGTGACTATGCTGCTTCACATTTACGCATATGTCATAACGATACGTTAAAGCACCTTCTCATTTTTTTTCTGACCAGGAAAATAAGAGGATCACTGTACAGAATACCATCATACATTCTTATATATATATATATTTTTTTTTTTTTTTTACAAAAAAGTCATAGAAATAATCATATACCAAGAGCAGTAAGAAATTATAAACAATGGATGTTGCAAATCTATAATGTGGTTGAAATGTTTGGTTGAAATAAAAAATAATACTACCAATAATAATGAATAAAATAAAAATGCTATGTTTGCTTATCCATGTCTTTTCTGTATACATCTGTAACAGTAAAACAATCTAAACCATATACAGTGGCATTGTATCAGACAAAAGCAAGGCAATTAAACAGTTAGCTTTTCACAAAATAGAAAAATAAAGATTTTTCAAAATAAGAAAAATAGACATTGTATGTTATGATCCTTTGGGTAAAACTTCCTAGGAACACCGGATCTATAGTACACACTATAGCTAAATTAAAAATGTCTGCAATGCAAATGAACACTGAATTGACTGGAGATTTTTTTACAGATAACAAGTCTTGTTAATTTAATTTATAAACCATTACAACAAAACAATGCTTCATACAGTATGTAAGAGAACTCGGGGACAGGATAAAGGTAAGATCACAGAAACGTGACCCTATACAAACTCCTGCACCCAGTTTGTCATAAAACCTCACTCTCATAATAACATTCAAAACTACTTTAAAATGTATGCATAATGCAGTATAGATGTGTCCATAGGAAGTATCACCACATTTCCAACTGGTAAAATTTGACATAATGACTATACGTGATTTATCGAGGTCTTAAACATCATGTAACCAACACTTTTCATCCGAAAGCATGAAGCTTGCGCTACGCTAATAGGAGAGTCCCCGTGGAGCAACCTGAGGTTAAGTGCCTTCGCTCAAGGGCACAATGACGATAGACAAGCTCAGTTTCAATCCAGTTCATGATTCACCTCTGTGTGAAATCAAGCTTGCCACCACCATTTGGCACTAATAAAGGTTTCTACACAAAACTGTGATCCAGATCCTGTCCTAAATATCTGTCTTTCACAACATATTGTCTGGTTTAACACTCTGACCTACATTTCAGACTGAAGTCTTGAGGGGCTTGTTGTGAAGAGTACAAACGTAAATCACCAACACTAACAAACTAATAGAGTATAGATGTATAGTTATAGTGTTCGAAAATCATCATTAAATTTGAAAAAATCCTAAAATTGTATCTTACCGATACCATGTTACAGTAATTGTGTAAGATGGTAAATAATACCACACTCTTAAAAAAAATGCTGGGTTTCAACCCATGTTTAGGTCAAATATGGACAAACCCAACCGTTGATTTACATTTTTACTTTTTTTTTTAAACCCAATGGTTGGGTTTGTCCATATTTGACCCGAACATGGGTTGAAACCCAGCTTTTATCAGAGTGCATGTACTCACTGATTCTCACATTCACATACAGTACCATCATATTTACTCCAAGGTACCTACCATTTTTATACTTTATCATTCCTTTTTAATAAGGGTAGCCCAAAGGGACATCGAACAGAGCATCTTTTTAGTTGGGTATGCAATGTATTGGTTGGTAATATTTTGTAAATATCCATTTGTATAAATAATATGTATCTCAGACAGACTGACCAGTACAGTTCTGTACCAGTACTAAACGAAAATTGCAGCAATTTAATCAGACGACAGACAGCTTTCAAACTTAATAAATGATAACAAATGTGATAGATGCACTGAGAAAAAAATAATAAAAAACAGGCACATAATGTTATGATCCCGGAAAATTAGCAGATTAAGTTTGCAGAAATGATTATGACAAAAAATTACAGATTACAGATCCTCCTGAATTACAGATTTGTGTAAAATACATATGACATTGTATTGTGTTCTTCAGAAAAAAACATTGTTTCTGAATCTGATGTCATTAATTAAGCAAATTAATGGTCTAACACTGGGGTAACAACACTAGAATTAACTTAAAAAGTAGAAATGACAACAAAACAAAAAAATAAGAACCTACAAAATTTCATTACATTTGCATTTCCTTCTCTTTTTTTCCATTTCACCTGCTAAATTATGTAGTCCTGTCTCATGGGAACACTTGGTCCATTGTGATGCACATCCACTTAGCTGAAGAAAATCCTCTTGGCAAACTGCAGTGCACAGTCGGATAAATTCTCTCTTTTATTTCCCCTGCTTCTCTGAGATACCCCCTCATCCCTTGTTCTTGGGTATTAATTCATATCTGCATTAATGCTTGAAGGCAACTGGAGATATCCTTCATCCAGGTCTCAATAAACAGGACCAGCCCTGGCCTCAGCTGCTCAACTAACTCGGACACAAACCTTTGAACTTCTCTGTGATCAAATGAACAGAAGGACAATACTGACATGGAAAATCATGCATTACACAGTCATGACCACTGCTGAGGTGTCTTTTCATCACAGCCATTTGAGTCCTTCTTGTCGTCATATGATGCAGCAAGTTCATATCCTTTTCACCTGACGGGTTTGGAGAATGGGTTATTTTTTTGTTCGTTTTTGGCAGAGGTAATCCGATGTCTCTGTCAGACTGTACTCTCCATGACCCACTCAGAGCTATCAAATGTTGCTTTCTCACCTTCCCCCTCGCTCTCGTCACACTGCAGGAGCATGCCGTTGACCGAGAGACTCCTCTTAGTCCAAATGTTGCTAATGCGTCGTGGGTAGCTAAGGCACTGCGAAGCACCAAAGTCACCCATGTCGAATGAGTGGCTGCGCTTGGGCTTGTTCTCTGATGGCAGCATTACAAGCTTCCCAAGCTTGGAATCTCCTCGGCCTAGAAGAGGCTCCTTGTCAGTGGCGGGTCTCATGGCCATTGCCATGGTTCCTGAGGAAGACGGTCCTCCCGGATCTCTTGCGGGAACCCTCAGGTCCAGAGAGGCAAATGCCCCGAGTAGGTTATCCAGGTTTGGCCGTGCCTTGGTTGACGACTGCTTCCACCGGTTGGGCAAGGTGTTAGAATCCCCATGTCGGTTGTAGGACTCAACTTTCTGGCTTCCAAGGGAGTCAGCAGAGGAGGATGAAGAGGACGAAATGCTACTCTGCAAGGAGCCACACTTAAACTCCACCACCTCATCTCGCATCACCACTACAGTCTTTGGAGCCTGTGGTGTAGGAGCGGCGTTGTTAACTCGTTGTGCGGCCTGCGTTCTCCCATTGGTCTGGGAGTAG
Source organism: Leuciscus idus (assembly GCA_021554675.1). Lineage (NCBI taxonomy): Eukaryota > Metazoa > Chordata > Actinopteri > Cypriniformes > Leuciscidae > Leuciscus > Leuciscus idus. The sequence goes on along the minus strand of CM038636.1, from coordinate 5,266,464 downwards.
GTGTTGCTCACCGTCACTAACTTTGAAACCTGCAAACCGCTGTTCACTTTATAGCGGACCATAAGGATGACGATAAAGACCAACAAAGTGGCTACGATCACTCCGCCAATCACCAAGATCATAGTCCCTCCTAGAAACTGACTGTTCAGTGACTGGCAGCGAGGGTACTCGTCACTTGTCTCGAATTGCACACAGCCAACTATGTTGGTCGCAGTGAGTGTGGTGGCGGTGTCCTCCCAGATGGCCAACACGCACAGGTCATACTGCATCCCTGGCATCAGGTTGTTGACCAAGAAGGATTTGCTGATAGCCGGAATCATCCTGTGAACAACAAGACTTTGATGTTAATACAGACTCTTAAATAGATGCAGTAGCTTGAAACCACAGGTATATGATACTGAAGGTAGTTATTAAAATGCTCAGACTGATTGCTCATTGCTTTAGTGTGGATGCACACGATGCTCTGCGAGTTGGCAGAAAACAATCATTAATCCTTTTATTATGGAGAAAACTTAATTACTTGGAAAGCACTGATCGTATCAACCTTGGAAGTTCATTTAGATTAAATGATTTTGAAATGAGGTCTATTGTGCAGTCAATGGATCCAGAAAAGTAGTTGTTTTTGACTGACAGGAAGCAATGTGGGGATTACGTAAATTTGAAAATATACTTCACACATGCAATTATTGTCAACACTGAATCATTTAAACGGAACACAGTGTTTTGGAGCGAAAAAATAAATAAATAAACGATATAAAAAAATCTGGTAGGTTCCTTGATTGGTTAGAAGAAAGATATGGCTTATGTTATTGAAAACATTTCTTTAAGGTCATTTTCTGTAGTACCTCTCCACTCAACCTCTAAAAAGCACATCGAGTACAGGGGGCATGTAATCACAAATTATCTTTTTTTTCTGACTGCATTAGCTCATCATTATCTAGAATATTCTTTGCAGATACCTGGCAGTGGATGTAGACTGAGAATACTAATTAGAGTACAATCATTTACCCAACTACCCTGCTCAGTGAAGGTTAAGTAATTGAATAGAAAAGTGTCTAACGCTTTTTTCGTCTTCTTCAGACTCTGGACAAATGGAACACATGCGTGTGTCAAATTTGGTGAAAATATCTCATTTTGTTTTAGAGTTATAGACAATTATTTTTATGAGAGCTTAATAAAGGACCCATGGGCGACTTTGATTGGATCTTTTGCCACTTACTATCAACATTTGAGCATTTGAGCAACTTTAAATTAGTGCTAAAGTTTTTTTAGCACTAATTTACAATGTTTTGCTAACCATAAGGCGACACCTAGCATGTTTGGTAACGTTAAACTCTGCAAGGATTCAGGAATGTAAAAAGATGACTGCCGTGACAATAAGTCAGCCAAATCCAAAGTAATACGCATGTAACCAAGTTTTTTTCACCACTAGGTGGCGCTGGTCGGAAACTTCTCAGGCTTATGATTTTTGGACAAACCGTTCAGAAGTTATAAGCAAAAATAGCCATTTTCGTATCTCCGGACCAGTAGGTGGCGCTGCGCCAAAACGCAGCAAGCAACCTCAAGTTATGCTTGTGATGACATGTACCACATTTGATCTGAATACGATAAAGCGTTGCGGAGATACAGCCTTGCGTCTGTTTTCGCAAGCGCTATGTAAAATTATTTTGCGCGGTATTCGAGAACGGTTTGACGAATCAACATGAATTCCATAAATGTTGGTCGACATGGTCTGAAGACGATCTGGTTACATTTTCATGAAAATGAAAATGGCCTAGGAGGAGTTCGACATGAATTCCATAACTTTTTGTCGACATGGTCTGAAGACAATCTGGTTAAATTTTCATGAAAATGAAAATGGTCTAGAAGGAGTTCCTGCCCTGAAAGTCGGAGGACGTCCTACGCACTTGCTTGCTCAGTGCTTGGTCCCTAATAATAAGAAAGCCAACGAATACAATAGGTGCCTACACACTTTCAGTGATTGGCCCCTAAAAATGAGAAAACAATAATATGTGCAGGGTATCATGGGGGAAGATTAAGAACCTCATTAAGAACAATGTGGATTCACTTTTAATCTGTTACATATTTAGATATACAATAAGTGCAGGATGATGATACATCAGCCAATGTGTTATTATAGGAAATAGATAGAAACATTTGCTAATTTAGTTTTTATAGCACAAAATATTAAATATTAAAAGAGGGGTAAGTTGGCCCCCTACCTGAGTTAAGATAAACAAAACAAAAATTATAACTTTTACTCCACATCTAAAAATATTGATGTGTCCGCAAATCCCTCATTAACAAATAGATACAAAACACTTTGATATTCAACATAATACAATGTCATAGATCACTCATTTCCAGAGACAGAAAATTAGATCAATTAACCTCAAAACGGTTTTGACTGACTAAATCTCACAAATGTTGATGGAAATTAAAAATATCGTAGCAATTCATCAAGGGTGCTGAAATGGGATTTTGTGCCATCTATGATTAGGAGAAAAAATAAGGTAGGGGGAGCTATCTTACCCCATGTTACCCTATTTTACTAGGGTTCTATGCAGAATGAGATTAAATTAGTAACCCAAACAATTAAAATGCTGTGATAAGAATCCAAACCTCTGACTTTCTTTCTACCGTGGAACACTAAAGTAGATATTTTAATGACTTTTCCATTTTCTTTTTCATGCAGATTAGTGAATACATTTTTCAATAAACTGTTTATCCAGTTCTCAAGTTCAGCGATCAAGTTGCAGCACTTTTTTTTCACTGCATAACATACGTTTTGGCTTATTTTCCAATTTACACAAAGCTATTGTATGGATTCAGAAGAAATATAGTGCATAAGTCAAAATGTTACTATGCTTTTGCATCCTTTGTTGAAGCTCTAAAGTCCCTAGTCATTGTAAGTGCATGGACCAGAAAGCATAGTCTTCAGACGTTCAGCTTGTGTGTTGCACAAAATAAATAGTCATGAAAAAGTAAAAGGGCGAGTAAATGAAGAAATAATTTTTATTTTGGGTTTGCTAAGCAATTGATATGGTTCTTAATCGTATGCTTTTCCTAGAACTACCATATCATGGGATCCCGTATTTTGTGTTCGAGACATCCTTTACAGCACTAAAACCACATCTAGCAGGGCAGCCTGACACATTGTCTACAGTAAGCCTGTATGCCAGCCAGTCCATTACTCATTAATAATTGCTTTCCCATCACAGGAGAAGACGCTACATTCTGTGGTGACAGCTTTACGAGAGAGCCCAACCTTTTTCCACTCCAGCCCTAGTGATTGATTTTTTTTTTCTTTGTTGTTGCCAACATCCAGGTTAACACTCCTCTTCCAAGACAGGAGGAAGAAAACAGATCTCTGAATAATGCCACATGCAGTTTAACATCATGCAGTCATTAAGTAATAGAGAGGCACCAGTAAATGAACAGGCATACTCATATTGTGTAGATTATATAATCTTTCCAAAACGTGAAAATCTGTTCCTCGCAAGTCAGAGAAACTAGACAGCCTAATGGTTTAAAATGTAGGCAGTTTGATAAGGGAACCCATCACTTTGATTATAAACTGATGTAGATCATGTAGATAAAGAAACAAAGTAAGGAATGTAAGCTGAAATGAAAATCAAAAGAATAGAGCATATTCTAATAGCTCCTGTTGCCTCAGGCTTGTAATAGTGATGATCATGCTGGTTGAATTATGTTAAGAAAAAAAAGCCTAGAGGTGATTTCACATTCTTTATTTCACATAGAGAAATTGTTGCATTTGATTAAAAGATGGTGAAATTGATCTTTCAACAGCTAATAGAGGTTAATTTACATTACAAATTACTGTGGCACCCCTGTGCCTTGTGACCTTTACCTTCAACAGAATCTACAAAAACCTAATCATCCTTAAAATATTAACTAGATAAAAACTATTTATTAACAAAACGTTCAGAACATAATAATTATTTTAAGTGTAAACAACCTTTCAGACCTCTATAACAAACATTTTTTAATTTATTGTGTATGATTTAACAAAAACCTTGCTGGGAGTAAGTTTAAAGTGTTTCATGGAACTGAACTGAACTGGACGCTGTCCATTTCATAACTTTAAATCCACATAACAATCCTATACTTTCCTTAAAATTACTCCTTAGAAAAATTGATCAAGTGCTGTTGGTGCATTTTAGACAGAATTTGTAGGTAACTGACTGATTAAAGGGTAAGCGAGTCAATGGTAAGGCACCTTATTGTCTTCGCTATAACAGTCACAGAACACCATTAACACAATTAGGATGAGCCTATAAGTATGCATGTGACTGGTCGGTTGAAAAGATGCCAAAACAATGTCTCACCATAAGTGATCCGCCTTTTAAATGTCACTGCATTAACTATCTTCAGCATTAACCTATTGAACCTATTAACATTATCTGAATTCCAAGTAATTTACAAGACTGAATTGAGTTATAGAATACATTATCTATCTCTAAATCAAATCTAATGATAATTTCCACACATATTCAGTGAGAAACTAAAGGGCAGGTGAAAGTACATGCCTAATTAGTGTGTTGTTGGGTGGTTTAAAGGGAAAAGAAACTTGAATATTTACCTATAAATCAGGACATCATCCTCTGAACAGTTGTATTGGAGCTGGTACATTTTGACTTTGGGTGCCACTTTGCTAACCGTCCACTTGATCAGAGCAGAGACTGCGGTGACCTCTGACACTGACACTATCTGTTCTGGTTGGGCTTTGGTCTCTCCTTTACCGGTTTTGGTGGAGCTGGTGATGTCAGATAGTCTGGACTTTGGCTGAGATGTGCGGTTAGTTCCATTGCTTAGGTGGGGAAGCTGGATGATGGAGAGCTCAATTGAGGCTGTTGATTCTCCTGCTGCGTTTGCAGCAATACAAGTAAACGTCCCGTAATCCTTAGAGGTGGTGACCATAATGTCTAAAGTACCATTTTCATACACTACAGCCCTGGATGAGTTACTGATTAGTCGGTCATCTGGAGCAACCCAATGTATGAGAGGCATAGGGTCACCCACAGCCTTGCAGCGTAAACTGGCTGTCTGTCCCTCCAGGACCAAAAGCTTATGGGTATGCTGGGTAATTAATGGTGGTTCACAGACAAAATCTTCCTCTCGAACATACCAGAAGTAGCGACCCTTAAGATTTGGAGGGGAGGCACATGTTTCCATATCGTCCTCTCGCTCTAGACGCCGCAACCACAGAATCTCGCAGTTACAGTGAAGAGGATTCCCACCGAAGCTGAGAGACAGGATCGGGGCAAATGGTGTACTAAGAACGGTGTTAGTCTGTGAGCGAGCAAAGATAGGATCTGGCGGAAGCTTCTGGAGACGGTTTGACGTAAGATCCAACCTTGCAAGCTTTTCAAGATCAGTAAAAGTGCCCTCAGCAATGTGGGTGATGAGGTTGTGGTCCAGGCTTAGTTGGTGTATATTGAGCATTTTGCGAATGGCATCCCAGGGAACACCCTGCAGGTTGTTGTAGGAGAGGTCTAGGTCCTCCAAGGTGAGCAGCAGATCATCGAAAGCATCTTTGGAGATATGAGTCAGTTGGTTGTTGTTTAGGATGAGGTGTTGCAAGTTCACCAAGCCTCGCAGGGCATCTGGGCCAAGCTCGGTCAACCGGTTACTGTCCAGGTGCAGCGAACGCAGGGTTTCAAGATCTACAAAGGAGAAGGGCTGGATGAAGCTGATGGTGTTTCGTGACAGTGTGAGGTCCACAAGGCCCGTCATGTTAGTGAAGTCCTGCTGGGTAATTTTGATGATGTAGTTTCCTCCCAGACGTAATTCCACGGTTCTTCTGTCAATGTCGAGGGGCACGAACAGCAGGCCTTTGGACGGGCACAATGTGCCCAAGGACTCTGAGAGGTTCTGACAGACACAATATTTAGGGCAGGCGGTGGTCATCATCACTGCGCTTCCCAGGAGAAGGAGGCTGCAGAGCACTTTGGCCATGGTAAATCACAAGCAGGGACCTGGACAGACAACATAAAAAAAAACAATGGTCAGTCCTTTCTGGTCATACAAAAAAAATATATATATATTGATTGAATGCTTCTGCAGTGGCTATATGATGAATATAGTCCTCATTATGAGCAATCTTTAGTCCCCATTCTGAACCAGCTTAGGATTATCTTAGGCTCTTAAAGGAGGGAGCTTGGAACCCTGCACACATTGCTCTGGTTTTTAACAGATTTTAAACCCTAAGTAAAAAAATAATAAAAAATCCTTCATGAAAAGCTATTGTTTGGATGTGCCTAACTCCAAACTATGGGATTTAAAAGTTGTGCTATTGCTGTTGTCAGCTAACAAAAGTCTCATGTGCTTCATTTGAACTTTAATAAGATAATAACTGAAGCAATTATGAAGTAATCCTCAATTCCCTGCCAGAGCATTGAGAAGAAACTGAGGTATAACACATGTTTTATAGTTGCTGGAAGCAGAAGTGCTTGACGTATGTGAAATCCGCAGCAGGCTCCATACCTCTGACACAGACAGAACGGATGACTGCGCTTGGCCTCAAATGACAGCCCATAATTCCTCTAGACATTTGTATCATCAATTCCAAACATACTCAAAACTTAAATCAATTTTAATCAGTGCTCTGCCAGACTGATTCTCTAATGGTAGGAGCTGTTTGGTGGAGCTGTTTAAGGTGTCTGTGAGAAGGAGAAGGGGTGATTTTTCATTTCCAAGGATTAAAGGATAATAGTTCTCCCAGCTGGCAGCATTCATACAATAAATCTTAATTGCTTTATCAATACCTTCAGTTATATCTTCTATCTAAGATTCCTATAAAACCCCAGTACATAGAGTTCTGGTTGGAACAGCTTATGAGTTTTCAAGCACATCTTTTTGGCGAGCCTCAAGTTTATTGCATGCCACATCAATAAACTTCCGAAGAGAAAGTATGCAGATCTGAGTATTTTTAGAAAACAGGGAGTTATACAGAAGGTGACAGACATTGGAAAGCTAGTCTAAAAACCAGAGAAAATCAGCAAGCGTAATATTGTTATTACCCTAACCATGTAATCAAAATTGTCTGCAACAAAACAAATAAATTGGTAAATCGAGAGGATGGATATTTTCACTTTGACTGACATGCAATCAGTTTCTGATAATGCCAGATATTTATTCCAGGGCTGTGTTTTGCTAGAAAGCAAATAGTTAATTTGCCAAAACTATTTGCCCTCCAAGCTACTACTAAAACTTAGAAGACTACTAGCACATTAACACTCGACTTATTGTTTTAATGTCAAATAATAATAAAAAAAAAAAAAAAAAAATTAAACATGGGAGGAAATTTCCAAATTAACTGAAAATGTGATGCATCTAATTTTCTAGTCTATAATAATTTCACACTTAGAGCAGACATCTTGCAGAGAATGAAAAATAGTTATGTTTTCTGAGCAAGAATATATTTCCTTTTCCCTTCTTGTGAGAATATTTCCTAACTATCAATCACTCATTCTCAGGAAATCAGATTTTTTTAATTTTATGAAAGAGCAACAATGCTGTAGACCCGAGTGTTGATAACACATGCAATCCAACATGCTCATGTCTCAAACCCATTTCCTATCTTGCTCCCTCCAATTTCCTCTCCCTCTCCATTTTCGTGTACAATAAAAAAGGGCAATTGACAGACAACAGAAGTAATATGCATAAGAATGCAAAGTACAAAAATAAAAAATAAACATTGGCACATTGTTCTAGCATGTGAAAGCCATGCAGAACACCACAAACTTCATCTTAATAAAGAGAGGAGGAAGCAAGTTAAACCATATGCATTTGCAACATTTCATTAGTGCTAGGTTACTTGGAATTTATGACCACACCATATTTGATCAACTGAAATATACCCTATGCTGAATAAAACTTCATTTCAATGTTCATTCAGGACTCACTGCGTAGCATTTTGTAAAGTTATGAGAAGTATGCTTGGGACAAGGGGATATTTGTCATGTTTGACAGCTAAAACCTGATTAGGCTGAATACAGCAGAAGCTTGCCCTTTAGCAGGCCCGTATTTCTGAGGTAAGTTTCCTGCATTACCAATTCTCTCATAACTGCTTGTCAAGCCTCATCTTTATTCATTCCTTTTGCAGCCTGCTAACGGCATAACCACCGAACACATATATAACAATTGCTGAGGAACTCAACCCCTAAGAAGATTTCACATATCTGCATTTCATCCAAATCAGACGGAAAAGGACGGAATGGCTGCACGCCATATGGGGAAAGGAATTTGCTTCCCCTTATCAAATGAGCCAAACATCTCGGCTTGTTTGTTGGAGAAAGTGTTTAAATGAGCTTAGCCGGGTCACTGCAAACTTCAAGGAAATCAACAAAAGGAGATCTAAGGGATGTGAGAAATCATAGAGCTTTCTTTTTTTGTCAGTTCAGCAGACAGTAAGGCCAAAGAATCATAGCTTTAATAAATGAAAGCGTGTAAGAGCACATCAAAAAGTCTTTTATCAAGCAAAGGAGAAACGTGGAGAAACAGCAGGACGTGAAAAACTACACAGACTGCTAAACATCCAAAGGCGAGGTAAAAGCTTAGGCTTTGCAATCATACAGCGCTGAAGCGCAAGATGAAGGTAGAGCTGCCATGATATGGAGGGCCATTTACTTGAGATCCAGGGGAGAACTCCCCAGTGCAGACGCCTGATTGGACATGGGCTAACCATTATGACAGTAGGCAGTCAGTTTGACAGCGCTGCTCTGAAGTCCTCATGACGTCTGACTGCGTGATGGATTCTGCACCTGGCATAATATTGGCGCAATGGACTTAGATTTCAATGTTTTTTGTCTCAGTGTCTTCTACTTATACTTTATTATCGTGCAGTATGATAAAATATGTATGATAGAGTTCCTATTTTCAGATTGAAAGTCTTCAAAACAAAACCATTGAATGGACTTTTTTCTTAAGTCAGTACATTATATGTTCATTATTCGTATTATTATCATTGTTCGATTGAATCACTGGCCTACAGTCCAGTACTACATTGTGTTTTTCAATCAGTACATTTTCACAAGTTTCACAGTGGTTATCAAGTGAATTTCTTTTTCTTTTAGGTTAATTATTATTTACAAAAAAACAACTACATGTGGATTGTAGCTACATAGGAAATTGTAGGTATAACATCATTGCCACTAAAAAGCCACATCTGGCATCTTACAAAGAGTTGTGTGACAAAGGTGTAAATAAATGGAGGCTTACAGCTTAAAATATTCATTTTAGTGAAGTTTGTTTCTTCTTATTTGTCTGTTTTGCTTGTGTCTTTGACACTCTGAGCTTGCAAATTAGCAAGCTGCTCTCCAACAACACTGAAAATGAAATCCCAAGTGAGGAAACATACATTTCCTGCGAATTACAAGCTTGCCAAGGTTATGGTCTTATCATTCATTTCACACATTGTCTTGGATTACCTAAAGTTCAGCCTATACTTCATCATTACAGGTTTATAGAAATCCTTTCCTTATACATTAAAATATTACAGTTGCAGTAAATGTCATGCTGTCTTTACACTCTGCCAATCATGTTCTTAAATCAACACTTCTGCACTAAAAGTCATTACTCTACCTTTGCAAAGATGACAAATGGAAAAACAAATGTAGAGGAGAGTATAGTGTCGGAGAGAATGTTATTAGACAATGGTGTCCCAGAAGAAAACTTTCTTTTGAGTCACTCAGGGAAGTTTAGTAAGCCTTTGTTTTGATGGTCCACTTTCTACTAACTATAAGTAACTTTGCAAATACATGTCAGCTAACTCTCATTAGAGTATTAGTATACTGTCTGCTTAATATCTGCTAACTCTTTATTGTGATGGTCCTCCAACAAACATTCTACTGACTAATAGTAACTTTGCATCTACATGTCAACTTATTCTCCAAACCCTAACCTTACAGTATACTAATACTCTGAGAGTAGGGCTGCCCACGACTGAAGATTTTTCTAGTCCACTGTTTGTAGTTCATTTAAGCCATTCGTTGATAAGTCAGGGGAGAAATACTAAATCGTTATAATAATGAGCATTTCAAATATATATTAAGTGCTCAAGGCTTTCCGGAGCGACACCGTACAACATTGCATTAACTTTTATGAGATCAGAACGCCGGTCGCAGCGTCAGGAAGTCCATCCATCCATCCATCTTCTACCGCTTATCCGGGGCCGGGTCGCGGGGGCAGCAGTCTAAGCAGGGATGCCCAGACTTCCCTCTCCCTAGACACTTCCTCCAGCTCTTCCGGGGGGACACCGAGGCGTTCCCAGGCCAGCCGGGAGACATAGTCTCTCCAGCGTGTCCTAGGTCTTCCCCGGGGTCTCCTCCCGGTGGGACATGCCCGGAACACCTTCCCAGGAAGGCGACCAGGAGGCATCCGGAAAAGATGCCCGAGCCACCTCAGCTGACCCCTCTCGATGTGGAGGAGCAGCGGCTCTACTCTGAGCTCCTCCCGAGTGACCGAGCTTCTCACCCTATCTCTAAGGGATCGCCCAGCCACCCTGCGGAGAAAGCTCATTTCGGCCGCTTGGATCCGGGATCTTGTCCTTTCGGTCATGACCCACAGCTCATGACCATAGGTGTCAGGAAGTATCGCGTGATATCAGGTCTCGCGATGTAACAATTGCTTTACGGCAAAAAAATCTGCTAAAATTCTGTCATTATTGCGCTCCCTTACGCTGTTCGAACCCGAATGAAGAAGACGTTTTAAAGAATGTCCCATCTGCTTTGATGTCGTTGATCTACTAGCCTCTGGTATCTGAGAGTCGCCAACGAGTTTTTCGATAGTGTTGTCAAATATCTATTCCGAAGCTGTAGGGGGAGCTCTAGAGAGAAACCTGCGAGCAAAAAGCGAGAATACAGCGAAGAAATTCCCGAAACTGCATAGCCCTGCTTTAATGTAATGGGCTTTATGCACAGCTACACTACTTCCTGAACTTCAGCCAGCTCTTTGTTTCCTGTCTGCCATTATTGGACAAACTGATTAATCCAGGTGTGTCTGATTATTGTTACTGAGGTCAGGCACACCTGGACTAATCAGTTTGTCCAATAATGACAGACAGGAAACAAAGAGCTGGCTGAAGTTCAGGAAGTAGTGTAGCTGTGCATAAAGCCCATTCCAAAGTCAAACAGCCATTCACTTACATTATCAAGCTTGGAAGAGCCAGGAAATGTTTTAATATAACTCTGATTGTATTCATCTGAAAGAAGAATGTCATACACCTAGGATGGCTTCAGGGTGAGTAAATCATGGGCTAATTTTAATTTTTGGGTGAACTATCCCTTCAATGTTAAAGTGGGCGGTTTTAAATGTTTTATACCTCAAACATGACTTATATTTAAGTCACCTTTTTGTGGTCATTCTTTACTATCTGTAAATATATGGAACATATATATGTAAAGGTATTGACAGTATAACTAATTTTCATTAAGTCTGACTTCTGAAAATGTATGAGACACAAATCACGCAAATAGTAAAGTTTTTGGATGTGTTATGTCTAGAAAAGCTGTATATTGACAGAAGGGCTTAATGGACTACATCTGGTCAACATGTCCTACCAGAGATTATTGTCAGAACAACTCAATGCACTGTTTCCACCAGAGACATGAAAGCTGGATGAATCTTGGTGTTACCTGAGGTAATCTATGCTCAGAAGCTCTGGAGATAATGGCTAATCTTTGTGAAGTATGAGCAAACTACTGTAAGTAGCTTTTGGGGTGAACCGTCTTAGTGCAGTGAATACCTTTTCATTCTCTGCAGCTCAAAAGTCTTTGGCAGAGTTTCACAGTTAGAAATAAGTTTTACATAATTGCATGAATCCATGCGCTCTATGACGACAGCTTTGAACCAGTTGGATTTGCTTAGAAGCTTTTTTTATTTTTAATTTCTACATCTCATTTATTAAAAAAGTTACACAAAAACTGAAGGCCATAACTTAGGTCTTTGCAGCAATATTTCACCCAAAACTAAAAATCATGTAAGAGAAGATATTTTAAAGAGCCTTATAGAATAATTTCATGCTATTTTATGTCATTTTAAGCTTTAAATAAGTTCTGGAGCCCAGTTGACTTTAATTGCAAAAATAGCCGAAACATTTTTATGCAATTAACTTCTTTTTTGCTCTACAGCAGGGGTCGGCAATAGGCGGCCCGTGGGCCAAAACTGGCCCGCCAGCAATATTTTCTGGCCCGCCGGATTATTTTGGAAGTTTTTATTTTACAATAACGGTTTACAAATAGGCCCCGTGTATCATTCGTTCAATCGTTTTTTTCAAATTAAAACCAAAAATGAAAAACGACTTGTTTTTCCATTATTTATTTCCTGAACTAAAATGAAACTTGAGAAAAGCCGTAGCCGCGCGCGATTTCACCGTGCATTCTGTGTGAAATGCCCATAAGGAATCATGCGGCGTGGGATTACATTTTAAAGAGTAAAGACGGTAGCGGTCGGAACTCTGGTGTACCTATACTTTGGACGGAGTGGGCGGTCTGACTGACAATAGCCCACTCCCGACATCTTTTGACAGCGTATCCGCACTTCATTCTGACCACCTCTACACCTAGCTCTGAGGAGCTGTCTGGTACTGAAACCATTTCGTCCTTGCGAAATCAGGTCCTTGCCCCTATTAAAATGGCTGTAATCTGTTTTTAATTAGTTCTATTTACTATTTAGTAGTTAAATAGAGTATTTAATTTGTATCCATAGGCCTACTCCGTGTAGCTGGCCCGCCATCTACTGGCAAAAAAAAATATTGGCCCGCGGCCAAAGTTACTTCACGACCCCTGCTCTACAGGGTAGAGAAAGTCAAACACATTTGGAAAGACATGAGGGATGATAAAATGAGTGTGCTACTGCTCCCTTAAATGTGACCCTGGACCACAAAACCAGTCACATGGGTAATTATATATATATATATATATATATATATATATATATATATATATATATATATATATATAAAGCTGTGACGTAGTTAATCTTTGCTAGAAGTTTGCTAGAAGTTCTGAATGGCCAGTAACTAAAAAATATTGTAGCCAAACTGGCCGGTGAGTTAATTCCATAATCACGCACATAAGGAGAATCTTCACAGATGTTCTTCTATATCTCAAACCTGAACACACTACACTCACTAACCCTACCCCTAAACCTACCCATCACAGAAAACTTTAAGCATGTTTACATTTTCAAAAAACCAAATTCTGAATGATTTATAAGCTTGTTTCTTTAGGTCCCCAAGGTTACACGAGTCCACATGAGTCAGTGTGCATTCAGCTTGAGGTCCCCACACATACACCCGAAATAAGTTGTGTCTTAATTTTGCACATCATATTGTTTTAACTTTTAAACTTTTGTATCTTTTAAACACTGCATCATTTTTTTAATTTATTCTATTAAAGATTGCTTGCTTGTGAGAGAGTTAAAGAAAAAAATTGTCTCTCTCCACAGTGCTTCTATCGGTTCTCTCAGGTCATTTGAGCAATAATTCACACACATCGACTCATATAAATCCATATCCAGAAACGTGACCCATCATATTTTCCTCTGAACCGCCAAATCCTCATCCCCTCAGACGTCTCATCTTCAGCACACTGGCATTCTATCTCACCGTTGCCTTGCAAATGGTCTCCTTGCCCCTTGCTTTCATTTATTCCCGATGCCAGCATCTTTCATAACAAGTGCACAACAGAAAAGGTCAGATTTATTAAAAGCTCTCTCTCTATATATTTTCGACCTCCCTCTCTTCCTCAATCGGTTTAGTCACATCCACGGCTGCTAATCGTTTTCGCCTTTACACACAAACATCCTGAATCCCCCTTTCCTTTGATTAATGTGCAGACGACACACAGCGCCATTTTAGCGGGAAGTGATGAAAGCACTGAGAAGGAAAGCGGAGCGCAGCCAAAGGGGAGGGTGACAATGGGTTTATTTCATACTGTGGCCAAATTAATTTTCACAGCAGGATGCGGGGGTTAAAAAATCAGATTGCTTCTCTGCTCGACGTCAGGCTAATTAACCTTAGCAGCTTTTGTTGTGTCTACGCTACACTAATCTACAATTTTGTGTTTATTGTTGCTAAAGTGTGCGTATGTGTGTGCGACTCTTTCACACACCATTAAAAACACTCCATTTAAGTGTGCCTTCAGTCTATAATTTGCTTGTTGATAATGAGATAATGTAACATGGTAGACATTCAGAGCTGATAAAGATTGTGTTTTTCTATTAGCATTACCATTGTGTGATAGAGAAATTAATATACATTTTACACAGTTGACATGTAATTATGTAATAGCCACTGAATGTGGCGTGTACACAACTGGGACCCGCATTCAAATCCCACTTGCTCTTTCTCTGACTAAATATATATATATATATATATATATATATATATATATATATATATATATATATATATATATATATATATATATATTAATGGATGAATTCTGCCTTCAGGAAAACTTTAGACAAACTATTTTATAGCCATTGAATGTGGCATGTACACAACTGGGACCCGTATTCCCAATGCAAAACTTTAAACAAACTCTTTTTACCTACAATAATCATGCAACTTAATTATTAAACATACAAATAATATTTCATCAGAAGCCTAGGGGAGGGCAGAAATCATTTTAACATTAAAAAAAATAAACACTTCACCTTTAAATGCATCACTGTTAATGCTATTTGAAGTGCTATTACACACATCTAAAGCAAAGCCTCATAAAAGTGTATGTATAACAGGACAAGCAGTCATCCATCTGCTCCCTTTAGTCATTTATCAAAAAGAGTTGCTCACAGGAGACAAATTTATTAAATATTACGTCCCTAAAAGCAGAACACAATAATAGGGATATTTGTCTGATACTGTCAAGCTCATGAAAAAGGGAAGAGCTATCTGTCACATTTTGTTCTCCAGTGAGTATTTCCCAGGGTATATTTTGGAAAGTCAATTTCTGTACACACATACCTTAGAGGCATGGCTACTAAAAGAGATTTTGAGCAAGTATGTTATTGCGCATGAAGGAAAGGGGGGAGGGGGGTTATGCTGTTAGAATATCTGGGGCAGGTTGTCACAACGGAACATACCAAATACTCAAATTTAAAGCTACACTGTATAATTTTTTTAGTTGATTCTTAGCAAAAAACACTTAGTTCTTTCAAAAATATATGTGCTCATTAATGTATATTTACTTCTTTAAAGTAATAAAGTATTCTTGTAAGTTTATAATCTGCCATTGAAAGTACATACGGGTGAGGGGTTCGAATGCCGGTCGCCATGTTGCCCCTCCATCTTGAAACTACATTAGTCAAAGAGGGACATACCTGTAAATTCAAGCTTCGCCTTTCGCGCTTTACACTCAGTGACACAGAGACGAATGCGAGGGGGAGATTACTCGCGACTGCCGGCAGATTTGAAAGATTGCTGATGGAGGATCACGCCTGTTCTCGAGGATATGTAACAGAGTCGCCAAGGAAGCGAAAGAGAGAATTAAAACGTCAACGCGACAGGCAAATCAACAAGACCAAAGTCAATACTGGAGTAACTTTTCCCAGATGGAAAGAGCTCATGAGGAGCAAAGATTTTAAAACGGGCGCCGAAGTTGCCTGCTTTCTTCTCGACAGGTAATTCAGCCTATTTGTGTAAATTCAAAGTTTTATAGTTGCTTGTCTAACCATAGCATGGTTGTGCATAACGCCAGAATGACCTCTAGTATAACTTGCGTTACTTTTCCTCGCGTCAATGGTGAAAAAGTATTGTTTACCTTGTAACATAAATCTGTGCTGCGACGGATCACAGGTGATGAATAGTTTTAAAGGCGCAATTGGAAGCCATGTTAATCTTGGAATAATACGGCCACTGTAGGAGTTAAAACGCCTTCGAAATTGAAAGGAACAGAAACTAATATTCACTGGGTAGTCATATACAATTTCACCGCTAGATGGGGGAAAATATCACACAGTGTAGCTTTAAGCAGTGAAACGAAATGTAAAATGTAACATATTGCTTTGGCTAATAAATATTTTATTCATTACAGTTGCAACTTGCAAATAAGGGTACGAACACGGAGACGATGACGGTATTGTTTTCAAAAACTTGCACTTTGAAACCAGTCTTCAAAAGTTTGCATTTTAGGCCCTCAAAACACTGTTGACGTTTAAATGAACGTGCAAAACACAGAAAGTTTTCTATTTTTAGTTTGAAAATGGTGTTGCGTGAACAGCCCCCTAAAATTTCTGCAAAATACCTTGAGAACATAGTTCAACCATATATATATATATATCTTGCCTGAATTTATGCTAGTGTGGCAATTACATTAAGACAACTGTTATTCTATTTAATATGTTTTAAAAATGAAAATGATGCAAAGCTGCATTTTCAAAAGCCATCACTTCAGTCTTCAGTGTCACATGATCCTTCAGAAATCATGTGCTGATTTGGTGCTCAAAAAACATTTCTCATTATTAACATTAAACATTTCTTATTATCAATGTTGAAAACAGTTTTTTTGAAACAGACAAAAAGTAGATAGATAGATAGATGGATAGATGGATAGAGAGATAGATAGATAGATAGATAGATAGATAGATAGATAGATAGATAGATAGATAGATAGATAGATAGATAGATAGATAGATAGATAGATAGATAGATAGATCACATGTGACAGCTTCCCTGTGAGACGTCTAGCCCCAAGTCTGCACTATTAACATTCATGTTTTCTACTCGTATGAATTCTCCATGCAGTCTGTACAGAACCATATTCTCCACATCATTGAGTTTTCCACCAGGAACCTCAGAACCCCTGAAGCATAACAGAGTGAAGATCAGAGGGCTACAGACCTCTTAAGCACAGCGGACATATACGCGCATGAATCTGTGAATACTTTTGACAGCATTCTAACTGTGCATTTATGGTGCAGAATGAAAAATGGTAACAAATATATATATATATTTTTTTTTTTGCTGCATAGCGCTCTTTCTGTTGCCTTTCAAGCAGAGCGGGCTGTTAGCGGCATTATCAATGGATCCATGCTCTCGTGTGTTGACAGCTGAATAATGGATCCCAAATTTCAATTTGAGGAGCTAACAACTGTCTTCATTTTTCTCCTGTCCTCTCCTCATCCAGTACGTAAGCTGATCTGCAAGTAAGACATCTGCCATGACAGATACGGCTCTTTAGGGAAAAATAATCCGTCTCCATATTGCATTTTGGACAATGACTCCATTTGGTTGGTAATGTAAAGTATAATAAGGGCACTAAACATGAATTAAGAAGTTCCACTGCGGGAGGTGAACGACAGGTCGCATATAATCACTGAGCCGTCCAACTCACTGTCCTTCACCTGTATCTGTCCACAAAAACAATGTACTACTGTACTGCTCACTGCAGGATGTGCAACTTACTCAATATTAGCAATAGTGTTGTCAATAGTACACAGTATTTACAATAAATATTTCCAATAATATGCCACATTTTCGCAAAACATTTCACATAAGCTAATCTTTTTTTTTCTTCTTTTTTAAACTACCTCATTAAGTGCATGTTTAATTCAAGGAGGTCTTTAATATGTGGAGAAAGCTATCTGTCAGCATTCACATGTATCACAGATGGTCAGCTGGTGCAAGAGCTCTCAGACATATGTACAGGATTTATGTACGTTTATTCCTGTGATGCAAACTGATAGTTAAGTAAGCTTTCTATCTGACCCTGCAGAACTGCTGCGAATAAAAGTGAATGGTACTGTGTTTGCTTTAGCTAAACTGTATCACATATCTAAATATCAGTGACTTCCTTGCATCAGTTCATCAAATACAGAACCGTCGGGAAGAGTTTACCGAGGGACTCTTTCTGCAGACAGAGAGAAATGGACAGGCTCATCTGAACAGGGGACAATACAATAAAATAAAAACAGGGGACAATACATTTTAGATGAGTCTGAACCTTTTAAATTGTTGTTTGGTAACAGGGTTAACTAATGCATTAGCTCAATTCAAACAATTATCCAACATTTAAAAAAAAATAGAAAAAGAAAAAGAAAGAAGAAAACGCTGCCTGCTCAGTTTAGTTCATTAAAATGAGCAAACATGACACAATGCCATTTGAATTTGCACTCAATTTCATCAAGTTCAATCCACCTAAATGTGTAAATTAAAAGTTAACTTAATCTTTTTCTGTGTGTGTTGGAACTACATGAATCATAACTGTTGCATTAATTGAATCTGGGCTGTGAATTTCTATTTCCTTTGCATGGTGAACGTGATTTCACTAAGAGCAACATGTTCCTGGAACATGAAAGTGGAACAAAATTCCAATCAACCAATCAGATTTGAGGGACAAGTTTACAGTTAATGACATTTAGGCTTACATTCAGTATTAGGTGCTTCTGCATCAGTGTTTTTTACCAATCATTTCCCTCTGATTGTATTACAAATTATGGGTAGGGTTAGGTTTAGGGGTAGGGAAAGGGTTTAGGACTACATTTTCAGAATATTGTTCTAGGATCAACAAAATATGTTGATCCAGGAACGTCTTCCTTAATTGGCAAAATCACGGTGACCCCTTTGCATAGGACTGCTGCTCTTCAGCACAGTAGTGACCCCCCAAAAAAACTGCAATAGAAATTCACAGCCCAGTTTCAATTAATGCAACAGTTATGATTCATGTAGTTCCAACACACACAGAAACAGATTAAGTTAAGCTACAAAAGGTATATTAGGTAATACAAAGTCAAAATAAGACACTAAGTCCCGGTTTCACAGATGAGGCTTAAGTCTCAGACTAAAATGCATGTTTTAACTGAAAACAACTTGCACTGACAGATCTTAAAATATCTCAGTGCCATTGTTTTGTCTCACGATTCACACCAGAGATGTTTTTTTTTTTTCAAGGCACGTTTATAAAAGCAAGTTATATGTCCAAATTGAACTAAGGCCTAATCCTGGCTTAATCCAAGCTGTGTCTGTGAAACCAGGCCTAAAATATTTTATCTATTTCCCTTCATGACACGTGGCCATTAACCGACAGTGAACCGTGAACATGCAAATGTGTTGTTAAATTATTGAAATATTAAATGTAGAAGTAAATATTTTATCTCCAAGGGGTTTCGACAGACAAAAACAGTATGATGACATACCATCACTATGATGATAAGAGGGAGCAATGGTAGAATATCAGCTTCCATGTTAGCAAGGGCTCTGGTACGTAACTGCCTATGGGCGACCCTCTCCAACCGGGTACGGAGAACATGTACATTGTACACTGTAAAAGACCAAATCCCGGGGGATTTCCTGTCACAGCCGTGCTGCACAAGCACCAGTCTCGACCGCCCACGTCCTCAATAGATTTTAGCACAGCACCATTGATGCAGTCCATAGCACACACACCCCTCATCCCCCCTCCTCCAGGTCCTGCGGGTGGGAGAACCAGGTCCTGCTCTTATCTGAGGCTGCCAGACATCAACCTACCACGAGCATCCCACGCACAGCCTCCAGACACGGCATGAAGGGATGGCACCCATATCACAACCACTGAGAGAGAGAGAGAGAGAGAGAGAGAGAGAGAGAGTAAAAGCCCGTTGCCTGAGAGGGTTTGAAAATGACAAAAAAAATCCTGCTTTTCCACTCAATGGAAGAATCTGGTTCTGTAGGAGGAGGAGAGGTTGGACCACCCCCTGCCTTTTGGCTAATCTAATGTGGAGAAATGGCATAAAGCCCCCTCACGCTTTGAGAGAGCACGGCACAGCACGTTCTTAAGTGCTGTGATTTATGGCTGTCACTCGAACTCTACAAGTCCTCTATATCGACAGCAAAGATGCAGATTTAGGGCAGACCTAAAAGCTCCATCCATCATTCTCTACACCTCACTAACATATAACACCTCTGGCAAGACACAACTCACAAGAGGCTTTGACTCAACAAATGAAGGCGAAAGAGCCGTGGCGAAGCCATAAGCTGACACATATTCTGCGTATATTCTATATTTAACCGTAAACGCTTCTAGATAGGTTGTTCTGTTCTGAAATGTCAGAATGCAATACATAATCCAACAAAGGCATTGTTTTCTCGGCATTTCATTGCTATAATGTTGCATTAGCATAAACTATATTTTTAGTCTCATTTTTTTTCCCCAAAAATGTTTAAGTATTTATTTATTTATTTATATGTATATGCATTTTTTTTTCAGTGTGATAGGATTGATACATTCATCATGTATACATTTTTAAATATATCGGGGTGCATAAAGTAATAAATGCTTATACATTTATGAAACAGCTTAATTAAAAGGGAATTTGCTGTGGAAGTTCTTGTAAGCCAAATCTGTGCAGATTTAGAGCAAATACTCAACTCGTGAGATCATGGTATATTAAATACAGCGTATTGTGCTGAATATGCGCATATCTTGCTTCCTTGAACATGCACGTCACTACACAACAAATAACGGCGCACTTGTTCATTTGCATTGAAGCAATAGCGAAGATTAAAAAGCATTTGGTTAACTGAAAATACCTTATTTTACAACATCCTATATATGTATATATATATATATATATATATATATATATATATATATATATATATATATATACACACACTACCGTTCAAAAGTTTGGGTCGATTTTTAATGTTTTTAAAAAGTATCTTCTGCTCACCAAGGCTGCATTTATTTGATTAAAAATACAAACAAAAACAGTAATATTGTGAAATATTATTCCAATTTAAAACAGCTGTTTTCTATGTGAATATACAGTAAAGTGAAATGTATTCCTGTGATCAAATCTGAATTTTCAGCATCATTACCCCAGTCTTCAGTGTCACATGATCCTTCAGAAATATTTCTAATATGATGAGTTGATGCTCAAGAAACATTTATGATTATTATCAATGTTGAAAACAGTTATTTACATTTTTAATTTCATGATGCTATGATGAATAGAAAGTTCAAAAGAACAGCATTTATCTGAAATCTAAAGCTTTTGTAACATTAAACACTACCCTTCAAAAGTTTGGGGTCAGTAAGATTTTTTTTTTTTTGGGGGGGGGGGGAAATAAATAAAATAAATCAATACTTTTATTCATCAAGGATGAGTTAAACTGATCAAAAGTTACAGTAAAGACATTTATAATGTTAGAAAATATTCTATTTTAAATAAATGCTGTTCTTTTGAACTTTCTATTCATCAAAGAATTAAAAAAATAATAATTGTACACAACTGTTTTCAACATTGATAATAATAATGAATGTTTCTTGAGCATCAAATCATCATATTAAAATGATTTCTGAAGGACCATGTGACACTGAAGACTGGAGTAATAATGCTGAAAATTCAGCTTTGATCACAGGAATAAATTACAGTTTAAAATATATTAAAATAGAAAACAGTCATTTTAAATTGTCATAATATTTCACAATATTACTGTTTTTTTTTTTATCAAATAAATGCAGCCTTGGTGAGCAGATGATACTTCTTTTAAAAACATTTTAAAAAATCATACTGACCCCAAACAGTATAATTTTTTTTATGTTCTTTATTGATCTGTCAACCTAAAATACATTTTTGGTGATGAGGATGAAAGAGGAAGGGAGGAGATGGCTGGATATATATATATATATATATATATATATATATATATATATATATATATATATATATATATATATATATATATATATATATATATATATATATATATATATAAAATACATCAAAATGTTCCATTTAAGTAAAAATATAAAATGACTATTTTTTATATTTACATATACGTATGTGTACATTATATATAAAATGGTCAATCATTTTTGTCATTTTAAGATTCATCGCCTTAAGAAAATAAATGAAACCGCATTTGGATGAGCTCCTCTTTGCAAGTGTTGAAGCTCACAGAACTGAATATCCCAAACTATTTCTATTCCAATCTGCCAAAGCATCCCAAAATCCCTTTCTCCACAGCCAGCCCGCTGTGCACTTCTCCAAGTTCCACTATCATTCCACTAGAAAAGCTAATTAACAACTGCCAGAACACCCTTTCAAACATATGAAGCTGAGCTTGCGAGAAAGAAAGATGAATAAAAAAAAAAGTGATATAGAGGAATAAAGATGGAAGAAGAATCCAGAGTGGAGAAGAAAGAGAGGAGAAAATATAAGACTGCAGAGATGTTTATTGGTAAAAGATATAACAGCACGCTAAAAGCTTTGCCTTTTGCGACTTCAGGCAGGAACTACCAGGAGAGGAAAGCAATCGCAGTCTCCTCTATAGGTTTCCTAGTACCTCGTTGAGACAATCACAAATGAGAAGCTTTCAACCAAAGGTCTCAGCGCCCTGCTCCATAATTGAGGCCGTGTAGCACAAACAAAACACGCTTGGCATCAACAGCAGCTGCACTTGTTGTTCATTTGTGAGCCCCATGTAGTTCTGTCGCAGAATCTGTTTGTTTATGCAAAGATAGGCAGACCCATGGGAATGATGTTATATAATTAACACTGCAGATGCTTGAAGACAGAATCCAATAATAACGGACAAACAATCCATAGATTTGCATGTTGTGCTCTGCGTGGTTTTAATAACAAACAAGATCGTATGCAAGACCGTCGACACTTGCGGTGAACAACGCTGGTTCATTCTAGATTCTAATTCCTCACATGCAAATACAGTAGCAAAATACTGAACAATGTCTCAATATAATTACTGGCTGGAACAATGCCCTTTTTATTTATGGATAATTCTCTGGTCATTAGAGAAGAGAGATCTTAACGAGGTCGTGCTAACATGCCAAACCTCGATCTCTTGACTGAATCCATGAGATAATTCATTTCTAGTGACTGGTCACATCCACATTTTTCAATTGGCCTAATTTAATTTATGTGAATTTAATTCTATCAATTGTGGCAACGGTCTGTTCACATGGGCTCAATCAGAGCCAATGGAAAAATTGAGTTTACCAAACCGTGTTGTTGGTCCAATTAAATATTGTAAATTTTAGCAGCAATTTATTTCTAACTGTCACAAAAGAAGCAAAAAACAAACAAAAAAACGCATGAAAAACATGAAAAACAAACACATTAAGCAAAATCCAGAACACAGGCAACAGGGTTGACATTTTATCACATAACTTTATTAACAAATCAATTCCAACACAGGATATTTGTTGAAAATACCATATTTTAAATAAGGAAAAACATTGAAACCATATAGTATGTCTTCTTCACAGCTGGATGTCTTGATGTAGTGATGAAGAAAGCTTTCAAAAGAGGCACTATATGGGTTAAAAACCTGCAAATAAAAATTAAAACTAACATTAAAGACAAAGTTCCCCAGGCAAGTGACAGAACAGAAGTTACATAATTATATAATGAGGATGAGACTTGTGTCAGTCGATGTAGATTTTGCTTTATCGTTTATTTCTTGGTATGTAAATATATCCAGCTTTCAGGACTGCTTAAAGTTACACTGTAAAAAAATTCTAACCTCTCCAAGTCAAAATTTTCTAGTAACTGGTCACATCTAAATTTTTAAATTGGCCCAAGTGCAATTCTTGTTGCAATAGTCTGTTAAAGGTATAGCGGAGGATCTTTCCAAATTTTAGATAAGACCCGCCCTCTCCACTTTTTGAAAAGTTTGATTGATTCACCAGAATGATTGACAATTAGGAGGACCAATAGTTTAGACTACCCACCAGGAAGTAAAACATCCTCTGCTATACCTTTAACATTGGCTCAATGAGAAATAATACGTCAGACTAATTGAAAAATTTAGATGTTATCAGTCACTAGAAATTTTTTACTTGGGGATGTGATTTTTTTTTTACAGTGTACTGACATGAGCGATGAAAAATGAATGAAGAATAAAGTCACAAGCTTGACGTGTTTGATATTAAAAGGCTGTAAGAGCCGAAAGTGGCTGACGCCAAATGCAATCTAACGCTCTGTTCACAAATATCACACAAATTACATCTCAGAAGTCGATCAAACAGTAATTTATACATGTGTGACGTGAGGAAAATAAAACTATTGGCTACCGTCAGATAATTATGTTGTAACAGGGAAAACATGATCATGAATGCATGAATCTGGGATTCTACAAAATGCCTTTTAAACTTTATACGGGTCCTACTGTCATAAAGCAAAACTTTTGAGAATAATTTCAGTGCTCAATACTCACCATTACATCTTGGAACTTGTGACGATGGATATCTGTATTCTCTCTTGAATGTTTGTTTCGGTCTTCAGCATCGGCTTTTTCAGATACGCTCGCTCTCCCGCGCATCCACAGGTGACTTGTCCATACCAAAAGTTTTCCTCTACAGTTTTTTTTTGGATGTAGGACTTGTTCAGCCAACACTTCAACTTGAGCACAATTAAATATGTTCATTAAATATACATTTTTATTTTTAAGTGAATACCTTTAAGTGAGTACAATGCATATTTTTGGATGGGGATAATCATTTGGAAGTCATTTATTGGGCCAATATGTAATTGCCAGTTTCCACAATTTTTCAAAATTAAATAGTTAGTGAGGTAGTTGTTAAGTTTAGGTATTGGGTGATTAAAAGATGTAGAATATGGTCATGCAGAATAAAGCATTAATATGTCAATATCCTAGTAATATGCATGTTAATAACTAGTCAATAGTGAGAATTGGACCAACTAAAGTGTTACCCTTTTTTTATTTTTTTTATTTTTTTAACAGTGTATTTCCTCATTCACGGAATCACGTGTTATTATGTCTCTCTCAAACTGAGAATCATTTCTAATTTACTTTTACATTTTGAAACAAAAATTAACACTCAAATTAGTAAGGTTACTGAAACTCTAACCACTGACTGTTTTCAACAGTTTCATTTCAGAGTTGTAAAAAGTTTTAAGTGTAATAAGCTATGTTGTAAAAAGTGATACTACTACTAATAATAATAATTTAAATATAGTATTATAATTATTTAATTATTATTATTTTTATTTTTTTTAAAACCAGGAGGTTCTCTAATGATCAATCAGTGCCAAACAATATTTGATTAATTACCATGGACATCATTGCACGTACAGTAAAACTTCAGTTAAAACTGCAGGGAGACGAACTGAGATAAAACAAGCGTGCTAAAACTATGCAAAATGTAACCTCATTACGCACCTGTGGGTCATTCTATGAACACCCCATGTAAGTCATTTGTACAAAGCCCTCACACTCTGCTAGTTAAGTTACAAAAATAGTAGGCTTAAGTAGGCCTATGTTCTGGGAAGATGTTACATGAATATATTCATGGAGAGCATTGCATAGAAGAAGACTATAAAAGGCTGACACACCGAGTGCACATTCAGAAAGCCGGCGTGCCCTGTTTTCTGCAGAAAGGAAAACTGTAGTCTCTAACTCTTGCATGTAGCCAAAAGTAACCCCTGTTTTATTGGAGTTCAGTTTAAGCAAACAAAGGTTCTTGCAAAGACACTGGGCGGCAACCGTGGCATTTCTGGTGCATTAGTTTCACGCTGATGCTTTTGTCACACTGATTCCCCGGGATAGAAAACTTATGCAGCTTTCAGTAGATCAATGATGCTGCTCCTCCTGGGGAATTTCTGAATTGTGTGCACTGCTGTGAGAGAAAGAAAAAAATCAGTGGTGGCCTACTTTTGTGATTGTTCTTTCCCGAGTTGTTTAACTGATGAGCGCTCTATTGGAGAGGAATTAAAATGGAGGGAATTGTTTTCTCTGAGACTGATTAATTACCACGGAAATAATTATCCCACACACACACACACACACACACACACAAAAAAACAGAGCAATCTCAAAGTAATAAGAGACAATACCCTGTTGAGGTATGACTAAGGACTTTTAGTTGGATTAGTCATTTTGCAGAGTCAGAGTCTTTTTTGTGGTAGCAAAAGATGATTAAGATTAATAATAATAAACAGAGTTACAAAACAATCAATCTCTTTGCATTTTGTTAATAGTATTTGTATATGGTTTGTTAATGAATATATCTCTACAAACCAATTGAAGTCCATTAATGTTTCAATTCAACAGAATCGCGTATGTTTGTATAATATTTGGAAAATATTGTGTATGATATGAAGCAAAACACTGCAACTCTGCCATGGAACATTATTCAGTTGAAGACAGAAAAAAGCAAACAATGAAAATGCTTTAATATGTAATAATATTACATAAGATGAAAATTATCTGTGATTAATACCTAATTACAACAGTGTCTCTTTTTTAGATAAAGTCTGTTGTACTTCTAATCTTCTAATCCTCTTTGTTGCTATAATACTATAATTCTACAGTATAAATTTAAACACACTTGTGTTCACTTAATGTAATTGCATACAGTAAGTACCAAGCGGAGGATACTTATAGACAAATGGGTACACTAGTTACTGTACACTATGTCCCAGTCTTGAGTACAGGCACACTGAGATGTAGTTGTGCTTTCTGCTTGTTTTATTTACAAGGATTACTTCTCTACATCCTTCTCCATTCCTCAAGTGCATAAGGATGAGTCTTCAATATGAAATATGAATGCAGATCTTGAAATGGTCACCACTGGGGCCATAGCACAACAACATGAGCAAAGCAAACTCAACAACAATATCACAACAGCGTTAATATAATGTTTCTGCACTGTTAAAAAATACAATCTTTATTTATTGACATGCAACTGATGTAATTTGCCAAGTGTTTAACGTCAGAACAGAACCATGAACTCTTGACAGACACAGTCCCTTCTTGAGAAACCTGGGGTTAAGTGACTTGCTCAAGGCCACAGTTGTGATGGATCCGGTCTCATTTCCACAGGGATTTGCGACGGGTCAGGTTAAGAAAAGGAGCAGTAGCCGGAATCCCTGAAAGTGATTTGCCTGCAGTTATTTGACATTGCAGTACAGAATGCAAGTCAAGGAAAATTTTCAGTAGATAATGAGAATGTGTTTATAAACAGTTTTGTAAACATTAAAATAAAAAGTAACTGAATTGATTGAATGGTTGGAGAAATTTCCTGGCGCTCCTGAGACATTGACTGCACTGCACTACACTGCTAAGTGATGTGTATTGGTATTTATATAGATTTTTCTTTGTGTTTGCTTACAACACCTTTCAAGTTCTTGAGGTTGACTGATCCTGGAGTCTTGTGTCAGTCTAGCTGGTGCTTTGAGCCACTGGGATCTTTCCTTATTCTACTCTGAGCTTTTCTGATGTACAGTATTTGCATGTGTATTCATTATTTACCATGTTTGACAAGAGTTTACATTTTAATTTTAACACACCTGGGGTGCGTAACAGGAACTAACATGGTTCAAGTGACGTAAGTGCGACCATGTTACTACAGTTTTGAGAAACATAGCTAGATAATTTCTCCATCAATGTATCATACTATAGTGATTAAGCAGTGAGTTAAATCAAGCGTAGCGTCAGTTCTGGCAGGTCACGTTAGTCAAGCTCGCATCAGCTGACTCTCAGCTGATCCACATCTATCGCCTATCACTGCCATTCCTAACTATATGCTAATTGTCAATCATATTTGACAATAGTGGTCCTGACAGAACTTGTTGTATGTGAAACGCACACCTGGTTGGAAGCCTAAAAGTTGGCTAGCTTGGTTTGTTTCTTTAACCATTAAATGTGGACCAGGTCCATGCTAGTTTATGCTGGTTTGGTGTTAGTCTGCCTGGTAGACCAGCACAGTCATTGAGTCCACGAGCAAAAAGCGAACACAACAGGGTAGTGATACTCATTACAGCATGATCTTTCTGATGAAGCTGGTTGATCAAATTGGTCTGACTAGTCAAGATGAAGCAGCACTTGGTGGTCAAATAGTGTGGTATTAATTTAAGCAGGCCACTAGAACACTAGAATCCAATGCTGAAACCGACATCAAAAACATAAGTAGTCACTTAAAGTAAGGACTGTTTTTTTCTCTCCAGAGATCTCTGGCCAGTCATTTATCTGCTGCATTAGAGAGTTGTGTGTTAAGGTTGTATGTGTACATGAATTTTCTTGTTTAAGCTGTTGCTGGGTCTACTGAGGGTTTCTCGTGGTTTACTGCAACCTTAACTCTGAATCGTTCTTTGGAGAACAATGCGTTTATTCTTTTAGCCTCTGATTCTTTAGCACATTTTCAAATCCCTAGTCAAGTCTTAGGTTAGGAAGTGTCAGCTATAAATATGCCATTGAGTTTTTAAGCAGCCAGGTGCTTTCCGTAGACAATAACCTTATGTTTCTTCACAGCTCCCACAAGTATGTATCTTAGCTTATTTTAGTGTATTTGCTGCACTTATGTATACCATAAGTCCCTTTGGATAATAGTGTCTGTGAAATGTAAAATTGGATCCATAGTCAGTGGTAAATGTAGCCTATATGCAGCTGTGTTCACTGCACTGAGAATTGAAGGTGGGTACATGCAAACGCGCTGATACTAAAACTCAAGCCTTACAATGTGATGATTCTTTGCTTAAATACTGCCATTAATTACTAAAGGTTTCCAAATGCATGCGCTCAAAGTCCATGAAAGTTGAACCAGTCAAGGACATAGTTGACCAAGTGCAGGAGCAGTTAAAGAAACAATGCCTGCAAGTGACACGTGAAGTTCTACACAGAATATGAGGAGGACTACACATTGTTGACAACAGCAACTTCTCAGCCTCCCAAAGCCGTCTTCAGCCTAATTGGACCAATGCTGACAGATTTGTGTGACAGCTGATAGCTGAAGCGAAGCAAAATAATGTGACATGTAAAACAAAGTGAAGATGGTGAATGAATGACAAGGAAGGACAAAAAAAAAATGAACATACAGTACACAAGAATATATACAGCTATGTTAGTTATTAGCCGCCAACAGCACACCGTCTCCAGACAATGACACTCAAAACTGTGCTGTTACTAGAGCTAACATTACAACAACAGTATATCTCGGTTCTGTGAAACAGCAAAACCAATGGCGCAGAAACAACGCAACCTCACGTCCGTTTTCAGGCCTTCCCGCTGGAAAGCTTTTCTAATATCAATGTGGTTCATAACCCTTATTTTTCCAGTGAAACTCCTCTGAGCTTTTCTCTTTTGTAATGTCTCTCAGCCATCTCTCTTTCTACAGTCTTTCTTCAAATCTCACTCTCTCTCCTCCCCCATCATGAGAGGACACGCCCCCTACTTCTGATTGGCTACAAGTGTGTTGTGCTGCTCAGTCCGATCCACTTTCAACAGCGTTTTCTCAGAAATTGCTTACAGCACCTTTAAAAGGAAAGTGCAATTTGTGGCTTTAAGTTAATTTTTGTTAACTTTGAAGCTATATGATCGTACACTGGACCAAACAAACTTTTAGCATATATAAAGTTCTAACAGATAGATTTCTCCAGCTATTATATATAGACATCCTTAAAGAGAACTGTGCCCACCCAGCCATTTCTATGTTCTTCAAAACTCAATATCAAGATATTTTCTTCACTGCAAAACTAAATGTAACTGATCTGTTCTGATACTTTTTGTGCCTACACAAGCTACTTTGCCACAGAGAAGCAGAATAATTTATTTTTGGATTGAAAGGTTAGCTGTAAAGGCCTACTGATGAAATATATACATTTTTTTAAGATCTATAGGCCTCTTTGTAGGTATGCTGATGCTTAAAAAAACACACACAAAAAAACTTTTTTTTTAATTTCCCCTGATGGTGCATCTGTGAAGTTAGATCTGTCATAGCGTAAGACTTTTTTAATTTGATATGTATACTCACAATGTAGACACAATGCTCTTAAGGTAAAAATGTATATGCAACATTGAATATCCCATTGTGAAAGAACTGAAATATGAACATTGATAACATCTCTGATTATGTAATAAAAATCCCCTGAACTGAAAGAACAGAGTGAAACATCCACTGCTGTTATTTCAGTCGCAATGAATATTCAACAGACCTTTTTCTGACAGTTGACGGGCACAGAAAATTGAAGAAGCCATTGTGTCACATTTTCTCATGCTAGGTGCACTTCAATAATGTGTCATGTCACATTATTACCAAAAAACTACCATGACAGAACACACGAACTGATGGAGAATACAAAAGTATCCTTCCCTGCTAGCTTTTGTTCCTGCTCTACAATAAATAGGGAGACCAGTTGTAGCATTTTTACTTTTTCTTGTATAACTCAAAAACTACATCTACAACTCCTTTTGGTATAAGAACCATTTATATGCTCCAAAAGTGACTGTAACATTAATAGGCTTATAAACAGATTAGATTATAATTTTAAATTTAATAGAAGACCTAGTGTGATAATAACCCCTGCAATATGGGCATAGTTTGGAGCAATAAAAAAAAAAAAAAAAGATGGCAGTATCCAAAACCCTTGTCCTTGTGGGGAAATGTTTTGGTACCCACGAGGAAAACAGTTTATAAATCATACTAAGTGATGTTTTTTTTTTTTTTTTTTATGTAAAAATCCTGTACGTTTCCTGTGAGGGTTGTGATCAGGGGTAGGGTTAGGGTTAGGTGATATAATGATTTTTATACTGTACAAACTGTATATTCTGTCTATGGAAAGTCCCCATAAAACATGGAAACCCAACATGGTAACTGTTACTGGTAACGATGTAAGTGAACATCTGTCATTCATGTTATCTTTTACCCATCAACTTTGAGACAATTTGACATTAGTTTGAATTCAAAGATATGGACATGTTGGAAATCGTAGTAAAGTGAAACGATCACACTTCGTCTTCACAGGCAGAGAGAGGACTTTACTGAGCATGTGCTGTGAAACTCATATGTACTTGAACTTATTTGAAATTGAATACATTTGCTACATTTGCCCCTGTTATAATTTCCCTCAGTCTCACATACATTTTTTATTACAACAATCTGGTTAAAAAAAAATGGCTTAACATCTGTGCATCCTGCTTTTGAAAAATGAATGCAGGGAGACAAAGCTACATGCAGACAGATAGTAGTCTCTCCGAACATGTCTATTGCTCTTGATGGTAAACTCATCTGCCATTGCTCCCAGTGACTTTTATCTGCGGTCCGTTTTCTTTTATCTTTAGTAAGTCGAAGGGACCGATGCTAAATTGCCATATGGATTGATATTTTATTGTATATTGCATTGCATCTCTGTGTGAATATGAGAAATAAATTAGATTTACGGTCACAAATTTTTCTATGTGGAAAATGATGTGGATCAAAATATCATCATACTTAAGATTCCTGTAAAATCATAGATATCTTGTGATGTGAGAAGAGGGATTTACGTCCCTGACATTATTTGTAGTAGAAATGTATTCAGATGCACATGAAAAACAATGCTACTGTATATTCTGAACTGCCTTTTTAAATGGAGTTTGAGGCTATTTTTTTCCCCATGCACATGTATACTAGATATCAACTAATATTATTTCCAAAATATTATTGCTGCTTTTGAACAGTTACACGTTGTAGATATATGATAACAACATATTTCTACAACTTCAGCTTAGGGAGAGCAATTCCTCACATGGACCATTATATATTCCATTTAATATTTCATTATATATACATATTCAATTCACATACCATGTCTATAAGGTGAATGAATGTCCAGTCCCAGAAAAAAAAGAAAAAAAAAAAAAGGAAAAAAAAGTATGGTTATAATATGCTCTCTATAGTGTCAATCACAGATGTAACAATCCTAAATTCTTCATTGTCCTTAAAAAAAAAATAAACCCCAACTTGACCACTAATTCAAGTTACAGTCAACTAATTTTAGGGACCAACCAGAAGCCAAGTGCCCTTCTCAAGGGGACAATGACAAAAACATGATCTTTAAAATAATCCAACTCATCTTCAAGGTCTCTCTCCTAAACAAACAAAACTATTGAGCGATGTATAAGCTTAAACCGATAACATCTCGGTTTAAGTGAAGTTCTTCATCACTTTCATAAAACAAAAAGCACAGGTGAAGCAGGTGTAGATTGGCTGAATCTACGGGTGTGAATACATGCACACTTCCACATCAACAAGTACTTCATTCTTACCTATATTGTGTTTTGTGCCATATGGTTCCTTCTCACAGCCTTGATTTCACACACTCTCCGACGCTCTCAGCAGGCTCACACCTTATCCCACAAAAAGCTCTCAGTCTACAACAAAAAGGCAGAAAAAATATCACAATTATTGTCGTTCAACAGTACATGTTAAAAACATCACCTAAATGTTCTTGCTTTCAACAAAAATGCCAGGATGTTTGGATTTAACAAACAAGCTATCTTTAAAATGGTGATTTTATTTTCCTTTGACGTCCATTTTGCTTCTACAACAGTGTGATACCATTTAAATCCCCTGGAAGTCCAGATAAAAGTTTATTTATTAAATTACATTTTTGCAGCAGGGGTTTGAACAGCAAATAAATGCAGCTTTGTGGTCACAATAAGATTTATGTTAGCTTAATATAAAGCATTGTGTAGCATTCTCCACGATGTCAGATGGCCTGTCGATCAACACGCTTCTAGTGTAATGCAACATGACGCGCTGAAGCGGAGGGAATGTGTTTGAAAGCTCACGGACTCTTTTTATAACTATTCTTATGTTTTTCTGTTCTTTTGTGTAGTTGTGTGGACACAGTGTAATGTGCCATAATTTTTGTACCTCACTGGAGAGAGTCTCTTCACTTGTCATGGCTGGACAAACAAAAACACACTCATTTCCAAGTAATGTTTATTTGAAAGAGGGAGGATGTCATTTCAGATGATGAGACCAATAATAAGAGGAGCTCCAGTAATATCCTGTTTCTATGTCTGAATTCTTATCTTTATACCTCTCCTGTAATAATAATGCCCAGCCTCTCTCTCTCTCTTTCTTTCTTTCTTTCTTTCTTTCTTTCTTTCTTTCTTTCTTTCTTTCTTTCTTTCTTTCTTTCTTTCTTTCTTTCTTTCTTTCTTTCTTTCTTTCTTTCTTTCTTTCTTTCTTTCTTTCTTTCTTCCATAGAAAGTCATTTCTAGGGCAAGTGTCCTCATGTTAATAATAATGCATTTTCCAGGAAATACTGTCTACTTTTTTTCAATATAATAAAGGGTGAATCAGGACTGTGGTTGTCAACCTTCAAAACCTCCACATTCTGCACTGAAAATGCATTTTGTTTAGTTTGTATAAAAGCAAACGATACTCCTCAAAGAAAAGAGAAAGAAACAATTTTGCTTAATTAATATTTTCTCTCCACGGTGTTCATGTGCAGAACACATACTGAAAAAAAAAAATTATTATTTACAGGCTCATAATTTTGTTTAGGGAGTCTTTTACATTATTTATTTGCAGCACCTGTTTTTATCCTCTGTTTTAGGATCAGTCTTTAAAACCTTCTGAAAAGCGTAGTGTACTCTCATTGGTCCACCAGCCCCATTCTGTTGTGATTGGTCTACCACTTATGTGTCGGAAATGTGACGACACTGTAATTACACTATGGTGTAACTGTATCAGTTTAAGCCCAAGTTCGAAATTGACAGTCAAGAACAACAAGCTGATCGACCCAAATCAACTTCAGAAATCTTTCAAAGTGGTCACTTTTTTATTTGATACCTCTCTTACATTTCAGATATTAGGTTATATGTAATTTCTCTGCATCACTGTAAAAACTGCATGTCCGTTAATGCACTGAACTGCATCGGACTGCACAGTTTAGAAAGCAGTCGTTATACAAATAGTGAGAATACAACAAAAAGCTGTGGCTGAACTGCTGAGGAGTGCTGAAGATGCATTTAACCGCTGATTCTTCAAATATTCTGCCTTCGGAAGTCCATGTAACTCCAGGGCCTTTTATAATAACCTCCGTTTGAGGGCTGAATACATTCAATAGAAATGTAAGCAATTATTCACTGAAAATCTTCCAAGGACATCCACCCATTTCTTCTTGGCATGTTCGTGAGAGAAACAGTGATGTCTGGTTTATGAACAGTTCATTTTATTGAGTCAGATCTTTTCAATGACTTGATTGATCCAGTTCATAAAACTAGTCTGAATTATTTTTTTATTTTTTCCATGAACTGAACTGATATGATTCTTGAGACACAATATCCCACTTGCAGTGTTATCAACCAACTGGAGTGAATTATAGATCATCAGTGAATAGTGTATTACATTTGGGTCTGTTCCTCGCACAATCATAGCTTCAGAAGACTTGGAACATATCATGTGTCACATGTATAATATTTATGAAAATATTATTGCACATTTTTTTTTGTCAGTCCTCATTTACTATCTGGAAAAGAGTGGTCATCATTTTGTGTATTCATGCATTGTGTTCCAAAGAAGAAAGTCATGCAAAAACAACATGAGGGTGAGTAAATAATGACAAAAATTTCATTCTATCCGAACATTTGTTTGTGATCCCACTTTATCAAATAATTCCAGCGAGGATGCCGGTAAGAGCAAAACATGACAATTTGGAAAACAATTTCCACACTCCTCCATTTGCATTTCTTTTTGCTCTGAGGCATCAACAATTTCCATATGCTCAGAGTCGGATTAGCAGCACGCTTGCTCAAGTCTAGCTGGTATTCTTTTTTTTCTTTTTTTTCACACCAGTTTACCGCATCACATGTGAAGCGTATTCCCTATTCGGCTTCAAGTCAGTGCAGCCATGCAGACGACATCAGATGGGTTGGGTATTGACAGCTCTTTAAATAGAACTGTGTGTGTGTGTGTGTGTGTGTGTGTGTGTGTGTGTGTGTGTGTAATATGATGCAATCTTTTGTGGGAAACAATAAAAATCAGCCATCGTGCATTCTAGGAAACGTGTTTAAATCTCACTATGATCCTAAACTCAAGCTCAGTGATATGTGAACTGACATACAGTAAAATGGTTGACCTGCACTTAAATGCATTTATGAAACATTAAAAAAATTTTTTTTTTAAATGACTACAAAAGAAAACAATTGTTTGAAGTATTTTGAATACCCACAATTAAATGAAACAGTACAAATTGCCTGTAATATCTAAAAGCATCAGCATCTAATGGAGGGATTTGACCTTTTTAAAGAGACTTTAGAGATAAATGAGGAAATATGCTGTAAAGCGCTCAGTGACAAACTCTGACATTTGCATTCAGAATAAACAAACACCCCTGTTTGGCTAAAAGAGGCTCTTGAGATGAACACTCAGTGGCTGAGCCTCAAGAGAACAACTGTTGAAATATCATCAATTAACATTAGATTAAACTTAAAACAGAAAAAGGAAAACACCCTAGGCCGTTCACACTTTAAGACGACAGATTTTCCATAACAGCCTGTTCCATATCATTACACACCGCCTGTTTTGCATGCATCTTTGTGTTTTTTTTACAGTCACAGTGAGAACATTCTGAGATGCATCTTCTTTTGATGGATGACTGGCTCCATTCCAATGATACCAATTTTAGCTAATATGAGAAGATGAAAAAAATCCACATTTAAATATTTGGTGGGTCGCCCCTTATTCACAATAAAAAAAGAAGAAAACAAATATTTTTGATCTTAGTGAACTGAACTTAATGTATCATGTTTATCCAATTGATTTGTCCAGTGTATTTGAATTGATGAAATCATAATTGAAAAAAGTTCTCAATATCTCAAAAAGCTCCCGCAAAAAAGAAACAAAAATATAACGAGTTGAGATATTTTACAGTGTGTCTGCCAACATATTGATATCACATGGCCGCATCATGCAATTTATAATAATAAATAATAAATAATAATAATAAATAAAATAATAATACTAATAATAATCACAATGTTTAATTAACAGAGCTTTCAGCTCATTGTGCTTTACAAAGCATAAACATAAAAGTGCATCTAAACAGAACAAACCAAGTTGTAACAACAAACATAATATACTATACGGTAAGACAGGGTAAGGTGACTTGTCTCTTGACCATAGATGGCACTAATCCCTTATGATGAATTGATGATGATGTCTGCTGTCTTCCATTTTGCCAAATCGGTAGGAAAACTGCAACACCCAAAACGCACTGGGTATGTTGCAAGGCCACTCCCACCAGTCTGCTCCTACTTATAGGCTTAGTAGGAAATACTTCTTGGCAAACTTTTAGTCATAATGGTATTGACTTGTAATGTTCTTGAATGCAAGAATTTAAAGAGTAAACGATTATCGGGAATGAGTTTATTTTGTTCCCAGAGAAGGATCCAGCGTGGTGTGTGTATTCAGTGGCTAAAGGCTGCAAAGAATCGTAAATACAGAGAGAATGTCGCAGCGGAAAAACTGATAGTGTTTTAGGCCACCCGAAGCAAAACGCCGTCGCGTACGGGTGAGAAAGCTGTTGCCATTTTTACCATTATGCTGTTTAAAGGGTAGACAAAGTATGATACTATTTTCCGTGATAAACATACTCTTACAATAACTGTTTTGTTAATAACCCTCTGTCGATCCGACTGTCCGTGGTTAGGGATACAAAAATGCGGATGTATCATTTAAAAGATACAATTAGGCCCGTCTGCTAGTGCTATATATTTGCTTCTAATTTATTAAATACAGGCAATTGGTTGATAAAATATTGATCAAAATTAAGATACAATTTATACAAAATGAAAATCTTTTAAACAGAGTCTTTCTACAAAACAAAACTCAGTGAAGTGGTCAAAATCATGTCTTACCCACTCCATGTCTCCAGACATATTGCGCATGATGTATCATATCTTTCTCATGCTGCATTCTCACTTTCATAATCAACATTGATTAAATTAAAAAATGACATTAGCCTATAATATTTAAACATAAATATGAAACTAAATATGTTTTCTTTAATGGCTAAAACACGTAGCCTACCGTAAAACTTCAAATAATAGCCGAGTCCCAAATAGACGCCTGTCTCTTTTAAACGCCTGGTGTGACGACAGGTTTGGGTAAATAAAGGCCGGTCTCAAATAGAGGCCTGGTCTGTTTTTTAGTATCGGGTTATACATGATATTCTAAAACCAGTCAGATCGTCTGTTCTATGTTTTGATTAGATTTCACGTGACGGACGCAACCGTTCATGAACGACTCATCACTATTCGCGCGCACGCGCGCGTGTGTGTATGTGTGTGAGGGAGAAAGAGGAGATAATATATTTCATTAACTTCGGGATGTTATCCTTAGGTATGTGGCCTGACTAGCTTCAGCGAGGATCACCTTATCCATTGTTTCAAAGAGGGAGAGCCGTGCGCATCTGGGCGGGAGCTGTTAGTGCAAGCAAGGCAGGCAGAGTTAGCGGAGGCCGGAGAGGGAGAAGTGGAGGAGAGCGACGTGGAGGAGGAATTCGCCAATGAACTTGTAATTGAGGATCGCGGGGATGATGATAGTGATGAATAGAGTAATTTTCTATCACATGATTGCAGTTGTTTTACAGGGTAGCCTTCATTCTTTCTTGTTGATGTGTTTCGGCAACAAGTTCATATGCTCGATGGATTTTAGTGGTAACTTGTGTTCTGCCCATTGCTGTCACATCGTTTCGTTTTTTATGTTTTTTTTTTATGCTGCTAATAGCCAAAGACATTTCTTACATTAAATTATTTGTTACACACATTCGAATTACTTATAAATAAAACATAATATAATGTGTTAACCTCCTACTGTCATGCTTGAATATCTCAACACTAAATTAAAGGCCTGTCTCTTATAGACGCCTGTCTCAAATACAAGCCAGTGCAGTTCGGCGATTTGGGTAAATAGAAGCCCGGGCTATTATTTGAAGTTTTACGGTATACAGTACAGAAAAATGTCATGTCTTGTCGTCAGCCACAACACTGAAAAAAATTATTAGTTGAATTTAATAAAAAAAAATGTTATGGTAAGTGGTTGCACACAATTGATTTTACCACTTACCATAAATTTGTTTATTAAATTCAACGAATATATTCAACGAATATATTTTCCAACCCAGCCCTCTGAGGGCTGGGTTGTGGGCTTGTCTGAAACAAGACAACCCGTTCTAAATAAATATGTGTGATTTACTATGGTTTACTGATGTTTTGCAAAGGAACAAACCATAACGTGATGCAAAAGCCTCATCTGTATACTGTTTACATGTGCGTTGGTGGTGACTTTTTATGGTTTTACATCATTAAATTGCAATCGGTTCGTGAAATCAGCCAAGTTTTGTGACTACCGATCGATTCATAGAATGTGATGATCGGCCGATTGATCAGAGCATCCCTAAAAACAATGTTGATTCAAGATTCAAAACAAGCAGTTTCTTGAAAAAAATAATAAAAAAAAAGAACAAAGAAATGACTAAAAAGGCACCCAATGAGCAAGAATACTGAGAATGGCGCATCTGAAAGAACAGTCTGTTCCACATGGTCTGCAGACAGCCTCAATTTGCCTGCGTCAATACAGAGGCTTTATGAGGGTCAGAGGTTTCAGAGCAGGCTCCGCACACAAATCCAAACACAAAATGGGAGTTGCTCAGCCACCTGACAAAAAACAAGCCCACTCTTATTATAGAAGTAACCTGGGCTAACCTTCTGCGCCTCTGTTCAATAAGTTACACTGGCTGAGCTAAGAAACACAGATGTTATTTTCCTCAACTCTGGAGGCATACAAAAAGTTTAATAGCATGAAGCTATAGGCTCTATGCACGATCGCTTCCATGTTTTGTCTCAGCCGCCCAGTTACATCCGGTGCTGCGTCGGAAGCCGTTTATGCATTCGGTGGAGATAATGGCAAATTACACTCGTTGTTAACAAGAACTTCCAGCGGTTAACGTGAATGATGTTAACAATATTGTGAGGCAGTTAGCGGTCACACCTAAGAGTAAGAAAGAGAAGGGCTTTAAATTATATATTTCAAGCTACATCGACAACTTTGAGGGCGAGTATTCTCTCATATAATGCGAAATCCGACTAGCGAATTGGTTTCTAAAATCATTGTCTCCGTTTCTGAGAAAATTAATTTTATGAAAGTTTTGCCGCTAGTACACTTCGTTATAGAACGCGCTATGTGGAAGTAAAGACGATGGCTGAGATTCTGCCGGAAATACATCAGCACCGTTCGTGCATAGAGCGTATTATGAAGTTATTATGTGGCAAAGAAAAGTAATCATGAAAATACTTCACACTGGAAAAAAAGTGTCTTTTTTTTTTCTTTTTGCATGCAAAAATATTGACAATAAGTGACAATAAGCTTTGCCAGCTCATTGGTCCAATAGGAGTTGATTTGATTTCAGAAGGACATAGTATACAATCGCCCATTAGATCTATGGTCAGAAAATGCTAATCAAGAAGTTTAAGTCTGTTTGTGTGACATATTATAAAGTAATAAATATCATATTAATATATAAATATGAAATATATAAAGATATAAATATTTCTTTATTATAATTATTAAGTGATTATTAAGCAATTATGCATGTGTTTTTACTTGGCCACTCTAATATATCTGCATGTTCATGTGTTTAAATAAGATATGCTTGTTATAAAAGACAATTAAAACAACGTAGTGCATCAAAACCACTCCTTTCCAGATTTGGACTATGTCTGCATTGGCCATCAATAAAATCAATATCAGTCAACCACTACATGTAAAGGTAAAGGTACGGTTAAAGCACATGTACTATTGTGACCCAGATAATGTGAATTTGATACAACTGTAGCTTTGATACTATGAAAGTCAGACAGTAAATAAAAATTGCTCTTGTCATGCCATCAAAAGAGATGCCTTTGAACAGAATCAATATCATGAAGTGACTATTAAATTTCATGAAGTTTCATTTGGCTTATGACCTTGTGTTTGTTCTCAAGAATATTGATGTAAAGCTAGTTCCACAGTGTTGCAGCTTATATAGGGGAACATCCTCAGGGAAATAGATACTGAACATGTAGAGACACGCTATCTCCCATGGACATTCATTTATAATATTATTTTAAACCCCAGTGATCGTTTTTTTTTTTTTTTTTATCACTGCTGTGATGCATAGATACAGCTAACATTGATCATAGTCCTCAGAAATAGATCATATATTATTTTTCTTTACAGATTGTAATAAGACTTCTCAATGCAAGAACTCAGTGCAAGCCCTAATGTAAGACATAGCCTTAGTTCAGGAGGCTGTTTTTACGACTACCTTACACTCTTGGTTCTCCTGTAGAGAGGTGTAATCACATTTTCCACTAGGTTTGGGACAAGTGCCCTCAGATAAGAGCTTATCATATTCCTCCATGTTGTTATTATGTGCCTCTTGCTTGAGGCCCATGGGCATGTCCACTTATCTAGGTTCTGCTATTTGAGAGGGACCGCTGGGTTCAATGCACTGTCTCTCTTCTTGCTATGAGCAGCATGTCGGAAAGAGATGTTACTTGGGATCAGTAATGTTCACTGGGTAATAAAAATAACCTAGAAATATAATGTGCTTCCTATTGAAGAAAGGCCACAAAAGTAATAAAAATCAGGCTCGCACATTGCATTTTTTTATTTATTTAAATACCACATATTCTTTTCTAATGCCACAGTTCTTGCAGACTGCCATGCTGGACTGCAAACATTCACTGTATTATAGGCATGTGTGTATTATCTCAAACAATGAATACTGGCAAGCCTAATGTCGTCAGTTCAATCAATGTTTAATGCATACTAAGGATTTGTTCTACAGTACCACATCCATCAGGTCTGAATATAATATGTACAGAATATAATAAAGAGGCTTATTTTTTATTTGTACTGTAGTTCAATATTGGTGACTCCTACCTGAAATGCTGAATATAAATCTAAGAGGAAGGATAACACGGTTCTAGATAACGGCAAATCCTTATCATGACAAAATTAAGCCAGACTGAACTCTCATTTGACTTGGCACATGCCATCTTTCTTGGTTATTTGTATCGATTGGATTGCAGTAATACTTATGTTATAAGTGTACTGTGTGTTTTTTCAATACACTGAGAGTATATTAAAGTAAATACTACTGCTCGCAAGGCAACAATAGAATACTCTGGCAAGCTTAAGTTTGAAGTTTTGTGTAAGCAAATGTTGCTTGTATCATTGACATCATCG
Source organism: Leuciscus idus (assembly GCA_021554675.1). Taxonomy (NCBI): domain Eukaryota; kingdom Metazoa; phylum Chordata; class Actinopteri; order Cypriniformes; family Leuciscidae; genus Leuciscus; species Leuciscus idus. The sequence goes on along the minus strand of CM038636.1, from coordinate 5,225,473 downwards.
ACATGTATCTTGTTTTCTGTTGGTTGCCTTGCAAAAATTCTAATGTGACTAACATCCTTCATATGCATGACAAGGTAATGGGATACAACCAGAATGTCAAGGTTTGGCTGGTTAGCATCATTAGCATTAGCCCCCACCGGTATTCAACTATACGTGAGTGAAACATCAGTGTATCTAGACCAGAATGATGAAATCCGGGGCATCTCACAAAGGCAAGCTGTTATAAAGTCAGCAGTAACCCGTAATAAATTAAACCAAACTGCGGGTGAACAGAGAGTGTAAATCATAATCACACCCAGACCCAAGAAATGATCCTGAAAGTCGCCCTGACCTTGATTTCCTTTGTTTAAACCACAGAAATATCCAGAGGCTCATTTTCTCCAAGAACACAATAAAGGGATTGATTTTTTTCCTGCATTAGAACTGGCATTGAATACATTTTTAACGTTTCTGTTGGGAGATTTCATAATGACGCTTGTGTTGCAGGATTGGGCCTGTTTTACGCATCTTCTCGAAGTGGTGCAAATTCAGTTTGGCAGCCTTATTATGCGTTTTAAACACTTGTTTAAAGTGCACCAATTATGCTATTTTAAAGGATCCTAATTTTGTTTTGGAGGTCGCCTAGAATAGTTTTACATGCAAGGTAAAAATAAAACACACACACACACACACACACACACACACACACACACACACACACACACATCACTTCATTTCTCAAAGAGTCTTAAAACGGTTTATTCGAAGATTCAGTCTCTCTAAACCCCTCCTTTCCGTGAGAATACTTTGCTCTGATTGGCCAGACGGCCCAGTCTGTTGTGATTGGTCTACCTAATCTGAATTCCAGGTTTCCTCAGCGCTTGATACACAGCGATACAAACAGGAACGATGACGTTCTTTGTGGTTTGTAACACGAAACAAAACTGGAATTGCTTACTCTTTTCGGCAGTTCAGAATCAATTCTTTCTTTTAGGAGACAACTTTATTTGTCATGCATTTAATTTTTACAAACTTTGCAGACCTTTTACATTCACAAACAGCTATATTACACACTGCATCAAAGGACATTTTTGAAAACGCATAATGGGGCACTTTAGGAGGAGAGAAACAAACTTTATGAACAATGGGCACTGTATTTGTCCATGAAAATCTTTAGGTTGTAACAGCTGAATATTGTACTATGTTGTCGTCATACTACCCAACATTAGGGGGTGCTAGTCTTCTTGTTTGTTATGTTTAAATACAAGCATGTACTAGAAGATAGATATAGCTGTTTGGGAAGAAGAAAGCATGGCTTCCCTCTTACATCGTCACATTTCTCTGCAATTGAAAGGACTGCTTTACCTGCTTTATCTCACCGATGTGTGTCCTCTATGTGTCCTTCCAATTCATGCTCCTTGCAGAACTATTTAGTTTGTATTTCTAACTCTTTTGTATATATTTTAGATCATTTGTACGATTGGTATATTGAACATTTATTAATGAAGCTGGTTCCATCCCAAAAGAATTTTAGATGTATAGCGAACTCTTACTCATTGAAGTGCGAGTTTGTTACAAGGTTTTTGCTTGAGGTCTTGGCAATGGGAAATCTTGTGTTAAAGAAAATTAAATTATATTTCATGTTTGTATGCTGAAATAAATCAACTAGTGTTGGGTTGTGAATTGAATGTGTGCCCCCTGGCAACCAACACAAAAACAAGCGTTAAAGAAAAGCCAGTAAGGTGGGCTTGCACAGCATGCAACATTAAGTTGACATTTAAGAAGGGAGATTTTTTTGCAGCACAACCACACAATACCTTTCAATTTATTTCCACTTGCTACCCGTCCCCCTTTCCCTCCCCCAGTTCTGTGTAAACTATTTAAAGCCTGAAAAATGGCATGCAGTGTGAATAAGCTCAATCCAGCGTGTTGACGGGAAGATGTTTAGTGGTTTTATTTATTTTTTTCGGGTTTTTTTTCTAAGCTCCTGATATTTCAATGCATTTTCTCAGTCTTCTACCGAACCCCAACTTACCCACCCTTCAGACTGGGATGCATTACACATGGATTTTAAACCCCATTGCTTCATCCCTTTTTCCTGTGGAGGTTTGAGAAAAGCTCCTCTCCAAGACTTTTTAAGTAGCTCATCTCATCACTCTAAGCATATTTGTAATACATCGTATAATCTCGCTTAACTTTCTGATAGCTCGTCTCGGCGGATTACGAGCAGCCAGCTGCCACTTCTTCTTGCCTGATGTAGTCTACCAATTACATGTAACTTTGATTTTCTTAGGACTCCACAGTCTAAAGGCTAAGCATACTGAAAAATTGTGGTTGGTTTCTTGTTCCTAGAGTTTTCTTTGAGCAAGTCACGTGAATGATGGTTTCATGAAGCATATGCAGAACGGCTTTCACTCCAAGCTTGTGATTGTTGCACTTCTTGTGCACTTACAGGGTGTTAACCCTCTAAAGTACTGAGTAATATAAGGTAACTACATGGGTTTAAGATTAGGTTTTAGGCTCAGGGTTAGTACCAAGTTGTAGGATTGAAAATAATCCAAGATATTTTAAATGAACAAAGACATTTGCTTTACTGGTTTCCCTCTTTCTACCACAAGGACCATTTGGAGTTCCCAAAGACACAGGGGGGCTGATAGTGATCAAGGCCTGTAGGCCAAGATGTGTGTACGTTGGGGGTCGATGAATTATCACACCTTTAGTATGGTGGGGGAAGTTGTAATTATCTGATTGGTCAGTTTGAATGTCTCACATTTGGGTTTTAGTCACATGGTCAGGGAAAGGATAAAAGAAGATTGAAACTGTTGCTGTGTCTCTTTTATTCTCTGGATCCCTTTCTAGGGTCTCTCTCTCTCTCTCTCTCTCGTAACATTTTACATATATACTGGGTAAGATTAATGGTATAAGTTATCATCATCTCATACATCTATTTTGTAACTATTTTAAGTGTAACCATAACCATATTTTGGCAATAAACCTTTTCAATTACAAATAATGTGCTAACTAGTTTGCATTTGGTATTAACTTTGAAGTGCTACATATTGCAATACAATATTGTCACTCTCTATAGCAACGCTCTCCCACATATTAAGCTATTGTAACTGTGCTTATTTCCGTCGTTGGTATAAGTAGCAGTGGGTGGAATAGACAAGAAATGTAGAGTTTTCTACCATCTTGCTAATAACGTTTCTTTAGTCATTCGGCAGTCTTGCAGACTGAACCCCTGCAGGAAATCAACCCTTACAAAGTCATAACCCAGTTATAAGCACAATAAGTACATAGTATGCATATGCAGAACTAAAATAACAGTCTTGTGATTAAAGACAGCAGGACCTATCAGATGTGTCTGGTGAAAATATTGCTTATGTTGCTGTATTTCAGACATTCTCTTGAATAATTGCAATCAATGGTTTCTTTATCTATTATAGACTCACATGTAAGGTACAAGGTAGTTATTGTGTTGTACAGTAGGGGTGTCCAAACCTGCTCCTGGAGGGCCACTGTCCTGCAAAGTTTACTTCTAACTTGCCTCAACACACCTGCCTGAAGAGAATCTGGTTCAGGTTTGCTTAATCAGGGTTGGAGCTTAACTCTGCGGGACAGTGGGCCTCTAGGAGCAGGATTGGACACCCCTGTTTTTTCTTTATTTCTTTTTTTTTGTGTGTGTGTGTGCAAAAAAAAACATTTGCTGCTATGTAGGTGGGATATGGTTAAGGTTAAGGACAGATTTTGTGGTGTGGTTAAGTTTAAAGGTGGTTTAAGGGGTAGGATCAACAGTGTAATTATAGCTGTAATTACATAAATTAATTAGATTTAATTACATGCAGGTATTTTTTTAAATACAAGTATGACATAAAAATGTGTGTGCATTGGATCTAATGATTAATTTAAATGCTAATACATAGAAGACACTTAATATAACGTAGGTAACCTTATCAGCATGGCTCATGAATATTAGGTGACATGACGTTCACTTGGTAGTTGTACTTGATTTTACTGAATAGCAATTGGCCGCTAGCCATGTTAGGATTACGAATTACCTATTGCAAGGTCATTCGATCCACGAAAAAGGATTCCTGCTTTGTCTTAAAGCTGTTGTTCCATGTAGCCAGATTTTATATATTTTTTTCACTATATGGCCAAGCAAAATATCGCTCTTATAATAATTATTACAAAAGTAGTTATAAAGGTTGCTACACCCCCCAGAATTAGTATTTTTCTAAGAACATGTCAAAATGATTAAACAAACATCCATATGCTGCCATATATTGGTTATGGAGGAATTTACTGTATGTATGTGGCCTGAGCAATCAGATTAAAGCTATGGTCTACGATTTCAAAGATTGTTCATTATTAATAACCTCGTTTAGATGCTGGTTATGGTTCTACAGTAAAATCCTAACAATATGAAGAGAAAAAAGAATGAAAAAAAATCCATTCACTCTATTGGGTGTACAGCTGCAGAGAAGTTGACCAATGTAAGCTGTCCGGCCGGACAGCTTTCATTGGTCAACTGCTCTCATCCAATCCCCCGCTCCACTTGAAACCACCTGGCGCTTTAGAACATTGCATGTGTTGCTAATCTTGCGTGTTTACTACCGGTGATCACAGCTTGACTGAGTGACGTTGTTCAGGTCGTTTCCCGGTGGGAGGGATCAGGTAGCACAGAAGGGAGGGGGGTGTGTGTGGAGGGGCGGGATGAGTTTTTTAAAACTTCCCAGCTTTCTCGACCGATTTTCAACATCGTAGACTACAGCTTTAATTTAGCAGAGTTGCATCTGATATAAGTACATCTCAAACCACATTCTGCTTGCTGTCCATCTCAATCGTGTCTCGACGGGCATTTAAACTCAGTCTTTTCATGCTCTGATGGCTGCCCGATCAGTAAAAACGTGTGAAAAAGTGACCAAGTGTAAATAAACCCCAAAACGTCCAAGATTTGTGTACATGTTCAACCAATTACTGCACACCCAGAGGCCTAAAACAAATTCAACTAGTATGCCTGTATAAAAATCATCTTGTTCTACACAGATGCTCGATGTTATCATCTATGCCCTGCAAAAATGGATTCTGCTCTCCAAGTGACACTTGAAAATGCGGGTGTCCTGAAGATATGAAATGTTGCAGATTGAGTGTGTCTGTGTGGAAGTTTATGCGTATATGAGAGAGAATGAGTCAAAGAGCGAGGCGGAGAAGGAGCGAGAGAGACTTACTGTGCAGTCTTAACAGTGGCATGTTTGTTCTTCTTTCAGTATGTGTGATGCCTTGAGACATCAGTGAGCTCACAGCTGCAATGCTTTGGACACCGGCGAATGAAATGTCAGACACCCGGGGACAAGACACAGATCTCAGCCTCAGCGTATCGGAATATCAACACAGCCCTCAAGCTAGATAAAGAAATGAACTGCTAAGAAAGGCGTGTTTTCCCAAGATTCTAGTGAGATGGTTTCCCTTTTCATGCATAGCAATGTCCTCTGTGTTGAGAGAGATGGATGACTTTAGTTCGGTGTCGCTGTACCAGTTACTGTCCCTTCACGTGGCTCTGATCATCCTTGTCCAGCTCAATTTCATACTGGCTGTCTCAGGTCACATATCAACCAGATCATACACTATTTATGTCTCTGTATCAGTTTTATATGTGATCCAAGCAAATAATTTCAAATTAAAGTTGACTATCAACAAATTCCAATTACATTTTCGCAGTGCAAACAGAAGACAAAAGGTTATACAAAATTATGTTCTGCTAATATTATAACATAGTGCACTGAAAAATAGAGTAATTCATGTTTTTTTAAAATGTTTTTTTTTTTTATGTTTTTGAATGAAGTCTCATGCTCACCATTTATCATGCTCATTTATAATACAGAAAAATAGCAAAAACAGTAAAAAAAAACAGTAATATTGTTAAATATTAAAACCATTTTAAAGAACTTTTGATTTATATTTTAAAATGGCAAAGCTGAATTTTCAGCAGTCTTTACTCCCGTCTTCAGTGTCACATTCATCATTCTAATATGCTGATTTGATGCTCACTTATTATTGGTGACGTGATTTACCCTAATGCGCTATCGATTTGAGACCAAACTCTCTCCATCTCTTTCAAAAATATAGCAAACCAGTTCGGAGAGGCCGTGGCAGCGTAGCACAGAGCGGCTTTGCTCAGTGGGAACTGTGACCAGAATACCAGATGTAACCATTTAATTAATAAATTCAATGCAGCACATTAAATTCTGCTGTCCGCCATTGAGTAACCTATTCACGCCTCAGTCTGTGTGACGGTACTAACACTATTACCCTGTGCTATGGAGGATATTTAATTAACAGTGTGAATTTTTATGAGGAAGACTATTTTCTATGCTTGAAAAAGGCAGACGGACTCATTCTTGAGGGGGAGAATAAGAGCTTGTCTGGTCTCCAAACAACTCTGGCCACAAATCAGAAAATGTCTGTTCCAAACAAGTTATAACAACTGTTATTTACACCAGACTTTGCCTCGGTAAATGGAGGGTGCCTATTTCGTGTGCTGTCCAAATAAAAGCTGCAATTTAGACGAAGCTTGAAATATTTGAGAGGAACGATACGGTTCAAACACTGCTTTAACAAAACCTCCTTTTGAAAGTACACTGCTGCCTTTTAAAAGCTTGTGCTTTTTATATGAAGCCTGGGGCTATATTTGAAATCAAGCAGCATAGCCAATAATCCTATGAGTCCGACACATTACATCTTTATCTAAGATGACTAAGACATCAGAGTTCTGACAGGAAATTACTGTGACAATATGCATTTGTTCATAAGTGCAACTCAATATGCGGGGTGTATGAAGCAGAATTAGACAAAGACAAATGTGTAAACCTGAGGCAGATCTTGTGCCTAAAGTTGATGGCAAGTCAGAAAACCTGCCGCAGACATCTTATAGCTCACTGGAGGCCATGAAAAGAGGCACTGGCATAAAACTGATGGATGTCCCTGCCCACATCGGGGAGTTTAGAAAATTGATAGAGGAACAGACGAAAGAAGCTCAAGATTTCTATCATGACTGTAGTAATAAACTATGGTGTGAATGAAATATTAGCATGTTATGAAGACAGTCTGCCAAATTTATGCCACTTAGCATAATGTAATATTGAATAATTTTCTCTTCATTTGTAAGATAGACCAGAGGAACGAAAGATATCCAAATTGTATAAAATGAGCTACATCTGAACCTGTGCCCTAGAGCTGCACCATTATTCAAACGAATCTGTATTGACAACGAATATTTTGAACGAATCTCTCGAATGAATGATTCAATGACTCGACCATAAATACTTCACTTGTTTCATTACTGGATGAATCAGCGTTTTTGAACGAATCTCTCGAATTAATGATTCAATGACTCACCCATAAATACTTCACTTGTTTCATTACTGGATGAATCAGCGTTTTTGAACGAATCTCTCGAATGAATGATTCAATGACTCACCCATAAATACTTCACTTGTTTCATTACTGGATGAATCAGCGTTTTTGAACGAATCTCTAGAATGAATGATTCAATGACTAATATATTCTTTTAACAGTCACTTGTTGCCACCTTGTGGCAAAACAATGCAATCGATACATCGTTATTTAAAGTGCCAGATAGGTGATTTTGATCACTACCGTAGACATCAGAGTTTATATCTGAACTATAACTTTTATCTCAGTACTCCTGTGATAATTTGAATATTTGTAATGCAGAAATAACAATACTGTGTGGTTGAAAATACTGTTTGTGAATTTGTTTCATACTTATATGACAGATGCTCTCTCTGGGTCAGTAAGCATGGGTGCTAATTTAGGACAGAATATCACTTAAACTTGCATGCACAAAATTATTTTTATTTCCATGATGATACCTGGATGCCACTCATATACAATGTGATGAGTCATGTGACAATAACAGGTATGTTTGCATCCAATAATGCTTGTCAATTGGAATGAATCCAATCAGAATTCAGATGCTGAAAGTTCTGTTTATATGAACCCTAAACATTACAATATGATTCACACATTAATTTACATGTGCATCACATGTACTGTATTTCAAACAAAGTCAGTGCATGTGTAGTGCAGTAACCGCAATCAGAACCAGAGAAAGCCACCGCGATAATGTCACAGGAAGCGAATATAATTGTCATTTTTGCCTTGATAGCATATCTAAAAAGAAAATGACATTTTTGTCAGAAGAGCTTTTTAGCTAACATTTAGTAAGCATTCAGTCTCAACCAGTGACGCAAATAAAAATACATGCATTTGTATGACGTAAAATGTATGTAAACATGCATCACATCAATGCATGTGTGTGCAATGTATTTTTGAATATGACTGAGAAAATAGTCAGATTCAAGTGTTTACATGCTTATTTTTTCCTGTTGATTAGAGTATTTCAGGTCCACACCAATCGGATCGAAACAAAGTGTTTCCATAAAGGCTTTATCGGAGCAATTGAGCCATCAGTCTGATTATAAACGGATTATTTGGGTAGATGTAAACATAGCTAATGTTGCATGCTACTATATATAATAAAAAATACTGTTTCATTGTTTTTTTTATGTCTTGGTAATTAGTTTATATTGTGCAGTATTCAGCAGGCAATAACCAAGTATTCCAATCCGAACATGGTCCACATCTTTATCCTATACATGAGTGAAATCCATTCAGCTCTGCCTTAAAATGTGCTGTCCATACCAGTTAGCAACATTAGTCAACATGACTTTGACTTATATCAACGAGACTACTCTGTCATTAAGAGTTTAAGGCCCATTCCTCCATGCCAACAAACCCTGAGCAAAATAAGCCAATCAATTCCCCTGCCAGCACTATTTAGTCTGACATCTCAATCTAGACGATATGCCATGCCTCAAATTCTGCCATTATCTTTGCTCAGAACATCTAGCAAATCCCAGCATCCCATAATCAATTTCCTCTGGGGGTGCTATGATCCTCTCTATCCATCACCTGCAATACCTTATCAGTAATACAAGCAAAATAAATAAGCTAACATAGACTACCTCAGTGCCAGCTGGTTTTGTTTCCTTCGCCTCGGGGGAAACATTGTGCCTCGTGGGTAAGTTGTTAAATAGGTAATTCAACATGGTTTTCAAACTAGAGGAGCTTGTGGGACAAGGCCTAGGCCAGCTACCAAATTTAGTAAGAAAGAACCCGGTCAGATCTGCTGACACAAGCCCTTATACTGATTTAAAATAATTCATATTGTCCATTGACAGCACAGCCAGTGGTGTAACTTCTAGCAACAATCCAATCAGTGAAAGGCTTTTTTTTTTTAAAGGGGATGAGAAATGGCGAGACTGCTTTAGCTGGCATGTTCTTATGTTTAACTGAAAAATGACTTTGGCAGAAATTTTTCCTTGCCCCAGAATTTTGCTGTGCAATGCTGTTTCAGAGTCCAGGGACTGCACTATGTTGGGCAGACTTTTGATGGAGCAGATCTCTGATACTTTATCATCTGCTCAATAATTGCATTCATAATTACATTTGAGGCAGTTAGTATCCTGAAAGAGTTGATCCTGAGAGAATGGGCTAAAGCGGTGGATTTAAAAGTGTGAGGTGTCAGTGTATAGAGTATCAGTGAAGAAATGAAGTAAAAAAAAAAATAAAAAAAAATAAATAAAAATGAAATAAAATGATTCAAAGTGAACTGGAAATTACAAGACGACTGATACGATCAGCTTATTAGGTCAGAACTCTGCCTCTGTGGATGTGGTTTTGTGTGAAAATAAATCCTGGTTAACCAGGGCTGTAAAGTGCAATGAAAAAATCTGTAAATTTATCACAGTAGCACACGTGCAATTCAGTTTTGCATTTGAGTGAGGCAGAGCCGTTGTTTGTGAGAAGTCGGAGGGTTTTTTGTGCTTGTTTGTGTGTGAGGTTAATCTAGGGCTGCTCAATTAACCAAAAGTAAACCAAAATTGCAATCTGTTTTATGAAATTGCAAATGCTGCAATTATTAAACGAATAGATCTATGCGAGGAATGTTTCATGGTAAAGCACAGCACTGTGTTTTTTTTATTTTATTTTTTCAATAGGCTTGTTCTTGTTCTTGTTTGAATGAGCTCGGATGAGTCGAGGCTCGTCCCACTTTCCCTTTGATTTCTAGCACTGCACATACAGATGAGAATGTACGTTAAAATACATATTTTAACATGCATCAGATATGTATCTTTCATCTCTCATATCTCTCGTTCTACGCCAAAAAAACAACAACTAGTTGTTCAGTTCGGTTCCGTACACAATGTGTAGAAGTTTTGTAAATGCAGTTGTCACCTGCATTTTTGTCACTCCCGTACTGAACTGTGTGTGTACAGAGTGTGATTAAGCACTAAAAAGTGAATTGCCAGCTGCAAACTGGTAGTTTTACACCTAGACATGCTTACACCTAGAGTGTTTTTGCAAGTACCTATAGCTTGTCAAAGAAGAAGCTCACTATCTGAGACTTTGAAAACCCCTTGGGGTCATATAGTAATGAATGTTAAGACATAGCCTACTAAAGGGCTTTTATACCCTCCATATTTTCAGAGGAATTATTAGCACTAGCAATATTGGGTGTTCAAAACAGTCTTAGAACTGCTGTTCTGTGTTATTCCTTTGAAGTGTAGATGTGGGTTGTTAATGCAATAGCAGGTGTGCTGACCTGCTACTGAGTCCAGGGTCTCCGCTTTCACACTTTGCCAAACACTATTACCATATTCTTGTTTCAAGTGGTGACCACTAAGTAGGCGAGAAGGCATCAAGCATTGAAGGGAAGAAAGTAGCCTATTCACTAACACCTACTTTGATAGAAGCTGTCTTTACTTGCAGTGCACTGAACAAATACAAGCATTGTATCATGCTGTAAACTTCTTACTTTAACTTAATTTGTGCTGCAAATCTCTGTGCCTTAGGTTCTCTCTGTGTCCAAAAGTCTCATATAACGAGGCTCTAAGTAAGGATTAGCTAATGAACATCTGTTTCCTTAATTCAAGGCAAGACAAGGACCACAATGAATCTGTAAAATGAGGTCTGTTATAGCTTCATACTATGGTGCCTTTCCATGCTCATGGGCTCTCATTTCCAGAGACATTTCTTTGAACCAATCACAACAGGAATGACGTCCCATCCAATTGGCTAAAGTTTGATTGGTTGATGGCACCACACGAATGTGCAGAGCCCTTCACTACCGACTATTCTGAAATGTTATGTTAGGCAGCAGACAGGGAAGTCTATTTCACGGATTTAAGAGTCCTCCAGTAAAATTGTTCACTGGCAATACATAATAAAGTGAAATATAGATGATTTTTATATTGCTCACAAAAAAATGTTGATAACTACTTCTGAATGGCTGTGAATGGAGACAAATCAGAACATAAGAAATCTGCCTGTTGCCAAAAAAAATGCATTTAGATTTGCTTCAATTACTGAACACATACTGAAATATAACAGCTCTGTTCCAAGTGAACTGACTGCCTACAGAATCTGCATGTTAAGATAATAGGAAAGCTTCCGACATGAACTCTCTTATAAAATGTATAGCCAACTTAATTATGCTGCCTCATGCTACACGCTTATATGTAAGGAAGGTTGGAAATTTACTAATTTCTGTATCCAATACGGATGTCACTTCACGTGACAAAAGAACAAACGACTCGAGACTCGAGAGGTTAACAAATCATTTATGTTTCCTGTACAGAGCCTATAAGCCTATGCACAGTCAACGCAAAATGAACGAATCGATCATGATCGACCCATCACTAAAAACTTAATTTGGCCAGCTTCTAAGACAGCATTGAATGAATATTTGATAGTGAAGGCGATTCAAGAATGCTTTGCAACAATCTCAGTGAAAATAATAAATAAATACATTTAATTACATGGTTCACAACATACAGTGTATTCACAATATACATGGTTTCAAATCAGCTTTAAAAAAAAACAAAAAAAAACATGATTTTAAGGTTTATAATATCTTAATTTCTTCATGGCTTATAGTCAAATATAGTAGATTAAAGCTGGGCGATTATATAGTTTACATTTTGTGGCAATCAAGCATTTATAGTGTGTTTTATTATTCAACCCCCTGAATAGAATCCCTCACAACAGCTCAACTTTGCAAAACAGGTGTTGTCTCAAGTATACCTGATGCAACTAATCAAGGGATTCATGAGTTGCACCAGGTGTGCTTGAGCTACAACACATTAAATATCTGAACTGGCTAGGTTTGTTAAGTGTCACGCTTGACTGCATGTAAGAAATAAGTCCAAATAATGGTCCAAAAAGTTAAGAGAGAGCATAATATCGTCGCCCTTTACAAACAAGGAACAGGATACAAAAAGATAGCAAAGGCACTAAATATTCCTAGAGACACAGTTGGAAGCATAGTTCACAGGTTTAAAGTTAAAGGAACACTCCACCGTTTTTTTAAATAGGGCTTATTCACCTTCTTTCCTACATTTAGATAGGTGGGCAAATGCATTTTTGTCTCAGTGCATGCATTGTTTTAGTTTGACAGGGTCGGCGCTAGCTTAGCTTAGCATAATGAATGGAATCCTTTGTTGCCAGCTAGCATGTCCTGAGTAAAAGTGATATAAAAAAATTAAAAAACCCACCTAATTACTTCTTGTGGCCTGCGTATTCACAACAAGTACAAATAGCGATGCAGATTAACACTAGACGATTTCCTATGCAGATATTGACTTGGGACTATATTAGGGGGAAGCACAGGTGAAGCACTGCTACTTGGGCGCAGAGATATCACGCCCAAGTAGCAGTGCTTCGCCTGTGCTTCCCCCTAATATAGTCCTTAATATATAAGTCAATATCTGCCTAGGAAATCGCCTAGTGTTAATCTGCATCACTATTTGTACTTGTTGTGAATACGCAGGCCACAAGAAGTAATTAGGTGGGTTTTTTAAATTTTTTATATCACTTTTACTCAGGACATGCTAGCTGGCAACAAAGGATTCCATTCATTGTGCTAAGCTAAGCTAGCGCTGACCCTGTCAAACTAAAACAATGCATGCACTGAGACAAAAATGCATTTGCCCACCTATCTAAATGTAGGAAAGAAAGTGAATAAGCCCTATTTCAAAAAACGGTGGAGTGTTCCTTTAAAGGAACAGTGGTTACACTACCTGGACGGGGCGGAAAAATAAGCTATCAACGGCGTCAACCAGATTTCTGAAAAGGCAGGTTTCAGAAAAAACCATAGAGTGACTGCAAAAGACCTGCAGCAAAACTTGGTGGCAACAGGTAGTGATGTTTCAGCTTGCACAGTAAGGCGCGTAATAAACGCATACGGTTTCCATGTCATAACTCAAAGACGTACACAAGCGCAAGAAAAGTGCTCAAAATCATATAAATACGCCACCGAAGTTTTGGGATTCTGTTCTGTGGAGCGATGAAACAAAACTGGAAATTTTCTGCCCTATGGATCAGCGGTATGTCTGGAGGAAGAAGAATTAAGCTTATGCTGAAAAGAAAACTGTCTACAGTTAAGGATGGTAGTCGCTTGGTGATGCTCTGCGGCTGCTTTGCATCATCTGGCATTAGAAACCTGCAGTGTGTGGAAGGCAAGATGGATTCATTGAAGTACATCAGGAAATTCTAGGGGAAAAAAAAACTGAAGCTTGTGCATCATTGGACCTTCCAACAGGACAATGATCCCAAGCATCCCTCAAGTCCTGGAAGATTGTATAGTGGCCATCACCGTCACCTGACTTAAACCCCATAGAAAATATCTGGTGGGCTTTGAAGGTGGCGGATGCAGAAAGCAAACACAAGAATATTACTGAACTGGAGGACATTGCTCATGAGGAATGCTAAGATTCCTCAGAAGTGCTGCCAGAATCTGGTTATACATCTCATTAGCAGCAAGTCATAACAGCAAATGGGTGTTCTACTAAGTACTAAAGTACAGTACAGTACAATCTTCCGATACTAAATACTGTTAATAAAATATTTTGTTTGTGTGTGCCATGTATTATGCATGTTAGCGCTTCACAATAATTAAGCTGCCCAAGTTTTGCATGACAAGTGGATCATTATCTTAGCAACACTACATTGCACACTATACAGTATATAGCAAACTATTTTGGAATCAGTTGTAAGTGAGCTTCCTATGAGGAGTGCTATTTGTGTTCTGCATAATATAGACTGTTCCAAATTAGTTACTTATGAGGATTCATCTCACACATATGGTTATGAAGCAGCTGGCATTTCACAAGGTTTTGGAACTGAACAAATTATTCAGGTATGACTTTATATAATACGAGTGCTTCACAAACGTGGCAAGGATATTTTTATATATTAAAGATATGATTGTAAAGTAGATATATATTTCTTGAAAAACCGCAGAGCACAACACAAACAGTTTCCCCTAAAACATGTCGAGACTATATAAAAATATAAAAATCTTTACCTTCACAAAAAGACTTGAGATCCTATGAGCACACCAGGACTATAACAGACCTGAATATAACCCCAGCGTTTGGGTAACGCATGTATTTTATACTGTTGGTACCTTAAATTCATTAAAGCTCAACTCCAGTATTCAAGACATCTCTGCTCTGCCAAAGCCTTTTAACTTTCGCTATTCTAAACAAATCTTGGCATATCCATCTGTCTGCGTAGCAACTACCATTTGCAGTGTAGAACGTCCCAACACCAGTCATGAGTGAGTGACCGTTTGCCAAATCAAAGTGACGCTGTCACGCAACGTAATAAGGCTAGCAGTGGTTCCCAGAGATGCCAAGCATAAACAAGTCTGATGTGCTTCTTTGTATCACTGTGATTACATTTGACTTTTAGATTTAATTTTTTATTTTTTTATTTGCCAATACATTGAAAATGGCAGGGCACTTGCATTGTTGTGCTCTCTCGTCACTTCAAACTATGAGATGGAATCGATCATAGATTTACTTCAGCCATGCAGGTGCTAAATGATATAGCGCCCACTTTAATATGTAAAACCATTTAACAGCGCATTGCAATCACGTACATAGAAGAACACATGTTGTCTAATTAAGTTATTTTGACTTGCAATACACTGTTCCATATAGCTAACTAAGAAATAAGAACGGAATATGTAATGCCTGGTTTATAAATAGATCTACACAACATCCACATAGGTTTTTCATCTACATGCAATAAAAAAAATAAAAAAAGCAATATCATAGTTGAGCAGACGGGGAGTGTTGTAAAATTTCACAAGATGTGTTCACAATACATAAGCCTACATTTTCAACAAACGCGAAAGCTTGTGTTATAGTACACACACATTGTATGTTAAGTTTTAATTAAGAAAAACCTTAACATGCTTAAGTCAGCACAGCTGTGATCACCTGCGGCGTTCAGCGTGCAGCCTTGTGTCTATGGCCAAATTGAGATCACAATGATTTTCAGGGTTACTTACAGCACAATTGCAAGTGTAATATTGGCCAGTTAGTTCCTATTTTCCTTCTGTCAATTAAACCGTTCTAAAATAAGCCAAAGCATTAAACGTTGTGTGTCACCAAGCAACACACAGATCTGGAACCACATATATAAGATTGGTACAACATATACATATATCTTCTTCCCCTACTCAAAGCATTCTATATTGGCTCTAACTCAAATTTATATGTACTTACAATGCAATGTAGTAGTTATACAAGTTTTCCAAATCCCATCTCTCCCCTCCCAAGAAGGGAAGCAGGCTAAAATGACATGGTTGCTTCAACAAATGTGTTTTTATTTGTATTTGCTTTTTAAAACTATGTTGATGTTTCGTAAAGTTTAGTGTAGATGGTACGTTATTTTCAAACGTGATCAAGAATGAACCTTTTAGCACCACTCACCGGACATTTCATTTCCAAACTGGAAACAATGCCTACAACAACCAATGTAATAAAACATTGCCAGATAAAACTGAGCTTTTAACGCCACTAACAGCACTTTTTTACTAAATTTACACAGTTTAGAAACAAGCAGTAGATTTCTAAACTATTATAAATTGTACCAGATTAAATAGGAATGCTATATTCAAGTTTGACAGACATAATTACAGACATTGAAACAAACTGTGACAAATTACAGGTTATTACCTACAGCATTATTTAATTATGTAAATATATATATACACATTACGTAATTTATACATCTTAATTTTATTATTTAACGGGATTCATATTGTAATTTAGCATTAGTTGTACCCTTACTAAGCCTTTGAGTGTCCATTCAACATTGGTAAAGGCCAAAGTAAAGATACAGAATAACAAATTCAATCTGATAATGTAAACACACTCTCCAACCCTCACAAAGGAGCTTACCGGGCATCCTACTGTTTTCTATTAAATCAAATAGACTGTGCATATGATATTGTGGGTGCAAAGGACTGACAGAGGACACGATGAACACATGACAAGCCTGCATGCGTCCAGGAGAGATTTGATGGTGAGCTTTCAGCATGAGGCACAATGAACCCCTTTGAATTGAAATAGCTGATGTCTTCAAAGAAGCTGCTTTCCAGCAGTCACCTTATGGTGTGGCGTCTGATCTCAAAGACAAAAGCTTGGTTGCGGTGTTTCCATATGGAAGGCATTTGATTAGTTTCCATATTAAATTATCACTCTGAAAGAGGGGAGGTGGGGAGGACATTGTGAGAGGAATTACTGAGAATGTCAGTATTCAGACGCACTGTCCGGGTGGTAAGAAGTGTGGCAATCAGGAAAATGTGTCAAGAAATGTCCACGAATCCTGTTACAACCTTAAAACACTAGTAGTAGTGGATAATTGTACAAAATAATACCTGTTGACATGCACACATAATCAGCTCCATATGTATGGCTTTTCTGATGTAATAAACTTGCTCAGTAGTTCACCTGGTATCAGGGGCGTCGGACTGGGGGTAAAACCAGTACTGATTACCAGGGCCCCAAAGGGAGAGAGGGCCCTTGAAAAGTCTGGAATATATTTTATGTTACCTGGACATTTTCATTTCCTAATTAAATTTCCTAATGAATGTCAGATGAAATGTATAGTTAGTGTATTGGCTGAATAACTTTATTGATTGACTGACTGGTCCCACCCCTTGCTAATGCACCAAATGGTTTAGTCCATCTGCACGCATTTTGTTTATGTTAGTTAGTTCAGCATCTGGAGAAGCGCGAACTTCTGCTGTAGAAATGTCTTTCTCAAAGCAAGGCAAATCAGGCCCCCCCAAAATGAAAGGAACGACATTAGAAGGAAAGAAAACAAAATGAGGGGAAACAATTGGTAACTGACTTATTTTCAAAGAAAGGTGAGCACAAACTAGAACACGAAATCTGTAGTGCTAAACTGCTTGAATATCTCCGCGATCGTTAGTGCTAAAAATCAACTGAGACAACCCATTGAAAGAGCAGAACATACACTTTCAGATGATAATTTGGTTATACATCTAATCTGAGGTAAAGGCTAAATAAATAAACTGTACACTAACAATGCTGTTTGCACAACACACCATTATAATAGCCTAAATTGAAACCTGTTTAATTTTAAATTAATAGGCTATAATATCTAAAATTAGCAATAATTAGCAATTATATAGCCTACGTTGAGTGTTATATACAAAAAAAAAAAAAAAAATGTGTAATATCATTTATCTTAAACTTAGTAACCACAGTAAAGTAGGCTAGATAATGTTGAAAGGAGGTTTGAAATGTGTGTGCACACATGACAAATTATCAGGCTACTCTAAGCATTTACAGTTAATAGTTATTACGCTATAAATATCAAGGTCTACAGATTCATGTGTGCAGAGGCCATTATTTATTGTTTTATTTTTTTGAGGAACATGGGGGCCCATCAGGACTGCCTATGCATAGGGCCTGGGATCTTGTGCTACGCCCCTGCCTGGTATAGCGTTGCACTTGCAACTTGAGCGAGGTTTTATGTCGAGAAAAGTACAATTCAATGCCAAATTTATACCTAAAAACATAGATATATTTTAGCATTACATTTTTATCTTAATTGCAGTTGATTGTCTTTTAAAAACAGGCCTGGGTGTAATATATATATATATATATAGTATATATACTTGTATGTTTATGTTCAGATATTTCACTTTAAAGGCAATTATAATTATCTATTAATTGTCATTAAAGTGAAATTACTGAACTTAAATATACAAGCTTGATAAAATTGCTCATTTTAGAAGAAAATTTCAGACGGCACTTAGACGGCTGCTTTTTCTTTCTTTTTTTATGGAATAATGCAAAATTGGATAACAACATAATAGCCGATTGGACATATTTATTTATTTACTTGCCTAGTCAGGGTGGGTGGTAAAAAAAACTTTTGGAAAATGCCTACCTTGTCAACCATGTAAGAGGTCTCAATCAACATTCATCATAGGAATCTACAACATACATATACAGCTGAGACTGCTGTGTACAGATAGTAATGAATGCTTTCTCCAGCCGGAGTACAGGGCTGGTTGAGGTGTGCTTGCGGTGAATTACACTCAACACTGTTGCATTAGTTGAGTGCTGTCTGATGCATTATTCACTTGCAAATGATGGAAACATGTAGCCCAGAATGACAAAGTCTCAAACCCTCTAACACTTTCCATCTAATAATGATAATGGTGTTTTTGAGATTGTGACTATTACTGTAAACAGCAATGACCGTCTCCTGGTATTAAAACACTTTTCAGTGCAGAAAGGTGGAAATGAAGTGAGAGAGTTTGGTACAGATACAAATCTGCTTTTACTGTAGTTCATTTATTATTTTGTCCAAGCTTTTTCACTGCAATACATACTTATGTGAATATGTCATTGTTTAGAATCTGATGAATCTTTTCTGTCAGGAAGGTCTGAGAGCAAGCTGTATAAAGGTTGGCATTTTTAAAGGCCAGCTCATTCGGTTTTGCCATGACCTCTGTCACCTTGAGTTCCATTTGATTTCCAAAGGAAAAACTAAATATAAACCACCACCAGACATGACCTTCTGTGTAACTAAGAGTATGAAACTATTAGTGGTCAAGGGAAAGGGGTTATAAAGTCAGGGCTATAAAGTTACAACTTGTTTTTTAAATGCTCTATACGTAAATAGTTTGCAGTCATTCATTGAACATTTGAAGGACAACATTCAAAGCAAATTCAAGTCAATGTTTCTGCCAATTATTGAACTCAAATTTGAATAAAAAACAAAATATTTGTAACATTATTTTGCATGACCTAATTATTGCCAATACTACAGCATTTTTACACAAAAACAATGTTTTAATATGCAAAACTTTACATGTATTTTTTTAATATACATCTTATTTACTTCTTTACATGTATCCTATTATACAATATTATATGTCTTTGCTTCTTTCATGTTTGGTGGCACGTTCAATGTGAAATGTCCAATGAGTGGCACTAAAAGTGTTCTTCAGAACAGATGAACGTGAATAAGGCAACGTTTTATTAAGCTGGTTGTTGTACAGCAGTTTGGGAAAGAAATATCCTGTGAATGATGCTAAATCAAGTTTGAAAATAACATACGACCAACACAAAACACCTGAATAATAGTGTTAACATAAGCAAACATGTAATAAAAACACATTTGCTGAATCAATCATGCCATTTTATGTATCTGAGGTCTTTTTCGAGTCATGACTTGTGTTTCGTAACATAAAAATATGTTTTTATTAATCAATAATCTGCCCCTGCAATAATAATTTTGTTCAAAGGGAAAAATATGTTACTGTTTACTGTCACTACTGTTGATTTGAGCGGAAATGTATAGGTTTTTGGAGGGTTGCAAACATGTAGGTAGAGGCACATTGTTTTAATAAGCCTGTGTTGTATTTACTATACACATTATATGATATATGCATGTTATAATAGGCCAGGCACTGTATTTCTATCTATCAAAGGTGTCTGAAAAAGGTTCCCTGCTCTAAATTAAATAAACGAGTGCCTAAAAAGTGACATGATTTATGACTTATCTGAACTATAATTTATCTGCCAAATTGTGTAATTGTATGGTAGCTTTAAAAAAATTGCTCATTTGTTCTGCTTTAAGTATCTTGACAATGTTACATTACCCTTGTATTCTTTTATACATATTCAAAAACCACCAACCCCAAAAGGCAAAATCCTTCCAGATTTTCAGAAACATGCATGAGAAATTAGAGCGGTGCTGGTATTTGTCTTGTTCGTGTGATGCTTAGCTAACAGAGGATTCAGCCTTGAGGGACACCTGGCCTCCAACCAAACTGGCACAATTGTAACCACAGTACTTCTGAGGGGGATCACGTAATGCAAAACCTGTTTCTGGCTTCAATGGTCTGGCTAGAACTAAAAAGTGCCAAGCAGTTGGCAGATGCCCAAGTGGTTGCTAAAATGATGGGCCAATTCTAGGGGGGACGACAAAGAGGTCTTTGTATTACCTGCCCTAAGGACAACAAGCATAATGTTATGCCATCAGGGAAGCACTTCCCACCACCTACAGCAATCCTTTCCAGTTTCAGATGGAAGATCCCCCACAGTGGGAGATTCTTCTAATGCCGAACTGGGTGTAGTTGTTGACGTAACAAACTTGGAGCAACAATGAAGAGGGTACCACAAGTGGATCCTCCTTCATGGTTGTTCAGTTGATTTATTCCATGCACCATGTGAGTGGGTAAAGTTGTGCCAGATTTACTTTTACCAATGTAACACATCATATCTGAATACTACCAAAAGTGCAGGGGTGTAGCAATCATTTCAAATGCAACCACTAAACATTGACCAAGCTTTCTCTAGAGTTTTATCTTTTTCTTAAATCACCTTAGGAGGGAAGAATTTCTAATTTGTTAAACCTGGGAGGACATGGAATTTACTCATTTCATTTACCAAAAGCAAGTTACATTATAGAGGTCCTATTATGCCCTTTTACGAAGTCTTGATATTCTTTTTGGTAGGGCTGTACTGTCCCAGTCGATTAGTCGATTAATTGGTCGATACGTTCTGGTTCGACCAAAATTCTGATTGGTCGATTTTTTGCCGCGTTTATTTCATCAGTTTTGCCGCGCTGAGGCGCGCTCATTTCATCAGGTGGAAAGCACTAACTGCTAATGGGGGTGTTTTCAGAGTACCCTTGTTTCACTGTAACAGTCTGTCTTCAGAACACCCCCCTTGTTTTCACCTTTTTTGGATTAGCCCAACCCAAGAGAGAGCGATAACTAGAAGGTTTGATGCTGAATATTATTTATTTAATTGTGAGAGCGTTTAATAGTCAGTCCTCTTCTAACATGTCAACAACAAAGAAATCGACAGTGTGGCAGCATTTTGTTAAAATTGATAACAGGAAAAAGGTCGAATGCAAAGTTTGCAAGCAACAGTTTTCCACAGCTCGACGACAAACATGACATATCATCTAAAAGTGGTAAGCTCACTTGTCTGCGTTAGCTTGCCCTGTCTGTTTTGAGTAGGCTATATGAACATATCAGAATTTGCATATTTCAATGTTTTAGTGTGATAACCTAACTTTTATTTTTTATTTGTAGCCTAATGCGCAATTGCGCTGTGCTGCTGGTTGTTAGTTTTGAGCCTAGGATGCTTTATTTTTCAGTTATGCACTTTATTTCGTTTCTGCTCTTGATCTGGTTTGTTTAATAAATATTCTTTTTTTTTATTAAAGTGGACGTGCCTTTTGTGTTTATTAAGAGTAAAAGATTAATAGTCTATTCGTGTCTCAGCTGCGAAGCTGAGCTCATATTCAGCCTCGCTCTGTGCGAGGACATGCACGGTGAAATGATAGTGTCTGACAGTTATAACTTATTATTATAACATATGACAAAACTAATTGTCTAAATTATGTTGCATATTCCTCAACAGTTCTTGTGATGATATCACTAGTTGACAACATAGTACTATTTTCGGAAATCATAGGCTATGATATTGCGCAGGTGCACGTGATGCAACGCTGTCAGAGCCGACAGACTCGTGTGTCAGACTCATTTCAGTGCAAAATAATTAGGTTAAAAACTATTTAATATACTGCAAATAGCCTACTAGTTGTTTGTTTATTTATAATTCATTTAGGCGGACAACAAAGCTACCAAGTACTGCGCACAGTGCGCATCTAATTAATTTAACTTTTTTTTTTCTAACGTCATTTTTAGTCGATTTTAGTCGATTTTTAGTCGAAAATTTCAGGACTTCAGTCGACCAAGATTTTCTTTGGTTGAGTACAGCCCTACTTTTTGGGGTGTACTAGAACATGTTTTCATGCTTGATTGTTCAAAAAATGCATTATTTTTCACATAGTTGACATTATTACAGTACCTCTCTCCCCACTCTGGATTCGATGAAGCCCCTCCTTCTGAAATACGAAAAGTGTTGTGATTGGTTAGCTGACCCAGTGTGTTGTGATTGGCAGCGCTAAGCGCATGTTCGGGAAATGTCACGCCCCTCCATAACTGTGAGTTCTTCTCTAGTGTAAATATTGAGGATGGCGTAAATTTTTAACCAATTCGAGCCTGATTCAGACCCTGACAATGTTAACAAACAAGAGGATTGTGCTGAACGGATTTCAAGCACGGATTTCACAGGACGTTTCAGAGTAGTATGTTTTTTTTTTTAATTTATATATTATTATGGATACAATGTTATCCACCATTTAATCATGGTATTTGTTGAAAAACTAAGGCAATACAAACAGTAATCGAACACAAAACCATAGCTAATTTTCCTAAGGAGTGGTGAACCGACTTACAAAAGTGCAAGCTTACAAAAGCTAGAGAAAACAAGCTGTTCTCCATGAAATGTGCAGCACACAGATAAATGTGATACAATGTTCAGGAACAGTGTTAAAAATAAATTAACCACTCTAAGTTTGTCAGCCTTAGGAAGGTCAAATAAATGAGTTTTGGAAATGTGGTGGAAAAAACAGCATCTCTTTGACATAGCGACGTCTTCTCTAATGCAGCTCAACCAGGCCTCGTCCCCTTTTTTTGCGCATTTCGTGGGCGGGGATTATTTAAATGAGTAACATCATGTATTCATAAGATCCGGAAAAATTGTGTTGTAGTCCAAATGAGCCGTTCGTTGTAGTTCTTGAAAAGGGGATTCTGTTTGGACTTTTTAACCTTGCAGATCTTTTTTTATGGTCAAACAGCAACATTACACACTGACTTAAGTTGAAAAATGGAAAAGCATATTAGGACCGCGTTAATGCAGTGCATTGTTATTACATTGACATTTGAATTGAATTGTTAAATGGCATCTTCCAAGCATGAGATACTCAAGTTTGAATATCCAAATATGCAGCAAAGTTTCCTGTTTAAATTCTGCCATCCAACATTCTGCTATTCATCCAGGTTTATTTTCACCTTACAGTTAACACTTTTTTTTTTTGTTGTTTTTTTTTAGACAGCGCTTCCCTACCATTGACGGAATGTTCTGGCTTTCTGTGTTTTCACTGTTATACGGTAGGGGACGCTATTACACATCTTCTGAAAGAGGACTGAATCTCCTGATCAAAACACAAGTGAAGAAAAAGCAGAAACAAGTGATAATGTAAGCAGAAGCATATGTAAAATAACCTAATCATTAAACAGCGTTTAAATCAAAACTTCCTAATGTAACTGAATGAAATGTCGACCCATACCAGGACGGGCTACAAAAACAGGTTTTTCCTCAACTTTTTGCTCAAAATGTTGCTTTTTAATGAAACTTACCCACATTCAAGTGTAAAAAAGAATGCATGAAGCTAGAACAACACATTTATTTTTTTGTTTAAAAGGAGAGGGTCTGTTTTTTTTCTTTTGATATATTGCATGGAGATATTCAAACTACAAAATGTTCTGGGGGCTGTGAAAATGATCAAAAATGCTGGTTCTGGCTGGCAACTTTATTAAAAAACCGCTGGCGGGGAAAGTGTAAAGACACATATATACTTTAAAAATATCCTTGGCAAACACTGAATTATGAGTCATAATTTGTTTTAACAAAATTATTCAATGGAACGTGTGCTGCATTGATAGGTGATGAGACGGGAAAGATCCCACAGTGAGCCATTTCTTGTTATGACTGTGACCTCCTACTAAACCATAGCTGGCAGGAAACTAAAGAACATCTTTAATTTGAAGTTGCAATGACTTCTGTGGGCTGACAGAAAGACCACCAGTGTGCAAATGTCTTTTTAGACATTTAGACAACAGATAGACATGCAAATGTTCCTCTGATATTCTTTTGTAGATGTCGGAGCCAGCAGTTTGACACCGGGGAACCTAATTGAAATGAAAGGAGCAGAGCTCTGAGGCAGAAGAATCAACTGCCTGCCATCCTTGTTTCTAATTATACCAGCTTTTTAGACTATCAGGCAAAGGCCTTGACATAAATATGAGAACATTCTGCCACGTAATGTTTAACGCAACCAGTCTTCTTCCCCCACCTTTGGCTCACTTTTTTTTTTTTTTTTTGCCAATGATTCATCAACCCACCTTTTCTTCTTTTGTTTGTGTGACAAGGAGATTTGATTTTTAATTTGTTTGCTCCTATCATCTTTTTTGAGCAGTGGTTCTGCTTGGATTTCGTGACTTAATTTGCTGCCAGGTTGACTGTGATTCTCTCTTTACCTCACTTTCTCATCTGCACTTTCTATGCTTATTCACACAAGCATGCTTTCAGTTTTTTATGCTGGCTGCAGTGCTCTCCAGGAAGAGTGCTACCATCCAAGATAAGCATGTTTGAAGTGGCAAAACTAACAGCCTGGGGTTAGATAACCCTCAACCTACACTGACAGAACGGAACAAACAAGATGCAAGGCCTCCGCAAAGCATTTTATAAGACACTCTCCAATGGGGAAGTGTTGATCGATAGCAATAAGCATAAAAACAAATCTCAGAGGCCATCGAACACTGCAAGGAACCATCGATTTCCGTGAGACAAGTTAGATCATTAGGGAGACAAGGTGTAGTGCTGTCGCCTCATTGCAAGAAGGTCCCTGATTCGAATCCTGCAGTGGAGTTTGGTTTCCCCCACAAACATGTAAGTGTGTGTTAGCCCTGTAACATTCTGGCCCTCCATCCAGGGTTTTTCCTTATGAGATGTAGGGATACGCTCCATTCAAATTGGATGGATGATGGAAGTTATATCATTAATACATCTGCGCTTGCAACACAATCATCATCCGCATTTAATGTGGATGTAATGGATTGGATTTGCAGCTAAGTGATTCAATGCTACAAGCAACTGTCAGATGGCATTAGTTACATTTAGAGTATGTGTACATGAACAGTGTGATTATTGTCAATGGTAAGAGTAAAGAATGTGGATTGAGATGTTTACATGATATAGGATAATCCTGTTTGAATGCTAAGAATTATCCTTGTTTTCACTAGTTTTGTTGCTATTCCCTTCACCCAAAACAAAATATTAAATTCAAAGCAGGTTTATTTGCCTCAAATGCTAAACACAGTCCTCAGACAATCATGGTAAGTCTCCAGTTGAGCTAGAGATGATCAACTAATGAGCTCGCAATGATGGCAGCGGTCTTGATCATTTCCAGCATCTCTGACACTGTTATAATGTTGAAGTGTGCAGTTGGATGGTTAAAATAGGCAGCCTTGACGCGGTTACTTTATACACAGACATGTTTGTCAGCTCTAGGGTACTCAGCCTCCCTCTTTTTGTCAGAAACACTACTAAAAATGTCTTTATTCTTGTGTTTCCGACCGTCAATAAAGTACTTGACATCTAAGCATGAACTATTTGAAGGCTTCATCTGTTCAGTCATGCTTTCAAACCTTTGCATGAGCATAACATGTCATTCATCTACAGCAGTAACACATGCATTCTTTTACTCAGAGTGGATGCAATCCAATTGAAGTTTGCGCATGTAAAGTGAAATGAAAAACCCAGTTCTCCACATATAAAACCACAGTTATGGATTTGAATTATGGACTTAATTACATTATGATTATCACAGCATAGGCGCTGATTTATGTTTCCACCGGTGGGTGCCTATAATCCATATAACCTTGTGCAAAAAAATAAAAAAATAAATGAAAGCACAAGATTTTGTGTCAGATTGTTGACCCATCGGGATCTGATGTGAGATCCACCAATCAACGAGGTTCCATAATCTCAATCGATTTGGTAATTGGTTAAAGTCCCTGAAAAAGGCAATTAAAAAAATTAAAAAATCTAAACACATTATAAATGTTAGAAATGTATTGCTAAAACATATTACAAAGACTGTGAACTATGAAGTACTGAATTGTGGAGTTAGACCGTTAAACAGTTTTTCACCATTGTTGTGTTCCGGATTTTTTTGGCGGGGCTAAAATGGGGGCTCGATGACGCACTGGAGCCCCTGAGCTCCTGGACACGCCCCTACTTGATGACGTACTGGAGCCACTGAGGCTGCCCCCCTCCCCTATCAGTTCGCCACTCAATCGCGAGTTACAGTCAGTATTATTTACTACAGCCTACAGTTTGCTAGCTAGCTATGCCTTCCTCACGGAAATGCGTATTACCTGGATGGGATCACTTACAAAACAGATCGGTGTCCTTATTTAAATTTCTGAACAACGATCATATCAACAAGAGGTGGATTAATTTTGTGAAGAGCCACCTTGATGGAGAGCTGAGGATCACCACCAACACCCGCCTCTGTAGTGATAATTTTACACAGGATAGTTTTATAAACTTTCGTCGGAGACAACTGGAATTCACTGATAATCCGCTGTTACTGGTGAATGGGGCCGAGCCGACTATCTCTCGCCTCGGCCTTCATCCTCCCATCCCGCCGACAACTGGTACCATCATCGGCAGTGCGTGCCCGCGAGTCAACTTTCCTGCGAGGTTTCAGCGCAGCCAGCGGACACGCCCCCAGCGTTTGAGAGCAGAGAATACTGCTAATTTTTTCAAGATTTTGATAGCTTATTTTATTTACTTGGCTGCTTTTTTATCATTCAAATTTGGTTGGGTGGCTAATAACACATTTTTCTGTGGTGTGACAAACTCAGAACATATACTTAATTCTGTCAGGACCACTATCGTCATATATGATTGACAATTAGCATACAATTTGGATTGGCGGTATGGTTCTGTTCTGGGCGAGAACTCCCTGCGCATCCATGCAGCCTAGCATGGATAAGAGCAGGGAGGGCAGCAATTACCCCCCAAAACACAACCATATGCCAATATCCCCCAAAACCAACTGACAGCGCAATCTGGATGCTTTATAGTTACGTGAGTGAGCCAGGGCAACAAGCATGTTGCCAATACCTGAAAAGCTTGAGCAACAGCATGTTACCAACAATACCGGAAAGCCTTAAGCAACAAGTATGTTGCCCTTACCTGGATGACCTAAACGAGTATGTTGCCAATACCCGCATAAGCCATAGCAACAAGCATGTTGTCAATACCCGAAATGCTTAGCAGTAAACATGCATATTGCAATGAATGACATACCACCTGAAATGAAAAAGTGAAAATTGTGATTTCAAAAATGTATCAACTGCTGCTTGTTGTATATCCGCAGTCCAGTTCCAGTTTCGTTGAGTGACGACTGTAAATGACCTCATGACCTTGTTATACTTGGATGTAGTTTACTTCTGTAGAAAACAAGAAAAAAAAATTTGTTTTTGTTATTTGATTTTTAACATCTCCCCACACTGGAGCAAGCAAGACGCATTGCAACAAGCGTGTTGCTGTAGCCAATTTAACCATTGTACGGGATCTATTGGGGGAAGCTTACACCCCTAGCAGCAGCAACAACTGATACAACAAGCATATTGTGTAAATCAGAGGACCATTGCTAAAACTGCTGTAATTTGGCAGGGGAAGCATACACCCTACAGCAATAGCTCAGACTAGCAGCAACAACTGGTACAAAAAGCATGTTGTATAATCACAGAACCATTGCTAACACTAGTGTAGTTTGGCAGGGTAAGCATACACCCTGCAATAGCTCAGACTAGCAGCAACCAAACTGATACAACTAGCATGTTGTATAACCATAGGACTAGTATTAAACCTAGTGTAGTCCGATCGGAGAAGCATACATCCTCTAGCTCGAGTCATATGCAGTGCGCAGCTAAGCTATGAATACAGTGTGCTTCCTCATTCATGAACATGACTCCCGTCCTACGGATTCCATCGGCTGTGGAGGTGAAGATGACGACTCCCATGATTTCACACTCCTTTACAGGACCATCAAACTATGGTGTTGTTAGTGTTGAATACCAGACCCCTGCGGTGAATGTACTGTGTACCAAGTATGTTACTGATATCTAGATAGCTTTAGCCACAAGCATGTGGTAACTTTAAAGCAGCACGTTGCAATAATCGAATAGAATAAAGAACGAGCATTTTCCAATACAACCAGATAAGCATAAAACAACGCTTGAGCACTACGGCATGCGCTGAGGACAGTATGCGCTATAGCAGTGTTGCTGAAAAGACAGCATATTGCTGATACCTGATAAGCTTAGCACAGCATGTGACACAATGACACCATATAAGCCTAAAACACGCCATGTTCCAAATAACGACTGGGCTAAATAACCTTAAAAGTTCAACAACCATGTTCCCAATAGCAACTAACAGCTTTTAATGCAAGCAGTTTTCAAATAGCCACTAGATAGGCCTAGCCTTAGAACAAGCAGTGTTTCAATAACTTTTATTTATTTATTATTATTTTATTTTTTTATTTACTTAATATACACAGCTTAAATATAGAACCATGTTGAATGTCAGCCTATAAAAATGCAAGCTCTTAAAAATTAAAAATATAAGAATGCATTCAAATGCAAGCACGGTATACAATACACTGACTGTAGCTTTAAGAACGACGTGTTTCCAAGAACTAGATAGAGCAAGCGTGTCCGAAGTGACTCAGCTGAATTGTGACTGTTTACTGTCTTTTTTAAAGGGGCTATATGCATCTTTTTCCCCAAAATAAACGTAACAATAGCCTTTTTATTTTACCATTTATGACTCAAACATCTCCTGATGAGCATACTGACACCTTGTCCGCTCACAGTGGGTGCACCTATAAGCCTGTATCCTAGTTTTCCTATTTTCTGTCGGGTCGGATTTTTCCCGCACTGTCTGCGGATGTGACGTCAAGCGCGTTCATGTTAAACGTTTCAGATCACTAATTTCAGATAAATAATTCTTACCTCAGTAAACATAATGTTGACCTCCTTGCAGCAGATGACTTGTGAAGTGTGCACGTACGAGCGCGCGCTGCGAGAGCGAGCAGAAAGGAAGAGCAGTTCTGTTTTTTGGCCACAGGTGTCAGTCGCGAGTTTAAATTTCAGAAAAAAGCATATAGCCCCTTTAAAGCTGTGCCACAGCAGAATATTTCCGTTTGCACCATGAATTGTTAATTCATATCAAGCAGCTGCTTGAATCTGTGCTGCATAGTGCTAAAAGCACAGCCCGTGCAACGCGATCAGTTGCCGATTACAACACATAATAACGCACATAGCCAATATGATCGCATAAGCCTAGCAAGAGTATTTTAATGAAAACGACTAGCAGCTAAGTTAGATTAGCCCAAGCCACACGTATAGCATTAGCAACAAGCATGTTGCCAAAACCCTGACATATTTTAACAATGAGCAAAAAAGGACTTAGCTTAGCTTTGTGAAGACTTTCAGAGATGAATGGAGAATGAATCACGTCGAGTCCTGTGTCAATAATGCAGCGATGCGAGCAGGCAACTTCCAAATCAGGCAACTTATGATCAATGCGGCAAATCTCGTGTTCAAGTTTAAGATGAATCTGAGGTGAAATCCTTGTGGGAAATGAATTCCTCTTGCTAAATTCCCGATTGCACGATTCCTTGTGAGATGATGTTGTTTGCCTGCCGAATTTCGCCATTTAATTCGCTCCTGAGAAACGCGATAGTTGCTGATAATACTGAAGTCGTATTCCTATAGGTAGATGTGGATCAGCTGATAGTCAGCTGATGCGAGCTTGACTAACGTGACCTGCCAGAACTAACGCTACGCTTGATTTTTGACTTTACAGGGACTTTAAAACAAATGTTTTTTTGTTGTTGTTGTTTTTTCATGGGTGAATCACAGCATAAATTATCATACAACATTCATAAAAAAGAGCATGTCCAGATGTGTGACTACCTTATCATTTTTATCTCTGACTAACCACCCCCCAACCAGAGACAGGACCTTAAATGGATCCCGAAATTAAACAAATTAAATTGCTGAAAGCAGTGTCAATTTGTGCACACTGACAACAAAAATAAATGCTTCCATTGCTATTAGCAATTTTACTTTGTTCACCATTGAACTGCTCCAATTACCATGGCAACTTATCTCTCAGGGCAGCACAAAAATAATCTCCACTGAACAGGACCACCACAAATAGTATGTCATTATGGGGTGGCCCAATGGACTTATATTATCTTCCAGGACATATTAGAAACAGGCCAATACAGGGGCATGGCCTCACGGGTTGATGTAGATGTGTACAATACCACGGTACATAACTTGCTATGGTGAACTTGAAAAAAAGTGCAATCCCTCAAATCAAAATAACAAAAAGTCTCATTATTATTTCAGATGGACATTGTAGGTTCTGAAATCCATCCATCCATCCATCCATTCTCTAAACCGCCTTTTCCTATGTAGAGATACTAGAGCCTATTCCAATATCCCCAGCTGAAGATTGGGAAACACACTGACAGATGGCTAATCCATCACAGGGCTAACATACACACAGACATTCACACACTTATTCACACCTGTGGGCAATTTATTATTACTAATTCACCTGTCCTGCAAGTCTTTGGACTTTTGGGGAAACCAGAGCTCCCGGAGAAAAATCACGCCAACACAAGGAAAACATGTAAACTCCACACAGAAAGGCCTTTTGACTCATGGTTCTTACATTAGTCTTAAAAATCACATCATATCAGCCAGATTTGAGAAATGGGAAAACATAATGAAAAGGTTAAAGTTTTGGAAAAAGTAATGAAAAGATTAAGGTTTTAAGTAAAAGCGGTGTACATGATATCAGTGTCATGAATGGCTGAGGATGAAGATGAGGTGAGACAAAGCAGATCTACCATTCAGCGTAGTCTTTATTAGCAAAGCATAAGAGTATATCACAAACACGGCAATCCAAAAAAACAAGAAAGTTAACGCAACAGTGTGCACTACAAACTAGTCTCAGCCTCAGACGTCACGTCCACGGGCCGCAGGCTGAACGTCTGATGCCTAGGGCACACTTAACTGGAAACACCTCGAATTCGTCATCTCATTGGTTGAATTCTACAGGATGACCGGGAGAAGTGTGTGTCATGTTCTTTAATGGTCCATCTGGAAACAAAGATGGCGTAATGCCAAACCCTCTTATGGAAGAAGAAATCCGCCGTGTGTACAACTGTGACAATAAGCGCTGGTCAGTATCAACTAAACACTCGATTTTCAAGTGTGAAGTGTGTGAAGTTTGTGGCATAGACTCAAAATTCGTCCAAGACTTTGGTCCGTTATTGTAGGGACATCTACGTTACATTTTCACACCCCTAAACATGACATGGAACAAAACGAACTGTGATTGGTTGCTGTACATGTCAGTCAGGCGGTCCTTGACCAATGAAAGCTGCTATGAAGTCAGTCAGAAGGTTAAAGAACGCCAGACAAGGAACGAAAAGAATTGAGCACATTATATACACTGAGAACTAGTTAACTATTGATGAACAGGTGTGTGATAATCAATAAAACAATGAATAACCATAGCAACAAGCATATAGGAAATACAGGAAATGACGATAAACAAACTAAACGTCCTTGAAAACGTGACAGGTCGTGACGATCAGGAACTGAACTACAAAATATGAACTTCATGCTCAGATTTTCCAAAGATTCCTTCCTAATAATTGATCTCATTAAAGCTTGCACTCAAAGACAGCCAGCAATACTACATTATGCTTTTCACAGTACCAGGACTTATTCTTTCGTTTCTGCAGTTTGTACTCTCTCTGTCCTGAGTTTTTCATCATGTATATTACATCTCATTCTGGCTAAGAACCATCCATTTTTGATAAGAAGGGACCATCTGATGTGTTAAAACGCAAATCACAACTTTTACATGACTTTAGGGGTCATTAATAGGCCGGTATGAATTAAACGTTCATACCTCAAACTAAATTATTGCATATCTTTAAAAGATCTGATGACAGAAACCATATAATCAATGATTTAAGGCATTTGACTGAACAAGAGTCAAAGACAAAGACAATTTATACATCTAGTTATCGCTGCCCAGAGAGGTGCTATCGCTTATTATACAGTTAGTTCTGCTCCTTTCATTAGCCAAGCTTTGTTTCAAGAGTGCTGATATTTGGTATATTAATCCAGCTTTAAATACCTGTGACTGAATCACATTTAGTACAACAGCACTCGTGTTTGTGTGATATTGCTCAAATGATTACATTGACAAACATTGTCCAAACATTTGCCGTTTTATTAAACAATTATACTTGATATAGTTAAAAGCTATTTTATAAATAAAAGGCAGTAAGGCTAGTTTACTTTAATGGAGATTACACAACTGCTGCTTTTAATTTACAGACTTAGATTTTGTTTTCACAAAGGTTCCAATTAATGTTCTTGCTGAGCGATACTCGTAGGACAATAAGCTCATTGTAAATTGCATATTTGATCAATTAAATATTTGAAAAACACTCATGCGTCTCTGATTGAAAAAGAACATTCCTAAAATTAAAAAAAAATCTGTACTGTGAGTCATGGACATTTTTTCGAGCTGCACACATTTGAGAAAGCGTTTCAGGACAAAACATTCTAAGAAAAAAATTCAAAGCATTGAAGGCATTGTTTCACTTCACAAGATAAGAATGTTTTTTTTTTTTTTTTTTTTTTTTTGATAAACACAACAGAGAGAATTTCTTTAATATTTCTTAATGAATTTTATATTTATGGATATAATATTTTATAGCAGATACATATTTAAACAGCAAAGTTAAGGAACATTGATGAGCCATTGGTTCTGTGTAAATGAGACAGACATTGTCATTTCTATGAAAATTAAAACCCTGTTAAAAACATTCAAGCTTCCTCATAAGTGATTGGTTTAACACTATACGCTGGCAAGGGCTTCTGATGGACGACGTAAATCTCACTTGATTTCAATAGCGTTTGACGTTTATATGTTTCTAAGCTAATGCCACAATACTCTAATAAGCTTTAGTGTGTATCTTATTTTTTTTGCTGGATGTCATCATCAATAATCCAGTGAGTACAGTTCTATCCTGTGATTCTGATTCAGGTGAACACATTTGTGTCACGATAAAAAAGTCATGCTTTTCATAGTATTCCACTTCAGATTCAGTGCTGCATTTATAAAGATGGCATTAGACTCAGTTACTGAATACTGGATCATTTATCTTGTGTTATTATTATTTCAACATTGTAGAATAACCTGCTACTCTTTTTCTGAATTTAAAGAAATGTACTTGATCCTTTTAATAATCTTCTTTGTAACTCAGGCAATGATTATAAGATGAAATTCAGGATAGAATTTAGCTACTGGATTGTTGTTTTGGCTTTATTTTTTAAGAAAAAAAATCCATTATATATATATATATATATATATATATATATATATATATCTTTTGTTTTTAGTTTGCATTCTTAAGAGAAATGGGAAGGTTTTTTGAAGTGCTGCATATTTTTAAAGTAATTGTTTCAGGCTTAAAAAAAATAAAAAAAAATAAATAAAATTCAAAGAATGTAGTCCAGCAGAAATATAAATACTATTGACTGTAAGCACATTGTTTCATTTCATGCATTCATAGATAAAGGAGTTGTTTTGGTTTTTTGTCTTGCTAATTTGATGTTTTTAAAATCAAAATTGGCACAGCTGGAAGGACAAATTGGACAAGATCTAGAAAATGTTTTCCCTTGTTATCACACCATATTTTTAAATGGCACATGAAGACAATTTTCTGTTACCCAAATGAGAGTTTAATGTATTATTAATATTATTATATTTTTTTAAAAAAATTTTATGTGGTCAAGTTAAGAAATGAAGCCGATCTTTAAAGGGTCAGAAGATCAATCCAATCTTGAAAAACTGGACAGCTAGAATGAAATGTATCATCTTTAATCTGCACATGCTGACCAGTTATGCATCAAGAGAGTGGTAGTGGTGACATACATTTATGGACATGTTATGGATTATTTATATATTTTTTACAGTAAAGGATTTGTTCATAATGTAAAGATTTTGAGTTAAGCCGGCACAATTACATGACTTCACATAACCAGAAAAATAAAATAAAAATGAGGAAGCAAAATTAATCATATTCAATGTTGGTAATCTTCTTTGAATTTGAGAAGTTTTGGCTTTATTTGTAATAAGCATTTCATATAATTCAGTCTTGCACACTCTTTTGTGATTTTTATCTTTTGAGAAATAAGAACTGAAATATAAATGTATGCCAAATTTTATGCCAAAATTTGAAAAAGAAAAGAGCAAGAGTAAGATTATTTCTACACACATAAAAATGCATTTGCAATTAGTCTCAGGGAATTGCATCATTATAGCACATTAATATACCGTAACAAAACAGTTGCAATAAGGTGTAATATCATCTGTCTAACTAAAATGTATGAATGCAAGTATTTAACTTTACTAAAACATGCTGATACAAACACAATGTGCAAAACTTACGCATGAGGCAAAGGATAGAAATGGCAAAACCAATGACACTCAAGGGAGATTGCTACTTGTGTGAAAAGCTCAAGGACTCAGTATGTGGGAGAAAGCACACACGACATCACTCTTAGCACTCTAACGAAGCAGTTTTTCACACTCGTTTCTTGGAGTTTGCAGTGGAGCTGTTGTCATTTGTGTGACAGGCGAGTGCACTTAATCCCGTCTCAAGAGAGCGAGCAGTGCCAGATGGTCGAGAGACAGTGGTCAGGTGGTGGACAGACTTCCACTCTCGGAGTACACTGACATACTGGCTGACTGTCAGCAGACAGCATGTGGTACGTAGGCAGTTTACTGGCAGGTCACCAGCTAATGGTTTACCTGAAGTGCTAAACATTTATACAGTCTCCTGAGGGGCTTTGGCTAAGCTGACGGCTGACAATCAGCCATCATTTCAGTGTACTCTACAGCAGTCATATTTTAACACGTCGGATGCAATTGAAATAGATCTTGGCAAGGCATTACAGTATATCATTAATTTTACAACATTGCTAATAATTTTACACTTTTGAAGAAAACCACATCGCTAATTGTTGCTGGTATTGGGTTTAGAGTAGTAGTGGCAAGTACTAAGCAGTTATTCCAATGTGTTCTTGTTAGTTGCATATAAACGTGAACAAAACACAGTTGATTATATCAAAAATAGTACATTTAGAAAATAGCATACCACAAATAACATTTGACTTTTTGAAACTGAAAATTACCAAAAAAGTGTTACGATTTGGTTTTGCTTAAAACTTTTAAGACATGCATTTAATCATTTAAAGGGGACCAATTATGCCACTTTTTACAAGACGTAATATAAGTCTCAGGTGTTCCCAGAATGTGTCTGTGAAGTTTCAGCTTACAATACCCCACAGATCATGTATTATACCATGTTGTAAAGGGCCATTTTTGAGTGAAAGGAAAAACATGCTGTTTTCGTGCATGTGTCTTTAAATGCAAATGAGCTGCTGCTCCCCGTCCCACTTTCCAGAAGTGGGCGAAGCCTTTACAGCTCGTGCCTCAGATATTCTTCCAAAAACGAACAAAGCATCTGTTTGGTTTTGATTATCATCTCTAATATCATGGTCCCACTCACTTGACATTGAAAGTTAAATGTCTTTCCTGTAGCTCAAACAGTAGAGAGTTGGTGCTTGCAACGCCAAGGTCATTTTGGGTTCGATTCCCAAAGAACTGATATGAATGTAAATGTCTACCTTGAAATGCAATGAAAGTCGCTTTGGATAAAAGCGTCTGCCAAATGCATAAATGTAAATATATCAGTCTAAATTCTGATATTATGGTTTTCTGAGCGCACACATCTGAAACACCGCACACATAAATCTGGCTGTCAGATGGCGTGTAATAGGTCCCATTTAATAATTTAATAGTGTGTTATTTTTCTTTAAATGTGTCTTAAAATGTGTCATAATTTGATGTGCGTTTTAATGACTTTTAACACTGTTTTAACACTTAAGTCTATTTTATCATTTTATCATCTGGTAGATGAAAATCCAACCCAGGCTCACTGGAAATACGTGATTGTAGTTACGTTTCTGCCAAACTTCATTGTTTTTCTTTTTAATTTTCTCCAAAATAGTTAAACACGACTGTATCCACATTTTATCAAGTTGGTTAATGCACGAATCTGGGCAGTTTGGAAATAAAATTCCTGGAGAATTTGCTGAAAGCTAAATGATAAATGCTCAATTGCATTTGAAATTAACCCCCAATACTAAACCTTTTACCCTGAACCCAAACGAGAGATAAAAACACATTTACTGAAGCAACCATGCCATTTTATCTTCCTTATACAAGTCTTTTAGCTCTTTTGTGGCATGTCACAAGTGAAATTGCCAGGTGAGCTACTGAGCACATTTAATACATACGGCAAGCAGGTTTACGACATCATAAAAGTGATGCATATGGCGGTGGTTTTGTAATGCAAATGTCAAAATGCATTAGTTTGCAAATCATGAACTGTGTTAAATGTGTTTTGAGATCATGACATAGTATTGTGCAAGGTACCATGTGAAAATAAGTCTTTATTAATAGATATTTCGCCCCTGTAATCATCATTTGAATAAAAAATAAAAAGGTTAGTGTTCAACTCAGCTGAAAGTGAAATGTATACGTTTTTGTAGTTCTGCAGAAATGTATCCAGAGCAAAAAAAATGGTGTGGGATGGTTTGTGTGCAATGACCAGAAGTATTAGTAATATTTGAGTAAGCAAGCCCAACTAACTGTATTATATGGCTGCTGCTGTATAATACATATTAAACCTGACCGTATATGGATACACCATTTTTATAATGTCCTGTGTGTCACTTTGTTTACAAATTAATGTTATATAGAAGGAGTGGCCTTTTTATTTTGGAAGCTAGCCAACTCATTTCATGCGCACTAGGAGGCAAACCTGTAAACATTAAAGCTTCAGAAATGTTGTGTTTGGTAATGCTTGATAAAGGTCATGAAATGGCTTTTCCAGCCCACACAATTAACCCGCTTTCTCTGTGAGCCAGTAATCTGTTGGGAGGCAATTAAAGCCCACTGCTTCCTGCCGCGACTCGTCTTTATTCTAAAAGAACCAGCTGCAATCACCACTGCAATAGTAACATGTTTTATAAACCCTTTGCTGGAGTTTCCAATAAAGCAATACCTAATACCATCAAAATAAAACATCTGGAACTAGAAAGAAATAACTGTTAAACATCAAAAATGATATCTAAACCAGTGAAAATCCTGAGGACCAATCGATCTGCACATTTTGTATGTTTATCATTTATGACACACTGAGGCCCTTTTTACACCTGGTATTAAGATGCATTTTGGTCGATCGGATCACAAGTAGACGAGGGACACACATTCCCGTTTACACCTGGTGTTTTAATCCGTCTTTTTTGTCCACTTTCAACCACTTCTGTCGTGATTTCTCCAAGGGGAGGGTCTATGGGAAGGGTAAATGTATGGGATCTTTCGATCTAATGGATGAAATAAGCTCACACAATTTACATATGAACACGACCAGAGACAACAGAAAAACATACGGAGCGCAGTAGCTTTCATTTCTGTTCTGA
The DNA here is from genome assembly GCA_021554675.1 of Leuciscus idus. Lineage (NCBI taxonomy): Eukaryota > Metazoa > Chordata > Actinopteri > Cypriniformes > Leuciscidae > Leuciscus > Leuciscus idus. The sequence goes on along the minus strand of CM038636.1, from coordinate 5,187,693 downwards.
CGGCCGCAAGACCAGCCGAACGCGGTGAATGCGTGTTATAAATCAGGAATGGTGAGAGAACATTGCGCTTGGTGCTTTTTTCGTCTTTTTAAAACAAACTTGAGTCTTTAGCCAATAAAGTTTAAATCCCATCTGTCAAGTGTGCTTCACATAATGTTTACGCATTAGGTCAGTAGACGGAGAGTAGACCGTCGAGTCTTTTGTGGCTGTTTAAACACATTCGAAGTGGTCAACTACCTCTAGAAGTGGTCGAAAGTGGACAAGTTTAAAACATTTTAGGCCCTTTTTACACCTGTATTTAACGTCGTCCACATGTGATCAGATCGACCAAAACGCATCTTGATAGCAGGTGTAAACAGGGCCTGAGGGTGCGTCTCAAAGCTCCTTAATTCAGTAGTCGGGGCACTGATCAGGGAGGCGGCCATTTTAAAAGCTGTTCCAATTGCAAAATCCTTCCAGTGCACTGGAACGTTCGCTTCCTGAAAAATCCCACAATGCACTGCAAAAACATACTACGTAGAAGATGTACGAAGTCATGTTGCCGGAAATTGAGTAATCACAACATCCAATGTGATTGGGATCCCAGTGAGCCAGAGTCCTTACCAGTGCCCGGATTCATGTACACAATACAGTGATTACCAAGCTAGGGAGCTAAGGAGCTGATTGACACTTACCTTTAGTTCAGTTCATGAAGTTCTCTCCTAATGAGCTGATGATCTGATGATCTGAATCAGGTGTCACTAATGCATGCTACAGACAATCCTATAAGATCATTACAAATCACACTGTATGACATGGATCTAATAATCTTGGGTACGACACGTATTGAATCATAGGCAGTAGAAGTAGATCGTAGCAGCAAACACACAGTGAGATGATCATGCTGAATTTCTGACACTCTCAGAAAATTATTGCAAGCTATCCCTAGTTGCAAGAACCTCTCTCACTGTACGACGTAGGACCACTGTTTAGGAGCCACGACCACAGATTGGTCATCTTTTGTCCGGGACAGCCCAAAATCGTACAATGTACCCGACATAAGAGAGACGGGCTGATCTGAAAACCACTAATCTAAACAATACACTAATCTTAATAATACACCATTATGTCACAAACTGACTATATGAGTTGAATGGCAAAGTATGTTTTGTTTTTGTTTTAAAGAACTTGTGGCCAGCCATAATGAAATGTGGATTGTGGAATATAGATGTCACAAAATACATTATTTTTAAATATGAAATGAGAAGTGTCTTGATTTTACACAATATGCACTTAACACAGTCTTGTTAGCCAATCCACTGAATAAATCAGTCTGATGGCAAAAAGATAGGCATCTGAGGTAGGTTGTAATGGTACTGGTACAGTAGCAATGTTTGATTTTGAGAATGGACTTGTCTTTAATATACAGCGTCTTCTTCATATTGATCAAATAAATTGTCTTACCAGATAATAGCTGCTTCAAATCCATTATTGGTACTAAATGTGTCGGTCTGTGCATTATAACCCTTTATTTATTTATTTATTTATTTAAATATTGTTTTCCCCTACAGTTGTAGGTCAAGGTAATTTATGCAAGACATTTCATCATCATTTAAATCATTGTTTTGACAGATACTGTGATTGTGATTTAAATTTTTGGACATAAAACATATATTCCTGCTGCTAAGATATCAAGGGTAAAAGAACATAAAATCACACTGAAACAGCAACTCTCATGTTCAAAAGAGTGTGCTCAAACTTGCAAGCGATGTGTTTTGTCTCCAAATTGCATCATGTTAGGAACGTCATGGGCGGGTGACGTCATCGACCAGGAAACTATAAAGCACCCCTGAATCACAACAGTGCTAGTTTCTGTGCCTTCAGCAAGCGCTCTGTGTGAATCTTTGTCTGAAAAGTGTTTTTGTCTGTCCTTAGTTGCTACTAGGCAGGAGTTTTGTCACATATATTCATTATAAAAAATAAAAAAAAACTATATAAATGGCGAGTGAACAGCAATATAGGAAGTGTGTACATCCCTGCACTCATTATCTCACGGGTGGGGATACACACCAACTATGTGTTGTTTGTTTGGGAGTGCAGCATGCCCAGTCAGCTCTCGAGGGGGCCGATTGTGAGCATTGTGAGCGTTTACCATTAAGAACGCTGCGCTCCAGCCGATCGCTTTTCGAGGTTACTAAACTAGATGAACGCTTTTCTGCCTATGCAGTCTCCAGGCCGATGCCATTTTTTCCAGACCTCCACACCGAGGTGTCAAAGTCCTGGAAAAATACGGTTTCGTACCGTGTGTTTACATCTACATATTCCAATATACATGGGTCTAGGCAACACGGTTATGGGGCGATGCCCAGGGCTGAGGGGACGCTTGCCAGCCATCTCTCTCCCGATTCGGCATCGTCCTTTTAAAGCACCGGCATGACCCTCTGAAGACTAAAAATGTACTGTTTAATGTTATTTTTTAGTATTATTTTTCTTTATTCATTTTCATAATAATTTCAGGTAACACTTTATAATAACGTCCAGTTGTAAGTCATTTATAAGTGGTTAGTTAATGATGAACTAATTATTTACAAAAAATTCATAAATGATTAGCAAGTGATATACTAACATGTTGTGTATATTTTGTAAATGCCGTTACAAGTCATTTACAAGTGATTAGTAAATGATTAACTAATTATTTATGAAACATGACTATGCGTTCATAAATGATTAATAAGTAATATGTTCATTATTTTATCTATGTTTTGTAGATTCAGTTATAAGTCATTTACAATTGATTAGTTAATGATTAACTAATCATTTACAAAACATGAATATGCATTTCGTAAATGTTTAATAAATAATGTTTTTTGTTTTACGGTTTGTGATTGTGATGCGGCAGGCTGGTCCTCACCGCACACATTCGTGAGGTTCTACGATCTTGACTTCAGCTCCACTCCAGGGGCGCAGATGCTTTTGTCCCAATGTGCGCTCTGACTTTACATGGACAGAGATTTGCTCTTATGGCGACGTGGGTATTGATGACGTCACCCGCCTATGACATTCCGTCTCGCCATTGGACTGATTCCATCCGTCCTTCATGACACAATCACGCAGGGGCGTTCCTGCAGCGTTTCGACGCAGCGTCTCGTTCCTTCTTCAGGGAACTAGGGTTACATACGTAACCAAGACGTTCTCTTTGCATTCACATTGTTACAGAACCAGAAAGTGGACTCAAAACCTCCTTTTGGTGTTATGACAAGGACAATATGATTTGATACTTTTTTCTTTCTTTTTTTACTGAGGCAACTTAAATATATTTTGTTAATACAATAAAACTGTATATACAACCAAAAATGTATAGAATAATAGGAGTATGAAAATAGAGTTAGTCTTTGGCAATGCATGTTATAACTGCACCACATAAAGTGAACTAAACTACTGTAGCAGCAATGCCAGATGGAGTTTGTGTCAAGCAAGCACCTATAGTGAGTTGCTCTAAAAGCATTATATCAGGATGGCAGAACAGACTGCTGCCTCTTTATTTGCAAGCAGTAGACAATACGCAGATGATAAATTAATTTAATTAAATTGCCTTATGTGGTTTAATAATCACACTATTTAGTACTGCAATTTCAATTTAAAGGGGCTATATGTAGAATTCAGAAACCCTTGTTATTTGCGACACAGGTGGCCATTAAGTAAACTGCAGCCAGCAACGCATTACTTGTGCTCGCACTTGTGAACTTGTAATGTACAAGAGCCTGAATGTGATTCAATGCCCCAATATACTCACTACACAGCTATTTTTCGTTCTTCGCTTAGAAGTAATACCTTTGCAGCAGAACTTTTAACTCTTTCCCCACCACTGATGGAAAACACTTCCCGTGTTTTCACTGTTATGTGGTAGGGGGCGCAATTACGCATCTTCTAGTACTGAATCTCCCGATCAAAACACAGGCGAAAAAGAAGCAGAAACAAGCGATAGCATATGTGAGCAGATGCATGTGTAAATAACGCAATCATCAAATAAATCAAAACTGCCTAATGTTACTGAATGAAATGTCGAACCAGGAAGAGGTACAGGACTTTGAAGCTTTGGGAGTGTTGAAAACTGATTTTCCTTGAACAAAAATAAAGAGTAATAAATTAATGAATGAATTAATAATAGAGTGGCCCATGCCATGGAAAGACACACTCAGGATATACAGTATACTCAGGATTGACCATAAGGTCTACCTATAATTGTCTAGAATTTACTAAATCATGATTTTGCCCTTAAAAAAAAGCACTGTGGTGCCATGGTAGGTGTTAGAGGGCAGTTTGATATATTCCAAGGCACTGAACGATTAGCATATTCATATGCCATGGCATTGAACGATTACCATATTTATTTATTACAATTGTAAGTCAAGGTCATTTATGCAAGACATTGACATTTACAACAGCAAGAATATTTTCTGGATTGTAATGCTGAACCTCTGATTTCATCCCCTTTGCTAAATTACAGCACCTCATCATGTTGTATTGCATTTATTTTTTCTTTCCTGTCAATAACAAAATAAACACAACAAAAATGGTCAGAAAACAGCAGTTAAGAAAGAATCTGATCATAGAGATGTTTGCACAAGCTGTGGAATTCACAGGCATCATGTCGATAGATAAGGCCATTAAAATTACACTTTTATGATAGATTACTGTATAAAGTTGATTTGAGACTAAAATGTATAAAGATCTGTCTATGCGAGACTACAGTCTCATCCTCTTTTCTTTGCGTGACACAGTGACATTACAGCACAGAAGCTCTTTCGGCATTTTCCCGAACATTGTATAAGCATTCATATAATGTGTCATGTTCTTTTGATTTTCCTGGCAAAAAATGTCCTTCATAAAAATCTGTCTACATGCTTTCATAGACAACCTAGAAATTTAGGGAAGGTCTTGGGGTGAACAGCTTGTAACGAAACATTTCCAATAAAATGTTGATTAATACATGAAAATTCGTACACATATTTTTTACTTGTGCAGCCTATTACGCAGTATTCAGAATAATTCATCAGTTTTCTAGTATAAAAGTAGATTGTAACCCTGCATCAGCTCTGCTCAAAGATCAAAATAATTCAAATCTTAATCTGTATTCATTGAGGTTGCATTCCTGGCATTTCAAATGGCAGTGTTTACACTGACAGCAGTCAATCGCTGATAAATCAAGCAGGGTTCCAAACATCTCTTCCTGTGCTGACATGAGTTGAACATCAGGCAAAATGACACACTGCGGCAGGAGAAATGCAGTCTAGTTTGTTTACTGACCTTCCCGTCTCCCTACTGGCAACAAACAATCAGAGATGTCTGTCTCTCTCCCTGTGCTCTCGGAGAACTGGGGCAAGGTGACTTCTCTTCCAGCACTCCGATAAAGTAGTATTCCACTTCATTGGGTCACTCGTTCACCTGCAAGACAGGGAAAATACATTTATCTGAACATGTGTTTCAAAAGCTGTGGTACTAGATCTTAAAACCTAGATTTTTACATTATCGGAAACAACATTTTAGCTGAGTTTGCCCATGAAAAACCACTATGCCAATGGTCCAAGTCGACAGCTTCTATGCTTATCTGGCCATTTGCACCTCTACTAAAAATCACTAAAACACACTGTTAGTAACACTGGCCTCATGGCATACATTATCAAGATTATCTTAATTTAATTGCTGTGCAGAATATGCATCTGCTTCATTTTGTACCTGTGGAATTTAGAAGAACAAATAAACACCATGAAGTATCATAGCATGTCCATGGTTTTGAATATTAGCATGTTTTTTTTTTATCATGGAAGAACAAAACTGAATTGAGTTAATGACACTAACTTTGCAACATCGACTTGGTTATTGAACTGAAGTGAACCAACATTGAGCTGACTGGAGCTGAATCATGACACTATTGTTTTCTGCTAAGGCTGCTCCTAGCTGAAATTGAACTTGTTTCATAATCAATGAACTTTGCAACACTGTTCCAATTCAGTTCAATAACTGTCACTGAAGTCATTCAGATGACTCAAATCGAGCTGAATAATGGCACTAACATTTTCTGTAGAGGAGCTTTACAGCCGAAAATGAATGTGTTTACATAATTGCTACATTGTGCATTAACATTTTAATTGTCCTGTTTATTATTGTGTAGCTGCTTTTAAACATGTATAACATGCTACATAAATGTGCCTTGACTTTGAAGTGACATGGTTTTCCTTGGAGTCCAATGTAAATGCAAATGAACATAAATATGGTAATCGTTCAATGCCAATGCATATGAATATGCTAATCATTCAGTTCCTTGGAATATACCATTTTGCCCTGTAGCATGGTACCACCATAGTACTTTTTTAAGAGCAAGATCACGTTTTAGTAAATTCTAGACAGATATAGGTAGAAAAAAAACAGTCTTTCCATAGCATGGGCCATTTATCATACACTATTATTTTTTTATTATTCTTTATTTTTTTATTTTGTTCAAGAAAAAAAAGGGAAAAAAAGCCAGTTCTCTGCCACTGCCTTTCTTTTCAGGGACTATTACCTAGCTAGAGATTCACACGTTTGTGATAATGCTGCTGTCATCAATGTCACTTAGACCTATCTGAAGCTGTAGTCTCTTCTGTGTTGTCATGTGTTTCATTGATGTGGATGTTCACCGTATCTCATGAAAAAGTGTCATACGCAAAACATTCTATTTTGGTATTAGCCATGACATGTTGATGTTCCGATCAAATGCCGCTGCGCTGATAAGCCGAGAATATGACACGATTTATTCCTGTTCTCTTTAAACACTGCTCATCGTTGCTCTTATAAAACGTATATCGTAAAGATATATTATACAACGTTAAACATAGGGAACATTTCATATGGATGTGACAATTGTATACAGCATACATTGATTTTATCGTATGAAACATTACAAGGCAACACTGAAGCGCCTCATCAAAATATGATGCAGTATCAAGGACACACCTGCAGGCGAACATGATTTATGCTTTATGACGGTGTGCAATCTATCATTGGGGTGAAAGTCAAACACAATTACAGTGCTCTGCTGTGAGGTGAAGACTCGCCTCAGATATTCTAATCAATTGTATCAGTATACTTATCAAAACTACACTGATATTATCTGAAGAAAATGTGAGTGGCGCTTGCAAGTGTAAAACTTGTTGTAGGTGGTTGCCAGGGTGTTGTCGGTGGTTGCCAGGGTGTTGTCGGTAGTTGCCAGGGTGTTGTAGGTGGTTGCCAGGGTGTTGTCATGCTGTTGCCAAGATGTTTGGAGTAGTTTGGATTTTAGCATAATGATTTAGGCCTGCTAAAGCTTTGCTGAACAATCAATAGGTGACCAAGAGCCCACCTCAAATTTATCTGACCTTCTGGTCTCTAGATATAATGTATTCAGTCTAAATTAATGTTTTGTACGTGTTTACTTCATTCTCCATGCAGGAATCATAATTTGGCAACACTTAATAATAATAATAATAAGGTCCCATTAGTACACATCGGTTAATATATAATTAACAACGAGCAAGATATTTGGGTTTATTTTATTTTAAGGAATCCTTATGTAATACACTGTAATTATACATTTAATACAGTAATGTTAACTAACTGCATTAGGGTCAGGATTAGGGTCTGGTTTAACTTGAGTTGCATGTCATTATGCATAATTTATAGTTATAGAGTTCAGCAGTCGGGGTCTAGAAGTAAAAACTCCATCCATTTTGTCCAGAGAAATTGATTTTTAATGATAACTTGTAAAACTTTAAAGCCCCACTGTGAGCTACGAGGTTGTGAATCCATGGTATTTGCTTCTTTTGAAGGCATCAGCCTGCATTTTTTAACTCATTTTTTAAATAATAGTTTTTAGGAGCTGAATTCATGGCGAAAAACAACATTACACATGATGCTGTACAGAAAACACCAATAAATCAGAGAGTCACCACAAGCAACACTTGCAAAAAGAGTTCTTTAGCTCCGCCCACTCCCATAAAGCACAGCAAATGATGCAATCAAGTCGGTCTCCGTACACTCTCAAAATGTTTATATATGACCCTGGATCACAAAACCAGTCACATGTCGCACGGGTATATCTGTGGCAATAGCCAACAATACATTGTATGGGTCAAAATTATCTATTTTTCTTTTATGCTAAAAATCATTAGGATATTAAGTAAAGAACATTGTCCATAAGTATATTTTGCAAATGTCCTACCGTAAATATATAAAACATTTATTTTTGTGAGTGAATGCAGCATAATCGTGAACATAAATGGACAATTTTAAAGGTGATTTTCTCAATTGCACCCTGATATTCCAGATTTTCAATAGTTGTGCCACGGCCAAATATGCTCATACCCTAACAAACCATACATCAATGGAAATCTTATTTATTCAGCTTTCATATGATGTCAATCTCAATAATAATAAAAAAAATGGCCCATGTGACTGGTTTTGTGGTCCAGGGTCACATATGTGTATATATTAATTCATGTTGGTCAAAAATTATCTTCTGTGGTGGCAGACAAATAAGGCCATCCACACACATAGTAAAGTACTGTGAACGTTCAAAAGCCTGACTTCATCAAATTAATTCTACATACATTACAGACTCAATATGACATTATTATTAATGGCCAATTAAATATAGTGCATTGAACTTTAACAGAATTTGAAGTTGCTCACTTGTGCAGATCCAGCAGTTATTGCGATTCTTCATAATAACAGTCTCTTCCCTTCATTGTTTCTCCATTACACATCTCTCTGAAGTCAAGATCATGTGATAAATGAAGGAATGAAACCGTCAGCACAACATTGAAAGGCCAATACGTTATCAATATAAGACAGAACCTTTCATCAGTCATTTCAAAGTATATGTTCACAAAACACATTCTGTCATCACCTTCACAGCTTTCAGATGAAAGCTGGATACCGTGATAAAAAAAAGAACCAATCTTGCATATGTTCTTTGAAAATATGTTGTCATTGCCTTTCAAGGATGAGAGGGTCAAAAGAGCCTTATTGCACAGCTAATTTACCCTTTCTTTTACAAGGCAAACCATTGAAATATGAGTGAATAGAACCACATCTGCTAATTAGGTGACATACACAGATGCCAAACATAGAGAATTAATTATAGTAATTAGTAATGTTGCTGGCAAAGCTTTGCCCAGAGATGTGATACTACACAGCATCCACACCCGGGAATCATTTTAGATAAACCGAGGCGCAGAAACGAAACGGCATACATATTTATGATTTCTGAGGCATATCTTTACACACTTGTAAGATCAAATTTTCAAACAGCCAAGTTATGTTGGGGGTCTGAAATATTCATGAGTGATGATGGAGTCGTTTTTGGCCAGAGATCTAATTTTATATGATATGATGCTTCACACACAGTGATGGCCTTCATGATAGGCCAATTGTAAATGTTTTACCATAGTGACCTACTGACTCGTTCATTTCGACAAAATGCAATATTTAGGCACGCATTTGAGCTCGACACATTGGATTTTGAAGAAAAGCACTCAGATACCGTAATATTTGAGGTTAGAAATAATTTTGTCATAATGATTGTCTTTCATCCTGCTTTTCTTTTTCACTGAAAACATCTCTATCGCGACGCAAGCCATATTGCATACGCAGCGAGGCAAAGAGTAAGCTGATTAGTTATATTGTTGGATTAGTTCTAACAGATTTCATTTCTCGAATCGGGTCTGGATAATCTGTAATCTGATTGAAATTGCACCTCAACTGTGGCATTTTATCTCAGAGCCAGATCAAAATAGAAAAGCAAAGGTACCACTTAGAAAGTAAGCTCTTGTGTGATGTTTGGAAAATGACTAATCACAATAATTAATTCAGAAACCTAATCACTCTAATATAAAAATCACTTGTCAATGCTTACAAAAAATGGTGCAGAAGTTGTGAAACGCACCGAGGGAAATACTGCTTACATTACATGCTTCAGCAACACACCTTGTACATCTGCCACAGCATGCACCCTTCAGGGAATGTTTAATAAGCACCATTACAATCTCACAGGATAAGGCAGACTGGCTGCTTTTCATTTTATTATTGACTCTGCAATCAAAAACCCTACAGAGAAAGTGTCAAGGCCGGATTTGTCAGTAGTCTCAGGCATTGGGAACTCCTTGAGAATCCATAATTCAAACAATTTCCCAATGAATCTGTCATTCAACATGACTGGCAAAACAGCTTTTCCTGGTGTTGTTTGCTATAACCACCAGCTGAGATGTTTCTCCCTTGCTTTCAGTATTGTGATGTGTGCTATTCTTGCTTGAAAAAACACAGATGCTCTATTATATGGAAATGCATATAACAAAAGTGATCTCATAGTATTCGTAGGTATCGTACAGTGCAATGTAAACATATTGACAGGCCAATTCTGATATGAAAAACCTTTCCAAATACAGTATGTTCAAATCCTAAGAGGTCCAGCGAATATTGAACGCAGTAGACATTGTTGTGTTTATATATGATATTAATTAAATGTTTAAAAACCTCAAATTCATTTAACATAGTGTGATTTCTAAAGAATCATTGTAACAGCAGATTCAAATACGCACAATTTAAAAAAAAATTATATTTACAAATTATATATTTCTTTCAGAGAGAGCACAGATTCTCTGCACACTAAATAATGCAACTTTCCCTACACGGCTCACATACTCTGGTGTGTACCACATCTCACTCTTGTTCCACCTCACTACTTTACTGTGTGACCTTTTCACCTGCTGATCATGTAAAATCAATACGAATGATGTTGGGACAGCCATTACTGTCCGCCAACTAGGGCTCAAGGTAATAACCTATGATCCTCCAATCGTACATGAACTAAAAACCTACTGAAAAAAAAAAAGAATCAAAGATTTTCCTGAGAAATACATCGAGCAAATTCATAAGAAATCACCACCTAATAAAATCCTCCAGTTTTCTCCTGAGAACAGGCTGGAACATGTGTGTGGAGGGTTTATTGTTTTATAAGTTAAGGCTGAACATTATGACTGTTTTTGGTTACACTTTAATTTGATGGCCCCCTTTAGATATTCTACTAATTACTAAGTAATCATTCACTGAAGACTTTACCTTCATTACTGCTGTGAATGACTCTCACAAACTGCTGCACATTTCATTAAACCTAACCAATATTGTTAATAAAAAATAAATAAATTAAAAATGCATTTGTTGAAGCAACCATCCATTTTAGCTCACTTCTACTTCCCTTTGAGCATGACTGGTCAGGTGAGCAACCAAGCAAGTTTACTATGTTAGAAAAGCCATACATATGGAGTTATTTGATTCATTTACAAATCATATGTTATGGGGCGGCGCTAGGGCTGGGCTAAGGGGGCTTAAGCCCTGAATGTTTTTAGTTAAGCCCCGAATATTTTGTTACCTTGTCTTTCTCATAGATCAAAACAATTAATCAGAAAAACAAATGTGAATAAGATTACAGCAGCCGTGATTACCTAATCATGAAAAGGGCATATTACAGTTTTATTTATATTCTTCCCTTTGCATTATAGGAACTTACGACGTGCTTTTGCAGCGTTGAGCATTGTAGCCAATCACAGACATGTCTGTTGAACGCATCGGCCAATCAGAGGCATTTAAATGAGTCGCTGTGCTGAAGAGGTGTTTTGCGCGAGCTCACCGAGTTCTGCACTTTCGCAAACCTGTCATTATTATTGGCAATAAACTTAAGATGCAAATAAGAGATTCACTGCAATATATTTGATATTCTTGATGCTGCTCTGATGCGCTACATCACGCACCGCTCTGTTTGTTGTTAGGATGACTAAAAGTTCAGCGGTCAAAATGATTAAAGAAGTGAACGAATGTCTGGTAACATGTAAGTAGATAAACATTTAACATTTTGACTGTTTTACAATAGAAATGTTCAACTACCGACTGTATCCGGTAACACAAATTACTCAACTTTTTAAAATTGAATATATGCTATAATTTCCTTGATTCATTTAGAGAGAATGCATGCATAATTAAAAATAAAATATTATTTGCAAATAGTTACAATTATTTCACTAATACAATAAGCCTTTCTTTTTCTTTATTCCCTTAAATCGTTTTTTATAATGTATTCCTTTAAATACAAATACCCAATTATAGTTTGGGCTAAAGCCCCGAATATCCACTGACCTTAGAAATGCCCCTGTGCTATGGTAAAACTGTTTTGAGGTCATAACATAGTATTCTGCAAAGAACTACGCAAAAAAAGACTATTAATCGATAATCTGTAATAATTTCTGTGGAATAAAAGTTGCTGCCATTTTACTGCCATTAGTGTTCATTTCAGGAGGAAACTGCTATGACTTGTGTGTAGTTTTGCAGAAATGTTGGTAGAGACGTAACATAGTTTGTGATAATATGTTGCTAGTTCTTATTATGCATTCTGATGAATGAAATCTGCACTACGAGAAACATTTATAATTGATGTGAGTTTAACAAGACGTAACAGGATGTTTGAATTAGCAAAACAGGACGGTGAATACAATATCTGCAGTTTTATGTAAAACACTTGAAGTGATCTCATCTCACGTGAGTCGCAATGCACTGTGAAGTGTGGAAAGTTATTTTTTTAGGTTATTAAGTACAACTTGAAAAAAAAGAAAGAAACCCATTTAACCATGTTCAAATTATTGTAATACACATTCTAAACAGCAAGATGTTAAAAGATTTTTTTAATATGTTCATTAAATATGTAAATGTATCACTTATAATCATCAGAATTGACTATTTACATTACATAAGAGCAACTTACAAATGAGGAATACAACAAGTGCACATCAAATGCACAGTAACTTATGTAATATAGTTCATTAGTTCATAATTAAAGATTTTTTACAGTCAATCCATTCTCACTACTAAGATGCTAAAGATACCCCTAGGTGTTGATATATAAGAACTGACAACCATATGCATTAGATCAATGTGCACTTCATTATTTGTGAGCATTTGTAAAAGTTGAAATTATTTTAATATATATTTATACTTTCATTGATTTTCTGACCACCTAACCCCCTAGCTTAACCAAACCACTACTCAACTATATAAAACATGTAACAGGCAGATGCAAGTATAATCACAGGTATTTGTTATATGTAAAAAAACAGTATTACAAATGACTTGATTGCAAACCAAGCCATAAGATACCTTTATGTGAGGAGCAGAGTGAAACTTAAAGTTTTATTCACTGCAAATGGTCCAGCTCCTTGAACTCAGTCACCTCTAATTCAAAAGATACATCTGATAAAAAGATAAAACTTAAGCATGATGCATTTGGTCATGAGACACACGAAATTGCATTTCACATAAGCTGACAACGCTTCTTCAGGCACCAATTTGTTTCTTATTTGTTTCTACATTGTGGTCTTATGAAGCGAAACCATCAGTCTGTGCAAGAAACTGAACATTATTTACAGCATTATTACCTGTAATCAACATCCTTTGCGAATTTACGGCAATCTGGAGTGTAAGCGTCCTGTCGCATTATGACGTATTATAATTTATAATGTATTACAAGTGTGGGATTATAATGTATCGCCAGGAGCCACAGGCATTAATTTTGCTTTGCATATATATGTTTTTTTGACTCCCAAAGTAACATTGACTTACATTACATGAATTACTAAGGACCACGGCCTCATCTAAACATCTTCTTTACTATTCTACTGAAGAAAAAAAGTCACCTGCATCTTGGATGGCCTGAGGGTGAGTAAATTAAAAGCACATTTTTATTAATGAGTGAACTATCACTTTAAGGCGCTTGACCCTGCTTCTGTTTTTGATGCCTTGATAGTAAGAATGGGACGTTACAGTTGACAAGCACTTCGGTCTGTTAATACAGAATTCTATTGATATCCAGTCAAGTAAGTGCATATACTGGCTAATTTATGATGGCTTTGAATGGCCAATACAAATTTAAACCTATTAATTCTCTTTTTGCTATTGTACATTGTGGGGCACTAGATGAGATCATAAAAATGGGCGAATGTAGTATATATATTGTAATAAGATCTTAATGTCAGAAATAATGCTCTGCTCATTTATTATGACCATCTTGTAGTCCGTAGACACGTCGGGCCCCTGGGTGTCCTCCGGCGGGGTGGGCTTGACTCTGCATTTCCAACAGTCTCATATTAGTAAAAGAACCCTGGAGCATTCGTAAGCATGGAGAGACAGATCTAAGCCCTGCTTGGACACAGTCTGGCTTAAGCTTTGATGTTCACTTCATCGCTCACTGGCAGCAAGTCAAGACGAGCTTTACTTATAATCAGACAGCTTCCAGTCATCCGGACAAGAGAAGGAGCAGATGGCAGACTTTACACACAGGTGAGAACGCATCAACACACCAACACATTACCAATGTGCACTCACATCGCACCACATTAGGCTCACATTAACACACTCTCAAGAAAAAAAATTACAATCCATCTTTAACTACACACCACCAATATATAGCTCTCAAAGATTTTCACTTTGATTCTGAGAATCCATTGAAATTCATCAGTTGTTCGTCTTTGATGTTATAGAGTTGCCCATTTAATCGTTAAAAGATCTCAATTCAAACACCCGCGCAATCTTATTCCTAGATGACAATGATTATCCTGTGTTAATTAAACCTTTGACAAAATGTATGTATTCGCATTGCCGTTGACCCAGAGAGAGCAGTTGTTTAGGAATGAAACAGCTTCACAAACAGTCTTTTCAGCCACACAATTTCATTATTTGTGAAAAATATGCTCAATATGCTCACAGACTTAGCTCAGCACTCCACAAAACTCTAAACCCAAAACTGATTTCACACACAAAGTTCAAGTTCCCTAGTGTGTTGTTCAAATAGCACAATATTATATACAGAAAGCAAAAAGTATCTGTACAGTTACATACTGTCCCAAATTATATTGATTCTCAAATCTCATGAATTTATCTAACTGATCACATCTTCCTCTGCTTTACCAAAAAGTTGCCATGAACTTCTATTTACAAGCTGTCTGCTCTTTTCAACCATGCCATCAATGTGACATTTTCATCAAATTAACCACATAACCCAGTGGCTGACGAGAAAGTGGGATGACAGAGCTTGTACAAAAAGACACTTACAAGAGCTGACATGCTGTCAAAATAAATACGATATCGGAATTTTCTGTCTCCTGGGCGACGCTTGGAGGTGAGAGGATGCAAGACGGTGCTGTGACAGAAGTTGAATGGAACAAAACAAGATGGGTAATATTTTACACAACGGATGTTGCCGTTATATCAGTGCACTTTTAAAAGGTGATATTTTTCACATCAAATGTTTCCAATTAGGGATGCTCCGATCAATCGAGCGAAGATCGGTATTTGCCAATAATCATATTCTATGACTCAATCGGTAGTCACTAAATTTGGCCGATCTCATGAACCAATCCCAGTTTGATGACATAAAACACGTGATAACGCCAAACTTTAGAGCCGCAGTCCCTGTTATGTTCTAAATAAAAATCACACGGAGGAACGTTTTTATGAAACGATTTGAAAGGATGTAATACAACAATTCTGATTCGCTGCTTCCGTCATCTCTGTCATCTGCTCTCGGTGTCTGAGGCGGGGCTCACACACGCACACACACACACACCGAGAGAGAGAGAGTGAGTGTGATTACCTGCGTCTGTCCTTCTTCATGTCAAGTCATATATTCATGAAAGAAAATAGTTTACCATCAGTTGTCAGAAGACAAAAGCGATATCTTTGTCGTAGTATCCTTTCAACGCTTAAAGGGTAACTCTCGCCAAAATGCAACCTAGGCTCTTGTTAATCTACCCCAGGCAAACCTTCGTTTAAAATCATAAGTAGAATGGAAACGCCACTTTTAAGTTTGACCATATTTTCGTTTTTAAAATCGCTATTTTTAAAACACTAAGAAGGCTCGACACAACATGAAACTTTGCTGGAAGTCTCACCAGAGGCTCTACACATGAACTCCAGCATTGAGAACATTGTTTGTAGGCCAAATAAGCCAAAGTATCATAATGTGGATAGTGTTTTGCATAAGCTCTGTTTTTAAAGGCCGACTAAAATGTTCATGGTAAAATGAATATTTGTAATGCTTATGTATTTGATTCACAACAATTACAGTATTACTGTAAATAACATAACCAAGGCAACATCTGTGGTATTACTTTAACTGGAAAAACAAGTCAACAGAGAGCTCACATTTCACTAATATAAAGCATGAATGATCGGGATCCTGCGATCATGATGACAAGAATTCGGTAGTGAGTATCGGCTGCAAAAATCCTAATCAGAGCATCCCTATTTTCCAATTGATGTGCTATATATGGGGCACAGATTTCAAGGATGTATTGGGGGGCTTTTTATATACACTGACTGTACTGCAGTCAAACATTGATATCAAAAGTATTGTAACTTTGGTGCAAGTTTGAAAACTAAAAAGAAAAAATTTAACCAGTTGTACTATTGGGAGTTCAGACTATATTGGAAGTATTGCTGAATATATTAACTATATTGACAGGTGGCTGAGTTTGAACAGTCATAAACACATATTTGTATATTCAACAATAGAGAAAGCACGGTGTAGTAACATGAATGAACAATGCTATTTTTTTAATTAAATAACCAACAAAGATGTATAAATAATGTAAAAATGTATTCCTTATTTTTAGTTCATGTTATATAAATGCATAATAATCAATGTTAGCTTAATGCAGACTCTGGTACTGCTCTTAATTATAATTTTTTCTCTCTTTTTCTACTTGACACCAAATAAGCCTGTTAGTAACTTTAATTAAAACCTGTAGATGCTATTACATAAAACACTTTTTCCTAGGTTCCTCTAATAAATGCATTGTTAAAATGTGATTACTGTATAAAAATGGCACAGCATTTTACCATCACATTTTTGCAATTTGTATTCGGTATCTTTTCCTTCCAAATTTTGTACAAATATTTTCAGAAATGTTACTTACGGACACAGATGATAATCACTTGTTTTGTGCAGTGTTTCTCAGATTATCACTTCAATCAGCAATGCCTCACTGCACTCTCCAAACAAATGCAGGTAATGTAGAGGATCCTTCTATACAGAGTTAACAATAAGGCCTCATTATGTGCAGTTTAGCATGCTTTCCTCACCAGTACAAGGCATACAAATTCACACTGCACGCTGCACATCCATTTGCAATGCCTTTCATTAAGGAACAAACAGGAATCCATGTAGAATCGATGAATCGTAGCAAACAAGCTCTGGCATAGAGAGAGCTTTGAACATTAATCTTAATGCTTCATATTGTGCATACTATGACCAGACAGTATACTGTAATGAGCTGATTTGAGTTGATTCACCATATGGATCTCTTAGAAAAGGGGAGGGAGGGAGGGAGGGAAGGATACACATTTTAGTTTATGTGCTAACCTATCCATCACTAGCAAAGCATAGCTTAGGACATGATAGTAATGTGATAAAACATGTTAGAAAGATGCAAGCGACCTGTTAAAACATGCTATCAACGTGCTTATACAAGCTAGCAACACGTTAAAATGGGTTAGCACCGTGCTAAAAACATATCAAGAATCATGCCAAAATATTCTAGAAATGTGCTAGCATTGTTTTAAAACAAGCAAGCAATTTTCTCAAACATGCAAGCAACATGCTAACAGTGTTCTTAATCATGTTATCAACATAATACATGTTATAAGCACTAGCAAAGTGCTAAATTGTAAAAGAAACAATAGCAACACGATAAAACATGCTAGTGACATGCTAGCGATGTATTAATTAATTATAAAATTGTGGAATGTTGGACACTCCATGCACTCAACTGTCTCAGCTTATTTATGAAATAGAGAGGGAGAGGCTATGAGACTAACTATACAAAATAACTATAAAATTCATACACTACATGGTTACACATATTACTCATGTACTTCAGGGTTAAGTGCATCATCAATCCCACGGTTTATCCCTTGTGTGTGCAAGCACACTTGGCAATAAAGCTCTTTCTGATTCTGATTCTAAGTACATAGTACATAAGTTCATAGTGAATAAGTTAATAGTGTATTGTGCGTAATTTGGGGCATAAGTATCATGTTTTAAGTGCATCATCCGGGTATTTAAAGTGCATTTTTTTCTCTGTGTAATTTTCAGTGTGAACGCACTTCTCACACTATTTATACTACAAAACGGCATATAATATTGCATAAGTACGTGGATTGGGACGTGGACATGTTAACTTGTGCTAGCTATTTTGTTAAAACATGCATGAAACATGCTAGCACTCTGTTAAAAACATAGTACCAACAATTTATTGACATTCTCTGAGTAAAATTTTCAAAACTTCAAGCTTTTAAAATGTATTTGAAAGTTTCAGACAAGAATCTGTCAAGCCAACATCAAAGTTTGTCATCAACATTTACTCATTTGCCAAGCTTGTTACAACCTCTCATCCTTTAGGTTAAGGATTTAAACAAGCCCTAATCCTACTTTGGCACACAACCTGTCCTGCACCATTTGTTGTACTGATATGAATACATTGTCAGGCTTATTGAGGAGAGGACTGATTAGACTTGAGATTTCTTATGATAACTGGGGAAGAAAAAAAATATAATAAAATAAATCACAGAGACTTAATTTAAAGGAGAAACCTGTGAAGAATACCGGTAACCATACAGTTTATGGATCCCATTGACTTCCATATTATGGACGATAACTATGGAAGTCGATGGGGTCCATCAACTGTATGGTTACCAACATTCTTCAAAATATCTTCTTTTGACTTCAGCAGATGAAAGAAATTCATACAGGTTTGAACATCTGAGTGAGTAAATGATGACAGAATTTTTGGAAATGACTAAAAACTATCAGAGATGTGCAAACAAACACACATTGATCCATTGAATTCGAATACATCAGTTTTGTATTTGTAAGCAAGAGAAAGTGGGTTTTACAACACTCCAACAGCTTCCTCTCAATCCCAACATGTGAGCCACTAGTCATGTGTCACAGTCTAATTAATCTGATTGTGAGCTTTGCCCCACTTTTCCCACCACAGCCTGGGCCATTACTAAATGACATCAGCACATCTAACACATACACATCACGTCACAAAAGTCTCCAGTCTAACAAACCCATCTCTGTAGGGGTCTCGTAGAGGAACGCCACCGCGCTAACGGAGTCATCATCCTACCGCCGACATAGCCGCTAATGCCCGTGTGGCAGGAAATCTTTAATCCAGTCCTTCAACCCCACAGGACGACGGCCCCTCCTTACACACACGATGAAGTCTTCTCTCTCTCAATTCCTCAATGTGGAATTCTCTCCTTTTTTCTGGTAAAGGCTTTCCAGCTTTTCCAAATTGAGAGCTGCATTGTCACTGCAGGGGAGGAGGCAATCTTTTTATGGAGTATGGAGTGGGCTCATAATGTTTCATTGAATTATCCCCTTTTGCCAATAGAAGTCAGTCAGTAAAGCCTCTTACACTGACTGTGGGATTCGCAATGAATCCTGATGCAATCTGATATCTCCTCACACCATTTCCAGAGCAGAAAGCAGCACCACATGAGGATTTCAAGCCTGTGCAATTTCCGCCACAGAGTTGGTCCTGTAAAACGGTAAATCGTGCATTCTCCCCAGAGTTTGTAGTGTATATGGGCTCACAATAAACATTTGTGACATTTTTTAAAAGCCTTCAAGATAGGTTTTATTTTTATTTACAAAAACTTTCAATCTTTTTAAATTTTTTTCTAAATTTGAACTTATATAGTGAAAAATAGTGAAAAATATTTAATTTCCTAGAATACTCTAATTGATATTTCTCAAATATCAATGTATAATCTTTATTTTTAAGTGGCCAAAGGTTTACTATAAGTGGTTGCAGCCAATTTGAACCAGTAAAGAACATGTAGATGCAAAGTTACTTATAGGATGTGTAAACCCAATGTTTCCCTAAGTTGTTCACGGGGGCTTGTTTGAGCACTTTATTTGAAGAGTTTGTGAATTCTACCCACGGTTTGTGTTGGTCTTGCATGGGTTCACAATAATGACATGTTTGCAAGGAACTGAAGCTTTTAAGAGCCTTCGAGAAAAGCTTTAGCGTTAGTGTGTAAAATTAGAACGGAATAAACATGAGCTCACTGCTCACTTCCATAGGCTTTAATGTTAATGACAAAATACTGTTGGTTATTTTGAAACATTAATACATCCTTAGTTTGCCTTATGTCTTTCCTAGTGCAGTTTTATGTACAGTTTAGACTAGCACTAAAGATGAATATTACAGAAAAACCTCCAAACTTTGCGGTTAAATTTCCTATTTACACAACAATCATCCATCAAACCATCCAGAGAAAGAAAACAGCATCGCTCTCTTTTAAAGAGTGATGCCTTTGCCGTTTGAGTAGTAAATTTATCTCAACCAAATATGCCTTTGCACGCTTTGTAAATGTCACGGAGTGAATCATTGAGTGAGAAAACAAGGCTTTTGGTCTCTATTGTATTTGCTTATGATTGTCTTGTGAATTGGCCCTTCTGATACGGCAAAGCAGAGAACAATTCTAACTCCATTATGTTTGAAGTTTTTGTGTCCACGAATGTTTGTGACTTTTTTATTTTATTTTTTTTTTACTGCACAATCTTACATGAGTATGAAACACTTGGATGAGTAAACAAGAGTTTATTACCATTTAAATAATGATGACTGCTCTGTTCATTTTTTTCAGAGAGGTAAAGAAGAAAAAGTTCTCTTTTTTAAAATGGTGTTTATTCCACTATTTTTCTCTGCAGAGTTTTAGAAAATAAACTCTCTGTAAACACGCTTCACACATTTCCTTTCCTTTATTTCCTTTTCAAACATTTGCCTTTGGCTTGCTCAGTTGGGGATATTTTGGGGATATTTAATTTAATTTTATCAATCAATAAATTCCACTTGAAACAAACCTTGTTGTATTATTTTAATTTAATACTGTGAAGCTGCTTTGATACAATCTGTATTGTGAAAAGCGCTATACAAATATACTTGACATTTGTCTACTGACACATATATATGCAACACAGTACAATTGTCATTTTGTCTTTTTTTTCTGACAGCAAAAAAAAAAATCGGAATAATGTGTTTCATAATATGGATAGATGGAAAAATTTTTTTTTTGCATTTTAAATATTCTAAATTCACACAATTAAATCATGTTTTCACACGTACTGTATTGCAATTTGACAAAATTACAGCTTGATTTAAAAATGATGAACAATAAAATAATTCTGTTCATATTACATCTGTTACGGCACGTTGGCAAGGAGTGCTCACAAAGATGAGGAAAATACAAGGAGATAGACTTCAATAATAAATGCTCAGGAATCAACAACGTAGACATTGACGAGAACCAACAGACACAAAGGGAGAACACAGGGCTTATAAGCATGGATGGAACAAAGGGAACTAATGGGATAATTGAAGGAGGACAGGTGAAGGAAATGACTAATTAAGATAGCGCAGGAAAACTAGGTCCCAGGACTAAACCAAAAACTCAATGAAACATAGGAGATGGACCATATATATATATATATATATATATATATATATATATATATATATATATATATATAAAACAACAACATCTTAAGAATGATATTTGCTGATCTTCTTTGAGAACCTTTATAAAAGATAATATACATAATTTGAAATATCAAAATAGTTCATGATTATAGAAGGGTCATGTCATGCGATTGGTTGTTAATGGCATTTAAAGAGGGTTTATATACAGCTGAGATGCAGGTGTCCAGCTTTCATATTTTAGTTTTTATCACTGATATAAACATTATTTCAGAATAATTTTGCTATCCAAACTGAAAATGCAGACACGCTGTGCCTCTTCCCTCTAGATAAGCTTTATTCATCAATAATTCAATGAACCTCAAAACATTTACTTACAATGCGGAAGCTCTTAAATTCTCACAGATTAAATTGCAAGTTAAAATTATTTCCGAAACAGTAAGGCAACAAATTAATATCAGTCCCTGCGGTGTTAGGTTCGAGGTTTATAGAACTCTCCGGTAACACTTAAAGTCTTTATATATAATGCATTATAAATCATCCATTATTTCTTGTATGCACCTTATAATGCATTGCACGGTCTCATTAATAATTGTAACCACAGTTTTATAATACATTATATAATACTTATGTTAGACCTTTAGAATGTATAATGCATTAAAACACACGACAAACAAACAATTTCACATGTAACAAGGAATCTGCCATTATTATAATTTTGACTCGTTACAATTATTTATGAAAAAAATATCCTGCATTATTACATACCTTTATAATGCATTATAAATAAAGACTTTGAGTAAACCAACTGTACTTTATAGAACTCTAAACACCAACCGGTTAGAGAGGAACAATCTAAAGTTTTTATAATTGACATATTACCTGTAGTAGGTATAGAAATATAAGTTATAAAATTATGATGATGATGAGATTCAGTTCAAATTTTAATTGTTAGATTAACAATTATTATAATCATGCATAATTATGAAAAGAATAAAAGTCTTAATATTTTTTTCTTTTCTTTTACTGTGTTCAATATGTAAAAGTTTGATTTCATTGCAGGTTATTAAGCCCAGTGTATTTGTTATGTGAGTTTTGCACAATATTATTATTATTATTTTTATTTTATTTTTTTAAAGAACTAGGGAATAAACATTCCTCTGCAGGACTTCAAGATGTCCCCCTATGCTGCAAAACCATTTTTAGTTCTAATTGGATCTTTATTTGTAAGGGTGGCAGGACTAGGACTCAGTTTTCCCTCTCTATAACATTATAGCATAGTTCCCACTGCCATCAAAACCATTCCTCCTGAAGCAATGGGCCATATGAAGCCAAGCTTTTAAAAAATGATCACAGGTTCGGAGCTTCAGTCTCATTAATATATACTGATCTGATCCTGCAAAGTGCATTCTCTGCACGCTCATTGTTTCAGATACATGTATTCCCAGGGCCACCGGCTGCTTTATTATTTATAGCTGTGATATCAATGCTGAAGGCAGCAGTGGGTCAGTTCTCTGCGAGCCCAGCCAATGAAAGAGATACATGTCAAAATACAGCTGGGTCTCTGCAATTTCCTGCGGCGCATTGACAAAGCTCTAATTCCACAAAGAATCATGGGTCACACCAAACTTGCAAAATAACAAGCTAATTTGTTTAAAGAGCTAGTCACTAGTATTTATGTCGCTTTCAAGAAAGTATTTGCAGTCAATTAACTCTTCCTTCATTCATAAATGTAATTTGCAATAAAATTAAAGTTGATTGAACATTTCATAGAATTGTATTTTTCCTTCTAGTGTTTGATTTGTCTAAAGCTCTGTAAAGTGAGATCACGCAGATATAAATCCAAGCAGGCAAATGTACATTAGCTTAAGATATCAAGTGATAAAGGGGCAAAGTTCTGCACCATGCAATTGTGCTTGTGAATAATTAACACGTCACATGAATAATTAGAACTATTCGGTTGCATACACTTATATAGATTTCCACAGCTGTCGCGGTGTCACAGCTGCAGGCAGAAAAAGACGAGGGAGAATCACAAGCTCCAATGCAAACTTTTACTATAACAATATAATACATACAGGTACAGACAGGTTCACACACACTTAAGACGGAGATCGGACCAAGACGACTGAACAGATTGGAACTAAATGCAAACACAGATGAACACTGATTAACAGAACACAGGTGATGAAGATGATGATTAGCTAAACACAGGTGATGTGATGACAGACAAGTCCAATGAAAACAAACTAAACCAAACACAACTGCGACAACAGCCAAGAGTAATCCCGTGTGTCTCTTTCCAAACCGCCCTCCTCCTCAACACAGATCTAAAACTCACAGTTAAATGGCTATGAAGATCAGGAAAAAAACTTGCTTAAAAAATCTGTTAAATCTCAATGCCATACTAAACAAACATATCTAAATGATACTGTATTTTCTCTTACTATTTTTTCCATTATTGTTTTTAATGTAATGGTTTCTATTGCTTTGTGTACATGCCCACTTCCAGATAATTAAAAAGCTAAATACAAGTATACAGCATTAATAAAATGAAATATGGGAAACATTATTTATTTAATATATATTCTCAGCATGAAGCAGATTTGTATTTTTTTAAGAACAATTAAAAAGATAACAAATAAGGAAATGTACGGAGACCTGCACATGGATAAGCAGAAAACAATCAAATAAAAAAAAAAGTATATTGTGGCCACAAATGACCAATTTGTTCCCACAACTTACTAATACATCAGCACATTTTACTAATTCATTGTCTCGTTTTAAGTAAATCATGTTCACAATATAATAAATAGTTGATTTACTTAATTTTGGCCACGTTGTGATCATTTGTTCCACGATTTACTAAAATAAAAGTTGTTCGTTGGAACGAATTATTAATTTGTGGCCACAATATATATAATATATATTATAGAAGATTCCATTGTAATATTGCTTTGGAATGACACTAGGATGAGTCAATTATGGCAACATTTTCATGACTATAATGTCCATTATATGATGTAATAATGTTTATCAGTATAAAAGGAAGTTAGATGTCACTGTCTATGTGGTTATCCATAGGAGAATGAAATTAAGCATTAAACACGCATAATCTGTGTGGATATTTTGTCAATACACCAACATATGCTTCCAGTGAGAGTCTCCTTAAATGATTTATCTGAATGTCAAAAGACACACGAGTCACGGATGGACTGGGACTCAACAACAGCCTTATTTCCTAAAAACACACTTATTTCCACACATTCACACAGTGAAAAAATAAGTTATGCTACTGCCAAGAAGTAATTAATGAATTAATATGTCATATCTAGGCTATATATATATATATGTAATCTGCGGCAACAGGTCATCTCAAATTCCAACTTGAACATAATTGTAAACCTTCATACTGTCAGTTAAACTTCATTTGGCAAATACAACATGATTGAAAGCTTCCAAAAATTGCTGGGGAAGGTCCACATCTGACATCCATCCATTCTGCATTAGCTCTGTGCGCATATACATGAGATTAGAGATGGGCTGTAATTTATAGAGTCATGTGTTAGTAGTGTAATTATACAGATGTGCAATAAAGATGAGGAGTCAGTCTGATCAAACTGACTGCGAAATGAAGCTGTTTTTTCATCCGGTATATTTCGAATGTCTCTACCTCTAGCCAAAAGCTCAATGGCCTTATCAAGAGAGAAGCGAGACTTGATGTTAAGAGCATCAGATGGTCATGAGAACAACTCCACAGATAAGTCCTGGCGAAATAAATAAATAACAACAACAATACACTCTAAAACAGCACAGACAGAATACATTAGGTGTCCTATATTAAGTCTGCATTCAGACTGACTGACAAATTGATTGTAAAATGAACTGCTGTGGACTGAAGCTCAAATATATGGAAACAAAACCAGTTAGCAACGTTGACCCTGGACCACAAAACATTTTTTTTTTTACATTGAGATTTAAACATCATCTGAAAGCTGAATATATAAGCTTTCCATTGATGTATGGTTTGTTAGGATATGACAATATTTGGTCGAGATACAACTATTGAAAATGTGGAATCTGAGGGTGCAAAAAAATCGAAACATTGAGAAAATCTCCTTTAAAGTTGTTCATTTATGTTTGCCTCTGTGCTGCACAAAAATAAATGTTTTATATATTTACGGTAGGAAATGTACAAAATATCTTCATGGAACATGATCTTTACTTAATATCCTAATGATTTTTGCCATAAAAGAAAAATCGATAATGTTGACCCATACAATGTATTGTTGGCTATTGCCACAAATATACCCGTGCGACATGTGACTGGTTTTGTCATCCAGGGTCACATATATTGACTTCTATAGGCACTTTTTTTTTGTCTTTTCAAAACTTTACTCATCTGCCACAATTATTATTATTATTATCTTCACTTGAGTGCAGCAAATATTGACAGATTAATTTAATTAATAAATCAGAATGTTATGCAATTCAGGTAACATTTGTAAGAGTGAGATTGACCACCCTAGTAAATATGTATATTTATATATTTATAAATGTCATGCAATATGACCAAGAAACTTCCTAAAGCAGATTGTTAACACAATAAAAATATGTTGTTTTTTTATGCTGTTGCTATTGGCACTGTATTGCCTTGTTCCACAGCGGGTTTCGTTATACTTGCTTAAACAGTAAATAAATAAAAATCTCTGAACCTCTCGAAACAGCTGCAGCTTGAAAGGTGTCAAGGAGCTGTGGTGCAGGCACCATATGTTCCTGAAGTCTTCTGGCAACATCTCTGCTCCCTCCCCATAACCCTCTGCTGTGCCCCTGAGAAGCAGACTGCACCCACACACCTTATATACATCACATACGATATGTGGCCGTGAGGAATCGCTTACAACTGCACATATTCCAGAGCAGAAAGAGCTGCTACTGCATCATTAGCTGGATTTCTTTTGCTTTCAAATTGCTGTCAACTGGCACAGCCTAAACATCACCACTGCCACATGGTTTAGCTGTTAGAAAAAGAAAAAAATATAGACAATATTTTTCAGCTACATTTATTTTTTTTGGTGTAGTAGGAGAAAGAACAGGAAATATCAGGGAACAGGGAAATATTTCTTGCATCCAAATACGCAAATACTTCCCAAATATATAGGCTAGTATTCAAAAAGCTGTTGGGTCAAATGAGCAAGATGTCTGAATACACAGTAATCACTGAATATTAGGCAAAAAAAAAAAAATTATAATAATAAAAAAAAATACTTTTGGTATAAACTGTCTTTTAACAACACAAGGAGTTTTTTTTTTTTTTTTTTTTTTTAATGAGTGGGAATAGTCACATGGGATGAATTTATTTACATTCATTTTAATGGTAATTGTGTTTATACTGTTTAAAATATTGATGTAGAGGTTTTAACTTCACCATTTCAGAACTTGCAGTGTCGCAATTAGAAATGAAATCTGGAAAATAATTAACTATGGGAAACAATGAACGAGAACTCGGGCAAAGACAGTGACAATAGCTGTGTTTCCATCCAAAGTAGTGAATTTAACTTAGGTGCACAATTAAACATTTGTGAATAAAACAGCGTTTCCATCCCATGTGTTCAAAAGAACAAAATCGTCATTTCCTAATAAAATCTGCACAAAATACTGTATCTGTGGCTCTTTTTTCCTCCATCATAAATTACTTGCGTCTCAGAGCGGCAGATGAAACGCAGTAAACGCTGTTATGTTCTCTTGCGCTCGGATGCTGGTGTTTATTAATGTAATCTTGTGAAACGCTTTTGGGATTCTGATCAAATCAACATTTGAGATGCTGTGATGCGATTGGTCTGCTGGTTAGTCCAGTAATCCAATCACATCCACTGTTGAGGCAAAGTCATGTGATTTTTTATTTAATTTTTTTGTGATTCATTCGGCAAATGTGTTTCCATCGTAGTTTATGCGCATGTCTTCTTATCAGATAAAAAATATATCCGCCTCTGTTGATCGCTTACACAATCTTTAGAATTCATGTGCATCTTTGCGTTTACATCCAGCGTTTTTTTTATGCAATATCCCAAAATAGGCCTGTCCCCTTATAGTCAACCAAAATTGTATTAGTTGGTTAGTCACAGAAAGAAAAAAAACTTGTGTCGAAGTCACACAGTCTGTGAGGGACAGATAATGGCGGTTCGCCTATAGATAAATGTGAGCTATTTTTAGGCGTGTATCCAAGTGTGGAAGCTGAAGTACTAGAATGTTTCCTGCAGGACATGGAGGCTCCGGCACGATCGCTTGCATCTTTTCCTGACAACAGTGGAAACAACTTAAAATAATCCGTCATTTTTGGTCATACAGAAAAGAGTAATACATCATTCGAAACTGTAAAACCATACTTTTAATTTGTGTGCACTCACGATAACAACAAAATGTTGTGCCTTTGTAAAATAAAGAAAACCAACAGGATGTGCTTTCACGGAAATTAATTGAAACTCAGCGTATGCTACTTGCCTCACAGACATGAGAAATATATCTATAGAAAGCTTAAAATGTCTATTTTTAATCGAACCAGTTCGAATAGAAAACAAATCCTCTCTGATTATGTATTTTCTTTCTAAAGGCGCGTTCACTGAACTGTGGAGATGGCGAGTCAGCATCGTCAACTGACACAGAAAACACTACTTTATTAATCAATGATTAAAATGTCTCCTTGCTATTTTTTCCCAACACATTCATAAACAAAGCATCATGGTAACACACATGACACTAAAATAATCCAATAAACGTTAACTTAATAACGGAAAATTCTACATTAAACACCTTAATACATTACTGATGGAAAAAATGAGAAGAAACTAAATTATTCATATAAAACAATCATATGTGATGCGTCACACAAGGAATTGTACCATTAATTATACAGTTATCCATCATTTTAATTTGCAATAACCATTTATTTGAAAATATTCTACTGTAAAATTACATCTAATGTGATGTTTAAACCATTTACAGTTTTTATTATAGAATTTGTAGATATTCTCCTGTACAAATTACAAACCTTTTTACGCCATTTGTTAAGATTTTATTTTATGATGTACAGGGGTTAGCTCTATTTGCTGTGCTGAAGTGCAACCAAACTCTTTTACTCGTACAAAAACCTTTAATTTTAAATCTCATCACTACTAATTTGCATAGCAATTAACAACAATTGGTTATCGCTATGGTGTGCTAACCTGAGAAAAGCACGTGATGAGAAAGTTGGATGTTTTCATTGTAGATGATTATTAGTTATCTTTGTAGCAGGAAGTTATAGAGAGCTGTTTTTGCAGCTAATTGGTTTTGCCGTAGGGGTGTGGCACCGCGCCAGAAGATCCACACTTCTGAATACAGAGCATGCTTTTGAAAGAGACGCTAATGAGAAATAAATCACTTGACATCACACGAGGAGAGAACGCATCTCGCTCAAAGGGGAGCGTGAAAATCGTCACTCTGTATTTTCAGCCCTTTGAAATTGATAACACGATTATTTCATAATTGATAATGCCAGTTGTGAGAGATGTTAAAAGATGCATTAGCTTGAATTAAAATCCCTTTGAATGTCAGAGACGATGAGAACAACGGCACGACTTCATTTCACGCTGCAGTCGACACCTCTGCTGTAGGTGACAGAGACAGACAACAAGCCACACTACTGGGACAAGTAATCCTTATAAACATTCCCATAAAAGCCTGCGAGGAAAAAGCTGTAAATTTGGGTGTAGGCAGCCTGAGTTCTTTAGTGTTTCGCAGACAGCAACAACAGGCTGACACAAACTGGAATTTATGTGTCTGGAGAAGTTTTGGCAACTCAACAAACCTCAAAACTCCAGATCAAACCATCATACTGTAGCAAAATTGAAAATCTCTCACTTGGGCATTCGTCTGGTTTTTTTTTTTTTTTTTTTTTTTTTTTTTTTGAGGGGAATCCGTGTAACAGCTTTGTCCAACTGAATCGATCAGTGGCACGGGGTCTGGTGTGGAAGCAGTGATGGACTGTCAGACATCAGCGATCACTGGAGTGGCACTCAAATCCTGGAGCTTGTTTGCCATCACTGTCGCATGACTGACATCTCAACAGGGCACGTGCTACATTCAGATGGGCAGCTGCGGAGCAAAGCAGGCGAAAAATTGCAACTTTCAGATGAGACACATGCTAGATGGCAGTAGAATACAGAGGAGTTGATTTCTCGGCCATACGTGCCTGTTTATGTGAGAGACTGCTCAAGCCTTTGTTGTAACAGGCCTGCCGTGTTTGTGACTGACAGTGTCAATAATTGCTGTGAGAGGGTGTTGAGCTGCATGGGTTGTGTGTGTGAGTTTATGTTTACAGACACCAGCAGCACTTTGTCAATGTTATTTGCTCTAAATCATTGCTTTTTTTAACAGACCTTGTAATGATCAGCATGGACATGTATACACAACTTCTGAAAAAAAACCAGCATGACAAGGAGACTAACACATGTGAGCTTTAGTGCTTGACGGAAATGCACTTGCTTGCCTGTTGCATACAGCTCTAATGAATAAGATACTACAAATCACACTTTGACAAGTAATCCTCGTTAAGCTTTTATTTAAATCAGTAACGCTCATTTATTAATCAGTGCTGTCTGCTTAAAGTGTCCTGTTTAACCATGATGCTAAAGCTTCGTTTGGACAGCAATTACACTTGAAGAGTATTATCTGTCAGGGGTGGGTCTGTAACATTTTATTTCTCAAGATAATTCCATCTACTCTATCTGTTAGGATTGTCATTCATGTCAATTGCTGGTGCAGGACCCCCAACATTACATAATTTCAAAACTATCATTTGTGGGAAAAATGACAGCACTGATTGGACAGTGGCATGACACAATGCACACAGACCCAACCTCTTAGATTTTAGTCTATATATATATATATATATATATATATATATATATATATATATAGAGAGAGAGAGAGAGAGAGAGAGAGAGAGAGAGAGAGAGAGAGAGAGAGAGAGAGAGAGAGAGAGAGAGAGAGAGAGAGAGAGAGAGAGAGAGAGAGAGAGAGAGAGAGAGAGAGAGAGAGAGAGACTGTACAAATGTTCTGAATTTCAACTTAATTTTTCATGTTATACAAGATTAGACAAGATTTTATAAATAATAATGAGCCTCTCATTTGAGTTAATATGACTTGTACAGCCAATGGTTGATTATTACACGTACACAATTTAAGAAAGCAACTGAAAGCAACTTATAAATGTCTATTCAATGCCTATGTACACACATACCACAGGTATATGAGTGTATCTGTCCAAACAACTGCAGACCATAAAATTTAATATTTATATTTTGGCTCATTTATAATTTTAGCTAAGAACATTGTATAAAGGGGGGGGAAAACGACATTATTTTCACTGTATGCGAGAACGGTTTTCTGTACACAATGCCATTATAACTGATATTCTTTATCTTTGTTTTCACACTGGAAGTCAAGGAACCAAGGCACTGATATTGCTTAGTTGACAAGCGCACAGTTGTGACTACACTGTCTGATGGAGACAAATGAGCATCATGAGTGTTGCTGAAAAGCTGCAGAAACATGCTCCGCAGGAGACACTGGCGAGAAATGCTACAGGCAGAAGGGTACGACCCCAGCGTGTCAAGGTTTTGTAGTAAAAACAGTGAAATTGGCATTTACAGAATATCTGACACAGTAGCTGTAAAGCCTGTCTATAGAACTAATGTTAAAAATGTGTAACACAAGTGGCATAAACTGTAATTTGATAGTTTCCAAACTATTTTTAAAACATTCTTCCGCCCTGCCATCGTTCGCCTAAAAGTCAAGTCAAAAGTTCAAATGTTGGACATCTCAAACACACAGCACAATGTTTTGCACCACAGTATTTACACTTTTCAGAAAGCTACCTACGAAAATCTGACATAAAGACTGTTTAAATCAACAAAATAACTTCCTTCTTTCTTAATACAAGTTCTCGGGTCTTAAACTGTTTTGAAGATTGATAAGAGCTGCATTAGGCTTGTTAAAGTTCTAGAAGCTTGTTTCTCTAGAAATGTCATTAAGTTGCTAATACTATGTGGGACTGGATTTTATCCATCGGTTGTGAAAACGGAGCTACAGTATGTGTACTGAAAATGAGAATGCCATTGGCTAGTGTGGCTTTGCATTTCGTCGTTGTCAGGCAGAAACATTGTTTCTCCAAAAGTGCTACATTTCAAGAAATGGAAAATACATTTTATTTTTCAAACAATTTAAATACTGCATTGTCAAAGTTGATAGACACTTTACAATAAGGTTTTATTTGTTAACACATGAACTAATGATAAAAACAATACATATACATGATTTATTCATCTTAGGTCATTTTAATTTCTACATTTACTAATGTATTATTAAAATCAAAAGTTGTATCTGTTAACATTAGTTAATCCACTGTGAACTAACATGAACAAACAATGAACAATACGATTTGTATAACATCAACGAAGGTTAATGGATGCTGTAAATATATAATGTTCATTGTCAGTTCATGTCAGCTAATGCATTAACTAATGCATCCGATTTTTCTCTCCTTTGGCAAATGCTAGACTAATGCTACGCTCCTCAATACATACAACATTAGCCCATATACATAAAGTGTTTCTTGAGCAAAGAAAACACTGTGCTTATTCAAAGAATCAGTTCTTTATTTACCGTTGCATTACAAACAAGCAGATATAACTGCATGCGGCTCTTCATTCACGAAAGAGGTGGGTGGAGTTATGAGGTTTGACTGACAGTTTGAGGAGCCAATGGAGTTTCGAGGTTTAGTCACAAGGTCTTTTTAATACTTTACATTGATTAAACCCACAGACAGACGCAAAGGGTAACCAACACTAATGATTTATGGGGGGAAAAAAGACGAAATATGGAGATACAAGGTTTCTGCTGACAGCGGCGACATAGCAGCAGTTATGACTTTAAGATCACAATAAGAAAAATACAGTATATGCATAGATTAATCATTCACAATAAGTTTAGTAACATGCATTATAAAAATAGGGTCAATTAGATTTTATGCCAATTTTAAACTTTGGAACATAACTCATCCCACATTGATTGTACTACAGACATGGATGACACATTAATTGTGTGATTTACTGAGGAGAGTGTACTACTTTAATAAGCAAGTGCACTTATTTTACTTGGCAAATAAAACAAAAACAAGCACCATTTTGAAAGCACCACTTTTCTTAGGTCAACCTACTGTATGGCTTAGTTATAACTTTAAAGCCATGAAAACTACACGAAAAGTGAAATTGACTAAGTCCCAGTCTTATTCATCAGTGTTTCTAAAGCAGGGGGAAAATGCATTCACAATCTCAACTAAATGTGATAACGTTCTCCAACTCTGAAATTACTTTTACAGACAAAACCAAGATTACACAGGAAAAATAATACTATCCAATACCATAATAGCCTAATGTGTCTCGCCCCCTCCAGATCCAATCAAATTCAAAAGGATAAAATCACCTAAATGCGTTATTCCCCAATGAATAGTGTTTCAATCTAAAACACCACATTATGCCAGTTAAATGTGTATTTGTTGCCTTTAATAGTCCTTCACAAGTAGCCTAGTTCTAGTAGCAACTGCAAATTACACTCTTGTCAGATCAATACATTTATATGACTGTAATTGGATTCGTTTCAGCTTTTCTTTCTTGATTAACAGTGCAGCTCTCCAGCCCACAAGACACACCCTGTGACTGAAATGTGGGTCACTATGACAGTAAACCGAAAATCTCAGCAACGTTTTTTTTTTTTTTGAAATATTGATCTTCTGGATTGTCTGTTCAGCTTTAGACAGAGAAGATCGATAATTTCAGTCCTGAAATATAGAAATAGTATGAAATTACTGTAGAGCCTCAATAGTATTATACTGCAGAATCGGGAAAAAGAAGAAAAGCATTTCATGGCGTTCATGCATTTGGAATATTTATATGCCACAGGGGGGTTTGGCGCTTTGTTGGAAAGAGTCGAGATACTGGTTGTGTTCCCAGGCAGGGTGTCTGGAGATTTCTGAAGCTGTGCACGCCAGTATTTCTGCCCTCCTCCGCCTGTCAGCAATGTAACCCTGAATGGTGCACATAACCCAAATTGTTCTACCAAAATACATTCAGATCAGCTTGTTCTTAAGGAGATCTGGGCCCACTCTGGAGACTTTCAGACAGCTGTTTTAACAGCGGTGTTCCGGATTCCTCAAAAGTTACAC
Organism: Leuciscus idus; assembly: GCA_021554675.1. Lineage (NCBI taxonomy): Eukaryota > Metazoa > Chordata > Actinopteri > Cypriniformes > Leuciscidae > Leuciscus > Leuciscus idus. The sequence continues at coordinate 5,153,844 of CM038636.1, read as the reverse complement.
CCACCTGATCATACGGTATGAAGAGTTAATCAGTGCGCCCACTTACTCAACTGAGCTAACCTCAAACTTGGAGGACGATGACAGACCCTGTTCTCCAGAGAGCCGGTTTGCTTTGCAGAGGCTCAGTATGCGGAACAGAGCATCTCTGTGTTTTTCAGAGCAAACAACACCCAGAGGCTCTTGACATGAAAATAAATGGAGATGTTTCTGTCTGTGTCCTTGAGCAGAGAATCATCTCACTGCTCCCTATACGCAACCCTCACGCCACTCCACTGACCCTTCACCACATCCACACCAGCAGGATCTCTTTCCTAATGCCCGCAAGTAAAATACTTTAATAAGCAATTAGAATGAATGTTACCTGGCGGATGATACAACAGGTAATGTTTTGAAAGCACCACTTGTCATGAAGTCAACAAATGAATGGTTACTTCACTTTTAAAGCCATGAAAACAACATGAATGTGAAATTAAGTGTGTCCTAATAAGTGCACGTGATTCTTAAAGCTGAAACTTCACAGATTTTCAACCCGCTTTGTATTCTTACAATGACGGTAGTAAATGTAAATGAACAATGTCTACTCATTATCCGTGTTACCTGGACCGAGAAATTCACATTTATTTGTCGAGCAAAACGCCTCATACGGCGGACTTTTGAACAGTTTTAAGGCTAAGTTTATCACTGGAAATTGGATCATACTTTGTCTACTCTTTAAACAGCATTATGGTAAACATAGAACATTATGGCAACAGCTTTCTGACCTGTACACGACAGTGTTTTGCTTTCGGGGGAGGACTGATTGAAAAGCAGTTTCTGTCAGTTTTTCCCCTCCTTTTGGCCTAAAGCATTGTGTTCGTGGTCATCCAATTTGAAATGTTGACTACAAACACAGAGGTTTATCAGATTATTTGCAGCCTTTAGCCACTGACTACAACGCACTGGATCCTTCACTGAAATACTCTTTGAATAATCTTGTCAACACCATAATAACTAAAAGTTTGCTAAGAATTATTTCCTAATGAAGCAAAGCAGTATTTGACTCTGATCAAGCCTATCCAATAGAAGCAGACTGGTGGGAGTGGCCTTGGACGGCAACATGCCCAGTGCATTATGGGTGTTGAAGTTTTGAAGCAGAAGGGAAGACAACAGACTTTTTTCTCTGTTCTCTGGACTGGAGGAGGTCTTCGTGGACAAGGCAATCCCAGAATGCACTGCGACAATTTGGTCCAAAGTTAGATAAATGTTTATGGTTTAAATATTTATGAAACCTTTGTGAAATCTAAGTGGCTCTACCGGGACACCTGCCAACCTAAGAAAAAAACACTGGCCACCTCAGCATTTGGAATCCCAGTATATAAAATATAAATGTTGGCAGTTTTTCCTGGTCACTTTTCAGCAGCAGTACTTCAATATGGCGACTTAAGACTGCATACCACACATTAATGATAATAAAACGGTTCTATCGATAGCTTGTCCTCATGGGCAGCACGCAGTGTTGTCCAGTTCACTCCATTTATGTTGACCTTTGTTGAGTACTGTAAGCGTTTTCTTGTGAACAGATTATCTGCCACTTTTTTTATTTATTAATAACATTACCATAATTAAGTGAAAGGTAGAAGTTCAGATGTTTTTTTGTTTTGTTTTTTCACACTAAAACCTGTGATTTTATGTGTCATCCAAGTATGTAAATATAGATAAAACAACTTGTTTTCTCTACTCTAGTAATGCTAGATCTAGTACTACAAGCTCAAAGACATTTAGAATTGGTTTAATAGATATTATCTTGGTGCCCTGGATATTGATATTTTGCATATTCATGGACACAATGTGTGTCAGGCCACTGAGGCCATAAATCCACTAGAAAACCTCAAAGTCTTCATTCCCACCCCCTTGTTAAAATACTTTTAGTGAAAATAAAACTTGTTGCAATTAAAAGGTAGGTTATTTATTCCATTTTTTGTTTTTGTTTTTTTTACTATATGTGTGTGTGCTATGTATTTTTATTTTTAAAGCCCATTCACACTAAGAACTATAACAATAACTGGTAACACTTTAGAATAATGGTCCGTCATTAATAAGTAAGGAGGTAATGCAGGACTAATGAGTAGTTCTGCATTAACACTTCAGCTACTACTATTAACTAATATGGAAACAAGCTTAAAGGTATGTAAGAATTTTGCATTAAAATATCCCAAAATATCAAGGCCAGTGTTATATATTTTGTTAAGTTGATTACTTACAATATCCCAAATGTTTCCAACTATTTTTAAATAATGAGAAAATAATGAGAAAATTTCCAATTTTAACCAAGGAAACGGGGCGTTAGAGCAGGGGGGAGCTGGGAGTCGCCAGTTAATGGCGTCATATCCGCGTTACCCTCGGTTTCCGCTCGTACTGCGTGGAGTCCTGGACAAATGCGGAAGTTGTAGGCCTAGTTGTAGCGTCTATCAAGCAACAAACGTTAGCTTGTTTCGTGCTGTCGTTATGGAACACAATTATTATTTACTGATTGCAGCTGGTTCTGTTGACAAAGCATGCTTAATTTAATATTTTCCAAATGTAGCATTCGGTAATAGTTATGTTTATGCAAGGAAAGTATTATTGCTTTAGGTTTGTGTTTAGTTTATTGACATTGTTTATCACGTCTGGTGTTTATGGCCATGTAAATAAACATAGCATGTGTTATACATAAAGATGAATCAGTATTTTGGCAAATGATGTGGGCATGTTCGAATGTACTTTTACAACAATTGTTTAGAACACGTAAAACTGCGCAGCGTTATCACAACAATGAATTCAACAAATACAGTAACATCTATGATAACCAATTTAGTATTAAACCTTACTTTTCTTGCGGTTAATTCATTTGAATGAAATAAAAGTGTGATGAGGTTCCAGAGTCAGGAAGAAGACGGGTCGGCGTGACTGGGACTCGTACTTTATTAAAATAAAACAAAACAAACAAAAGTCGCGCACAACGCGCATTCACCGTGACGACGGCACAAAACAGTTAAAAAAATGAGAGCTCGGATCCACCGGTTTTCTTTCTCTGCGTCCAATTTTCTCTCCAGTCTCTGATTCCAGCATGGTCTCTCCACGCCAATAATACTGCAAAAAGACACAGGTGTTCGTCATTTGCACTTGACCTACTTACGTCCCGCTCGTCTTGTTTCTATCTCTCCCGTTACAGACCGCGCTGAACCACGCCCCCCCTCGCCACAAAAAGCATGTCATTAAACGCAACATTTATAAAAATAGAACATCCATGAACATGATTTTTCGATTCCCGTCTGACTGATTTACATCCACGGTGGAGTTGAAAACAACAGTTCCCATCATTCTACGCTCCTTTACATCGTCATCAAGCTACACCGTTGTTGTTGTTTGGAATGTAGCGCCCTCTAGCGGCAGAAAATGTTGCATATTGTACCTTTAACTAATCAGTAATGGCGCTTTTCCACTACACAGTACCAGCTCGCCTCGGCTCGGCTCGGCTCGACTCGACTCGGCTCTGTTTGGTTTTCCACTGTGTAAAAGTTGTACCTGTACCTGCTTCCAGGTACTTTTTTTCGTACCACCTCCGGCGCGGTTCTGAGCGAGCTGAGGCGATACTAAAATGTGACGTGAAAACACAGCAGACTGCTGATTGGTCAGAGAGAATTGTCACTATTCACTGCGTCATCATTGCACGCGCCAGACGGAGTATCCTGAATAAAAAACAGCAAAAACAAAAACAAAAACATCCAAAAACAGCATACACTCGATTTCCTCCATTGTCCTGTGTGTGTGGGTAGCGGGTGTGTCTCGCGTAAAAGATTAAGTCACGGCAGTTTCCTGCGGCGTCGCTATGACGACCAGGTACTATTGTGGAGGTACTATCTGCAATGGAAAACGGAGCGAAAAGCGAGCCGAGCCGAGCCGAGCTGAGTCGAGTCGAGTCGAGTTGAGCTGGTACTGGTAATGCCATAAGTAATGTCGAATTTAGGACTAAGATAGTTCCTTATTAGGTAATCAATAATTGCTTAATGAGAGCATTCTCATGAAGAACTAATAGGTAATTATGACAAATTATAAAGAATTACTAATTAATTACTAATCACAACATTAACGTGTCTGAGACGTTAGCAATTGTCTTTTTTTTTACTCTCAACGTGGCCATAAAATGCATCAGTACTCAAGGGTTAGTCACTATGCAGGAACTACTAGTGATCTGGACCATTATTTTAAAGTGAAAAAATGGTCCAGATCACTAGTAGTTCCTCTATAGTGACTAGGTAACACTTGAGTAATTAGTGATGCATTTTATGACTACATTCAGAGTAAAAATGATGACTGATTACGTCTCAGACACACAATATAATATTCTTAATAATTAGTCAGTTAGTTAATAGTTATTAATGAAGCTTATCTCATTAAGTAATTATTGATTAATGAACTATCTCCTAAATTTGATATTACTTACTGATTAGTAAAGCGTGTTTCCATATTAGTTAATGGTAGTAGCTGAAGTGTTAATGTAGTGCTACTCATTAGTCCTGCATTACTTCCTGCATAGTTACTTATTAATGACGGACCATTATTCTAAAGTGTTACCCAATAACTATTATCATCCACTTTACGCACAAAACGTTTCTGTTTATTATAAGTATGCACTGCAGATTATATCAGTTGCAGTTTTAAATGCTCAAGCTTTTTAAAGTCAGGAGGATTCTGATTGGCTATCAATGTTTTTATCATTCATTACTGAAAAAAAAAAGAAGAAAAAACGCTGCGAAAGTCATTCTAACGATATCGTTCCTCTGTGTCATGCAGCTCGTCTTGTCTTCAATGAGCCAAAAAGGGCCCACGTCACTCCTCTGTTCATCTCTCTGCACTGGCTACCTCTCGCTGCTCGCATCAAGTTCAAGGCATTGACGCTTGCTTACAGAACTATCACAGGCTCAGCTCCCTCCTACTTTCACTCACTCCTAAGAGTCTACATCCCTACCAAAAGCCTACGATCGGTCAACGAGCGACGGCTCGTGGTTCCATCACAGAGAGCCACAAAATCGCTTTCCAGAACATTCTCATTCACGGTTCCATGCTGGTGGAATGCTCTCCCCACCCTCATCCGGAACGCAGAATCCCTGACAACATTCAAAAGACAACTGAAAACCCCTCTCTTCCATGAGCACTTAATCTCATTATTATTTTATTTGTTTTAAAAACACCTTTCCTTTTCCTTTAAAGGTACAATATGTAGTTTTTTCCTTTAAAAATAGCAAAAATCATTATATCTATGTTTTTTTTTTTTTTTTTTTTGTGTACTTAGAGAAATTTGTAATTTAATTCGAAGACACGGACCATTTCTTTATTTCCGTTTTGTCACCGTCAATGGCGTCATATGGTTCGTCAATGGGCCGCCAATGGACCGCGTTCTCCCTGGTTTCCACTCGTACTGCCATAGTAACCAGAGTCCTCTGATAGTAACCAAGGCGACAGACGTGGACAACTGTGTAGTTCATAATGTCTATCTGCACGCTGTTGTTGTTTCATTCAAACATTATGGACCATGGCAAGCAGACTTTGGATAAAAAAGGAGAACTAAAACGAGAATCAATATCAGCGCGGTGTTTTCGAGATGCCGAGAGCTCCACGTCCGAGACTTCGACCGCTCCTACATGTACTTTATTAAACAGGTGAGCACATTTACATAAAACTATTCAATGTTATATAGTTCAACAATGATAAAATGTTAGAATATGATCTGTATGTTATTGTAATGTTGATCTAGCTTACTGCTAGTCTCATACAGACAAACTAACACATAGAATAACATAAATTTCAACACATTCAAATGCAGTTTAGTGTGATAGTGTAATGTTAGACCAAGTGAAACAGCGCTGCGTTACCTCACAAGTTTAATTTGTCTAATAAACTGACCTGTGAGTAGTAATTCTGCACTTGCGTGTAGTTCGGTAGAATGAAATGTCCATATTCCTTTTATATCCGTGGGACTCGCGTCACGTGTGGAGCTGATAGCTGTCTCTTAGCAATCCCGACCTGCTTCATATCACAGTCATGATAAAAACATTGATGTATTCACTCATCCATAAACATTATTAGATCGGTCGGCTTGACGTTGACGACAAGATCCATAATTCTTAGCAAATGTTGCGTCATCAAACTACGCCTTTGTTATTGTAAGAGGTTAGCGACCCCTAGCGGCGAAAAAATTACATATTGTACGTTTAATCCTCCCTTATCGGGCTTATGCTACTCTCACCAATACCTGAACTTCATATTTTGAGCACTTCTTGCGTTGTTTTTTGCCTCTTCACAATGACTCGCTTAATTTAGTCCTAAATTGTAAGTCGCTTTGGACAAAAGCGTCTGCTAAATGACTAAATGTAAAATGTAAATGTCATTATCGTTATTGCTGTGGTGTGGACTTCACTGTTGTTATACAATTATGATTATATAGCAGTTATAGTGATTATGCAATACTTTATCGTTATATTTATCGTCCTTGGTTCGAACGTCCCTTTATTATAATCACATGATGTTAGCTTAACAACATGCTAATGTAAAACTTCTGTAAACAATCAAAAGTTCAGTTTCGAATGTACTTCTTGTGAATTATAGAATTACACTTTACTGAGTGTTGCAGTTCAGTCTCTAAATTAGGTTCCATTCCAGTTACGATCCTGCCTTAAAATGACAGCAATGCAGCACACTAGGTTTTTGGAATGGAGCTTATGTGTGTGTGTATGTAGTTAGCTATGTTTCCCTCTCAGAGTGTCTCATCCCTGAAGTCTCTCTCTCTCTCTCTCTCTCTCTCTCTCTCTCTCTCTCTCTCTCTCTCTCTCTCTCTCTCTCTCTCTCTCTCTCTCTCTCTCTCTCTCAATCAACACCAGGATGCCGACAGATAAGCCTTGGATCCTTTCTAAATTACAGCCTCACAGAGCCAACGTCCCCAGCTGAGCCTGAATGTTATCGCCCCGCCACTCTACACGTAGCTCTCCATTTTCGGTCCGTAGAGCGAAACTGTTTTAACAATTTCCTAAGGGACTACAGCTCCCCCCTCCTTTAATCCTTCTGAACGTGAGTCCGGAGAAAGGCAGTTACCCAACACATCTGATGTCTTTACTACACATAGTTCTGCTCTGATACAGATCTAAATATGGATGTTAAATGTAACTGGATCCAACTGCCCAAGGCTTGATAATAAAACCACATATGAAACTCTGGCCTCCTGTCCAAACATTCTGTGTGATCGTTTATATGCTGTAAACCCCTGGTGTTATTGCAGCACACTGGTTTCTCTGGACATTATGAACTTAAGCATGAGTATCCAAGGATCACTCAGGGAATATAACACGGGAATAGGGCTTCCTATAACCACACGCAGAGGTCGGCAGCTATACAGAGTGTAAGTAGGTAAGTAAAAGCATGTCTTTATGATATTTACTCCAGAACACACATATTACCCAGGCCAGCAGTGTATTTCAGCAAAATAAGCATACTTTATTATCAGATGTTGTCAGATGATATAGCTAATTTAAAGCGTTATTGAAACGTAATCTATACAAACTGTTTCAGAGTGTGAGAGTTTTCAGTCTTGCCTGTGATGTTGCAAAAATGTCCAGTTACACTTTATTTTAAGGTGACGTAGTTATAGTACTTTCTCAAATAATTACTGAGTAATATTAATTAATTACATGTACTTACTATAGAGTAAGTACTATATTACTGTTAGGGTTTTGTTTAAGGTTAGTTGTAATTATGCATAATTTACTGTTATTAATATAGTAAGTACATGTAGTAATGTGTAACTTCGTCACCTCAAAATAAAGTGTTACCAAATGTCTGCCTACTGACTTGCCTTAAAGCACACGTTGCACTTTTTCAAAACCTCAAGCCCTATTATTGTTAGCTAAAACAATTTTTTTTAATAATTACTTGAAATAATAAAACATTAACTAAAAAAATAAAAATAAATAAATAAATAAATATATATATATATATATATATATATAATATGATGTCCTAAAACTGAAAAGTTTTTCCTTTGTGTTTCCACGTATAACAACAATGTCAAAATTATCCCTGTTCACACGGATCCACAAAAACGACTAAAAACGCTGTATTCTGTTGCCAGGCCAGTAGTTGGCGATGTGACATTGTAAAGATGCACTACACAACTATAGACTGAACACATACGCATGCGCATGATTTCACCTTTTTGCCTTGAAATGATTTAGTAAATAAACCATGCGTAATTGGAAAACAAATTATACATTATAAATAATGTTATTTAAATTATTCAAATATTTTTTTCAAGTACGCATTAAGTTTATTTACTTAATTTTATTTTAAAATGTTAAGTTAAATCAACTGATCACTTTTTACAGTATATTGTTTTCAAAAACTTGGACTTTCATTCCCCGTTTTTAAAAGCTTGCATCACGAAAACGCTGTCATCGTGTAAATGAACGGCCAAAACGCATTTAAAGTTTCCCGTTTTTAGTTGAAAGCGGTGTCGTGTAAACAGCCCCTAAAACTCAAACTATCAAAATGACAAAAACACAAATGACTAAAACATTAACTAAAACTAAAATGAAAACAGAATAAAATCTAATTCAAAATGCTAACAAAAACTAATGTATGAAACGTGCACATTCAGTGTTTCAAGCTGTGCAGTTTTTCAAAGAGTTGTGTGCTATAATTAATCCGACTTTAGCAACCACACATAACCCCCTAGCAACCACATCACAATGCAATAAAAACACTTTTCTCCATATTGTGCATGCATTGCATACTGTTTCCTACACTATTTCCCCAACACCAATTTTAACACTGAGAAACTATTAATAATATTTGCACTAAACAATGCAATATAGTACAATCTTAGCATTATTTATGCAAATAGCATGTGCCAGAGGGCCCATTTATACGGTGTGGGAATATAGAAATGAAGTTATGAACCTGTCCGTGCCATTCCTGAACGTGAGCAACACAGGCCTCATCTCTGATGTTGGGTGGGAGTAATGATGTTCTTATATTTCACAGTGAGATGAGAACTGCTCCCCCGAGTCCCTGGAGGGGTCTCTAATTCAGAGTGTGGCTTCAGGCCGCGGCCTAGCTCCTTTCCATTCACTGTCCCTGAGGTGCCATTGCTCCAGTTACTCTCTGCCTTTATCAGAAATCAGCTCTTAAAAGCCATTCCTTCATCATCACTTTTATCACCACATCTGACCCGAGATCAGTTCATTTTCCCCAAAGGAAAGTGATCACAATCTTTTTAATAGACAGAAAAAAAAAAAATGGCTTATGCTGAGGGCCACCACACTGGATCCAATATAGCATCAGGATCTAGATCAAAGGTATGCATATGCCATACTTACTCATATCAAACCTCAAGATATTAGAATTCTCCACCCAAAGTTATGAATTTAACTTGTGTGCAAAATTGAAATATATAGCATTAAACATTTGTGAATAAAGCAGCGTTTCCATCCCATGTGTTCAAGAGAACAAAAACCGTCACTTCCTGGGAAATTGGCGCAAAATATCTGTAATAAAAATGGAAGTTGCTGCAATCGGGGAAGAAACTGTGGCTCTTTCTTTTTCCCTCTATCATAAATGACTTGCGTCTCAGGGCGGCAGAAGAAAAGTAATAAACGCTAGCGTTTGGATGCTGGTGTTTATGAATGCAATTGTGTGAAACGCTTTTGGGAGAGAATTAAACCAAATCATTCTGATGACAGACTTTGCCTCGGGTATTTCAGAATGATCAAACCAACATTTGAGATGCTGTGATGTGATTGGTCCTCTGGTTAGTTCAGTTATCCAATCACATCCACTGAGGCAAAGTCACATTTTTTGTTGAGCATCAAGGGATTTATTCGTTAAATGTCTTTCAATTGTAGTTTATCGGATACAAAAATGTATGCAGAGTTAAAGAATTTATCTTGGCGGATTTTTTTTAATGCGATATCCCAAAGTGCATATATAAAAATAGGTGGATGGAAACAAAGCTATTTTCAGTTTCCACCCTTAAAAATGTTTAGCAAGAATATTGTGGATGATTTAATATAAGTTATGTTGGGCATAAGAATAATAGGCTAGAGTTCTGCCTGCATTTATTATGCAATGAAAGCAGAGTAAGCGGATGTTTTTGTTCTGTGTAATTAAGGAATGTCTGGGAGCATTTCAAACACCAATCAATGAGTCCATTAAGTTGTTTACTGCTGATTTTCAAGAAAACAAGTACACACTCCTGGCACAGGCTTACAAAACATACACGTCCATATAAATATGGTATTATCTATTTCCACATTACTTCTTTTCCCCCCACAATAGCCATGCACACATAAATATACCTAGACTTGCCCAAACGCACTGCCTTTTCTTCTGTCACAATGGCTGTAAAAATGATTGCATCTCCCTCACTATCTGACCTTGTTCACTGTAGAACACAGGAAATATTATCAGCTCTGATGGTCATGATCTCTGGCCACCCAAGGAGGAATTACTGCCCCTGACACATTAGTTTTATAATAACAACATGCTAGAAGATGACAGATACTTACAGAATTGACAAAGCAGTTTTGGATTGCCCCTAAACAACTGTATTTTTTTTTTCTCTCTATTCAGAATACTATATATATATACTGAATATACTGAATATATATGTATATACTGAACATATATTACTGGTCATGCCATATTCATTTTATTCTGAATTTAATTGAGGTATAAGAAAAAGATATATATATATTTTTTTCTTATACCTCAATTAAATTAAAAATAAAATGAATGTGGCATGACCAGTAATTCCCTCTTGGGTGGCCAGATATCATGACCATCAGAGATGATATTCTTGAATTTCTTACAATTGCAAATTAGTAAGTTCATCTCCCTGTTTAAAATAAACTTTGTCGGGTGTGGCCAATCTTTAAATTCTTAAATTTGCCCAACAATTTTTAAACACCCTGATTTTACAATTACATCCAATCAACTTAAACACAAAGACAAATGGACAAACTTAGGGTTGCCTTTTCTTGAGTTTCTAAATAATTGCCACTTATCATTAAAGCTTAAGTCAAGTCAAGTCACCTTTAATTATGTAGCGCTTTATACAATACAGATTGTTTCAAATCAGCTTTACGTTGAAATAATGCATTTCGACAGTTGTTCAGCTGAAGTCAGTTCAGTGTTGATTTAGTTCCATTGTAAATATCATCATTTAATAAATTTGTTAATTTCGTATATAAAGCAGTTCTGCAAAAGATGATGTCATCGTCCGGCTCAGTTCAGATCTCATACAACAGCGTCTGTACAGTCAGAGCAATAATCAGGTCAGATCAAGTCTTCAGATAACCTACACATAGACGCTTGCCAACCCAACAACAACAAACAATTAACAAATAGGAGTCCTGCAAAGATATCCTCAATCATTTGCGTAATGCTCGATCCAGACTGATGCATTTATACGCAGAGTCCAGGGTGCTTCAAAGAGGGCTCTGTAAATTGGGTCCAGTGGGTGAGAGGCTTTAACTGTAAGTTCATTAGGGAAATTTCCCTAATCCCCTGTGGACTAAGGCACTGTAAGTATTTTACTGCCAGTCACAGAGATTAGCCTGGCAACACTTCTGGTCTGCCGTTCCTCTGATTGAGTGGACGTCAGTTAAGAACCCAGAGGTCTCTGCAGCATTTTTATAGTAGACTTTAGTTGAATCTTAGTCTGGAGGGCCCTTTCAGAGTTTGCATAATCTCTGTCTTATGAGAATTCAAGTATAATTGGCCGACAGACAGAGATTACACCGTCTTAGTTTGGTTAATGTCAGCTCCTTAAGATGAGCAGTACACCAAGGAGCAGATGAATTGAAATTTTCAATCAGACACAGTGACCTCATACACATGTCCTCACATATTATTGAACTGCTGAAATGCAAACCAACATTCAACACGCCATTTGGATCCCTTTCTATAAAAACAACTGCAAAATTATAATTTGCATATAGAGAAGACAAATGAGGCTGGGTAGTTCAGAGCACACTGGCATACAAATGATGGTGGCATCATGGGAAATTTGTGTCAACTCTCTTACGCTGACACCAGCTGAGGGGGGACAACAAGTACACGAGCCCTGCTATGCTCGGGCAGCCCGTGAAAAGATGGCAAACCATCTGTCCAGCCCACTGGAATGGTAAAAGAGCCTTTTAAGTGGCTAAGTCTAAGCTAAGAAGGTGGATGTAAGGTTAATCATAGGCCAATTGGGAGTAATTGTCTGAGAGGTGGAGTGGCTTTAAAAGTCGACCATTGGTTTGAACTGTCATCACTTTCCTGACCCTATGGCTTCCATGTGATGGAATAGTAAGGCATTAATTTGGGGTGTTGTGCATCATTGTACTTATATTAGGGCTCAAATAACAATTGTAATAATGTATTAATGAATTGTAGAATTATAGATACAGCACACTGATTAAGGGCTCTAAAGGCTTGATTTGCTGTTATATTTCACTAATCGTGACAATTGCAGCCTTTGTCCTCAGTTATATTTGGAAAGGCTGTGAAAAGGTACACAAAAGGGAGGGGACTTATTAGAGCTGCAGTGCACGTGAGCCCTAATCAAATTGCCTTTGTGCTTGAAGCTTGTTCGTCTAATGAATGTGTTCCTCAGACATTGACACGCTGCATGAGCTGGCCCTCAAGGTGAATGCTCTTTGTGCCCTTTCAATCATCATTGACGTCTGCAAGAGAGTCTCATTAAGGTCCCATAAAAAACTGCTCAATCAAGAGGCATCTTTGCAATCTTTTGGTAGCTATCAGTGCAATGCAAATGGAAGTAAAACTAGACTCGGGTGCTGTCCGCGGTGCTGAAATTCCCAGCTCTCTGTTCCCATGTGCACTTGTGTGGTGCTTCGCAAAGACTATAATTATCTGTGCCAGTGTGAACTCGGGTGGTATTATGCCACTTGATAGCCACCCTGTGCATGTGAATTATATGTTTTGCAAGGTTATATTAGCATTGTTCAATAGAAGTATATAGCCATTAGAAACTCATCCACCACTCCCATGAACACAGGTAAGTATAAACGATCATGTATGCACTGTATACGCAGAGCTTGCATAAGCTTACTATATACACAACACGATACGAATTTGGATATTGCTCTGAAATAACACAAGGAAAAACTGAAATTACTGATTGATAAGCCATCAAATTTTACCTCTAGAACAACATTAATCAGATCAGATATTCATGCCAACGGAATTACAGGAGAACATACAATGAAACCTATACTAGGTCGTCACGAAATCATATATAAGTAATGTAATTGTGAGTGATTTCAGCTGAGAATTATGTTGGGAAGCAAACTGGGATCCCTGAATTGTCGGCTGATTCGTAAACGGGACCAGTAATGGACACATTGCATATTATTAGAACCTTCAACTTTCCTTATCACAATTATCTACAAATCTCTGAAAGTGCACGAATCCCTTCTTCAGGACTGGAGGTGATTTATTGTTAAAGCGGGCACGTCGAAGGCAGAGTTTCTAACTGTAACTAATTGAACGCGTTAACCGATATAAAAACACTAAAAGCCGTGTCGATGTCTTATTAGTGGTGTTTTTAAAATCCTTTCACAAATGACAGGTGCTCGATAAGCAGCGTGACAAGCCCAGCACTTACCTTAATCATTGGGAACGTATCCATTCGTTTTGATTGCACTAAATTCTAAACGGATGCGCTTAAAGCCTCTGCTGTTTCAACACATCTTCTCTTCCTGTTTCATGTAAAAGAAAAGCAGAGAAACGAAGGAAGGTGCATTCTCGTGCACACCGACCTGAGCTGATATCCGAGTCCTACCACACCATTCATGTGTAGTTTCCACCAAGTTGAGCTGAAAACGGCCACACGCACTTCTAGATCAGACCATTATCCCCAGATCTCTCGTTAAATTGTTATTCCTCTCCGAACGCCACCCGTTTATTCCCGTGTTTCAGTTGCTATCTGTTTCTTCATTGTTTTGTAGTGAATCCAGTAAAGCGATGGGCAATCCCGTTCGCAAACTACAGAGATATCCAGATACACCCCGAGGAAAGAGCCCAGTTTGAGAAAGAATGGGTCGCAAGAAGCGCAGGTCAGTTGAAGCATGTACCGAACGTGTGTAGACGGCGATCATGAGCTCTCCAGAGCCGTGCAAATATGTAGATGGCACAAACGAGTTAGGACGGACATGGTGCGTTGCAGGGACAACTCCGAGAAGCTTATCAGGATAACAGTAATGCACAGACGGGCGTATGGCGCATTCCAAGGCGTCCGGATTTACGCATTATATGTGCGTTCACTGAAGCTTCTTTATTAGTCTTTGCGGGGAATGCTCTATCTGGGTTGACTGCGCTTAGACGCAGGATGTCCGATTGTGTCGGATCAACTTGAACTGGGAGTATACGGATTATCTGTACACTTACTTAACCTAGATGATTAGTCTTTGAGAGTTTGCGCAGATTTGTTACAATTAACTTACTGATAACACATAGAACGCATGCCATATTTTAACGCCTAGAAAAAAAGATAGCCTATACGTTAAAGTCCACATGAAATCAAAATTGAAGATTTTTTTTTTTTTTTTTTTTTTGGCTTTTAGTATGAATATGTTAGTCTTACTGTTATCTATAAGCTAGTGTGCTCCAAAACAATGGGGGGCAAAATCCGCATTTAGAAGAATTAAGCATTCAAAACATACAGTCTCTCACTTCAGCCAATATGGATCAATGATTTTGATGACATCACTCTGCACTTCAGCTTCTCATCAGATTTTCTGTCCAATCAAATGCTCTCTAGAATCTAAAGCGTCCTGCCCCCAACATTATAAATAGACACTGAAGCTGCAAAATCGGTCACTTGTTCACACATTTACTATTTTACATGGTGAATGGCACAATATACAGTAGGGGATAGGGAACGATTCAGACAGTGTAAATATGCTTTCCACTGGGGCGAATGAAGTCTGGTTTCACGTTGTTGTCACGTGAACCGCGCAGCTCGCACACAGTCTGCTCCAGTCCAGAGACACGATAGCACAGAGCGGATCATATGTGCGAGTCGGCGCAGACCACATATCGGACCCATTTCAATTCTACAGGGAATGTTATATTTTAAAGCAATATGGAGGAGATTAGGAGGAAACTGCGGCTTTACCGAGCTCAGAGCCATAGAGAGAAAGAGTTGCGACACTCTTTGATGTCGCCGCTATGGCTGTCACGTGGTTCATGTAAGCCCCAATAGTTCCAAAACATACGCTGGCTGTCATGTTCTTCTATGGGACAGACAGCAGCGATTGCATTATTGAACGGTAAATATAAAATAAAACACACACCCAAGTACTTTTTCAGCTGTTATTGCATTATTGCATTTTGTTAATGTCAGTTTTGCATTTGGAGAGGCAGGGTGACAACGAAATACTGTATATTACTTAGATAAGTTTTAGGCTATATTTTTGGAGGGAAAAGCTTAGTGTTCATGTTCGCATGGGTAGTAGCACTGGGTTTAGCGGCTCTAACTGAACTTTTCCATATCATTCATCTGATGATGGACGTCTCATGATATTTATTTTAGCACAACTGGGCTGTATTAGGCTATTGATTCCCGTAATTTTTCTTATAAATTCCGATTCAGCCATTAGCCTACCTTTGTGATCACGCAAAGAGGTCTGCCGTTCAGAATTCGCTTAGAAGCTAGCTCACTTCTTCTGATGAAAGTGGCCACCCCCAGAATTTGACAATTCAAAAGAGGTCGATATTTCAGCAACTTACCTCTGGAACAACTCGACGCGCAGCAATGTAAGTGAATGGGGTCCAACGCCCAAATGACAGTGTTTGGAACTAATCCGATCTTCAAATCCCGGAAGTAGGCGGTTAAAAGCGCCGCCATTTTTTACAACGGAGGTCTATGGGAGTGTCGTCCAGCTGTGATATAAACAAAATGCTATTGGTTATTTTAAAAAGGGGAGGAGCTGAGCGATGTTCCGCCCTGTCTTTGTGTTTCAGTGGACATTACATCAACACACTGAATAATGCTGCACGTTCAAGGCACTTCAGTGGGCATTTAAATTGCCATCTTTCATTATTGACTGTGAATAATTTATATTTAAAGTGTTTTATAATTGTCAATATTACAATTCCGATTGTACAATAGTCAGTTCCAGCACTCAAACCTGATTTGTCTGAGGGTGTTCCATTAGTACTGCATTTAAAACAGCGCTGGGACATTTCACTGTATGTCTGACTCATTTCTGTCCAAAGCGTTCCAGACTGGTGCACAGAGTGGAAGAAGACTTTTGCTATTAAATATGTTCAATATTTTCATACATGCAGAGGTGAATTAATGTAGTTATTAAATACTTTCCTTTCATTATCAACCGAGCAACACATGAAGTCAGAGTAGAATCTCTGAGCTGTCATCTCATACAGTAATTAGGACATGGCGCGAACGAAACATATGTTACAGCCATGAACCGTGATTTGCTTCTTGCTGTTGCTAGTCCATAGCAGGTGGTACTGAGGGGACATAGTCATTCTAGAGCACATTTAATTGGACAAGATTACGCATCTCAGTGCAAGATGATCTCAGTGCATCAATATCTTTGGACTGTATTCCCACAAGTGAAAGACTGTGCATATTAAATGCCTACATGTGACAAAAGTTTATTTGGTAAGGCTTTACAATAGGGTCTCATTTGTTAATATAGTTACATTAACTGTGAGCAATTTAATTTTTTAGAGCATTTATTAATCTTTGTTCATGTTCACAGCACATTAACTAACGTTTTTACAGTTTTTAATCTTGTCACTTGAGCTGCAACGTTCTTAATCGTGGTAGTATGAACTTTTGGTTGTGATTTTTCCAATAATTAGTCTAATGGTAACACATAATTTAAGTTATTGTTCATTTTATCAGTTATACCAGTCAGTGCCTTGCCTTATATACTGTAGGCTTCCAAGTGCATTAATGGAAAAACACTTGGCTGCATCCGAATATTTGCATAAAGCTACTATATAGTAGCTTAAAAACAGTGTTTTAAAGGTCCCATATTGTCAAAACTGAAATTTCCTGTTTTTTTTCATGATAACGGAGGTCTAGGGGTTATGAAACTACCATATAAGTTTAAAAACAGACAATCCACAGACAAAAGCACACAGCCTACATAAAGAAGCTGTGCCTTTTCACGAGCCGTTGTGACTTCCGTATAAATGTGATGTCAGAACTACTCAGTCACCGCCTTCAGTCCCACCCCCACCAATGGTGGGTCACTCAGAAAACAACAGGCCAATCAGAAGAGAGGCTCATGAATTTTAAGTAGACAGGCCAAAATCGACCTGTTCTTGGCAGAGCTCCTGAGAAAGGAGCTGTAAAAATATATTGAGATGGTTTTTGATACTTATACCACACAAACATATTAAGGACATCAAAACCTAAAAAAAAAAAAAACTTCAGAAAGGTGTACAATATGGGACCTTAAAAAAAAATAATAAAAAAAATAAAGAGTATGTCCGTATTCACAATGTAGTCGTGAACAGTGGTAAAATCGGTGTAACACACAGCCTCCCATGGCTTATTGCTGCTTTATAATGGAATGGTTTCTCCTTGTTATTTTTCAGTTGCTGTCAGGCCTCTTTCCATTCCAGGAAGATGATGAGATGGTTCTGTTCCCATGGAGTTACGTTATGCATTTGATAAATCCATCATGAGTGACACAACTGCAGCGTGAGATGTACTGTACTTTATTCCCTTTCTGCCGCTGATATGGAAGAAATATCCCTGCCACTCATATGCTGAAATGTCTGTGAATGATTAGGTGGAGAAGATATCTTTCACTGACAGCAGAACAAAAAAACAAAAAAAACTGTTTTGCTATTCTTTTTTTTAACATCATTATTCCCAAGAGGCTGTTTTCCCCACAGAAAATTCAAGAATGGCCAGTTTTCAATAATGAAAAGTGGAAAGCACAAAGGAAAAAAAAATCTACTTGTGAATAGAAACATAGCTGGCATAAGAACGGGCTCAGTTGTTTTTGTTAAAGATATTGTTGCTGAAGGCAGAATGAATTTGAAGGATGCAGAAATATTGGCTCAGAATCAAACAAATGCCTTAAAAATCATTCACTGGCGATTGACCATGCAGCCGGACAGTGACCTCTAACAAACTGCTCGAGTGGCCAAGGAGTTCTCAAGGCCAGAGAGCAGAAAGATCACCACAGGGCAATATCATCACTCTACTTCAGTTCAGCTGAGACCGAAAGCAAAAACGGCCCAAAACAAATACAGCAGAACAGCATTGCTCTTGAAGACAGGGGTCTTCAACAGGGGATCCATGGATGCTGCAGGATTTTTCTTCTTTTTTTTTCTTCTTCTTTTTTTCAATAGAGGTGCATTAAATATAAATATATAATATTAAAGATTAGTTGCAGGGATTAAAGTTCTCCGTCACTACGACAGATTTCCAACAATAGGAGTGCAGATCAGGGTAACACTTTATTTTGATGGTCCACTTTAGACATTCTACTAACTAAAAGTAACTTTGCAACTACATGTCAACTAACTGTCATTAGAGTATTAGTAGACTGTCTGCTTAATATCTGCTAACTCTTTATTTTGATGAAGACACACTATAAGTAACTTGGCAACAAGTCAACTTTTTCTACTAACCCGAACCATAACCTAACAGTCTACTAATACTCTAATGAGATTTAGTTGACACATAGTTGCAAAGTTACTTATAGTTAGTAGAATGTCTAAAGTGGACCATCATATTAAAGTGTAAACCAGATCAGGGTCAGAAATGAACAGGTGATTGGGGCAGAAATGCCACTAAAAATGAACAAAAAGCCCTCGTGCAAGTGGTGTAAAGCGTGGGATGCAGTGGACCATCATTATTTGTATGACTAAAAAGTGTCAAGCATTGAAATAAGTATCAGTTTTATTTATGCAAACTGGCAATAGAAAAGCTGTTTTAGGAAACATCTTATTCCCTTAAAACGGTATCAGTGTTGAGTATTTAAATAAAGTGATTTAAAAGAATATAATGTACCCTGAAAAAAACGTTTTTTTGTTTGTTTGTTTTTTAATCCCTGCCATTTTACATCATATCGTTACTATATTGTTGGTTCAAACTTGACACATTCTGTGTCAAAAAGCATAGTTCTGGCATTTCATAGGCTGTACTTGTTCTTTTTTGATGTAATATTCTCATTATGCACACCTGCCAAGAAAATATATATATATATCATTGCTGATGAAGAATGTTGGTTTGTGCTTGCTGGAGGTTAACCCAGGCATGAATGTGTTTTTTGGCAGACACTCTCGATGAACACCCCCTTTGATTGGGTTCACATAGAGGGCTCCACAGACTCCCCTCGGAGAATGATCGATGTAGACCGCAGGAGACAGAATGAGGAGCGCCGTCTCTCTCCTCTCTCAGCTGCACTGACAGCTGTGTCCGAGCTACACAAAATACCAGAGCTCAGAAAACAGCTTCAGGAGGAGCGCAATTCAGGACCTCATTACTGAAGTTTGACTTCAAGCAGAACTTACATATTACTACTCTAAGATTATAAAATACAACTTTTAGGGTACAAAGTTGTCCCTTTAGTGACAAGCTGATTCACTTTTTTCAATTCACCAATAGTTCACTTTTTGTTTGTGTGTGACTTGGATAGATTCCTTGGTAGCAAGTTATAAGGGCACATGAATGATCTTGTATTAATACCTGAAATAATACTTACACTTCAGCATGAACTAATGATTAGAGAAGGCATGAATTAATCAAGAAAGAACAAAGTGCCCAACCTTAACTACGACTGGAGTCATATGGATTCATGCGTGAATAATGGCAACCTTAACTACATGTTTGATAGTTAAATATATTAAGATTTAGGTAAAAACTAAACCAAACAGGCTCAATACGAGTAAACAAGAAGTACTAAACTATATTTAATATTGTCATAATGTAAAAGTTTGATATCTGCAGATTCATCATAAACATCCCTGGATGGTACATTAGTTTGTTACTTACATTGATCCTTGTTTTCAAAAGTAGACAATTCTAAATACACTTATAACAATAACTATCATCAATCATTTGAGAGGTTTTGCATGATTCTCTCCTTTTCAAACTCACCCTACCGTGGCTTATACAGCAATACAAAAGATAAAAATAAGGTAACGCTTTATTTCGATGGTCCACTTTAGACATTCTACTAATTATAAATAACTTTGCAACTACATGTCATTTACCGGTCATTAGAGTATTAGTAGACTGTCTGCTTAATATCTGCTAACACTTTATTTGATGCTCCCCAACAGACATACTACTAAGTATAAGTAACTTTGTAACTACATGTCGACTTATTCTTCTTATCCTAACCCTAACTTAACAGTCTACTACTACTACAGTCTGCTAATACTCTAATGAGAGTCAGTTGACATGTACTTGCAAAGTTACTTATACTTAGTAGAATGTCTAAAGTGGACCATCAAAATAAAGTGCAACCAAAATAAAAAAAGTTTTTAAAAAAGAAGAAATTTGCTCACAAAAGAACCATAAACTCTACAGTTAGAGGAACATGGGACCACTTATTATTATTATTATTATTATTATATGTGTTTTACAGCAAGTTTTACATGTCATCATCTGTATCCTTTGACTCTCACATCATCATTTTGTGCTTTAATTAAACCGAAACGCTACATAAAAAAAAAAAAGAAAAAAGAAAGTTTGTTTTCATGCACTTATCAGTTTAATAATTGAAAGATAATATCCAAAAAACACATTTAAGTGTTTATTTTGTTACATTTGATCTTTGTGCATCTGTAGATTTCAAATTCAATACATATCTTTAAAGTCCAATTGAAATCAAAATTGACCCTATTTACTTTGTTAGCGCATATTACTGGTCTTGTGGTGAAAAAATAATCCGTGCAAGTTAATACACAGAAAAAAAATTGTTTGCCGTCATAATCTTTAATCAAAGTCTGAAAAGTTACTTCCAGTCTGGAATGGAGTTCCTTCTCTGATGATGTAGGTTTGACGGCTTGGGTTGGGAAACGCTGAACCACTCCCCTCAAACCGTTAGTCTGCTATGAGTGAGAGATGGAGAGGAGGAGCGCTAGAGTAAAACATATCATTCAACCTGATTTTTCTAATCAGTCTTATTTTCTAATAAGTCATGACCTGATTTTAATTAGTTGTTAAGTAAGGGATAATGCACACCT
This sequence comes from Leuciscus idus, assembly GCA_021554675.1. Lineage (NCBI taxonomy): Eukaryota > Metazoa > Chordata > Actinopteri > Cypriniformes > Leuciscidae > Leuciscus > Leuciscus idus. The sequence goes on along the minus strand of CM038636.1, from coordinate 5,132,580 downwards.
TCAGGCTGATGAAGACCGTCAGGGTCCTGATCACCCTGTCGGTGTTTATTCTAAGATCATAATTAGACATGAAATATTGATCTGAGTCCAAAAAAATTATTAGCTCTTTAAATGCAAAGCTTCGCGGAGAGAGCAGTTGCTAGCGTGGCAAGTTCCAAACTAGACGGACATTTAAGGGATACGGTATACAGTCACACCACTTATTACACAGCATTTCGCCACATAAATAATTATGGGGATAAGAGATATTGATCTGAGATTTTTATCTTCTAATCCATTAAGTTTGAATAAAACAAGAGAGAGCGAGTCTGCGATACTGGATGACATAATTAAATAACTGTACACAAAATATTGATTTGAATGAGTTTTAATATTTTATTAGCTCACCAAACGCAGAGCTTCCACAAGGAAAAAACCTTCAAAGCATAGGGCGCTGCTGAGTTCAGTAGCCCAGATGAGCCTGTGTTATCTGCTTTTAGTGGTAACATACCGCTGGATGGCAAGATTGACCAATCAGAATCAAGCATTCCACAGAGCCTTGTAATAACAGTGAGTTAACTATGATGGACCCCCTCATATAAAGTCATGACACAATAATACATCAACAAGGCATGTGTAACCCCTCTGGATCTACTCACACCGCTCCGAGCGGGATTCAAACTGGAGTTTCCAGGCATGGGAGGTGGGCGCGCTGGCAAGAACGCTAAAAACCGTAGCCACTAGCATCAGCCGCCAGTGAACCTCTTGAGGCCAAGGGAGTGAGGTTTACTCACACAGCGACTACTAGCTGACCTCCGATACACTCACACCCCACAAAAGTGTTTATTGCAAATCTCTCAAGGACAGGCAGCTGAATATGGAAATGGTCTAAAAATATAGTCACATGAAAATGTGCAATGTTTGCTCGATTATGCCCACTAATACATCTTACCATCGTAAAAAACAAAACAAAAAAGAGCTTATGGCATAGTTTTAATATTACAGCATTCTGTCCAGTGACAACTCTTAAAAGTTTGTGTGCACAAACAGACATCAGGAGGAAATGCTTCTTCAACTTTTACCTTGAAACTACAACAGCAATGATGAAGGACACAGGGGATCAGGACAACATTACTCATGTGTCTTCATTAGTTTAGGTAAGCCTGCTGGTAGAGCATTGATCCGTAAAGACAGATCCTTGTGAAAAACCGCACCTTAAAGGGACAGTTCACCCAAAAATGAAAAGTTTCTCATTAATTACTCTCCCTCATGTCATTCCAGCCGTATAACACTTTCATTTATCGTCTTAACACAAATTAAGATATTTTTAATGAATCTGAGAGCTTTTTGTTCCTCCATTGAAAATCTATTCAAACAAAACACTGATGGTCCAAAATGTTCTTAAAGAGATCCATTTGTTTCAAGCCGTTTAATCCAAGTTTTCTGAAGAGACATAATCACTTTAAATGATGAACAGATTTTGTTTCGCCATTTATTCAAACATTAACCGTGATCAGCAAACTTACATAGAGCCCCCAAAATATGGTAAACGGAATGAGGTTCATTCTTGTATGTCACACCAGCACATTTAAGCTTGTGCAAGAACCAATGAGGTCTGTTCTTGGACATCAAGCAAGTATGTGTGAGTGCTCTATGTTTGCTGATCAATGTTTATAGTTGAACAAAAGCCTAAATTGAAGGTACAATATGTAACTTTTGACCCTCTAGCAGTTAAAAACAAAACTGCATGCACTTTGCGGAAGAACATTGTTTTGGTTGTGCTTCGGCTCTGCGTGACTGTGCATATGAATAATTATGTGACCCTGGATCACAAAACCGGTCACAAGTCGCACGGGTATATTTGTGGCAATAGCCAACAATACATTGTATGGGTCAAAATTATCGATTTTTCTTTTATGCCAAAAACCATTAGGATATTAGGTAAAGATCATGTTCCATGAAGATACTTTGTACATTTCCTACCGTAAATATATAAAACATTTATTTTTGCGAGTGAATGCAGCACAATCGCGAAAATAAATGGACAACTTTAAAGGAGATTTTCTCAATGTTTCGATTTTTTTGCACCCTCAGATTCCAGATTTTCAAATAGTTGTATCTCGGCCAAATATTGTCCTATCCTAACAAACCATACATCAATGGAAAGCTTATTTATTCAGCTTTCAGATGATGTATAAATCTCATTTTCGAAAAATGTATACCCATGTGACTGGTTTTGTGGTCCAGGGTCACATATGGTTCTTTCTCATAACTAAAAAGAGAGAGAGATTATTAGCCTGGTAATACCAGACTCTGCTACTTCACTTTGCTTCGTAGACAGAGTCTGGAATGGCATAATAGAGAAGTGTTTTCTCTCTCGCTAGGGGGCGCTTGTCTGAAGTTTAAAATCATTGGTTACCCGTAAGCCAATCAGATAAGTTTAGTTATGACGTATGTTATGCGCCTGTACAGCCGCATCGAACCACAGACATCATGCATCGAACTCAAATCTATGATCGAACTTCCACTGTAAACCTGCTGTAAACACATGATGATGCGAGCGAAATACCGGAGTGAACATGGCTGTAAACGACTTTTGCAGATTATGCGAAGTTAATCTACGCATCCACGGTACACGGCCTCTAAACATATTTTTGACAGAGTGAAACAAGAAAATATTTGTAGCCAACTCTCAAATTTAGGATTAGATCTTTTAAACACAGCTCTTTGTTCCTCACGAGTCTGTTGGAAATGCTGCAACTTAATTTCAAGATTAGAGCATTACCAGGGCCGCATTAAGACCTCACTGGGCCCCGGCGCTACGAGTTACTGCATACTGATGGATTTATAGCGTTTTGGAAAAAAATTGATGGATTTATAACGTTTTGGGGAAACAAATGGATAGATTTATAGCGTTTTGAAATAAAAAAAAACTTTAAATTCATCATCAACAATATTGTTGTTTGATTTAATGATCAGTGTTCAACATGTTATCTTTTTAAAAAAAGTCTTTTGTCTTTTATTTTTCGTTTTCGCATTTATGAGGAAAAAAAAACAATGTTAGGCTACGTGACAGTTCTCCATTACAGAAGCGGTACTAAAAGACTTTAAAACTTTCACAGAGACCTCAAACAGAAAGCACAAAGCCTTTCTTTAAATCGACTTTCGTTTTGTATTAATTGTATCTTAATTTTAATACATTTTCCATTAACCAATTTCCTGGATTTAATAGCCTAAATAAAAAGTAGGCTAAATATAGCCTATATAATCAAGCCGGCGCCTGAACTGGAGCTTAAGATCATCCCGAAACTCAGCGTATAAAAGGTAGCCTACTCGCCTCACAGACCTAAAATTTTTTGAAATATATCTATTATCTACAGAAAGCTTGAAATCTTTACTTTTAAACAGAACCATTCAAAACAAAATAAAACTATGTAATCGAAATGTGCATTTCTCTCCGGCCGGCGCATTCACTACTGAAGATCGCGAGTGAGTAGCCTATCGTCAACTTCATCTTTGCAATAAACAATTAAAATGTCTCATTGCAATGTTTTACATATTCATAATCATTACTTGCTGGTTCTTTGTGACAGCTTTTAGGTGCGGTTTATGAACGCGTAGCATTTGTTTTCCGTCACTTTTTTTTTTTCATATGAGAATGTTAAATTAAATGACATGCAGACTAAGCACGTTTAAATCTGCGATGAAAAACACGGCAGGCCTTTCTTTTCTTTTTCTTTTTTTTTATCAAAAAATGACTTTCTGATACAGAACAGGACGTTGATTTCATACATGTGAATATAGAAATAAGTTATCAATATTCATATGAAATATTACATCTTATTATTGAAATGTTTGAAATGATTACTCCAATTATTACACTTGTTTTTTCATTAAAGTTTGCTCCAAGAACACATTAATTTGCACATTAGATACAGTGTATAGGCTAGATACATTGCATTAAATGGGAATATTAATTTATGTCCATTTTACCCACATATTGCATAAAGTACAATGGTACATAAATTCATTCTGTTAAATCTTTCATAGCTTAGCCTAGTTGAGAATCATTTTCATAATTTCTTCTACTTTCTATTTATAGTTTTCATCTATTATCACGGTAACAATTGATAAATTAAACTTTTCCCAAAACCAGTCGGGAGTAGGGCCACAACATCACCTCCATTTAAAAGGTTTATCAAACACTCTTCTTGTTCTGGCTTCAGTTTGAAAAAACCCGGAATGTTCTCCATAACAGAGCGAATTGCATCCCGTGTCTCGTTTCCCATTTCCGCGGTCGTTTCGGTTTTCGATTTCTCTAACCTACAATGTAAAACTCGGCGCTTAGCGTCTACGTCACGCTCTCAGCCCGCCCTCTGTTCGTTGATTGGCCCGGCCGTCCGAAGGCCAATGGAAAACTGAAAGATAGGCTGCTATCTCAGACTGACTACAGGAGCGAAATGAAATTAGCGGAAGTAGGAAGTCTGACGTAGTCAGGGTAAGAGATTATCCTACTGCTCATAAAACTTTCACTACTAGAGATATAACCAGTTTAGATGGAAAGGATCTCAAGCTGACTCGCTGAAGACGTTACTGTAGCTTTACACATTAATAGTCACAGTACTTCCTTGAAAATAAATTCCAGCACATTGCTACAACAACCATAAAGAAATGAGCCTTCACAATAAATAATGCTTTATAATTAACTCTGTTAGAGAGTTACATATGGCAGTTTATCAGTTTAATAAAATACCTTACTCACCTGTTGAGTTATAAAAACACCATCATCTCTGCATTGCTTTTACAGCTTTTCAAATCCCTCAGTTCATCTCTGAAAAACCAAGCCAATGTTGATTCATGTTTTATTACAAGCTTGATCATGTTCTCTTTTTGCATGCAGACTCTCCTCTGTTCTGACTTTTTATATATTTTTTATTATTGGGTGATTTGATTCCCCAGAGATTTTGAGATCTGCCATTCCCACACCAGACACAAGTCAAAGTAACCAGAGGAACTTTTCTCTAATTACGAATATGATTAGACACAATTTCTTATGAAAACCATCCTGTCAGGTCTAAAATATAAACACAAACTATTTGAACCATTAGAGTTTTGTTGAATAGACCTTTAATAAAGGGACAGAAATCTCTCATTTTTTATTAAAAATATCGTAATTTTTGTTTCGATGATGAACGAAAGTCTTGTGTTTGGAACAGCATGAGTGATAATTGACAGAACTTTCATTTGAGTGAACTATCTCTTTAAGACATACTTTCACATATTGTCTGTAATGTCACATTACAAGATGTGACACTTAATTGTCAGGCTGCAGGGTAGATGAAGTAGGAGGCAGATGAAGTAGGAGGCAAACTCGAAGATGAAGTATTCTAAGGTTTTAATTCTCAAATATAACAGATACACAAAAACAGGGAGCATGTGCTCAGAACAGGAACCTAACATTAAACATTGACCGACACTGAACAAGGCAAAACTCAGGGTTTAAATACAAGGGAGAACAGATCAGGGAAACAAGACACAGCTGACAAGACTAACGAGAAACCAGGTGATACAAATTAACTAATGAGGGTAACCATGGAAACCAAGGAGTGGCGGGAAAACAGAACAAAGGAAAACATGTGACCAGTGACAAAAACACTCAGACAGAACAGAACTGTGACATTAATACATTGACTTTTAGCAATTTTCAAAGATAAAGGTGATTTGAATAGTAAACATGCAACTATTTTATATCGTGCAACAGCTCAGACAGAATTACACCTTGAGGAATGAAAAGAATAAAAGCAGGTGTGTCATCAGATAATGACATTCCCATCATTCTCATTACATTTTCTCCAACTTACAGGATTTGAAGTTTATTGTAGCTATGTGTGCATGTTCATTTTTTTTTTTTTTTTCAGTCATTTCGCCAAAATCTCATGCTTAGTATTGGCTATGAATCAATGGCAAATGCTAGACTTAGGGTGTGTCTCAATCAGCTCCCTAGTTCAGGGCACTTAAGGGCTCTCTCAATTGCAAAATCCTTCCAGGGCACTGAAATGTTCACTCCCTAAAAAGTCTCACAGTGTCATTTATCAACCCATTCTCATTCGATGCGTCTCTACAGCACGCATTGTGTTTATTGTGCATTTTATACGCAAAAATTAGTTTTTACGTGCATATGATTCGCACTGTAAACCCCTTGGGTAGGATTAGTGGTGTGGGGTATGTGCGTATTACACGCAATAAAGTGTGTATCATTTTCCCTCATATTCTAAAATACAAACGTCCACACAGAGGACAGTGTGTCAGATGCACACTTGCTGATTATTCGTGTGCATGACACATACATGAAGGGCATGACAGATTCTTTCATTCAAGGTCGTACATCAGCCCAACTGCAGTGTGATTCTTTTCAAGACATTCAGGGCTCATAAAATTTGACCTGAGATGTTACAGACAAATGGACACAGATTCTCTGTAAATAAATAAATAAATGAATAAATAAAGCTTGACACATTGCATTGTTTACATTTGGCTGTGGAAAACACTGTCATTGAGCTCCAACCCTGTCTTAAAGAGGCTCTTTTACACTACAATTAACAGTGAACAGCTTGTTCATGGACTCCATTTCGATATGCCGCCAAGTGTTACTAGAGAAGCTATTTAGCCTCCATTCAACACTGCTCACAGCACTTTTGACCTTGGCTAAGTGCTTCATAGCTTTGAATGATTTATTAAAAATAACTGCATCTGCCTGAAGACTCAGTAAGATATTCTGAATGAGGATGACTGTAGTGCTGAAGAATAAAATCCTCTGCAGATCATGCACACAGATTTCAAGAAAAGAAGATTCTAGCTTTTTCCTCTTTGTAATACAGCCAAATATTGAAAATCTTTTTTCCATCATTTATTTGCATAACTTTTCAAATGCCTTGGCAACACTTTACAATAAGTTTAACCACATCAGTTAAACTACAGTTGAACAGGTTAGGTGGTGTGGGGCAAACCACACATGAACAAATGAAAATCAACCAGGAGGAATTGTAACACAAAGCTTAAAATACATAAGGCAAACAATGGAAACTAAACAAGGCGCAGGTGAAACTAATCAGTAAGTAAGGCAACCAAGTGGCAGTCAAGAACTAACCAGGGGTGCGTTTCCCAAAAGCATCGTTAGCCAACTATGGTCACAAGTTCCGTCGTTATCATCGTAGTTCAACGAGTGTGTGTTTCCCGAAACCATAGTTCCAACGAACATTCGCAAACAGCATCACAAAATTGCGTTTAATCTCAAAAATATCAATTAAAAGCCGAAACCGTATTGCCGCAAATTGGTCGTTCAACCACGTTGGTTAATGATGTCACACACGTGGTGGAGTAATAACTACTTTAAATTAATCGGTTTGAGATCGAATTAACGCTAGATGTTTTGCTATAAATTACGGACATGGCATCTGAGGACTATTTCTAATTTTTTTCAGTTATTTTGCTTTATTTCAAGATTCAACCATAGGGTTAGGGTCGTTCTTACTTACTAGAGCAAGTTTTCACATGCGCATCATTCAAAAACGACACTTTAAATCTCTTGACAAACTAAAAGACGTAAATGACATTTGTATGTATTTTAAATAAAAGACAGAGGTTGTACTGAATGTCAGCTTGCTTATTTTGCCCAAGATAAGGATTTATTGAGTCCACATGTCATTAAAACAAGCATCTATGCTTCTAACCACAGGTCGAGAGCTGTCCACACAACTTTGCATTGTTGTTTGCGAATGTTCATTAGAACTATGGTTTCAGGAAACACTGACTCGTTGAACTATGCAGATAACGATGGAACTTGCGACCATAGTTGGCTAATGATGCTTTTGGGAAACGCCCCCCTGATAAGGGAATACAAGAAACAGAAACGCAATAACAAAATTACTACTACACTGAGGGTACGTTTACATGACAATGATGCACTAAAAATTGGCAAGTTTTTCCTTTGTGTTCTTCGCGTACAGACGACAACGTTGTCAAAACGATCCCCGTTCACACGGATCCACGAAAACGCTGTATTCTGCTGTCAGGCCAGTAGTTGGCGATGTCACTTTGGAAATAAACACTATGTGCCTATAGACTGAACACGTGAAACACATGCACATGACCTCACACATTCACATATTTGTAGTTTACTCAGAGACCTCAAAAACTTGCATTTTGAAACCCGTTTTCAAAAGTTTGTATTTCCAGGCCCCCAAAATGCCATTTTAGTGTGAGTTGAAGAAGCATTCAAGTGCAAAAGATACTTTGGCACACAATCGCCAACTTTTATGCATTCACCAATAGTCACTCAAATGCCTCTTTCATCAGTTCACCTCTGAAGTTACTGATTGTGCAGTCAACACACTGATGAAATCAGTTTGACAAAGTTACATCGACTGTTTAAAACTGGCTGTGCCTTCTGAGATATTTGGATTTGACAGCATTCTCTTTTTTTTTTCTTTTTTTTCCCCCTAATTTATTGGATTGACAGTGAAGATGAGACAGAAATGATTAGATAGGCCAGACTTAAACTTGCATCACTCGCATGAGCAGAAGTTAGCAGAAGGTTAAAGAAGTAGAACCAGGTTTACAGTTGTTCTGAACAGTATGGCTGTGATTCGGCTGCAGGTAATTCAATTTCAAAAGCAAAACTGCAAGTGTTGTAATGAAATTACTACTGAGTAACTTATGTTTTAGACAAAAATCATGTCTCCTTTGTAACAGTTGCCCCCCTTTTTCCCAACATGAAAACATCACTTACTGTATCTGGGTGAGCAGTTACACATCTGTTTCCAGAGGATGATTTTTTTTTTTTTTACCTTCAGAGGCAGGTTGTACATCAGAGATGAGGTCGATAAGCCAATTAGTATCCCAGAGGGAGTTGAAGATCATGTTGTCCCTGTTTGTGAGTAGGTGAGTGATTGTGCCTTTGCCTGAAGCTGACCATTCCCGTTCTCCTGGGACATGTTGTGTTGGCTAGCAGCCTAAGGCCACGTTCAATACCGTGGCCTGCTTATGCCAGTAAACGAGAGCAGTAAAAGCTTCTTCCGTGTTTTACACATGGTATTAGCGAAGAGTAAGGCGACTTAATTCAATTCATTCCTGATTTATTTGTAAAGCACTTTTAGCAATTGGAACTGTCACAAAGCAGATTACTAAAATTGGGGACTAGAGCCAGACAGAAAAAGAGTTCAACCAAAGGGAAAAGAGTTCAACCAAAAGCTGAGATGAACCAGTGCTCCACATGGAAGTAATGCCTTGGGTGTATAGTTTACTTATGGTGTGAGAAGTGTAACATGTAATTGTGTTTTTGGTTCTGTCATGTTTGCCTGTGTGTGTGTGTGTCCTGTCATTTGACCCATTTTCCCAGTGTCTAAACGTTGTGTTCGGTTCACCTGCTCTCTAATTAATATCGTATTAGTTCCTCGTTTAGTCTAGCATTTATCCTCCTTGTGTTCCTGCAGTCTTTGTCATGTCCACGTCAATGTTAAGGTGTTGTGTGGCCCGTTTCTACAGAGTATTCCTGTATTAAGGTTTCCTGATTTATCCGTATTTACATTTACATTTACATTTATTCATTTAGCTGACGCTTTTATACAAAGCGACTTACAATTGCTATATATGTCAGAGGTCGCACGCCTCTGGAGCAACTAGGGGTTAAGTGTCTTGCTCAGGGACACATTGGTGTCTCACAGTGGATTCGAACCCGGGTCTCTCACACCAAAGGCATGTGTCTTATCCATTGCGCCACCACCACCCCTATTTGTTCGTTACTTATATACTACAACCCGTGATAGTAAGGTAGCACTTGTTTCTTCCTTGAATTAATCACTTCTGCTTGCATTATTCTCATCTGTACATTCGGGTAAAATTAACAAATTGCATGTAATTACACATCTCTCTCAAATACTTGATTCTGATTGGTTAGTTGCAACTGTGAGCGGTCAAGTAATTTTGAATATTGACCACTAAAGTTGATATATTTTTTCCCATGACAGTGAAAGCTGCCATGTTGTAAAATATATTGCTTCATTGTAGAAAAATGTTAATTCTTTAACTAGTTCAGAGATGCTATAAATAAAGTTAAACTGCATCATATTATTACAATTTATTATTTTACAATTGTTGCAGACAGTGATCGTCTTTTTTCTATAAGCTGAATGTTTTACTACAAGTAATTTTTCTCAAATCAATATTGTCCATGTACAGTATTTGTTAATTTTAGCTGATTTAAGAAGCTGTGTATTCAGCAGAATAATGTACAGAAAACATAATTACACTTACATGCTAAAAATGCACACAGTGCTAGTAACCGATTATGTGTAATCTGGAAAAATGAAATGCTTGCAGTTCGATTACATTATGTATTCAAATACTCATAATCCGACAGCTGAATACATGATTACATAATATATTCACAAAATGGCAGTAAATTGTTCATAATTGATTGATTCTCCCTAATTCTCCTTTTTTTATTTGAATATTTCCTTTCTAAAAAGCCTTCTGCGTATGTTCAGAACTCTTGCAGATGTGATTAATCATTAGCTTTTCATCATTTTATGAACCCACTGCACTCCCATCACAAACCCCAGTCAGGGAAACCCTGACATAATGTAATATGTAATGCACTTGATAACAAAGAAAAGGAATACATTTTCTCTCTCTTTATATCTATATGGTACTAGATGATCCTATTCAAATCAATGGGTTTAACGAGTCAGGTCAAAAGTAATAAAATCCTAGCACAGTGCTTTCATTATAATAATGTGATAATGTCCATCTAGTTGCACATTATCCCGTAAAATATACAGGGTACTGAATAGGTGTGGTGTAGTTTGGTGAGTAATGGTAAATGGAAAGGTTTGAGCTCTGCAAATAATCAAGGTTGAACAAGGTGCTTAACCCCAGTTTGGTTCAGAAGGATCGTCCCTGTAATGTGCGTGTGTGTGTGTGTGTGTGTGTGCGTGTGTGTGTGCGGGTGTGTGTGCGGGTGTGGGTGTGGGTGTGTGTGTGTGTGTGTGTGTGTGTGTGTGTGTGACAGCTGCAGAATCAAATTATGGATGTGAAGTGATAGAAAACAGATTAAATTAGGCAGCGGCCTCTTTTCAAAAGTCTTTTTTCTCTACCAGTATCTGATTAGAGATCAGAGCAGAACGCAGAAGGAACGTCATTTACAATTGCATGTGAAAATCCGCTAAGGAGCCGGTTCTTCTTGCCAAGTGGTAAGTGACTGCATGGGGGAACTGGGAATGTGACAACTGACCACAATGGCAATTGACTCCTGGCTACTTGCCAAGTATTAACTGCTATGATTCACTGGAAGCACTAGGGGGCAGCCACATGTGATACCGCCCCCTACTGAGTGCAAGCGCTTTAATGTGTTTAATCCACTAAGAGGCATCTGCTTTGGGCTAGTTGATCAGTAGTGTCTACTGCTGGGCTAATGTCACCAGAGTATCGGGTCATTGCTGGTGACAGTGGCTTCAACCATTCGCTGTTGCTGCCAGCCCGCAAATTCCTCTTGTTGGACTTTTGCCATTGTTATTGGAGAGAGATGACGAAGATGCTCTTCTGTTTTGGACATTTGCCACTGTTATTGGATAGAGATGATGATGCTCTTCCGTTCACTGTTGGGATTGTGTCAGGCTGTTTTATCCCCTTCTCTTCCACCGGCCATGTTGGCAGGGGCTGCGCATATTACACACCCAATATAAAGATCGCTGCTCATGAGTCACGAGTGATTCTGACTATACACATAACTAACCAAAGCTAATACTTGAGAGTTACTGTTCAAGACTAATAATTACGCTGGGTGTTATTGATATGAAGATATATACTGTATACGCTCAAACAACTTATTGTAAGCTTTTAAAGAGCTTACAATGATTAACTTGGCTTATGCTTTTTAATTGCGTTTTAAGTTACTTAATGTTCTGTTTTATTATGTTGTATTTGTATTGTATTGTATTGTATACTTGTAGCGCTTAACATAATAAATAAAATGTATTATGTATATCCCTAACCTAGCTACAGCAACATCTATGTGCACTTGAGTTTCAGAATAAAATGTATCATTTATTAGATCACTACAACAGTTCGAACATCTCCTAGCTTGATATACACATTTACTAGCTAAAACAGAATAATGCATAATAGTTTAGTTTAACATTAGTATTTTTATTTTTTTATTTTTATTTTATTTTGCTCACAAACTAACATGGATTAAAGTAAACTAACTGATGAATGAATGTATTATTATAAACAGGAAACATCCATTAATAATTGCCTTTGTATGTATAAATGCTAGCTTTATATTACACTTGTTGGAAAAGTCTGGATAATTCCTTTGAAATATTTAGGTTATTTCATGATTATCATCATGATAAACCACACAGATTGGTGCTAAAATGGATATGCTTCTGAAAAAGATGGATTTGGAATAATTAGCATTTACTAAATCAGCTTATGGACTGATCCCCAAATGCAGTTTGTGTTTTTAAGACTGCATAACTTGAGATAAAAGTCATTATAAGTGACAATAACAGGCAGATTTGCAGAAAGATACACTTTTTTTCTTTTTTTGGTGTTGCATTTAGTTGACAGAAGCCTCTCTAAGTTTACATTGCAGATTTATTGATCTCCTAAAAATAATGTTTTTGTCCCTTAAGAGCTCCCATGAGCAGATCTGATAGTCATTGATGTCATGCACTGGAAGAGATCGGTCAATACAGATTTGAATTATGTGATCTGATTCTCTCATTTTTTTCACAGGCCATTTTGTGCCACATAAAGAAAATCCTGTTGCAGACACTTAAAGTCCACTGGAGAATTAGATGTTGTTGTAGATGTTTGAATAATAATAAAACATAAATAAAAATCAAATCCATTACAACAACAACTGCATTAAAGAAATCTAAATGTTGCATGTGTAAGACATGTCATATTCCATTTCCTCTCCTGTCTGTTTTTGCTTTGGGAATGTTTTCTATATTTTCTTGTGTACCTCTTTTAGAGCCATTGATCTTCTGTCAGTGTTGGTTCTAAATACCTTGTTTTCTTTTCTAAAAGCAGACTTAACATGTTCCAGTTCAACAGGAAGATCATGAAACTATAATGTCAAGATCATGGATTTTATTCCCAAGGAGCAAACATAGTTTACTAGCAAAGAGTAACCTGAATGCATTCACTCGTTTTAGATGAGTCTCAATGAAATGTGTATACAGTAAATGTAACATCCAGCCACGTTTCAGCTACAGGTTTCACACTTATGCTCCCAGGATTTATTGACGAGGTAAAATACAATCTTCTTTTGCGACTATCTTATGTACGACTAGCTGCCAAATAGCCCTGAGGCATAACAGAGATACTCCAATACTTGACAGTTTGCTGACATATTGTGCTTTTCTTCAGATGCTTTTCTGTTTATTAATTTTTTTTTCTAAATCCTGCCTTACATGATGGTAGCCAAAGAGTCACACTTTAGCTTCCTCCCAAAGCCTCTGGGTTATGTAAGTGTTATATGGCATAATACAGTGCAGACGACAACGTTGTCAAAATGATCCCTTAGATCCATGAAAACGACTAAACATGCTAAATTATGAGATGGTCCTCACTGCAGAACATGAAATCCACGGGGAGGAGTCGGATCTAGATCCAACTCCTCCCACCTTACATGTACCTAAACCTACCCATCTCCACCCCTTAATCCCTAAACCCACCCCTAAACCTACCAATCTCCACCCCTTATATCTGGATCCAACTCCGCCCCCCGGATCTCGTGTACTGCATTGAGGTGCTACTGTAAATTATGCACACCAGACCAGAAGTTGGGATGTCAGTTTGTAAAGAAACACTACACAGCTAGACTGAACACGTGAATGACGTCGCCATTTTCACAAATTTAACAATGTCATTTTCAAAAACGTGCACTTTGAAATTGATTCATTTACATACAATTGTCATGTTACAGTTTTTTTTCGATTGCTAAACGACAGTGGGCACAACTGGAGTCACATGTGCAAAACTCTAACTACAGTCTGCACAGCAGCAGGTCATGTGGACCAAACTCTAGTTCGTTTTTCATTGCTTGAACACAGTTTTCAAAACTCGACACACTTATCCCATGACTTTAACCACAACCTGCACAACACTGTGGATTTACAGCACTTTGTTCAAATGCTAACACACTGCTGTCAAAACTGTGAACCACACATTCAAAACAGAATAGATTTCAGCCTTGTGCCTTTCACACACTGCTGATTGTGTCCTGATGCTAGAGAGAGGCAGGATTAGCCCCTCAATTATTTGTTCGAATTACAGTAGGCTATGTACTTTTAGTTTCTACCTTTTTTTCTCATTACTGTAATTCCGTAAATTGCTACAGACTATTGAAGCAAACTGCTAATGTTCATTTACCTTAAAGAATTGTTATGTTCTAAAAATGTAAATAAATCATGTGAAAGAATGTCACTCTTTTCTTTGAAGAAAATATTAGGCTACTTTGTATGAAGTCACTGAAATTGTTCAAACTGTAAAGATGAAAAGTTAGTATTTTCTGTATTGGTGTTTGATGCGAGTGTTTTTCCTCTCAGTGTGTTCTGAGTGACAGTGTGTGTTATCTCAGTGAGGGTTGTGTGTAGTGTTTGGCTGCACTGAGCCTGTTTTGAGCCATGTGTTAAGAGTTGTGGTGCTCTGAATGAGTTTTGCAGGTGATGTGAACTGTTTAGCTCAGGTGACTGTTGGTAGTAGTTAGAGTTTTGCACATGTAGCTCCAGTTGTGCTCACTGTCGTTTAGCAATCAAAAAAAAAAAAAACTGTAATGAACGCCCAACATGCATACGTGACTGTTTTTAGTTGAAAATGGTGTTGTGTAAACGGCCCTTAAATGAATAGATCAACCTAGAGTGCTTACACCTCGTTGTTGTTGTTTTTTTCATCCAATCAGCTCAATTCAAGAAGTTAATTTTGGATTTCTTGTTTTATCTATACATTTACAAAATAAACATTTGATATGGCTGACGGTATCCAGATGTTTGCTTAAATCTGTAAACAGTTATATGTTGTTGCAGCTGAAGTTTCTTTGAAATCTCACAGCGGGCATAGATGAGCAATCCGACCACCACCCAAGTGCAAAAACACAAGGATTATACACACATAAACCACCATGTTTTTTGAGGTAAGGTACAGAATTATGTTACATAAGAAACATCATATTCCTATGACATTCTATATTTTATGGGTTAGAATTATTTTAATAAATGCATGCTGGAGCCAAATGGAAAGATTTGTGTATTGTTTTATTTGTATAATGCTTTATTTTATGTAGATAGACTGAAAAGATGTAGATTTCAATGCATGGCAGAAATATGCTTAGAACTCAGTTAAACCTTTTCAGATTAATCAGAGAGAAAGAGAGAGGAAATAAAAATAATAATAATTATATGCACCTGTGCCAACACGGGCAGAAGCTAAATGGCAATTTTAATGCCATCATTTTTATCTTTGTGAAGCAACTAAACAGCTAAAAGGTAGTTATTGTTCTGCCATTGGCATTCTAAGTAAGCTAATCATTAAATCAATCATTATATCTCTATAGGCCAAACAGAACAATCTGTCTTCAACACCCATGAAGCTCACGCATCTGAAGCGTAATCACTATATAAATAAGCAGTAATCAATGGAAAAATATGTATGTTGTACCATATGCGATGCATAACATTACTTTTATACAACATATATTTCTACAACATACCATGTGATTTATATCTGCATGATTTCAGGTCAATATGAAGTTGCATAAAGCCAGCCAGGAAGGATGAGTAAAGACTCATTAGCTTGATGATGGTCATAATGAACATCTCAATATTATTGAAATACAGCACTGAAATTTAATAAACTAGCAAAGTCAATCGATACAACCTGCTCTAGAGTTGCCTTCCATCATCCTTTATGTTTCCTACTGGTAAATATGTTTGTTACAGTGTAAAAACACAAAGTTCTATGTTATAGGTTAGGATTATTGTGTGGCTTAGTAAACGTGTGTGTGTTTTCCGGGGAAACCATATGTCCCCACAGCACAAACATAGTAAAACCTGAATGAAATGCAGAAAGTTTTCTGTGAGGGTTGCTCTTAGGGATATATATGTATATACTGGATAGAATATAGAATTTGTACAGTATACAAATCATTGTCTATTGAAAGTCAGATTAAAACATGGAAACTCAACGTGTGTGTGTGTGTGTGTGTGTGTGTGTGTGTGTGTGTGAGTGTGTGTGTGTGTGTGTGTGTGTGTGTGTGAGTGTGTGTGTGTGTGTGTGAGTGTGTGTGTGTGTGTGTGTGTGTGTGTGTGTGTGTGTGTGTGTGTGTGCGTGCGTGCGTGCGTGCGTGCGTGCGTGCGTGCGTGCGTGTGTTTGTGCATGCTCTCTCTTAACTCATAATTACAATATTTATGGCTCTTCTTGGAGGCCGCATTAAATATTTTCTGAGCTCTTTTGATGCAAAAAATAAATAAAATGGAACAAAATTAGACAAAAGCCAGCAGAATTTGAAGACTAAACAATCAGCACTACACTGAGTACATTTATTTTATTCCAAGACGAACCTCCAAAACCAATCACCCTGCAGTCTAGACACACAGAGACAAATGAACAAGTCAATTTGTGCAGCACTTTTCACAATACACATTGTTTTAGCTTTACAGAAATGAATGTATATGTTTATAATTAACACATAGACTTACATGGTTCATGAAGTCTCTTCTGGACAGTATCAGCAGCTGTTTAACTGTTTATTCCTCTCAGAAACAGAGACAGGCACATACTGTATCCACTAAATTTACCCTTTTTAACTCCAGATATAAATTCTTTGCATACCTGCAACTTTTATTGGCAGATTAAAAAAAGGCATCTAAAACAGGTGTTTGGAAATAATTTTTGTTAATAAAATAAGAAAATGAATTAATTTACAGCCATTTAGGCATACAGTATGTGCATGCCATTGAGAGTTTGTCATTTTAAAATGTTCCAAAACACATAAAAAATAATAAACCAAAATGATATCATGTTTCCCTTTGTAAGGATGAAAGCATATAGGGGCACGTCCTCCACCGCTGTTGGCAGGGTGTGAGGTGAGTAATGCAGTCTTATCAGCCGTCCCAGCGGAGGCACTAGCCAATCCTATTAGTATCACTGTGGAACTTAAAAGGCCACATACAGGCAAACACATTTAACACTATGTGACTACTCCATTACCTTACAGCATTCACAGGAAAAAAAAGGTTGTATTAAGCCTTATAAGGACTGTATGCCTCATTTTAATGTATATATGGAATTATGAGACTTTTAGATGGTGAGCAAGAGCGGTGAATGTGATTTCACCAAGTACATAATGTTCCTGGATCTACATCTTTGTTGAACATTCCAATCAACCAATCAGATTTGAGGGACAAGTTTATAGTTTATGTCAAGATTAGGGTTAGGTGCTTCTACATCAGTGTTCTTCACCGATCACCTCTGATTTTAGGGATAAGTTATGGGTAGGGTTAGGTTTAGGGGATGGGATGCATTTTGTGGACGGGAACGTTGTTCAATGATCAACAAAATATGTTGATCCAGGAACATATCTTACTTGGCAAAATCACGGTTACCGAGCAAGAGCGGGAGTGCGGAATAACACATGGAGACACAACTTGTGTTCTTACATGATTGGTATTCGAATAAACCCCCATCGTAAAACACGTTTTAGCTTGTTTTCCAGGCTTACATTACTATTGCAAACATGTTCCCTTCCTTTCTCTTCTGTCTTCCATCATAGAAAGAAAATCTTTGCTGCTAATTAACTGGCCAGCGAGGTTTGATCCCAACACACACTCTGGTATCTGGCTGCAAAATGCTGATTAATCAATACATCCACCCAAGAGGTGCCATTACAGAGCCTGCTCAAATCCTGCTGTCTTCAGTTCTGCTGCCTCACCATCTAAAAGGTGGAAGAAAGAGGTAATCAGACCAATGAGATTCTCAGAGGAGCTAGGTGATGAAAACAAAATCAGAAAGGTCATGACTAGGTTTCATCATGGCTTGGAGGAAATCCCAAAGCTGGAGGTATAGGCTGCCTTCCTGCTCGCCCTCCATACCTACCTCCACATCGGCATGGGTTACACACCCGGCCTTTGACAAATGCCGCAGCTTTCAATCAATATATAATTACCAGCCATTTAATTGCCCATTTTAACTGCAGATCAGCTTCCCGTTAAGTAGTAATCGATAAGCTGCCTTTACGTGCGTGTCGGCTTGAAAGGGCAATTTCAAAGCAAATTATAAGTGCATTAAATGTCATCAAGGATCTTATTTGTGGTGGGGGGAAATTAGTCTTTTGAAGCTGAATCATACGTCTCTAATTGCCGGGGATTACGGCGTTACCCAGCAATCGGCAACGATAGCTTTAGTTACTGCTCGTTCACTCCAGTGCAAAACTAAATGAAGTGGAGACAGGAATAAGTCCTCAGCTGGGTTTTTAAGAATTACATAACAGGAACTCAGAGTGGATGAATGGTCACAGCGGAGCTGCTGGTCTGGTTTGGAGAGGGAAAGAGCTGTCAAACGAAACGACTGTGACTGCAAATGTTCAGCTGAGCCATCTTGCCTTTGTGACACCCGCCACTTGTTGTGAATGCAAGACACTATTTTCTCTCTTTTTTTCTTCTCTATCTGCTACTGTCTCCCTGTTTTGTGTGAGAAACTTGTGCTTTGTATTCTTTCATTCTGCATAAACTGGCAGAAGCGATTTGCCACAAATCCTCCAAGAATTACATTCCTCAATATGTTTGACAAAGAGCCTGAGCAGCTCAAAGCAACAATGTGCGGCCGAGATTATTATGATGACTTTTGAAGATCGAGACGTGAGTGACATTTTATTTTTCCCACCTACCCGCCTCCTGTCTTCCTATATCCAAAGGCCATGGACTTCCATTTGAATGATTTCGGGCTGCAGGATGTCGGATGTTTTTCACAACAAGGCAAAATAAAGCAACTAAAAACAATGAAAATGGTGTTGAAGCAATTTTTTTGCTTTCAAAAGCCAAATGTCAGCACAGGAAAATAACAATCTGCAAATAGGGCACAAAACTTTCTAAATTAGGAAGCTGCAGCAGTTCTTGCCTTAACACAGAAAGAGATTGGGCCAGAGAGAAGAGGAGATCATATAGGGGAGACAATCATGTGGATGAGGATTGTGACAGACTGCTCAACTGGTTTTGATGTAATACTCAGCATTCAGAAAACATGACAATGTAAAAGGAAGTGAATTGTCAGAAAGTCAATAATGTCTTTGTTACATAGCCCGATTTCCTATCAAAACCAGTGTTTTGCATATCAGTGGAGTGGGGGGCTACATTTGGTTGATATCAAGCTGAGATCACCGTGTCTATCATTGGAGAAGTATAACAACAGTTAGCAACTTGGATCACATGCACATTATAAGCTTTCATAAAATGGCCTTGGCAGCATTATGGTAAAATTGGAACACCATGGCAACAGCTTTCTTACCTGTACATGACAGCGATTTGCTTCGGGGGTTGGGCAGAACTGAGAGAACAGCAGTTTTTTTTTTTTACACACCATTTGGCCAGTGTTCATAGTCATCCAGTTTGAAGTATTGACTAGAAACACAGAGGTTTATCAGTTTTGCCATCAAAGTGTTATCTACAATTCTTTGCAGCCTTTAGCCGCTGCCTACAACACACTGGATCCTTCACTGGAAACCAAAACGAACTCACTTCTGCTAAACGTTTGAATTGTTACATTCGGGAACGATACAAGTCGACACCATTGTGACTAAAAGTTTGCTAAGAAGTATTTCCTGCTAAAGCAAGGCGGTATTTGACTCTGAGGTGAAGTGACGTAATGTAACGTGTCAGCTAGAACGTAAAAGGGCACCTATGTCACGGATTCTTCTTTTTTTTATATATATATATTCCTTTTTTTATTTAAGTTTTTATTACAGTAATTACAAAATTTCCTTACATTTGGATGGTACCTGAAAACTTAGTAAAGACATTCAACAATTGGGTATGTGAAACAGATATTATAGTATCAAATATTATAAGAGAGAAAAAAAAAGGGACATAAAAGACATCAATTGAGTTATCAATACAGTTAGTTACAAGGCAATGTCAGCCAACACAGTAGCTGTTTGTAATTTAATCAGCTATAGTTCTATATTTATTACTCTGCCAGTAGTTTGGGTACCTGATCTGATCAGTTTTGACTTATGTTTTATATATACACTCACCTAAAGGATTATTAGGAACACCATACTAATACTGTGTTTGACCCCCTTTCGCCTTCAGAACTGCCTTAATTCTACGTGGCATTGATTCAACAAGGTGCTGAAAGCATTCTTTAATCTTTAAATGTTGGCTCATACTGATAGGATAGCATCTTGCAGTTGATGGAGATTTGTGGGATGCACATCCCTTAGGTATCATCCTCATATACTGATTGGCTTCATCACTGTCTCCTCTCCACCAGTAAGCTGGTGTGTGGTGGGCGTTCTGGCGCAATATGGCTGCCGTCACATCATCCAAGTGGATGCTGCACATTGGTGGTGGTTGAGGAGATTCCCCCCTTCTATGTAAAGCGCTTTGAGTGCTGAGAAAAGCGCTATATAAATGTAATGAATTATTATATATATATATACAAAAGAAAAACTTTGAGGATGATGCATTTTACTCCAGAAGTACTCTCATTCCCAATGTGGGTATTTATTTTATTTGTATTCCTACCATTACTTTTTTCATTCCTTATATCTTTCGTATCTCTATTTATTCAATAATTCTTAAGATTTCCCTGGAATCCCCAGATTCTAATTGTCTGTATTCCCATAGTGTGTCTTGGTCCCTTCTCAGGGAACCGGTTACCTGAGACGTCTTCTCTAGACAGGTAGAACTGATTTTATTTTATTTTTTTCAACCTTTTTACTGCATAGGCAGTCAAGTTTTATTAAAAGCCCATTCAGCCAACCACTTTAATTAATTATACTGATTCTCATTTACTACATAAACCTATAAGATAAAAAAAAAAAAAAAAAAAAAACCTTAAATATTATATTAAAGGACAAGTTCGGTATTTTACACTTAAAAGCCCTGTTTACAGATAGTTTCTGATGAAATAGAATGGTTAAGATTAAAATTTGGACACATGCTGCTGGCCCAAGCATTTTAGGTTTCTTTCGCTTTCCACCTCCAGAATGGCTGCATAGGTGCACTGGAACAATCCTTCCTAAAACGCATTAAACTTTCGTTTACAAAGACGTGAAACTCACCGAGTGGTCAGGGGTGTTCACTGATATGCTCACACAAAAATTGCTGCAAAAGATGCTTTCCAATTTAAATTAGAGCAAAATTAACTTTGCATTGCTGCCCATTATTGTTTCAAGAATCAGAAAAAATATCCATGTGCTTAATGAGACATGGTCTCTTTAAAATTTGATTATAAATGTGCCTGTTCCCCTCACTGAATCATGTACAGTACATTTCCAATGCTGAAACATCATGAACACATTAGTTGTCAAGTGTATTTGTTCACTTCAGTACTTCATAGGCTCTATGCAGTGAAAGCACCCTACAGTGTATGTACCTCACACATTTGCTACTCATCATAATGTTGACCAATGGATCACTGACAAAGCTCCCACAGTTTTTCTAACAAAATATTAGCACATGAAAGGAAGAACATGTGCTGTGTGGCCACCTGCGGTTGTTGAGCATTAGAGATTCCCCACAGAACACTGTCGTTTACCTAGACTCTGCCAAACTAGTGTACCGTGACAACAGTTAATTCATCCGTCCATTCTTCCTCTATAGCTGTATGTTTGTAGACCATTTAAATAGAGCTCCCCAATCTATTTCTATGTTCTGACTATACAATGTGGAAGATGTCCTAATCAAACCTCAGCTCGTTTGAGGTGGCATGTCTGTCACTAAAAGATTTGTGAGCTTCATGCTTAAAATGCAGTGGCCTAACAAGCTGTTGCCGGTAATAGTAGCAACATTTTTGTGATTCTTCATCTGAATACCAAAGCTTCCAAAATAAGGGCCTTGCTCTGATTTTTTCTGTGCATTCTGAACTGGCAACAGCATCATGGCTGCCTTTATCTATTTTTAACCTCTTGTATTCATGTTAAAGACTGCGCATTTTAAAATAAACTCTGCTAGCAAGAGGACTACAAAACACAAATCCTACAGGAGTTTTTTTTTAAACAAACCAATGTTTTTTTTTCCAGGGCCACCCAGTGCTTGACAAGATCATTAGCATAGTCACATTAAAAAAATCTTTAATGCAGTTTTTACTTTTCTACAAAGTATTTTAAACCTTCCAGTCTACTGGCAAACAGTAGAAAAGATGCAACTGCAAACAAGCCAGATAAATGGCTCATTGAGTGGGTATAGCATTAGTTTAGTATTTTAGAAGCAACAGAATACAGTAGTTTTTTGCAAAAAAAAAAAAAAAAAAAAAAAAAAAAAAAAAAAAGGTTCTCTACGTTTAGACTTGGATGTGAAAGGTTTTCCTGGTTTATCATCACATGGCACATGTTTCCCTAAAAACAAAATTAGGAAAATGTATCCTTGGTTTTATTAGTGAAATGTTCTCAATATTTTCAATAAAACACTGAACCACAATTTTCTTAATACAATATATGCCTACACAATATTTTTAATTATCACCTTAATTTTTAATTGCCATTATTATTATTTTTACAGTGTATAAATGACCTCAAGTGGAACAAGATGGAATGGATGTGTCCATATTTGTTGGAGCCATGCACAGACATTATGAGGTGCTCAAGTCTGCCTCCTATAATTATTTCTAAAA
This sequence comes from Leuciscus idus, assembly GCA_021554675.1. Taxonomy (NCBI): domain Eukaryota; kingdom Metazoa; phylum Chordata; class Actinopteri; order Cypriniformes; family Leuciscidae; genus Leuciscus; species Leuciscus idus. The sequence continues at coordinate 5,109,705 of CM038636.1, read as the reverse complement.
GGTAAACGTACACATTGTTGATCCTCTTTTAATTAATTACACTATTTAACACTATACACTATGGCTGTTCTACCTAAATTAGATCCATCTTACTACTTATCAAAATGCATTTACACAGCAATTACAATTAAATAATGTTATGAGATTAATGTTCTAAATATAACATTTTGAATATAGAAATATGAAATTTTGGCCTCATGGGATAGTAAAGTGTCCATTATATGCACACTTCAGAATCTCACAGGAAGTAGAAGATCATCCGGGTACTGTGAATTCGGTCATACAACTTTTGTCACACAGGGCCCTATCAAGTATTTTTTGCTAGTTTCAGCCTGACGCAGTTATCATTTTCACGTTCTGCGCCACATTGTTTAAATAGCAAATGCATTTGTGCGCCCATGGGCTGCTGGTCTGAAAGACGAGGTGTGTTCTGGTGCATTGTTAGCGCGTTGCTATGTTGAGGCAACTGAAATCGATCAGTTTTTATAGATGCAAATAGATGCAATCTTTTTTTTTGTTATTTAAAGAGCGCGTTAGTAATGTGCGCCTATACGCGGGTCCAACAAGCGCGTACACTCTGCTTATTACACACACAGGGACGCACAGCAGCACACAAACATGCCAAATACATAATTCAATAAATAAATAAATAACCTCGCGCACAAGCAGATCCGTTTGCGCTCAGGAGTTCAGTCTTTCCTTTGCAAATTTCGTCATGTAAATAGCGAATCCGCCATGGCGCGAGCGCAACTGGCTTTTAAAGGGAATGTGAAATTACACTCCATTAAGAGAATAGGGACAACCCTTTTAGACCATGTGCTGGGCGCGCCGACCATTTTTCCCGTCGTTAAACTAGCAAAAGTGGATTCTGACACGCCCTCATTGAACTTGCGCCGTGCGCTTTAGATCATGCACTTAGATCATTAAATAGGGCCCATACTGTTTTTCGCCTACTATATAGTAGGTAAGTATGTGATTTTGGATGCAGCCCAAGTGTACACTTACTTTATGAATGGGTCATTGAATCATTGACTCATCATAATTCAAAAACAGTGAATAATTCAGTAACAAAACATTGTTGTGTGTTGCTGGGAGATGCAACTTTTCTGCTTTGTTTGGAACTACTTTTGTTGATCAAATGGAGCAAAAACAGTAAAAACTGACCATGTTGTGTCTAAAAATTGTCAATTTATTATCAACTTATTGTTTGTTGAAATGTTGTATAAAATTAATATAACATTTTGCTGTTGTGCTGATATTCGATAAAAGAGCACTCTTGCTCTAGTGATATTGCTTAAGTTATAAACAAAGTTTTTGCAATGAATTGTTGTTATTTCATCAAAGTAAAAATACCCAAGGAACATTACTCTGGGAAATAGACTCCCAAAATAACCATACAACATCCCAGCAGGCTTCATAACAAGATGAGTTTCGACACCGCCTGCCTTTGAATGTTCTGAGATGTTCTGCACCATCATTTCCAAATGTTGAGTTTAAAGGGAAGGGAAACATCTGTTTCTTTAATGTTTGTCTGTGAACAGATTGCAAACTCTTCAAAGAAGCAACGTAACATGCAGTGTCTTCTGTCAGATTAATCTAATGCACACTTGTTTGCTTTCTCTCTGCACTTGACAGCAACATCAAGCTAGTGAATGTTTTCTGACTGCAGCATAACCAAGATGAAATGGCAGCTCAATTTTTCACCCCTGCATGTTACTTGTGACAAGTGCCACGGTTTGTATCTGAACTGCCTTGTGACACTGTAAATTCCAATAGACCTACACTACATTAGGAACAGGTCTTTAGTGTCATTACAGACATTGTCTTTAAAGTAGGCTAGATTGTGGTGATTTCGAACTGTGAAATGACATAAATCTGGAAAATGTGAGAAAGGTTTGCCCGATGCGAAGACATTGCCAAGCAACGGTTCTGTTGCAGCTTTGTTTGGAACTATTTCCATTGGCAAAAACACAATATTGTCTAAAATGTAACTCATAATATTAACTTCTTGTTTTTTTTTTTTGTATATACAATTATATATACAATATATAATTATATAACATTTGTAATTGTGCTGATTTTCTGGAGGAGAAAAAAAAAATTACATCACGCTTGCTTATATTGCTTAGTAAAATCATATTGAAATATAAGACAACAACTCATTCTGAGCCCCTGCCCCTTTGATCGCTTATAGGAAAGTGCCTTTCAGTCGTATTGCGGTTCCCCCTGTAACCCGGTTTCAGCCAAAGCGGACCGTGAGTGTGTGTTAGAAATCAGGAATGGTGAGAGAACATTGTGCTTGGTATGTTTATCGTCTTCAAACTAAACTTGGGTCTTCAGCTGACAGAGTTTAAATACCATCTGGCTTGCGTGCTTTCCATTATGTTTAAGCATTAGGTCAGTAGGCTGAGAGTAGACGGTCTTTTGTGGATGTTTGAAAGCATTCGATCACATGAGTGACAATACGTCAGCAGCCATATCACCCTGTAGCCCAAGACTGGTTGCCCACTGAAGCCAAGCAGGGCTGGGCCTGGTTAGTACCTGGATGGGAGACCTCCTGAGAAAACCAGGTTGCTGCTGGAAGAGGTGTTAGTGAGGCCAGCAGGGGGCGCTCACCCTGTGGTCTGTGTGGGTCCTAACGCCCCAGTATAGTGATGGGGACACTATACTGTCAAAGAGCACCATCCTTCGGATGAGACGTAAAACCGAGGTCCTGACTCTCTGTGGTCATTAAAAATCCCAGGATGTCTTTCGAAAGAGTAGGGGTGTAATCCTGGCCTCTGTCCATCATGGCCTCCTAATCATCCTCATATACTGATTGGCTTCATCACTGTCTCCTCTCCACCAGTAAGCTGGTGTGTGGTGGGCGTTCTGGTGCAATATGGCTGCCGTCGCATCATCCAGGTGGATGCTGCACATTGGTGGTGGTTGAGGAGATTCCCCCCTTCTATGTAAAGCGCTTTGAGTGCCGAGAAAAGCGCTATATAATGTAATGAATTATTATTATTATTATTATGAGCGTTTAACACTACGAAAGCAATCCCGTCGAGTGCACTTTCCACTACCTCTGGAAGCAGTTGAAAGTGGACAAGCTCAAAGCATTTTAGGCCCTGTTTACACCTGGTATTAAGATGCGTTTTGGTCAATCAGATCACAAGTGGACGAATGCAGATGTATTCAGACGGGGTCTAAAACATTTTTTAGCTTGTCCACTTTCGACTACTTCCAGTGTAGTCGAAAACACATTCGACCAGATTGCTTTCGTAAAAACGCTCATGTGGTCGAATGCGTTCAAACAGGCATAAAAAAAACGTCTACTGACCTAATGCTTAAACATTATGGGAAGCGCGATAGCCAGACGGGACTTAAACTTTGTCAGCTGAAGACTCAAGTTTGGTTTGTGCTTGGTCGTCCTCAATGTTCTTTCACCATTCCTGATTTCTAACACACATTCACAGCGCGTTAGGTGTGGTCTTGTGACTATCAGAGCAGAAAAAACACTGCTGCTCTCCGTGTGTTTTTCTGTCCTCTTCGTACACGTAAATGTAAATTTTGCAAGCTTATTTTGTCTATTAGATTGAAAGATCTGAAAAAAAAACATAGATTTACCCACCCATAGAACATCCCCTCAAATACATCAGGACAGAAGTGCAAAGTGGACAAAAGAGATTAAAACACCAGGTTTAAACAGGAACGTCTCCCTCATCTACTTGTAATCCTATCGACCAAAATGCATCTTAATACCAGGTGTAAAAGAGGCATTAGAGAAGTGTATAGCACATTTTGAGGTACTATTCATGTCCATATAGGATGGCATGTGACAAGTTTGCTTTAGCAAGCACCCCTGATCATTTACTAGCTAATGACACCTTTGTAATCTCTGTGCAGTACATACTGTAGTAAGGCTTAGAATTGTGACATTTACTGCCCTTGCACTCCTCTGTAGAAGTGGAGAAATGTGTCTTAACCCTGGCAGGAAGAATGAATCACGCAGACTGAATGCACAAGGTGTGACATGAACCGGGGAAGCTGAATGTATTTGCATGCAGAATCACATCCATCAAGGGGGCCACATTGGTGTGCTCCCTTTCATTCCGTCCCAGTCGCCTGGGTAATGGACAATAATTGTGTTGTGCCTTTTGTCACAATGCCATAAAGCTGTGTGGCCAGTCAGGCAGAGCCTTACTGAGGTCCTATCAGCACAGGAAACCTGACAGCTGGGGAAGCAATGTTGAAGTCAAACTCAGTGGTAGAAAATGCTAATGTAACCTGAGCCTTCTGTTTCATTGTCTTCCGCATTTCATTTCTATTGTTTTACATAAAAACTACTGCAAACCCTTGAGCAATTTAAACATCAGTCATGTTCATTTAACCTTCTCCGATGAGGCAGTTCGCATTAATTACAATACATTGAATGTGGATCCACATACTGTCAAAGCATTATTTCCCTAATTGCCCCTCTCATGCTTAGCTCACCTGTGGGTATTCACTCGGAATGCCATCCTGACCTTTTTTTTCTCAGACGCCCAGAGACGTCCACGGCGGTAGTCTTTCTAATATAAAGTCGTGTGCTCTGCCGCTGAAGAGAGCTGTCATTGTACCCAGCCACTGTTGCATGAAATAGAACTTGTAGAGCAAAGAGAGCAGCGAAATTCGAGTGCAGTCAGAATGGCCCTGCGGAGGTTCAAAATAGTTGGGTAGTAGATCAGTCTAACTTTACAGAATGAGTGGGATAACAACTCTGAAAGCTATCATTATTCCCCAAAGTATATCATGAGCCAGAAAGCATGCTCAGAATGAGGAATAAAACAACTCGTGGGATGCTGGGTTTCAAAATGTATTTCATACCATTTTTACAATAAGCTGCCAACTAGCAATAGCTGACAGCTTCACTTTCATGGGATAAGAAGCCTATATGAGCACTGCTGGTGATTCAACTAGTAGCATAATGTGAGTTATAAATGAATCATCACTTTGTCAATTAATCGGTTTAATCAGTTCACAAAATAATGCAAATCTTACAAATGTTTTGGTTCTAAATGACTATGCTGGTATGGCCTAAGAATAAAAATAATACATTAAATAACTGCACTGTAAAAAAAAAAAAAAAAAAAGTCTAAACCAGTAAATCCAACAGCCTTTTCTGCTGAATAAGCATGATCACGCTAAAATCAGTTCTGATCCTATAAATACATATATTGACAATCACCATAATAACACGTGGAGTAAAGAGAAAGCCATATGAATAATCAAAGTTCATCATAATTCATCAGGTTTTTACTGTAGCATTGTTTACAGTATTTTGCTGTTACAGTTACAATTCTTTTTTACACTGGACACATTAAATACAATAAATAAACAATATGTATGAACAATATCACTCAAGTAGGAGAGCTGTGTGGTTCTATATCAGCATGGCTATGATATAGAGCTATATTGCATGACTACAAATCAGTGCGAAAGAGTCGTATTTGTAAAAATACAGTGGGTTTTTGCTCCTCCACCATTGACGCCTGCTGTGAGAAATGCTGCCAGTATAGATCCGGCAGAAACCAGCGGATTGATATGAATTGTGAAACGGTTTCCATGTGATATTAGAAGAATATCGCGGGGCAAGAAAAGGCTCTCAGCTAATCAGATTTGAGAACCAGAACTTATTTCTGAAACATTTTAGAGCATGTAACATTTGCAAAATTGGGTCGGATCACTTTCAAAAGTATTTTGGAGCTTAACAGATAATTACTGAATTAACAGTTTTCTTCCTGCAACTCCATCTTCTCAAGACATTATATTATTAACAGCATTGCAACAGATATTATAATGGCTTTCGTGACCACTCTATGTGTGGAAGATTGGAATTAAATTGTCGTTAACATTCCTGAGCCGCATCTGCATACAATTGTTCAATTTCAAATTTTGTGTAATTCCTTCAGACTTCAAGTCTTACCCATGAGGAAAATTGAAAATGAATAATCCATTAAATGTATGTGTCTGCAGTAATTGGTGGAGGAGAGGTGGGTGAGGGGTGCGAGTTAGGGTTGGATCGCGGGACATGCGCAGCTAATTTGCTGCCTTTGAACGCAAGCACTTATCTTGCTTCTTTTTTTTCAGACGATAAGACCAGAAAAAAAAGATTTTGAAATAGGCTTGCTATGCAGAACAGATAATCTTCTCTTTATTCTGTAATGCAGACATATGCTTATGGACATACAGTATGGTTAGTTCTAGCTCCTTAATAATAAGCTAAGCATTTAATAAGCAGTGCGTGCATTGCCTTACCATACCTTTTAAAGGACTACAATTTAATACAAGCATAAAGGATGCAATTCGACACCGAACTTTTTTTTAAATGCAGGATTTAACAACGGTGCTGACAAAGTGGTCAAGGCTTTGCTGCTTTACAGTCACCATGAAATCTAATTTTTAATTTAAATTTTTTTATGGAATGCAGTATTTATTATAAATTATTTATGTGCACATCATTATTTATAAAACAAACAAATGCCCTCTTAATCTTAAATCAAAATAACTTTATCTCCGAATCATCTCTTCTCTTCTCTGACGTGTTTAGTGGCGTGAGGGCGGAGCAACCTGTCACTCACATGAGATCACAGCAATAGCAAACCACAACCATCCAATCAATTCCTAATGGACAAAATCAAGTCTCATTCTACATCTTTTCTTGTTCGAGAAGCTTTTCGGATATACATCACAATAAGGAAGAAAAGACTATCGCAACTTCTGTTTCATGCCAACTTGAACTCTTCCCCACGAATGACCGCAATCCGTGTTTTCACTGTAATACTGTAGGGGGCGCTATGACACATCTTCAGAAAGAGTACAAGTGACTGAAAGTTAAATAGACAGTTATCCGCTGCTGGTAGATATCCTAACTACACCATTGTGCTGACAAAAAGCCTGTTTCTCTGCCGATGGCCATTCAAGAAGATCTAGTCTGATAAAATAAAACAATATTATAACACACTAGGCACGTTTCCATTACAGATTTGCACAAAACTTTAGCGATTTTTTTTTTTTCCTAAATGTCGACAAAAAACTATTGCGAAATGACGCCGTTTCCATTAACCGATGTTATGCGACTAAAACTTCATTTTTTTCCTCTCGCGATAAGTAAAATCATTCCAAAACCCATGGCAACGGACGTTGGTAGGTTTATGTACTATATCCCAGCCACTGCACTAGCCATTATTATTAATCGAAGGAGATGTATGTGTGTTTTCCAAGCATTAATGGTAAGGAACGACCCTTATTATACTTGTGAGCGGCACATATGAGGTGTTTCTCCCTCAAATCTGCTTTGAGGTCTTGATTGTGGCATTTATTTGAGGTTTAGAATCCATTATTCCTGTAATTCTTTTATGTCTTTTATGAATTTAATAAAGAACTCTGTCTCGTATTCTGTCCAAACACACCGCGTCCTCTACGTCAGGTGACCTGTAAATGCGCAAAAACTGTTTCTATGGCAGTTTTGCGAAATATTTCTTTTTCGAATTGCCTGAAAAACCTCCTCATGCGAGCGTAAAAACTTTTTTTGCGATAAATGGGAGTTTTTGCAAAATTGACGTGTTTCCATTGGGCGTATTTTCAATTCACAATTTCAATTTGCGCAATTTGAAGGGTAATGGAAACGCAGCTAATGATTCTTGTCAGAGCCATGTGGGCAGCGCTCCAACATGTAGTGCAGTCGCACATTGTTAAAATCCTGGCTTGTAGACCCTTCTAGTCTCTCTCCCACTTTGCTTTCTGTCCATTTTCCACTATCTAATAAAAGCGATTCTCTCCCAGGCATGTGTATTCCAGGTTGAGAGATACAGGTTCATGATAGTTTATAGAAAGATTTCAATTTTTGTAGTTGCAAAATAAGCCACATGGCATTTGGCAAAAAAAAAAATGCTTCTGGAAATGAGTGCTCACTAGTAAAGATGGCAGGATACAGGTTGTGCACTTCCAGGGCTGCATGTATCAACAGACAACTGCCTTTGAGATGAATTGGAAATCTAAGTTTTTCTCCAGGTGTTATAGACTTCCTTGGCGCAGAGCAGTCTGAAAGTTCGGAAAAGAGAGCAGAGAAGATGTGATTTAACCAGACACAAGAAGCTGCTGACTTAGTCTTTGATCAGTCCCACTGCAGTCTTTACTCCTCTGTGAGCTTGCTTCACTTTTTATTCTGAAGTCGATCTCAAGTGAAAGCAAAAATCGCTGCCCCAGTCTTGCCTTCTCCAATGCCTTGTCCAACTTTATTGGCTGACTTTTTGGTTAAACGGAAAATCCAAGGCAAAGATCCGAAGGGATTTTCAATGCAGCATCTTGACTGTATTTTATGTGTGCCCAAGAAATCAGATTTAAAGAGAACTAAATGTTACTGGGCCCACAAATCCCCCATTAACAAACAGAAAACAGACATTTAGAATTTACACTTCTGCTCATTCTGTTTTCTGTGCCATTCAGAATTGAATTGAGAAGCTTGAGGCTTTAAAAATCCATTTGAATGCCTGAATTGGAATTGAGGTTGCATTCAGGATGCAGAACCATTATACTGCGATTTCAAGGAAGCAAAATTAAAATTAAATTTAATGATCTTTTAGGAAAAATATGCAAAATACAGTTTTTAAATTCGGAATTTTGCCCAACTCTGCCTAACACATGCCTGACTTTATTACAGTGATACTGTGAATCTCCCCTTGACACATTGACCTAAATCAGAAAGGCTTTTCACCTTCTAATCTGATGGGAGTGGTTTTCCAATAAATAAACCCACACCACTGAGGGAGGGATCCTGGTAAGAAATGAAAGAGCATCATCTTTTGTTTCCCTGCCAATTGCATTTCTTGATTAAAAATAATGGTATATCGCCTACTGCAGTATTTCAGTTAACTCTCTTTTGACAACCTCCATCTATCTTGCCTTTCTCTCTCCGTGTGTGCGCAGTTATATATATATTTCATCATTTTAGCATATATGTTATTATCTTACCGATGCTTCTGGCAGGTCAGAAAGCGTTGTGTGAATCTACAATTAACATTATGCAATTCACATTTACAGCAATATTTAAACTGGTCATCAGGCTGTGTGACGACAGTCAAGGCGACACTCACTTTTCAAAAGTCATTTTCATTTAATTGTGTACAATTAAACTTCAGTATGTAAGCATGATATGTTGGATAAACCCAACAAGCTTTAATTCATTAGATATTGTATGTGGTATTAGAACTGATATAAAATAAATAAATAAATAAATAAATAAATAAATAAATAAATAAAGTAAGTAGATGACAATGAAAGATAAACAGGCCATTAAAAAACGATTACATTTAAAATATCCTGCAATGTTCAGTCAGCTGCATTCTGGTTTATGACTTTGTATGTCTTGTAATCAGTGTGTTTAGAGGAAAACAAACTTCTGCAGCTCTCACAACATGATATAAGACAACATAAAAATAGTGTCATTTTCTTTGAGAAATGGCTCTGCTGGAACCTCAGGCAAATTACTGATTAGAATTTATTTGTGCCAGTTCATTGACAATGAATCATTGGGAAATGATCTGAACAGCCGCTTTGGAGCACATGGCTTTGTTTTACCATGGCAGCTTACAGCAAGAATGTCAAAGACTAAGACATTGAGATTTATAGTCCAAGCTGAATGCAAGCAAGCAGAGGGCAAACAATGTTCTACACACCCAGAGACTGCGTTAATGAAGAAGTTATAAGAACCAAAAACAAGTAACTGGACAAAGGTTATTGAGAGTGACTAAAGGTCATAGATGATACATACACTTTGTGACAGCATCTATCCCTCTTACTTGTCAAACCCGGCCCTCCAGACACCTGTCATAATCAGTTCTAATCAAGGATTTTTCATTAAAAATGGTTTTCCTTGGAAATATGTCACATTTACAGGCATAAATTGAGATGCAAACAGTTTGAAGTTGAGTTTAAAATCTTAAAGGGACTAGGGTATGCGCGTGAATGCTGCGAAAAACACACAAAACACATCTAAAATGGGAAAGAGCTTTGAGATTGACTGTCCAAATAGATTTGACATGAAATCTGAGGTATATTTTTTACAGACTGCCGAAAGCTACAGAAAAGAGAAGCAAATGGATCGCTGCAATTCACAGTAACAACTGGACAACTGGATTTGCTTTTATAATTTTTTTGTCAATATGTTGAATTTTGGGTTAACATAATTTCCTATATATTGTATTGTTATATATTGTATTGACAACTCATCAATTTAATATTTACCCTCATATATTCTGTATAATTGGATATTTTTAAATATACACTGACAAAAACTATACAAGTTTTATGGCTGGATTCACGTAAAACGTTTTGCTTTATGTATTTCCCTGGCATCGAAATCAGGCACATATAAATGTCAGGAAACATGATCCCTGGCTGCATGTCAATATCCATTGATCACTGGATGTTTGGTAAGTTGTAAGGAACACTATCAAGTTCAACCTTTAGTTTAAACTGATAATCGTTTGTTTTACTCGCGTTCTCGCAGTTTCCCCTAATAATCAGATCTTTTGCCACTCAGTCCAGCTGAGGAGATGTGTTTCGGCGGGAAATATCAGTGTATACCCTTTATATGTATAATTCAGAAACCCTTGTTATTAGTGACACCGGTGGTCTTTATGTGAACTGCAGCTACTAATATTCTGCCACTACTATGAGAAGTGAGCCTAACTCGGCAGATAGGATTCTGGCTAACTGGTTCCTCCAACAAAGACTAAGATGCCAGACTTCGATTAAGTTTGATTTACTAGAAGGAACAATAATAAAAGACACAAATAATGACGATCTCTGTGAACCGATGTATCATACAGATTCACTGAGATTGCCCCCCACTGGCGAAACATTTAACAAGTGTCTATCAGATTTTAACCAGATCTCTGATCAGTTTTGTACATTTGCACACGTTTTAATGACACATTAGTATAATTAAAAGGAATACTAATAGTTAATAGTCTCTTATTGGCCTGTTTAGCGCCGCCATCCATGGAACAAAGAAAACAAGCCCTGAAAATTGATAAAAGAACACGTTATACAGACACTTGATATTTAATCTTATTAGATGATTAGTTAAGTGCATTTGATAGATTTTAATTTCAATAAGACATTTGCAATGTGTTTGTAAAAAGTGTTCTGTTGAATTTTTTTCTGATACAACACTAGCTACGGCAACTCTAAAAGGACATTTTTAGTTACGACTGCAATTTCACAATGGTCACTAGGTGTCGCTGTGGAATTGTTTTAATGGAGTCGGCACAACCAACTTATTGCTCGTGCTCGTGCTCACCTATGGTACAGGAAACTGCACATGATTCAATGTCCCGATACACTACTATTACTGAGAGCGACATTTAGATGAATGTGTAAATATATGCTGCACGCTTTCCTCTCAATAACAAAATAACTGACGCTTTTGACATTTCGTCTACATCCAACACACATGGCACCCTTTAGCGTCAATATGAGACGCAGATAGATATGGGCCAGAAGGCGCCTCATAGCGGTCTAACCCTAACCCTACCCCAGACCTAAACCCACCCATAACCGAACAAAGCTCTGTGCGTGTCATAAAGGGTGCCATGTGCGTTGGATGTAGACGAAATGTCAAAAGCGTCAGTATATGACGCCCTAGGATGAGAATGCGTTGAAATAACAGACAGCGGTGAGAAAGCAGCAGTTAAGAAAGCATCTGATCATAGAGTTATGAATATGTTTGCACCCCATCTGCAATTCACTGGAATGTAGACAGATGAGGTCATTAAAATGACACTGTTGTGATAGTTTTATTATAAAGTATATGTTTTAAAAGTATATAGATTACAGTACAGCTCTTTCAGAATTATTCAGAATATTACAAGCATTCATTTCATGTGTCATTGAACAGAAGAGAGGCTCTGGGAGCGCTTGCAAACATCACATCCTTTTGATTTTCGCGGTGAAACCGTCCCGAGTTTTCACATAAAAATCAGTCTACAGGCTTCAACAGACAACCAACAACGGGTATGGTCTCGTTTTTAAGTTTTATTACAAGCTGTTCACACACTGGCAATAGAAAAACCATTAATACATGAACAATCTTGCATATAGCCTGTTTTCAACCCCTTCACCTGTTTTTTATTAATTTATTTTGTATTAATAATTTGTATATAATTTTATAATTTAAGTTCATTCATTCATTCATAGTATTATTGTACAAAAGAAAAGAAAAAGTGAGCTCATTCCGAAAGTCTCTGCATGTCTGCTTTTATAGTTGACCAAAGTGATGCTTTTTTCTTCTTTTTCTTTTTGATGCCATGTGTGGTATGTAGACCGCATTGTGTGCGATTGTTATAATGTCTGAAATAAAATCAATATTAAAGTAGGCCTGTGTGATATACTGTATAATAAGCTTGTACAACTCTAGACAAGCCAAGAAATAATAGACACATTCATTAATCACAAGACTGAGCTAATTGATTTTGTTGCGATTTAGAATGACAATCCCATTTCCCAGGGGCATAAATATTTGAACAATGAACTTCATTCGGTTCCTGTTCCTGTATATTCCTGCAGCTGAATATACAGTGCACATGCAGACATTTGAGGCCATAGACCATAGCTGCATTACATATATTTAAATTAATCTTCACAAAAACAATGAAAGTAATGCATCAATCCCCAAGTGATTGCTTTTACGATCATAAACTGTTAAAAAATATATTATAAATGTCAGCTTGATTCTATTTTTGCAAAATGACTTATCGTAGGAAAATAAAATTTGATTTGAATGTCCTTGTTACATGTATTTACTATAGTAATAACTATAAATTGGGAATAATTACATGCAACTAACCCTAAAGCAAACCCTTATCCTAACCCTATAGTAATATGTAGTTAATAAATATTACTCACACATAAATTTATAATTACACTGAACAGGGACACTTTAAAATAGTGCAACCAAATTGACTTCTATTGGAATGAATTGCTTTGTTGATAATAAACATGGTATAACCATTTGATTTAGATCTCTTATTGCTGACATTTACTCTATTCAAAAGAGCTATGACAACATGTTTTATATAATTATATGTAATCTATGGAAAACTTGTTCACTTAAGGAAAGCACATTGAATCTCATTATTACACAACAAATACAAGAGGTAGAGTCAATGTCATTCAGTGTTTTCATGCAACAGAAAATGCTCGTGTTGAACCACCAGTTTCCATCGCTGCATATCTCCCAGACTTCCTTTATTTTATCTGAGTTTGAAGAAATCTTGCCAAGGGCATTCTCTACTCCAGGAGATCTAGAATCAGAAAACGAGCTCTGGCATCAAAAGACTCCTTTGAATTTTTATTTGATGACATTCTGCCATGTAAAGCAAGAGCAGTTTCCCTCCACTCATTACACACTTGTTGTATTGCTCATTAATACACTGTGCCGATAAGCAGACTGAATGCTCTGCCAAAAGCATAATTAATAAATGAGTATAATTCATGCGGGTGAGCCAGTTTAACCTTCATCCTGCAGAGCCGAAGTGTGTGTAAAAAAAGGATGAGGAAATAGAAATGTCCTCTTCATGTGGTGATGAACTGCAACATGACTGGAAATGAAGTGGAAGAGTGACCCAACAGTATTCCTTTCTTTCCCTCAGACACACGAGTGACCCAACAGTATTCCTTTCTTTCCCTCAGACACACGAGTGACCCAACAGTATTCCTTTCTTTCACACACACGAGTGACCCAACAGTATTCCTTTCTTTCACTCAGGCACATGAGTGACCCAACAGTATTCCTTTATTTCCCTCAGACACACGAGTGACCCAACACTATTCCTTTCTTTCACTCAGGCACACGAGTGACCCAACAATATTCCTTTCTTTCCCTCAGACACACGAGTGACCCAACAGTATTCCTTTCTTTCCCTCAGACACACGAGTGACCCAACAGTATTCCTTTCTTTCCCTCAGACAAACGAGTGAACCAACAGTATTCCTTTCTTTCCCTCAGACACGAGTGACCCAACAGTATTCCTTTCTTTCCCTCAGACACACGAGTGACCCAACAGTATTCCTTTCTTTCCCTCAGACACACGAGTGACCCAACAGTATTCCTTTCTTTCCCTCAGACACGAGTGACCCAACAGTGTTCCTTTCTTTCACTCAGACACACGAGTGACCCAACAGTATTCCTTTCTTTCACTCAGACACACGAGTGACCCAACAGTATTCCTTTCTTTCCCTCAGACACACGAGTGACCCAACAGTATTCCTTTCTTTCACTCAGACACACGAGTGACCCAACAGTATTCCTTTCTTTCCCTCAGACACACAAGTGACCCAACAGTATTCCTTTCTTTCCCTCAGACACACGAGTGACCCAACAGTATTCCTTTCTTTCACTCAGACACACGAGTGACCCAACAGTGTTCCTTTCTTTCACTCAGACACACGAGTGACCCAACAGTGTTCCTTTCTTTCCCTCAGACACACGAGTGAACCAACGGTATTCCTTTCTTTCACTCAGGCACACGAGTGACCCAACAGTATTATTTTCTTTCCCTCAGACACACGAGTGACCCAACAGTATTCCTTTCTTTCACTCAGGCACACGAGTGACCCAACAGTATTCCTTTCTTTCCCTCAGACACACAAGTGACCCAACAGTATTCCTTTCTTTCCCTCAGACACACGAGTGACCCAACAGTATTCCTTTCTTTCACTCAGACACACGAGTGACCCAACAGTGTTCCTTTCTTTCACTCAGACACACGAGTGACCCAACAGTGTTCCTTTCTTTCCCTCAGACACACGAGTGACCCAACGGTATTCCTTTCTTTCACTCAGGCACACGAGTGACCCAACAGTATTCTTTTCTTTCCCTCAGACACACGAGTGACCCAACAGTATTCCTTTCTTTCACTCAGGCACACGAGTGACCCAACAGTATTCCTTTCTTTCCCTCAGACACACGAGTGACCCAACAGTATTTCTTTCTTTCCCTCAGAAAAACGAGTGAACCAACAGTATTCCTTTCTTTCCCTCAGACACGAGTGACCCAACAGTGTTCCTTTCTTTCACTCAGACACAAGAGTGACCCAACAGTATTCCTTTCTTTCCCTCAGACACACGAGTGACCCAACAGTGTTCCTTTCTTTCACTCAGACACACGAGTGACCCAACAGTGTTCCTTTCTTTCCCTCAGACACACGAGTGACCCAACAGTATTCTTTTCTTTCACTCAGACACACGAGTGACCCAACAGTGTTCCTTTCTTTCCCTCAGACACACGAGTGACCCAACAGTATTCCTTTCTTTCCCTCAGACACACGAGTGACCCAACAGTGTTCCTTTCTTTCACTCAGACACACGAGTGACCCAACAGTGTTCCTTTCTTTCCCTCAGACACGAGTGACCCAACAGTATTCTTTTCTTTCACTCAGACACACGAGTGACCCAACAGTATTCCTTTCTTTCCCTCAGACACGAGTGACCCAACAGTGTTCCTTTCTTTCACTCAGACACACGAGTGACCCAACAGTATTCCTTTCTTTCCCTCAGACACACAAGTGACCCAACAGTATTCCTTTCTTTCACTCAGACACGAGTGACCCAACAGTATTCCTTTCTTTCCCTCAGACACGAGTGACCCAACAGTGTTCCTTTCTTTCACTCAGACACACGAGTGACCCAACAGTATTCCTTTCTTTCCCTCAGACACACAAGTGACCCAACAGTATTCCTTTCTTTTACTCAGACACGAGTGACCCAACAGTGTTCCTTTCTTTCACTCAGACACACGAGTGACCCAACAGTATTCCTTTCTTTCCCTCAGACACACGAGTGACCCAACAGTATTCCTTTCTTTCACTCAGACACACGAGTGACCCAACAGTGTTCCTTTCTTTCACTCAGACACACGAGTGACCCAACAGTGTTCCTTTCTTTCCCTCAGACACACGAGTGACCCAACGGTATTCCTTTCTTTCACTCAGGCACACGAGTGACCCAACAGTATTCCTTTCTTTCCCTCAGACACACGAGTGACCCAACAGTATTCCTTTCTTTCACTCAGGCACACGAGTGACCCAACAGTATTCCTTTCTTTCCCTCAGACACACGAGTGACCCAACAGTATTTCTTTCTTTCCCTCAGACAAACGAGTGAACCAACAGTATTCCTTTCTTTCCCTCAGACACGAGTGACCCAACAGTATTCCTTTCTTTCCCTCAGACACACGAGTGACCCAACAGTATTCCTTTCTTTCACTCAGACACACGAGTGACCCAACAGTATTCCTTTCTTTCCCTCAGACACACGAGTTACCCAACAGTATTCCTTTCTTTCACTCAGACACACGAGTGACCCAACAGTATTCCTTTCTTTCACTCAGACACACGAGTGACCCAACAGTGTTCATTTCTTTCACTCAGACACACGAGTGACCCAACAGTATTCCTTTCTTTCCCTCAGACACACGAGTGACGCAACAGTATTCCTTTCTTTCCCTCAGACAAACGAGTGAACCAACAGTATTCCTTTCTTTCCCTCAGACAAACGAGTGAACCAACAGTATTCCTTTCTTTCCCTCAGACACGAGTGACCCAACAGTATTCCTTTCTTTCCCTCAGACACACGAGTGACCCAACAGTATTCCTTTCTTTCCCTCAGACACACGAGTGACCCAACAGTATTCCTTTCTTTCCCTCAGACAAACGAGTGAACCAACAGTATTCCTTTCTTTCCCTCAGACACACGAGTGACCCAACAGTGTTCCTTTCTTTCACTCAGACACACGAGTGACCCAACAGTATTCCTTTCTTTCCCTCAGACACACGAGTAACCCAACAGTATTCCTTTTTTTCCCTCAGACAAACGAGTGAACCAACAGTATTCCTTTCTTTCCCTCAGACACGAGTGACCCAACAGTGTTCCTTTCTTTCCCTCAGACACACGAGTGACCCAACAGTGTTCCTTTCTTTCACTCAGACACACAAGTGACCCAACAGTATTCCTTTCTTTCCCTCAGACACACGAGTGACCCAACAGTATTCCTTTCTTTCCCTCAGACACAAGAGTGACCCAACAGTGTTCCTTTCTTTCACTCAGACACACGAGTGACCCAACAGTATTCCTTTCTTTCCCTCAGACACACGAGTGACCCAACAGTGTTCCTTTCTTTCACTCAGACACACGAGTGACCCAACAGTATTCCTTTCTTTCCCTCAGACACACGAGTGACCCAACAGTATTCCTTTTTTTCCCTCAGACAAACGAGTGAACCAACAGTATTCCTTTCTTTCCCTCAGACACGAGTGACCCAACAGTGTTCCTTTCTTTCACTCAGACACACGAGTGACCCAACAGTATTTCTTTCTTTCCCTCAGACACACGAGTGACCCAACAGTGTTCCTTTCTTTCACTCAGACACACAAGTGACCCAACAGTATTCCTTTCTTTCCCTCAGACACACGAGTGACCCAACAGTATTCCTTTCTTTCCCTCAGACACGAGTGACCCAACAGTGTTCCTTTCTTTCACTCAGACACACGAGTGACCCAACAGTATTCCTTTCTTTCCCTCAGACACACGAGTGACCCAACAGTGTTCCTTTCTTTCACTCAGACACACGAGTGACCCAACAGTGTTCCTTTCTTTCCCTCAGACACACGAGTGACCCAACAGTATTCCTTTCTTTCACTCAGACACACGAGTGACCCAACAGTGTTCCTTTCTTTCACTCAGACACACGAGTGACCCAACAGTATTCCTTTCTTTCACTCAGACACACGAGTGACCCAACAGTATTCCTTTCTTTCCCTCAGACACGAGTGACCCAACAGTGTTCCTTTCTTTCACTCAGACACATGAGTGACCCAACAGTATTCCTTTCTTTCCCTCAGACACACAAGTGACCCAACAGTATTCCTTTCTTTCACTCAGACACGAGTGACCCAACAGTGTTCCTTTCTTTCACTCAGACACGAGTGACCCACATTTCTGCTCTGTTATCTGTGAATCCCTCTCAGTGGTCCTGAGGCGGATACATGTTTTTTTGTTGTTGTTTTTTTGCGTTGCTGCTGAGCTTGAGCTGATAAAGATGGTTTGGCCATTTGACTTGCAAATAGGATAGAGAAAACTTTGCTTCTGTTTGGAAGCTTCCATTCAAAATGCTCATGCAGAAGCGAATTTTCGAATGTATCCGAATGCATGCTTACTCCTCCGGTGCGATTGTCTCGCTTTTTTTCTTATCAGTGCAAAAGAGACTCAAATAACTCATATTATACATCATTCAAAACTGTTAAATGTCTTCTTTTATTTGTGTACACTCATAATAAAAACAAAATGTTGTGTTTTTCATAAAATAAAGAATATAAACATGATGTGCTGCGTTCCGCAGTCTCTCTCAATGTGAAGTTCATTCTGAAACACGACAGAAAATGATCTGTAACTCAGCGAATGCTTGCTACACTGACATGAGACATGTATATTTACAAAGCTTGAAGTCTCTATTTTTAAATGATGTACATCATATTAAAAAAGAAATATTCTCTGTTTAAGTAATCCGTATGAAAGCAACAAGATGTACAGTTTCTGCTCTGCTCATTAGCTCTAATGTGACCACACCCACGCGCAAGAGCAATTCACATGCAAATCGTCCACGTGAAGGAACGCAAACCTGTAAACGCCCTCATTACCTCAAAAACAATGAATCAGAGACTTCAGTACTGTTTGACCATGTTTGTGCTGTGCTGTTTACCTTGGATTTACCTCAGGAGAATTAGAAGAACGTGATTTGAAGATGAGAAAGATATATATATATACCTCCTTCAGGGAACGAGGGTTACCATACGTAACCGAGACGTTACCGACATTCTTCAAAATATCTTCTTTTGTGTTCAGCAGAAGAGAGAAATTCATACATTTTATTTTATATCCCCCCAAAAAAAGAAAGTTTTGTTTGCTGTTTTTTTCACACATAGAATGCAACGGCATGTACATTTTAAGTATGTCTTTAATCTGAATATGACTCTACATTCAGTCATAAGCTTCATAGCTCAGGAGTAAATTGACTGTGTTTGAGGAAATGGGCTGTTGGTTGGCAATATATAAATAAATGTAAATGATCACTTACAATGAAAACAAAGAACAACAACAAAGTAATCAGTCTAACCAACCAGTTCAGACTCAGCAGAATCCTCAGACCCTGTCCAAATATATTCACATGAGTAAATAGCCTTTGCATTTTCCACTGATACGTAAAAATGAATTCACATTTTAAAAAATCCTTTGTACTTTTTAATAAGGTCTTTACTTTTGTATGACTGCATTAAAAATAATGACTAAACCCAACCTTTACTCATTGCATTATCAAAGCAAATCCCAATAGGATTCATAATGACTTTTTACTGTTGCAAAACCTTCCATATGTGGCCCTAATGGGCATGAAAATGGGTTTGAGTTAAGCTGAGACGGGCTGTATTTTTGTGGCTTGCAAACCTCCTTTTAAAACCAAACAGCACTGAGAGACCACATGTCAAGACTGAACAGAAAAACTTGCACTTACTCTAAACATGCAAATGTTTTAGGGCAGATGTTATTAACCTGAGACACACATGCTGAACATAAAAGTGTTTGATTTATTTTATAAATCCCTCGAAATGCAAACTACCAGTAATATTTACTCCTTTCTAAATGCTCCCTCTGAACTATGGCTGTAATTTGCATGATTTATTCATGCCATGGTGCATGCTGGGAAAATGAGTATAGTTTCCAGCACCAGGTGGCTGAGTGGATGTGCACAGTGATTAAAAAGAAAAATGAAAATGGAAATTCATGTTAAAAAGGTTTCTGACCCATGGTCTAGAGTGTGTAAACATGGTCAAAGGTCCTCTTTTGGAGTGTAATGGTTATGCATTTCCCACAAGTGTTTTGCATTAATTTCTGCAGTTGCAAATAAAATAAAATAAAAACAGACTGTCTGTGGACTACTTATTTCAACCTACATGGAAATAACTTTACAACAATCCAATCACAAGTGATTTTGTATCCATACATTGCTTTTTTTTATTTTTTTTTACACAATTCTTCTAAAAAATAACTTTCAGTTATTTCAGAACTTGTTGTTCTTTCATTTAAGACAAGCTAGCAGAAAGGTTGACGGCCTGTATACTTTAAGTGTAGAAGCAGAACACAATCTCTGCCAGAAGATCATTCCACGTTCACAACACCATCTGCCCCTAACCTGAGAGTCAGTTAATGTTTCTTTAGAAAACAAAGTGCTCAAGGCCTAGGCTTAACTGCCTGACACAGATGCCATAGAGTCCATAGAAGTCCGACAAAGGCAGTGAAGTAGAGGGAAAATGAAGTGCTTGTTTTGTAAATGCTTTGAAAAGGCATCCTTGAATGCACTTGTGCTGCATTTGAATAAAATATGCATCATTATCGGGCTAAAGCTGGGATGTGTTAACCATGACACACTTTCTTCTAGCTCATTAATGTACAGAGATCTTGTCAAATTCTGTATATTGTCACAATCCAGTCCGCCAAGGCAGTTACCACTGCAGAGAGTTAACTGCTGTTTCGGTGATAATCAAGTTTCACCTTTGACTCCCTAAATAAATGTTTGTTTTTTCTTTGCTCTGCACTAATTTTATTTCCAGTTTACTGACAAGTCTGTGTCAGGCTAATTATAATCACGCAAATGCTCATTTGCTTTAGTGTCATTGTACACTCATTGACAAGCTATTGTTTTCATGCCAAAGTGCTTCAACAGTCACTTATCAATTTCAGTTTAACAAAAACAAAACATTTGTTGTAAATAGGAACACATTCTTGTTTCTCAATCAGTAGAGCATGAAGTTAGCAATTCCAAGGTCATCGGTTTGATGTTTTCAGGAAATGCATGAACTAATGAAATGTATAACTTGAACTCAATGTAAGTTACTTAGAATAAAAGCGCCTGCTTTTATAAAAGCGTGTTGTTACATAAATGTAAAACGCACTTTCTTAGTAGACTTGTACAGACGCACTTTGTATGTTTAATAAATAAATAAATGTGTGTGCTTTGCTTATGTTTTGCGTGAATTGAATAATATAAGTTAAGAAAATATGATACTCCAGAGATGCAGAAAATGACATCCGGAGGTAAAATGCTGATTGGGTGGTGCTGGCACCACAAGGACACATACCGAGGTCTTGACTATTGACTATCCGGAGCTGAATACATTTAAATATTTTTGGATCCCTCCAAAAACATTGCTCATTGGCAAAACTTCTACTACTCTAATGAAATATTTTTGACTTTATTTATTTTATTTAAATATTACTAACAATATAGAAGTAATTTGGTAACACTTTATAATAACTGCATGCTGTGAATCATTAGTTAAGCATTAGTAAACAGTTAATTCATCATTTATAAAGCATTGATAGACATTAATAAGCAGTTTATAAATACAGCTATAAATGCTTTATTCTTGATTCATAAGCATATCTATAATGTGTTTAATAATTTTATTTTCATACTTTATTAATGATAAATTGATCATTTCTAAATGAAGTATTCATTACTTCACTTGCACTTTCTAAGTGATCTTATGAACCACTGACAACTCCTAAATAACTGGTTTGTAAATAATGCAATTCTTCATTTAGAAATGATAAATTGATCATGAATTATGAAAATACAATTAATACAAACATTAAACATAAAAAGCATTTACAGGTGTATTTATAAACTGCTTATTAATGTCTATTAAGGCTTTATAAATGATGAATTAACTGTTTACTAATGCTTAACTAATGATTAACAGCGTGCAGTTATTATAAAGTGTTTGATAAAGTCATTTTTATGTTTAATGTATACAAATCTGTAAACATTTTACAGCAAAAAGACATGTGAACAACGAGCTGAAGGGGGACATTTTTAGAAATATACTAAAAGGCCTTTTACTTGCTAAAAAGGTATAAAATATCAATCAGACGGAAGAAAGCATGTAGTACAACAGATTTTGCAGCAGACTTTTGATCATTTAGGGTGTGTTCACACTTGTAGTTTGGTTCGCTTGGTTTGTTTGGTCCGTACTATCAATCAATCAATCAATCAATAAACTGGTCCACTTAGTGTTTAGATTTTTATCACCGAAACCAAAAGATACCGAACCTAAAGTCATAGGGATATGTTCGCAACCTGATAGGTCGGCTTTTATGATGGAACTTACCGAACATCCAAAACAATGCTGTGTGCTGGGCTAAATGTGCTCGTTCTACGTGCAGAAGACTTGTGAAGTAGATGTGATGGTATTTTGACCAGCTGAGAACTCGTGAAGAGCTTATAAAATGTGTAAATGAGTCAAAACAGCAGCAGAAATCCCTTCGTAACACATAAACGAAGATCTGCTGTTGGGAGACGTGGTTCTGACGCCTGTACTGAAATGTGATGGGCAAACTCTCGTAGAGAAAAAAAACAAAATGCGTGAGCATTCTGTCCTTTTTAGGGTCTCATCTTCTTGTTTTTTGGTTTGTTTAGATGTCTTTGGTCTGTGTTGCATTCATATTTCATTCGAAACTGCACCACAGTTCGTTTGGAAGTGGACCGAGATCTTTTCAGCGGTCTCGGTCCGCTTGGGGTTCGGATGGCAGCGTTCACACTTATTCAAATGAACCGCACTAACAAAGCGACCTCATCAGGGTTCACTTTAATCCAACCAAACATGCCAAGTGTGAACACACTCTTAAGGCCCGTACACACCGGGACGCGAAATTCGCCGACGTTTAACGCCTCGTGACTAAATAAAGGGCGCCAATGTGAGTGTGCACACCGACGCGAAAAACGCCACGCGTAAAAGCGTAATTTTTTTTTAAACGCCTCGGGTTCGTTTTTTTGGTTTGACGCGCCGCGTCAAAAACTATCCGACCAATGAGATTGGCGCTTTTGCTCACGTGTCTGGAGCTTCTGAAGTTACAGTAAAACACAACTTGGGGGCGCTCAAACACAAAACGGTCTTGCCGAGCACACATACGTAACAGCGAAGAAGATATACGCGTCTACACTGCCCATAGACAGACACTGCCGGGAAGAAATAAGACGAGGAAGATGCAAGGCAAGATGAATGTAGAGCTGCTGGTCTCGTTGGTGTCGGAATAAAGAACTATATGACAAACGCGACAGCGACTACAAAAATCTTGATAAAAGAGAACTGTTATGGAGTGGTATTGTATTTCTGTTTTACATTAAGCGCCATCTAATGTCAGGGAATGAATTTGCATGTTCACTCGGCTCATCGTCAGCGAAAATCGCTTGGGTGTGAACACAAAAAACGCGTTGAAAAACGCTGGCGAATAACGCGCGCCGATATTCGTCCCGGTGTGTACGGGCCTTTAGAGGCTTCATACATTTTCATATCAAATATGGTACAGTAGGCTTCATAGGGGGAAGGAAGAAGATTGCTGACTTCACCTTTAAATATATTATGTTTTCCAGAACAAACATACTGTACAGTATGCAACAAAAGAGTTTGTATACTATATGATACTATAGTATACTAAAGCATACTATATATCTAACCACAAACTGCCACATGCCCAGATGGCCAAAACATTTTAAGAGTTGAAGCAGGCATTTGGTGATGGATGCAAACAGCCAGCAATCTCTAACTCTGTCAATGAGCAGGTGTCTGCATATTACGAGCCATGCAATTAATTAGATGTTAAGCATGATGGTAAACCGCACACTGTAAGAACTTCATTCAAGATGTGGTTTCTCACATGCTTTCCTTTTTCACAGAGGAGGCGTTTCGTTTGATATTTCCTATCATCTGCCTGTTTTCATCTGATGTATATATGGTGGTCGACCAGTCACACATCATGTTTGCAGCTGAGGCTGGTGCCGAAGCTCCAGATGAATGATGTCTGCTGTTTTCATCCTCTTCCCTGCCTTAAGCGACGTGGAAGAAACCTATAAATGAGGCCTGCTTTCAAGTCGTCCCAGAGTGCACATCTCTAATATCAGCATTTTCGAACAGCCTGACAGCCGTTTCGCTCGATACATTGCTCAGGCTGGGAGTCTTGCTTTCGGAGCAGAGCACCTGTCTGGATGTCTGCCACTCTTTGCCCTGAGCTAACCACCTGGCATATGAGTATTTACTTTGGGGCAATTCAGAAGTGCTCAAGGCCTGATCTTTCCTGCAGCTCCGTCTCGAGGGGGAATCGCTGGCAAGGATGAATAGGAATCCAGGTGCTGTTAAATAATTAGCAACAAAGGAGCTAACAACAATAGCAGCACTTATGCGCTCTTCAAGGCTTCTCCAATAAATGCTAATCGTCTATCACCTAGTTTTCTCAGGCTAGCCTTGAAGAAAGCAATATCAAATAAATCAAAAAGATCATAAGATGTAGCTGAGTAGCAGTTATCGGAGAAGCCGTTATTATAGCCAATAGACACGCAGTGAAATTATGGGGCACATGATAATTTGATATCATGAATAAATCAAATAATCATCAGCACGCTGTAACTCTTCTTTTCTGATCCTTTGAACAGTGCTGGAAATCTCATGAGCTATAGTTTAGATAAGACTTCAAAGAGTCATGTGTTTTTTTTTAGAGGAGATGGTGCATGACATGGTAAAACCTCTAATTTTAACCAAAATCCTGAAACACAATTTGAGATTTATTCATTTCCATTTATTAAGGAAATAATTATTTATTAACTTTTTTTAAAGGGATAGTTCACCCAAAAATAAAATAAAATCTGTCATCATTTACTCACCCTCATGTCGTTCCAGACCCGATAGACTTTCGTTCATCTTTGGAACACAAATGAAGATATTTTTGATGAATCTGAGAGATTTCTGTCCCTCCATTGACAGGTATGCAATTACCAAAATTACAAGTTGATGAAGAGATTGTGAAACAAATCCATTACACAGCAAGTTTGAGCTTCACCAAGAACCAATGAGGTTCATTCTCATGTTACGCAGCACGTTTGAGCTTCAGCAAGAACCAATGAGGTTCATTCTCGTGTTACACAGCACGTTTGAGCTTCAGCAAGAACCAATGAGGTTCATTCTCGTGTTATGCAGCACGTTTGAGCTTCAGCAAGAACCAATGAGGTTCATTCTCATGTTACGCAGCACGTTTGAGCTTTAGCAAGAACCAATGAGGTTCATTCTCGTGTTACGCAGCACGTTTGAGCTTCAGAAAGAACCAATGAGGTTCATTCTCGTGTTACGCAGCACGTTTAAGCTTCAGCAAGAGGTTTGTTCTCGCGCATCAAGCAGATTCGGTTGAGCTTCTGTTTATGTCCGCTCATCAATGTTTATATGTGAATAAAACCCTAATTAAAATCGGTTCATCATATAAAGCAATAGAGTCTCTTCAGAAAATTTTGACTAATCTGCTCAATTCATATGGATTAGTTTTACGATCTCTTTAGAAACTTTTTGAAGCGTCAAAGTGGTAGTTTTTTAGCTGTCAATAGAGGGACAGAAAACTGTCTGACTTCATCAAAAATATGAAAAAGAAAGTCTGAGGGTGACATTAACACTCAAAAAAATGAACGAGGAAGGTTGTGCACTTTACATAATATATTTATATTTAGTTTGCTTATAATAATTGTGTTTGTTGACTTGAAATGTTTTTTTTCTATTAAGGTACACGTAATTATGTCTCAACTTAACAGTACAAAATACTAACGCGTTGTCTAAACACAAACCATTTATGTTAAGTAAATAATTCTTACATCCAGATGGTGGCAGTATAGTGTGACGCCAACTGCCATTTTGCCCTAACTTAATTTGATTGTGTTCAATCTGCTTATATGTAAAATTTAAGTTTACTTAATCCGTTTGTGTTGGATTACTTGAATGATTTGTGTTGCATTAACTGAAACTTGGCGGTGCTTGTTAGTTCCCAGCATGCTTTGCATATGTTTGAATTAAGAGAGAATAAATGTTAAAATTAAGTGTTATTTTATGTTTTTTTTTGAGACAATGAGAAAAGGGGAAGACTTGATTGTGTGTAATTGTGTTTAATGTTCAATTACATTGGCATTATTAGAACCATTTAAATTACAGTGGGTTACCATTGTGGAGAAGAGTGGAGCATTTTGTTTGGCTGTGGACTGATTCCGATACTTTCAAATGCTTTGGTTGAAGGAACATTTAATCTTACCATTTAAAATGCTAATATGTGTTACTGCTAGCTGATAGCTATTTATAGTCTATCAATTTAATTATGTGTCACTAAAATGAATGGAATATTAATTAAGTTGGATTCACAAATTTTGTTAGTCCATATAACTTAACTGACTTTAGTTAGTTAAACTCAAACGTCTCTTGTTGAGAAAAAAATTATTGATAATAGTTGGCTTGAGTCAAAAATACTTTCAACTTTCATAATTAAATTAAGTGGAACCTGTTGACAAGAAAAAAATAATTAAAGTCAAGGTTTCATTTTTTGAGTGAAGGTGAGTAATTAATGGCAGAATTTTCATTTTTGGGCGAACTATCCCTTTAAGGTGAATGCTTTTCTTTGCACTCAGATTGCTGCATATTAATTATCACTGTCCTTTGAAACTGCATACAACTAAAACAAATCATGGATTTATAATTAGAGCACAATGGATCTAAACATCCATTTTTTGTACTATCATTGCAAATTGTACAAGTATATTACTACCATTGAAAAATGATCATTGAAAAGCAATGTTGGTTTTTCCTTTAATTAAAATAGAGTAATAATTGCATGTAAAGGAATAGTTTTTAACGAGTCATAATAAGTACTCATAATGAGTAATAATTAGCCATAAGTAATGAACTATATGTATAACTGACCTTGATAAAATGCAGCCAATAAGGTTGTGGTAATAAAAGCTTTCCCCCTGTCTAGCCTACTCCTGCCCCATGATAGCCCATTTCCAGGTGCAAGGTTTGGAAAGAAGCCAACGCATCTATTCTCAGCTCTGCAACGACTGGCAGCGCCGCATGCAATAACATTTCTCTGCCAGGAACATGTGCTCCAGTGATGTGCTATTTGGCAGCCAGAGCACATCCCTTATTGGCTGTGAAATTTGTACTATTGCATCTCTGAGCATATTTACCCAGCATTTATTCTTTTTTTTAGGTTTTATAGTAATTGATTCTAGGTTTACACGTGGTATTAGACTATTAGGAAAATCATCTAATTTAACACATAATCATCTGTTTAATTAATATGTCTATACAATGTATGAAATTAAAAGGAGAGTAAACACAAAAATGAAAATTCTCATGTTGTTCCCAATGATAGTTGAATAGTGATAATGCCTTTGATGGACCGGTGGCACTAATAGTCAAACCTGACACCGGTTTTGAAGGTGAACACAAATGTGATTGAGTTTCGGCAGAGAGAGTAACCATCAGTGAATAACAGAAATCATACAGACTATGATAATTTTAATGTGTTTTTGGTCTCAGCATATAGACCAAGGTTTGGAATGATATGAGGGTATGGAAAAAGAGTAATTTCATTTTTTGAGTAAACAATTCTTTTAATTTAAATTTTGATCTGGGGTTGATGTAGCTGTATTCCATTATAACGTTGAAATTGTTTATACCGTTTTCTCTTCAAAGGTCAGCAAAGCCCCTGAAGTAGATGTGAAGAGAATTTCATTTGTTATTGAAGCCATCCAATTACCTTGATGACTGTGCCAGGACACCAGCAGTGAGAAAGCCATAGGTGCCAATAGTCAAAGCAGTATGTGATGAAGACTGCATGGGCATCCCTATAGTTCCCAACCAAATTGAGTTGGTTATAAGTTCTTTCATTTTCAAAGTGAGGGCCAGCTGGGACAGAATCAATTAAACCTACTGTGGTGTGGGAGTCACAGACTCCACAAGCCCATGATTATCTCCCACAACCCCGAAAGGATCATCACATTTACAGATAAAAAGGAGGCAGATCTGACTGCACTCTTTATTTGGAAATGGTATAAGATTAAGTCACATTTTTGAATGTAGCTCCACTGGATAATCCAACTTGATTGCCACATAGATGCATATTTGATAATAAAATGTCATATCATTAAGGTCTAACTTTACTATAACTCCAACAATGAGTTGTACTGTAGTCATGTTGTTGTAGGACACCGTGTTAATCATGGAAAAATATGCAGCCGCAGGAACAACATTTTTATTTCTTTTACTTGGAAGCACATATTTAATTAAAGAGAACATTACTCATCAAAACAAACTTTTACATGGTCAAATTATATTACACATTTGATTTTTATAACAATTAAAGAGGTCATATGATAAATAAATAAAAAATACCATTTTGTTTTCTTCCCTGATATCCACTTATAATGATTAAAGCTTTTGTGCAAAAACAGTCAAAACTTTTCATGACCATTTCCACCCACTCTCTGACCCAATTAAAGGCCAAGTTTTTAATCTGCTGTGCCTTTTGTTTGTGTCTGATTATATATTTATGTAATAGAGTAAATGTATCTTCCAAACCTTGGGTTTTTAGTGAATCTTCTTAAAAAAAAAACTAAAAAAACATTACCTTCTGGACAACAGAAGTGCCAAAAAGCTAACTAATTTATGAGGTTTAGTCCTGCAATAAAACATCATCTCTGCAGCACTGTATAGCAGCAAATGCAAATTTGGCATGAGTTTTGCAGATCAATATGTAGACAGTAAATACATTGTATCAATTGCTTAATTTTGTCATGTAAATGTATGGTAGTTAAGAACACCTAATATAAAGTTTGATTCTAAAATTACACAAGGTGACACGATTCAGATATTACTAGTACTAAAATGTAACCTGGAAATCCAGACCTAAATCTGAAAGATTAATGGTCTGGCATCGACTAATGAAAATCGGCCAGCTCGAGGGGCGGCACCAAGCATGCATTTGAAAATCTCACTGCACGCAATTGGATAACACTACGACCAATCACAACAAGCCCCATACGCTTAGCTACCAGCGGAGCTAAATGGAAGATTTGACTCTTGCCGTATCCGATCGGCAAAACAGCAAAAACGTCCTTCTTGCAAAGGAACGATTTGAGCGCTGTCTTCTGTTCCTCTTTTAGATAAAAAGCCAAGTCTAACTCGTTCATTTTAGCGGCCAAAGCCGTTTCAAACAACTGGTGTTCATCCATAGCCATCTTGCAATGTTTACTAATGACTTCGACGTCACAGCGCTGTCGTCATCTTTAGCTCGCCTCTGGCCCGCCTATATCAGATAACCCGATGTGATTGGTGCAGCTCGGATACAAGGGCATATTTAATGAGCATCATTACTCGACACCAGAGTAACTCGCTGAGCAAATTCAACTTGTGCTCTCGAGAGAACTCTGGATTTCCAGGGTAACTAAAATGGTGTAGGGACTTGAAACATGAAAATGAGAAACATGATTCCTACTGAGTTTTTCGGCCTAGATCACAAATACGATCTCACACCTTTTCCAGCCCATCCTGACAATTCCATTTTAATCGGCTTTGTCCACCTGTTTTCATTTCTGTTATGTCATTGGCAGCATTATTCACTGTCTCTTTTCTTCTCCTTGACTCTGCCACTTAGAAAACAGCTCCTGTGTATCTGGGCCTCCGGATTTCCTGAAGAATTGACCTTTCCTTTTGAGGAGGACTGCCACTGGCCACACTCCTCTGGAGAAGGCCCATCAGGATTGAAAGGCTCTTGGAAATCACATCTGAAAAGGTCAGGGCACACCCAGAATGAACTGGACCTGCTACTCTGACAAACAACATGCAATTTTTTTATACCTCCATCTAGTCTGACAAGCAGGGGGAAAAAACAACAAGTGCTGTTCAATGCACAGAGTCTCTGCATCTTTTTCCTTCAGCTTATCAAGGCTTGCATGCTTTAGCTTGGATGCTGATGTATTTCAGGTGAAAAAAGCCACAATAAGTCCACTTTATTGGTCTTGTCTTCTGTCACGGGTGGCTGTGTACAAACACTCGACGAATGAGAATATCTAAACACAAACTGTCTTTATTAAATCCACAGGAGAATAAGGCAAACACAAGCACTTTACATCAGCAGGACAAAGAAGTGAACAGCACAGGGAGTAGCTATACCAGACTGAACAAGGGAACTAATGAGTTCATTAATCAACAACCGGTGAACTGAATGAAACAGGCACAGATTAATTTAGAATGACAGAACTAAACACACTAAACATAATCCTGACAAACAGGAACTATCTGTGCATTAAAAAGGTTTCATTGCATACCTTCGAGCCAATCAGAATCAAGTATTCAGACAGACCATGGTATAAAAAAAGATTTATATATTCAGATAAAGAGCTTGATTGAAATGTAATATTGCTTTTCTGAAACTAAACTAGCTTTGAAATCTGAATAGACCTGATGTTTGATTGTGTATCTAAGTGTGTTTATATATATATATATATATATATATATATATATATATATATATATATATATATATATATATGGAGGTTCAGGGTCATTAAAAAAGTTCAAATTAAAAAGCTCTTTACACATGCATGAATATTTTTCTAAATGCATGTTGCCACATTGATGTGATGATATAGCTAGATAACTACCCTCTCATATTGACAATTTTCTCACACAATACCTCTTTAATTAGATGAGACTTTGAATGAAAAGAGCTATTATTAATTGATGCTCTTTGATAAATCTTTCTTGATACCTGATTCAGTTGCAGACACTCTTTTGTTAATACACTAAAAGCAATATAAAATGTATTCAATGAGACACATTCATCATGCATTTGAAAGACTATAAATAGTTTATGACCAAAAGATAACCTTCAATAGATGTTAGTGCTTTTGTCCATTTACTTATTTCCAGCCAAAGACTCTATAATGGACTAAACATCATGATGATGTTGCTGTTTTTTTTTTATGCTGACCTTTTGAGTTGTACTGAACATTGTGTCTCTGTGGTTTTTCCAAAAATACACAGTATTCTGCAAACATAGTTTATGCAATCAATCATTGAATTTTGTTTTTTAATAATACATAGTTTGACTATACCTTCAACCAACCCAGTTTACAAGACACATTGTGTTAAATGTGTACAAACTGCAGAAAATAATCCACAAAAATTATCTAGAATTATGTTTCTACCTTATTTTTTCCTGTTCATTATTATTATTTTGTAAGGTGTGAATTTTGTCATCTTGCTTTTGTTTCAATGTATATAATTAAGATTCAGTATATTATTTCTAGAACATGTTGTAAACACAACGTATCACATTCTTATTATCGGGTTTACTGTACACAGTGCTAATGTATAACCGATCAATGCTTATTTCCCATAATGTTATTTGTAAGGTATTTCATACTTTTTACAGAACATAATATTTGGTGCTGTGAGCCGACATTGTGTTGCTGTCTTTCAATAATACAATCAAACCTTCTTGTGGGAGGAACTTTAAACTGAGAACAATCTTATGCTTGAAACTCCATTCTGCACAGAGACCCAAATCTGTTTACCCTTTTCCTCATTGTTCTTAGAGGTTTAATGAAGATGCGAACTTGTGAAATGAAGTTACAAACTTCTGCAGTAGTATAAGTGAGACAAAATCTGGGAGACAAATGTGGTTGTCACAATTTTTATTCCAGTGAAGAAACACAAAGTCTTGGCTACAAAAATGTTCCTTTAATGTTGTGAAACTACAGTATGGGCCCTATTTTAACGATCTGAAACGCAAGTGTCAAACGCAAGTAACTTTGTGGGCGGATCTCTGGCGCTGATGCTATTATACTGGCGGGATAAATGACTCTTGTGCCCGACGCAAATCTAAAATGGGTTGGTCTGAAGTGGCTTCATTACTCATAGGTGTGGTTTGGGCGTAACGTGAAATAAACCAATCAGAGCGTCAGCTCACATTCCCTTTAAGAGCAGGCGCGCTTGTTCCAAGGCGGATTTATATATTTCCTATTATAACGGCGAATTTGCCAGGTGCACGCCAGGAGCGGTTCACAGCCGAGGAGACCGACGTTCTCGTCAGGGCCGTAAAACACAGAGAAGTGACATTGGGGATGGAGAAACACACCCAAATTAGCTTTGGTTAAACAGGCGTATAATAATTTTGGTAAATATGTAAGCTAGATTTATGCCTATTTTTTCTCATCTTCATGGACACCACAATGATTTGGAATATGTGGGATGTATTCATGTGGAATATTTTTCCTTGTAATTATGTATGGTATGCAAAAATGAGAACTGCTGCTTCTGTGTAGATGA
Organism: Leuciscus idus; assembly: GCA_021554675.1. Taxonomy (NCBI): domain Eukaryota; kingdom Metazoa; phylum Chordata; class Actinopteri; order Cypriniformes; family Leuciscidae; genus Leuciscus; species Leuciscus idus. Next base: position 5,077,435 of record CM038636.1, on the reverse strand, counting down.
GAGAAGCAAAGTGTATGCGCATTGTGCACACGCTACATTATGGCCAAGCATGCGCCCTTAAAATAGCATCTGAAAATGACACTGAATAACGCGCCACTGACTTTAGACTAGGTTTTTCCTGGTCTGTGGCGGAATTGTTTTCTGAAACTGCAAAATAGCACCAGGGAACGTTTGCGCAGGAACACGCCTCCTCTTTTCGCTGAACCGCCCCCGGAGCGTTCATTCCCTACTTTACCGACGTGCGTCTGTGAAGGGAAAAGTCCGCTGTGCGCGGGTGCAAAATAGTAATGATACATGCGTCGGTATACAAAGTCAATTGCGCTGGGTGCAAGACAGGGCCCAATGTCTTGGCTACAAAAATGTTCCTTTAATACTAATAATGTTGTGAAACTACAGTATATGTCACAGTTTGCCTGTGTTTTTTTTTTTTTTTTTTTTTGCTCTAAGACTCTTATTTTGATGTTTATTTAATTCCATTGTCCCTGGTTTCCTCTTCTCCTTTATAATTAGGTTCAGAATGGGATCTTTGAGAAGGAGTTGAGTGTAACACCCAGTAAACCTCAGTTGCAGACAGCAAGCATCTGTTTAGCCTTTCCCACATCCCTTTTATAGATTATATGAACATGTGAACTGAAACAGCCCAAGGTTATGCCCTGTATTGTAATCCACAAAGCCCTGGTGGAGCAGGACGCTGATCTTGATACAGTGCCAGCATCACTTCAGCATCATTACATGCCTTGAGTGGACAAAAACACATGTGCTCACTCTCTGTTCCATTACGGGAGTCAATACAAGGCTCTGCAGTCGGGTTGTCTAATCACAATTTCATGTAAACAGGTCTTGCAGTTATTTAAACACTGATTGCAAATTTGCAAATGACACGTTTTCTACATTGACCTCCAAACTTACCTGACATCTGAAAAACATACGTCTACTTTAAAGGGGTCATGTGATGCTTTTAATTGTTTGACTTTTGCTTTAGTGTGTAATGACTTCCTAAAACTTCCATGTCACAATGTGAAATATTAACATAATGCCCACCCAAAGGCATATGCAAAGAAAGAAGACCAGGTTTCAGTACATTGAAGTGTTTCCATCGTGTTGCAAAGATGCTGTGTATTTGGATGCAAAAGCAAAGACGCTTTTGCTTTCAGAGGTTAATTTGTAAAGCTTGTGCATAAAAGTTTGCTTGTGCATTTTTTAAAGGACAGCTTCTTGAACCTGGGAGAGAACAACAACTATTAAAGCTGTGAAATGTTCCGCTCAAGTCTTGCTTGCAAAGTTGATACCGATCGATCGGCTTGATCATCTGCATTCTCAGAATCCGACTCGGGTTGTAACTGATCTGGTAAAACAGACAACATTGTTAACTGTGATTGCTTAAAGCCTTGGAAGCTGAAGTTCGTGATGACGCTTGAGGGGTTTGGCCAATCACAATGCAGGGGGTCAGCTGGCCAATCAGAGCACTCTGGGCTTTTTTAGAAGGAGGGGCTTTGTAGAAATCAGTGTGTTTCAGACAGACAGGGAATAGAAGGGCTGCAATAATGTACAGTATGTGAAAAGATAATGTGGTTTTTGAACATTAAATCATGTTAAAATATTCTATTATAACCCCAATAATCAAAATAATAGACTTTTTAAAATAACATAGTTTGACCCCTTTTAAAACTTCCTGTTTGTGGCTCTAAACTGTATGGTTTTGTATTATATCAACATTTCTAAAGGGCCTGCAGCTGGTTGCAACAAATCCCTTAAATTAAGAACAGTGACTTCCTTAGTGATCATTTCCTTACAATAACAACTACGGGTTTTCTTAGCTTAAGGGGTTTGTTGCAACAGGGCTGTGGTATTTAAAAGATGGAAAGTGCTTCCCAGAATTCTGAATAAATACATTTTAAAAAGCAGGCTACATAAAAAAATAAAAAATCTTAATAGTAATGCCATGTTGTCTGATAATCTGATGTTTTGCTACTTTGCTATTTGTTGTTGAACATCTTTAACTTCTAAACTGAACAACTGAATTATTTGAAATGCAAAATAAATAAATTAAATAATCCACAAAATTAAAGGAACACTGTTTCCTCTTCATTTGTATGACTCATTGCTGTTTATTTCTATAGAGAAGAGTACTGTATTATTATTCAAATAATAATAATAATAATATTAATAGTAGTAATAAGATTAAAAAATTCATCAAAACAAATGAATTGATGACATTTTAATCTGTATTGTATAAAGTGCTATATATAAACAAAGGTACTTGACTTGCTAGGGTATTCTGGGTTGTTATAGGGTGTTGCTATGTTTTTGCTAGGGTACTCAGTGTGTTTGCTAGGGTGTTGCCATGTGAAGCCAATATAATGACGATAAGTAGGGGGGTTATGACTCGAATGGGGGTCTATTCGTACCTCAAGTGACACATACATGGCTGTCCAAATGGCTGTTTCCCAAGAGACCATTGGGTGTTGGAATTAATCTAATGCTGAGAGTTGTCCTAGCCTAGTGGAATTTAATTGTTTGTTCTGATATGCTTTCAGGACACGCGTGTGCAAGATTGTTGTCCAAGCTCAAACAAAGCAGAACAAGGAGAGTAATGAGACAAATAGCAAGGAAGAGAGAAAAATCTAAATGAGGGTTGAGACCTGAAGAAAAGGCAATGTTTGCTTTCTACTCTTATAGAAAACTCCCATAGATTTTTTTTCTTCCATGTTTTCAAGAGGATTATTTGTTTGTGGAGGCTCTAGTAAACTGTTTTGTCCTCTCTTGGTAAGGTTATTACCATTTGCTAATGTCATCTACTGTACTATAAGCCACATGACTGCATAAGGCCAAGTAATAGTAATGCCTTTCTTTTTTTTTTTTATCTTCTTTGAAAACAGGGATTTCCATGGACAGAAATACAGAAAAAAAGACAGATATAAAGACTGGCTAATAGGTTATTTGCAATTTGTATAATAAATAAAATTAGCTAAAAATGTGTAGCTATTTGTTAGTATTTTTAATGCACATCATAATTGAGATAATGTTTTAACAGGAAAGTGGCAAAAGCTTTAGCAGGAATTGTATCCATACAGGCTCATTTATTTGTATTATGTACATAGTACAGAATTGACTGCAAAATGTTCCTTTCATTTTTCAACAAATCTCTGCAAAGGTAGAAATGTCATGCAGATGGCCAGTTTAATTGTTGAAAACAAGATGTGAATCCATTTGCATAGCCTGGTCTATTTATACAGAGCAATGCAATCCCTCTCTCCTCAAACATGGAAAACCAGATCTGCACCACAAACCATGGTATGAATATCCTGGTGGTCATTTTACCCGAGTGACAGATGGGCAATAGCTGTTGTATCACTGAAGCCTGAAAGACTTGCTACTCTTTGAAGAGTTAAAGGTTAAAATTAAAGTTACATTTTGTTTTTATTTTAATATGTTCTTTGAATGTTCCTTGAATGTTTTATTGTAATATGTTCCTGTCGCCTTTTTTCACCTTTTGCCATTGGCTTCTGGCTTGCTTAAATTTAACATTTAATTTAATATTCAACAATAATATTGATCTGCATGCATTGACATCATTATATGAGAACTGAACTGAGCTGGGGTTAGGGGTGGGCGATATGGTAAAAATATCATATCATGATTTTTTTCAGGAAAATCACGATTAACGATTTTATCACGATTCTTTTTTTATGTTGGTTTTAGTATTTTGTGACTGAGCATTACAGCCAAACTAATGTCCATATTTTAAAAACAAAGCCTTAGGTAACAAAATATAAAATAAAAAAGAATGGCAGACGGGGCGAAGATAAAAAAATATTTGTCATTATTTTCTTTGTTATTAAATATTAAGATCAAAGATACACATTACACACACAACTTAATATACAAATTAAATAAACAGTGCTTTGTTTTCAGCTACAGGTGTATTTAACAGTAGTATTGAAGAAAGTAATTAAATGAACAAATATGAAAATAAAACAAAACATAGACTTCACTGTATAAATTATAAATTAATACTTATTAAAGCTACTATTAAAGTTATCAGTCAAGAGCAGTGAGTGATTTTCTCTTTGCATTTTGTTGTTTTATTAACAATAAAGGGATAGTTCTCCTAAAAATTCAAATTGTCATAATTTACTCTCTCAAGTTGTTTTAAACTCGAATAAGTTTCTTTCTTCTGTTGAAAATAAAAGTTATTTGGAAGAATGTGACTTCCATAGTATATTTTTCTCCTATGGAAGTCAATGGGGACCAGCTACTGTTTGTATAGCCACATTCTTCAAAATATTAATATTAGAAAAATATTAGAAAATATTAGAAGGAAATTAATACAGGTTTGGAACAACATTATAGTGCGTAAATAATGAGATCATTTTTATTTTTGGGTGAACTATCCCTTTAAGGACAAGCGGCAGCGTGTTTACTATTGCTACTGTCTCTTTAAGAGCTGCGCGCGACGCGTCTTTTATACACGCATTTGACAAGCAGATTTTCTCTCAATTTTCTCAAGTTTGCTTTCACTTTAGACATCACCGACTTTGTATATGTAAACCTTGTGTGTATTTGACAGTATTAGCACAATAAGACTCGAAAGATAACTTAGACCAGGGCTGCGTTCAGCCCCGTCAAAACGTTGCACAACGTTTTTTAAACAGAAACGGTGATGCGTTGAACACACTGTTCTGATGACGCAAGAGTTGCAACTATGGCAGCTGAGAAGGCTCATTCTTTGTGTTCTTTGTGAAGAATTTTCTGAGCCTGATGAAGTCGGTATAAATATGTGTTTAATACTACAAAATATGCTCGATGTTACAGTTACTGCACTTGCCGCCCAGAACAAAAGAGAACATCCCAATCGAGTGAAGGGATTGCTGAAACTGAAATGGAAGCACACATCTTACCTAATTCAGACTAAAATACATCTATTTAGCCTCACATACTGACTTTATTTGTAGGTCATACTGTTTTAATACCCTGTATTTTCTTTCTCATTTTTAGGAAAATCACTTAATTACCATTGTTTATTTCTATACCAAATGTCATACACTTGCAATGAAGCTAAAAATATAAACAACTACATCATTATGTTGATATCCTATATTTTTACAATAAAACTTACGACAAACATGTCTTCTAATATCCTCAGTTGTTGCGTATACCGAGCTGCATCGAACACATTTGTAAATTACTTTCCTTGAACCCATTGTGCAAGTTCACTTTAATACCCCGTGTTTTATATACATGTTGCTGCTGATTGGACTGCAGTTCTGACACACCCACCAAACAAGAGAAAACGTATCTCAAACCCCGTTGCACACCGGTGCACGCCGTTTCCAGGAAACATGACGTTCAACCCGGAAACCGTAGCAAAACGTTGCGCACCGTTTTGAACTTGAACATGCCCCAGTATCCAGGCGCTGGTAGATAGGCTTTTAGTGCATGTGAGCTTCGCATGTACACGCTGAGAAACGCACACGTTAGAACAGCGCATCAGCACGCGAATTAAATGTTTAACCGACAAGGCATTAAAGCACATGCAAATTATGAACTTTTGTGAACTGTTGTGTCCCGTTCCGCTGCGTTAACATGTGAATATACGTCGCGTTGTTCAGTATGTTGGGACAGAGGCGCCAGAACAGCAACTGAGAATGCGCGATACTACGATATTTCTTCAAAAGCAGATCGTGGAGACATTTTAATCGTCCACGATCAAAAATCGTCATATCGCACACCCCTAGCTGGGGTGCGTTTCCCAAAGGCATCGTTCGTTAGCCAACTATTGTCGCAAGTTCCGTCGTTATCAGCATAGTTCAACGAGTCAGTGTTTCCTGAACGAACATTCGCAAACAGCATCGCAAAGTTGTGTGGACAGCTCTCGACCTGTGGTTAGAAGAATAGATGCTTGTTTGCATGACATGTGGACTCAATAAATCCTTATCTTAAGTCAAATAAGCAAGCTGACATTCAGTACAAGTACAATCTATATCTTTTATTTAGAATACATATGTAATTTACGTCTTTTAGTTTGTCAAGAGATTTAAAACGTCATTTTTGAATAGTGCGCATGTGCGAACGTGCTCTAGTGCGTAAGAACGAGCCTATGATTGAATCTGGAAATAAAGCAAAATAACTGAGAAAAATGACAAATAGTCCTCAGATGCCATGTCCATAATATATAGTAAAACATCTAGCGTTAAGTCGATCTCAAACAGATTCATTAAAATAAGTAATTACTCCAACACCTGCATGACATCATTAACCAACGTGGTTAAACGACCAATTTGCGACAGTATGGTTTCGGGAAAAAATCGTGACTAGCAAGTTGATTTCTTCAACGCTGCATCGTACTATGGTAGTGAAGCGTATGGGAAACACACCCCTGGACGATGACATCACAGTGGCTATACTGTACTGAACTAAATTACTAACTTTTTTACAACAAACATGAAACATCACTCAACTTAAGATGGACTGTGACACTATTTTCTCCTGAAACAAACTTTGTTGCATTATTTTCCTGTTATCACTGTAAAGCTGCTTTGAAACAATCTGTATTGTAAAAAGCGCTATATAAATAAATGTGACTTGACTTGACTTGACGTGAGGTCCACTTATAATGCTAAAAGTTTTTTGCACAAAAAAATTAATAAAACATAAATGCGGAAAACGATTATTACAACCTTCATTCTGAGCCTCTGTCTGAAATGATCAGATTTTAAAGGGCGGATCTTTTAAAGCCTGTCAGTAAACAGCCACTGTTATGATTGGCTAATATCATTGCACAGGAAACAGAATCAACGGCACCTCACTATTACACGTGAGTAAGTGTTTTGAAAACATTATCCATATAAAACCATAATTTACAGACAAAGCATTAATACCTCATTGTGATGCAGCTGCTGTCAGATCCAGTACAGTTGGCTTTCATCAGAAGTTTATTTGCAAACTCACCATTACACTGTGCCAAAACACTGTGGGATCCTTCTGAAGTCTGTACAGAGACATGAGATGTTTAAACTCGACGCGTCAAAGTGAGCTGAGACTCTTATGAGAACCCAAAAACTGGATTAACCTATATTGAAAATATCTGATTCATAAGAGTAACTCATTCACAAATAAGACTTCTCTCATGAGCATCACAAGAAGAGATAGGGCAGATTTCAGTGAAATTAATAAATATCCTTTCAAATCAAACAGAGTGCCTTCATTAAAATGCTCATCTTCACCCCTGTGTGGCTCCACTGGACATTGCTTTTCTTTATCTCCAACAGCATTACCCTGGAAATCCAGAGTTCTCTCGAGAGCACAAGTTGAATTTGCTCAGCGAGTTACTCTGGCGTCGAGTAATGATGCTCATTAAATATGCCCCTCGATCTGAGCTGCACCAATCACATCGGGTTATCTGATATAGGCGGGCCAGAGGCGAGCTAAAGATGACGACAGCGCTGTGACGTCGAAGTCATTAGTAAACATTGCAAGATGGCTATGGATGAACACCAGTTGTTTGAAACGGCTTTGGCCGCTACAATGAACGAGTTAGACTTGGCTTTTTATCTAAAAGAGGAACAGAAGACGCCGCTCGAATCGTTCCTTTGCAAGAAGGGCGTTTTTGCTGTTTTGCCGACGGGATACGTAAGAGTCTAATCTACCAGTTAGCTCCGCTGGTAGCTAAGCGATAACTTGTTGTGATTGGTCGTAGTGTTATCCAATTGCGTGCAGTGAGATTTTCAAATTTAGCCCCTCGAGCTGGCCGATTTTCATTAGTCGATGCCAGACCTTTAATCTTTCAGATTTAGGTCTGGATTTCCAGGCTACAACAGCATTATATTAAGCTATAGATTTTATTTATTTATTTGTTTGTTTCAGACACCATGGACATTGGACTACACACACACAAATACACAAAATACATAATAATTTATGGCAGTGACTTTTGAAGTTGTGCAGATTGCTGTTGTTTCTGTAATATTTGTGAGATAAGAACAAAATGTGTAAGATTGTATCTTACAGGAAAGAACAGTCATATTTCTCTTTTCACTCTCTTTGGTGCTCAATGTATTACTCTTTTATTTAAGCATTATACAGTATATACTGAGGTTATTCATTCATCAAACCCCAGACATACATCAATCAACATTTAACACAGTAATTCTGCAGTATTACTATCTGTGTAACATAATTGGTAACGCTTTCTATCAAGCAAACCTGCCAAATAATCAGTGTGAAATCAGATTCAGAAGATCTTGGCATGGTCGAGGTCTTGTCTCTTTCATATGACTTCATATCTAGACACTGAGAAATATTCTTCCTTGCCTTATTTAACGTTCAAACCAATTAGCATGCGTATTAAATGTAATATGCATAACTCCATGCCATTATTATAATGATTAAGGATGGGAATTACACATAAGATAATTATTTAGTAATCAGAGAAGAAAAATATCGCGGGGTATTTTATAATTGGTGACATTTTTAGAGGCTTTCATTCTGCTTTATACTGCATTAAAATGGATGAACAGTGCTATGAGAAGAGGGGTTTTTTTTTGTGTGTGTCCTTTTTCTTTGCTTTCCATAGAGTGTGTGATAGAAATAACAAGCATGTCTACAGCCTTGGTCCAGAGTCTCACTGTGTGTGTGTGTGTGTGTGTGTGTGTGTGTGTGTGTGTGTGTGTGTGTGTGTGTGTGTGTGTGTGTGTGTGTGTGTGTGTGTGCACCTGCTCAGATACAGAGGTAATCCACTGAGAATTAGACCTCTAGAATTATAAAAGCTGTGACAAAAGAAGCTGGGTTGAAACGTTGGGTGTTCGTTCTTATGATGTTGAACATGATATTGTTACCGATTACATGAATGAATTGTCATTTCAACCTAAATCAGAATTGTATCTGTTGGTTCTTACTTTTCAGTTACTTTTTTCCTTAAAAACAAGCAAACAAACAAACAAAAAATCAAACAATCAACAAAAAAACAAAAAATCAAAGAGGGAAGGGAACATCTATCTATCTATCTATCTATCTATCTATCTATCTATCTATCTATCTATCTATCATCACATTTATATCTAAACCTCTACATATTTATTTATTTATCACATTATATACACATACTGTATATTTATTTATTTATTTATTTATTTATTTATTTATTTATTTATTTATTTATATATATTTATATATGCATGCTTAAACCCATCTTTTATTACAGAATTTGAACCCAGGTTAGATATGCATTAGCTTTACTAAATTAATGTTCTTTTGGCAGCCCTAAAGCATTATTGATATAATTGTTTCAGGCATGATTATTCACAGTGTATAAATAATTCAGACACTGAATTATTACAGATAATAAACAGTGACTTATTAAACAATTTAATTGTCAACAAATGATTACACTCCATCTAGAGATCTCTCTCTCCGATTTCCACACTATATGTACAGATGTAACCTCTTGTTAATTTAAAATACATATGCCATTTAAAATAATGACTCATAAAGTCATCTTTGGGACTTACTATGCCAAATTTACAAATGGGAATAATGTATCAACCTTCCTCAATTGGGAGTCGAGAAATTAGAACTGTGTCTCCTGGGATTTCTTAGATGCATATTAATGTGTTTCCGGCTCCATAAATGTATTATTCAGTTAGGATTATGGGTAGAGTAATGAAAATGATCTGCCTTGTATAAATCTAGATAAAACATTCCCTTGAGACGTTTCACTGCATAATGAATTAATAACAGTAACACTTGGTGAACTTGAGTTTCTTAATTACCTTGAAATATGCTAGACGTACAACCCATTTAGTTGGTTTTCTCTTAATCACTTTCACATGTATATTTTATTGTTCTTTTTTTATTTTTATGTCACTGCCATTGATGGAAAACATTTTTATCACACTGTGCATTACTGTCATTTCTAATTGAAGATTTTAAGCAGCTTATTCATTCCATAATGTTATTTACCACCTGAAATGAGTGGTGTTTTGCTACGGGCTGCACTGGTTTTCATGGCATGACAGAGCAGGGGGAAAAAGCTAATAAAAAATCTTCAATAAGCTCTTCATTTCTTTGAACTCATTATTGGCTGTTCCTGTCAGTCCATATAGTCCTTGGGTTGAAATCAAAGAGATTTCAGAAAATGTCATCAAATGGAATGTCTGAGAAGCAAAGGAAGATCATCGAGCACAAGAGACTTTAATGACGGAGAGGGTCGGTGTCTTTTTAAAGGGTTTTTGCGGTTTCTCAAACATTGCATCACTCATCAGTCTAAATCATCATCACAGAGTTGCATGAGGTGATTACATAAGAGAGGTTCTGGGAAAAGACAAAAGTCACCTGACAACCCGCATCACTCAACACACATCTCTGTCTTTTTATTTTCAGTGGGAAAAAAACAGCCTTTTCTTGCTCTGCAAGCATGATTTAGCAGTGACTATTTGAATATCTGTCTGCAGATAAGTGATTTGCATAAATACATTTGATTGGATAAGACACGATTCATGCTTGGGAAACTGATTCAGATGGACTGTGTTCTGCAAATATAGATCATAGTCATAAAAATCAGTTGGAGAGCTGATGAAAATGACTGACGGCAGGATTTGGCCTGCTATAGTTGAGACGTCACTAAGACGTTTTTGCCATATTCCTCACCTGTAAATATTAGCAATATAGTAGTAATCAATGCAAGCTAATATACTGTGTAAAGCCACATTTTATTCGGTGCATTGATGAATGCAGAAAACAAGAACCTCATTCAAAAAAAGTCAAAAAAGCCTCTGTTTCCCACATAGTTCTCAAAGTTTGACATTTTCTTGTTTTATAGCACATTGACAGAAGCCACATCTTCATTAAAGGATAGGACTATATTATCAGACTTTCACAGGGAAGAAGCGAGGAGTTGATAGGAATGCTCGACTAGATTAGCTCGACTTCTCCCATTTTGTTCAAGATTAGTTTCGCGCTTCCATTCATCTTGTGGATAATATAAATTAAAAATGAGCAACCTTCAGCCCTCACTAAGTCAGATTAACTATATTTCAATGTAACACGTTTCACCTTCAGCTCTGTCCATGACCTGCGGCACAATGCAGATCATTTGTATGTAAATATTGATCCAAGCATCACAATTCCAACGGTGGTTGTTGATTAAAGTTATTGAGTGATTTTAGCTTCAGATCGTTTGTAGCTCACTGGAGTTCCATTAAACACCTATTTGTAATTATCCGTGATAAGAAAGATTAATGATACTTTCCCTTAAAGCAGCATTTTTCTGAGCATTCAATTTTTTTTTTCTATGAAGAATTATCTTTTTGTTACTGTCATTATTATTTATGTTTTATGACTTCTGCTGAATGATCCTTGGATTGGAATAACAAATAAATGATGCTAAATAATAACATTTTATATTATAGATTATAGATTAAAAATAACACAGCCCTGCATCTAGAAAAAAATAAATAATATATATATATATTATATATAGTGTATAAGTTATAGGCATAAAACAATGAGAATTAAACAAATATTTTTAACCTAGCTTAGAGCAATATAGGAATCATGTCTTTGCAGCAGTTTGTCAGGTAATTATAATTATAACACACCTTATAAATGGTTGTTGAAAGTAAATTATATGGAATGCACATCATATTTTATGACAAAGTATGACATGCTGGAGCAAAACAGGCACTATTTTTGGAATCAGCACACCAAAAAAAGTGTTGGATTTCATTCAGCCAATATAATGGATGCAGGATGGTGAAATATATAATCATATATATATACCCTTACGTAAAAAAAAAAAAATATATAATCACAGTTCTACTTCAAATACTTAAATAGTGTTTTTTACAATACAGACTGTTTCAAAGCAGCTTTACAGTGATAACAGGAAAATAATGCAACAAAGTTTGTGTCTAGAAGAAAATAGTGTCATAGTCCAGCTTAAGTAAGTTCAGTGATGGTTAATTTTTGCTGTAAAAAAAAAAGTTATTAATTTAGTTCATATATATGTGACCCTGGATCACAAAACCAGTCACATGTCGCACGGGTATATTTGTGGCAATAGCCAACAATACATTGTATGGGTCAAAATTATAGATTTTTCTTTTATGCCAAAAATCATTAGGATTTTAAGTAAAGATCATGTTCTATGAAGATATTTTGTAAATTTCCTACCGTGCATATATAAAACATTTTTTTTTGTGAGTGAATGCTGCACAATTGCGAATATAAATGGACAAATTTAAAAGCGATTTTCTCAATGTTTAGATTTTTTTTGCACCCTCAGATTCCAGATGTTCAAATAGTTGTATCTCTGCCAAATGTTGACCTATGCTAACAAACCATACGTCCATGGAAAGCTTATTTATTCAGCTTTCAGATTATGTATAAATCTGAATTATACCCATGTGACTGGTTTTGTGGTCCATGGTTCATATATATATATATATATATATATATATATATATATATATATATATATATATATATATATATATATATATATATATATATATATCCGGTCGGGAAACTTAATTCGTTTACCATGGTTTAACTACAATAATCATGTTTTTTTGTAGTAAAATTATGGTTAATTTTCTTAATAGTAATTGCAATGTATTCTTCAGTACAAATCCGTCAAAAACAGTGTATTTTAAACTCCAGATATTTTGTTTATGTTTGGCTGTGAAAGTTACACTGATTTCCCTGCTTTGCCACACTGCATTTAAACAGCCCTATCGCTGGATTGAAAATCTGGCATGAAATGTTAGTGAATTGGCAGTCACTGTCAGTCCCAATGAAGGATGTAGAGGAAGAATTCTCAGCCTGACTACACAGCGTGGCCTTTGCAGTGTATGAGGCCAGGGTAACCTACCGTTGCCAAGCAAAACACGATTAGTTGTGCTCGATGGTGCCTGTAAACTGGGCCTTCATTACGCCTCCTCATCATGCAGGGGGTAGACCCCACAGAATACCCTTGTTTGGGCTTCCAGGTAAACTTCGGCTCAGGTGTCCGACTGGGTTCTGCTGGTTTAGTAGGACTCTATTAGAAGGTCCATCACACAGAGTCTAACAGGTGTTAGATGTAAATCACCCTGCACTGTGGGATGGTTTCAGGACTTTGAATAAATGACAGAGATGTACGAGTGAGGGACAGGCTGGAGATAAAAACTGGAGAGGAACAGAGTGCAATAGTGAGGGCTAAACCAGGGCCAAGACCATTTTTTCTCTGTCTCTCTGCCTTTCTTTGCACACTGGAGCAGAATCTTTATGAGGTCCACAGTTGTGTAAAATTAAATTTTCTGAGCTGTGTAAGTGAAATTTCCACAGCCCTGTAGACCCACACAACCAATAGTTATATAGGGACAATAAATCAACATTTGCTATTAATATACTACAGTAGCATAGTAGAGTAGCATTTTCGATAAGCTATCACAATATGAGTTTATTGAGTCAAGAAGTCTTTCCTTAATCCCATGGTTCATTAGAGTTCAGTGTTTTATTCCTCAAATACACACTTGTACAATAGCATTGAAATTGTTTGTCTACCAGTTCCCATCAATGTGAAATGATGTAAAAAAAAAAAAAAAAAAAAAAAAGAAAGAAAGAAAAGGAAAAGGAAAAGGAAAAGGAAAAGGAAAAGGAAAAGGAAAAGGAAATAAGCAACTATTTCTCAAACTCAATGTATTTTTTGTTATTGTTGAACATCATTTCATTAGAAGTTGTCATAACTCAAAAATGTAATTGCAAACTGTTTATTTATTTATTTATTTAGAGTGTAATTTAAGTTTAAGCATTTTAATTGAAACTTCTTATTTTTTAGTCCCGGACCCACTGGCAGATGGGGGGTTTCAGTCCTAATTACTTAAGCTTAGTTACAGTCTGATGGGAATTACTGTAAACTCTGAATTATAAACACACACACACACACACAAAAAAAAAACATTCTCGCATTGTTTTCCAGAGAGGGATGAGAAATGAAGCAGATGTAGTTTTTGACTAGCCTCTCAAATCACAAGAGTAAATGCTACAGGGCAGAAATCATTCGGGTTGATTGTTTTTGGGGGGGTTTTTTGTTAGTTTTTTTTTTTGTCTTGGGAATCAGTACATTAGTGGATCTCTAAAAAGCATAAGGGGTGACAGTCTAGCTTAGGATCAGTGTTGGGGAAAGTTACTTATAAAAGTAAAGCATTACAATATTGCATTACTCCTAAGAAAAAAAGTAACTTATTGTATTATAGTTACTTTTTATGGGAAGTAATGTGTTACGTTACTTTTTCTCACCTGGGCTGGGCTTGGTTGGTTGTTTTTTAATTGCAAATAAAGTTCTAATTCTGGCAAATGTAAAGGTCCTTTCACACTAAAAGTGAAAGTAGTGTAGCTGCACCAGCAGGCTCATGTGCTGTTTTCACATTGATAGTGATTTTCCAGAATGTGAGGCTATTTACGTAACCTTGGCTCTCTGATAACAGGAGTGAGATGCCTCGGGAGACCAATCACGGAAGCACTAATAACATGTCGTCACTTGACAGGGAGCACTGCCTGCCTGATATATAAATTGTTGAAACCGGATGCTACCAAATTCTCAGCAAAATCTTATTTCTGTGCTGACTGTGGAGAGAAATGCGTTGAAGTATATTTTTCTTTTTGGAGAACACGGTTGTGTGATTAACCTATGGTCTTTTTTTAAACACTTGTTTGGTATCCCACTGTGGGATTTGGGATGTGGTCAACTGTCCGGTGAAGTAGAGAGTAAGGAGGGTGGCGTTAGTTGTTAGTTTGATGCGACCAACCTGAGTTTGAATCTGCCTTTTTTTTCCGAACTCATTCTTCTCTCTTTTCCCATCGTTTATTTTAAATAAAAATGAATTAATTAAAGTGCCTAGGGGGTATTTAAATAGCCTGGCTCCGCCCTCCTACGTACTTCCACTCAATTTTCATTTTCCTTCAGTACTCCGTCTGGGTTTGCGGTATAATCTTGGGTTTTCTCCAGACACATTTTTTGGCGGTCCAATCAGCGAACAGAGGGAGTGGCTGAGAACGATGACGTTGATGTCGTGTGCTAGTTTGAGTTGTAGGGTTACGTCACGACCAAACGTTAGCGACTGGTTATGGCAGATCCAATAGTTTTAAACTTCAACAGAGTACCCTACCCGCCTTCAAGGAAGTCAACGCTTGTCAATGGAGAGTGGCCAGACTCTCTGTACAAATGAGAGTCTGGTAGGACCAGGCTAGTATTTAAAGGTGCCGTAAACGATTTCTGAAAAATGCTGTTGAAAGTGTATCGGACTGAGCAGCACAACACACTTGTTGCCAATCAGCAGTAGGGGGCGTGTCCTCTCATGATGGGAGAGGAGAGAGAGTGAGATTTGAAGAAAGACTGTAGAAAGAGGGTGCTTCTCAATTCTTATTTGTGCATCCTCATTTCCTTTCCTCGCGTCTCAGCTCCTCCCAGTGTAGGATATGAGGGAAGGCTGCAAAGAAAGAAAATGAGGACGGAGGAATCTAATGAAAGCTTTTTTATACATTGGAATACTTGATCACTCGAGCATCACTTCACCGCGTCATCAGCAGCGCTCAAAGGATCTGCCCTTACGTTGTTGAAGTTTGGTTATTTAAGAAATTCAATAAAGCAAGATACCCTGTTGAAATATGTGAGATGTGTGGTTTATATAAACTGCAAAGGTAAAATCTAAATTAAAATTATTGTGACCGACGTGAAGGGGGAGGAGAATTGATACGTGCGTCACGTTTAGTCGATAAAACTATTCCGCATAGGATACACCTGTGTATCCTCGCTCATGACTCCTCAGGAAGCCTCCTAACTCCTCGATCCTCGACTCCTCGCGGTGCAATTAGAGAATTGAGATGTCCTTCAAGATGGCTGAGCTCGATCGGTTTCTGGGTCATAGGATGGAGGAGTCGAGGAGTCGAGGAGGGATATTGAGAAGCACCCAGAGAGATGGGTAGGGTTAGGGGTAGGTATAGGATTAAGGAGTTTACTTGAGGCTATATTACACTGCACTGATGTGCAAATAGTATTTAACTATATTAGTTAACATGAATATTTATTAATTTTAGTTAATTTCTACATTTTCTAATATATTTGTCACCATTCTGTACTGATAAGTTTCGGTTTGTTTTCATTTGTCACGTTTTCTTTGTTCAGATTCCCGCCTCTCGTTTATCTCCTTGGTTATCGTTATCATTGTGCCAGCTGTATGTGATTAATTATCCTCATCTATGTTCTTAAGTTGTTCCTTCACCTGCACTCCTTGTCCAGTATTATTTGCATCTGCACGCTGTTTCACATGTTGGCTGTTAGGATTATTCTAATAAACCTTGTGTGCTATAACCCACATCTTCATCTTTATTGAACTTAAGTGTTACAGTATTTGTGTACACTAACACAACAGATTAAAAAAAAAGTGTTATCTGTTAACATTAGCTAATGCATGTGAACAAACAATGTAACACTAACTGTAACACAATGTAACACTAACTGTAACAAAGATTAATGCTGTAGAAAATATGAAATATGAAATTCAGAAATGAGGGAGAGCTGGATCCAAATACAGAGTAAGACTTAATTAAAATAAGATTTAAAATAATACAAATAATAACAAAAAGACCATGAGTTGAACTGATAACACTAAACAAACAGCCATACTGTACAAGAACAAGATCACAAGAAAAGAAAATACACACAGATAACACTGGGGTTTAAATACACAAGGGCTAACAATACAACAAGACACACCTGGGAACAATCCAGACTAATGAACAGGGGGAACCAATGAACAAAAGGACTACAAACAGGGGCAAACGCAAGAAACATGTTCATGATGTTTCATAGAAAAAAAATTCAAAAGTGACAAAATTATTCAGTGAAACATGATTAAATACACTGTTGCGCATTATTTTCTAAAAGTCCACAGGGCCTTTCGTACTACCAAAAATACTAGGGTTAATATACATGATTTTATGTAATACAAGGGTTAATATAAGGATATATGCAAGAACTAAATTCCCATAAGAGCAAGTACAAAATAAAATGAAAGGCTTTAAGAACAGGACCTTTTTAATTATCAAATCAAATTATTTTTATAAAGCACAGTAAAAACAACAGTATTCAAGTACTTTATTGTCATTGTGTAGAACAATGAAATTACACTTGTGACAACCCCAAAGGTGCATTTAAAAGATAAATCAAGAGAAAAATATCCATTTAAAATAAAACAGCACAAGTAGTTAACAATACATGTACTAAGATTCAAATGAATACAATTCAAGATGAAATAGTTAGTAAATATAAATAATTAGCATAACAATATAATAAATAACTGCAATATAAAAGCTAGAAAACTGAATCATAATACAAAATATTTCAAAATTGCTCAGAATATTGTCAAAATGCCATATCCATTGTTAACGCAAGGGTACCAACACTATTATTATTGCACAAGTGTATAGCATCATGAATTATTAATGCACTTGAACAGTGAGTCGCACATTGCCAACATCCTTATTATACATGGTTCAACAGGGCGATATCAGAGTTTAACATGGTCATTGCTGTCGGGGGGAAAAAACTGTTTTTTAGTCTGCTTGTGCGTAAACGGATTGACCGAAAGCGCCTGCCGGATGCGAGGAGCTGAAACAAGTTATGACAAGGGTGAGTGATGTCCTTGATGATGTTATTGGCACTTCTCAAACAGCGAGTGTTATGAAGGTTTTCAAGTGATGGCAGATCAATGCCAACAATGTCCTATGCTGTTTTTACAACCTGCTGCAGGGCTTTCTTGGCAGCTTTGGTACAGCTGCTATACCAGGCTCTCATACAATTAGTCAAGATGCTCTCTATAGTACATCTATAGAAGTTGACCAACAGCTTGTGGGGAAGGTTAGCTCTCCTTAGCCTTCTCAGAAAGTAGAGGCGTTATTGTGCTTTGCCTACTATACCTGCAGTGTTGTCTCCCCATGTGAGATCCTCTGTGATGGTAACTCCTAGAACATTGTGGCTGGGGACTCTCTCCACGACCTCTTCTTTGATAGTTACTGGGCTGTGGGTGATCTTTTTAGTGGTCCTAAAATCCACAATCATTTATTTGGTATTTTTTATGTTCAAGACCAGGATGTTGATATCACACCATGCTGTCAGGTTTTGAACCTCCTCCCTATATGCAGCTTCATTGTTGTTTGATATGAGCCAAACGACAGTCGTATCATCTGTAAATTTGACCAGAATGTTGGAAATACGCCCAATGGAAAACAAAATTCGCAAAAACTCCCATTTATCGCAAAAAAGTTTTTACGCTCGCATGAGGTGGTTTTTCAGGCAATTAGAAAAAAGGAATATTTCGCAAAACTGCAATGGAAACAGTTTTTGCGCATTTACAGGTCACCTGACGTAGACGACGCGGTGTGTTTGGACAATACGAGACAGAGTTCTTTATTAAATTCATAAAAGACAAAAGAATTACAGGAATAATGGATTCTAAACCTCATAGAGGTGCCACAATCAAGAGCAGATCTGAGGGAGAAACACCCAGAAACACCTCATATGTGCCGCTCACAGTGAGGGTCTTTCCTTGCCATTAATACTTGGATAACACGCCTTCGTTTCCTTCACCATCCTGTTTCCTTCACCATCCCAATACACCATCCTGATGTGTGTATTGGGCTTTTCCAGATGTGAGAGGGCAGCATGCATAGCTACACAGATAGCATCCTCAGTCGATCTATTTGCCCGGTAGGCAAACTGAAATTGGTCTAGATCAGCTGGTACAGAGTCTTTGATGTGAGTGATTACTAGTCGTTCAAAACATTTTGCAATGACAGGAGTGAGAGCAATCGGTCGATAGTCATTGAGACATGTTATCATGTTTTTTTTTGGAACAGGCACGATGGTTGTGGATTTCAGGCATGTGGGGACTATACACAAGGAGAGGGAGAGGTTGAAAATGTTTGTTAAAACCTCCGCCAGTTGGTCAGCGCACACGTCCTTGCACACCATCAGGAACAGTTGCTTTTCTTATGTTGCTGTTGTCAAGTGCCCGCCATACCTCATGTGTATGTAGGACAAGGGGCTGTGAGTCCCCTGTCAAGTGAACTGGAAATTGGTTATTATCTTTATCAAACCGAGCAAAGAAGCTGTTAAGTTCCTCTGCAAGGTTAGCATTATTGTTGAATGGTATATGCTGTGTCATTTTTCTTTTTATAGTCTGTGATTGATCGGACGCCTTGCCACATTCCTCTTCAATCCTGCTGTCTTTAATTTTGCAGACCAGATATATCTCCTGATTTAAAGGCTATGTCCCTTGCCCTGAGCAGCTGTTTGACTTCATTGTCCATCCACGGTTTCTCGTTTGGATAAACTCTGATATTTTTATTAACAGTGACGTTATCCACACAATAAATGACAAACAAAGATGAAGTAAATGTCTCTAAGCCTGACTGATGGGAAAATATGTTCCTATCTGTGTGTTTGAAGCAGTCCTAGAGTTGGTTAATGGCAACTGCAGGCCAAACTTTAACAATCCTGCTAGTTGGTTCAGCACTGTTAACAAGGGCTTTGTATGCAGGAACGAGGTACAAGGAGATATGGTCTGACTGTCCAAGGTGGGGTCGTGGTAATCTAGGGTGTTTTCCCCTCTAGTTTTACACTTTACATGTTGGTAAAATCTGGAAAGTACAGTCTTAAGATGCGCTTGATTAAAATCCTCTGCGATGATAAAAACTCCATGAGGGTGTTTGTTCTGTTGTTTACTGATAACGTCATATACCTGCTCCAATGCTTACTTAACATTAGCCTGAGGTGGTACGTATATGGCCATAACAATCACAACTGTATGTTCCCTGGGCAAGTAAATTGGTTGGCATCTTAACATTAAATATTCCAAATCCGGAGTGCAAAACTTGTTGATTGTAGTTGAATTAGTGCACCAGGAATCATTAACACAAACACAAAGTCCTCCTCCTGTTTTCTTACCGGATTCGGACGTTCTGTCTGCACGATGTAGCGTACGGCCTGCTAGCTCAACTGCAGCGTCCGGTGTGGTGAACAAATGAGTCCTACTGAAGAGATGAGTCCGAGCTTAGGACCCAAGCAATCCGATTGGTTCAAAGCACGTTTTATGGGTAATCGGTTTAGTGCCTGGTTACAAATCATACAAAATCACTTTATTATAGAAGACGTTTGTACTACGTTATAACGACTCATTAATGTATTTTAACTTATACGTTTCATATACTAGTATGTAACCGAAGCTATAGATTGTGAAATTAAACATTTCTCGTTGTTAGTGTGTTTTTTTAGTTATTAGATAGTAGCATAGCATACAGCTAACGTTATCCGATGATCATGCTAGCTGAGCTTTACCTGAGCTTATACTGCCCTGACACTGCCTTACCGTATTCACAGCAATTATAATTATGTCATTATTTTTATCGTAATAATTAGCGCAAACTCGGGGTAATGGGGTCCTAAGCTCGGACTCATCTCTTCAGTAGGACTCATTTGTTCACCACACCGGTATGCTGAGGTTCAGCCAAGTCTCTGAGAAAATTAGAAGGCAACATTCCTTTGTAGTTTTATGTGTGACAATGTCCAGTCGAAGCTCGTCCATTTTGTTGGTAAGTGATCTAGTATTCGCAAGAAAGACACTAGGGAGAGGGGTTTAATGGGGAGCAGCTCTTAGTCTCACTAGTAGGCCTGCTCGCTTACCTTCCTCTCCCTGCGCCGTCTGCGTCGTCTCCCTTCGTGAATAGGAATCAATGGGATAGTCCCGGTGATCTGAGAATCTCCAGCGGTATTGTTTCCGAGTTATAATAATAGTCTGTGTAATTCAAGCCGATCTGTAGCAGCTTCTGGCGACTGTAGTAAGTGTTCGCACTCGTTTGTGATATAATGATAGTCAATGTTAAAAACATTTTTGACATAAAACAGCACCTATCTGGGGGGCACGAAGCCACACCGTGCGCACCGCCATCTTAGCATGTAGCTCACCAGTGTGCTGTTCAAACATACTAAAATAAACATCACAGACTGCAAAGCAGTGGGAAGAACCAGATATAAGTGGTTCTTAGACTCTAGGAACAGAGCCTATGCAAAAAGATGTGGTTTTAGCTGTTGGATCTGTTAAAACGACTCTGAGTGATACTGAAGGCTATTCCACAGTTTTAGCCCAGCAATGGAAAAAAAACATGGACACCCCTCGACTTCAGCCTAGATATTGTGTAATAAAGTAATGATCTCTGCTCAGATGACCTCAGACATATAACAGATGAATCTGCACTCAGAAGGTCAGAGCCCTGAAAACGAAAAAGTAAATAAAAATTATAAAAATGCACGTGATCATATTTCAATTATGAATCAACCTATCAATATCCCTCTGTGTTAAATGCTAAATCAGAGATGACTGTAATCGAGTCATTATGCCTGCAGGAAGGAAAATAATACCCGTTATTATTATTATTATTAAAGATATTACCAACTCAGTCTACCCACTGTCAGTATATACAAACCCGCTCTACAATGTCATCTATCCAAGGTTTCTGGCTTGGATATTTTTTTTATATATAAAAATGAATCATTCTGTTTTCTGAGGTTCTTGAGCAATGAAAGGAAATGATGGCGCTTAACAGCTCTGCTTGAAGCTACAGTCATAGACACATTATTGTATTGGAAAACACTTGCTATCGACTGGCAGACTAGCTGTTTTCTCAGAGTATTCTGTAGTCTGTACTGTTGCTTGCTTTTGTGTTAACTAATTAACTAGCCTTGTTTTTTTTATTATACAAGGATTTATGATTTACCCATAGATGCTCATAGATGCAACAACTGGCTCAAATACAACAGCTTTCATCCTTCAAAGAAAATGCCACTACACTGACTGATACAACTGATGCAATGTGTTATCTGCTATTTATCTGCAATGCTGCTGTATGGAGTACACTGAAAAAGCTCCATTGCTCCCTCAGCTCCACCGTTGTCCTGTCATCCCTCCGCCTGCACCGGGTCCCTCGTCCCAGCGTCTCTGCCTGGGTTTATTGTCCCCCTGGCTCCACTGCATACTTCTGGGCCTGTGGCTGCGCCTGGTTCCTCCACTCATTCAAATCCAATGGGCTCCTCCATCTCCTCAGTTTTACTGTTATCAACACTCCCACCGGCTCTGCCTAAAAACTCTCCGCTTTGGTCCTTGGATCCCCTGTCTCCACCTCCAGTCCAACAGAGTCACCCTGGTTCTCTAGCCCTCCGGCTCCACCTTGGTCTCCAACTTGCCCGACCGGGCCTCGGTCTTCCATCTCTCCAACTGGTCCACAACTCCTGAGGCTCCGGTGTGGGTCTACTTCCCTTTAGCGGCTTCCGGTTGGGCCTCGGAGAGATGTAGACGTGTCTAACTGAGCTCTCCCACATGAACCTTAAAATTCGTTAACAAGACACTTTTTTTTTCACAGTTTGAAGCCATACAGAGACTGTGTGCATTGGTAAAATGTGAGAATTTCTGTTTTTATTCTGTTAATCGAGTTGAGCCGCTTATAAATATGCCGGACCTGAGGAAGGCTGCTAAAGCTAGCGAACCAGCAGAAAGCACGAGCTCGGGGCAGTCAGCTATATTGCAAGCAATAAATTCATTGAGAAACGAACTGCTGGCGAAAATGGATGAGAAAGCAGAGATGCAAAATGAAGAAATACGCAAGCAAATCAGTGGTTTGAGAGACGAGCTGAAGGGTGCAATCGATCAGGCTAACGTCAAAGCTAACGCGCTAGAGGAGCGCACCGCAGGCTTGGAAACTGCAGCTAACACTCACTCGGATGCTATCGCTAATCTGGAGCAGCAGGTGGCTGAACTGAAAAAAGAGGTGGTGAGTTTGGCGGCAAAGGCTGAGGATTTGGAAGCGAGATCACGGAGATGTAATTTACGCATCTTTGGGGTTAAAGAAGGACGAGAGGCAGGTGTTTCAGCGAGCACCTTCGTTGCAAACCTTTTACAAAAAGTGATGGGCCTGGACGAACCGCCCGTTATTGATAGGGCTCACCGTACTTTGCAGCAAGCCCCGGGAGACGGGCAGCCACCGAGAGCTTTTGTCGTCAAGTGCCACTACTATCAAGAGAAGGAAAGCATTCTACGAAAGGCTGTTACATCTCCAAAACTTGTATCTGAAAATGGCGACACTATCAGAGTGTTCCCTGATTACACGCAGAATGTGGCGCGACGGAGAGCGGCTTTCGGGCAGGTGAGACAGTTATTACGGCAATGCGAGGGAGTAAAATACGGGCTGTTGTATCCTGCAAAACTGAGGATTACGACTCGGGACGGCCAACAGAAGAGCTTTACTGACCCAGAGAAGGCGGTTACCTTCGTCAGGGGACTTATGAGTGATTAATATGGGAGTTTGTTCGGCTACATACCTTGGTATATTTGGTGGGAGTATTGCAGTGAACCAATTGTTGTTGGGGATCAATATCGCTGCAGTGTAATGCCATGGGACATTGGATCAGTTCAGTGACATTGGACAGTGTACTGATGGCTAGTTGCATATGCGGACTGAGGCGTAAATTTTTTGTATTTTATTTTTTCATGTTTCATTCAGAACTGTCTTCTAATATGTAGGAAACGAGTATGGATAATTTGACTGTTTTAAAGTAGGATTATTATTATAATATATCTATTCATTTTATTATTTATTTTCTATTTTTCTTTATATACAATAATTCATATATGTCTGCTTGGTTTTTCATGTTTCACTTAGAATCGTTTTCTAACATATGCAGAAATCAAAGTACTGATAACTTGATTTATTTTATTTATTTTATTTTCTTTCTTCTCTCTTCCATGTACACAGGGATATTGAGTAATGGTTCTAATTAGTCTTGTTAATGTTATAGATGTTCAGCTAAATGGTTATTATAAGGTTTGTGTGGGGCCTCAGCTCCACTCGGTAAGTTTTATTTTCTTCTTTCTATGAAACTTCATAGTGGCTTGGGAGGTTGGGGGGGTGCAATCTCTCATTTGGGGAGGGACCAGCAGGGGTCTGTGTTGTTAATGGGTGATTTAAAAGTTTTCTTTTTACTTTGCACAGTCTGCTCTCTTTCTGTCTTTGTACTTTTGTTCCTTTCCCCTTTACCTTCTTTTTCTTTCTCAGAGTTGGAGATGAGTTTTCATAATAGCACTGAGTTGGACTTTATCAGCCATGGGTTCTGCAGATGGAATGAATAGACTTGCGACTAAATTTGTGAGCTGGAACGTGAGGGGACTCAATCATCCTGTAAAGCGAAGTAAGGTGTTTTCACATTTAAACAAATTGAAAGCAGAGATAATTTTCCTACAGGAAACACACCTTCGTACAACAGACATTCCTAAATTAAAGAGAGGATGCGTATCACAGGTTTACCACTCTGAATTAAATTCTAAATTTCGCGGTACAGCCATCTTGATTGGCAAAAATGTACAATTTATACAAACCAGTGTTATTAGTGATAAATGCGGGCGTTTTGTGATTGTCCAGGGCAGACTTTATAACGTGCCGGTGGTCCTGGTTAGTGTGTATGCTCCAAATTGGGATAACCCAGACTTTTTTAAAGAACTGTTTGGCCGTATACCAGAGCTGGGCACACATCATCTGATTCTGGGAGGAGACTTTAATACGGTTCTTAAACCTTCTTTAGACCGTTCCAAAGTATTTACAGCCCCTCCTTCCCCCTCTAAATCTGCAACTATTATAAATGCTTTTTGCGGTTCTAGTGGTGTAGTAGATCCATGGAGATTTAAGAATCCTACGTCAAAGGAGTTTTCCTTCTTCTCCGCTGTTCATCAAACATACTCAAGAATAGATTTCTTTTTGCTGGATCAAAAAATGCTTTCATCAATTAAGTCTTGCAGTTATGAAAGCATTGTTATCTCTGACCACTCTCCGGTCACTATGGAGCTTTGGCTCCAGGTTAGAAGGCCAACTCAATGTAATTGGCGATTTAATACATCTTTGTTGTCTGATGAAACATTTGTAGACTTTATTTCAACACAGATTGATTTCTTTATTGAAACTAATCAGCTGCCAGACACCGATATTCTAATACTTTGGGAAACTCTTAAAGCATATATTAGGGGTCAAATAATAGAATACACTGCTCGTCTTAATAGAAGCAGGTCTAGACATTACAATGAGTTGATCAATCTAATCCACGATGTTGACCAGCAACACTCCTCGGCCCCTACAGCTGACCTCCGCAAAAAAAGAATAGCATTACAAACTGAATTTGATCTTCTTGCCTCTACGGAAGCAGGAGAGAAATTTCTGAAATCTAGACAAAACTTTTACGAATATGGAGAGCGGGCAAGTAGGTTACTCTCTCACCAGCTGCGTCAATATTCTGCTGCCAATTTTATTACAAAAATACAAACTGCGGATGGAGAAGTTAAGCTTGACCCCAAAGATATTAATGAGCAATTCAGATTATTTTATTCATCCTTATATTCTTCAGACAATCCTAGTGACCATGTATTTCTTGACAATGTAACTCTCCCGACTATAGCTGAGGAGGATAAGGCCATCCTTGAGCAGCCGATATTTGAAACTGAGATTAGTCAAGCAATTAGGTCAATGAAAAATAGAAAGGCACCAGGCCCAGATGGGTATCCAATTGAGTTTTATAAGGCTTTTGCCTCCAAGTTGATACCTTTATTGTGCCTCGTCTACAATGAATCACTCAAACAAGAGAAACTGCCTACATCTATGACCCAAGCCACAATATCTGTGCTTCCCAAAAAAGACAAAGACCCCACTAAATGCGAGTCTTATCGCCCGATCAGCCTACTCACATGTGATTATAAAATACTTACAAAGATTCTCTCCTTAAGATTGGAATCTATAGTACCAAAAATTGTGCATCCTGACCAGACAGGCTTTGTAAAGGGCAGGCAGTCCTTTCACAATTTACGTCGCCTCTTTAACATAATATATTCTAAACATTCGATTCACTCGCCAGAAATAGTGATTTCACTAGACGCGCATAAAGCTTTCGATCGAATTGAGTATGGACACCTTTTCAAAACTCTAAGCAAATTCGGCTTTGGTCCAGTCTTTGTTTCTTGGATTCAGACGTTGTATGCAGCACCCCAAGCTAGAGTGAGGACTAATAACTTTAATTCGCAATATTTCACTGTTCAGAGAGGGACACGACAGGGTTGTCCGTTGTCCCCTCTTCTTTTTGATCTGGTCATTGAGCCACTTGCCGCGGCATTGCGATGTAATAACAATATACGGGGTATCACGAGGGGCGGCCTGGTTCATAAAGTGTCATTGTATGCCGATGATTTGCTGATGTTTATATCAGATCCGGAGACTTCAATCCCAGAATGCCTAGACACCATTTCTCAATTTGGTAAATCCTCTGGGTACAAGATTAACCTCACCAAAAGTGTTTTGTTCCCAATTAATGTTTTGGCTCGGAATCGATCCTTCGACTCATACCCATTCAGGACTACAGAGGGCCCCATGACATACCTGGGAGTAAGTGTCACAAGTAGATATAAGGACCTATTCCAAAATAATTTCAAACCAGCCTTAGGACAGATCAAGGAGAACCTTAATCGTTGGTCTACTCTGCCCCTGTCCTTGGCTGGACGTATTAATTCAATAAAGATGGTAACGCTACCTAAGATCTTGTACTTATTCCAAACAGTCCCAATCTTCATACCCAAATCATTCTTTAAGGAGCTTGACAGGCACATCAGTACATTTATATGGAACAAAACTATACCTCGCGTGCGGAAAACAGTTCTCGAGAGACGTAAGGAGAATGCTGGACTAGCTCTACCAAATTTTTTATACTATTATTGGGCTGCAAACATTCACAAATTAGTAATATGGTATGGAGCTTCTATTGGTGGGAGTAGTCCGAGTTGGTGTCTAATGGAACAACATTCATGCTCGTCCATCTCTTTGGCCTCAATGCTGTGTGCTCCACTGCCAGTGGCAGTGGGTGCACATACGGACAATCCTATTGTAAGAGGCAGCTTACGCATATGGACCCAATTTCGCAAACATTTTGGTCACATACAAGCTTTGGTGTCTATGCCTCTGTCCTCAAACTTTCTTTTTAAGCCATCGCTTATAGATAAGGCCTTTCTCACCTGGGCTAGAAAAGGCATAAACAGTGTGGGAGATCTTTTTGTAAATGGCACGTTCGTTTCTTTTGACTATTTGGTTAATGAATTAAGTTTACCAAAAACACATTTTTTTAGGTATCTTCAGGTCCGGGATTTTGTCCGTTCCCAGTTTCGTTCATTCCCCTTAAAACCAAATATCAGCCCTCTTGATCATTGTCTGACGGTCAAGCCCCATCTCTCGGGTGGTGTCTCCCAGCTGTATACTGCTATTCAGGCCATGAAATGCCCATCTCTTCTATCTCTTAGGGTACAGTGGGAGGAGGATCTAAACACAGAATTGACGGATGAAATTTGGCAAAGAGCTATACATAAAATATACACATCGTCTATCTGTGTTAGGCACAGGTTGATACAATTCAAAGTATTTAATCGCCTGCACCTCTCTAGGACCAAATTGGCCAAAATATATCCTAATGTGGATCCCAACTGTACGCGCTGTCACCAAGCCCCTGCCTCTCTGGCTCACATGTTCTGGTCATGCCCGAGCATAGGCACATTCTGGTCTGAGATATTTAATACATTCACCTACATTTGTAAAAAGAATATTGATCCAGATCCTATCATTGCAATATTTGGGGTGGTACACAGTAAGGTTGGGGTCTCAAGAGGCCAATCTCAATTAATAGCATTCTCTACATTGTTAGCTCGCCGACTAATTCTTACAAATTGGAAATCTTCCTCACCCCCAAAACATTCACGTTGGGTGTGCGAAACTATGTCCTTCCTCCAGCTTGAAAAGTTAAGAACTACAGTCCAAAACTCAGCAGAAAGGTTTCAGAATGTATGGTACCCTTTCTTGGATTATTATGAAAATGCATTTGATGCTAATTCTTTAGATTAAAACAATTGTTCTCATCTCCCCTTCTCACTTTTTTTTATTTACTTTTGGATTTTTTTTTTTTTTGTGTTCTGTGTGCATTCTCAGTATTTGTATGAACCTTGGATGCCAATCTGCGACGAAAGGAGATATGTGAGATAATGTATACAAATTATGAGGTTTGTGGATGGGGATGCCTTGTATGACATAAGAGAATGTATGTTGGTTTGTTTGTGTTATGTACATTTAAAACAATAAAAACACTTTGAAATAAAAAAAATACTTCCCTTTAGCTCCATCAGGGCATCCCACTCTGCCAGTTCTGCCGTGGTCTCCCCCTCCGCCACCCTGGTTTATGTCAAAGTTAGGAGTCAGGAGCCACCTTTTGGAAGGGGGGAGTACTGTCACGTTCTGTGTGTATTTTGAGGACTCTTCTTTTGCCATTTGTTTCTGTTTATAGGTCCTGTTTCCCTGAGTTTCCTTAGTCACTGATTTGTTATAGTTACTGATTATGTTGAGCACCTGTTTCTTGTTATGTGCATTATCATTTGTATATATGCCTCTTATATACACACACATATATATACATGGCTTACGTCTGAATGAAATAAATTGATTAATATGGTGTTTATTAAAAAAAAAAGAACACCATTTATTTATGTGAATGTTTGTGTCTTTGGAAAAAATAAATATTTTTGATTAATATTAAATCTAAATCTAAAGGTTTGAACCAAGCCATTAATATAATTTAAGAAAAAAAAAAGAAAAAAAACATTTGGCTGTAACTTTGCACAGACAGGTTTTATCACACAAATTTGATTGATCCAAAGTTGATCCAAACTTTCTAAAGTTGGTTCTCACTTTCTTAATGCTTAATGAGAGTAAATTCAAGGAAAAAGTTGAATAGTTGATGGCAGAACTTTTATGTTACTACAAGTAACTATGTGTACAGAATCTACCAGTTGCAGCAAGCATTGATTCATCCATTAGCTTTCCTAAGCTATCTGATGATGAATATATAACAATCTGAGCCCTTAATCCTTTTATAAAGGACAAACTAATTAGGCTAAAAGGTCTCCTTTGCTTTGATGTACTTAAGAAGAGCCTCACTTCCTTTCATACTAACACGCACATTTACGTCTTGTGATTTTAATGTCATCTTATGACAATACTTCGGATCTCGATATGAGATCATTGATCCTGATATTTGGGTCCCGATGTCCTATTTTGACATTTATTATCTGATATATCCATCCTCCATTATAGCTGTTAGCTCGACAAAGAATGGCCTGTATTACTGACACTGAGTCCTTGTAATGTAGGCTTTCATCGGAGATGAATGAATGGAGGTTACATAGACCTTGTAAGAAAAAGATGCCGAACAGCACTGCCGCAAGTGAGGCTTATTTGATTGCGTGTGGAAGTAAAATGCATGAGCGAGGTGGGGTGCGGCCCTCTCTGTTATGATTAATCTGTTTAGGGGTCGAACAGATACTCATCTGTGCCACAGAGACAAGTGACCCTGTCCTGACCTTGTCCGTCTCTGGTCAGAATTGTCAGCACTTTCTCACAAGCTTGCATCTCTCTGCTTAAAAGAGACTTGTAAAGTAGGTTTTATTAATGAACGCCCCCCCCTTAAATTATTTATGTAATTCTGCGCCTATTTACCATATCAGACACTTCTCTTAGACAACTCTCCATGGGCCTGCTGAGAAATAGGATCAACATTTCTCCCTGCAGAAATCCCTGCAGTGCGCCAGGGCAAACAAAGCTACTGTAAAGACTGTAACATTCAGCTGGTTCTGTAACAAAATGTACCAATACATCAAAAATGGGCGACAAAAAGGGGAAGAAATTGTTATCTGAATTGTGTCTATTTCTATAAAGTTCAGTTAATATTTAATGAAACCACCTGGATGGTTCAACTAACAAGCCTGTCTCTTATGAATAGCAACATGCTGTCAATGAGATTTTGCATTCATTTTTGCGATGATTCATGCCTTGAATGGCCTTGACAAGTTTAACTCTGAAAACCTACATGTTCTCTGATGTGCAGTCACTTGTTAACATATTTTGAACATATCTAATCAGCCAACATCAATTAGACTTCTTGCAGATTGTGTGCAAATTGGTTATTTGTAAAACATATCTGAAGCATGTCACTCGGGATGGCATAAGATAAACATTTACAGTCCATATTTAGCCAAGTAATTATCGCATTTCTTCTGCTCTAGCCGAGGTAATTTTAGTCCAGTGTAAAACACTGAGTTTTTATGGGTGAATCCAACCCAATATCATGGGTAAATGTAACTGTTTTAAGAGGAGGTGATTTTGTATGAATTTGTACGATGTGAACTGTATGATTTTTAGAAGAAGAAAAAAACAAAAAAAACATGAAGGACCACCCCTAAACATAACCATCACTGGGGCGTAAGCAGATTGTACAAAATGTGCAAATGGGATTATGAATTAAGTCACCAATTCGGCAAAATCTAAAACAGTTATGAAATGCCATTATTGGGTTATTAAATCCACACATTGGCGCTTATACAGTATCAGTACAAGTTTGTGTGAAACCTAACTTTGCCGAACCCTTTTACAAGAAATCATCATTTGGATGGTATTGTTTTTCTAAATGACGTTTGAGATGATTTTTGCCAAAAATGTATGCATGTATGTATATTTTTTGGGTAGATGGTTTAACTTCACCATTGTGCAAGCTATAATATAATATAATATAATATAATATAATATAATATAATATAATATAATATAATATAATATAATAACCTACTTTATCTGTGTACATATTGTATATAAAGCAATATATACCATATATTGCAAATCTTTGATTGTTTGTATCGCCGTAAAAACTGTAAACTGTGTGATCACACTGCTCTATATATAAAGCTAGAAATATATACAACTTTATTTGCATGTATACTCACATAAAGCAATATATACTATGTAGTAAATCTCATCTGCTTGATAATAAAATATTGCCCAGCTCTGATCTGCTAAATGTGAAAAGCATGAAGATATTAAGATATTAACATCATGGTTTTCTTTAAAGCTTCTTTCAAACGATGTGTAAAGTGCTATAAATAAACAAGACAATAAGAAATGACCTTACAAAATAAATCTTAGGACTTAAACGGTAACTTTACACAAAAAGTTGGCAGCTGAGGTATGATATTCAGCAAAGACCCTAGGAAAGATTTATATAGATTTCTCAGAGTATGCTCTGTGTTTGATTGTGATATGAAAATTAACAAATAAAAAATGTTTACCTAACCTCCTCCAGGAAAACTAGTCATGCCAGAATGTGGATTTTAACAAGAAACTTTTTAGATGACTCAGATTTTGTATAATTAATCAGAGGTTAAAGAAAAAATAAATATATATAATTCAGTTCTAGTTAAATGACAGCTTGCCCTCCTACATCTATTAGTGCTCTGATTACTAAATGCCTGATTCAAGACTTTTCACTACATTCTGAGGAGGAAGACTTCAGAAAAAACACTGCAAAACATGAACTCGAATAAACAGACAACTAGGCAACATGAGAATAATAACAATAAAACAAAATAAAAATGCTAACGACTGTAGATTAGTCTTTGGGTCTGCATGATTTTTTAGATGATTCTCCTTCCTGATAAACTTGAGTCTGTTTAACACACAACCCAAAATGGCACCTTACAAAAAACAGTAGCTAGTTGCGGGAAGGCAGTCAAAGTTTTGGCAGTGTTATTTGAATATCTGACAACAAGTGAAATCCTGAAATATCCTGGATGATTAGCTGTATCATATCACTGTGAAGTCATCTTAGTAAGATCTGGTTCCTGTAAATCAGTAGTTAAAGTGATACTCCACCGATTAGCATTAAGCTTTGTATCAGTAGAAACCGGGTAGTATTTTGGAGTGACCGTGCTTCCCTCCCTCATGTCCCCCTGAGATGAGAGATTTCTGTATTGTGTGTCTGGAAAAAAAACTGATGACGCAAAAATCGACATTTAGCATCATCTGAGGCTCTTTTGTCCAGAGGCGAGAGACTACAGCCAGTAGGAGGAGCTTGTTCTGCATGTTCTGCATTGAACCCGCCCTTAGGGGGATCTCACGATAAAACAGCATCTTTTCAGTTTCGAGTCGACTAGTAGCCTAGTTGAATCATTTCTTCCGATACTGCCCTCTGTAACCGGTAGGCATGGCTTGGGAGTGGCCTCGTAGGGCAGCGAAGCAAGTGCATTCTGGGAGTTGTTGTCTTTCACCCACATGAGCCAAAAATACATTTTCTGGCTTTTCTCAGTCTAGAAGGTACCAACTTCTAAAATAATTTCACATTTCTACTACATAAATGACCCAGTTTAAATACACATTCATCTTTCCAGCGGTGAAATATCCCTTTAAGCATGCAGCTAGGAATGCCAAGGTTCAATTCCCATGGGTTCAATTCAAAGAAAACATACAAATATGTGACGCACATGTAAACAAAAAGGTAAGATGTGAGACTACAGATATTTTCCTATTTGTACAATAATAATTTGATAGGAATACAATGCAGGCTAATACAAACCTTAATTTCATTCAGGAAGTTTCCCCTCAGGAAGATTCCTCTCAGTACAGAACACAAAATGATCCAGTTTTAACCAGTTTGGCACAGGCTATCCAACATTGGGTTGCTGGGCAGGTATGTGAGGGTTCATCATTTGTATTGACAGTAAAAAATGAGCCAACAGCTGAGTTGTACACATGCAATGCTGCAGCAACATTACTGTCATGTTCTCCAACCCCATGTCTTCTCATTCGTCAGAATCACCTTCACCTGTTCACTGTTACCGCCCTCATCATGGACAATTTTTTCATACTCTCACTTTTTCATCTTGTGTCGTTCTGAGTTTGAGTTGTACATTGTGTGGTGTCTCCTCACCTTCTTCAGCAACATGTTTCCTGTGATCAAACAGACTTAGGATTCATCCATTTTCCTGCAACTTACAGTGCTGTCTCACCTTGGTTGTTACTGTTTTTACTCTGGTATTCTGAAATAAACATCCTCCAATAACAAGTACAACATCATTGTCTGTCTGTCTGTCTGTCTGTCTGTCTGTCTGTCGTGACAGTTATGAAGCTGAAAATGAGGATTTGTTGGCTCAATTTAATGTTTCAAACTAGACAAAAAGTTAAGTAGTGCTCCATGGGGAACATTGGGCCTCATTCACCAACCGTTCTTACAAAGAAATGTGTTCTTAAACCCCACTTACACACTGTTTACGAAGATTCTGACATTCACTAATGTTTTCTTATCTTGGATTTGTTCTTAGCTAAGAACGAAATCTACACACACTCAAGAGCACTCTTACGCACATCTGAGTGATGACAGTTTTCTCCACATAATTGGTTACTGCATTTTATTTCATTCTACAGTCGTTTACAATGATAGTATTTTACTGTAATGTATTTCTGATCATTTGTAAAAAAAAAAAAAAAAAAAAAAAAAAAAATCATTTGGCATTTACCTGTTGCAGAAGAATTTCCATTTCAGAATTAATTAAGTTATTTTTTCGTTTGGCGATCGGTGGACCACCGCCATCTGTGCGTCTTTTGGACACTCTCCAACTTTTCTTGCACACGACCCTGAAGTGTCATGTCCTTATATGGGAATTTGTGGGGCGTATTCTTATGCTAATTAGGAACAACTGGTGCTTTCAATTACGAAGATGTAGGATTCATCAATCCTAAGAACACAGCTGCGAACAATTCTGTTGTTTTTTTTTTGTTTGTTTTTTTTTTCTTCTCTTTTTTATTATTGTGCAAGGGGTGAAATTACAGTGAGAACAGTGTATGTATATACAGTGAAACAGTGAAACATCAAATTGGATCTCAACGGAGCAACAGTTGAATTGTTTGAATTTCTGAATAGAGATGTATATTTGTGTGCTCTATATAGCTAATGACATTAGCATTAATAATATTATCAACATAACAACATAACAACAACAAAAAAAAAAAAAAAAAAAACCAAAAAAAAAAAAAAAAAAAAAAAAGGGGAAGAAAAGATACTACTGTCACCATTCCGACTACTTATGATAACGATAGTAATAATAATAAAAATGATTATATCAATAATTACTACCATTATTTCCACCAGCATCATAATATATAATAAATAACTAAAGGCAGTAGCAAATAATTATCCCTAATATCCAGTCGTGTTATGTTTTGTCATGTCTCCGCACTGCCAACCACAACAATTCTGTTGTTTAAGAACATGTCATGAATCCGACATAGACTTTTCTTAGGAAATTTATTAAGTACAAAGTTAAGAAATGAGGCCCATTGCTTTTTTTTTTTTTTTTTTTTTTTTGGGGGTTACACTTTATTTTGACAGTCCACTTTTAAATATTCTACTAAATATAAGTGACTTTGCAACATGTCAACTACTAGTCATTAGAGTATTAGTAGACTGGCTTACACTTTATTTTATAAACACTTTATTTTGATGCTCCCCAAAAGACATTCTATAAGTAACTTCTATAAGCAACTACATGTCAACTTATACTATTAACCCTAGCCCTATAAGTTCTAATGAGAGTTAGTTGACATGTAGTTGCAAAGTTACTTCTAGTTAGTTGAATGTCTAAAGTGGACCATCAAAATAAAGTGTAACCCTTTTTTGCTTTATTTCTCCCATGGTCTGCCAATCACAATAATAACAGATCCTGCTTGTAGATTTGGGTTTGAAATTGGTCAATTCATACTTCTACATATGTAATTGGTTCCATTTAATAACCTTAAAAAGGGATGAATGTTTCATGGATTTATTAAAAATAATAAACATTGAATAACAAATTATAAGTAATTTTTGGTACGTTTTGTACAGTAAAAGCAAAACCACTTCCAGAACGATCAATAGTGACTGCATTGGTTATTTTAATAGCATTGATGTTGTATTGCAGGAGGCACAGCAGGACAGAGCAGATCATTTAAAAGGAGGATAAATCAACATGCTTTATTTGTGCACAAAATTAACATAAAAAACAGCAGCCCTGTCAAGATTGTATTGAACATCAACGGGTCTGCAATCATTTTGTATATTTTGTACATGTTCAATTTTGCTAATTGAAATGTTTTTTTTTTAGTTTTTTTTTTTACCAAAACACATTTGAAGTGTGTTTTTACATTGCTTTAACTCATTAAAATAAGTTAAGCAATTTTCAACTTTTTTAATAGATTATGCAAGATTTTTTTTTTTTTATTATTATTATTTTTTTTACAGTGTTTAGACCTCAAACCTAATGCTATCCATTTATGTGCCATCTAATGTATAATTCTCACCAGTCTCAGTGGACTGGTTCAATCAGAACCATTTTATCTAGCTCTACTTAAAGGGGTGGTATAATGCTCTTTTCACAAGATGTAAAATAAGTATTTGATGTCCCCAGAGTGTGTATGTGAAGTTTTAGCCCAAAATACCCCACAGATATTTATATAGCATGTTAAAATTGTCACTTTTTAAGGGTGAGCAAAAATGCAGTTTTTGTGTCTGTGCCTTTAAATACAAATGAGCTGCTGCTCCCCGCACGGGGTGGGGGGGCGGAGCTACAACAGTTTGTGTCCTGAAAATGTCAAAAACTTTTTTGTTTATGTTTAAATTTATGTAGCTGATGTGGAGTTAACTATCTTCTAGTCATTGATTAGCATATTCTGTCATGATTATCTATAAATCGCGTTCCCGGGGCGGGGTTCATGTACATTTTAGGGTTAGTGATGTCACTAACCCAGGAGGAATGTCATGTAGTCCCTACCAGCCGTTTGTTGTAGTCCTTAAAAAGCAATTGCTTTAAATGGGTGTTTTTCTTTGCATGATTGTGTTTATGGGGTGCAATATAACATAATATAACAATATAATCTTCGTGTTTTTTTGTTGTTGTTTTTTAAGCCTTATTTTTCATAAATTTCACCTTTATTGTAAGCCGCTTTCTCCTCTGTCATTTGAACGACCGGTTGACTTCCTAATTCTATGAAACCACTCCCTCAGAAACAGGCAATGGGCTCAGATTGGTTAGTTGGGCCGGTGTGTTGTAATTGGCTAAACTGCGTAGTGCACGTTGTCCGGAAACTTCACGCCCATTACCTTTACGGGCGAAAGTTGCATGTGCTCCGGTCAAATGTAAATAATGGTGTCAATACTGCCGTAGCAGTTTGAGCCAGAATCAGACCCAGAAAGCGGCAATGAAAAGAGTCAAGCAGAACCTCCCCAAACACGGCTCTTACAAAACGTTTCTGAATGGTACATTTTTATTATTATTATTATTATTCTAATCTATTCTATTCTATTTATTATATAAGAATTTCGATACGCTATTACTTGAAAATGCTACTGCTGCTTGTTAGCTTTTGAGATACGGTTTTCTCCTGATTAAACATTTAATATAACTGAATAAATGACTGAGTAATACCGTTTTTTAAAGTTATTGTTTTATCGATATAATGAACAACCGTTTATCTATTCACAAAACTTAGTTTACTCAGTGTATCATTTTCTTTAGCTGTGTTAAAAAGCCAACAGAACGTGAAAAATCTGTTGCAAAGAAATACAAAAGCCTATATATTTTATAGCTTTGTGTTGTCCTTTTCTCATAAGCTGTAATAGAATTATGTAAAAAGAAGCAGGGAAGGTCAATGCACAGGAATTACTTATTGTCTAACAAATCTTTTTAGGTTGTGCATCGAATGACGCAGGTTCCGGACCCACTTACATGCATGGTTCTGCATCCAGGGTTCGAACCAAATTGTTTAAATGCATTCACTTTACAAAATATACATAATATTTATAGAGCTGACTATGGAGCAGTGAGACGCAGAACTGAAGAAGAGTACATTTTTATTTATTGTTCAAAAAGTTTGATGAGTGAAATCAACCCCCCCTTTATATTGTTGTAAATAAAAAAAAAATGTTTGTTCATCTTACTGTACTGTATGTTGGGTCGATTTTCACTGGCTTTGCTGTGCATTCCCCCTTTTTGGACTTAGGAAAAATGAATTTGAACACAGCCTGTCCTGCAGTTGTTTTCATTGTAGTGCATGGCTGCGAGATACAACCTTTAAACGGAGAGCAACACATAAAATATGGAATATTTGTAGACAATAAGATTTTTTTTATATATTTCTTTATATTGCTAAATATGACATTATGCCTTTCACCTGCACAACATCCCTATGAAAGGGAAAACAACGTTCTTTGGGGCGAAACGCAGAATAAGGCTGTGAAATGCCTCAAGTGACGATGTTTGGAAGTGGTGACTGAGTTTTTCTACGTCCTTCAGTACTCTCTTGTTGTATAGTACCTTTCCCAACTTGTGGAGTTCCACTGATCCTGTAGCGGCACAGACATGAAACTATAAAAATGAACTGTAAATCTGTAGTTATACTTTTTATATAGTCATATATACTAACTCATTCCTCCCTGGGAACTCTGTCCGGGTGTTCACACTTAACCAAATTGCTTACCACAGCTATGCAGACGACACACAGCTGTACTTAGCCCTATCGCCTAACGATTATAGCCCCATTGACTCCCTGTGCCAATGCATTGATGAAGTCAACAGTTGGATGTGTCAAAACTTTCTTCAGTTAAACAAAGACAAAACTGAAGTCATTGCGTTTGGAAACAAAGATGAAGTTCTCAATGTGAACGCATACCTTCACTCTAGGGGTCAAACAACTAAACATCAAGTCAGGAATCTTGGAGTGACACTAGAGTCAGAGCTTAGTTTCAGTAGTCATGTCAAAGCAATAACTAAATCAGCATACTATCATCTGAAAAATATTGCAAGAATTAGATGCTTTGTTTCCAGACAAGACTTAGAGAAACTTGTGCATGCTTTCATCACCAGCAGGGTGGATTATTGTAATGGACTCCTCACTGGCCTTCCCAAAAAGACCATCAGACAGTTGCAGCTCATACAGAACGCTGCCGCCAGGATTCTGAGCAGAACCAGAAAATATGAACATATCACACCAGTCCTCAGGTCTTTACACTGGCTCCCAGTTAAACTTAGGATTGATTTTAAAGTATTATTACTGGTATATAAATCATTCAATGGCCTAGGACCTCAATACATTGCAGATATGCTCACTGAATATAAACCCAACAGATCACTCAGATCATTAGGATCATATCAGCTTGAAATACCAAGGGTTCACTCTAAGCATGGCGAGTCTGCTTTTAGCTATTATGCCAGCCGCAGCTGGAACCAGCTTCCAGAGGAGATCAGATGTGCTCCTACTGTAGTCACATTCAAATCCAGACTCAAAACACATCTGTTTAACTATGCATTTACTGAATGAGCACTGTGCCAATGTTCGTCCGACTGTTTGTACTGTATTTTATTTTTTATTTTTCTAAACTGTTTTAATTATTCTTATTTCTTTTTATTATTTTAATTTCTTCTATGTAAAGCACTTTGAATTGCCATTGTGTATGAAATGTGCTATATAAATAAACTTGCCTTGCCTTGCCTTGCCTTGCCTTAAGGAACAGGGGGTTTTCGTGAACATGCACATTTTGAATGTGGTTCAGCAGGGAGGTCCACTTAGCCAGCTTTTCTGGGCCAGACACAGGAAGTCGCACTCCAGTATATGTGTTTTTTTTTTTTTTTTTTATGCTGCGCAACCATGTCTTCAGCACCTTGCAGTCCTTGTTCTGTGACAGTTTGTCTAGTTTCTTTGACAGCCCTATACCAACACATACGTCTGTTGTAAAATCATTACTTTTACATAATCAAATATCAAGCGAATTTTAAATTTGCAAGCCTGTAAATCATGTTTATCATTAATTAAATACCAAAAATAATATTTACCTTTCTGAAAGTGCCACACGTCATAGAACTGATACTGCGTTCCCTCAGATACTTTTGAATCTGTGGATGTCTATCGGCTATTAGGTAGTCAACTAGC
Source organism: Leuciscus idus (assembly GCA_021554675.1). Classification (NCBI taxonomy): domain Eukaryota; kingdom Metazoa; phylum Chordata; class Actinopteri; order Cypriniformes; family Leuciscidae; genus Leuciscus; species Leuciscus idus. Next base: position 5,038,495 of record CM038636.1, on the reverse strand, counting down.
CTGGGTTTCCCCATGCTGCCTTGCGCGCAGTGCGATTTTATTCACGCTGCTAGGCAGCCTGGACACCATGGACCAGATTTTCCCCTCAAAAAGGGAACCAATCACAGAACGGGGAGGGAGCAGCAAGACGATGACGACGTCTATACGACACACCGAAGCAGTTTGTTTATATCTATGGATCCAACATGGCATCAGACGCGAAGTTACCTTTCGATGCAGCCTAAGATAGTGTTCTAAGTTGTTTAGAACGCAAGTTTATTTCGTCTTCTTCCTCGTCGGATTTCTGCCGCTCTACATACGTCATCTGGTATAATTGAAACGATTGGCTATGAGGTACGTACAGGCGCATTTGATAGACATTCGTAGCGCCCAATAAACGGCTCTGGGCATTCTTAAACCAAGCCTCAAATACGAGAAAATTAACGTGGTTCCCAGACCACGTCTCAATGAGACGAGGTCTGACGTTAGCCAGGCTAGTAGTCAACAGCCAAACCATTAGAATCCCTCCTTTTCCATGTGGTAACTGCCTCACACCTCATTGCTCTATTTTGAGGAATAGCATATTTAAAATATGTAAATGTTAACAGTAACAGATATTAGAAATTGACAACATGATTATAGATATGTAGTACTTAGTTGAAGATCCAGAATTTTGTTGGTTTCCACATGCATCAAAGTGTAGCTACCGAATTAGGCCGAGTGTCCTATGGCACACATTATCCAAAGTAGACCATAAATGATACCACTAACACTTTTTTTTTTTTTGACAACTACAATGCTTTCTAAATAAATCTACTACATATTAATATTGTTGTAAGCATACCTGGTGTGTCAGCAGGCATATCTCCAGCTAATGGAACCTTTCCCTGCTGTAGCAGCTGTGAAATAATATGTAGTTGATCTCTGTTCCACTGATGGTAGGTTCAATGAAATTCCTGGCATGTTTCCTGAAAGTGCTATATGTTGTCATCTGGAGGTTCATGGCCTTTAAAATCTATGAAAGAACAAATACAGAAACATGCATTTGCATGCTAACTGAATTAACACAGTTTATTTACTATAAATGAACTTGTATTATGGTTTTACATACCTTCTGCAGTTGAACAAAGGAGCCACCGGTAAAATATGTTGCAGCAGACAGTAACAGGTTACCAACTGGTGTACTTCCTACTATGGGCTGGCTCTGCCACTGTCTGTTGTACTGACACTTCTCACACAGCTGAGTGAATGCCACAAAAGTCCCCATTTGCCTGCTTTGGTCTTTACATTTTGTCTTACAAATTGGACAGGACCCAAATAACTCTCTTAGGCAACTTTCAAAAACAATGTACTTTTTCTCACCCGAGTTAGTCTGTGGATCTATCCTAAAAAATATATATAAATAAAAAAAAGAATTAAACATTAATTATTCTTAAAAACTGTTAAATTTATAACTAATATAAAACTGTTGTTTTTATAACTTACAACAATTCAGATTCCTCAGTGGCAGGACTCTCTGGGTTATATGTCGAGTCATGTGGTTCCACTTGTACTTGTGATTCAGTGTCATCCTTTTCCTCCTCCTCCTCCTCCAATACCAGACGAGGTCTCTTGCTTGGTCTGAACATTGAGCCTTTTATTGGTGTTGAAGACAGATGCATATCTTGCAACATGACAGTTATTTCAGTACCAACATTTTGACAAGAAACTGTTGCCTGAATTCCTACAAGTGACAAAACCAAAAATAGTATAAACCACATGTCATGCTATTACAAATGAATTGTACATGGAGACAATTTTCATGTTTGCAATTTTAATACACATCACAGCAGCTTATAATAAAATAAAATGTTGTCATAATTAGGGTTGAGGTATCGTTTGAATTTGAACGATTCCGATTCCGATTCTGATTCCTTGTTTCGATTCCGGTTCCTAACGATTCTCGATTCCGATTCTTTTTCAGGGTCAAAAAACGTTTAGATCAATTTTAATTCTATGAACTTTTTACTTTTTATGAACTTTACTATGAATTTCTCACAGGGCTGTTTTCAACTACAATATAAATACCAAATCTATTTTAAACAAAAAAAAAATTAAATGAGCTAGCTAACCAACGATCTTTCTGAAGGAAATAGTCTGACCTTCTCCATCAATTGCTATTTTCACAGCTAAAATGGGCTATCAGGTAAAATAGGCTAAATAAGGTTGTTTACACTCATGTGTAAATGTGTTTTTTTTTTGTTTTTTTTTTATGGCATCGCGCACAGTTTTCAAACGGACGAGCAGAGGACGAGAGAATATGGTTGCAACTTGCAAGATACCGAAGAATAAGAAAACATCATATAAGTACGTTTTTAAGGTTTAACGTCAGGGTTGTTTGCTCCGAATAAATGTTATGAGACGCTGTGAGTTAATAAGGCAACTCACACAGCGTCTCATAAAATGTATCGGTTCGCAGTTTAGCATAACAATCCATATAGCCTACGCTTACACCTGTGCTAGTAATAAACGCATTTACCATGCCGTGTGTACGTTACAGTTTACAAATGTTTAACTAATGTGGGGAAGTAGACTACAGCTGTCAGTGTTCAGCGAGTTAACATTTGCAGTTTGAAATCGATTAGGTAGTTACTTCAGTTCAGAATAGGGCTAGAAATGATCAAATTGGTAACTTAGACAGTGGTTTCTTCTTCCGGTCCGCGGACTGTGAATCAAAACTAGGAATCGAAATTTTAACTTTTGAACGATTCCGGGAAAATCGCAAAGCTAGTCCCTTTATCGGCGGCTCCAGTCTCTTATGGGATATTTACCTTCTACATAGATGCTGCTGGGCCATTTGTCCTGAGACAACCTGTAACATGTGCTCTGATGACTCATAATGTGAGCATATGATACAGACATGTAATACATGATACATGATGACTCATAAATGCTCTGGTCTACTTAACCAGGTCAGGAACAGCATAACGAAATAAGAACTGAATGCTGGAAATGGCCATTGACGACAGGCACTGTTTGTCACCCTGAGGTTCTTTAACATCTATTAGATCCATGGAAAGAGGAGGAACAGAGGAATAAATACATATGACCGAAAAATCCACAGAAAAAATGTAGATATATTATTTGCATTTCAGCATACTTCACCATGTCCACCTTACAGCTTCATTCAACTCTCAAACTCCTTTCACGCCGTCAGCATTCAGCCAGTCGCTTTCACTATTAGCTGTGCTTCTGGTTGCCCTAGTAACGGTTATGAAGGACATTACTGCTTATAGTTGTTACATATCATTCCATATTGATATCAAATCAGTGTAATGCCACTAAAAATGAGCATTCTTTAAGGAAAAATGTTGTATGTAAATAATACAAATGCATGATGCATCTATTTTATATAATCTAGGGGCTCTATATTCTAGCTGAGTCCCCAGCGTGAGTTTTATTTTATTTTAGATCATTTTAATTCCATGCCAATGTGTCATGCAGCCATACTGAATGACAGATGTATCACTTTTATTTTTTATTTATTTGATTTTTTCACAAATTTGTAAATTGTATCATGAAATATATGATATTATAGGGGTGCACCGAAATGAAAATTCTGGGCAGAAAACTGAAACTTTTTAAATTAGCTTATTTTTATGTAATCGTATTCATAATAGAATTTTTTATGAAATTCAATCATTTTAATGATACTGAATTTAAAAAATGCAAGCTTATATGCTTTCTGCCCCTCCTATGAATTAGTTTTACAATCTCTTTATGAACTTTTTGAAGCGTCAAAGTGTCAATGGAGGGACAGAAATCACTCAGATTTCATCAAAAATATCTTAATTTGTGTTTGGGACAACATGAGGGTGAGTAATTAATGACAGAAATTTAGTTTTGGGGCGAATTAACCCTTTATATTTTGCAAAAAGACAAGCACATAATTGGTACATCTATCCTGCTGGAATGGTTAAAGGTATAGTCGAGGATTTTCCCGAATTTTAGAAAAGAACCGCCCTCTCCACTTTTTGAAAAAATGCACATGCGCAACACTCTACCTGCTCCCGAGAGGGAACGCCTATTAAACGCTAGCATCGCTAATCATAGCTTACAATAACTTTTACTAGCAGTGATTTTGAATGGATTTCTCCAAATAGCATGCCAAACTTTACCTGTCGAGTAGAAACTTCGCGACTGAGGCATCAGTGGGAAGCCCAACCTGTGCTCTTAGCGCACGCCAGCATGTGAAATATTCTCCCAAAAACACTGGTCTTGTTTCTTTCTTCAGAGGCCTTTCTCTTCTTGTCATACAATTCGTAGACACTTTTTCTCTTGCGACCCTCAGACATTTTGAAAAAACCCGGTGAGAACGGTGAGCTTCAATGAATGGCTGAAACCGTAGCTCACCACACATATACACCTGAAAGTGCGCATGCACAGAAAGCGAAAACTACCTAGGGACGAGCATGTACGACGGCCTTACGTAAACATATCACCAGAATGATTGACAATTAGGAGGACCAATAGTCTTGATGATCCACCCGGAAAAAGAAAATCCTCCACTATACCTTTAAAATGGTAAAAGACATATTATAAGAACTATAAAAATGGACCAAAAAAACAAACAAAAGGCATGGAGATGTGGAATTTAAACTTTTTTTATTTTTATTATTTTACTTTCTCTGCTGTCAAATAACTTTTTTGTGCTTTTGGAAGAACGAGTCCCATGAATCTGTATAAACAGGGCAGAAAATTGAAGGGGACATCTCAGTAAAAGACAGCCTCTCATCAGAATATTCATTAAAAAACAGGGGCCAGGAAGAGGATCTTTTCTGCGTGATGAATGCGACCACATCTCCAGAAATACAAATTACAAATCATCCACTCCTCAACAATGCGACTGTCTTTGAACTAAAATTGCATGACGGAGATGGTGGACTTTCAGAGATGTTATCCAGAATATGAGAGGAAGAGGCAGCAAATTATTTTCTGCCTGCTCATTCTGAAGACATCTATCATATTTTTCATAAACACAGAACAAAGGGTTTAGAAAAAAAATCCACAGGCGTGCCTTCAAACAGCACACAATTTGCATGCTGCCGTATGGTAATTTAAAGTACTTTCTTTTAAAGTATTTAAACATTTCCCATTGATTTCTGCCTTCAGAATATGTGATGGTTTTGAAACAGGAACATTAGCATATTTTAAGATGTCACTTTATGGTCTATTCAAAATGGTTATTCTGTACTTAAGACTTTCCCAGCAATTCTCTATTTATCATAGGAAATACACTTTAACTAGCATTATGCAATACACAACATATCACTAGTTTATATTCAATCATTTTTAATTGCGTGTACTTTAACTGAGATATGATAAGCATTTACATTTTATAATACAGTGGAGGGCCTTTCAAGTAAAAAACCTTTACAAGTCCAACAGCACTGTTGGACTGAAATGCCCCTAAACACACCAGTCAATAACATTTCTGCTGAGATGGTTACGTGCAATGGTGTTCAGCTCTGAATGGACTGCATGTGAACTTATAAACCTGTTAACGATTTATGTGACATGCAATCTATTCCAGTGAAAAACGTACAAGAGAACATCCTTACAGTTCACTCAATGAGGGGCACCTTTAATTTGCACCTTTTGACATGTCTCCGCATTCAGTCAAACACAGTCATGGATAACCCAGCTGTGCAGCAGTACTTGACTGTAGTGCATATTTTTCACAGATTTGTCATCATTTTATTCTAGTCCTTCATTGACGTCGAAGCCCAACGCTTTTCCTGCTCGACAGAGGTTATGTGGGCAATCAAACCAGCTACACCACTCAAGATGAAGATGTGCTTGATTTAATCATGTCATTAGCATGCTGTCATTCAGTTGAGCTTCCAGAATAATGGTGTATTTTTTAAATGCATTCCCTTTTTCATACACAGTGGCACCAAAAGCAGTTTAATCCATCTATCCATCTAAGTCAAGAAGCATTTCCATTCTTAAAGGAAAGCTGTCAGACCAAAGGTTCTTCATTAACAACGACCCCCATACCACCAATACTGGAAAAGCCCATCAAAAGCCTTGGAAAATGCTATTATGCAAGCCTAAAGACAGTGAACAAATTCGGCAGCTGAGGCAGAATGGAGGCAGGGGCCTTGAGATCATTGATAAGTCTATTCTCCCTGGAAAGCTAAAGCTTTGGTGCTTACAGTTTGGACTGCTGCCCAGACTGATGTGGCCCCTAACCATGGTTGACATCCCCCTTACAAAAGTGGAGAAGATGGATAGAATGATAAGCTCCAATGTAATGTTCCTCAATGCTTGAGTAGCATAGCTCTCTGTATGGACACAGCATTTTCAATCTGCCCATCTCAAGTTTGGTAGAGGAGTTCAAATATACTAAAGTAAGGTTAGAAATGACCCTCTCAGAGTCCCAGGATAGTTCAAAACGTGCTGCAGGACCGTCAGGATGGAAATGGACGCAGAATGAAGCCGTAAAACAGGCAAAATCAGCACTCCAGCATGCAGACATTGTGAGACATGTGAGACAACAGGGAAGAGGAGGTTTGGGTCTGTGTAAGGGCAGACCCCGGTGGAATAAGACTACACCTTCAGAGCGGCGAAAAATGGTAAACCTAGAAGTCCGGCATCAGGAGGAGACAAAAAAATGCTCAGTCACAGCAAGGACAGTGGACAAACTGGAAGTGCATAGAGAAAAGGAAAATTAGCTGGAGGGAATTATGGGGGATGGAGGCAAGTAGAATCAGCTTCTTGCTCAGGGCAACCTGTGATGTCCTGCCTTCACCCAATAACTTCAAGCAGTGGCTGGGGGAAAATCCATCATATCCTCTATGTTTATCTCCTGCTTCTCTCAGACACATCCTTACCGGTTGTAAGGTAAGCCTGTCTCAGGGGAGGTACACATGGAGACAAAAGAGAAGCCACCAACAGCCCTTTAGCCCTTTATAGCCCTTTAAAATAACAAGTGAAACCCAGGCAGTGCCATTCATTCGGGAAGAGCAGAAGGTACAGGCTTCCTTTATCAACAAGGGCTGTACATCTCGAGGGAGCACAAGACTGGAAAATGTTGGCTGATGTGGGCAAACAACTAATAGTCCCGCCTGAAATTATCAGTACTAGCCAAAGACCAGACCTGGTGTTGTGGTCCAGCACCGTGCACACAGTGTATTTCATCGAATTGACAGTACCCTGAGAGGGCACTGCTGAGGAAGCAAATGAAAGGAAGAGGTTTCGGTATGCGGAGATGGCAGCGGATGCTCAGCAAAAAGGATGGGAAGCATTAGTTTGTCCGGTAGAGATCAGCTGCAGGGGTTGTGTGGCAACCATCAGGTGGTAACCAAGTGGTAACCAGAATATTAAGTTTCTTCATCACAACCATGGAGATCATCCAAAGCCCCTTTTGTCCTCACTGGTTCCCTCCAGCTCCTTGTCTCCTCCTCTTCTTCTGGCTCCATCCAGCTCCCTGTCTCCGCCTCAGGCTTCCCGGTCCTCAGCTCGTCCTCTGTATTCAGATCCCCACCTCAGTCCCGCAAGTTTGTGGCTCCGCCTTGGCATCTTGCTGGGTCATCCTGGGTCTTAGCCCCTTTGTGCTCTGCCTGGGTCTCCACTTGTCCCGGCTCCACCTTGGTTGGTCGGCCCCCTGGTTCAACCCAGAACCATCGCTGAGGCTCCAACCTGGCTCCTCCCTCCTCCAACTCCTCCATGGTCCAGTCTTGCGGTGGGCTGCTTCTCTGCCAGCTCCTCCGTGGACTCTTCCTCTGTCAGTTCCACCATAGACTATGCCACCCGGGGATCCTAATCCTCTTTTCTTCCTCCTTTTAGAGATCATCCACCCCTCCCGCCACTTCAGCAAGGTTTTTGTTTACTGAGCCATGAGGCCCCTACCGGGGATTTATAGTTTTCTGTTTCAAGGAATTTTCATTTTCATTTCACTCTTTGGTTATTGTGTTTAGTTCCTGATTTGTTGATTCATGTGTTTTATTTGTTACCATAGTTACTGATTATGTTGAGCACCTGTTATATTCGTCATTCCTTGTTTATATATAGCCCTCCGTTCTTTGAGATGTCATTTGCTGTCTTTTCGTGTGTTGCGATCCTTAGTGGTTACTCTCTGTGTTGGATTACCTAATTTATTTTGTTAATAATAATTTGTTACACTTATATAGCGCTTTTTTTGGGTACTCAAAGCGCTTAACATAGAATTGTTTTGTTTATTAAAGTGTTCACGCTGCAAATAGATCCTCTCCCCCTTGTCTGTGCCTGCCAAGCTGTGAAAAGGAGAAATAGTCGCACAATCACCAAAGAAAATCACCTTATATTAACCAACATTTACTACAACTCAACAATGTGTTGTGGGTCAAACTGACCAGAATTATAATATAGTACAGTTTAAATAAATATGATGTTTTGATGAGTTTTTAAATGAAATACAATAGATATTCTTCTCAAAATGAATACAAAAAGCATTTGAACACTTTCTGGTTGTAAGACTTTGCAACATGTTATTAATGTAATGAAATACACAACCAATACATTCTCTCTCTCACACACACACACACACACACACACACACACACACACACACGCTTGAATATGTGGTTGTCGGGGACTCTCCATAGGCATAATGGTTTATATACTGTACAAACTGTAAATTATATCCCCCTACACTAACCCCCTACCCCTAAACCTACCCAACACAGAAAACGTTCTGCATTTTTTAATAAAAAAACACACACACTGTTTAGTGTGTTTCTATAAGCAATTTGGTTTGCAAGGACACATGACACCATGTTAAGTTGTAATACCTATGACATTATTCACATGTGTGTCCTCATTAACCATATATACAATAATATATACTGTATATATATACACACAGACACACACACACACAGTATAGTCTGGTATCCAGTAGGCTTTTGGCCTAGAAACTGCCATTAGAAGAAAGCTAAATGGAAGCAAAAGAGATGATGATGGTCCACCATGTTCTTCAGCGGCTCCATTAACTGCATCTTTGCTGCTCACAGGTCCAAACGTCACCTGAGGAGAACCACAGGTGTTAACCAGGGCATGTCTGTCCTGTCTAAAAAGAAGCAGCTCTGCCGTTGAAAAGTCAGTGTAGGTTTACGTAACCATTTTCCACCCACATTATATCAGTATTACTCATTACTAGGGCATATTGTGCCACCTGGACAAAGAACACAGCACAGGGCACTGAATGTTTACCAAATTAAATGCAGTTTTCTGCCTCCATTGCATGAAATATAATATAAACTGTTATTCTGCAGAGACTGTAATCACACTGGATACATTCAACAGAAGTGTTGCTATGGACAGTAATCAGGTGGCAGCCACACAAGCATCTTGCATTGAACATTAGTGCATGCTTTTGTGAAATAGGATACATTCCTCTCTTAAAAGGAAATTAGGTTCGTAACAATGCAGATCCTTGTCAGCACTTTCTTGCATCAAATAAGCTTCCTTCGAGGAGCACTTCGGGTGTAATCAAGGCAGGTTATTTGAAGGGATAAGCACTTTTATGATCAGTTACTCACAAGAAAAGACTTTGTGATCTTACACTGTTGCATCTGGGGGCTCATAAGCATCATACCTTTATGTATATGCATAATAACCGAGACAGATACACTGAGAAAAGAAATCTAGGAAATCATGGTTTACTGTTAAATTGCCACTTTGCAATTATGTACAATGTGCTGTACTAATGACAGCTATACACACTGAGTTGTAATGTTCTGTTCGTGTTGTGCCCATTCAAACCAATGACACATACCTTAACCCTGTTTACATGCATGATACTCTTGTGCACAATGAAAGGATTTTTGACCACCGGCTTTTTCCTCATTAACTTGCATTCTCAACAAGCTATTTCAGCTTCAACTTAATCAGATCTCATATATCAGATCCAAAATGTCAAATTCTTATCTTCAGCAATACAATTGTGATCATCACACTGCACTAATTCAATATTTCATGACTGCAAGGCATTGAGCCCCAGAGCTGCAAAACAGCCAAAAAACAAAATAGTTTACCATATGGATTATTGTTTTGTTGAAATGCAGACTTTCTTTTTTTTTTTTTTTTTTTTGTCTGTCTATTTCTCTTTTAATAAATTGTTAAATTGTGTCAAATGTTTGCAGTTCTTCCATTCAATAGATATCTGATGAACATTACATTTGAAATGGGTGTGTTTTGCTGTTTGCTTGCCAATAGACAAAGTATTCACTCAATTTATAGTTACTGGTCCTGCTTTCTATTAAGTGTAGTACTATACTAAAATTCTAATTAATCATTTAATTATTAAAAAAAATACCTGCATGCAATTAAATCTGTAATTATTTTTTGTAATTACACTGTTGAATCTACACCTTTAATATCCATACCACAAAACCTGCCCCCAATCTCACCCATATCCCTCCGCAATAGCAGCAAAAGTGTTTTGCAATAAAATGTAAAGACATCTAATATAAAGTTTGACCAATGTCAAATCTCATATCTTACCGCATTCTTATTGATTATAGAATGTGATTCATCTTACTCTCTCACTGTAAAATCTATTTCACTGACCTACATAAACTTCTGAAACCGATAGCCTTGAAAAAAATGTATATTGCTCTAAAGTATGGCTGAATTGCTTGTCTTTCTCAATGGACTTTCATGGACTCAATGTTTACACTAATGTGATCTTCTAAAAGAGTTTAATTTAACTAGTTCCAAGGAAAAGTAACTCAGATCTTAGTGTAACTTTAGGCCTATACATATAGGACTGTTTTGCACACAAAAAAAAACTTTTGGCAGATGCTTTCAATATATAGTAATTGTTTTTTGTTTTGTTTTAATCTAACATTTTAACCTAACATTTAACTTTTGACCTTGTTGTTTGCACCATGCCCTACTGTTGGCTAAGATGTGTGTGATGCATGGGAAATTATGACAGTATAATCTATGCTGTGGAAATGGCCGTTTCCTATTATCACAGCTCAGATGTTGGCTCTCAGAAGACTAGCACTGGGCCTTGCAATTCAGCAAATCTGCATGCTTGCATTTGCAATTTTATATTTATGAGGTTAGTCAATCATTGACTGCAGCTTTTTAAAATTAACATTAAGCTATCAGTTTACAATAGTCTATGATGTATCAATGGGAGGAACAGAACACTGAAAAAGACAGTCAAAGCAATTGTAATCCTTTGGTTGTTTCTGCTATCCTGAAATTAAATGTTTTTTTGTTTTGTTTTGTTTTTTGGTGTAACAATTCTAGGATTTCAGCTTTACCCAAACATCATCTGTTGTAACTCAGTGGAATATTTAATTAATTGCACTAAGTGCAAGACGTTTAATCTTGCTTGAAAACCTTTTACATAAAATATTTTAAAATTAAAATTGTATTTGTTTGTCAGTAGATGCACAGTCTATAATAAGGCCCCGTTTAGTTTACATTAGTTTATGCATGAACTAGCATTCACTAAAAAAATTGTAATATATTTGATACTATATTTAATAAGTAAGGGATAATGTACATATGCTGGTTATAAATAATGACGGAAACATTAATATATTGTATTAGGAGTTTATGGAGGCAAAAGTCATAGTTAAGAGTTAATTAATCTAAACCTAATCTAAAGTGTGATCCTACTTTTGATTTGTAAAATGTAAATGTTGAAATTAATATTAATAAATGCACTAAGAGTAATAAATGCTTTACAAGTATTTTAATTGTTAACTAATTTAGTTAACTAACTAATGTTAACAAATAGAACCTTATTGTAAAGTGTAATCAGTATATCATTAGCAGTTTAATTTTTTTCACAGAAAAATGTATCACTCAGATGAGAGAAATGAAGCACGTGCCAGTGAACCATCAGTGTCCAGATGGTTAATTTGAAGGAAACTTATATGACGTCTATGACCTTTTGTTTGGATGGGTTTCCATAGGAGAAGTTTGTGAATAGATTATGGCCAGCGTGGGAAGGATCAGCAATAAACTTGACAGCCCCATTTACAGCTCTCTGGGTTTGCAAAGTGCAGTGAAGGATGGAAGATGACATCTAAACACTTTTTTTTGGCACACTTAATGCACTGTGTGGCAGCGGTGCATAAACGTATTGAAGGTGTTATTCCACTTTCAATAATGACTCGCAGAAGTGTAGGGATCATGCAATGTCAGATTAGTCTTAAAAGGAAAAAAGATTAGTCTATTGTTATTATTGTATGAAGGATACATGGAAGCAAAAGGGAAATGCAAAAGATTTGATGTCATCTTTATATGCAAAGAATAGTCACACTGATGTTATTGGACCAATAGATACATCCAGTTCCATTAATGCTAGACACTTCTTTGTAAGTCAGATGTGAGCTCCAGATGTTTCTATAAAGGTGCAGGACTGACGAATGACTAGAGAAATGTTATCAGCATGATGGTGTACAACTGTACCCTGGAAATCCAGAGTTCTCGCGAGAGCACAAGTTGAATTTGCTCAGCGAGTTACTCTGGCGTTGAGTAATGATGCTCATTAAATATGCCCTTGTAGCCGAGCTGCACCAATCACATCGGGTTATCTGATATAGGCGGGCCAGAGAGGAGCTAAAGATGACGACAGCGCTGTGACGTCGAGGTCATTAGTAAACATTGCAAGATGGCTATGGATGAACACCAGTTGTTTGAAACGGCTTTGGCCGCTACAATGAACGAGTTAGACTTGGCTTTTTATCTAAAAGAGGAACAGAAGACGGCGCTCGAATCGTTCCTTTGCAAGAAGGGCGTTTTTGCTGTTTTGCCGACCGGATACGGCAAGAGTCTAATCTACCAGTTAGCTCCGCTGGTAGCTAAGCGTATGGGGCTTGTTGTGATTGGTCGTAGTGTTATCCAATTGCGTGCAGTGAGATTTTCAAAGGCATGCTTGGTGCTGCCCCTCAAGCTGGCCGATTTTCATTAGTCGATGCCAGACCGTTAATCTTTCAGATTTGGGTGTGGATTTCCAGGCTAGTAAAACTGTACATTTCTTATTACCACCCACTGCTATACCAACGACGGAAATAAGCATAGCAAAATATGTGGGAGACCGTTGCTATAGTTGACTATATTGTATTGCAATAGGTAGCACTTCAATGTTAATACTGAATCAAAACCAGTTGGCATAGTTTGTCCTTAAAAAGGTTTAATACAGTAATGGCTCACGGTTACACTTGAAACAGTTACAAAATAGATGTATGAGATAAAAACATGTACCATTAATTGAACCCAGCATGTATGTGAAATGTTACCAGAGAGATAGAAAAAGAGAAAGTGAACAAGAGAGAAAGTGAGATTTAAGGCAGAGCTCAGGTAGAGAGCAAGAGCAAAGAGACAAAGAAAAGAGGGTCCAAGAAAAAGAGCCAAAGAAAAGAGACAGAGCAACAGTTACAATCTTATGCCTTGACCATAAAATCCTTTCCTTGACCATGTGACTAAAAACCAATTGTGAGACTATTAAACTGACCAATCAGATTACAGCTTCCACCATCGTATTAAAGGTACACACACCCCTGATGTACACATATGATGATCACTATCACCACCTCTCGTGCCTTTAGGAAATCCAAATGGCCATTTTGGGAAGAAAGATTGGGTTTGAAAAGGAAAGAAAATATCTCTCTATTTTCAACTCTACATGTACAAACTACCACCAAAAAAATGACCATCTGAGGAATGTTGCACATGGTTCCACACACTAAGGTTGCTGGCAGAGAATAATCAGTGTGTAATTCGCATTAAATCCTTGATGTCATGTTTCTTACAAAACATGTTTATATTACCGATATGCCCTTTTTGTTTGCCCACCAGGATTGCAAAACTAAATCTTTATTGGCCGTTGGAATTGCTTGGTATGTTTATATTAGACAAAGTTACCAATGTAGATATTGAGATGAAATACATAAAGTCTACTGTATGATATTTGATAAACAAATTTCTAAGGCCTCTAAATTATCACTGTGATCAAAACTTACCTTCTGTTGTGTGATTGACAGTTTATACTTCATTTAGCAAGTGAAAGGCCTTTTAGTATAATTCTACAAACCCGTGCTGTGTCTTTCTGCTCTGAGATCGCTCAAGCTTTTGGGGTGCATTTATTTGTACTTCTTCCAATCACTGTATTTCATTGCATTTTATGTTCAATGAAAACAATACAACATAATAAAAACTATACAGCGCTTTAACTAAGCATTTAAATATCATCTTACTAAGACATATAATTTGGAGAAATAGAGTGACAACTGATATTTATATCCATTCTATGTAACTGTTATACTGCTTTTCAGTGTTAACCGCATTCATTTTAGTTTGTGTAATTTCTAAAGATGATGTGGAATGGAGAATAAGTAGCACAAGATTTCAGATTTTGGTTTATGAGAAAATTAGAGAAAAGAGTCTTTGTTTTTGTATATACGTATGTATGATAATGTTAATGACCACTTGCAAACTGCAGCTGGATCAATCAAATATCTTTGTTGCATGTGTTTTCTTTCCTTATAAGATCAACCAAATACTGTACAAACTGCAACAAAACAAAGTAGGGAAGAATAAGGGTGGGCATTTCAGAACTTTTAAGTATAAAACATTTACCTATTAAAACAAATAGTTGATAATATATTCAAATAAAATACACAATATATGGCTAAAAGTTTTCCAATTAAGAGTTTAGCTCTTCCAGTGAAAACTATTCTAAATGCTACACCATAATATGACATTCTAAAGAATTGTGTGCTTCTTTGTTGCAGTTTTTTAAGGGAGGTCCTTTTCTGTTCCGGCATGATACAACAGCCCCTGGGCACAAAGCAAGGTCCACAAAGAAATAGTTTCCTGAGCCTGGTGTGGACGGACTTGACTGGTCTGCACAATCCCCTGCTGACACATTTGATATAAATTGGAACAGTGAGCCGGACCCCATCCCAGCATGCCTGACCTCACTGATGTACTGGTGTCTTGTTGGACATTTAATTTCAAAAGCATGGTAAAAAGCATGAATCCCTCCATTTGCTATAACAGGTTCTACTCTTCTGCAAAGCCTTCCACTACATCTCAGAATATGGATGCAGGGATTTGCTCCCATTTAGGCACAGAGTGAGGTCAAACATTGACTGGCTCTCAGTAGGTGTTCCCAAATTCCAAAGGTGTTTGATGGGGTTCATGTCTGGTCTTTGTGTGGGCCAGTCACAATCTTCCCCGCCAGACAGTAAACCCTTTTCTTTGGCCCTTGCTTTGTGCACAGGGAACGACATTGTATGGGATATAGATTTGTCATCACATAAATTATTTGAATAACCAAACCTATTAATTACATGGGAGTGTTTACATGTTTTGCAATAGTGTACGTTACTATAATAAGAATTATTATTAATTATATTAAAAGTTTAGCTCCCCTAAACAAAAATTATGCCGTCATTTACTCATCCTCATGTCGTTCCAAACCCGTAAGACTTTCGTTCATCTTCAGAACACAAATTAATATTTTTAATCAAATCTAAGCCAGTTCTGTACTCTCCATTGCCAGCTACGCAATTACCACTGTGACGCATCAAAAAGTTCATAAAAAGATTGTAAAACGAATCCATATGAATCGGGTGGTTTAGTCAAAATTTTCTCAGCCGATTCTGCTTCGCGCAAGAACAAACCTCATTGGATCTTGCTGAAGCTCAAGCGTGATGTGTAACACGAAAATGAACCTCATTGGTTCTTGCTGAAGCTCAAGCGTGATGCGTAACACGAAAATGAACCTCATTGGTTCTTGCTGAAGCTCAAACGTGCGGAGTAACAAGAGAATGAACCTCATTGGTTCTTGCTGAAGCTCAAACGTGCTGAGTAACAAGAGAACAAACCTCATTGGTTCTTGCTGAATCTCAAACGTGATGCGTAACACGAGAATGAACCTCATTGGTTCTTGCTGAAGCTCAAACGTGATGCGTAACACGAGAATGAACCTCATTGGTTCTTGCTGAAGCTCAAACGTGATGCGTAACACGAGAATGAACCTCATTGGTTCTTGCTGAATCTCAAACATGATGCGTAACACCAGAATGAACCTCATTGGTTCTTGCTGAATCTCAAACGTGATGCTTAACACGGGAATGAACCTCATTGGTTCTTGCTGAATCCCAAACGTGCTGCGTAACTCAAGAACAAACCTCATTGGTTCTTGCTGAATCTCAAGCTTGATGCGTAACACGAGAATGAACCTCATTGGTTCTTGCTGAATCTCAAACAAGATGCGTAACACGAGAATTAACCTCATTGGTTCTTGCTGAATCTCAAACGTGATGCGTAACACGAGAATGAACCTCATTGGTTCTTGCTGAATCTCAAACGTGCTGCGTAACACAAGAATGAACCTCATTGGTTCTTGCTGAATCTCAAACGTGATGCGTAACACGAGAATGAACCTCATTGGTTCTTGCTGAATCTCAAACGTGATGCGTAACAAGAGAATGAACCTCACTGGTTCTTGCTGAATCTCAAACGTGATGCGTAACACAAGAATGAACCTCATTGGTTCTTGTGGAAGCTGAAATGCTAGTTTTACGATCTCTTTATTAACTTTTTGAACCGTCAAAGTGTCAGTTGTGTAGCTGCCAATTGAGGTACAGAAATCTCTCTGATTTCATCAAAAAGATCTTAATTTGTGTTCCGAAGATGAACATAAGTCTTACTGGTTTGGAACAACATGAGGGTGAGTCATTAATGACAGAATTTTCATTTTTGGGTGAATTAACCCTTTAATAAATTAATAAATTATTATTATTATTATCAATAACATTTACATTTAAATATACATATATAATAATTATTACATTATGTTTTATTGCACTATTACATTACATAAGCAATGTACTGTAAAATGTGCATTAATTCAGTCTAAGAGTAAAACAGACTCTATGCCATCCTGACTTTAAAAAATAAATAAAATAAATAAGCCAGCATGGTTATGAGCAAGGTGTTATATTCTTTAAACTAAAATTACCTGGGGGCCACAGGCAGGTGTTCTTAGTTAATTGGCCAGTTCAACAATTACAACAAATACAAGTGTTTGTGCAACCATGAATTATACAGTTACTGGTCGTGATATACAGTTATTGAGGAATGGGCAGAACTTTTCAGTGTTGAGCAACTCATCTTACTATCCTACCTTGCACTGCTCTGCATGTTCTGCACGGACGGGCAATATAAAGTGGCTGGAGTAGCTGCAGTCGAAAATAGAAAGGAGGTGTCCGTCAACTGAAAGCTCCTCGCAGCAATAAACGCTCCCAATATAAACACCTCAGTTGATTATAATGGGAGAGATCTGCACATATTCAGGGTAGAAGTAAACTTTTTTAAAGGCACAATAACTTCTATAGACTACTGTTTAACAATATGTATGAGAATTATAGGCTTACAAATTGAAATGCAGAAAGTGAAAACCAGATTTAAGTAAATATTTGAAGGGCTGGGTGTTTGAAACCCCTACTTACAGGGAGGTCATGCACGGTCAGGAATTGCTCATAAGACATTACATTACCAAGCTCATTAAATATTCAAGGGATGCCATTTATATTCCTTTTAAACTACAATGGGGGGAAAAAAAGGATCTTGGTCCGTGAATGAACAACCGGGTCTCAGTGCAATTGAAATCAATCTCAGTATGCAATAGAAGCAAGTAAATTCAGTATTCATAGATTTAATAAGGATTTGTGAAGATTTGTACATCTGTAAATATTATGTTATTATGTCTGTATTGTATGTTTTAGTTTCTATGCAAACGTAAGTCAATTTGTGTTTGGTAGAAGCACTCTTTAGGTCAGATACATAGAAATTCTCATGAGATCCCATTGTAGTAAATTATTCTGTAAGAGTGCCTTGTTAGTGAAAAACTGGATGAAGCAAAAAAAATGCTGATGAAACATGAATAATGCAGTTATTAGATATATTTTATAATAATTACACAATTTTTTTAAAAATATATAACAGATTATGCCTGACTAGAGAAAAATGCAGTTGTCATCCCTTTTGCCAAATAGAAAAAATTCAACACCCATAATGCACTGGGCATGTTGCCGTTCAAGGCCACTCCCACCAGTCTGCTCCTATTGGATAGGCTTGATCAGAGTCAAATACTGCTTTGCTTGATTAGGAAATACTTCTTAGCAAACTTTTAGTTATCATGGTGTCGACATGTATTGTTCCCGAGTGTAAGAATTCAGAGTAAACGTTTAGCGGGAATGAGTTACTTTGTGTTTCCAGTGAAGGATTCAGTGCGTTGTAGTCAGAGGCTAAAGGCTGCAAAGAGTCATAAATACGGAGAGAACGTTGTGACAGAAAATCTGATCAACCTCGGTGTTTGTAGTCAGCATTTCAAACTGGATGACCACGAACAGTGTTTAAAGCTACACTGTAAGATTTTCTCCCATCTAGCGGTGAAATTGTATATGACTACCAACTGAATATTACTTTCTAGCCCCTCCCATTCCGAGGGTGTTTTAACTCTGTATTACCGGCTACCCCAGCATTATCAAATTAGGCTACATTGTGTACAAAAGTAAAAGCAATGAAATAAAACTAAAATTTACAGTCCCCTTTGATATAGCCTACAAATGGCGCCAGTAAAACTATGCATCGCCTGTGATCCGTCACAGCACACAGATTTATGTTACAAGGTAAACAATCCCTTTTAAGACAAATAATCGTGTTTCTGTTTGAATTAAGGTTATTTTTCTTACCCCATGGACAGATAATTCACTTAATTTTGATTAATTCCCCCGGAAAACGAGACATAATATCTTATCTAATTTTACTCATCAAGTAAATGCATCTTGATTTAAGATTTTTTTTAAATTTGGACTAGAAACCAGACAAAAATACTAAGTAAGAAAAGCATTTTTTGCAGTGTAGCGTTATGCACAAC
Organism: Leuciscus idus; assembly: GCA_021554675.1. Classification (NCBI taxonomy): domain Eukaryota; kingdom Metazoa; phylum Chordata; class Actinopteri; order Cypriniformes; family Leuciscidae; genus Leuciscus; species Leuciscus idus. Next base: position 5,019,576 of record CM038636.1, on the reverse strand, counting down.
CATGTTATAGTTAGCCAAGCAACTATAAAACTTTGAATTTACACGGCTGAATTACCTGTCGAGAAGAAAGCAGGCAACTTCGGCATTCCCTTTTAAAATCCTTGCTCCTCATGAGCTCTTTCCATCTTGGAAAAGCCACTCCAATATTGACTTTGGTCTTGCCGCCTGTCGCGTTGTCGTTTTAATTCTCTTTTTCGCTTCCTTGGTGACTCTGTTACATGTCCTCGAGAATAGGCTTGATCCTCCATCTTCAACAGGCTTTCAGATCTGCCGGCAGTCGCGAGTAATCTCCCCCTCGCATTCGTCACGGTGCCACTGAGTGTAAAAGCGCGAAAGGCGAAGCTTGAATTTCCAGGTATGTCCCTCTTTGGCTAATGTATTTTCAAGATGGAGGCGCAACATGGCTGCCGGCATTCGAGCGACTCGCTCGTATTTATTCTGAATGGCAGATTCTACGCTTATGAGAATACTTGATTAGTTGGTGGAAGTAATTACACATGAATGAGCACATGTAATTTTGAAAGAACAAAGTGTTTTTTGCTAAGAATCAACTTAAAAAATTACGCAGTGTTGCTTTAAGGAAAAACTGAAAGAAACTGCCCGTCCATACAGGGGAAGAAAGCTTTGTCATAATGTTCCATTTTTACCATAATGCTGTTCAAAGAGTAGACAAAATACTTCAACATTTTCAGTGATAAACCTGCTGTTACAATATCTAACATATCCTGTGTCAGAACAGCGTGTGACGCTCCGTATGATTTAACCAGCTGAATCTCCTTTCAGAGGAAAAGAGGCTGCTAGAAAGAAGAAAATAGAACTTCTGCCAGGCATAAAATGAAAGTTGAATGAGGTCTAACCAATTTGGTTTGATGTCAGTTCTCAGGTTTCCCCTCTGGCTGTAACCTGTTAGTCCTATAGTAAATAAAGAATATGGGTCTTTTCACTAAAAACCTAAGAGGCTCAGAATCACTTTAATGATCTTTGACCGTGGATTACCTCATTAATTCTGTGTCAGTAACAGAGCATTACTTGAGAATTCACTGAACAGCTGATTCACCAAAAAGAATTATGCAAATCAAGTGATCTTGCAATTAGGCTAAATATGGTAGTAATTAGTGTTAATTCTAGCATGTAAATCATTCCACCCAACAGCAAGGCAAGCTAAAGCATGTAAAGCAATGGTTACAACAGGGGTACACCATATTCAGAGTTACTCTGAATAAATCAGTACACACAATGGGAAAATGTTCAATGTTTCAGAATTAACTGTGAGGTAGTGCCTTTGATAACAAAGTTCAGGATAATTGGTGGCAGGGCTGAGGGTAATATGCAAACAGAGCTTTCTCCAAATGTAAACCTTAAAAATGAAATACAATAGTCACACCAGGCTCATTGGAAATATGTGATATAAACCTGAAAGAGTTTTGCCTTGGTACATTTCACTGCACTTTTCCCGAGCGCTCTGCATTGAGTGCGATGGTGAACTAGCAAGTAAGTTTCCTATGTCAGAAAAGCCATAGATATAGAATTAGTTTACAAATCATGCACTATTATGTTAAAAGTTGAGTTGTGCAAGGAACTGCATGAAAATACGTTTTTATTAACCGATAATCTGCCCCTGTGATCATAATTTGTGTGAAAAGGGGAAACATTTTGTTGCTGTTTTACTGACTCTGTTGTTCATTTGAGCTGGAAATTGCAGTGAAATGTATTTATAGGTGTTTGTATGTATATGTAAATGTAAATGTATCTAAATGTAGACTAGACTTATGTAATTCCAATGAGCCTGGGTTGACAATATCATGTATATATGGTCTGACAGCTATTATGCATAAAGTATAAGACACAAAACTCAAATTCCATGGGCTTTTTACAAAATGCATGTTGAATCTGATACACTTGTGTTACCACTATTGCATAATACCCGGATCCCTGACCATACTTTGCCTTAGCTCACCCCTAAGCAGTGCTTCAGAAAATGGAGAGGATCATACGTCCTCTAAAAGTGATTTAAGATGTTGATGAAAGTTGAAAAGGGTACGTACTGCAAGCCATTTCAATCCATTTAGGTCTTCAAACTGAACAATCAGGATATTGCTCAAATGACGATGGCCTACTTAAACAGGCTCTAGAGAAATGAACAATGAGGAGGCTCTTCAAGGAAACAGCTGAAGGTGAAAGCGTGCATGAGGTTTAAAGCATGAGTGAGATTTAAATGAAAGCCTTATCAACCCTCCTCTAAAGTCATCGAAAATGAATTTATGATTTGAAGTTTGAAATTGTAACATAACATGATGGGGGGAACGATGGATATTCTGTTAGAATACCTCTCGCTTTATTTCTAACTGAGAAACACAGAATATGGATGTGAACAAGGAATGCCAGGTTTCTATCTGCTGTAAAGCTGTAACGTTGGTACCTTTTGAATTTTAAGATCATTTATTGAAAGCAATCAAAAATAATCATTGCAAAGAAACTGCTTTAAGGGTGTTGACTGTTATCTCAATGGGGCTTATTAGTTGTAAATCTTATTCCCTATTCTTAACCTTATTTGATCAAAGAGTTTTTATATGTGTACATAATAAAACATTTCTAAAATAATGTGATGGAAAATAACTATTTTGAGAAACCCTGGTCTATTGCAACCACAGCATAACGCGCATGTTAACTACATTAAAAATTACTAATTAATTAAAACTTTAAATTAATCACTATTATTAAAATAATTTCACTACCTTTGTTTGCTTTTAATAAAATGAATTCAATGCCAACAGAATAAGATGTAAATGTAAAAACTCAAATAGTAGCACAAGGTGCAACAATGCAGAGATCATGGGTTCATTTCCCAGGAAATGAACATCATAAAACCTATACTTTGAAAGCAATGTAATTCACTTTGGATAAAAGCATCTGCCAAATGCATTAATGAAATATAAAGGAAACAAAGTTTTACTGTGTGTGGTCTTATTTTTCTAGTTCCACTGATTTTCATGACAACGGCAAAGTTTATGGCAGCCGCACATGAGAGCTCCAGGGCAGAACAAATCCACCACTGCAAATGAGTGAGTACAACTGGATTCCATGGAAGCATTCTGCTATATTGTATCTGCTATATTGTCTCTGCTATATTGTCTCTGCTATATTGTATCTGCTATATTGTCTCTGCTATATTGTCTCTGCTATATTGTCTCTGCTATGTTGTCTCTGCTATATTGTCTCTGCTATGTTGTCTCTGCCATATTGTATCTGCTATATTGTATCTGCTATATTGTCTCTGCTATGTTGTCTCTGCCATATTGTCTCTGCCATATTGTATCTGCTATATTGGTGGGCTGAAAGAAAACGGGCTCTGTATATCGCTGATGAGCATGACACACTCGAGGACAGGGGTGACCCTCAAGATCAACTTCCCTGCAGAGTTTAGCTCCAACCCTAATCAAACACTCCTGAACAAAATAATCAAGGTCTTCAGGTTTACTACGTTGTGTCTGAAATATAATACTTCCCTACTATACTGTATAGTATACAGTACTACGCCAACAGAGTAGCATGTCCGAATCTGTATAGTATTCGAAAAACAGTAGGCGAAAGTACCTGGATGATCTACTACTTCTGACGAGATTCTGAAGTGCGCATTCAATGGACAATTTACCTTGAGGTCAAGGGAGAGGAGTTGAGAAGAGCAGTGAAGTGCCATTCTCCATCACACCAAAAAGTTGAGGTGGGTCGGTGGGTTGGTTTGGGGGTTTAGCTTATTTATTGGAACATTATTTATTGAAACATAACTGTTTTGCATGGAGACTCTACTGACTGTAGTGGTTAGTGTTAAACAGAGTGTGGGATGAACATTCACTAGGAGATGGAAAAAAAACTGTTTATGTCAGGTTCCAATAAATTTCTCTGGGACACACATTCAACAGACATACGCATGCACCATTGAAAAGAAACATCAGAAGTCTTATTTATTGGAACATTATTTACTACATTATTTATTGAAACATAACAGTTTCAATAAATAAGCTAAAGTAAACCAAAAAAAAAAAGTATTGTATTTACTTGGGAATGTTGTACCCAACAATATGCAGATATATAAGACCATAACAACTAAAAACTTGATTATTTGCAGCTGTGTACAATTATTTTCCATGGAACAAATTAATTAATTATACAAGCTCATAGCTATTGGTAAGAAATAAGAATTATTTTATTTAAAATTGTTATGCTTAAATTAATATATTCTGACAGTGAGCCTTGATAACCACAGGCTACTCACTCCCACTGTATAAACACAGGTCAAAAACTATACACACCTTCACAACAAAACTGCCATAATTCCATAACAAAAATTAATTATATATTCCTCTACCCATCTAATAAATCTAATGCAATATAAATGACTATAACATATTCAATATAAATATTCCACATTTCTGCCCAAACCATGGTAAATTACTATAGTACATTCATTGTAAATGTTTGTAAGGGTGGTGATTAGGGGATTTAAAGTCTTCTAATTTCGTTCATGGAACAAAGTTTCTCCTGCTTTCCTCATTAGTCTTGTTGGGAATGTTGAGGCTGTTTCATCCGATTTAATACTAGTTAAATCATCGAGTGATTTGTGGTTTGTAACAGAGAGGCTGTCTGTCTGAATCGGAGCGCGTATCAAACTAAATTAGCCACACCGCCAGGAAAAGAGGAGCAGGGAGGTTGGTGCCGTCGGGCCGGATGGAGATGATTGGCGGGCCGGTTGAATAGCCCTGCAGTAGCTTATGTGCAGGGCCTAAAATAAACCCTCGCAGAGTGGCAAATGCGAGTAAAAAATCGACGTTGAAGAGTATATGAAACGGTTTCAATCGACAGTTGGCCGGTAATATTTTTGTGAATTCTAACAATGCAATGTTGTGAGAACATGAATTTAAACAAATGTGAACGACGCTCCGGACAGTTGGCAGGCCAGTGCTGCATCATCACAAAAGCCTTGGTAATTTAAATATTCAAGCTCAAGAAGATGCAAAAGGAAACTCAATTCATTACTCGAGCGCTGTGTTGGAAGTTTTGTGTATGTACGCCCAGAAAGCCGTGTCTCAGACTGAATTGAGCTCTCTTTCACATCTTCTTGCGTTTGAACGGACAGATTTACATGCCTGTCTCAGCGAGTATCCTAGTAAACATAGTTGATGATGGCTTAAGTGAGCATGTACAGAAGAGAAAGATGTGTACCTGTATCAGTGCATTGGATTAGGGGCAAGATTTACTAAACAGGGCAAATTAGGGTGAGAATGCAATCCCATAAAAGCGCAGAAGGGAGTGGAAAGTTCTGCGCGTGATCTACTGACGACGGTCAAATAAAAAAACACAGACCCAGCCGGATAATTTCCATGATGACCAACGCCATCTACCAAGAGCAGAGCAAATTAGCGACTACAAAGATCTCACATGCTCACACTCTAGAACTACAATACACAAGAAAAAAAATCCAGTTTCTGGAAATCGAAAATAATGTGCATTACTTATTTTAAAAAGTAACTCATATTTTGTAGTAAAATGAAAAAGTATATATTTTTTTTTATTTACTTAAAAGTATCTGATTACATAACACATATGTTACTTGTAACACACTGCGCAAACACGGCTTGCTATTTTTTACTCTTTTTTTTTTTTTTTTTTTTACTCCCAGGAACCGGAAACCCTCTTGCAATTTGTCAGCAGGAAAGGCTAACTGTCAGCCAGTGATGGATTTATCTGTTTTGCATGGAGACTCTACTGACTGTAGTGGTTAGTGTTCAACAGAGTGTGGGATGAACATTCACTAGGAGATGGAAAAAAACTGTTTTATGTCAGGTTCCAATAAATTTCTCTGGGACACACATTCAACAGACATACGCATGCACCATTGAAAAGAAACATCAGAAGTCTTTAACATCTCAATTGCAGATAACAGATTACATTGAAAGCACATTGGTACATTGCTTAGGTCACTTACATTTCTCTTTTTTAGTTACAATAAAAAAGACCACAGAAGTCTTGAATCCAATATGAATCCACTATCTCTCATCAAAGTCTTCCAAAACCAAATTAAACTAGTTTTTTTTTTTTTTTTTTTTTTTTTTTTTTTAAGTAGTTTAAAAGATGTTTAAAGTAGATGCTAGAGTGGTTGCTGGGGTGTTGCTATGCAGTTGCTAAGGTATTCTGGGTGGCTCTAGGTTGTTGCTGTGCAGTTGCTATTGTGTTCTGGGTGGTTGCTACTGTAAATTCGGTATGCCATTAATAAGGTTTCTGGGTGGTTGCTAGGGTGTTGTTATGTGGTAACTAGAATGTTCTGCGTGGTTGCTATGTGACTGCTATAGGCAGAGGTGTAAAGTCCAGGTTCAGAAAGTAAAAGTCCAATCACCTGGATTTGCTAATTAGCACAGTTTTTTCAGCCAGGAGATATAACTAATTAGTGAAATCAGCTGGCTGAGTTCATGGGTGGACTAAACATATGGCAGGACTTTTACTTTCTGACCCCTGGACTTTACACCTTTGGCTATAGGGTGTTGCTTTGCAGTTACCAGGGTATTCTGGGTGGTTGCTATGGTGTTCCTATGCATTGCTAGGTTGTTCTGGGGTGCATTTCCCATACAACGACGTAACTCACTGCATATCTACCATAGTATGATGCATCGTTGAAGAAATCAACAAGCTAGTCACGACTGTTTCCCAAAACCGTATTGTCGCAAAATGGTTGTTCAACCACTTTGGTTAATGATGTCACGCACGTGGTGGAGTAAATTACATTTAATGAATCTGTTTGAGATCTAATTAATGCTAGATGTTTTGCTATAAATTATGGACATGGCATCTGAGGACTATTTCTAATTTTTTCTCAGTTATTTTGCTTTATTTCCAGATTCAGTCATAGGCTCGTTCTTATACGTACTAGAGGACGTACACACATGCACACTATTCAAAAACGACGCTTTACATCTCTTGACAAACTAAAAGACGTACTGAGTGTCAGCTTGCTTATTTTGCGCAAGATAAGGATTTATTGAGTCTATACGTGTCATGAAAACAAGAAACTCTGCTTCTAACCACATGTTGAGATCTGTCGTTCCAACCACAACTTTGCAATGCTGTTTGCGAATGTTCATTTGAACTATGGTTTTGGGGAAACACCGACTCATTAAACTGATAACGACAAAACTTGAGACCATAATTGGCTAACGATGCTTTTGGGAAACGTACCCCTGGATGGTAGCTAGGTGGTTGCAAGGGTATTCTGTGTTGTTGCTACTGTTTTGCTATATGGTTGATGCAGTGTTCTGGTTTGTTGCTAGGTGGTTGCTATGTAGTTCTGACTGGTTGATATCATTTTGCAAGATGGTTACCCAATTAAATGAGCTATGCACATAAATGTAATAGGATTAAACCTATTTTGTACACCAACAATCTTATTTGTTTCTATTGTGTGTCTTAGGAAAAACATTCATAGGCAAAGTTCATACTTAAAACAATAACTAACTCTATTAAGTCTCCCGAGCTATGAAATAGCAATCTCTCAGCTATAAAATTTAACTCTCAGGCTCGGCAGCTGCTGACTATATTCCCTTGAGTGCGTCTCTAACACTTTTACCCAAAGGAACTAAGCAAAGTATCCACTGTTTAGTTCCCACGGAATGCAAATTCTGAAATACACTTTGCTGAGGCAATTTCAGGTCCACAGAAGATATATTCAAGGTTAATGCTGAGTAAAGAACCTCTATGTTCACATTCTGCATTCATTCGATTGTTGCATTGTGCTCCCATGCGATAAGCACCCAAGTGTCCAAGATGCTAATGCTTAAAAGTAAGGATCTGCCATAGTAATACACCTCCCACTAACCTCATCCAGACAGCCATTAGCAGGTCATTCACTCATGGACAATATCCCACAGTTTATGAAGCTCGAAGGATTGTGTGTGGTGTGATTGCGTCTGGATGTGGTGGGGTTAAAGTGTTGGCAGCACATTTGCATGCAATGTTGAGTCTTTTCAGGTCTTTCTTCCTGTTCAAACACATTCACTCTTAAATTATTCAGCTACATTTTCACATTTTAAAAGATGACCAGTCATATATAAATGAGGCAGCAATAGGTTAGAATAGATTAGCCAGAGAATGATTATTTAAATCGCCCATCCATCTACATTCTAGTTTAAGTATGAAACAATGATGTTTTGGCATATGAAAAGATCCGCTCACTATTTATGAAGTAGAATATAGTTGAACGGGGATAAATTATCTGCTGTCTAGCTGAGAACTGCACTGCATTGTGGGTGTAATTAAGAGAGGCCCATTTCTCATTCTGCCTTGAAAAAAAACAGTGCAGTTTAAAAATGAAAGATTATAAGTACCAACTGAGTGTAATCATCATAATCCTCAATTATATGCACTTTTTTTTATAGAATTGTTGCGTAACATTTGTTCATTAGTACTGTGCTGTCATCCTGGAGAAGCTGTGTTTTACTGCAATGCAATCATTGATTACTAATGGACTTGAGTCAGCTCATTACTGTATGAACAATTCTGTTCTTCATTGAAGATACTCAGTCTGAAGAATGTTAGCAAGCTACTGGAAGCAACGAAGGCCGCACATACATTACATGGTTCAAGAGACCCAATTCCGATTCTTCCTCCCATGTGGCACAGATCGGATATGACCCAGGAACGTGTAAGCAGGAAAAAAGCACATGGATTCCGATATTCTAAGTGTCAGGCCTCATTCATATGTGGAAATAAATCTGATATGAATTAGATGCGTGCATTTGCGTCTGCCAAGTAAGCATACAGATTGGATATTCCTCTGTCAATGTGAGTCGTACGTCATTGAAAAAGTGACGGTGGCGAATTACGTGGGCTCAAATGGACACCACCCGAGATCACATGACTCTTTTGAATGGAGCAATGGAGGACGAAGGCTTCACCCAATGTTTTGCTGACCTGTAAAGAAAGCGAAAGCTTGTATTATCTTGTGTGCCTCCTTTGCAAATCATGCCTTTCATTTCCTTTTCGGCCTTAACTTTCCCAGGTCAGTACATATACCTTGGGTTGTTACACCAAGTGTATAGTGGAAATGGAGATATCGGATATGGGCCACTTTTATAAGAAGATGAAAGCTGGTCGACAAAAAAATATATAGCCAACCAATCAGAACCAGGCTTCAAGACCTGCAGTGTAAATGCAGCCAATGTGTATGAGTGTGTTTGTAGTGTAATGAAGAAGTAGGTTGAGAGGATTCCATTCACGTGGGTTTATTAAAGGGGTCATATAATGCCATTTTTGTACAAGCTAATATGATTCATTAGGGTCTAAATTAAAAGTTTGAAATATACCTTAATTAAAAAATGTCATTAGTATTGTAAGAAAAACACTCACTTTTCCTGGTCAAAAACAGCTCTGTTTTCAGCACGCCGTTTAAGTGCATGTGTCTTTAAATGATAATGAGCTTTGCTCACCCCGCCCCCTCTGTTCTGTGCGTACACCGTTTGCAGAGCCATATAGAGAGATATATTATGGCTCTGACCGTTTGTAACACAATAACCATAACGCGTTGTTCATTATAAACGTGGGATTATGAATTATATTGAGAACGTCGTACATAGAAAACATGCCGTAATGTACCCTGAGTGTAAAAATAGCCGCATTCATCGTGAAGCGTGCAAGCGATTTGCAAAGATTAATATAAATAGTAATATAAAGGTTAATAAAATGTTACACTCACTTCTTCTTCTGGAGGTGCAGCAGGAACACGAATAGTTGGTACCGATCCTTCTTTGAGGAGCAGCTTCTTAGCAAAACCAGCTTTATACTGACCCTCGTTTATAAAGCAGTCTGGTGTGTGAAATGATTCGCGCAAACATGAAAGCATTGAAGTTGATCGTGGGGAATATTCCCTTCGAATGAAAATGACTGCTGTGTTCGTTATTACACCCAAGAACAGAACACCACAATCGCTTAGACGCCATTCTGCTCATAGACAGTGCTCCGCGCGGACTTTGATTGACAGCTCGCTCACGAGCGAGGGCGGGTCTGTGTTGAAACGCTGCTGTCAATCAACAATCGTGGGAGCGGCGTCGATTTTGTGACGTCACAAAATCGAACGGCTTGATTTGAGATGGGGGAAAACATATAAGGAGATTTATAAAAAAAACACTGGATAGATTTTTATCATTTTATGATGGTTGTGTACAGGCACTGCCAACACACATTTCAGCACAATCAACTTGTAAAAGTGCATGTACCATTATATGATCTGAGAAAGTAATCCAAATAAAAATCATTAATCGTAGTCGAGACACAGGCTTTGGTTGAAACACAAACAAATCGGACCAAATTGGCAAACAAATCCAAGAGATAATCCAAAAATGAAAGTCAAGAAAAAAAGAGCAAACATCATAGCAGAAAGTCTAAACAATGGCATGAAAGAAACACTTGCAGTGAAACTGGCAAACCTTCGCAACATGAAACATGGCTTATATAGTACATGGTGAAAAGGAAATGACAACACAGAAACTGATGTGGCAGGAACAGAAAGTGACACCGTTCAAAATTCAGGTGAGGGCTCCCTCTGGTGGATGGAGGCCTGTTCAAACTAAGCCCGCAAAACATTGTTCTTTGTCTCTGTTTAAGGGAGTGCATTCACCCTTTGTTATTCTTTTGTTCTATATATACACTCACCGGCCACTTTATTAGGTAAACCTGTTCAACTGTAGCCTGACTACGTCAGACTTCGTACTTCCGCTCAATTTCATTTCGCTTCTGTACTCAGTCTGAGACAGCATCATAGCTTTCCGTTTTCCTCCGGCCTGAAAACAGCCGGGCCAATCAACGAACAGAGGGCGGGCTGAGAGCCGTGACGTAGACGCTGATTGTACCGTGGATGCATAGATTTACTTCACATAATCTGCAAAAGTCGTTCACAGCCATGTTCACTCCGGTGTTTCGCTCGATGGTTTTTGTTTTCGCATCATACGTGTGTTTACAGTGGAAGTTAGATGCGGCTGAGCATGCGCATAACACATGTCATAACCAAACGTTATGTGATTGGCTTACGGGTAACCAATGATTTTAAACTTCAGACAAGCGCCCCCCCGCGAGAGAGAAAACACTTCTCTATTATGCCATTCCAGACTCTGTCTACGAAGCAAAGCGAAGTAGCAGAGTTTGGTATTACCAGGCTAGTTCAACTGCATGTTAACGCAAATATCTAATCAGCCAATCACATGGCAGGAAAGCGATGCATTATTTAGACATGTATGGTCAAGATGACCTGCTATATTTGAGAATATAATTAAGTAACTAAGGTATAAAATTATTTTGCTATTATTATTATTTATTTTTTACTTTTTTTAGTAAGAGTACAAACATGTGTAAGTACTGATCTTTTATACTCCAAGTATTAGATAATGATTGGTTAGATCAAAACATAATGGGTGACGTAACATTTGAGTCTTCCTGGCAGAACTTACCCTAGAGCTTTCATTTCTGTGGGTGAAAATGCCTTGTTAATGCCAGAGGTCAGAGGAGAATGAGCAGACTGGTTCACCTGATAGAAAGGCAACAGTAACTCAAACAACCACTCGTTACAAACCAAAGTCTGCAGAAGAGCATCTCTGATGCAAAACACCTCGCACTTTGAAGTTCTGCTACAGCAGAAGAAGACTAAAAGGTGATTTACTGGCCGTAGTGTTCATTTCAACTGGTCAGTGGACACTCAAGTGAATTTATGTATAAATGTTTTTTGAGTTCTGTAAAGATGTAGGTAGAGGCATGTTTTTCTGAGTCTATGTAAAGAAATGGGCCTCATTTTATCACTTCATTATTTTAAATTTGGAGTGAAAAATGACCAAGTATATGTTTTTGACAAGTTTTGTGAAAATCATCCTTTAACTCTAATGTTAAAGGGTAACTCTCGCCAAAATGCAACCTAGGCTCTATTCCATTAGAATGGAAATGGCACTTTTAAGTTTGACCGTATTTTCGTTTTAGGTTAAAATGCCTTGTGAATGGGAGTGAATGGGGCACTTTTATGATGGTGTTTTAAAAATAGTGATTTTTGATTCTAAGAAGGCTCGACACACCATGAAACTTTGCTGGAAGTCTCACCAGGGGACTCTACACATGAACTCCAGCATTGAGAAGATTGTTTGTGTACACAGAGTTTACTAAAAATAAAGGTTTTGAACAACTCACTGTGTTAAAATAGTCGATCTCCGAATGCGAATGATTTGACTCTGAATTTTAGTATTGCTTCTTATATGAGAATCCTTTTTCAAATACAAGGTCAATATTGATTTTCACTAATGAGAAAACAAAAAATTATCCGTGAATTTATATTGAACTAAGCTTTAGGAGCTCTCCATCTTTACTCTCCTCCCTGTTACGGAGATCAACTATTTTTGACTGACAAAATGCCGGCGAACGGAAACACAGTGTGAGTTGTTCAAAATCTTTCTTTCTAGTAAACTCTTTGTACACAAACAATGTTCTCAATGCTGGAGTTCATGTGTAGAGCCCCTGGTGATACTTCGAGCAAAGTTTCATGTTGTGTCGAGCCTTCTTAGTGTTTTAAAAATAGCGATTTTTGATGTTATCATAAAAGTGCCCCATTCACTCCCATTCACAAGACATTAAAGGTGAACTAAGTAACTTTTTTTACCTTAACTGAACAGCTTCGGAGTCATTGGAATGGTTATATTACTTATTTCGGGTTGAATGGTGGTCGTTTCGCACCCCCCTGGTGCCCGTGAGAGGAAAATACGCACTTGCAACTTTGAGCCGGCGGGCCGCCGGCCGCTGCGTCAGGAAGTCTCGCGTGATATCAGGTCTCGCGATGTAAACAATTGCTTTACGGCCAAAAGAAATCTGCTAAAATGCTGTCATTATTGCGCTCCCTCACGCTGTCCGAACCCGAATGAAGAAGACGTTTTAAAGAACGTCCCATCTGCTTTGATGTCGTTGATCTATAGCCTCTGGTGTCTGAGAATAAACAACGAGTTTTTACAACAGTGTTGTCAAATATCTATTCCGAAGCTGTGGGGGGAGCTCTAGAGAGAAACCTGCGAGCAAAAAGCGAGAATACAGCGAAGAAGTCCCGAAGCTACTGAGTGCTGCTTTAAACTTAAAAGTGGCGTTTCCAGTCTAATTATGCTTTTAAATGAAAATTTGCCTCGAGTAGATTAACAAAAAGACCCTAGGTCTTTTTTACTCTCTCATTTTGGTGAGAGTTACCCTTTAAGGTTAGATCTGCTTGGTTTGTAATAGGAAAAGTTAGCCCTTCATGATACGGTTATTTCCTTATAGTGGTGGTCGGCTGAATAGGATTACATTCTATTACAGTCAGCATAGGATATACAGTCAGCCTCAGTTATTACATACAGCATCCAGCCTTGGCTCTAAATATGAAGAATTCTCTTTTCAGATGGTCACTCACTATGATGAGACATGCTGAACATTCGAATGCCTCTGTGGTAAATTAATGCTCATCACATTAAACTAATATGTGGCCCCAACGGGGGAGTAGTCTACCAGCACAGCTGTCTCATACCTGAGCTTAGCACCCAGGAAAATTTCCACTGACTAAGAGGAACAGCATGACATTTAAAGATGAAAGCACCGTTAACCCCACCTTACTGAGATGGTACAGACGGTTATCTAACGTATCAACCATTTGGCTATCTAGCAGTAAAGCACTGACAGACATACCACATGCTCAAAATGGTTGGTACATTAGATAACTGTCTGTACCATCTCAGTAAGGTGGGGTTAACGGTGCTTTCATCTTTAAATGTCATGCTGAGATATAAAGTCAGAATTGTGTGATATAAACTCACAATTGCGAGTTATGAAGTCAAAATGACTTTCTGACTTTTTTTCTCACAATTGCGAGTTTACATCTAACAATTCTGACTTTATTCCTCACAATTCTGACTTAATAACATGCAATTGCAACTTTATATCATGCAATTCTGACTTTATAACCCGCAATTGCGACTTTATATCACGCAATTCTGAGAAAAAAAGGCAGAATTGTGAGATGTAAACTTACAATTGTGAGGAAAAAAGTCAGAATTATGAGATTAAAAAGTCGCAATTAACTTTTTTATTTTTTATTCAGAGCCGGAAATAAGCTTCCATAGGGAAGAGATCCACGAGAACTGTATAGTTAAATGTCACTTCAACACAGTAGTGTTCAAGTAAAGTTGAAGGTGCTCTGTGTGCAGCCATAAATAAATGAATAAATATAATATGGAAAATGAAGGCAATTATGTCATTTTAACATCTCTTTTTCTAACTGTCTAAAGTTGAGAAAAATAATAAAAATAGCAAACTAACTATTTTTTTCTAAGATGATAACTGGATAACGAACATCACTTAAGTGATGGCATGTGACTTTTTCTGTAGTTAAACATGTATCTTGGGATAATGTCTGCCGTTAATATCCTATTCCAAAAATAGCCTGAGTGTACTGTTACATGTGTCAGATGTACAGTGTGTTCAATGTTATGGACTCTTATTTTGATATTCTGGTTGGTGTCCTTTAGTTCCTGTTTCCCTCCACTGTTTAGTTGTGGTTTCCTTGGTTACTGATTATGTCCTCATTTGTTTACATGGTTATGTGTGTAAAGCACATATAACACAATATAAATATATATTATCATTATTATTATTATTATTATTACAACCTGTGTATCATTTGGTTTGAAATTCACCTGTCACGGGTATGCATAAACAAATTTCATACATGTACACACACACAAAATCTTTGAAAAATATTTTAGTTTGTACTTTGCGTAACTGTTTGGATCATGTTAATGCTGTGTAATGTTGTTTCAAGCACAGATGGATAGCAAGAGTTTTTATTGTTCAATGTATCAGCTAAAGATTTTTCAGATAAATGCTACTGAGAGTGAATAGGCCATTGATTAGCTGAAGTGCTAAAGCCTTGTCTCAACACTTCTTGAAAGAGCTTCAGTGAAAACCTAACGACTGCACAGTGTAAGTAACCAAACATTCATGATGAAGACATAATTAAAGCTTTCACCTTGTTAATGTGTACTAATTGGATGCCATTGAAAGAAGAAACTATTAGGGCTATAAGATATTTTTTTTCATGCATATTAATGGTTGGAAAATTCGTCCTCCATATATACGGAAAATACGGATTCACTCTGAAAAGATGCATTCACCAACTCATCTGATCCCAGCATATGCATTTATTAACTGAACGCTCATTTTCTTATTAGCATGTTTTGTCAAATTCATGAAGTAGTCCTTCTGCCACATGGAAAGTTGTTTTTCTTCAGAGCATTGGGTTTTTTCTCACTCCTTTCCAACCGTTCTCAGCCGCCCTTATTAGACCACACAGTTGCCATGGAGATGGCACAGTCTGCCCACTTTCGCTTTGCGTCTTGGATGGCTTGCTGCTTCAGTAATCCAGTAACAGCACATGACACCATTCTGTCTGAACCAAGCCAAAGACATTCAGTTAAGAGTCATTGCACTAATGAATAGCTCATTGCTCGGATCAGGATGTAAGGAATGCTCAAAACTTGCACAAAACCGCTGCCAACATCCCTTAATTTCTTCCTTGCTGTCCCCAAGGCCCATATGGCTTGGATCACGATAGGGACATCAGAGGTATTGTACCAAATATAAACAGACATTGCTTTGTACAGGGTCATTCATTCTTATGGGGTCTTTTATATTTTTGATGCATGAAAAAGTAAGACAGGATACAGGTATCTGGAGGATATAAATGTGGGGGTTTTTTTGCTGAAAATGGAGCCATGGATGGAGCTGTGTATAGGAAATGATAAGAAGTGACAAAAGATAGCTTCGGTTTTACAAGGTTTTCTGGATCAAAAAAAAAAAAAAAAAAAAAAGACAGTGGAATAAAAAAAAATATATTTTTGTCCTCATGCCATTTTTTTATATTTATTATTTGAGGTTAGGAGAAGAGAGAACTAAAAAAAGAGAGAACCGGTGTCACAGTGTCTGGTTGTGTTTCCCTGGGGTTCACTAGAGGTCCTCGTTCTCACGGTGTCATTCACATTAGACTACAATTCCCAGCATTCTGTTCTGTCACTTATCTGATTATTGCACTCAGCTGGTTCCCATCACCTTGTTAGTTCTGTGTGTATATATGCCCTGTCTGTGTTAGTGTTTGTTACGGAGTCCTTGTTAATGTCTCACACTTCTTGGTTTGTTCCTGCTTGTTCCTTGTGTTCATTGTTCTTGTTTAGATTGCTTGTATGGTATTTGACACTTGCCTGGACTGGATTACGTTTCACGGATTACCCAATAAATATCTCACTGCACTTGGATCTACTGTCTCCCTCATGTGTGTCGTGACAACCGGATCAGAAAAGTTATGAGCCAGACTCAAACCTGCATTGTCCACAAGAGCACCACCGCTCAATGTTTTGAGGCTTACCACCAGGCCATGGCTCTGACCTGATAGTACATTTAATCAGTAAATCTGTTTTCATTGGTCCATGTTATTGTAAAATGTTTAGCAGAAGTAATTTAAAAGTCAAGTCACCTTTCTATAGTGCTTATTTATGTGCAATAGAGGTTGTTTCAAAGCAGCTTCACAGTAATAAACAGGAAAATAGCACAATCAGTGATGCAAACTTCATCAAATATGAGAACTTGACGTTTGGTTAAACTATTTTGATCGTTCACTTTAGACATTCTACTATTAGTAACTTTGCAACATGTTACAAAGTTACATATAGTCAGTAAAATGTCTTTTAGGGGAGCATCAAAATAAAGTTTTGATTAATTTGAGTTAAGTTGAGATGAGATTAAGCTAATACTATTAATACTAATGAGAGTAAGTTGACATAGTTGCAAATTTACTTATAGTTAGTAGAACGTCTAAAGTAGACCATTGAAATAGTTACCTGAAATGATGCTGTAAAGCAACTCTAAAAGGACAATAGTGTCATTATTCAGCTCTTGTCAGTTCAACGTTGAATCAATTCAGTAGTTTTGATGTTGCATCAATTATAAATCAAATTTTATCCAATTATGAAATTCTATTCAGCTATAATGCAGCTTAACAGAAGACAATAGCGTCATCATCCAACTCAATTCAGTTCAAGTTTTGTTCTCATTCGATAGTATTCTGTGTAGTCAAAGCAATTTGTTGTTTTTTGATGTGTATATATTGTAGGTGTTTTGTCCCTCATCCTAGTGGCTTCGTCAGTTCTCTGATTATGGGGAACATCAAATCCCCAATGTTCAATGTCAAGGGACCTGATTGCCCAGTGTAGGAAAAGTTCAGCACTGACAAAAGCATCTTAATTAATCTCAAGACAGCCCTTGGAGAGCGAAATATGTTGCCAATGCCATTTTACACTCTGACTGACCTGAGAACTGCTGATTAATGCTGCTGAGCCATAGGTCAATTCTGCTGCTTGAATCTCTAAGGTAATAGATGCAAACCCCGTCTCACTAATCCTCTGCTATTACAGAGAATATTGAATATGGATCTGCATAAGAAAATTACTTTCCCTTCTTTTTTGTTTTAAAAACCTTGGGCGGCAGCGTCTATTGTAAGACACACTTAAAATGCAGGAGATATTCCCCTAAGTGCAGAAGGACACTAATGAACGTTAAACCTCTCAAATTGTTTTTCCTCCCTGCACTGCAGAACTGAAAAGCTGGTCATTGGATAATAGGGGCCTTTAGGTAAGAATTGTGTCGAAGCCATCATGGGAGAGTTCATCCATATCCCAAAGCTTCTTATTTTTGTTTTGAGAGCAATTTTAATGTCACATACTCTAATATCTTAAAATTATTCAATAAAGATAGTACTCTTAAAGTCAAGCAAGTGGCTCAGTGAGTAAACCTCACTCCCCTGGCCTCAAGAGGTGCACTAGCGACTGACTCGATTCTAGTCTTTAGCCTCCTTGTTAGCGTGCCTGCCTCCCATGCCGGAGGTTTAAATCCTGCTCAGAGTGGGACGAGTAAAGATTTGAAGGGGTTATATTGGTGCCATGAGCCGAATGGGAGTGAGGTTTGGGGGAGGTTTGTGAGTGTAATGGAAGACAGGCATACATGGTCTAACCCTGCCTAAAGAAGGCTTGATCCCTGAAGGACATCAAAACAAGATGTTGGGGGTGTCAAAGAAAGTAGTCTACCCACAATATGAAGCTTTACCAGTATGAAGATACATTGCTAGCTATGACTGATTTTAATTCATAATTTTGGCCACCCCTGAAATGGGTCATAGCATTAGCATTACCTGCGCAGTTGAATAAAACATTTATTGCATGTACGAATAAAATAATGTGTTTAAAATGCATATACTGTACACAGTTCATTTGAATGAAAACATTTGCCCTCTTTAATGCTGTTAATCTGAATGCACGAGGCAAACTGTTTGTTGAAAATATCCACAACAACACTGTAATGAGTGCACAAAGTTTGTCAATCAATTGCCTAGTGAAAGTTGCGTTCATTACTATATATATATACACATCTCCCGCACTCAGCCAACTGACCCCCCTGAAGGCCATTGTGTAATTCTCATCCTTGATATAATATCAAATATAATAAAAAATGTAATGTGATGGTTTCGACTTTACGTTGCAGCCCGCGGATGTGTCAAGGATCGGCCAAATGTCCATGTGTAGTGAAACGTGGATGTTAAAGTCCCCCTGTGGTGAAAATCAAGCTTTTAATGTTGTTTATATGTCTATGTGATGTTTTTAATGTGCTTTAAGACAAACCATTAGCAAATTCATAAGTCGACACCATTGCTGAGTATTTTCTCCTTAAAACTGCAGTGAACCAAAGACAGTCTCAAAAACACAGTTTGAAATCGCTGGTGTTTCTGACGTCACAAACTACCTTGTAACCAATCAGGTCAACGTGTGATCGTCAACGAGTGGATCTCTTAACTGGTGTGAGTGAGTGGAGGCGGGGCTAATTTGCATATTCATAGAATCGTGTATACTAAATGAGGCAAGGGTGAAGAGTTTAAGGCATGAAGAAATTTTTTTTCAAAGAAAAAACATTTAAATATGTCATTTAGATGATCAAAGATGAGTTATAAGGGATACAATTATTGACTACAGGGGGATTTTAAGGAAAGTGCAGCGGTGGATTTTTGTGCCATCTATTGGTTTGTCTTTCACTCTGGTGCGCCTTTACCCCAATTGTACCCTACAATCACAATAATTTAATCTAAAACTGAACTAAACCTAAAAGTTTACACTCACGTAAATAGAATCATCTGAAATGTGTTAAAGAGGGAAGGTGACCGATTCTACTTAATGGCAGTGTCATGGGTTTGGTTGTGTGTCAAAAAAAATTGAGACCTGGCTCAGGAGCAGGTATGTGGTGTGACGGGTATCCAAATCAGTGCTTACTTCTGTGAAGGCCGAGCATTTGATTGAATCTAAAGGGTACGCCTGAGGCTCTGTCACAGGTTTTGGCTTCGGTTTGGGACAGTGATGCTGCTGAATGACTCTATCAAAGTTCCTCAGCCAGGTCATTACACCAGACAGAGCTGCAGTTCATTCCAAATCACAACAAAATCTGATTTCTGAATGCTGACAGTCGCACTACATCTAAACTTTTTCTCTCTGACTTTAGATTAAAAGTCTTATCAGGTATCGGAACACTGTCCTTGTCAAATGAACAAATAAATAAGACATTTTAGGTTACCTTACAGCAGAATGCTCTTTAACTCTATTGAGTCGAGACTTGGCAACAGCCTGTCTCTTGAGATTAGGATTCAAGAATTGCCCCCATGGTTCTATTGAGTGATTATACGACAAAAGGGATTGACCAAGGAGAAGTAGATAGGGTCAGTTGTTGCCTCTTTTGGGATCAAATGGTGGGATATGCTTTTGGTGTTAAAGGGTGACTCCCTCACATGGCTCAGACCTTCTAATGCTGCTATAAGCCCTCAAAGCACAGTCTTAATCTCCTTAGCTCTTCATGTGCGACGCTCAAACACAGAGCCAGCCAGGGTGTTGGGAAGTTACAGTACAAGCACAGAGAAATGACAGCCAGAGGCTAACACATTCCCAATAAGAGTCAAGCTGAGGACTTAAAGCAGTTACATGAAAAAAAAACAATTATATCATGCAATTCGTCTATCTGGCATTTAGCCTCCTGCTAACTTTATCTCTGCTCGTAGGAAACATTTGTTTTGTTTTTAGTTTGTCATTACTTGCCATTTAACAAGTACAGTGATAAACTGCAGGTTTAGTTTTAGTGATAAACTAACAACGCTATATCGACGAACTAGGAACTACGTTAGCGTCAAGAGACTGATCTGAGGGGCATGGGAAATGTATCGTCATGAAATTATATACAAAGGCAAAAAAAATTCATGATTTGAACAGCCAAAATAATTTATTTATTACATATAAAATGATATATATATATATGTATATATATGTATATATATATATATATATATATATATATATATATATATATATATATATACATACACTGCCTGGCAAAAAAATAATGAATTGCTGTTTGGGTTTAAATAGGCAAATGCTTAAAAATCAATGACTGGGTCATTATTGCAGAGATTATAATGTTTCTAGTATGTTATATGTTTGGCAACAGTTCTTCTAACCCTAACTGTTTATTGAGTGTGTAGCTTTTCATTTCTTAAACAGCCATGTAGGAAGATACATCATGGCCATATTCCAGGATGACAATGTCAAGATTCATGAGGCTCAAACTGTGAAGGAATGGTTGGGAGGAACATGAAGAATCATTTTCACACATCAATTGTCATCTTTGAGTCCAGAGCTTTCATTGAAAGTCTTTGGGATGTGCTGGAGGAGACTTTACGGAGTGTTGGACTCTTGCATTGTCAATACAAGATCTTGACCAAAAGATGAAGCACATCTTGATGCAAATAACATCACAACATTTTCATGGGTTAGGGGTTGGGTTATATATCTCAACCAGGGGGGGCTCAACAAACTTCCAAGGATTGAGATGATTTAAAACACACAAATCACAAACATTCAAAAATTGCCTTCTTTCAGAACCATCACAGCCACTTTGATATGAAATGCCATTGACTCTCATGTGTCCCGTGACTGATTGCGTCAAGTTCTGAATTATCTTTTGAATGAGATGTGACTGCGTTCACAATGGAAACATTTTCACTGATTAAAAGTTTCACTCTGCTCCTCCTCCTCCTCACATAAGGATATCGTGTGGCCTCAGAAAACTTGGATTGCAACACAAATCATTTTTAATAGTTAGCTTTAGGGTAGGGGGTTATAGGTGCTCAGAATATCTATGAATAAAATCATTACTACTTTTACAAATGCATGCAAAGAATCAAATGTCTTGATCAGATGCATAAGGCAAGTAAATGGAAGCAAATGAATATAGTTTGACAGTATAGTGATGCCTCGAGGGACCTTTAGCGTCTTAATAGTGACAAAGATTGATCATGCTTCAGTTTTTCACTCCTTGTGAGTGAGAATGGGTTGTTTATATTCCACACCATGTGTGGTGCTTGTTTTTGATGTTCCATGCATATAACATCTTGGCTTGGCATGGTTCCTCAATCAGTCCACTGAGGGCCCTTTTGAATTGAAAAAGTTCTGAAGGCATCTATATGCTTGTGCAGAGAAATATTAAGAGTATGCAAGTAACCTTGAAGGACTTTTTTTAAGGGCTGTCACAGTCTGAAAATTACAAATTACTACCAACACCAACCCAAGAGATAAAGCGACCAGAAATGGGGGCACACAGGGCTGTTTTTTTTTTTTTTTTTTTTTTTGGCGTGGGGGGTATGCGGGGGTACATGACTGTATTTGCACTTGCTGAGCATGTTTCACTTCTTGCAGTGATTCAAAACTTCTCAGCGAAACGCTGCTCAGCATTTTGTTCTTGTAGGTAAACACTCTTTCATAACAGTGACAGTCTGTACTAGCTCAGGCCAAAATAAAAAAATTATATTTTTCTTCAATGCATCACATGCCACATCATCCTTGTGCTCAGCATGACAAGTGTTATGGGACTGCATGTCATTTGCATAAGAGTTTTTATTACTTTTCTCTCTCTTTTGGTGAGACGGTTTCATGCTCCTTAAATAAATGCTCCATTCAACAAAGGATAGAAGTGACTTTGACGTCCCATTTCTTTTTAAGTATGCTTCCACATAACGAAACTCACAGTGCCACACTTGCCACTTTTCTGGGAGAAATGCTGTTTCAGGCAGTGAAGTGTAAAGAAATAAGTAAAAAAAAGAGGAAGGCGAGTCAGCCTCCTTTTTAGAATAGCAATGATATGGGCTCCTTTGTTCACCATTCCACAGAATCTCATTTTGGACTGCAGTGATAGATGAGAGCAGTCAAGCGAAAACACCTTCTACCCTGGGATACTTGGTCTTCAAAATGTCAAAGTCACTGTCATGTCAGTGTAGTTTAAAGCATATGCATATGCTTAATTTCTTTGTCAATGACAGACAAAAACGATTTATTTTAGGGGTGCGTTCACTAAACAGTTACACCACTTTAGACACTTGTTGCATCTTTTCTATGCAAATTAGGCTTATTATAGAATGTTCCAGTTATTCGCAAAAGTGGGCACTATTTGGCT
This sequence comes from Leuciscus idus, assembly GCA_021554675.1. Lineage (NCBI taxonomy): Eukaryota > Metazoa > Chordata > Actinopteri > Cypriniformes > Leuciscidae > Leuciscus > Leuciscus idus. The sequence goes on along the minus strand of CM038636.1, from coordinate 4,996,956 downwards.
GACACAACTCACACAACTGTGCTATTTCTTCCCACCGAAAGCAGACGATAAAAATAATATATATAAAAAAAAAAGATAATCAAATGATGGAGAGGAACATTTATAACCCAATGCATAGTGTAGTCGAGAGCATTTTAAGGCTTTTAAATGATGATGTACTGTCCCAGTAAAGTACCGTGACATAGCCTCCATATTCTAGCGCTCAGAACCAGCCTGCAAGATGCAGTGCAGTGGAATTGCACTTTGAAAATTGTGTTCAGCATAGAATTTTTGGCCAATACGTGGCTAGCATGATTCCTGTACAGAACTGGTTACTGAAACAATGCAGAGCGCTCATATAACTGACCCTTTCATAGGGCACAATTCATTCTTAGTGAATTCCCCCCTCAAGTGTTTTACTAGTTTGTTTACTACTTCCTCTTTTTTATGGCAAAAAAAAGGCTGCTCATGACAAAGAAGAAAGTATATCTTAGATGAAAATAATCACACAAACCCAGACCCGGAAAGAATGATAGCGGAGATGGAAGATAATACTATTTTCACCTATTGCAGCCTTGCCTTAATATTGTAGGGGGGTTATGGCTGACACGCATAGTGGAAAATAAATTGAGACTGGAGAAATGCTGTGAAAGTCAGCGATAGCAGTGTTAGCGAAGACTCCAAATATTAGCCACCTGTTCATATAATCGCTTTCCAAGTTGTCTTTCCACATCTGTTTTCCGAGACCCGTCAGAATCTGAAATAAGTTTAATCAGGAAGCTCCTCATTGAATACAATGCACATTTGGAACAAAGAAAACGACAGAAGGTGGAAGAAGTTTCTTTCAAGGTTTCATTTTTGGTCTTTCTTGCCAATTTAGAGACAGAAGAGACGAAAAACAGTATGGGCTTGCTCTTGGAACTCTATTAAGATTGGAACTCTCGTCACATAAGCACCTTCACAGACAATATGTCCAAATAAGAGTGTTTTTGTATTTGATTTGTATAATCTGTTTATGATTAATGTAATTATGTACAACAGTGGTGTCCAATTCTGCTCTTGGAGGGCCACTGTCCTGCAGAGTTCAGCTCCGAACCCCAATTAAACACACCTAATGCCCGGTACACATTGTATGATGATCTGTCCCAGGCGAAAGATGACCAATCGGGGCGATTTCTGTGGTTGTGGCTCCTAAACGGTGGTCCTTGTCATGGTCTTGTGACCAAAGATAGTCTGCCATAATTTTCTGACAGTGCCAGAACTTTAGCATGATCATCTCACTTGTGTTTGCTGCTACGATCTACGTCTACTGACTAGCCAATAAAAATGCAACATGAAATGGCGCATTGATCAACGCGACAGGGCACTAAAACTTAAAACTACTCACCTCCAGCTCCATTTTCAAAACTGACATGCCAAGTTGGCATCTTTTCCTTAGCCATGGCCGTGTCCATATTCTCCTCTTTCACTTCCTCCTCTTTTTTTCACTGCACATGAAACCACAGTTGTCAAAGTGCAATTCATCTTGCTCTATTTGTTTACCACTAGCGCATGCTGATGGCGTTTTATTCTTCTATACTAACTTGCGTCGTAGCCTACAATTCAATAGGTGTCATCATCGTACTGACTGATTGAGGAACCATGCCAAGCCAAGATGTTATATGCATGGAACATCAAAAACAAGCACCACACATGGTGTGGAATATGAACAACCCATTCTCACTCACAAGGAGTGAAAAACTGAAGCATGGTCAATCTTTGTCACTATTAAGACGCTAAAGGTCCCTCGAGGCATCACTATACTGTCAAACTATATTCAGTTGCTTTCATTTACTTGCCTTATGCATCTGATCAAGACATTTAATTCTTTGCATGCATTTGTAAAAGTAGTAATGATTTTATTCATAGATATTCTGAGTACCCATAACCTCCTACCCTAACCACCATCGTACCATCGTACAGTAAAATGTCGTACCCAAGATCCATATCATACAGTGTGATTTGTAATGATCTTATAGGATTGCCGAGATCACACAGTGTTAACCAGCGAATCAAGGTCTTACTAGGCATTGTAGAAACTTCCAGGCAGTGTGTTGAGGCAACTCTGGGCCTCATTTATAAAACATGCGAACGTACAGGTTTGAACGTACAGCATCTAAGCAATGCTTGTCGCTCTGCATTCTCAAGTAAAGCATTTGGACGTTGACTGGTGCTCTTTTATATGTTAATGACATTAACTCTTTCCCCACCATCGACGGAATTTTCCGGCTTTTCTTGTTTTCACTGTTATACGGTAGGGGGCGCTATTTCGCATCTTCTGAAAGAGGACTGAATCTCCTGATTTAAACACAGGCGAAAAAGAAGCAGAAACAAGCGATAGCATATGTAAGCATATGTAAAATAACACGATCATCAACATTATACAGCATATAAATCAAAACTGCCTAATGTTACTGAGTGAAATGTCGACCCAGGACGGGCTATAGGACTGTGCAAGCATTAGGGGTGTTGATGGACTTGATCTACTCCATCTGTTTTGATCAAAAATGCGATTTTCTCAGCTTTTTGCTCAAAATGTTGCTTTTTTTAATGAAACTTACCACATTTAAGTGTTGATAAAAAATGAATATATGAAGCTAGAATAAAACAGGGTTTTTGTTTAAAAGCAGAGGGTCTGTTCTTTCTTTTGATATATTGCATGTTTAGATAATCATACAACAAAATATTCTAAGGGTCATAATAAAAAATGCTGGCGCAGGCTGGCAACTTTGATTTAGAAAGAGTTAATAAGTTGCCATTTACAAGTTAGAGAGCCATTCAGCTGCGCACAATTTTAAGATCATTTGTGATTTATAAGTTCCACATCTGGAAGAGAGGCATACGCACATTATTTAGCTCTCTGAATCACACGTACACACATCTGAGAACTTACCGTAATGTACGCAGCATTTTATAAATGATGCCCCGAGAGTGCAGGCTTTCCTGAACCATTATAAAGACGGTTATTTCTCTCTAGTTAACTTTTTATGTTTAATGTTTGAGAGTGCAAAAGTTTTGATGGGCCAAGTGAAAAAAACAGGTGACACACTGCACTGTAACAAAAGAAACAATGAGAAAATGGCGCCGGAGGATCTCTGCTGTCTTCTGCTTGATATCACCTCAGAGAAATCATTATTCACGTCCCAATTCTGTCTCCTCATGTAGTTGTGGTTGCGGTTTTAAATTTGCAAAGCTTCAAGGCACCAATATTTTCACTTGTGCTGATATGACAACAGCCACCACTACTAAGAAACTTGTGCAATAGGAACAGAAGAGTGTTGAATAATTGATTGTCTATGAAAGATACTGCAGTAAATATGCATTATTGAAAAAGAGGGTTAATATTTTTTCTGCTATTTTGCAAGGGCAAAAACATGCCAGTGTTCCATAAACAGCAATGCACTGTCTAAATTACACGGCCCATTAATTTTTGAAGGAAAGTCATATCAATATGCTGCTAATTGTTGCCGCATCTCGGTCGTCGTCTGGTCCGTGAGATACTTCAAAGTACTTCCACTGACTTTCTGCAGACAAATAATGCATCATGTTTCTTACAGCAACAAACTAAATCAGAGAGTCGAGGGGAGAAAATGGAAACTAGATTTGCTGTGATTTAAACCAACTCTAAAATGTATAAATATCCAGTTAACCGTGGTGAGCCAAATCATGCGTGAGGAAATAAGCTTATTTAAATCAATCATATAACGCAAGCTGCCATCTTGAGAATGTGAGAGGTCAGTAATCCTGAACTATAATAACGTTGTCTGCTGACCTCAGCAGATGATTTTAGTTTGAGAGCCTTTCAACACATCAAGAACATAAAACTAAGATTAATCATCTTCTCCCGTGGCCTTCTGGCCTTTAACCCATTGTGTGGAGACCTACAGAGGAGGAAAGCTATGACCTGAATTTTGCAGTTGATTAAATTACATATTCATGACCCGGGAGAAGATGGATCACCCATTTGTTTGTTTATTTATTTAATATTGTCTCACAAGTCCCACATAAATGCAGATTAGGGGGTTGAGCCGTGTAAACACATTAGCAATGTAAATGCACTCATTTGCTTTGTTTTTGCACTTTTGCGGGAGGATTTCAAATTAAAGTGACTGAATATTTATTGTTTAAGGACTTCTAAGGTTCTAGCTTGTATTTTTATAGACAAGAACCTGACAGACTCTTTGGTGTCCAGAGAAGAGTAATACTATGCAAAGTATCACATTTTACTATTTTAAAGGGAAGAGCATATGCTCGGCCCCCTTGTGTGTTGCCAAGCTAACTTCAAAGCTTGGCCCGTAGCCCAGCCGAAAATATGTTCAGAATTCATTTCACCCCTTCATACTAGCAAACAACACTTCTAGGCTCCTACAGGGGAACTGACCCTGCAATTAAAGAGAGAACTTGTGGATATAAAGCATGTGCCAAAATAACAAGTGCATCAGGAGCTCAGGGGTCAGTTAGTTTGTATGTCACCAACGCTGTAAATGTGATTAGATGAGATCTGTGTGGGGTTACAGTGCTTCTGCCCCACTTGTGGTTCAGTTGCGATGACAACTCTGTGAGATAATTCCATCTTCACAATTTCTGCTTCAACAGATCTGTCAAAATGACTAAATGACCCAGGCAGTTCTGACAAAATGAAATAGCAGCATGATAGCGATCAAGCCAATGAAATTGCAATGTGCTTCTTTAATGACCAGGTATTTATCTGTAAAGCACCCAAAATGACCACTGATTTTTCACCTGAAGAATATTACTATGAGACTTTTTCTTTTGACAGTTTATTGAATATTATACTCAAACCATTATTTCAAAGAAATGCAGGGAGAGCAGACATAGATCTTGACCCTCTGAAAGCACCGCCTGTGTAGAACTAGATATGAGACAGTGACATAGACAAATTGGCTACACTGACGTATTTCAGTGCCAGTGGAATAGAACTTTTCAGGTCACAAAAATGAAAAGAATAAAGTTTTTTAAATGTTGTCATGAAGCAATTATGTTGCTTAACAATATTGTTTGAGCTAACCATCTGCTTTCAACAGCTCAGCTCCTTAACTACTTGAGTTCTCTCTCTAATGGTCTAAAGTTTTAGGAGTAAAATGATTAAGAATCGTATGATTGCACAGGAAAATTTGGAAGCTTGTTTCCGCCACTGAATAAAAAAACAAAAAATTGCAACGGTCAAAATTGCGTGATATAAACTTGCATTTGCAAGTTATAAAGTCAGAATTGCATGATATTAAGTCACAATTAAGTGACATAAAGTCGCATTTGCGTGATATATAGTCTCAATTATAAGTTATAAAGTCAGAATTGCGTGATAAGTTGCATTTGCGAGTTATAAAATCAGAATTGCGTGATAAGTTGCATTTGCGAGTTATAAAGTCAGAATTGTGTGATAAGTTGCATTTGCGAGTTATAAAGTCAGAATTGCGTGATATAAAGTTGCATTTGCGAGTTATAAAGTCAGAATTGCGTGATATAAAGTCGCATTTGCGAGTTATAAAGTCTGAATTGCATGATATTAAGTCGCAATTAAGTGACAAAGTCGCATTTGCGTGATATATAGTCTCAATTATAAGTTATAAAGTCAGAATTGCGTGATAAGTTGCATTTGCGAGTTATAAAGTCAGAATTGCGTGATATAAAGTTGCATTTGCGAGTTATAAAGTCAGAATTGCGTGATATAAAGTCGCATTTGCGAGTTATAAAGTCAGAATTGCATGATATTAAGTCGCAATTAAGTGACAAAGTCGCATTTGCGTGATATATAGTCTCAATTATAAGTTATAAAGTCAGAATTGCGTGATATAAAGTTGCATTTGAGAGTTATAAAGTCAGAATTGCATGATATAAGTCACATTTAAGTGATATAAAGTCACAGTTGTGAGTTATAAAGTCGGAATTGCAAAATATAAACTCGCAATTCTGAGAAAAAGGCAATCTTCCTCAGAATTACAGAATCTTACAATTTCTAAAGATTTATTCTGAGAAAAGAGGTCAGAATTGCGAGTTTATATCTCACACTATAATGCGCAATTGCAAGTTTATTGTTCACAATTCTGAGAAAATTTTTAAAAGCCAGATTTTATTTTAATTTTTTTTAGATAAAAAGTCACAATTCTCTTTTATTTATTTTTTATTCCGTGGCGGAATCAAGCTTCCATAGGAAAATCAGGCTCTACATCATCAAATTATCATATTGTACCTGGCAGTATCACAAGAGGTCTATATTAAATAGTTTAACAAGTAGTTAATAGTTTACTCATGCTTGACGCACAAGAACAGTCTTCATTGGTTCTTGCACATGTATATTTGAGCTTCCGTTGACCATGTTTCATGTGCTCTATGTGGGTGTGTTTATCAATGTTTATGTGAATAAAAGTCTAAATTAAACCTGTTCATCGTATAAAGTGTCTCTTCAGAATACATGGATTAACGCACTCATTTGATATGGATTTCTTTTACGATGCCTGCCTTTATGTACTTTTTGAAGCTTGAAAATGTTGGTTGCATGGACTGTTTTCTGAAGATTAACTTGGTTTAAGAACAACATGATGAGTAAATGATGGCACTTTAATTTTTGACTAAACTTTGGCTTTAAACTCTATTGATAGCATCTGTCAATTGCAACAGTAAAATAATTCTGACTCATCCAACAATTTGTAAAAAAATAAAAACTGTATTTACATAGACATATACAGTAATACACTTACATTGGAAGCATAAGGGGAAAGAATTGTAAAGTGTTTAATCTACAGCTGTTTTTTAAAGGCGGTTTGAACAATTATTCCATACAAAACATGTCATTAAAACAATAAGACTATTGTTCTAGTGTAGTTGTAAATCTCGTTTCAACTGCAGACAAGTTGGTTTTACACTAGCATTGGTCATACTTTCAAAACAATGTATTTTTATGTTTATTTCAGTGTGATGACTTGCCCCATACACTTTCATTGTAAGTGCATTAGTAAGCATGATTACTTGTTTAATCATCATCAGAAATTTAAAATAAAAATATTTTTCCAATGGGACACGAAAAATCCTAAGCCTAATACATGATATATTATCTGAAATAGTCTTATACATCTAATTTTACATCTTAAGAACACTCCATGTTTGGGTCAAATATGTACAAACCCAACCGTTTTCATTTTTCTCCATATTTGACCCAAACATGGATTGAAACAATCCAGCATTTTTTAGAGTGTACATTCTACTTGTTTTAAGGATGTTTTTTTTCTGGAAAACAAGACAAGAAAGACAAAATACTAAAGAATTTACATGAAAAATCGTGAAAGAGTCAGGTCCATGTTTTGTCCACATTTTATAAGGTCTTGACACATGCAAAAACGAATTAGAAGGTCAAATACAAGGTGTTTTATGAAGTGCAGCAGCTTTCAAATCAAAGGTTTTCCACAAAGCTGACTGGTAGCGTGTCTTATCCAGCACATGTCATGCTCTATATGTAAATGCTCTGTTTCTGGATGTTGGGTTTACAGTCTCCCTGTGTTCCAAGGTCAATGTTATGGTTAAGCAAACCTGCAACCTGACATTTAAATGGCATACGCTTCCGTAACTTTACCCAGAATGCTTGTCATGAATCATTCTCCCATGCGCCCTCGCACATCTCCCCACTGCTGCCATGGACAAGACTGACATCCGTTCAGAAATAGAAAGCATATCAAATCCTCTGGAAACCAGAGATTTGGAGGTCTCTGCTATCCTTGTTGTTACCGAACATTCAGGTGAAACCGTTCCCTGTTTCGGTGTCCTAAAAAAAGCTTGGACAGGGGCTTCAAAGGATCCAGCGCCTCCTCATTGTTTGTCGAGTGCAAGCACAGTAAAGCACAGTGGATGGAAGGAGGAAGCTCAGCGGGACAGAGCACTGAACAGTAAACAAACACAAGCCTCCTCATAAGAGCTAGCATAGCACCTGTGGCTACGCACCTCATGCCTGCCGGCTACTGCTCCAACTCGTCCCTGCCGTCACCTTGCCTGTGTAAATGCAGGAGCGTGTCTGCATGCACAGACCTGGGCTCCCAGGTAAATCCTCCCTGAGCCCCACTGATGAGCAAAGGCTTATTCCATATTTCATGAGTGCTTGCTTTTGCTCTGATCTAATTCTGTCCTTGGAGATCCTCGCAAGGCTCAACACGCGATTTATCTCCAGGTCACTGCAGGGTCTTCACACAGGAGGAGATGGATGAAGCTTTATAGGGCAGCTGGCCCGTGTGTTTTGGGTCGCACGACTTTGAAATATGAGCGAGTTTGTCGATAAACTCGACTGTGAACTGTAGGTGCTTGTACTCAATGGAGACGCAACTTCATGAATGACAATAAGTGTAGAGCTTGGATAAATAAGCGCTCCGCTAAAGCAGACGTGAATCCCGGATGGGAGTCTGTGAAAACCTGCCTGCATTGTATATTGCTTCACCATTTAAACCATTTAATTGTTATTCCATCTTCAAAATATTAAAATGGTGTAAATAACTTTTCAGGGTGTATAATCAAACTGAATTGTGTTACACATTAATCAATGCAATCAAGAAAAGAGCAACTCTTCAATCCATTTTGCCTGGAAGACTTGATTTAATTAGCTGGAGCTAATTAGTTTAGATGAACAACAAGTCCCACTGCAAGTCAACGCAGTTTTCGTTTGTTGAAGCTAAACTGATGGATTTGTGGATAAATATAAATGTTTGGAGCCAATGAAAGGGTATGCTAATATTGTTTAGATTTCATGCATAGTAATATGTCTATGCATAGGAGAGGAGAGATGCATTTAATGGGCGATAGTAATGATCAGGATTATCCGTTTAATGTCTTCTGCACCGGCTGCTGTTGTGCAAGACTGCATCTGCATGAATGGATGTGAACTAACCAAGTAGCCACTGCCACCTAGCAGCAATTCATGGAACTTTCCTCAATGCGAAACCCTGCAGAACTGCAGTGGATGGGGGGGATATTAGTAGATTATTTGTGAAGGCAGTAATAGATGGAATCTGTCCGGAATGCTGTACGAGGTACTTCACATGATAAGCTGATCCAGATTCACATTCCTATCAACCAAGGAGATTTTGAGGGGAAGTTTTAGGTTTCGTTTATAGATGAGGCTAAGGATTTCCACTTTCTTATTAACCCCATCTGATTGGTTGGGGAATGGCTGCCAGAACTAGGGGTGCTGAGCAGCAGCATTGGAATTTAAGATGACTCGACTTATAGGTTTTGTTATTCAACATGTTTTTAATTTTCCACCTTTATTAATATAATCGTTTTTAGTACATCTTTGATGAATGTGGTTTGTGACTTTGAGAAATGAATATATTTCAAAAGCCAAACCCATCTGACACTTATGCATGTTCACCCAAAATTGATTATAGAGGTCTTGATTAAAGCATTACTCATGAGTTTCAAACTAGATTTGAGTACGCAGGTTTTACAGACGAGGCTAAGCTCGGACTGAAATGCATGTTTGAGCTGTTTTAACTGAAAGCAACTTCCACTGTCATATCTTAAATTATGCCAGTGCCATTGTTTTGTCTCAAGATTCACACCAGTAATGTTTTTTCTATGGCACATTTATAAAAGCTACTTAAAAGGCCTAATCTTGGCTTAATCTAAGCCCTGTCTGTGAAACCAGGCCATAGAATTTGTAACATTTACTTAATCATGACTCATGAGTTCTGAGCGCTCTCATGTAACTCTGTCCTCATTCATTTGTATGTGCATCTGTAAGTGTTTGGGCTGTTTAATATTGGGATTTTGTTTAAATCCCCCACCAAACATTAAGCCCCACCCCCCAGAAACCCCGCGGAGAAATATATTCCTGCGGATATGATTGTTTAATAGGAATTTTGTCTCAGGAACATATCAGTCATCCTGAGGCATGCTGGGAAAATTTTCCTTCACAACAGTGCAATCACATTACAATACTTGATATTTTCACCTTGACAAAATGCATTACTGACCATTTTATAATAATTTAGAAATAGATTTATTTTTGACACACACAATTTAGAAATGTTTTGTTTTAGACAAAGTTGCGCTTTAGGCACAAGTAGATTGCGTATGGACGTTTGGCCGGAAGCTAGAATTTTACTTTGTAACGTCTTAAATACAAAGTTCTGACATGAAACTCCAGATGGTGCAGGCTAATAAGTCCTTTTACTCACCTGTTCATAATCACATCGTTATCTTTAGGTCGCAGCTGATTGGTTCCTGCTGTATCAGTAACCAATGAGCTCGCTGCTCAACCCTCAACCCTCAAATACTTGGGTAGCACCTTCTAACGTTTACTTGGGTAAACCCTCCACTTTCCCCAGCTCCACCTGTATAGATCTGCAACGGATAAGTCATGTACCCTATATAGTACAGAAGCAGCATGTCTTACTTGCTCACAGCAGTGTGTCGTGTATGTATTTGGCAGTAGCAAGTCCCGTACTGATAACAGTATAATAGCAGCAGAAGTGTAGCAGATCTATTCCACCAAAATCAAACATATCAACATTGTTATATCCATTACCATGCCAATCACTCCAAGAGTTGTCATGAGAGAAATATGAATATTTTTCTTACTCAAACACATCGATTCACTTCAGAAGGCCTTTATTAACCCACCGGAGCCGTGTGGAGCACTTTTATGATGGATGGATGCACTTTTATGGACTTCAAAACAGAAACAACCATTCACTGCCATTATAAAGCTTGGAAGAGCCAGGACATTTATTTAATATAACTCTGATTGTATTCGTCGGAAAGAAGAATGTCATATACACCTAGGATGACTTGAGGGTGAGTAAATCATGGGGTAATTTAAATTTTTGGCTGAACTATCCCTTTAACCCTGTAACCTAACATGTGAAAAAAATATTCAGAGGCCCAAACTGAGCAAAAATCTACAATTTGGTGCAACATATAATGCAATGCAATACAATGATGATTGAGAAATGTAGAAATAAACATTCCTCAAAATCTTGATATTTACATTTTAACATGATTTTTCTAAAAAAATAAATATGTATGGATAATTAAGTTAACCCAAGTTGCTTCAGTCTTGAAATACTGTATTGCTAACAATATAACATTTATTCATCTTTACTCTATACATTTTTTTACAGATTTGACAGCAAAAAGACCAGAAGGGGGACATTTTTAGAAATATACTAAAAGGCCTTTTTATTTGCATATAACGGATAAACTATCAATCAACATTTCTGAATGACATTTTTTGATCATGTTGATAATTTTGTATCCTTAGAAATGTATATAAAATAGGATACAGTAGCCTTTATAGGGTTAATAGCCTTAACTTACTCCTTAATTCAACTCAGGTTTCAAAAACAATCTGTAATTTCTGATATTTGCTGTGGGAGAAAAAGGCACAAAAAAAGGTCCAAACCTTTGAAAAAAATAACCTTTATTAATAACCTGTGTTTGGTCCAGATACGAGTCAGTCACGTCTTTGAAGAAAAAAGAAAGATGACAGTTGTTCTCTGGGTGATTGAACTGGTTGCAGGTAAACTAAGTCTTCATGTCTGTTATTTCTTGAAATCTCCATTCCTGCCAAATAGATTGTTTCATTTCATTTGCCAGCACAATTTTGCTCTAAGGGCAGAGTGGGGATTCATGGCACTGGTGAAATAGCTCGTGTGAAATGAAGACATTCAAAAATCTTGTCCCCATTGACATGCATTTCAATACTGCCACTCTAATAAATCTTGCATTTTAACAAGCCAGCATCCTCTAAAATTGATTTGAGATGCATAAAAGAAGCCCTTTTTCCAATGACGCGCATGACAAGTGATTGACAAAAAACAAAACAAATGCACAGATTTGAGATTCCAGACGGCTCCTTCGGCCTGCTTCGCCTGCCATCTGAATTGCACACGTCTCATGGACTGTTTGACGCGCGGCAGCGATTCACAGGTAGGGAATCCAAATAGTCCCTTCCTGTCAACATTATGTGTTTGGGAAATTAAACTCTGAACTCTTTCTGCATTGGAGGGATTCGTCTTTCATGATCTTTTCATCTTACAGATTTAATCTTTTTAGGGAGTTGTCGTGAAAATATTAAGTTTTAACCCATTTCCATCTGATCTGTCCAATACAACATTGTGTTAGTTTAACATTGGTTTATCTAGTCATATTAGGTACACTATGTAACTTTTTTTGTTCAAATACATTGTCAATACATGAAGAGTCCTTCTCTTCACCCTGATTCACTATGGTAAGCCTATTATGAGTGTTTATATTTTAGACCTGTTGGGATGGTTTTCGTGGGAAAATTGCGTACATACGTCAGTTGCCCGTGTGTGTCTCATCATATCAGTTAATAGAGAAAATGTGCTCCTCCTACTTTGACACCTGTCTGGTGTGTGAGTGGCAGAGGTTAGTTGTCACAACAAGTGAGAAAGTTTGGCTAAATCCCCAATCTCCAGAGAATCAGCTGTTTTAAACAGACACCGAACAGACGAGAGTCTGCTGGAAAAAAGAGAATGCGACAGAGCTCGTAATAAAACATGAATCAACATTGGCTTGGCTTTTCGGGGATGGCGATGGCAAGGGATTTGAAATATTGTAAAAGAGTCGCGGAGATGATGGTGTTTTTATAACTCAACAGGTGAGTAGGGTATTTTAATGAACAGATAAATTGCCATAGTATGTAGCTCTCTAACAGAGTTCATTGTAAAGCATTATCTATTGCGAAGAGTCATTTCATGATGGTTGTTGTAGCGCTGTGCTAGAATTTATTATCAAGTGTTTATTAATGTGTAAAGCTACAGTAACGTCTCAGCTTGGATCCTTTCCATCTAAACTGGTTATATCTGTTATAAGCCTAGTAATGAATGTTTTAGCAGTAGGATAACATATTCATCCCCAAAATCATGCAGAGCTGAAACACAACAAAAACAACGTTCTTCAGCAAAATGCATGCAGTTTTGTTTTTTAATCGCTAGAAGGCCAACAGTTACTTAATGTACCTTTCAATGCTATTACTGTGCAATTTTCTTTTACCACATAACACACATTTTCGATTACCTGATTAAATATTTACAGTTCATCTCCAGGCAGTAGCTAAAGAGGTAACAGCATTTCACCTGTTTACGTGCCGAAGCCAGAGATATATGTGATTTATGGATTAGCTTAAATGCCAGCTGCAAGTTAATAGCTACACATTTTTAATAAAGTTAGAGGCAAACAAAAATCCACCTCAGAAGTATTTATTTCTAACACTGCTCTGTAGCAAAAAGCTAACACCTGCTGTGCATTTGAAGCCATGAATCCACTGTCTGCACATCCTTTTGCTCTCTCTCTCTCTCTCTCTCTCTCTCTCTCTCTCTCTCTCTCTCTCTCTCTCTCTCTCTCTCTCTCTCTCTCTCTCTCTCTCTCGTTATCCAAGCCAGTATGAAGTGCTTCTGTATTCTGCTCACAGAGTTCTCTCGCCCACACTCTCTATACGGAGATACTTCCTTTTGAAGCCGCCACCACCTGCTTCACGTCCACACTAAACACATGATGAACCAGGACCTAAGGCCAGATTGGTAACTCATGAGCACAGTCCCAAATATCTCCTACAGTTCCGCTTAACCAAGGATTTGCTGTTAATGTGAAATATATAAGCCCCTCTTGTAAAAACATAAGAGAATCATTACTTCGGAAAGATTGCCAAAATAATATCCAATACATGGTAAAAAAAATACCACATTTTGTTGGAGAATCAGACATGGTGGATGGAAACTTCGAAATGGCATTGTAAGGGTGGATTTTCTGCAGGGGTTCAGTCTGCAAGACTGCCGAATGACTAAAGAAACGTTATTAGCAAGATGGTAGAGAACTGTACATTTCCTGTCTATTCCACCCACTGCTACTTATACCAACGACGGAAATAAGCACAGTTACAATAGCTTAATATGTGGGAGAGCGTTGCTATAGAGAGTGCCAATATTGTATTGCAATATGTAGCACTTCAAAGTCAATACCAAATCAAAACTAGTTAGCACATTAGTTGTAACTGAAAAGGTTTAATGGCAAAATATGGTTATGGTTACGCTTAAAATAGTTACAAAATAGATGTATGAGATGATGATAACCTATACCATTATTCTTACCCAGCATATATGTAAAATGTTACGAGAGAGAGAGAGAGAGGGAGAGAGAGAGGGAGAGGGAGAGAGGTAAAGAGAGAGAGCCCCAAGAAAGGGACCTGGAGAATAAGAGAGCCAGAGCATAAAAGAGACAGAGAAACAGTTTAAATCTTCTTTTATCCTTTCCCTGACCATGTGACTAAAACCCAAATGTGAGACATTCAAACTGACCAATCAGATAATTACAACTTCCCCCACCGTACTAAAGGTGTGACAATTCATCGACCCCCAAAGTACACACATCTTGGCCTACAGGCCTAGATCATTATCAGCCCCTCTGTGTCTTTCTTCTTTGCCTTGATCGCCGCTTGCACTTCTTCAGTCCACCACCAGACTGCTTTGTTGATAAATCTTCTTCCTGGCTTTCGTCTTACCAAGGATCTGAATGGCGATGGTGTGGATTTGGGTGGTAATCTCACTCTACATGGCCTCTGCTGGTTGACAGGGATTGATGTTGAGCCCGCCAAAGGCTGGCTATTGTGTTCACTCCACTTCCACCACTTGATTCGTTCAGGCCCCGTCTTGTGCGCCTGGGGTTGCCGCTGTAAGTTAAGGCATACATCGAGGATGAGTGGTCGATGTTGGGGACCAATGTTGTCCGATGGGATCACCTTGGTGTCAAGGGCAAGCTTGAGGTCACGGCGACGGAGCATCCAGTAGCCGATCTGTGTCGTAATTCCACCGCTGTTGTAGGTGGCCAAGTGGGTGGGCCTCTTCTTGAAAAACGTATTGGCGATGGCGAGGTCGTGGGCCTCGGCGCAGTCCAGGATGCGGCAGCGATCGTCGTTGCGGGTACCATGCCCCCGTCCACCATGTACTTGTTCGTAGCCATGTCTCGCTGATCCTACGTGCCCATTTAGGTCTCCACCGATGAACAAGTAATCCTCTGGTTCCACAATCCGCAGATGTGCATCCAGGTTTTCCCAGAATTCATCCTTGTCCTCGTCGGTGCAGCCAGTTTGGAGGGCGTAGCAGCAGATGACACAGATGGTGATTGAGCCGGAGACAATCTTGATGGAAATAATGCGGTCCAAGATGTTCGAGACATCGGTGATCTGGTTCCGGAATTGCTGATCGGCGGCCACTGCGACTCCATTTCGCTCCGGGTTGATACCGTAGTAGATGAGTTTGTATCCTTCGCCGATGTTCTTGGCATTTGCACCCTTCCATTTCGTCTCTTGTATGCACACGATGTCGATGCGGCGGTTCTTGAGGACGTCCGCCAGTTCGCAGCTACGTGTGGTCAGTGTGCCGATGTTGATGGTGGCCAATCGGATCCTTTGGACTAGCTTCTTTAGCCTGCCCCGTCCATGGGCAGGGAACCCTAGCTCACTTCCCACGCCATCCAGGCGAAGACGGCATGCGTCGCCTACGGGGAACGCCCTAGCTTGATCGGGTACTCGGGATTGTGCTGCCATTTGATGCAAACAAATCACCCAGCCGATGTGTCGCTCCATCTGTCGCTGAGACCAGAGCCATCGTGCCATCGAAGCTCTCGTTTCCAGCCACCGCCACGTGGAGGAGATGGTTGGATTTTGGCAGCCCTCTTTTTTTACAGCATCCATGTTCATTCATGTTATTCATTTTCCATAAACATTTTGTATTTTTTATGTTGTTCTTCTTGTTATATTTCAAAAATGCCATTAAAATGACTACTATTAGTATTAGTAGAGTACAGAATCTCCTGATCAAAACAAAAAAAGAAGCAGAAACAAGTGACAGCATATGTAATCAGATACATGTTTAAAATAACTCAATCATCAACATTAAACAGCATATAAATCAAAACTGCCCATTGTTACCGAATGAAATGTCGTCCCAGGATGAGCTATAGGACTGTGATGCTTTGGAAGTGTTGATGGACTCCATCTACTTTACTGCATCTATATTTTAATCATCGTTCTGAATCTGATCAAAACGTAGTCTTTGACAAAAATGCAATTTTCAGCTTTTAGCTCAAAATGTTGCTTTTTTATTAAACTTAACCAGTTTAATTGTTAAGTGTTGATAAAAAGAGAATGCATGAAGCAAGTATAAAAGAGTGTATTTTTTTGTTTGTTTGTTTTTTTCAAGAGTTAAACACGTGAATTCTCAGACAAAGTCCTGGAGCAAGCGAGAACGTCAGTGCTCCGACTTAATAAATAAATAAAACACCTTGCTCCAGGCAAAGCTCTGCTCCCCTGCTATCACAACAGTGAGATATGGCTCAGGTTCCTCTTTTAATACATCTGATTACTTAGAAAGGTAACAGGACACCGTTTATAACCCTATAAAGCCTACTGTCTCATATTTGATACACAAAATGATTTAGCCTCCCAGTTATCAAGATGGTCAAACCTTTGCTAGAAATCTGTTATACACAATTTACTCCATGCCTTCTGTCATTTGATTGATAGTTTATACTTTTTTAGCAAGTAAAAGGCCTTTTAGTATAATTCTAAAGAATGTACTCTTCAGCTTGTTGTTCACATGTCTTTTTGCTGTGAAATCTTTACCGATTTTTATAAAGTGAACATAAGAATACATTTCTAAGGTTAGTAATATTTAAAATCGAACATTTACTTCCCCATTGTGTGTTTCCCAGAGCTTTGATCATAAAACTAAACATGTAGATATCATCTCACTAAGACATTATTGGGAGATATAGAGTGATGACTCAAATGCATTTTATGTAAGTAGTCTGCTATACTACAGTATATTGGGCCTCTGAATAAAACAGAGATGTTTGAATGAGCTCCATATTCTCCTATATACTATATGAGCCATACTAGACACATATGCAAATGTTTAATAAGGTTCAATAAATTCTTAAAGTTTTTTATATGTCAGGCTACAGTGTTAAACTGATCTATATGAGGCATAATTCTTGTTTGTAGTACAAACAGGTATTTATTGCACTAAACAGTTTGCAGGCCAATGCTTTGGGGCTAGAAATGTGTTCAAAATGCAAAAGCAGGCACCACTGATTAATTAAAAACATTGAAAGTTGGTGGATTGGCCATTGAATTAACAATTGCAAGGGGAAACATACATGAAAAATAAGGTTTGCTCTCAATAATGCATTTCAGCCGTATTTCTTTCCTGGAGCAACCCCGAAACTGCAGCATTTCTGCTGGACTCTTTTCAATCAAACTCTAGTTCATTAACATACTTGTTACGTGGTTGTGAGATATTGATTAACTTCTGCTGAGACGATTCTATTACCCAATAGAATTATTCATTTCCTGTGCCACACTGCTTGTCAGGAGCAGCCTTGCATGATAATTAAAGAGTGCCCTGAAACAAAGCCAGGATTGTATGTTGATTGGAGGCAACACTTCTCCCTCTCTTCTCACGAAATCAGGATTTTTGCTGCTCGCCCTGCCAGTGTATCCCAGCCTGTTTGCCATGCAGAGCACGTTTGACATTCAGCAGCTGACAAAGAAGCAGCTCAGAGGTGCTCCAGCGCTAGACATGAATCTTCTTCTCAGAAAGCCGAACCTGCAGAAGAAGAGCTGTCGTTTACCGCCGTTCCCAACAGTCGTAGCCTGTCAGTTTCAGTGGTTCACTGTTTGTCAGTCGTAATTCTGACAAGTAATGGATTGGAAGCAAATACTTATGTGACGTCGGACTAGCAAACGTATCTTGTGGCAATTTCATTAAGTAACTACTATGTACTTGCATAAAAATTTTTTTTTTTTGGTACAGTCTACTTAGTGTGTTCATGTTGTATTTCAAAACACTTTTGCTGGTATTGAAGTGGGATACGGGTAAGTGTAGGGATAGGTTTGGTGACATGGTTAAGTTTATTGGTGGGTTAAGGTGTAAGGGAAGGGCCGACAGTAGCCACGTTTCCATTACCCTTCAAATTGCGCAAATTAACATTGCGAATTGAAAATATGCCCAATGGAAACACGTCAATTTCGCAAAAACTCCCATTTATCGCAAAAAAGTTTGGTTTTTCATGCAATTCGAAAAAGAAATATTTTGCAAAACTGCAATGTAAACAGTTTTTGCACATTTACAGGTCACCTGACGTAGATGACGCGGTTTTTGTTTGGACAGAATACGAGGCAGAGTTCTTTATTAAATTCATACAAGACAAAAGAATTACAAGAATAATGGATTCTAAACCTCAAATAAATGCCACAATCAAGACCTCGAAGCAGATATGAGGGATGTCATTGCGATGGCACGTGTGTTAGGGCTGTCAAAATGGCTGAAAAGCTAAATTCGAATTTCTTTCTTAAATATTAGCAAAATTCAAATTATATTTGAATTCTAAAGGCAATACTTAACGTTACAGGAAAACAAGTTCTGTATTGTCTCCTACGCCCACAAGAGGGGCGCAAGCGAGCGCAATAAACAGATATAAACCAAATCAAGCATCGCATCTTTTATTAAAATGAAATGACATTCACTTTTTAAAGTGCATTAACTTTTCAAACAATCGTTCTTAAATAAAATATAATTTCCTTAATGACAATGTGCATGGAAGGACAATTAGGCTACAATAGTGCATAAAACTGTGTTCGACATCAGTAATGATCCCTTACGGCATTGGTCCTGGCTTTTGTTCACACAGGGTGCGTTCCGAGACTGATCCCGGTAATGTTACAAGGTCCCCATCCCGGCATCGATCCTGGGACGTGTTTGAGTTCACACAGAAGGCACTCTAGCAATTTTACGGCAATTTCCCGGGATCAACGCGCTGTGTGAAAGGGGTTTAGGTGTGTTTGACTTGAAGCAGCACTGCTCAGTTGTGTCTTCCCATTGGTTCAATGTCTTGAGCTTCAAGGTGTGTATTGATTAGTCATGAGTCCGTGTGTATATATAGCCCTCATGTTCCCACAGTCACTTGTTTAGCTTTGGTGAGTGTCGTCAGGTCTGTTCATGTCTTCTTTACAGAGTGTAAGGAGCAGGTTGAGCAGAAACCCTTCATTTGGAGATTTAACTGTATTATTAACACACTGCATGTTCAAAGGTGTAGATCATGAGCTATTACCATTGTGCCCTTATCTTGAACTAACTCCAGATTGATGAAGACTGACCCTGTAATAGGTATAATATAATACAGTTTGGATTAAATCTACATCTGAATAACAGCTTGCTATAAAGAAGTGACAATGGTAATTAACATATATTTCAATCAATGTATTATCAGTGTTACCAGTCAGATCAAATGACCGAAGACACGCTAATTGAGGAATTCCAGGAGTGTCAAATTAAAATAAACCATGTAAAATGTATAGGCCATAAAATTAGTCGGCCAGGCTATTTTTGGGTTAAGGCAATTATTAGTGAATAACACCCAGGGTCTATCTTGCACCCAGCGCAATTGACTTTGTACACCGACACATGTATCATTGCTATTTTGCACCCGCGCACAGCGGACTTTTCCCTCCACAGACGCACGCCGGTAAACTTGGGAATGAACTTGCGCTCCCGGGGGCGTTTCAGCGAAAAGAGGAGGCGTGTTCCGGCGCAAACGTTCCCTGGTGCTATTTTGCAGGTTTAGAAAACAATTCCGCCACTAACCAGGAAAAACCTAGTCTAAAGTCAGTGGCGCGTTGTGCATGTTATTCATATGCTATTTTAAGGACGCATGCTTGGCCATAATCAATGTAGCGTGTACACAACGCTCATACACTTTGATTCTCTCATCTACACAGAAGCAGCAGTTCTCATTTTTGCAAATCATACATTATTACAAGGAAAAATATTAACACAGGAGGGAAATCATTGTGGTGTCCATGAAGATGTGAAAAAATAGGCATAAATCTAGCTTACACATTTACCCAAATTATTATACACCTGTTTAACCGAAGCTTATTTGGGTGGGTTTCTCCCATCCCCATACAATGTCACTTCTCTGTGTTTTATGGCCCTGACGAGAACGTCGGTCTCTTCAGCTGTGAACCGCTCCTGGTGTGCGCCTGGCAAATCCGCCGTTATAATAGGAATCCGCCATGGAACAAGCGTGCCTGCTCTTAAAGGGAATGTGAGATGTCGCTCTGATTGGTTTATTTCACGTTACACCCAAACCACACCTATGAGTAATGTAGCTACTTCAGACCAACACATTTTAGATTTGCGTCGGACGCAAGAGTCATTTATCCCGCCGGTATAATAGCAACAGCGTCCGAGACTCGCCCACAAAGTTACTTGCGTTTCGCGTTTGATACTTGTGTTTCAGATCGTTAAAATAGGGCCCATAATGTTAATAGCCAACCTGTTTTTTATAGAATGAGGAAAGCTGTTAATTTAGAGTTTTTTTCCCAAACTATTTTCTACTTTTGGGTTTTAAATAAATCATCATTAACATCATTGAATAAGTGACTTTGCACTTTTGACAGACACTTCAAACAGTGAGTTGATGACATAATGAAACATTGGCCACAAGCGTTTGCTTGCGTAGTACAAAATAATTAGGTGTTATTTTGCATGGTTTCCCTCACGATACTGACACACCGACAGTTAATAACGTTTTTTGCACAAAAAACAAAAAAATATATATGTGGAAAAACGATTATTCTCAACCTTCATTCTGAGCCTCTGTCTGAAATAATCACTTTTTAAAAGGTGGATCCTTTAAAGCCTGTCAGTAAACAGACACTGTTATGATTGGCTAACATCATTGCACAGGAAAGAGTATCAGCGGCACAAAACTGTAATTTACAGTCAAAGCATTAATACATCATTGTGATGCAGCTGCTGACAGATCCAGTACAGTTTGCAGCATCATTTAACAAAAGTTTTTTGCAAACTCTCCATTACACTGTGCCTCATTGACAAAACAAAATGCTCAGAACAAATCCTCCGACGCAATCCGGGACGTCATTACAATAAACCATCCACTTGTTTCCAACACTGGGATCACAAACCAGCTGTTAAAACTGGACGTGTCAAAGCGAATGTTCTTTCACTCTTTCATTTGTCCTGTTGTCGACAGACTCAAGTGTGTAGAGTATGTCAGAAACTGAACACACATATATATATATTCTGTATACTGTATCAGTGTAGATCGCGTCAGAGATTATAATGGCTTCTACACTGTAAAAAATTGCCATAAAAAAAAAAACGGCCAAATTTTACAATAACATGCTGTTTTCCATTAAAACAGCAATATACCGTAGAAAAAATGTATTCTGGGTGATATTTGTCATTTTCGAGAAAGTAGCCTACAGGAATATACTGTGAATTAACAGCACTCAAAGTCGACAGTCAGAGGCTGTGTTCCCAATTACACCATATACCCTCAATTCACTATTCCCTACATCAGTTCACTAATAAAGTCCACTTGACTGAGTGAATCATTTCATAGTTAATTCAGTAAATTTTCGAAGTTAATTGAGACACTGATGAACACCTGCTGTTAACAAGCAGAATCACTGAAGGAAAGAGGAACGAGAAGAACAGAAAAAAGATTAAATCAAGATAAAAGACATTAAATCTTAGCAAAAGATCTTAGCAGAGGAGGATTAAACAACTCCACAAACAGCATTACCAGCTTCACTTATTACTAACCAGATTTACTTTATTTCTGTCAGACGTCCACAGAAGTTCTCATTAAAAGGTGACAGAGGTTTAGATGTCTTTTTTTTTTTTCATTTGATGTTACCATGATGGTGATCAGTGATTGCTTTAGTTGGGCTCTTGACCCTTGAACAAAAGTTTTTCTTTGGCTGATAGCTGTGTCTTTAAAATAGATTTGCTATGGCAAAAAAGCTGAAAGAAAACAGGATCAGATGACAATGGCTGTTTGTTAATGGTCACATCATCTAGTGGTCTAAATCACTGATATTTGCTTTTGACGCGACGCTCACATCCAGTGTAGGCAAATATCAGCCGTTAAGCGACTGAACACCAGTGGCCGGGGCCTATGGTGCAATGATGTAACTATTGGTCGATGTCTTGCTCTGGAGGCGGTCATATGCAAATGTCTTTTCAGTGTGACGTCACAGATCCCGCAATATCAAAACAAGCTGTTTTTGGAGCTTGATTTTTTTAATGGTGCAAAGACCTCCAATAAGTCAAAAGATCAAGGCAAATTAGATGTATCATATCATGACCCCTTTAAGTCCTTCGTTAGTATTTCTTAGAGTTTAAATATCAACATCCTGCATTTGTTTTTTAATAAAATTACAGATGCCAAAATGGCCAGTGTGTATTATGAGCTTACAAAACTAATATATTTTATCATTTTTTTGTATAAAAATTTGTTTTTCATTGTGCATTTGTGAGAAGGGATTCTGTTATCTCAGTTAAATGAAAATAAAACTGACTGGAGTGGAAATGATTGTTTATTTCAATCCCCCCTTTTTTCAGCAGCTTTCAAAACTGGTGAGAACTGATAGAGGGATTCATGACACTTTGTAAACCAGAGCTAAAAATACACGGCTATAAAGTGACGACTTCAAGACGACTATTTAGGCAGCATGAACAGCAGAGAAAATAAATTACATAGCACATTTCTGTGATGCTGACAGGTTATCATGAGATGTCAGGTGAAGAACATATAAAAAAGAGTGGAAAAACAGAGCTAAGTGTGGGGAACAGCTCTCACTTAAATCCAACTATTGCTGAGATAAAAGACATTGCAAATGTTAGACATGTAACCAAATGCCATATGATGAACAAAAAAACAGAACCTTCCTGTTGCAACAGATTTTCCTCGTGTTGCAGTCATATTTTATTTATGAAAATCTAGAGCACAGATGGATATAAAATTGAAAGTAAGTAAAGTGGGCTAGCATCAAGGACATGTCATCCATACAGGGTTTTTTATTGCAGCAAACATTATTTTTAACCATAACTTTAATCGTAACATTCCTTCGAAACAACATCAAACTATATATCACTCTCTTGTGGGAAAAAAATAACTTGCTCTCTTTCTTGTTCTTTGGCTAACAAGCTCATGAGTTGTTTTAGCTATGAATAACAACGGGAAAAAACGTTCAAAGGGTGATTCATGAAAACAGCAACTTTATTTATGTGTTGCATACGTGCATGTTGCAAACAATGTTATTTTAATGACAACTACCTGAAGGCTAATAGTTCAGATATAAAGGGGCGGTTGATTATGATTTCACTTTTTTTAACTTTAGTTAGTTAATAATGTTGCTGTTTGAGCATAAACAACATCTGCCAAGTCACAATGCTCAAAGTTCAAAGCAAAGGGAGATATTTTCTTTTAAAGAAATTGCTTTTTAAGGACTACAACAAATGGCTGGTAGGAACTACACAACATTCCTCCCAGGTTAGTGACATCACTAACCATAAAATTTAAATAAACCCCGCCCCCGGGAATGCGATTTATAGATTATCGAGACAGAATATGCTAATCAATGACTAGAAGATAGTTAACTCCACATCAGCTACATACATTTAAACCTAAACAAAAAAGTTTTTGACATTTTCAGGACACAAGTTCTTGAAGCTCCACCCCCTGTGCCGGGAGCAGCTGCTTATTTGCATTTAAAGGGACAGACAAAAAACTGTGCATTTTTGCTCACCCTTAAAAAGTGACAATTTTAACATGCTATATAAAAATATCTGTGGGGTATTTTGAGCTAAAACTTCACATACACACTCTGGGGACATCAAAGACTTATTTTACATCTTGTGAAAAGAGCATTATACCACCCCTTTAATGCATTAACCCATATTTTCACAGGAGGTCCAGTCCTTGTTTTGCTATGCAAAAGTAATATTGCAAATCCTGTGCCCTTAATATATTTTGTGCATATCCTGAGATTGTCATTTTTCCAACACAAAATTTAGATTGGTTGAGCCACAGAGAAAGCCATTTGTATTAAAGTCCCCCTGTAGTCAATAATTGTATCGCTTAAAACTCATCTTTGATCACCAAAATGAAATTTTTTAACTTTTTTCCCTTGATTTCTTGGAATATTGGTGGGACATTGTTTGGTTTGTGATACTACAGTTGTTGCCATTTAAAAAAGGCGATTTTACCATAATTAAGTTCAACATGAAAGTTATTTAAGTGTATTATTGGATTAAGATGACAGGGCTGCGTATCTTAATCCAAGAGTATCTTTAATAAACACAGAGAAATAGAAAAATGACACCGAATAGAGAACTGAGAAAAATGAGGGCTTGAATACACAAAGATGATAGTCAGATTCAGCGGAACAGGGAACAGGTGCAAAACTAATTAGAAACCATGGTAACAAACTAGAAACAAGAACTTGGAAACAAAGTCCCTTTAAGACAAGTCATTTAACTCGGCGGCCATCTTTGAAACGCCTTTCAGACATGCAAATGTAGCTCCTATCTCTTTGAACAGGGAAACATCAAATTCTCCAAAACTGTTCGCCAAGCTAGCGTTGCACTTTCCCCATTCAAAACAACATGAGTGGCGCGTCTTGTGTAATTCTGTAGTCTTTAATGGAAAACCATGAAAACTAAACTAAACAGAACATAACTATAAAACTAAAAGATCATGACATATTCTTGTATGGAACAATTTTTTTCAGCATCCATTTAATTCCTGATTTATAGATCATAAGATCAGAATAGTCTGTGATAGTAGTACAGAACAACAGGACTACATAGTGTACACTTGGCTTTACACATAATGGGCCTTATTCAGTGTATCTCAAAAAAGACCTGAAAGCAATAGGAGTGTTAGACCACAAACAAAGCAGTTCAAATGGTTTGGGGGCCGAGCAGCTACAGACAACACTTTTCCACTCTTACTTGTTTTTATAAGCTAAGTTATTTTTAAAGCTCAATTTCATAGACAGTGTCCCTAAGATACCGTGCCATGTGATGATCCACAATCATTTAGTGAAGAGATACTGTTGCCATGGCAGTGAGCAAGATGGCCATTAGCAGTAAGAACAAGCTAACAAACGCCATCAGGCAACAATGAAGATTTCAATGTGCATCTGCAAAGTTGTTTCCAATATTATAAAGTCTAGTTGTGGTACGCCTGTTACAGCCTCACTTCCCATTATATATGACAAATATTGCCCTATATTAAGAGTGACATTGCAATATGTGTTACCTATAGGGCATATTATTATCACATACATCCTCTGGATATAAAAAGAGATGAGTTTATAAAATATATAAAATACCCACAGTAAAATTGTATATGTACATTTTAATATGTATATAATTAATTTTAATGTAATATTATATGTAGAAACTCTTGTTTCTCTGCAACCAAATCACATTTCTCATGGTCCTGCAAAACTTTATTTTCTATGCTATTTTTTTCTTCTTTTCTTCTAATCTCTGAATATCATATGCACATCATTTCCTTTGGGACTGTTGTCAAAAAACATCAAAATGACTGAGAGATTTTAAAGTATCTGTCAGTGGTTTTAAAATCAGGTAATCAGGTAATGATGGAAAATATTTAGTTAAATATTTAGTTGCTTATTTCATTTATTCATTCAATTGAACGTGATATGTGCTGTGACTGTGTGTATTTAAGTGTCAAGTAATGCATTACATTTAAAAAAAAAAAGGTTTGCATGTGTTTATTGAAATTAGAGGTCTGGGCAGTGAAGTTATATTGTTCCTTTTAATATTGTTCCTTTTTTTTTAAAACAGCATTAACTTTGTGACCGTGTGCTGAAAGTCAACAAACTTTCAAAGCGGGTTATTTATTGTGTCTAAATATATTAATTGCAATTATGGGGTAGATTAGTGCTATGGTTGCTTAGCAACAGATATGCAAATGTTTTTAATTTTAAAAGGACCAATGGTGCAAACTCATTTTTGAGCAAAGGACTTCACACACACACATGACTTTCACACACCTTCTCATAAAGAGTATTTGCATGCAATGATATCTGTTTTTGGGACATTAACTGTTATGTGTTTTCCCATGATGGAAGATGATGTGTGTAATTTCCACATTTCAGAGGATAGTGGTTAATGTATGAGCAATTTTACTTCTCCTGGTACTGAAATCAACTATGATGCCTCTGAAAGTTCACATTGCCATCTTTACAGATGTAGTCTAAAATCAAGTCACTCGCAGGGGACACATTTGAACAGGCTTACCAGCTGCTGTAAAACCAAAGGTAGGATAGCTGTTGTCAAATTGTTCACCCTGTTTATAAGCAGATGTTGCATGTGTTCGTAGTGATAGATCCCGTCTGTGTGGAGAATGATGCTGCAAATAAACTGCCTGCTGTAGAAATAGAAAAAAGCTGAGCTACTGGTACGTTTAGTCCTTTGTGTTTTGTTGCTTATCTTTAGCAAAGGCAGACTGTGTGACATCAACCGTCATTCCAGCTGTAAGTCTTTGGTCACGACTGACAACACAATTCCACATCGATTCTAACCTTGTCGTTATTGACATTTATAGTTACATTTACATTTATTAATTTAGCAGACACTTTCATAAATTCTGTCATTAATTACCCTCGTGTCGTTCCAAACCCATTAGACTTTCGTTCATCTTCGGAACACAAATGAAGATATTTTTGATGAATTCTGAGAGGTTTATGTGCCTCCATTGACAACTAGGCAACTACCTTTTCAGTTGAGCTTCTGTTCATTTTCGCTGATCAATGTTAATTTGTGAATGAAAGCCTAAATTCAATCTGTTCATCATATAAAGCGATCGAGTCTTCAGAGAATTTGGACTAAACCGCTCAATTCATATGGATTAGTTTCACGATCTCTTTATGAACTTTTTGAAGCGTCACACTAGGCGTGTTTCCATTACAGATTTTCGCAAAACTTTTGCGATTTTTTTCTAAATGTCGACAAAAAACGATTGCGAAATTACGGCGTTTCCATTAACCGATGTTATGCGACTAAAACTTTTTTCCTCTCGCGATAAATAAAATCATTCCAAAAACCATGGCAATGGACGTTGGTAGGTTTATGTACTATATCCCAGCCACTGCACTAGACATTTACTGCACTAGACATTATTATTAATCGAAGGAGATGTATGTGTGTTTTCCAAGCATTAATGGTAAGGAACGACCCTTATTATACTTGTGAGCGGCACATATGAGGTGTTTCTGGGTCTTTCTCCCTCATTTCTGGTTTGAGGTCTTGATTGTGGCATTTATTTGAGGTTTAGAATCCAGTATTCCTGTAATTCTTTTGTCTTATATGAATTTAATAAAGAGCTCTGTCTCGTATTCTGTCCAAACACACCGCGTCATCTACGTCAGGTGACCTGTAAATATTCCATTGCAGTTTTGTGAAATATTTCTTTTTCGAATTGCCTGAAAAACCTCCTCATGCGAGCGTAAAAACTTTTTTGCGATAAATGGGAGTTTCCATAGGGCGTATTTTCAATTCGCAATTTCGATTTGTGCAATTTGAAGGGTAATGGAAACGCAGCTAGTGGTAGTTGTGTAACTATCAATGGAGGGACAGATATTTTTCAGATTTCATCAAAAATATGAACGTATGATATTAAAAAAAAATTTTTTTTAAATATGAACCGAAGATGAACGTAAGTCTTACGGGTTTGGAACGAAATGAGGATGAGTAATTAATGACAGAATTTAAATTTTTGGGTGAACTATCCCTTTAAAAATGATACCTTACAAACCAAATCCAAGCAAACCCCATGCACTAATGTTGGCAATGTTTTGCCAAGAATACTTTGGCAGTTGTCTGTGGAAGAAGTATTCTCCTGGGCGGCACGTTTTCTGTGTGCAGAAACAGCTTTTCTCTCAGGCAAATAATTCACATTCGGGGCAGTGCGCACCCCCTCTCCATTTAAGTCACCCCTCCCTTTGAAAATGATTTTTTTTTGTAGCAGATAACTTTGTCTGAGTAGCATTCTGTGATTTGCCGCCTCCTCTCACTTGAGCTGCTATCTGTCTGCACCACAGAAATAGGATAAGTGGTCTGGAAAAGAAGAAAGTCTCTTTATCTGCCTAAAAGCCAAAAATGGGGGCAGGGATGATATTAGTGCGGTCAAGTTAATAAAACAAATAAATAAAATGTGCCCCATGCCTAATATCTACTGACATTTGCTATTTTACTTGGTTTCTTAAGAGTAAAAGTATGCATCTTCCGGATCTGAACTTTTTATCACTCTGTAACAGCACTCACAGAACTTTGTTGGTTAAACATACTTCCTGGTTAAACATTAAAGCACACTAGTGTGATTAAAAAATAAATAAATCATATTTTATAGAACAAGGGCGTAGGTTTGGCCTCAGCTTTGGTGGGGACATCCCCCTCCCCCTCCCCTGGAATGAGTTTTCTATATGTAATTAAATAATGAACAAATGAATAAAATACACACGTATCATAGTATGCATTCAACACAACAAATCCATTATTATTATCTATTATTATTATTATTATCCATGATTACAGTATTCCATTAATACTAAAATTGTATCTACTATTCTATATCAAATTCTATTGATATATTCTATTCTTAAATATTAAATTCTTAGGCTACACTCACTCACAAATACATTACATAAATAGAATGTAGAAATGAAAAATGTCTCAGATCCACTGTTTATGTTGACTGCAAGATTCTAAGTTAAGGTCAGCTAATTAACATTCAGTGACTTGCTAACGTAGCATTCTATCATGATAGCGTGACTTCTATGAGTCTATCAGTGCTGCACAGCCTAATCAATACTCTTAACCTTAGTTGAAAGATTGCTGCTGCTAGGTTTAACTGTAACAACATGGTAACACATACTATCACCAATCAATACTATTTTCCACAGTAGAATCTGCATTTGAAAGCCTGGTCAGTCACTACTACAGCTAGTTTATTTGTGTGGCTAGTTATTTTGCCTACTTACACTCTGCTTTATGAAAAAGCTTCGTATGTCCCCTTTCTTCTTCTTGGGTGGCATAGCTGATCTATCTACAAAGTACAAAAAGTGGCAAAAAACGGAATATTAAAATGTTTTACTCTGGCCTTTGTATGTGGCAGAGAGACAGCCCTGGTAACTTACCGTCGGCGTCGTCGACGCGCGCGCGCACACACACACACACACACACACACACACACACACACACACACACACACACACACCACCCGCTCGCTGCCAGTGCAAGCACAAAAGTAGTCCCGGCCCGCGCGTGTAGCCTGTCAGATACACCGCCGCCAATCAAATTACGGCGTTTCTTGTACTGTCGTTGTTTTTGCCGTTGGAATCGATCCAAATAGCAGCGCAAAGATCCAAATAGCAGTTCAAAGGAGCTTGCTAAATATTGGTGGGGACAAATTTGTCATCTCAAAATATTGATTGGGACTAGTACCTAGCGTCCCCCCCTAAACCTACGCCCATGTTATAGAATATTGACACAATTATTCACAAATACATATTTTTTTCACTCAAAAACTGAGGCTCAGATCGATAGATATCCATATAAGGCTAGATGTCTTAAGGCGGAGTCTCGAACGGCATCACACCGGCGGCCATCTTGTCACAGGGAAGCTTTCTGGCGAGCTCTGTGGTATCTGAAGTAAGGTGAGTGATCAGCACGAACACAAATCCTCTTATCTCGCTGAAATCGTGACGGATTTACAAACGGTTTGGTTTCTTACAAACGTTATTAACGTGGCTATAATTCCGAATGCTTGAACATGTATGTTATAATTATTCATATGTATGCAGTGTCATAACTACATCTCCGACGTTTATAACAAACCAAACCGTTTGAAAATCGGTAGAAAATTGAGCAAGTTATGGTTATTTAAAAGTACATGCACCATTAAAACACAATGTACGAGTGAGCGAGCTCCCTGTGGCAAGATGGCCGCCGTGTGCGGACGTTGACCTCCATTGGCCAGCAGCGCAGACGAGACATCTAGCCTTTATTATATGATATCTATGCTCAGATCAATGAGGCTTACGATTAATCAGTTCCAAAAATAAATACAAAACCTGTGCTAATTGAAAGAAAACAAGCTGACAAAAAGATTGAATCCAATATTTTATAACGAGAGAGTTATATATATTATTTGTAGGCCGGTCGTTTTTAACTCAAGTTTATTAAGGTGTGTGTGTGTGGGGTGGTGGGGGGTATATAATATATACTTTTATAGTATAATATATACTTTTTTATATATTAAAAAAGTAATTAAAAAAAAAATACCCCCCAAAAAATGTTGTGAAGTAGTTATTAGCTGTGTGAGCAAAGCCAGTTAGTTTTAGTCCAACATGATAACATTCTAACATTTTTGGGAAAAAGAAAATCCTCTGCAGGTCAAAGTGACCCGAACACAACATGCATCGCTTATCTAAATCTTTAATTATTCATTTTTTGTTCATATATATATATTTTTTTTTTTCAAGCAAGGTATTATGATATAATTCAGCAAAATCACACAAGCAAGCCTTCAACATTATAATAATAATTAGCCTATAATGTTGCATATTACAACAGTTCAATAAACAATTACATTTTAGACATATTGCCAGTTATTTTTCCATTTTTTACTGCACCAACAGGGACTAAAACTCAAAAAACTACAACACAGAAACAACATGATGAACTAAACAGAACATAAACCTAACGCATATACATTCTATATTATATTTACATATTTGAGTGATAAGTTTATATATATTTACATATTCATATTTACATATTAAAATGATTCATATTAAAATTAGAACTGAATTTATGTACCAATGGGAGTAGGTGCTCAAACTGTATAATTTATGTATAGATTGACATGTTTTTAGGATTATGCATATGTGTAACAATGCAAAAATCCATCTATCCTCTCTCAATACATCATCAACATACATTTGAGCAGTGTTACATTTAGTTAAGGCTACAGTAACAACAGTAGCATTGGTTAGAGTGATTAAACATCAAGGAGTTTTGACTTCGGCACTTTTTTTTTTCTTATTTTTTTTTTTTCTTGCACTGAATTACTGAACTCAGGCATAATTAGTGCTTAGGTAAACAAACCAAAATTAATGCACGCTTTGGGATTCACTAAACAAACAAAGCCAAGGCTTAACTCCACGGTGTCTATTTGAATACACAGACAACACAAAGCTTCTCTTTCAGCCGGTCTTTCAGTGTTAGACTCTATTTCTCACATACTTTTGGCACACAACTTCTCCATAGCATCTGAGCATGCTGTAGGCATTGAGGTATCAGGGGAGACTGTCAGGTTTGATATGCAGCACCCAGCTCTCTGCAGCCAGGGGATCTCTCTGAGGGATCTCTCTGATAGACAGTGATGGAGAAATACAGGTAAAGGTAGAGGTCTCAGCAGACCCTCTCTGAAGGGTGATGAACAGTGTTCTTTGGTTAAAACTGGTTCCTTCCTCAGGTAAGGAAGTAAGTACCAACTTCACCCCACCTGTGAACCTTTAGGGCTTATGTTTCTCCAGCTAGTTTCAGACAGACTGATATTTGTCACAAAGGATGTTTCTCAAGTATTTCATTTTGTTTTCAGCTTTATGTTTTATTCTCTATATTCCTCCTGACAAAAAAAAAAAAAAAAAAAAAAAAAAAAAAAACAGTTCTTCTTGTAAGGATGAAGTGACTAGGATTCTAATAGTCAAATTAAAAGAACAATGCAGAAAAACCATGTTGTTTTGTGAATAATCATTCTAGTATTCACTGCAGATTATTTCAGTCTTTGAAACAGCCTCTTTCAATTTGTGAGTTTTATTTTTCATTCTCTGTTTAAAATCCCAAAAGCAAAGCTGCACAATCTGCTGTCTTTCCAAGAAGCCCTAAGCCCCTTTTTGAATGGGACTAAGGCTACGTTCACACTGCAGGCTGAAACGACCCAATTCCGATTTTTTTGCCCCTATGCGACCTGTATCTGATTTTTTCATGACAGTCTGAACGACACAGATCCGATCTTTTCAAATGCGACCCAGGCCACTTGGGTATGTGGTCCAAATCCGATACGTATCCGATCTTTTGAAATGCGACTTCAGTCTGAACGGCCAGGTCACATGTATCCGACCTGCACGTCATTGATACGCGACAAACGTCATAATTCTGTGTTGAAGTAGGCGGGAATGAGAAGATAAACACACTCACATCAGTATCCCACCACTCCTGGCTGCGACTCCGCACCCACACGTTTCTCTGTACCGACGTTGCTACCACTGCTCCACAAAACGCCATGGCCAAAAACCTTGCTCTCCTCCTTCTTTTTAATTTTCTTCTTAAAACGAGAAGATTGTAATTGCGCTGGCTCCGTTGGGAAAATAACTTGAATATCGCTAAACGAGCTCCACTGTTGACATCCATGTTTAGCTACTTCCGCAAACAACAAGTGACGTCGTTGATCGTTGAGTACTCTTCTGCGCATGCGGTCACTTCTGGGTCATTTCACGTTCACACAGGAGATCACAAAAGGTCGCATTTAATTGGAAATGTGAACGGCCTTGCAAAAAAATCAAATTTTTTCAAAAAATATGAATACATTTTCGGAGCATTAAGCCCTGCAGTGTGAACGCAGCCTAAGTTTCCCCGAGGAGGTGACGCAAATTCGTACTTCAGAAATGTACTTTGTGACTTTATTCCTTTCTGAATCTAAGACATCAACTTTTCCTCGCACAACCTTTGAAATCGAGGATAAGAATCTCAATGCCAACATGTGTTTTCCAATATAAAATGAACACAATAAGTACATTGTACCCAACAATTCTTCTTATTATTATTATTGATGTAAGTATATAGTAGTTATAATATAAATGTGTGACCAACTTTATTTTAAGGTGAAGTTGTAGCATGTCACATAATAATAGTAAATCATGCATAATTACAAGCAACTAACCAAACCAATACCATAACCCTATAGTAAGTACGTTTAGTTAAATAAAATTACTCAGCACTTGTGTAATTACACTGTAACAACTTCAGCTGGAAATAAAGGGTTACACTTTATTTTAAGGTGTCTTTGTTACAGTGTAATTATGCATTTAAGTACTGTGTAATAATAATTAACTACATGTACTTACTATAGGGCTTGGTTTAGTGTTAGTTGCATGTAATTATGCATAATTTATAGTTATTACTACAGTTACTACATGTAACGTAACAAGGACACTGTTAAATAAAGTGTTACCAAATAAAGTGTAACCATAAAGCGTTACTTTATCACATTTTAGTATCACAGTATGACACGAAAGACATCCTAACTGTAACCCAAACTTTGTTCAGAAAATTAAATATTTCCTAATGTAGAGAAGTGGTCCAAGTCCCCTCCAAATGATAGCAGAGACATAAAAACAGGGTTTATTACACTGAACAACGAGGGCTTGTAAAGTTGTGTGTTGCTGACACTGCTCTTTCTGATATCTCGCTGTCAGCCCTTTTCCAGTCAGTCTGGGAACATCCTCATTCCAGGGTTTATGTGAATGGATATGTTTTATTGTGCTTATAAAACACCTTTTCTCTTTCAGGCTAATTGATTTAGCTGTTCCTTGCTGAATATTGTTTTGGCAGGAACAGTCCTGCAAGTTTGGGAAAGCCAGTTAGAGTTGCCTAGGCTGCCAGAATCGTTCAATAAACTCTGCCGCTGTCATGACATTTCAGATACAATTTGGAGACGGGCAATAACCATGACAGAGCTTGTAACAAAGGACTTTGACATCTCATTGAAGTCCCTATTGATGTCTAGCTAGAAACTTTGTAAAAAAAAAAAAAAAAAAAAAACTACTTGTACCCTCTCTTAGAGATAAATCAGTGATGAATACAATGCGAGTGAAGAGCAAGTGGTTTCAATGATAGTGAGAAATCCTTGTTTTTAAACAAGATGCGACTGTGTCATGATGTTCTTCCCTTTAACAAGCAATCAAATTGGAGTGTGTTGCCAGCACTTCAGACATACTCCAAGAAGTGTGGAGAGGGGTAGGGTAGCAGGGTGTGCTAATTGAAGTAGAGAAGCCCTGCACCCTGTAAGTCTGCCGGAAACATGGATCTTGGATTAGAAGTGCTGGGTAGGGACCGACATGGAAAAACTACAGCATTAAAAAGGTAATTGTCAAAGTGAACATCAGAGTGAAGCATGGACTATGTCTGCAACACCCGGCTGCTCATTTAGGCCCTGTTTGCACCTGGTATTAAAGTGCGTTTTGGTCGATCAGATCACAAGTAGACGAGGGAGACACATACCCATTTACACCTGGTGTTTTAATCCGTCTCTTCAACCACTTCTGTCCTGATTTCTTCGAGGGGAGGGTCTATAGGCAGGTAAATGTATGTTTTTATTTTTTGTCTAATGGACAAAAGAAGCTCATGCAATTTACATATGAATGTGCCCAGAGATGACGGAAAAACATACGGAGAGCAGCAGCTTTCGTTTCTGCTCTGATAGTCACAACTTAAGACCAGCCGAACGCTGTGAGTGTGTGTAAGAAATCAGGAATGGTGAGAGAACATCGTGCTTTGTTTGTTTTTCATATTCAAAACAAACTTTGGTCTTTAGCTGACAAAGTCTAAATCCCATCTGGCTAGCGCGCTTCCCATAATGTTTAGGCATTAAGTCAGTAGACTGAGAGTAGTGGCTGTTTGAACACGTTCGACCACATGAGCGTTTACACTACGAAAGCAATCTGGTCGAAGTGTTTTCGACTACCTTTGGAAGTGGTTGAAAGTGGACAAGCTCAAAATGTTTTAGACCCCGTTTGTATTTAGCGTTGTCCACTTGTGATCCGATCACAATATGCATCTTAATACCAGGTGTAAACAGGGCCTTAGTCACAGACTGATATATACAGAAGTGCCAAAACCAGCATTTTAATTTTGCAATGTATAGTAAATGTCACCAAACCACCTGATTCACATGCGGGAATACTGAAAATCACAAGGCTAACCAGGGAAATACGGGGGATGCATAATTGCGAATAGGGGGTTCTGCAGCTGCAAATGATTGCAGGAATAGAAGGGCACAATTAGTTGCACTCCCATGCATCACTGCTGGAGAGAGATAGAGAACTCAAGTCAAAGAAGTCCTGAATAGCTTTTTCCTTAAGGCCTCGTGTTTTAACACATTGTTATGCAGTTGCTAGGATGTTCTGGGTGGTTTCTGTGAGGTTGCTAACAAGACCACCACCAAGTCTCTGTGATCTTCTGCTACCTAGAAATGGCTTGGGTTCCACCCGAACAATCCATTTATAATCAGATTGATGGCTCAATCAGACTGAAAAGCTTGATTGAGCTCGATCCAAATGAAATGTTGGTAGCTTCGAACACGGCGACTGGGTTTTGTTTGTCTATGTAAAAGTCTATGTTTTTTTTTAACCATTTTCTTTAATGGTCACTTAGAAAAGCAGTAAGAACACTTCTCCTCAATAAGTTGCACTGTGGGGATGCAAAATTTGAGGTAACATTCATGTTTGCAACATAGGACTAGTTCCAGCGTTTAATATTTAGCGTTTAGAGTTTATTAAAATCCCTAGCCCTAGAATTAGCAATAGTAATAGTGATACTTACCTTGGCAATATTTTGGCTCCATGATATTCTAAGAATCTCCAGAATTTCATTTAGTCTTTTATCACCTTGATAATGCGCAGACATCTGTTGAAGCAGACGTTTTCCTTAACCTTCCGGCTTAGGAAGATATGACTGCAGAGAACAAATCCCAAAGGTGTTGCAAAACCCAGCTTGCATCCGGAACAAGAATATTGAGGGAAAACAACACAGACTAATATATATTACTTTGATGTATTTATCAGTTCTATTTTACAAATAACCCAATCAATATGGCAGTTAGCATATTGATAAGTATGGCAAACACACTGATATCCATGAACGATTCCACAGAGAAAACATTATTCAGAGTCTGTCGTGAGATTTTGTAACAATCCCACCATAAAATGAGAGCTTCAGCAATCCTATTCCTCCTGTGAACTAAAATGGACTGACTGACTATGGATTGACTATGATTGGACAAGCAATTGTAATCATATGTCAGCTAACCAATTGACTCAGTGGACATTATATTTAAAAACACTTAAGGCTAGGCAGGGAAACACTGTCTTAAGGGAATAAAAAATGTCCAATGCTCTTTTTCTTGGGAGAAGGTTCTGCAAAAGCAGATTATTGCAGGCGTAGCGAGGGAACCATTAGCTGTGAACTGTGCCTACACCCCCATGCATCACTGCAGGAGAGAGAGATGGAGGACTAAAAAAAGCCAGCCAGCAGAGATCTGGTTCTGATGAGAGCATACTGACCCCCCCTGCAAACATTCACCATACCTCACCGGAAATTAGGGACGCTAAAATGTAAAACTTTTCAGAGGTGATCCTGGAACTGCTTCTGTGGACAGCTTTTTAAAAGAACCCAAGGCCTCTGAAAATTGCAAACAGGACTTTCTGTTTTGCTCTGTCACCAATAAGGACTGTTTTGTGCCTCTCCAAATGACCCATGCTGTGCATCATCAATGGGATGGAGTAAGACATATCTTTCCATTAGGATGGTGTTATTTTAATTACTCTAGAAATTACAGCAGATGGTCCATATTTGCCGGGAGCGGAAACAGAAGTCGAAGATGCAGTACATTGGAGAATTGTCTATTGAATAATGAATTAATTTGAGCTTCACACCTCCCTCCTTCGAGATTTGCCCATTTTGGAAGTGACAGGCTGGAGCTGTGTAATTAGATGCGGCTCGACAAATGGTGAATATCAAACATGCCGCATTCTCCTGATTTCTTCCCAAATGCCTGTGTATCTGACCTTTTGTAATACGTTTGGAATGGTATGCTACCATGCGCATATTTTCTGCTGAATTTGCACTGTGTCTACGTGGTACTTCAATTTCATTCAGCCACAACAAATAAATCCAAATACAATTCCTGGTGTAATTGTAGGTATCAGAGCTCTTTGCTACATGTATTCTGGGAAGCTTCACTCAAATATGTCCCCTTGGAATAGTGGTGCAATTTACAGAAATGGTTATTTCACTAAATGGCTTTCTTTTATGTTTGCTGTTTAGAGGCACTTATCTTGCTGATTCATTTTTACTGTTCCCCTGGTTTTCTCCAGTCAGGACACTCTGTTTTCTGTTACCTGCCTGTGTTGTGATAGAAATGAAAATAGGACAATTACTGTATGTTGGTGAAGGTCATCAATCTGTGTAGTAGGGAATGGACACATTCATCTTCCCCAATGTCAATACAGCATCTAAGGCCACATGTAGCCATATCGTCTAATGCACTTGATGCGGTGTTGACTTGTGGTGTGTGATGTGGCGTTTTGCCAAATTGTTGTTATTCTAAGAAATTTTGGAACATTGTTTCTTGACTAGATGTTTTCTAAAATTCCATATTTCATCAAAGGTGAATCTGAACTGATTGATACTGCAAAAGTATCTTTATGTTTTTAATCAACACACTCTATGTATTAATTTCAGCTACACTATCGGTCATGTCCTTATAAGGTGTGATGTAATAAGATTCGCACAACAAGCTTGTTCTCACCAGATGTGACACAATCAATCAAATCAGAGTACATAATCTAATTAACAAATATTTTATTATTTTAAAAAATGAATACAAATACTGAGTGACTGATACAATCTTTGTCATAGAATTGACTTGTTTGTTTACATTTAGAGTTCATATTTTGAGCAATCTTGTTTCTCTTCATTTATTTTCAAGATCGGATGTAAAATATCCATTGTCGCTTTTAGTATGGCAACTGTTTACAGGTCAGGCAAAATTATATTTGAACTCACATTAAATAGCCTTTTAACATAAAAAAAAAAAAACACATGATCAGAACCTGAGATTATCATTGTCATATAGTTTGCATGTTCTTGTTGGCTGGTTAGGACAAAAACTTAACATGATTAACATGGAAATGATTGGCCTACTTTTTATTGCCGCAGGACACAGTGTTAGTGATCACATC
This sequence comes from Leuciscus idus, assembly GCA_021554675.1. Lineage (NCBI taxonomy): Eukaryota > Metazoa > Chordata > Actinopteri > Cypriniformes > Leuciscidae > Leuciscus > Leuciscus idus. The sequence continues at coordinate 4,958,981 of CM038636.1, read as the reverse complement.
TTCACTCGCCTATCCATCTTAACAGAATCCTACAGGATCATGGATCATCCTACAGTGATGTTACGGCGTTAAACTCAAGTTAAGCTCTATGGACCGCATCTGAGACATGCTACCGATTACAAAAGAAAAGAAAAAAAAGGACTCAACCTTCAGTTTGCAAAAACAAGCTCAAATCACGTTTACTGTGATGCACTTGGAAATAAAAGTAAACTCTTTTAAAGGAGTGAATGCACTACACGTTTGATTGCCTTCTTCAGAAGAAAGGTCAGGGATGATTTCACATCTCAGCTTATATGATCCATTTACTTGGTTCAGAGTTTAGAGTCTGGTTGAGAGGGTTGTTTGCCTGAGATAAGACTTAAAAGGTAGGGTAGGAAATGTTGGAGTACTGGTTAAAACTCTCTTCACATCCTGATAGCAATCAATAAAAGCAGACTAAATATTAAAACATGTACATATATCTTCTTTGGAAGATTAAAAATATTCGTCCAAACATTGCATTTGGTTCGAATGCAATAATACAATGTCCTATCTCCCTGTCAACATGTATTTCCATACCTCCACACACACCTGCTCGCGCAGACATCACACGTCATCAGTGTTTTCCGTAAGGCTATGCAGAGTTGTAGACAGACGTCAGTCACAGAGAGACACAAACAAACAGCAGCCACTTTTACAGTTCCTCCTGAACCAAAACAATGAGCTTATGCTGCGTTCATGCCGTGTCGATTGTGTGTATGCTGTAATTACGAGATGGAAACCTGTGACGTTCTACTCTGAGCTGTTCACATCCTCAGATTTATGCGTTTCTATGTCAACACTATCAATGCTGAAATGAATCTGCAGCAGTCAAGTGGTGCAACTAGAGCACTGTAAGTTGTTTACATTCATTATTATTGTAAAGTTATGTGATTTGAGACATGAGGTAATGTCTCTCGTGTCTCTTTGCAGACTCTGCTTCAAGTGGTCATGTGTTTTGGAGGAGGTGTGGCTTTGGAGACGCTCTGAAGGGAGGGTGGGATCTCATGCTTTCAAAGCTAGATCGCTATTGCTAGCCTCTCCGAAATTGCAAACCCTACCTTTAATATTACCTGAAAGACATGCTCAGATCTTGGTCATGACTCTTGCTCATGATCAGTTTTTCTGGGCTGCTATTGTATATTTCTGTCTGTCTGTCTATCTGGCAATTCTTTTACTGCAACAGAAGGCTAGACACCATTTTGGTCAGAAGAGTAAGATGTAAGCTGTCACTGTCTAGGTCTAGGAACATGTGCAGTCTTTCAAGGTAAGAAATGCTTCAATCCTGTCTTAGCAAATACAAATACTGCGAAGACCTTTACAGACACAAAACCACATTTATTGAATGCAGTCCAAATAAGAAAAAAGAAAGTATGAACACATATTTCTGATATCTTTTTTCCTCTGATATTGGCATTTTCTGCTCAAAAATCAACCATTCTGGGGTGCGCTTCCCAAACCGTGAAAAAAAAAAAAAAAAAAAAGAATGGATTTATGTTGATTTTGTATAATAATTTTAAACACATTAACTGCAATTTCTAATTTATTAATTAGCAGAAATGATTACTCAATCACCAGCACGTGACGTCAGCAACGTGGTTCAGACGACAGGTGCGACCGGTTTTGGGAAACAGTCGTGACTAGCTAATTCGTTTCTTCAACGATGCAATGTTCTATTTTGGTTAAACAGCAAGCTATGTCAATGTATGGGAAATGCGCCCCGGGATGTTAGGAGTGCTAGTGTCTGAGATATTTTAGGAACAGACAGAGAAGACCTGTTGTTATTCATATCAGTGCATCTGTATCAGATCTGAAAAGAAAAAAAAAAGAAAAAAAAAACACTGTAATTGGTATAATCAGGGGCCTGTACCATGAAGGTAGCTGAACAAACTCGAGGTTACAGGATTAGTTTTGAGTTGACAAAACCAAACCGATGTAATCAGGCTTTATTGGTACCATGATGCAGCTCATCAATTTTCTCTGTCAACTCAGGGTTTGATCCTTAAGCTATGATTACTCCACGTGCGCGTGCACATAAAAGAGTGACGTCGACACTGAACAACCAATCGCGGGTAGAGCGAGAGCGATATATTTTTCCGCGGAGGAGCAAGAGATAATCATTCAGAATTACGATGAATTTAAATATGTATTTCAAGCTCGAAACAATACAAGAGAAGCAAGAGAAGACTGTTGGAGAAAGATTGCTGATTGTTAATGTGTAAGTTAAACAAATACGTTCTATATTCATGTAAAATTATGTATGTATGTGTAGCCTATATGTGTAATATAGCCTATAGCCTATTTTTATAATATATTATAAAAATAGGCTATAGGCTATATTACACATATAGGCTACACATACATATATACATAATTTTACATAAATATAGAACGTATTTGTACTACTAAGAAAGCTAGGGAATCCTATCATAAGATTAACAGAATAATAATAAAGATTTAAAATAATTCTTAACATGTATTATATTGTATAGTACATTTGTGCAATTTGCTTTAAAAAACAAAAAAACAAAATGTGTTCATGTGATGTCACCCTATCAATATATCTTACCGGCAATTTTATAAAAGCCCTCTTTTATGGACATGGCCGATAAATGTCCGGGGAACACTATTAATGAAACTATTCATGTACTCCTGCAGAGCGAGGACCACCTTACGAATGGTTCGACAAACCGTGTTTTCCCCTATAGCTTCTGTGCGTCACCCACCGTACAAGAATGTACCACTTGCAAAAAAACGCAACACCATTTGCGGTACAGTAAGTGCATGAATTCGACGTGTTAAATTCTTTATGTGCGGCTCAAGAAGTTCGCAAAGATAAGACATTGCTTCCGCGGAAAATCTGTATCTTTCAGACAAGTAACTATCAGGAAAGGCAAGGGGATTTTGTCCCTGCTAAAAACTCTTTCTCTACGAAGTGCTCGTCAAACAATTTGCGCTGAGATGTCACAGAATTTGGAAGAAAAGGTGAAGTCATTGTAACAGACACTGGGAATAAGTTACGTCACCTATATGTTTCTTTGCTCTCAGCTGATTGGTCAAACTTCAGTCTGAGATCTTGAATCCAGAACATAACCTGCCCTGGAGCAGGTTAGCCGTGCAGCGTAAGATACCATGGCAACGAACACAGATTAAAGCCGAGCTACTTTTTATAGTACCTAAAACCCAGGGTTGGCGGAAACTAAACTGAAACATAGCTGGCTAGCCACCTAAACCGGCTTCATGGTACAGGCCCCAGAATTGGCCACACAGCTTTACTCAGCCTCACGTTTTTCCAGATCCATGTTACTTGAAAAATATTACTTTTCCATGTAATTAAAGTGTGTGGGGACTGGAAGAAAAAAGTAACCTGATTATGTGATAACAAGAGAACGAGTTTAAATGTGTTTTATTTTTTGACTGACTTTAGGTGCTCTAAGCGATGCTGGGTGACGTCACTTCTTGTTGACGTTCGAAGTATTGTCAAACAAAACGGAGGCTAGCTCGACCCTCCCTCCTCCTCATCCCGTCCCCTCCCCCTCCCTTCCGTGCTTCCTGAAACAGTCATGAACCATTTAGAAAAACCAAACTGGATTTACCCTGTCCATCAAAAACAGAGCCGCCTGAATGTCGGATTGGAAGCCCTTCTGCCGGCAGAGTTCTCGCCAGCTTTTGAGCGCTTTTCCGATGTAAATTCGGGACTTCGCGCATTCCTTCTCCTTTTCCCTATTCTTTGTTATTTGTTCATCGGAACGTTGTCTCTTTGGTCGTGTTTCGGCCATATCAAAATTCTCAAGAATATACATTTTTAACGTTAGTCGTTGTCTAGGACATCTCTCCTCTAGCTAACTTCCCTCTTCTTGCTTCTCTCCCCTCCACTCCCCACACCCCCCTTCATGTGCACGCGCACTAACCCCCCCACCCCCACCCCCAAATAATTCTTATTGGCTGGAACACTGTTTGTCATGTTTCGTGGTCCAGGCTGGGCCAGTTTGTTTTTCTTGCCGTTTGTGGAGCCTGGGCTGTCTACAGAGACCGCGTTTTTTTACAGTGTGTTCAGGGGACAGGCAGCGAGCGGATAGTGAGGAGATGTTTGATGGATGTGACAAAAAAAATGTTGGCCTAAAAAACGTGTTACATCGCTTAGAGCACCTTTAATTCAGACTGAACTCACTCTCTCCCTCTCTAAGTTTCCACAAGCCTTTTTAGCCATGTAACTTTTCTCAAATCAAAAAAGCAATTGTGCACATTTTTGTTGAATGCTCAAACAGGGAACATTAAATTAAGACCAGAACATCAACAAACACAATCACTACAAGCCAAAGTGAGCAGATAAATTGGATGAAAAGTAACTATTGATGCATATTTGCCTCTAGCTGCAATTACTGGCATTAACTTAATTTGTTCAGGAAGAAGACAGCAAATTAACTGCATCACTGTCACTGCTGCTCAGACGGAGCAGGACACTTGCAAGCAAGCAAGCAACTTTATTTATATATAGCACGTTTTAAAACAACAGACGTTGCCCCAAAGTGCTTTACAAAAATGAGAACATAAAAATCATATAACAAAGCAAATTTAACTTATTCAAAAGCTAAAGAAAATAAATAAGTTTTTAAATAAGACTTAACAGTGGCAATTGATGGAGCTGACCTCACGTGAGTTTTATTGCACTTATCTGCAGTTTCAATGATCTTCGGTGACTTTTCTCATGCTGTCGAATGCTAATACTGGATTTTACGCACTCGCAGAATGATCATTTCGGACAGGGAAAGCATGAAGCCCATCGTCTGGTGAAATTAATTGTGGACTATGGGGAGACTCTTCACCCTCAGCTTGTGGAAGTGGAAGAAACATTGAAGAAACTGTTTTTGAAACTCTTTTTGTTCTCATCATTTAATTCCTAACCATGAGCATTTCCCTCATACATCATCATAAAGTACCCCTCGCACCAAATTAGTATTATCTCGAATGCATTGTCCTCCAGTTATGTTCACCTCACAATTCCTACAAGGTTTCATGACTTAATTAATCAAATCAAGTTTATGAAGCCCATAGTATTGGTGAGAGGAATTTTTTTTTAAATAAGCCAGAATAAATGGCTTAGTGTTTTGTTAGCCTTATCACAGCTTTGCAAGGTTTATAATTCAAAATGAGAAAATGGATGCATGTGAAAATATGTTAATATTTGTTCACCTGGGACTGTGAAACCATTCCACCGAACAGGAAACAAAGGTAATTTTCACAAGCAGACAAAGCCAGCATTAACAGTCATCAATTATGACCACCAAAGCTACCTGAGATGAAGTGTCATCACTAGTATTTTGATGTGTTTCAGACTCACTGATTGAAAAAAATGTTTTTGCATTGACTGCAGATTATCATAGATATCATATTTAGCGTGCAGACTGTAAATTGGCTTTTATGTAATTATAATACAAATAAAATGTCACATTTTATTACAATTAATTTATCAGCGCTGTTCAACTGCAACATGACATTGCAGCAATGATAATTTCAGTTAAATGATGACAGATCTGTCAAGCAATATTCCTACAATCTATATTGTTTGTATTTGCAAAAAAAAATCAAATAAAATGATCGATGCTCTGGGACTCGTTAATTGCATTGGGGAATCAACTGAGCACAGACATTTCCATATGTTTCGTTGAAGATTGTCTAAACACTGCAATGTTTGAGATGGGGTCATCACCCTATCTGCTGCTAAAAAAAAGAGTCATGATTGGCTGCAGAAGCAATGAAGCTTAAGCAGACCAAATAGCCAAGTTATTAAAAATGAAATGCTTTTCGCTTGTCTGGTGAAATTCACATCTCACAACAGACACCTTAGTGGCTGTCAGGCCCTTGAGGCCCAAAATCCAATTTAATGGAAGTATTCACTCCATAAACGGCGACAGAAAAAAGGGTAGGCAAGGTCTGGGAAATTTAAATGGAAGGTTTAACCCTTTCTGGTCTTAATAGTGTTGATACTAGACTCGAGTGAAATCAGGACTTTACAAAGAGGTTAAAATGTTCACTGGAGTTTGCAGTGCTTTTGATAGATTTTAGTCACGAGACATACACTATGCATTTGCCCCAACTGAGAGTATTAACAGAGAATTGCTGGAACTGAAGATATTGTGTTGTCAAAACACATGTTCCAAAGAAAATTGTAAATATTGATTATGATGCACTGCTGAATGATGGATTGACTTGCTTGATTTTGCCTCCTTTTGGCTCAAATATAAGCTGTGATATTCTATTGCGAAAAGAAAACACACATGCTGGAATGGATGGCTTTTTATCCATTGACCCACAAGTGACCTACAAATTTAATTGAAATACCTGTTTTTTTTCCCACAGGAAAATCCTTCTGTGTTTGTTTGTGTGTGTGTGTGTGTGTACTTGTGTATCTTTGTGAGGACCAGTTTGAGTTTTAGACCATTGGAGTGTGGACAAAGAGAGTAAAGTGAGGATATTTTGGCTGGTCCTCACTTTCTGAGACCCCTTTAAAGGCCTTTTTGAGGGTCAAGACTTGGTTTTAGGGAAAAGGTTATAATTAGGTTAAGGGTCGGTTTAGGGTAAGGGTTCGGGTTAGGCACTTAGTTGTGATGGGTAAGGTTAGGGTAAGCGGCTAGAGATTGCATTGTGTCAATGAATGTCCTCATAAAGATAGATGTACAAGAATGTGTGTGTGTGTGTACATGAATGTGAGTGAAAGCTGAAACATGACTGATGCATGTACATCTTGACTGCATTTTTAATGTGAAGCCGTTTCACCCAAACATGCGACGGCATTGATGTTTCAGCACTTTGGACAGGGACTGCACAGATCTTATTAAAAGCGACTAGGTGTGAAATGACTAAAATCCTCCTGCCAGATCCACCTGGAATTATAAGAGACTGAGGCTGTTCACTACTCGGCACACATGCACCACCGGCTCAAAAGCGTTGTCTAACATCCAAAGTTGATCTGATACCTGGAGAAAACAGTGGACAAATGCTATTAGTCACCCGAACCTAGACACAAAACAAGGTGCGTTTACCTCTGGCGCTATAGCTCAACAAAATAGCTCATGGGAATACACTCTATTTGGATGCCACAAAGACAATTGAGACCAGACCTAAATCTTTAGTCCACCAGCATTTGTCTCAACTACATAACAATTCATTATGTCTGCCACGGCAGTCAATAACAGCGATTTTTCTCCCTCCCCTTGTCCTCGATCTTGCGATCCAGAGGAAGTACCATTGACACAATTCACAGCGAGCCATTTATAATGACCGCTTCATCTCACCTGACCCTCCGCACACATTTTTCATTTCCTGGTTGGACAGGACAATCTCGAACTATCCAAGAGCATTTTGCGCATGATGATAAATCCCAGAGTTAAAGACAATAACACTTCCCTATTTCAAAGGGAGAGGCCGTAGCGTGACAGCGGAGCATAGTGAGCTGGTTTAGAAAGTGTGGAGAAATTAATAGACTGGTTTAGACCAACCAGAATCTACAAATCACACATTACTTGCTTGCTGTTTTTAAACGAGAACTGTCAGCAGCACATAGTGCTGCCGAGGATGAGATAAATGCATTCTTGTGTTAATTTTGCTCTGTTTTTCTCAAACTTATAAAGTATGGAACATGTAAGATCTGCTTTCACATGAATGAAACAGCAGTCAAGAGTTTCATAGTTTAAAAGAACATTTCAAATGTCAGAAAATTGCTTATTCTAGCAAAATTCTGGGAAATGTGACAACAAATCTTGGACCAAAAAGCAATGGAAAAGACTGGCATGATTTCTGCCAGTTTAATACAAAGAACAGTATTTATGAAATTGCGTAAGGCATACTATCATAAATCATAGAAATATCTTCAGCACACAATAAAAGTTGCCCGCTGAAAATGTCTTTTCAAGTATTTTTGTTTGGGAATAGACACACTGGGAGCTTAATTGCCATATGGCATGAATAAATTATACACTTTTTTTCACTATTTGTTTGTTTATTTTGCTTTTGTAGTTTTTGGTGTCATTTTAAGCTTAGTATTTTTTTTTTATATATATATATATATTCTAAAATCATGTTTGTTGAGTTTTGTATGCTGAGTATTGATCAGTGCAAATGTATTGATTATGGTTGAAAACATACCAGAAGTTCTAAACAAATCACAACAAATGCAATGTAAACAGAATTACAAAACAGAATTCATTAAAAGTAAGTAAGGTCCAAGGTCCCAAAAGTATGTTATTATTATTATTATTATCCTGCAGAGCAGCAGAATGTCTTTGTTATGTGCAGAATTTTGTTGTGTGATGGCCAAAAATTACCTAGCCAACCTAAGGGTTAGTTTCATTACAAAAATGAAAATTATCCAATAATTTAAATCACCCTCAAGCCTTCCTAGGTGTATATGGCTTTCTTCTTTCAGCCAAACACAATCAGAGTTATATTAGAAAATATCTTGGCTCTTTCAAGCTTTATAATGGCAGTGAATGGTACCATAGATTTTGAAGCTCGTAAAAGCGCATCCATCCATCATAAAAGTAATCCATACTGCTCCGGGGGATTAATAAAGGCCTTCTGAAGCGACGCGATGGGTTTTTGTAAGAAAAACATCCACATTTATAACTTTATAAATTATAATCACAGGCTTCCGGTAACGGCTGTACGCGAGTATAGTTCTGTCCAAAGAGTGACCTTTGACCTGACGAAATGAAAACAGAAAATATAAATAAAAAAACGAATACAAAATAGTAAGGAAAACTATAATAGTATCACAATGATAAAAAAAATAAAGAAAACTGCTTTGACAAGGAAAATGTTTCTTCTAAAAATATGTTTTAAAAATGTGGTCAAGTTTCAAAACATTGCAATGCCTCTAATCGCCTTAAAACTTTCAATTTAAAATATAATGAGCAGAAAACACATGCTGTACCGTGTTTGGATTCTCCTCTTATTTGAATATGTAAATGAGCTGGATCAGAATGTTAAATAACCACATGAGTATTCACACTCAGCATCAGCACATCTGTGAACATACATCACCTCATGTGGGATTATGTCAACATAATTTATCCATAATGTAGTTGCTTTGTATCTCCAAGGTTGTTCCCTCTTCATATAAATGATTTTATCAGAACAACTCTCTTACCCAGGTGGATTTTTAGCTCGGCTTGTGATGTATGTCTGAAACAGCCATGGTGTGAGTGCATTTAGCCTGCTCAACATTCAACTGGAGCCCGTCTCTGGGGAACACTTGGAAGCACCACAGAAACCACCTGGGTCCTTGTCCTAAAAAATACACTCTTTCAGTCTCAGAGCTGAAGTGTCCCAGTGGTGTTTTATTCTGGAGACTGTGGTTCTGAAGTAGCCTGGCTCCGCCTTCCAACGTACTTCCGCTCAATTTTCATTTTCCTTCAGTACTCCCGCTCCGTCTGGGTTTGCGGTATAATCTTGGGTTTTCTCCGGCCAAATTTTTGGGCGGTCCAATCAGCGAACAGAGGGAGTGGCTGAGAACGATGACGTTGATGTCATGCGCTAGTTTGAGTTGTAGGGTGTAGTGGATTTTTCCCTAAACCCGACTATTTAGCGTCTGCAAATCGACACTTAATAGATAAAATCTGGCGTCTTCAAATCGACACCCATAGCGTCTTCCAATCGACACTTAATAACCTTTATACTCTAGCTCTTTGCGTCTTCCGTCGACAACTGGCCGAGTCTCTTACTCTAACTTACTTGCTTCTCTAAACTGACCTGTTGCGCAGCAGTAATAATCGACAAACAGACCTTAGCGAATGTCCTTTAAATGCTTTAATCACGGCCAGGAGATCTTCCCGAGCAGTTTTCAGGGAATCTCTCCCAAGAAGCAAGGCCGGAGGATCTCAGACAAATTCAATTGAGAATCCCACCGTAAAACACAGATACAACAGTTTTTATAGAATCGAGAAAACAAACAAGACTAACATGTCACCTTCAATATGATTGGTTCAGTTGCTTCAAAAGCCCCAACCTTTTTCCTCTGTCACAAGCAAACTCTGTTTTAATGATGATTCATTTGTTAATCACAAGATTCTAACAGACTGTCTAGTTTCATTTCCCAAACTATGTTATTTATACGCACACACACACACACACACACACACACAGTCAAAGTCACAAGTTTTCCATTGGTTTTGTCACAGTACATCCTGTTCCCATGTTAGATGTTAAATAAGGTTAGATGTTAGAAACATGGTTAGTTTAATATACAGTTTAAAATTTCTACGACAAGGGTTATGTCACGACCAAACGTTAGCGATTGGTTATTGCAGATCCAATAGTTTTAAACTTCAACAGAGTACCCGCCTTCAAGGAAGTTAACGCTCGTCAATGGAGAGTGGCCAGACTCTCTGTACAAATGAAATGTACGAGAGGTACAGATAGGACCAGGCTAGTATTTAAAGGTGCCTTAAGCGATTTCTGCTCAACATTCAACTGGAGCCAGTCTCTGGGGAACACTTGGAAGCACCACAGAAACCGCCTGGGTCCTTGTCCTAAAAAATAAACTCTTTCAGTCTCAGAGCTGAAGTGTCCCAGTGGTATTTTATTCTGGAGACTGTGGTTCTGAAGTCCCAAGAGGTGAAATCAGTTACTTCATGGTTTCTGTCCATGGAACTTTGCAACAGGGCCATTGCTGGCTGGGGTAAAGTTGGTGATGATGTAGGGGCCTCAGGCCTTAGGGAGGGTCCCGCGATTTCATTTCATCCCTCAACGTTTAACCATTATTGTTACGGAAGCAGACTCAAGAGATGGCTAATGAAGATTTAACAGGAGTTTATTGACAACACAGAGCGGAGACATGTTGCAGGTAAGTGATATGAACAAATATGCTTTTGAGAGCGGTGTGCAGGCGATGAGTGGAATAGTTCTTACAGGTATGGAGATTGATCGTGGGTGATACGGATGATGGAACGAAGAACACAGGAGAGACGAGACGATGGAGACACTGGAGATAATTGGAGATGGAGATGCTGGAGATAATGGTCATTTGGGAAATCAAGGTTTGTGATAGCAAGGTAAGAAGTCCTCTTCGATTAAACGAGACCGGACAGTGAACAGAGGTGAAGAGTGTGTCTTTACAGTGCTGGTGATGATGGTAATGATGAGGAGCAGGTGTGTGTGAGGGAGTGCAATGTGATTGGCTGGTGTGAGAGCCTGGCTGATCTGTAACAATTATGGAGCGAAAGTTTTACATTTACGTGTTTTATGTCCTGTCCGTTTAAACATTAAAGCGATTTTGATACATTTGATAGCAATTTCAATTCAGAACTTGCGTGCTGTTTTCTGTGTGAGTATACCAGTAAACACAGTCACTTATGGCTTACGTGAATGTAAACAATAAAAAAAAAAAAAAAAAATATGCGTAACAGATGCGTATCATTATATTGGATCTGTGCATTCGGTCTTAAAGTGACAGAAGCCTAATATTCCTGTTGCTGCCTGTGTCATTAATGTAAATTAAACAACAAAATACAAAGAGAATCACTTCTAGCTTTAACAACGATTAATTATATTTAATTTATGCAGTGAAAACCACGCAGTTATTTTACATTTGATTATTCAATTTCTGTACCTGAATACTGTTAGAATTAACTGAAAAACATAAAGCACTGTTTATTTGATTTGTATCTTTGTTCTTTTGTGTTTATCTATGCAGATTCACTCCTCTATAATCATTCTACAATGATACATTTTTTTCAAAAACACCTATTCAAGTCATCTAGTGAAATTGTTTTCATATTGCAATATATATATCGCAATGTCATTTTTTCCCCAATATCGTGCAGCCTTAGCTCAGATCCAGTTTTTGTTTGGCTGTTTACCATATTTTTTTTTTTATGTGGCCAATATCAGGTCCTGGTCACGGTCCTGAAAAAATAATAATAACAAAGACGTCAAGAGGCATAAACATGGAGGCCACTGAAGTCAGCATTTATATGAGGTAGGAAATAGTGACTGAAATGTATTTTTAGCAAGATCCCTGATCATTTCAGTCTGAACAGTTTGTGTGAATAATTTCAATGCATATTGTTTTTTTAATACTGCCACAATGTGATGCAAAGGAGCTGTCGTTGAAGGATGGGAGAGCCTCAACAATATTGCATTTGACAGCTAACCCGAAGCCAGTGAGTAAGCTTGGTTAAACTTCAGGATGTGTAATTTTAGAGCTATATGGCGATTCAGGATTGGTTCCACCAAACCTATTCGAATAAAATGGCTCGTCGGCCTTCTACATCTGCCGATAGCAATTTGTGAAAACCCCACTAGTTGATGAAAGCTGAGTGGAAATGTGGATGAAACCCATAGCTTCATTTCTAATGGCCCCTCGAAATTCTTCCAAGTGATATGAAAGTCATCCAATTACTCAGATAATTAAATCTGTGGAGTGGTGACAGTGGAGAGGAGCAGGTGGCCATCATGCCTCAGTGTTATAGAATCCTGCCTGCAGTTAATGAGCAGCGAGCAGAGAAGTGCCTTTACCTGCGGATCTCACGGCTCTATATCGGATGGGATGCATTTCATACTGTCTCACACCCGTATTCGGATTGAGAAAATAAGATTGAACATACTAAAGATGCTCAAAGGAACAGGTCAGAAAGAAATCAAAACGTTTTAATTCCGTCAGTATTTACTTATCATTGCTGTTCCAAACTCGCATTAGGTTATTTTTTTCACGAAAAATCAAAGTCTAACCAGGCACGATTATAGTCTTGTGGTGTGTTAATACATGATATGGAACGAAATATAATTTATAAATAAATTCTTCAGATGATTTTCTTCTTTTTTTTTGCAAGCAAAGCTGCAAAAAGCTTAACGTTGAAGCGCATTGTTAGCGTTACCTCCCTCAACCCCACAGTTCTCAGTCCCCAAGAAATCTCATGAGCTTTACCAAATGTTAACCTTAAATGAACCAGAGAGGAAGAGAAGAGATTTCAGCCTCGGCTAACCTTGTGGTTTCATGAATATAAAATAGGATTTGCTCAGAGAAATGTCAGACCATAGTCATTAAGATAGTGTCCCTAAACAGTCTATTAGCAACCAAGGCTTTTAGCAATTAAAGCATATTGCTTTATTTAAAGTGAATTAATTAAATGAGGGTTGAATATTAACAGACTAATGATATAAATTGGACAGTGCTGTTAACTATTAAGGAATTATGTAATTACTGAACACCTAATTCCTTAACAATTAAGAGCTGGATTATAAATATAAGATGAAATTGCTGCTACTAAAGATCCTAATGATCATCACTAATCATTTGCACAGTAAGGAACAAGATAAAGTCAAGATATATTTACTTCATTGGACCTCTGAACTTTGTCAGCAAGTCCAGCTAATACATTCAGTTTTAATTGTAATTGCATTATAATTTTACTTATTAATACAGTGTGATCTAGACATTACATGTAAATTGTATTTTTCAGCCTGACACCCCTGGGTTGTTAGTTACTGCAGAAAAATGTTAAACTGAGAAAAATGTAGGCTCTGTTTTTTCCTCAAGACTGGATTACTGTAATGCTTTGATGTTTCTCTGGATCTCTGTATAAATTACAGCTTATTAAAAACAACAAAACTCTTCACTATAGTATGAGAAAATGTATACACATCACGCTCATCTTTATGCGTCTTGTCATCATAAACTGACTGACTAAAAAGTTCATTAGACTACAAAATTGTGCCACAATACCTAAAAGATTTCCTACCGCGTCTGCTTTGATAACAGAACATGGTTACAATAATAATCTATATATTGTGTAAAGAACCAAACTGAACAAGTTTTTAATGACAATTAAAAGTAAATCTGAAATGTGTCTTTCTTAAGTCCAAGCAAATGACATGACACATAAATGAATAATAAATTAGTGAATTCCCTTCATTTCAATGCAGTTCTCGCTGCCAACACTTTGCAGTGTGTATGTGGAGGACATGGAGGATCTACTTATTTAGGTAACACAGGCACTAGGGCTGTCACTTTTGTGAACAAATCCTGTTCGATTTTTGAGACATAAGTGTTCATTGAATCGATTGTAAAATCGATTTTCCATGTCTAAAGACGTTTCCATTTTAAACGCCAAATATAGGCAAATCCACAGACAACTAACAGGCATTAGGACGAACGTAAAGAGGGCGCGCCACACTTGAGACGCGCACAAGTCAGCAATATTTCTGATGATTTATTTATTGGCGTGAAGTTTCGTGCACAATGACAAACAGGAGTGCAACATTCTCGAAAAACAATAAGCAGAGTGGACTGCCATAACATCAATGAAAAACATTACTGCAGGATTCAACATGGCTTGTTTACGATTAGATATGTCAAACAAATTTCTCCTACGTAGGCGATTGTAGACCGTAGCCAGAATCTGTATCTGTATGCATGCAACTGTCTGAATACCGGCAGAATTCACATTTTTGTAGTAAAAAGAGACACACTATGCAGAAGTATAATTTGCTGTAATGTGTGTTTGTCAGAGCCTGCAGTCGCTGTGTGACGCGTGTTCGCTGCGGGCGTATCGTGACCCACTCCGAGAGAAGGCCGTTAAAATCGATTTCCTATTTTCGTTTTCGAAACTTGTGTTGGTTGGTCCGATCGATTGTGCAATCGATTTCGAACGTGAAGTGACAGCCCTAATAGGCACTACATTTACTCATTAGGCAACACTATTGTCATTATTTTTATTTATTTTTCAGAAATGGCAAAAAATGAGCTTGACTGCTCCCCACAGCTGGATACTGTATACTGTATGTACAGTATGTTCTATCATTCTTCTCCATCATTTGATCATGATGTTAGAAAATGCACACGCACATCTCTTTTAATGATGGTCGCATTGTGTTGTGACCTTGTTAGAGTGTAATTAAACTGAAATAATGTGTTGATTAATGTATTAACAATGGTCCACTTTAGACATTATACTGACTATAAGTAACTTTGCAACAACATGTCAACTTATTCTACTAATAACCTTACAGTCTTCTAATACTCTAATGAGTTAGTTGACATGTAGCTTATAAGTTACTTATAGTTAGATGAATGTAGAACGTGGACCATCAAAATAAAGTGTAACCGTAACAAGGACACATAAAATTCAACAATGTACAGTACATACTATGTACTTATTATAGTAATTGCAATAACTGGTTAATAACTAGGTACTGACCCTGAAGATATACCCCTAAACCTAAACGTAACCCATGTAGTTACCTTATATTACCCAGTACTTTCTTAGGTAAGTGCCTGTACTGTAAAATAAAGTGCAATTCTGCCTACCGCAGTTCGTAATAACACACCAGTTAAACAGCGCTGAGTGTGTGAATAAGATATATTCTATCATGAGCCTAAATTACATAGAAAGAAGCTGTGTTCATGCTGAATAGTAAAACTTAATTTAAAGCACAACACTATTTCAGTACATTCAGAGCCTCGGTAACCTCGACTGCAGGTGGTTACTGGATAAGACTATGATTTTGTAATGAAATACCATCTGTGGCGCAAATGGTTTAGTGGATTAATGTTTTTATTTTAACGTAGGGTGACCATATTCCAGGACATGTCCGGCCGGGATTTCGAGATCGCCCAAAATATCCGGGATACGGCATTTGCTTTCTCGTCGCCATTCTTTTTGTTTACATGCACACCTTTTGATTCAGTAGGACTGAATTCATTCCGATTGGTGAATCTGAATGTAGTGTTTACATGAACGCTAAACAAGTGATCGGTTGATGTGCGTTCTAGCATTGCTAAGAAAATTCCTGTGTTTTCGTCTCGATCGGGATCCGTGTGAAGCAGAATGCATGACCTGCAAAGCTGGCACGTACGTGTCAGTGTCAAATAATGTAATAATGTAAACATAATGATGAATGGTGACTGTAGAAAGCAAAAGCCGAATCCCGGGCATTTTGGGCGATCTCGAAATCCTGGCCAGATATGTCCTGGTTAAACAGGACGTATGGTCACCCTATTTTAACGTAACCCATTTTATGCAAACACACACACACACAGATCCTCCTCCAGCTTTGAGTCAGAGTTTAAGAAAGCTCAGTGTCTTTGTATTCCCTCTTCAGGTGAGTAGACCTAGAGCTCAGAGTGGGGATAAAAGAGTGGGCAATTTCGGGTTTCGTTCCATCTTACAGTTTGACAGTACCTGTTGTGTCAGGTCACAGGGTGGGCTTCGGCTTAATGCCAGTGGAGACCTGCACCCCGTTGCACTCGCACCTGTCATAATGGAGTGTCTTGTGCTACTGATCTTGACCCACATCGAATCTAAAGACTTTCTGACTAATAGACTTCAGGTGGTCAAAATCCATGAAAAGAAAAAAAAACCTCACAAGCTGTCAATATCGGGGTTCTCCACATGCTAAGTCAATTCAGTTCATTCAAACGTACGGTATTTAACAATTTCAGCCACAATTTACACTGCATAGTGAATGTGTTAATTCATTTGTGCAGCCGAATGAAACCAAGACGCATGTTGAGTGTTATGTACAACTGTTATTCTGCTACCTTGCAAGCACTGGTGTGTCCTTTAGGAAATGCAAATATAGTTGTTTAGAAGTTGAAATATTCAACACGTTCTTCATACATATTCAACATGTTCTTGGGGCTTCATATCATTTGTGACCTGTCTTACAAATTGAATATCTCCCTTATGAAGAAGCCACAACCTTCATTTTCTCAAGAGGCTGAAGATCTGTGTGAAGACAGACATGCTCAGAGGGATTGTGGATGGCATCCCCGTTCAGTTTAGAAGCTGCTCCACCTCTGATAGGAAGGACCTACAGCGTGTTAAGACTGTACAGCATCGTGAAAGTCTCCACCTTTGGCCTATCTGCCCTTCCTCTTTCTAGGAAACAGCTCTACCATGTTCATTCCAGAATCACTAGTCAAGCATAGTTCTGCCCACAGGCTATCAGAGTATAGCTTTGCTCCCTACCTCTCAATCAGGAGATCATATGTGACCCTGGACCACAAAACGAGTCACATGGGTATTTTTTTTGAAATTGAGATGTATACATCATATGAAAGCTGAATAAATAAGCTTCCCATTGATGTATGGTTTGTTAGGATGACAATATTTGGCACAGATACAACTATTGAAAATCTGGAATCTGAGGGTGCGAAAAAATCGAAACATTGAGAAAATTGCCTTTAAAGTTGTCCATTTATGTTCACGATTGTGCTGCATTCACTCACAAACATAAATGTTTTATATATTTACGGTAGGAAATTTACAAGATATCTTCATGGAACATGATCTTCACGTAATATCCTAATGATTTTTGGCATAAAAGAAAAATCGATAATTTTGACCCGTACAATGTATTGTTGTTGGCTATTGCCACAAATATACCCGTGCGACTTGTGACTGGTTTTGTGATCAAGGGTCACATATAGGCACTGAGAAGAGCATTTTTACTGTATCGCTGTGTAATATATGCATCATTCTACTACTTTTTACAGTAAAAAAAGAAAAAGAAAAAAGAAAAGAAAAATATTGTATGAGAAATTCACATTTGTTCTAAGCAATTCACCTATTTAATAAATCAAATATGATTTAGGCTAACTTATGTAATAGGTAGCCATCAGTTATTTTCACTAAGTGTAAATAGGGATAGATGATATTTAGGTTAAAAATCAACAAAAAGTATTTTCTGTACACTAAGTGAAACTAGTTGTTGTGTTTAGGACTTCTTTCTTATGCATCTCATCCTACGCCTACTTTGCTAATTCCAAAACGTAATTTTAGAGCTAGTAACAAAGGCTTGAACCATTGATAGCATTCTAATTATGAAATCAGTTATTATAGCAGTTATTAGAGAGAGAAAGTTTACGCTTGTATGAATCACCTGAGTCTGTGAGTCTCTCAACAGTGTTCAGCTTTAATAGCGAAACTGTAAGTTTATCTGCTTCAAGAACAGCGCCGTTATTTCCTCGCTAGTGAGACACGTCATGTAGCTTTTGAGTTGTTAAACTATTTTACTGATAAAATCATCAGAGCAGCTGACAACACGTTTCTGTGCGAGTGTGTGTCCGTACTGTATTTGAGTGGGAAAGACAGCGGGAGAAAGAGAGTATGTGCATTCCGTACATAATCAAATGTGTAATTTTGTCGCAAAAAACATGGAAATTATTTCTATATGTATTTGGTTGCAAAAAATATTCTCATTAAAAAAATTATAATAATAAAATAAATAAATAAATATATATGGTAAATGGTAACTGTATATAGCGCTTTCACAGACCTATGGCCACCAAAGCGCTTTACATATAGCCTCACATTCACCCATTCACTCACTCATTCATACACCGACTCGAAATATTGATATCATTAATATATATATATATATATACATACATACATATATATATATATACACACTGTACATAATCTGCTTTTTTGCGCATAAATGGAAGTATTCTTCTATTTTGATTCAGTACCATGTATTGTGGCACAGAGGTGCTATAAATGTATTTACGCAGGAATCATGATTACAGGATTATTCTACTGCTCAAAAGATGATTGTTCATTCACGTACACAGCCTTGCTCTGATTGTCATGACAACTAGGTTTGTGCCTTTGAGAGAATATCAAGCTCTTTGAAGTCAGCCTAAAAACATTCTGTCGGACACCATGACTTTGGAGCAATAAAGGCTTGTTAGCCATTAGTTTGAATTGAGCACTTACATTTATTAGTACGAGTTACCTTATTATCTAGCTAGCAGCTTCACAGTAACTTTTACCATCACTGTCCTATTGCTGCTAATGTTCTGTATGGATTCAGTGTGTTTTTCATTTTGTAACTGTTAAAGCACGATGCTCCTGTGGAGAGCCTATTTTACACAATTTTATAATGTAAACCAATTTTGTTATTGCAAAAAAAAAACAAAAAAACAAATCCCTTAGAATTCTGATGCATTTGGACTTTAGAGTTGATTATCCACATGGCAAATCCAATGAAGTCAACAAATAAGCCAAGAAAAAATATATATATTATATTGGCTATTACTGTTTTGGGCTTTTGGGTTTTGGGCAATGTCTGGAGAAAAAAAATCCTCCAGACATTTTCGTCAGTAAGACTCTTTCCCTGAACAGCCCACAACACACACTTTCCTTGAAATCCTGCAACACAATCTAGAATCTTTCACAAGAGATACTTAAGCAAGTGGCTGAGAATCCCTCAAGGACCATACACTGTCAAACAGAACATGATTATTCGTGATACTTTCTTTTCAGGGAATGTATCGGAAAAGCTGTCGGCATCTAAAAACAATAGCCACTACATTTAAAGAATAAAATAACTCAGTGTGACACTAGACTTTGCTTTACTAACAAAGCAATATGACATGTCTACCAAATCAGCCTCACATGGTTTGTTATTTTCAATCTAAATGTTGGGGGCATATATCGCTTTGGTTATGTTACACCTGCCAGCTTGAGTGTCAGTGGAGGAACTGCTTCCGTCTGCTATGCTGCTATCCCACTTCCCATATCCCACTGCCTGGACTCATTATTTTCTCATTACTTCCACCTGTGTGTGATTAACTCGTTTGTGTTTGCCTATATAAGCCCTGTGTGTTCTGTCATTCTTTGCGAAGTCTTGTAAGGCCACATTTACACATAGTCGGGTAGAAATAGGGCTGGGTACCGAGTTCGATACTTTTTAGGTACCGACCGAATTGCCTCGATACTATCGAGTATCGAAAAATGACTTGTTTTTCGGTACCAGATTTTGATACCTAAGGGGTTAACTCGTCAACGTCAGTGCTCAAACAAATACATATGAAATGCACAACGACACGCCTAAAGTCGCTCACGCACATACACGCCAACTCTACACACACGAGACGCGCGGAACTCTGCGCACATACTCATATGAGACGCGCGCGCGCACAAACTGTCCACGCACACATTCTCATATGAGACGCGAGCACACACACACAAACTCGCGCACACACACTCACAATACCCTTAAAGATGTGGAAAAGCCGATCAAAAGTGTGGCTACATTTCTCCATTCTCGATGCCAAGCGTGCGATGCAGTATTTGCGGTAAAATAATTGCTGCAAAGACGGTACCGCGACAGATATGATGAAGCCCTTGACAGTGCACGGAGTAAACATAAGAGCAGAAAGTTGCTCCGTCTTCGACTGGTAACTGAAGAGATACCTGTTGATCACTCTGACAGTGTTTATATTGCAATAATGACCTACTGAATGTACACTGCTGTTCAAAAATGTGTTGGTCAGAATTTTTTTTTAGTAAGGATGCATTCAAGTTATCAAAAATGACCTTAAAACATGTGTAATGTTACTAAAGATTTCTGTTTCAAATAAATGCTGTTCTTTTGAATTTTTTTATTCATCAAAGAATCATGAAAAAATGTATCATAGTTTCCAAAAACTGTTTTCATATTTCTGAAGGATCATGTGACACTGAAGTAATGATTTTGAAAATTCAGCTTTGACAACACAGGAATAAATTACATTTTGAAATATATTCAAATACTATTTTAAATTGTAATACTATTCCACAATATTAAAAGTTTTACTGTATTTTTGATCAAACAAATTCAGGTTTGGTGAGCATGAGCTCTTTATAAAAAAAATATTTTGTTCCTTTGTGCTTTTTTTTGTTCCTTTCTGGACTGACTAAGGAGCATGAGTCAAACTGAAAAAATAAAACCAAAGTTTTTCTGAGGTAATGTGTTATGTAATCTTGTTAAAATGGATTTCATAAAATTGGTATCGAAAAAAGTATCGTTCAGGAACCGGTATCGAAATCAAGGTATCGGTATCGGTATTGGTATCGAAATTTTTTGAACGATACCCAGCCCTAGGTAGAAATGAATATAGATAGAAATATCTGTGTCTTACCTTCGTGTAAACGGGGCCTAAGTGTCACACTGTGTCTCTGAGCATTGTTTCTAGTTTTTGATCTTCTGCTTGTCTCCCTTGATTTCCCTGTTTTCCTATGTCTTGGACTCTGTCATTGTTTGCCCTGTGGTTTTGACCCTCTCCTGTTGTATGGATTACAACTCGGGATTGTAGGGATGGGCAAATGAAGCCTCATGAAGCACTGAGGCCTTCCCCGGACTGTTCCGGGAAAAGATTCTAAGCATCAAGAGTGTTGAAAACAGCGCCATCTTGTGGCAGGTCAAATTTATAGTAAACCCGAGTGCGTAGCGCCTTTGTTTAATCTATTAAAGGAGCACTCCACCGTTTTTTCATATTAAACTATGTTATTCCCTTAACTAAGATGAGTTGATACATACCTCTCTCGTCTCAGTGCGTGCACTCAATCGCTCTGGCGCGCGGCGACACTTTGATAGCACTTAGCTTAGCCCAGTTCATTCATTAGGAACCAAACAGAGATGAAGCTAGAAGCGACCAAACACCTCCACGTTTTCCCTATTTAAATACAGTTACACGAGTAGTTACACGACCAAGTATGGTGACACAAAATAAAACGTGCCGCTTTTCTAAGCGGGTAAAAAGGATAACTATAATGTATGGCGGAATAGCACTAACTTCATAGCACTGGTCGCTTCTAACTTCATCTCTGTTTGGTTCCTAATGAATGAACTGGGCTAAGCTAAATGCATCAAAGTGTCGCCGCGCGCAAGAGCGATTGAGTGCACGCACTGAGACGAGAGAGGTATGTATCAACTCGTCTTAGTTAAAGGTGCTGTAAGCGATGCCGGGAGTCGTAACTTCTTGTTGACATTCGAATTGTTGTCAAACAAAACGGAGGCTAGCTAGACCCTCCCTCCTCCTCATCCCGTCTCCTCCCTCCTCCCCTCCCTTCCAATATTATCCGTAGTAGTCACTACAAACAAAGTTAAGTTTTACTGATACTTCATTCAATGTGTAATGTCACCAAGTTAGATAAAGGGTTTTATATAATGCAGAACAGAATGCAGAAAAAGAGAAACATTATTTTAAAATCGTTTCGCCACCTGAAGCTATAACTATAGCTCCCATACAAGGACGCAATAATAGCAAGATAACGTAGCTTCGCGTTTCCCAGTGAGAATAAACAACGGCGGCGTCGTAAACAAATTTTGTCAAAGTTGTCAACAGCCTATAAATGAACATTCAAATTCATAACAAACAGTGGATGAAAACAATCATTCACACAAATTGTTGCCCTACTGTGAATTTGCTTGATCATTTACAATAGAGATTGATCGCTAGCTGAAACATATATGTTGTATTCACCAAAGTTAACGCTGACTGCATAGTTCTAGCTAATTACATCCTTGTGTTGGTTTGGCGAACATGAACGTCAGTTTAGAAAGAAATATGGATTTACCTGTTCTGCAAAAACAGAGCAACTGAATGTCGGATTGGAAGCCCTTCTGCCGGCGGAGTTCTCGCCACATTTCGAGGGTTTTTCCGATGTAAATTCGGGACTTTGCGCGTTCCTTATCCTTGTCCCTCTTCTTTGCAATTTGTTCATCGGACACCTCTTTGGTCGTGTGTCGGCCATAATTCAAACTTCCCTCTTCATGCTTCTCTCTCCTCCACTCCCCCTTCATGTCCACGCACACTAACCCCCCAAACCCCACCCTCAAATACTTCTTGTCGGTGATTGGCTGGAGCACTGTTTGTTGTGTTTCGTGGTGCGGGTGAGCCCAGTTTGTTTTTGTTGCCGTTTGTGGAGCCTGTGGTGTCTACAGAGACCGCGTTTTTTTACACTGTGTTCAGGGGACAGCCAGCTAGCGGATAGTGAGGAGATGTTTGCTGGATGTGACAAAAAATGTTTTGGCCTAAAAAACGCGTGGCATCGCTTACACCACCTTTAAGGGAATAACATAGTTTAATATGAAAAAACGGTAGAGTGTTCCTTTAAGCACATATAAAAGCCTGACAACGCTAAATGTTTTTTAGTTTTCTGATAATATAATTCACATATTCAAGTGTGGCAATAAATTAAATGTAAAATACCAACATAGTTGCTTGATGCAAGTAAATGGTGGTCTAATTATTTTATGGTTTCTATGCTGTTTATATGGCAGAATATATGATCATGTAACATAGGCTATAGGCTTATTTATAATTTTAAAAAAATTGTAAATGGACTTGTTCCAGAAACCTGTAGAGAAGTGATCTGGGTTCAAACATCCTGACACGCAAAGTGAAGCATTCGCGTGACTGGAAAGAAAGTGAGGCTTCGTTTTTCGTTGATCACGTGTTTCTCTGAAAACAATACGTGCTCCGACACAGAGCTTCATGAGGAAATCCACTCCGTACTCGATACGCGCTTTGAAGCTTCAGTGTCATATGTAACATCACTACTTTATTGCCCCAATAAAAGCTGCTTTTGGATCCTCAACCCCAAGTCTCGGAGCAGTATGTAACGGGTAAGAATGGATCAATCATTAGTATGTAAAAATGAATATCAAGTGTCATAAATGAAAAATGTACCAAGAGGAACATTTTACTTCTCAGGCAATTTAACCAATATTGCAGATGAACCAAATTCTTCAAGAACTAAAAATAGAAACAAACAAGACAAAAATTAGCATACAGTGTCATCTGAGTGTAGAGCTGTAAAATGAATGTGGAAAGGATATAATTTTGCTAGAAATGTTGAATATTTCAGTGAAATCTATGACTTCTAAGACTATGAGTCCTAGACTTTGGTATCTTGACAAACGTGTGCACAGTTTGTGACATTGTTGAGATGTATACGATTATTAGGGTATTTTTCTCAGAAGAAACATGCAAATGTTCCATGCAAATGTCTTTGTAAGTGCTCCAGTTCTTTAATATATTATACATTGTGACCTCTCCATGAATAGTAAATGGGTATATTGGCAGGCATTAAAACAAATTCCAAGAGATTCATTTGGATGGTATCCATAATTTTCATTGGTCAAAAACACACTCTATGGTTTGGGGACCAATGGGGGATTTCAATGTAGCAGCAAAAGCGGTAACCATGGTTACGACTGATCAGCCGAGGCTTCTTCTTCTCCAGCCTACAAACGCAGATGGACTGAAAACCGCAGAGAAACCCCCGGTCCCTAGTCCTGTCACAATCCACAGGACTCTTCATTTGTCATTCATAATAAGCAAGCCATCAAATCGTGAGGACTTTCTTAAGTGGATAATGAGTTCTCATCTTTTTAGCTGTTACCTAATTATACAGTGTATCATTAAACACCCAATGGAAACCAGGCAATTGTGTTAAAAACTAAAGGGAATCTATAGTTGTTGCCCATTCTTGTTGAATGCTGTCATCTGTAAGCAATTATAGTCGTCATATGCTGTCTACAGTCACACGAAACTAAGGAATTAAGGTTAATGGTGCAACGCAGGCTTGCTTTATTTCATTTATCAGTTAAATATCATACGGTGGTGCATTGCTGCCACACATATAATTTTTACCACTCAATTATGTCGTAATAAGGAGATGTTATGTTGTTTAAACAGCATTTTTCTCAATAAAATGAAATTTGTTCGTAATAATGAGACATGTCATTAGAATTATGTTTTTTTCCGTAATAACGAGATAATGTGTAGTTAAAGTTATATATTTTCTCGTAATAATGACGTCATAAAAACGATGTTTTGTATGGATAACTGGAATACACTCTTTTAATTTTTTTTAGTTTTTAATATTGTTATTTTTATTGTAGCGTCATACTTAAAAAAAAATTACATTGTGATTTAATTTAAATTACATAAAACTGACTTTTAAAAATGAGTTGAATCTTGTATAACTTATAATTTAAAAAAAAAATTGCTTAACTTGTTTTGGTTAGTTAAAGCAATGTAAAAACTTGTTGTCACAACTTATTGATCATATATGTTTAATATGACTAATCTCCAATCTGTCCACAGTATAATGCTGTCCAATTATTACACTCAAACCTGGTTATATTTTAATATTTTTACCCATTATTTTTTTAATAATCGACTCCACATGCAAAATATGTCGTTTTAATAATATAAGATTGCGTTATAATAGGAAAAGCTTATTGTTTTTATGACATGTTGTTATTACGAGAAAATATATTGTTTTAACCACATCTGGTTGTTACGAGCAAATATGTAGTTTTAACATAGTTTATATATGTTGTTATATATAGTTTATATGACACAAGACCTTGTTATTATGAGAAAATATATGGTTTAAACAGCATAACATATTGTTATTGCAACATAATTGAGTGGGAAAAAAAATTATATGCGGCAGCAATGTGCCACCATACTGTTATATTTACATCTGTTTAAAGGTGAACTAAGTAACTTTTTTTACCTTAACTGAACAGCTTCGGAGTCATTGGAATGGTTATATTACTTGTTTCGGGTTGAATGGTGGTCGTTTCGCACCCCCCGGTGCCCGTGAGCGGAAAATACGCACTTGCAACTTTGAGCCGGCGGGCCGCCGGCCGCTGCGTCAGGAAGTCTCGCGTGATATCAGGTCTCGCGATGTAAACAATTGCTTTACGGCCAAAAGAAATCTGCTAAAATGCTGTCATTATTGCGCTCCCTCACACTGTCCGAACCCGAATGAAGAAGACGTTTTAAAGAACGTCCCATCTGCTTTGATGTCGTTGATCTATAGCCTCTGGTGTCTGAGAATCACCAACGAGTTTTTACGACAGTGTTGTCAAATATCTATTCCGAAGCTGTGGGGGGAGCTCTAGAGAGAAACCTGCGAGCAAAAAGCGAGAATACAGCGAAGAAGTCCCGAAGCTACTGAGTGCTGCTTTAAAGGGATGGTTCAGAGTAAAATCAGCCTAGTGTCCTTTGCACCATGACCTCGAGCCAAACACCCCCCCAGAAGCCTTTTTTCCCTTGGTCGAACATTATTAAAGTTAGAGCTTATTTAGAGATATCAGCCGGATGGTTTAGTGCAGGCGCTAATGGATCCTATGATGTATCTGGTAAATTACCCCACTAATAATGCCCAGAATGGTACCAAACTTCTACAGTAGTACAAACAGGTTCTGTACTCATAAAACCAGGCATTGGAAAGTTTGTAAGTACATCAGGAGTTTATTTAAATAACACTTGCCTGACGGCTCATGCTACCGCTAACCCGGACGTCGACGTCACCTCGTCGGGTGTTTGGCTCGAGGTCATGGTGCAAAGGACACTAGGTTGATTTTACTCCGAACCATCCCTTTAAATAAAGTTTGGGTTCACACGTCTTCCATTGACATCAAATATTTACTATTGCCCAAGTATCCCACTCTTTCTGACCCATCAATTCCATCACTTCCATGAACCTGTGCTCAAAAAAATGTCACGGACATGGAGAAGGTTGAAGATGGAGAAAGGAAAAGAGATGTTCTGTGATCATCTGACCCACAGATATCTGCCCTTTACCTCTTTGTCCTTTCTGATAGACCTCTCGTACACAGAGTCCCTTGCAGTCTATCTTGCTCAATGGTGACAAATCAAATATCCACCCCATGCAGGAACACTGGATCCAGTCTCTTTGCCAAAACTCTCAGCACAGTTGTGTCTGATACCCAAAATCAGTAACACTGTATTCTGCCTATTAACTAAAAACCTTCTATCAGCCTGAGATTGTGACACATGAAGCCCGAAAGCAGGACACAATGATGATAAAAAGAGAGAACTTTTTGTCTTGTGCTTTGTCTGACTAGATACAAATCCGAAAGGAAAAGCAGTGGGAAAAGACTGCTTCGCAAAATCATCCCTGTGACGTTAAAAGCCTTGAGCTGGAGACATTCTCTTATCTCTAACCCGTGAAGACGGATATCCCTTCACACCACACAATCATTGGATTAAACAACAACACAAAAAGCACTACAAAAGCAAGGGATAGCAAATAATAAAAATGAATAAATGCTTAAACGAAATTATTTAACAATTATAAATGAATAAATGCAAATAGGTTTCCATTAAGAATCAGTAACACTTTAGTTTAGGGTCCGATTCTCACTATTGACTAGTTGCTTATTAGCATGTCATGCCTATTACTAAGATGTTGGCTGTTTAATAGTACTTATAAAGCACATATTGATTAAAGATATAGTTATTTGTATTCAAATAAATGAGAATAGATTAAAATAATTTGTATGTGCATTATGAATGGCAATTTAATGAAATGCTTGCTTTAGGGAAAATGTTACTTTAGCAATTTTGCCTATTGTGATAATTAGTTAAAATATGCCTTATTAAAAAAAAATTAAGTATTAAGTAAAAAATAATAATAATACTTTAAATTAAAACTGTAAACTGTGAGCTCTTTTGGCTCTTTCTGTTAAAGTGTTTTAATCTTTATTTATTTTTTGTTCGTCTGCATTGACATAACTTTTCTTTCATTAGAACCAAATAACATCTGACACACTGAATAATTCAATATTCAGACCCGAGTGTTATTTGCGAGGTAAAATTGCAAGGCGTGCGTTTCAATTATTCGCTCGCGCCACAAAATATGAACAGCCAAGAGAGATTTCAATGCAACAAAACCCTAGCGCTGTCTTGCTCTACTAATCACATTCACATAAAGGACATCTTAAGTCACTCAATTTACCCCAATGACTGAGCTAAGCTCAAAATGTCTGCACTTCATGTCAAGCGGCCATTGAAAGGGATGAATTATCCATACTGCAAATGTAGTTTCACTTGAAAGACATTATAATTCTGTAGAGGTGGGGATTGACATGGATTTTTGAAGATCAGATTCAGGAGCGACTCCGAACACTTAGTTTTAAATGGAGGTAATCTAAGGATCAGATAAAGAACGCTGTGCACGTTTCCTCACAGTCGGAGACCGAGTAATGTATTCAACTGAGCTGGAGGGAATCTTTTCATGTGAGAGGGCAAATCATACGGTTGTTATTCAGTGTTTGGCAAATTAAAGTGGTACTGGGGGTTGGGGGGTTAGAATTTGTACTAGAGCTTTGCGTAAATATGGAATCCTTCAGATAATGGAGTATCGGGTCTTTAAGTTCATTGGGAAAATTATAAAAACTAGTCCTAAGCAAATCAAATCAACTGCAACTTCAGGGAGAAAGAAAACTACCTTTGGACACGGGTCATAATGGCCACATAAAATCAGCCATTTTAAATGAGAACTTTGGTGCTGCTAAAAGTTCTTGCACACCAGCAACTTACTATTACTTTTCCTGCAATTTTGATCATCTGTCTAGAAATAACAGCACTCAAAGTTACGGTGCACAGTTCAATGAGAAGGCAGAAATACTCAATGCAGTATGACCTTTTTCAGCACAAACGAACGTTTCGCATATTTTATTTTTAAAGGTTAACGTTTGTGATACTGCCCTTCAAATATAATACAGCTGTACAAAAGAAGCCAATGAACACGTAACACAAAGTGAGTTTTAAAACCTTGGAGCAATTAAATACTAAGAGTGAAACATTTACAGTGGCGTTGATGCTGAGACTAATACTGGCATCAGGTATTGAAACAATACAGAAATACTTCTACTGTTGGCTAAAAGAGACCTAGAAAACAATGTGATTGATTCTTAAAGCAATTATAAAACATGATAGAAACAATAACAACAGTATGTGGCTTTACTTACTGACATTACAGGTACTTTTTGAATTTTATAGAAAGTTTTCCTGAAGTTGAAGAGGAGAAAGTGGCCAAACATGTGACACAATTTTGACTAGCGCTAGATAGCCACAGCGTTTACACTCTTTGGAGAAAATCATCTTACAAATGGCTTACCTATATGTTTAGCTAGGATAGGAGAAAGTCGTTTAACATAAAAAAAATGCACATACAAAACTTTTAAAGGACCAACGAGATGACTATGACCATGTTGATGTATTTCCAATTGAAACAGGAACATATGGGGAGGAACATATCAGAGAGTTAAGGCCCATTCACTCCAAGAACGATAACTATAAAAATAACTAATAGGCCTAATTATACTCTAGCGGATAATAAGCGTGCACTGCAGTTATGTCATCTCTCACTTTAAATTATCAGCTTTTTAAAACTGGCTGCATTCTGATTGGCTGTCAATGTTTTTATTGTTCATCATCAGCATGGAAAAAAATCGTTCTGAAAGTTATTCCAATGATCTTGTTCCTCGATGTCATCATTGTAGTTGTAGTGTGGACTCTGCTATTCTTTTAAAGGTAGACTGATTCAATTTTACCATTAGCGTTATAGTATTACCCTTGGTATGAATAGTTCTATTCATTTACATTACAAAACCGACCCTAATCTCACGAGAAAACATAAGTATTTTACGAGGTGCACAATTTCGTATGCATTTGTATGATGTGATTCATAAAAAAAAAAATAAAAAAAGAGAGAAAAGTGAATGATAAAAGAAAAGGAAATGATGGTCCATCCCTACCCGCCGTAAGTAGATAATATGAAAATAAACCAATGAAATTGTAAGAATTCATACAAATTAAGCCGGGTGCACACTGTGCGATTTATAATAGTAGCTAACCCTGACTGTTGCTTGTCTTAATGTGCCCCTATTATGCTTTATCAAATATTCCCTTTCATGCAGTGTGTTATAAAGCTGTCTGTGTGTGAATGTAAACGTTCTGAAAAGTTGTAAAGTCGAAAGTGCATGATAACTCCCAAAAGGAAGAATCGACTCTGAACTGCTTAAACGAGTCATCAGGAATTCCAGTCTCACTTCCGTGTCCTGCGTAAAGCAATAACTAATTTGCATAATGCCCGCCTATGGTCTCATTGGCTGCCCACGAACAACGTCTACTTTGATCCGCCCTCAAACACTGTGTCTGGCTCGTGTTGTGTACGTCGAGAAGACGCTGTTTTCTGCTCTGCAAAAGCAAAATCTCTTTGTAAACACTTCCAAAGAATGAGGATGAGGTTAAAATTAAGGTCTTCCCACATGTGCACCGCAATAAATCAGAAATGCACACATGGGTTTGTTGATACACTTGTTAATGCTCATGGGGAGGAATTACAGCTGCAACATCTCATAATGTACCTAAAATTCGGATTGATATGGTTAAATCAACGCCATCGTTACTGTCTTTACAGAGTGTACAATCGTGCATACTAATATATATATATATATATATATATATATATATATATATATATGAATAAAGATATATATATAACTTGCTTGCTCAAGCACAAGCTTGTAGATGGGCTCAAAGCTAACCGACATTTTGATACAATGAAGGCCATGTAACTAAAGCAGCTCAAGAAATCACAATGAAGACTAAAGCATATGCTAGTCACGATCTGTAGTATTGTTGCTTTATCTAAATTAATAATAGAACAGATCATAAGAGTCCACAGAGATCTGATGTTTGGGAAACAGCTAACCATATAAAGGAGTTTTATGCTGTCCTATTCAGCCCAGCTCTCGAATAACCTTCCTCAATATATTATTATATATATATATATATATAACACTATAATAGCCTACTGGTTGTGAAAAATTAAGAGAACTTGAAACATTTGTAAATATGAATCATTTGCATCCCTGAACATGTAACGTTACATGAATGGTGTAAATTCATAGAAAGATGGAATATTGCTGATGGTGTGTTGAAGTTTGCTGACTGCAGGACGTATGACATATTCCACAACACTGAAATTACCTTTGCTCCCTTTTAAGCCACACCTAACGTTCCTCTACACTTCACTCACAAACATATATATATTTGTAAGCATCTTCAAGCCTCGTGGGTACAATTACCTGCTGGAGTTCTGAACATGTTTCCGTTTAGTGAACGTACTTACTGTAAAGCACAACTGCCACTGGAGGTGTGTAAAACGGAGAACTCGCTCAGGCTCAAAGCAGGACGCTCAATAAAAGCAGACACACACACACGACACAGTCCAGTGGAGTATCGAGCAGCTGGTCTGAGGATGTCAGTGTGACGGTGTGATGCAGCACTGCCCTCTGCTGGCTCTGTCAACACAACAGATCCTGGTGGCAACAACATCCAATTAAACCGGAGATGAAGCTGGAATAAAGAAAGGTCTTTGGAGACTAACGTAATGAGCACAAGGACGGGAAAAAAATCTTTTTTTAGTTGGTCTGGAGTTTACAACGAAGATCAGAAGAAAATGCAGAAACATTACACAATTCACATTCTTCACAACTAAGTGTTTATACATCACAAAACTATGGCCTGGTTTCACAGACAGGGCTTATTTTAGGCCATGATTAGGCCTTCAAGTAGCTTTTATAAACCTGCCTTAGAAAAACAAACAAAAAAAACATTACTGGTGTGCATCTTGAGACAAAACAATGGCACTGACATATTTTAAGATCTGCCAGTGCAAGTTGCTTTCAGTCAAAACAGCTCAAACATGCATTCTAGTCTGGGACTAGCTTAAAGGGTTAGTTCACCCAAAAATGAAAATTCTGTCAGTAATTACTCACCCTCATGTTGTTCCAACCCCGTAAGACCTTCGTTCATCTTCGGAACACAAATTAAGATATTTTTGATTAAATCTGAGAGCTGGATCACTCCTCCATAGGCTTCTAAGACACTATAACTTGCTAGCCCAGAAAATGTATTAAAGAGATCGTTAATATAGTCCAAGTGACTCCAGCGGCTCAATCTTAAGTTTATAAAGCGACGAGAATACTTTTTGTGCGCAAAAACAAAACAAAAATAACAACTTTATTCCACTATTCATTTCCTTCTCTCTGGGCCTCGAGTTAGTTCACGTAGTGTAATAGCGCAGAGCGTCTGTGTTGTACGTCACACGTAGGCTCACTATTGGCCGACGCTGGTCATGTGTGTGATGCGAGTGACGTGCAACACAGAAGCGCTCCGCTATTACACTACATGAACTCACTCGAGGCCCAGAGAGAAGGAAATGAATAGTGGAATAAAGTCGTTATTTTTGTTTTGTTTTTTCGCACAAAAAGTATTCTCGTCGCTTTATAAACTTAAGATTGAGCCACTGGAGTCACTTGGACTATATTAACAATCTCTTTAATGCATTTTCTGGGCCAGCAAGTTATAGTGTCTTAGAAGCCTATGGAGGAGTGAGACAGCTCTCAGATTTAATCAAAAATATCTTAATTTGTGTTCCGAAGATGAACGAAGGTCTTATGGGGTTGGAACAACATGAGGGTGAGTAATTACTGACAGAATTTAAATTTTGGGGTGAACTAACCCTTTAAGCCTGTCAGTGAAGCCACGGGTGTAGCTGTGTAAAATAATCGATTTTGAAACTTTTTAAGATAGCTTCTTGTTTATTTGCACAGTCCAACAAAATACATTTTAGGATGATAAATTGTGACATTTTGTTCAGAACATCCTCGCCAATTACCATTACCATAATTGCCATGATGTTTGTGTTTTCAGTGTGCTTTAGTTCTGAAAAACACTACTTAAAATGTGTCTGCAAGATGATTTTAAACTCCAGATTAGG
This sequence comes from Leuciscus idus, assembly GCA_021554675.1. Taxonomy (NCBI): domain Eukaryota; kingdom Metazoa; phylum Chordata; class Actinopteri; order Cypriniformes; family Leuciscidae; genus Leuciscus; species Leuciscus idus. The sequence goes on along the minus strand of CM038636.1, from coordinate 4,926,570 downwards.
GGTGGCTCATATGCAATAAGCGCGCACTGCAGTTATGTCATCTCTCACTTTAAATGATCAGCTTTTTAAAACTGGGTGCATTCTGATTGGCTGTCAATGTTTTTATTGTTCATCATCAGCATGGAAAAAAAAATAGTTCTGAAAGTTATTCCAATGATCTTGTTCCTCGATGGCATCATTATAGTTGTAGTGTGGACTCTGCTATTCTTTTAAAGTTAGATAAATCATATGATCATCATCTGAAAAATTACACTGCAAGTTCTGCAAATACTGTTTTTAGTATTCAAAAAAACATTCATTGCAATGATGAAAATCTAATGAGAATTAATGAGAAGTACAAATAATCTCAAAATTAAAAAGGTCCATGCGCATTACAATAACCACAATTTGGGGGTAAAACATGCTTATTTGTCATGAAAATATTGTCACAATGTATCTACGAATAGAACTCTGTAGCTTTCTTTTAATTTTGGGGTGAAATATGACCGGTATATGATTCTGTGAAGGATGCTTCTAAGACCCTTTAAAACTATGTACTGATGGATGTTGCATCTGATGTGTGAACTCAAGATTTTTGTCTAACTGAAATGAAACGTCCCTGAAGTGGCCACTGGAAGCTCACACTAATTAATTTCTGAAAGCTGTGTGATTGCTATCAAGTTATAGATCCTTTCGATTGAGTCTCAGAATGCATTGTTACCCGGCGAGGGTGAGAAGCTAAATTTACACTCAAGCAGAATGTTTTGGCGCAGGTGGCTAGAAGACAATACCTCCACTGTGTCGCCTGGGAGTGTGCATGTAATGAAATGGCCTGCGTATTTAACATGCAGATGTATGCATGCTGTAATTAATTTGCCATTACTCCTTGATTGATATCCCTGTGTGTTTTGAAGCAGACATCAGGGCTATAATTACTCCCCATGTTGTGCTCCCTCCATTGTTTCGTTACAATAAACAGATGCTAATTTTACCATGGCAAACAAGTAATTGTCCTGCTCAATAATTGGGTAAAACAGTGACCGTCTGCCATTTGCTGGGGGAGAATTCAAACACGCACGTTATTAGTCTCTTTCATTTAATTTCACTGAAAACTTCCATTCAAAACCAAAACATGTAATCCCAAAAGACGGCGATGATCCTATGCATCACAATGACTGTGAGGTGCTTTCAGTCTCTTTATTTAGACGATAAAACCACTATACTTTTCTCATCCGTTTCTTTGGCCGCTGGGTGAAAGGTGACGTGCCCATGAGAGAATCTGGTGAATGGGACATGTAACTTCCTTCTGAACCACCAGGAGATGGAGGGATGCCAGCCTCACTCATGGTGGACATGGGACCCTCTTCAAAGACGTCGTTGCCCAGAACCCCGTGACCTGACACCTGGCCCTCCTCACTGTCCTGGGGCTCCATCTTCACCTGGGCTAGATGCCACAAGGGGGAGCTGTTCCCTGCTGCTACTGTTGAAGACACAAAACAAAAAAACACTTTTTGCCTACTGTTTTACGAATACTACACTATAAACCCGAATAAGTTGACAACTCAATAAATGTTAGGTAATCAGTTGCATCCAAAACTTTTCTTAAACTTAAAAATCTTAACTTAAAAATTAAGTAAGCAGAACTTGCATATTTTTATTTTGTACTCAGACATTTTAAATGCTCTTAACATGAAATATTTGAGTAAGCTAATTCATTAATTCATCCACTTAACTTAAAATTATCATGTTATCCCAAACTTAAATATTTTTAGCAGAGGAAACTTGGCTAGCTTTAATGAGCTAATTCGGTAAATGCTAAAATCCCAGCCCAGTTTCAGTTAAATTTAAGTTTGACTAAATTAAAAGAAAGTTAAAAGTTCACAAAACTCAAAAGAAAAAGAAAATTTCTAAAAACTCATTAACATTTATTTGTTAAATTTAAGTTTACCCTACTCAAACCAATTAAAAAATGTTGACTGATTGAAAGGTTTACAATGTATGAATTTAGACATACTACTCTTTTGACATACTGTTTTGGGGTCTACTATAATAGGTTTTCATGCTTATTTTCCCCATATTCCCCATTGTTGCAGCACCTCTCTCTCCAGTCTGTCAGTAACGCTCTGTGTTTAGTTGCGGTCTCTATGAAGCCCCTCTCCTTCTGAAAAGCACAATGTGCTCTGATTGGTCAGAGTGTTGTTATTTGTTGACCACTTTGAGAGTGTTTCAGAAATGCCACTCCCCTTACCATAACACACTACTGACTAACTCAACCAGGCCCCGCCCCTTAATTTTTAGATAACTTTTTTTTTTCAATTTCAATACAACAGCAAAAACTAATTCAAGCCTAACTACCGGTAATGGAAATAAAAAGATCAATTATTGAAGACAAGTAAAGGGCTGGCAATCAGTCCCTCCAGGATTACACGATTCTGCCTGCCCATCACAGAATTTAATGTAAAATCAAACAAACTCCACAATATTTGCGGTAGCTTGAACTTTTGTCTTATTTCCTGCAATTGTTCCACAACAAATGTGTCCCTAAACATGACGCTGAACAAAACAAACTGTGATTAGTTGCTTCACATGTCAGTCAGACGGCCTCTGGGTGTTTCTGAGTCCAGACCTTCTGTCATCTATAAAGACGAACTATAATGCATTTAATAAATCGAAGCTCACTATAGATATGAATATCATTAATGGTTGAAACACACTGGTAAGAATGAGAAGGTCTGCAGTGATTGCTGCATGCTAGTGGCAAAAATCATTATTTATTATTCAGGAACTACATTTGGAAAGTAAAATATGTTTTCATATGCAAATGTTACCAAATTCAAAATTTGATATAAATGGCTTTACGCTTGACAGTCCTAAAATAATTATCTGCTGCTGATGTGCTGAATGCGGTACCGGAAACGCCTGATCCATAATAAGCAGAATGCCGAAGCAGTTTTTGCTTCAACTCATCCTCTTTAAAGTACCACCTCAACAGCCGCTTGTGTAACAAATTTCGATGCCTTCAACAATAAATTTCAAAGACAATCACGTTCGAACATCAAATTGCCTGCAGTGAGCAGTGTTCCTGTTATTATGCAGAATCCACATGTTGATTTGTGAGGTGTTGTTGACAGATTAAAGGACAGTATTTCTCTAAAGTCTGTTGTTGATTCTTTATCCTGTGCTGCTAGCTCGCGAGTGTCTGTCAGAACAGACAGATTATAAAATATTAGCAGGATGACGCACAGCTGGGCTTCAATTAGATGTTTTGCATGCAATTTCTCTAGTCTAACAATTAAGAATGTATTAATGCAGAGTAAGGATCAGCCTCTGAGTCCAGACACCCAGATTGTATTAAAACTCTTTAATTTCATGATTATATGTGGGCTTTGAAATAGTTATAGTAATTTAGACCAAGGGCCAGATTTGCTTAACAGGGTAATTTAGCGTGAGAGCACAATCCCATAAAAGTGCAGATGGGAGGGGAACGTTCTGTGTGTGATCAACTGACGACACACACATTAAAGAACACAGACCCAGCCGGATCATTTCCATGAGGACCAACGGCATCTACCAAGAGCGGGGGGAGCGGGGGGAGCGGGGGGAGCGGGGGGACAGCGCTAATCCACTCCTTTACAGCGCTAATTTTTCACTGCGTGAGTTTAGTAAATCCTGACAGTAGTTCAAACTGACCCAGCATGCTATGATTTGTTAACTTTGTTAGACTTTTTTTTTATTTGATATTCCATGAATTCTTCAAAAAAACGTGTTTCATACCTTTTTAATATTTCTTGATCATAGGATTAGAAAAAATATATTTTTGTATCATTACCCCAAGAATGCATAAAGTGGGTCAAATTGACCCATATTCATTTCCAATGGAATTTTGACTCAACACAGTCCTTTTGTATACATTTTTGTCAATAATAATATTTATTTTCTTTAAACTTTATGGCTTACTTAAAAATCAGACTTGTTTTGCTCTGAGCCAAGAATTTGCCTCAGAAACCAACCCTGTGTCTGAATATGCATATCTGCACTATACTATACTATAGGTGAAAAGCAGTGTGTGAAATTAGTATTATCTCAAAAATACGCGGATGACCTACTACAGTGTAGACAGCCTCAAGTACACTGTCAGAAATAGGGGTTAGTAGGGTACCCCATAGGGCTTATTATTGGACCGAAAGGTACATATATGTACCTTTTTGAGGGTCAAAAAGCATTAAAAGGTACATATATGTACCGTTTCTTTTAAAGGTTAAGGTACAATATTGTACCATTGAGGGTAAAGCCCCAGTGACAAGCCATTGTACCCATAAAGGTACAATTATGTACTTTATTTTCTGAGAGTGTAGCTGTGGCGCATGTTAAAAAATGCACCGGGTGCAGATGTGTTGAATGAGCTTGTTATAAGCGAGACACTCGTATTTTCTCTAGAGTGTTCGCCTATTCAATGGCTTACTCATACTCTACTCACAGTAACCCAGACCTTTTATTGAAACTAGCCTACTTTTACCTGGTGAGACATGCTTTCATAAGCACCCAAAATAACTGTATTTGCAATGTTTAATGGGGAGGCGCGATGTTGTTTGAAAATGTGCTTTATGTTTGTAATTCTGCTAGATGCCACTAGTGTTGCAGAAACTACACTCTTCACCCTTAAGGGACTGTGAAGTAAAGTATGAATAAATTGCATGGTGATTTAAATGAGCATTTAAACATCTGTTTGGTAAAGGTACCTGAAGTGTGAGGGGAATGTCCTTCCTCCAGTCCTCCAGCCAGTCTTTCACTGGATGTTCCCAGCACACCGATGGGCAGGGCCTGGTCACCTGAGGCCAGATCCGCTTCCGGCTCCTCGCTCAAAGGAAACGCAATGTCACTCACCGGCTCCTCTTTAACCTTTAAGGGTTTGGAATCTTCCAGAGCCTTTTCTGGATTCACAAGTCTCTCGTACTCTTCTGAGAGCTCCTTACTGACCTACAGTCAAAGCAATGTCAATAAAAGCTGCATGTACAGTCATGTAGGAACTGAAGCTGAAATAACATTGGAGAGAGATCTCACCTGCAGCATGTAGCTGTGGTAATCTTTGATGCGGACCTGCCAGAAGCGCTGGAGCGCCAGGACGCTGCCGATGCCCACCTCATGAAACACCTGTTCCACCACATCAGGGAAGGGTGTAGATCCCCGACAGGCCTCTCTATCAACAGCCACGCGCAGCAACTTGGTGAGCCGCAGGTAGTGTTCGTGAACCATATCGGTCAAAGTCTCCAACACGCTCTCATTGGCCGACTCGAATCCAGCGTGAGCGAGCACTGTGGCGACCGACTGGTACAGAAGCTGACGGCAGGACAGCCAGCTCAACTCAGTGACTGGCTCACCTTTACCTCTAAAAGGAGGGAAATGTGGAGAAGTTTGGAAATCAGGTGAAAGATAGAGAGAGGACAAGACATCTAATTAGGAATCACAGGACAATAAAGTTTGGACCTTTTCTAAATAAACTCAAAAGAGTTTTGTTTTTCTGAATAGCTGATGATACCTAGAGAATAGTTTCATCAAGGTAAATGTGAATGTGGGCTTTGAGGTTGTAGGCCTTACAGACAGACAAGGGTCAAGAATGTATAACAGTGTTGACGATTTTTAATAAAATCTAGTTCAGAATGTAAGTCGAATTCTAAGAAATGTTTGTTTTTTTGTCTATATTTTTAGTCCAAATTTTTTTAAATCATGTGGTGTAACCAGGGCCTAAAATGAACACTTGCCAAGTGCCAAATAAGAGTAAAAATCAGCGTTGGCGAGTAAGACTTGGCGAGTAAGACTTAATGTGCATAATTCTCATCCGAAATGATGCACATTAAAAAATAAATACAACCTCACGTTGTGTCAATCACGTTTACACACTGCCTCCTTCAGAGCCACCGAATGACGAATACGAATTTCGAACTTTCGTGTGCAAGGACCTTTATTGTGCTTAAATTGTCAAATAAGGTTTACATAAACACAGTCATTTCTATCTTAAGTGGATGTAAACGGATGCGTTTCAGTATATCAGATCCGTGCATGAGCTCTTAAAGTGACAGCAGCCTTTTACATTTATTCATAATATACCTGCCGTTGTCTGTGTCATTAATGTTAATCAAACTATGAAAGACAGAGCAAATCACTCACTGCTCTTGACTGAATAACTTTTGTAGCTTTAAGAATCAGTGTATATTTAATTCATACAGTGAAGTCTGTGTAATCTTTTATTTTTACATTTGTTTGTTCAATTTCTTACTTGAATGCTACTGTTACAGTAAATGTACCTACTGTGGCTGAAAATAGTAATGCACTGTTTATTTCATTTGTATCTTGTATTGTATGTCTCCTATTATTTGTTATTTGTATCGTTGTTCTTATTTTTAATAAGATTTTATTTTGGACGATTTTGGACGTATCGCCCACCGCTACTTTGGCCTAAATGGTCTGTCATTCTTTTGTCTTTTGTTACCTTGTAAAGCTACATTATTAAAATAGGGAAGTTGGAGTGCTGTGACTTGCAACATAGTCTTAAAAACCAACATGAAAAAGAATCATGATAAGATTGTGGATCGTGATCCTTTCTGAAAAAAATTGTGATATATTTTTGCTGCATTTTGCCCAATTTACAAGGTAAAGGGATTTTTTAAAACATTATGAATTAATATTTAACTCTAAATAAATAAATTAATATTAGTTTCTGGGTAGTTGCATCACATGAGATTTTACAAGCTGAACCAACCTTGCCTTATAAAAAATAGAAAAAGTTACAATTAACTGTTACAGTTACAATAAAAAGTTGCAATTAACTGATATTTTAAGAGACTTCCTCTTCATTAATTAATAATTTCCTGTTTTAAGTTTTGCTACATAATTTGTTTTCTAACAAATAATAAAATTCTGCATAATAAGGTTCTCATTTAATGAATTTCATTCTTTTAATGAGGCGTTTTACTTCATTATGATAGCAGGGCTGTTGCATCACCCTGACATTTTTACTTTATTCACCCATCAAAATATCATTCAAAATTAATTTTAATGCAGAGGCGTTCACCCTTCAAGAGGTGCAAGTATGAGTTTCATTTGAATGGACCTTTAACATACTTTTAGAAAAAAAAATCCCTGATATACATGATGATGATCTACTGACGTACTTGTAGAAGTCGCTCTCTGGGTCACTATGGCGTAGCTGGAATGGATGTCGAGGAGCTTTACTATCCAGTGGAAGCAGATCATCAGGTACAGTGGGTGTGACGGGGCGAGGAGGAAGAGCATCCACATCCTCAGGTTTGAAGACACCCTGGGCATCTAGTAATGTGGGCAGAGGCTGCTGGCCCTGCTGGGCAGCAGCAATGAGACCCCGGAGACGACGGGCATGCTGGCTCAGCTGCACGGTGTGGATTGTGAGGCTGCAGGGCTCTGAGGGAATGTCCAGCATGGTGGTGGGACGTGGACGCTGGGCAGAAGGTTGGTGCAGGGGAGGGTCCTGCATCTCCACCTGCCGGAACTCGCGCTGCAGAAGGTCAAAAGAACTGCGGCCCGAGGGAGCCGAAGCCACCGGGAGCTCGCCCCAATAACGCATCATCTTCACACAGTGCTGCTTTTGGCAGTGGTGCAATTCTTGAGGACAATCTGAAACGCAAGTGAGCAAGCAATTTCATTTTATAGCACAATTTCAAACGACAGACGTTGTCCCGAAGTGCTTTACAACAACGATGACATTAAAACCAACAGTTATTGATATACACATATGTATACATCATTGTAGTGTTTGTTGCACTGCCTTTATTTTATGCAAATTGTTAAAATAAAATAAAATAAGTATATTGAAACCATCAATGGTTCTCGTTAGATTGTCAGACAGTCACAAACAAACTCAAAAGTAAAAGAACAAAATATATAAATTAATGGTCCTAAAAATATGATTCATTTCCTTTATAATTTTTTTTATTTTGGACATGTTCTTCATGAGATCCGCTTTCAGTACTAAAGCTTACAGCAATTTCAATACTGATATGCTATATTATGCACATAAAACGTGTTATTTATTTATTTTACAAACTTTCATGTATTTAAAGACTTTTTGAATTGACACTGCACAACAGACGCCCTGCAGACTCTAATGTTTAATGTGACAATTATAAAGCCTAATCATTAGAAAACAAACTGCTTGCTTTAACGTTACCTTTTATGAGTAGATGATCATCATAACGATGAAAAATAGCAAAATAGTGCAATATATATCATTTATTTTCAGTTCCGACAAAAAGAACATATAACCGATTAGCGGCTACCAGGTACAACACTAAAATATTTCCGTGGAAAATGTAAATAGTTCCTAGACATTGGAGAGAACAGATACGAATTTAAGATGTTAAATTGGACATATTTATGACAGATAATTATTATACATCCACATTAACATATTCTGATACATTTCTTGCTATGAACAAAATAAGATTTTTTAATAAGAATAATATTAATTCAAGAGTACAGGAACGGAATCATAAAAGTGTTACACCAAACACACCATGTCGGTTACTGAACACACGATGGAATCTGAACGCAGCGAGCAAATAGAAAATAATCAAACTGAAATAGAAACAGAGAAGAGTTTGGACCTTACCTGTGATAGCAAACAGCACATCAGCAGCACTAATGAAAACACAGATGATCCTTTTAAGAAACCGGTTATTTTCGCGGCTCCATCTCTCACGGCGAGGAAGCCAGGAGGATCAAACTCAACCAAGAAACTCGCTGAAGAATTAAGATCAGAGAATAACGACACACATCTTAATACTAAACACCAGCCGACAGACACTCAGACTGACCCATCCGATCATCCATCATCCGAGAGAGCTGAGGCACAGAAGGTGGGTCATTGACAAATAAAAATCATTTTATTTAAATTTCGGTTGTTAAATTACATTTCAAAGTGTTTAAATTCATATTTTGACTATTTTTATGTCAGGCGGTACAACCAAATATTTGTGTATGTATTCTGTAGTTGTACCACCTGACATGGAAAGTGTACCAACCTTCCTATACTTGAAATGAGCAGATTTTACCAGGATTTGAGAGAGATCTACTAACCTTTTCACTCTGCCACAAGGATTATTTGGGCTCCTCTGGATGATGCATTATCATGTATCATCTTTACTGTTATTACCTTGTAAAATCATAATAAGAGCCATGTTTGCAGTTGTGTCACCCTGACATTTGAGGACATACACATTGCTGGACAAAACGTTGTTCAATTATCTCAACATCTTTAATACTACTGATAATTTTTTTTTTTTAAGTGTTTAAATGAAAGGTTTCAAACCTTAAATGATGCTATAGTATTTAGTTTTAAATTTTGTGTTATTGGGACACCATATTAAATAGTTTTCTGAATCTGTTCATTTGTTCGGACAGTTGCACCACCTGACATCTTGGGGGTTTAAGATAACGAAACATAGAAATTATATGTATTATTTAAATATACTCAAAATTAATTCAAACTAAATAGGTTTTATAGAATAAAGTGATATACAGTACCAGTCAAAAGTTTGAAACATTACCATTTGTAATGTTTTTGAAAGAACTAAGTCTCTAATGCTCATCAAGGATGCATTTATTTTATCAAAAATACAGAAGAAAACCAGTAATATTGTGAAATATTCTTACAATTTCAAATAATAGTTTTCTATTTTAATGTACTTTAAAATATAATTTATTTCAGTGATGCAAATCTGAATTTTTATCAGCCATTACTCCAGTCTCCAGTGTCACATGATCCTTCAGAAATCATTCTAATATGCTGATTTATTATCAATGTTGGAAACAGTGTATAAAATTAGTTTAAAAGGAAATAATGCACTTGGACACAAAAAGATGCATGTCATGTCATTGACCCAGGTCCAGCCCAAACCAAAAGACACCAGACCCAAGATCACTGCCAAACTACCTCCGGCGGGCAAGTTTCCTCCTGTCCCGTACACCGAGCCCCCGTGGGGATCTGTTCCTGACATCAGCTACTCGTTCGAGCTGCTGAAAAACGGGGCGATACTAGACGCGGTCCCGCTGACCCAGAGGAGTTACTTCGTGGTGGGTCGGCTGCCGGTGTGTGACGTGTCTCTGGAGCATCCGTCCATCTCCCGCTATCACGCCGTGGTTCAGTACCGGGGCACAGCCGGGCAGGACGGGGGCCTGGGAGAGGACAAGGGCTTCTATGCCTATGATCTGGGCAGCACTCATGGGACTTTTGTGAATAAGAACAAAATACCCCCTAAAACATACATAAGGCTCCGAGTGGGACATGTTATAAAGTTCGGGGGAAGCACGAGACTCTTTATTCTGCAGGTATGTATTTCTTAAAGGGATAGTTCATCCAAAAAAGGAAAATTCTGTCATCATTTACTCACCCTCAAGTCGTTCCAAACCTGTGTGAGTTTCTTTCTTCTGCTGATCACAAAAGGAGATATTTATATATATTATTATAATTTTTTCCACAATTTAGCACATATTACACACACAACCCAAAAACAACACACCAAACAGTAAAGACAATACCGCTAAATATATCGACAAGACATTAAAGAGAGAAAATAATAATAATAATAATAAATAAATAAATACAATCTACACTACCACAGTCTGTGGGTTAACCCTTATTCAATGTGGGTTTATCAATTTTATAGTCTCTATATAATTTAATACTAAGGACCATGTGGATTGGAAATCTTGCAGTCTTAAATGCCGTTTACTTGTTAATTCTTCAATGGATAACAAGTCTATAATCTGCTCCAGCCATTGACCCAAAGTGGGTCCTGACTGGGAAATCCATGTAGTGAGTGTACATTTTTTAGCGAAATAAGAAAACATTGTAAACACACATCTTTTTGTATAGGGAAACTTATTTTCCACATCATAATTCAACAGATATAACTTAGGGCATAGCCATTAAAGAAAATAAAAAAATCCTATTGAAATCAATTGGGCATCAACTGTTTGGGATAGCTAAAAAATTTTTTAAAAGCTTCTTACACTGTTTAAAAGAAATCAGAGATATTTGGGTCCCACTTTATATTAAGTGGCTTTAAGTACTATGTACTAACACTGAAATTAAAGGACAAGTTCGGTATTTTACTCTTAAAAGCCCTGTTTTCAGATCGTTTCTGATGAAATAGAACGGTTAAGATTTGGGGGTGGGGACAGTAGCATGTGTCCAAATTTCAATCTTAACCATTCTATTTCATCAGAAACGATCTGAAAACAGGGCTTTTAAGTGTAAAATACCGAACTTGTCCTTTAATAATTTGATACAGTGGACTTATTGTGTACATGCATGTTTTTACATTGTACTTATATTTTAAAAGATTATAAATTAATTTATGTAATTACACTGTTGACCCTTACACCTTAACCCACCACCCTTAAACCGACCCAATCCACCACACCTGTCCCTAACCTTACCCGTGTCACACCTCAATAGCAGCAATGTGTTCTACAATACAACATGAACACAATAAGTACATTGTACTTATTTTTAGATCCAAGTACATAGTACTTAAAGCCACTTAATATAAAGTGGGACCGATATTTGTTGTAAGTGTTATTGGTCTACTGATATTTACCATGATACTGAATGATTACCAGATTAATTCACCAAGGTATTGACATCATACTTGTTCATAATACATGCCATTTTTTGTGGCTTTACAATAGTAACATAGATGTAGTAACTACGGTTCCACCAGAAACTGTAGTGACCAATATTTTGTGACTAAAAGTCCAGCAGTTAATGAAGTTCTGAAATTATTTATTTATTTTATTTGAATGTACACCAACTCACTAATGATTGGTTGACCTGATAATTATTATATTGTTTTATTTGTATTCTTTTTAGTTAAGTAAATAACATGCTAATTTACCTCATGCTCATTTTGCTTGAACGTGAACATCGATTATACCAGATTACGTGTTTTCCCAGGGTCCAGAGTTTGACGAAGAAGCAGAATCTGAACTGACGGTGACAGAGCTCAGAGAACGTGCTAGAAAACAGAAAGAAGCGCTGGAGAAGAGGATGCTGGGAGATGGCTCAGATGAGGAGGAAGAGAAAGAGGAGAGTGAATCCAGCGCTACGACGAGAAGCTCCTCAGAAGACACTGGCTGCTCGTGGGGAATGGGTAACAATGAGAACAGATGATCCGTTATAACTACCTGCCTGTTTGTGGTGAACTTACACTTTGTCTTTGTTTGTTTGTTTTTTTTTAGATGAAGAGCCAGTGCCAGAAGAGGATGAGAATGAGGAGAATCCATTTGCCACAGAATTCCAGGAGGATCAGGAAGCTGCTTACTTAAAAGATCCTAAAAAGGCCTTACAGGGCTTCTATGATAGAGAAGGTAAAATATGAACTTAGGTTTGACTAAGGGGGTGTTTACACAACATGACTTTCAACTAAAAAACAGAAAACCTTTCTGTTAGCCGTTCGTTTTCACGACAGCCACGTTTTGCGGGCCTGGAAACACGAACTCTTGAAAACGGGTTTCAAAGTGCAAATTTTTGAAAGCGATACCGTTATCGTCTCTGTGTAAACTACAAAAACCCTATGCGTATTACATGCCCAGTCTATCGACGCGTAGTGTTTCCTTACCAAAAAATAAGTGGCAAGAAGAGTGGAATGTGTGCAAGGATAATAAGTTGTATGAAACTCATTCGGAAATGACTTTTTATCACTCTTAAAACTAGACTTGATCAAGTGGTCTACACCAGATGTCGTATGGGTCATACAAGTTTGACCCATGCTTTTTTGCTTAAAGGTGAAGACCCAACTTTATGTATGTTTTGTAAGATTCCCTTATCTGTCAAACATATTTTATTGGATTGTCCTGGACTTAATACAAGCAGAATGCTCTTTTATGAAGTTACTTCACTTAAGGACATATTTAATAAGATTATGCCTGAAAAGGTTTTGGATTTTTTATCATAATATGTTAATTTAAAAAAATATTTTATAATATGACTTGCTGTTTTTGTTTGTTTTTGTTTTTATTGTATTTATATGGTATTTGTATTTTTGTAATTAAATTTTTGTCATGAAAATAGCTTTGAATGCTGACATGGCATTAAATAAAATAATCTGAATCTGTTTCTTTACGAAGTGACATCGCCAACTACTGGCCTGGCAGCAGAATACAGTCGTTTTAAGTCGTTTTCGTGGATCCGCGTGAACGGAGATCGTTTTGACAACGTTGTCGTCTGTACTCTAAACTTTTCAAAAACACGCAAAGGAAAAACTTTTGCGTTTTCAGTGCATCGTTGTCGTGTAAATGTACCCTTAAATGTAATACATTTCTTTACCACACACATCCGTGAAGTCACATACGTGGATTTAACTGTTTATTTTCATTGCAGGAGAAGAACTAGAGTTTGAATATGAAGAGAAAGGCCATGGCTCTTGGCTCTGCAGAATTAAGTAATCACTTCATCTCTATTTGTAGCCAAACTACCTTTTTTGGTTTTATAGCAGTTTAGCACCAGCTCAGTGTTCAGTGGCTATATCATTTCCACTTATTAATAAATTATACAGGTGATTTTGATGACATTTATTTGGATATTTATAATATATTTCTGTGTGTTTTAGGTTGCCGGTGGATGATGCCATGGGCAGGCAGCTGATGTCTGAGGTGACCCACACAGGGAAGAAGAAAGACGCTGCCGTCCAGTGCTGTTTAGAGGCCTGCCGGATCCTGGAGGCTCGAGGTCTTCTGAGACAGGAAGCAGGTAAGCATCGCCAAAGCAGATTCAGGACTGGGCTCAGACTCATGGAGTTAAAAAAATGGTCCCACTTTATATTAAGTGGCTTTAAGTACTATGTACTTGGATCTAACAATAAGTACAATGTACTTATTGTGTTCATGTTGCATTGTAAAACACTTTTGCTGCTATTGAGGTGTGACACTGGTAAGGTTAGGGACAGGTGTGGTGGTATGGGTAGGTTTAAGAGTGGGTTAAGGTCAACAGTGTAATTACAAATGTAATTACATAAATTAATTACAGCAGTAAATATGGGCAAGTGTGGGAATCGATACTGAAATATCTATACGGTTATCATACTCAACTTCTGCTGTATGGATACAATGAGACCAGCTGCTCTTCCTCTCTCTCTTCTCTCTGACAGCGAGTTGACACACACATGCCTCTCTCGTCTCAATCACTCCGGTTGAATAGTGCTGGTTTTACAGGGCCTGATTTTCGGCGTGGGATTGTGGAGATTGCGCATAATTTTACACACTCTGCGTGCGAGAGCGCACATAAAGCCGCCTCTCGAACAGCTCACGACAACCATATTAAGCTCTTTTTCATGGCTTATTGCGCTTACATGGTCAAATACACACAATTATGTCAAAATGCCCGTCTTGGCAAGTATTCACGCAAACACAGTCAGTTATATCTTTAGTAAATGTAAACAGTTGAGAAGGAAAACATGTCTATCTGTTTAGATCTTGTGCAGGAGCTCTTAAAGTGACAGCAGCCTAATATACCTGTTGCTGTCTGTGTCATTAATGTTAATCAAACAACAAAAGGCAAAAAGAAAATCACTCACTGCTCTTGACTGAATAACTGTAATTTTGTAAGAATAAGGATTAATCTGTATTTAATTTTTACATTGAAGACCTATTCAAATGCTGTAGTATTTCTTACCTGAATATTACTGTTAGACCTACCTGAAAAAATAAGCACTGTTTATTTCATTTGTATCTTTATTCTATTCTATTTATGTGTGCTATCATTTGTAATTTGTTCTTATTTTATTACTGACTGTTCACATTTTCAAAGTATGAAATCAAGCTCCTTGCAACAAAATTACCTCAGTGTAAAAACACACATACAGTGAGTGAGCAAACATTTAGGAGAGATAATTGTAAGGGTAATTGATCAATGTGAATAAAAGCCTAAATTAAAATCTGTTCATCATATAAAGCGATAATATCTCGTCATAAGACTTAGATTAAACCGCTCCATTCATATGGATTACTGTTACGATGTGTGAAGCTTGAAAATATTGATTACCTAGACTTTCAATGGGTAGACAAAAAAATGATGGGATAATTTGAAAATGGGATCAAATATCGATATTTTTCAAGGTATTATATCAGAATGAGAAATTCCAGTATTGTGATAACACTATGCATGCAGATCACATGTAAAGGACCGCTCAGCCTGCGCTCTATACAGTTTCATGACTGAACTAGAGATTTATATTTGTATTATAATGCCGACAGGTCAATAGACTTGCCCACTCACAAACATTCTATGTGCATCTCTTTACAGTGTCCCGCAAACGCAAGAAGAAGAACTGGGAAGATGAAGATTTTTATGACAGTGATGATGACACGTTCCTTGACCGGACAGGTGTGGTGGAGAAGAAGAGGAAGGAGCGCATGAAGAAGGCCGGAAAGATTCAGGAGCGTCCTGATACGTATGAATCACTGGTAAAGAATAGTTCTTTTGTGATTTATTATTACCCATGTCTTGTGTGTGCGGCGCCTGGCATTGATGTAACATGTATTCTTTCTTAGCTAGCCAAACTGGCCAAGGTTGAAAAGGAGCTGGCTGACACTGAGAAAAGGCTCAGTTCTTCTGGGAAAGGTGAGGTGGTGAAAGTCTGCTTTTCCCTCCATATTTCGTCATGTGTGAGTTTACACTCCCTTGTTTTGTTGTCCTCGTTCAGGAGGCTCCAGTTCTTCCACAGAGGATCCTCTGGATGCTTTCATGAGCGCGGTACGGAGTGAGGTGGCGCTGGATGGGGTGGAGAGAAAGAAGCTTCACTTACATGTAGCTGAGCTGAAGAAGGAAGGTCAGAGACTGCGCAAGCTAGCGGAGCTGGCTAAACCTACCCAGATGCCCTCATTACAGCCCGGCGGGTGAGCGCTGTTCCCTCCACATCCACTGGGCATTTCAATATCTATCATCAGGGTTCCCACGGGTCCTTGAAAGTGCTTGCATTTTTTGTTGTGCAAGAAGTTTCCTGGAAAAAAAAGTCCATATTTTCCCCTCCAGGTCCGCTAATGTGTAATTTCGCTAACACTTCGTGGCCTATGCACACTAGCTTGCTTGGTTTACATTAGTTAGTTGCGCGCATTACATTAAGTGTTTCCCGTGTGAGGTACTTTGTGTTGTACGTTGCCATCCATGATGTTCACGCGCGCATGAATCTACTATGATGGTTCCTCATCGTTTCACAGACACACCGTGAAACATTGCAAAAATAGGCTGAAACGATGTAACCGTGCTCTCACTGGAAATGTGTCCCCACATTAAGTCCTTGAATTTGAGGGTATTGGACCTGGAAAGTCCTTGAATTTGAAATTAACCAAGATGTGGGAACTCTGTACCATGTATTCGGACATACTACTCTGTTGGCGTACTGTTTTTCGCATACTATACAGTAGGGAAGTATTCTGTTTCTGGCGCAGCGATAGTGTTTTATGTGTTTTGTCGGGCCCTTTTAGAATCGCAGGATCCAATCATAATTTAATTTACTTTATAACCCAGAATGTCTCAAAAAAGTAGTGCTGTATGCTTAATCAAATCGGAATATGGACTAGTTTCTGAATTTAAAAGTTTCTGTTCTCCTAGTAAATGAGCGGCACAGTTTTCTCTGTTGCACATGCACTCAACCACACGTTTAACTGTCTAACCATATGAGGACACTCCACAACGTGACAACAAGAGCTGCTCGGAGCGTTTCATTTCATAAAACTATCATCAAATACACACAGAAACTCAAAGGTCTTCTTCACTTCAACCCAACAAAATATAAGTTTGTTTAAACTTGATGAAAATCCTGAAAGAGATATATTACTTTTTTTACAGCAGAATGTACTTCTCAAAGTGATAATTACAATAAAAGATTATTTAAATTGTTAGCTTATTAATGTATGCGATTAACACTGTTTTTTGTTAATAAATGTGTTTGATATCAAAACAAAAGAATCCAGAAAATTAAAACCGACAACACAGAATTTCTGGAGAAAATAGAAGGAAAGCGCATTTCAAGGGCAGTAGTATTGCTCATTTTAATTGATTACACATCCTTTAATTAAACCATTAATAGGGAAAAATTTAAACATAACATTTTTAATGGCATAACAAAAAACACGTAATTTGAGAAAAAATAAAACTGATTTAATATGTGTGAATATTATTTTTTTTTTATTATAATTTTTTTTACAGTAGTCAGTCCACGGACTCTGAGAAACCCAAGAAGTTATCTCTACCTATGTTTGGAGCCATGAAAGGAGGGAATAAATTCAAACTAAAGACTGGAACAATAGGAGTGAGTCTTTCCAAATTGAAATAAAAACAATAGATGGGTAATTACCTTCAAATTATTAAAATGAGTTAAATCTCTCTCTCTCTCTCTCTCTCTCTCTCTCTCTCTCTCTCTCTCTCTCTCTCTCTCTCTCTCTCTCTCTCCCCTAAATGAGCAGACATTACCCCCAAAGCGAGCCAATCTGCCTCCTGAGCTCTTCAATATGAAGGAACTGCCCCCTGGTGGTGAGAAAGAGGAGGAAGAAGAAGAAGAAGAGGAGGAGGAGGAAGAAAACAACAAGACTGAGGCTGGTGTCATGGAGGTTATTCAGTCTGCAGAGACGGCCAGCTCAGACAGCGCACACCACACTAATGGTTAGACCTTGACCAACATAACTACCCTCTGCCTTAACACTGGGTACTTAGGTATTCAAAATTACTAATGCTAGATTCGCAGTATAGAGTGTAATTCTATATCTGGCCACAAGTAGGCAGTGTTATGCTACTCAAAATTACTAGTTAAATGTGTGTTATTTGTTGTCTACCTTTGAGATTTGTTAACCTGTAATCCATAGGTTCATAGCTAATATGTATTATTAAAATATTTCTGTTTGTGTGTCTAGAGAAAGAAGACCATGAGGACCAGCCTGCTAAGATAGTTACATCTCATGAAAAAGAGAAATACAAGTCATCCCATCTTCACAAAAACAAAAGTGACTCTGCTCCAAAAGGTAGAAAATCACATATTCTGTGGCATAAATGTGAAGTTTCTTCCATTGGTCCATTGATTGCAGTTGCATTTAGTGCTGCTAACTTCACCTTTAAGTGAATAATAATGGTTGACAGTTATCTGATGCACTTTGTTTTAAATTATGATTCATATCCCAGCAGAAGGAGTAGACCATGATGTCTCAAATGATCAGAGTACTAAGAAAAGTACAAAGAAGAAAGTTATTGGCCCAAGCAGGGTAAGTTTTTATGTAAATGACTCACCTCAAGACATAAGATATGCATCCAAAGATTGTTTAACTAAAGTGATAAATAAACCATGAACGGTTTGTACCTACAGTGGCCCCAAAATATCAAACAAAGTGGCATTTATTTCAAAGAAACAAACAGAAGAACACTTTTCAAGCCAAACATTTTACAGAAATGTTATATACTGTTATAAATGAAGAAGAACAAAGTATTTGGACATGTTCTGGTTGTCAGACGAAATGTTCATGGTTAATATGATTAATTATGAGGTCACTATGCAAGCTAGAATAGCTTTTGAACTTTATATTCATTGAAGAATCCTGAAAAAAGAAATTTATCATGGTTTCAACAAAAACATTAAGAACAACTGTTTTGCTAAAAACAAGAAATGTTTCCTGAGCCGCCAAATCCGCATATTAGAGTGATTTCTAAAGGATCATGTGACACTGAAGACTGGAGTAATGATGCTGAAAATTCAGCTTTACGTCACTGGAATAAATTACACTTTAAAATATATATTAATATAGAAAACAGTCCGAACGCAAGAGAACACGACAGCGTTTACTGAGTTTCGTCTGCCGCTCTGAGACGCAAGTCATTTATGATGGAGGAAAAAAGAACCACAGTTTCTTCCTCGATTGCAGCAACTTCCATTTTTTTATTACAAATATTTTGCGGCAATTTCCCAAGAAGTGACGATTTTGTTCTCTTGAACACATGGGAAGGAAACGCTGCTCCAATTTTGTCCATAAGTTGAATTCACAACATTGGATTGAAAGTTTATCTTTATCTTTAACTTCATCTTATCAAACTTTCATCCTATATTCATTGTGCCGTTTATTTCCAAGGTATTGGAAAAAATCTATATTTTTACAGCTTCAGACCTTCTTAAATGACAATCATATTGTTGAAAAGTTTCAGTCGGGGTTTAAATCTCCGCAGAGCACAGAAACCGCTCTTATAAGAGTTCTCAATGATATTTACATGGGTACAGATTCGGGAGATTCCGTCATTTAATGGCGCTTTTCCATTACCAGTACCAGCTCGACTCGACTCGCCTCGGCTCGCTTTTCGCTCCATTTTCCATTGCAGATAGTACCTCCACAATAGTACCTGGTCGTCATAGCGACGCCGCAGGAAACTGCTGTGACTTAATCTTCTACGCGACACACACCCGCTACCCACACACACAGGACAATGGAGGAAATCGAGTGTATGCTGTTTTTGGATGTTTTTGTATTTGTTTTTGCTGTTTTTTTATTCAGGATACTCCGTCTGGCGCATGCAATGATGACGCAGTGAATAGTGACGATTCTCTCTGACCAATCAGCAGTCTGCTGTGTTTTCACATCACATTTTAGTATCGCCTCAGTTCGCTCAGAACCTCGCCGGAGGTGGTACGAAAAAAAGTACCTGGAAGCAGGTATAGGTACAACTTTTATACAGTGGAAAACCAAACAAAGGCGAGTCAAGGCGAGTCGAGTCGAGTCGAGCTGGTTCTGTGTAGTGGAAAAGCGCCATTAGTAATGTTAGATTTGTCTTCTGCTTTTGATACTGTCGACTGTACGATTCTCGTTTCTCGGCTGGAGTCTTGCGTTGGCCTAGGGGGCGAGGCTTTAAGCTGGTTCAAATCTTTTTTAACTAATAGACGTTTCTCTGTAAAAAGGGGACGTTGCTCCTCTTCCCTCCGAAAATGTATCTTGGGGTGTGCCTCAGGGTTCTGTCTTAGGTCCTGTCCTATTCTCCCTACATCTTCTTCCTCTGGGTTCTATTTTTAGGAAATTTCACTGTTATGCTGATGACATGCAGATTTATATGCCTTTGTCTAGACAGTGCTCTAGACAGTTTGACAGCATGTCTTGAGGAGGTAAAAGCTTGGCTCGCCAAGAATTTCCTATTTTTGAACTCAGACAAAACAGAAGTTACTGTTTTTGACTCCTCAGAAACCAGGCCAAGACATGATCTTGACCTTGGATCTCTAGATCTATTTATCTCTCCACAAGTACGGAATTTAGGAGTGATGTTAGATAGCTCCCTCAAATTCGACAAGCAAATTAGTGTTGTCATTGGATCCAGCTTTTTCTATCTTCGCTCTCGAGCGAAAATCAAGTCTTATCTTCCCAAGCGCTCATTGGAGATTGCGATCCATGCTCTAATTACCTCACGCCTGGACTATTGCAACTCCCTTTATTTTGGTGTATCAAAGTCCCAAACGGCACGCTTACAGATTGTTCATCAGATTGTGCGGTGAGATTCCTGAAGGGAAAGAGGAAATTTTGAGATCCCTTCATTGGCTACCGATACATTTCAGAATTGAATATGAAATTTTAATACGGGGTGTATAAATCTTTAAATGATTTAGCACCTTCTTATCTGTCTGACCTACTCCATTTATATTCTCCCACTGGAAGTCTTAGATCTGCGGATAAAATCAAGGGGAACAAGCTCCCACTTTATATTAGATCGACTTCAAGTCATGTCTCAAAACGTATTTATTTTCTGTTGCTTTTAGCTTATAATGATTGTTCTGTTTTAAACTGTGTTCATTATTATTTGTGTTACTAATTTCTATTAGCTCTATTTTTATGTGTACAGCACTTTGGTCGGCCAGTTGCTTTAGAAATAAACTGAACTGAAAGTTGGTTTTCTTGTGCCCTGATATTTCTATATTTCCACATATATTTCTAGCCTCCTGTGGCCATGTCCAAGCAATACCCCGAGGACGACCCTGACTACTGCGTTTGGCTTCCTCCATCAGGTACAAAGCTCCCCTTCTTCATCCCTGTCGGCTGTGATAGTATTAATTCATATGAAACCATACATAGAAATCAAGAAAATCAAGCATTCTTGGCACTTTAATCTCAATTTACAGGCTCCGCTGAATACTAACAATTATTTTCAGCGATTTATTTGCTTTTTTGATCAATTTTTTTGACATTTCAAACACAGTTCTAACATTTCAGAGGATTAGAGACTTTGCATTGTGGGAAAACACATTAATACCCGGCCAAAGAGTTTACTTTAAAGTCACAGGGTTATTACAAGAGAAGGTTCTCTTTATTTTATTTTTTTTAAAAATCAGTTTCTGCCAGAATCCACTTTTATTCAGCAAGGACACATACATTTTTTTTTTTTTTTTTTTTAAAGAGACAGTACAATATCCTTTGTTATATTCCATAATCCTTTGTGTGTGAATCCTTTCTTGTTGACCGAATAATATTAGAATATTAGATTTTATTTAAATTTTTCAGAAAATCAAAAAAAATTATATTTACATACTTGATAAATGTCCCTAATGGATAGAAATAAGGGTAACGCATTACAATATAAGGTTCATTAGTTAATGAATTAACTAGCATTTAACTAATAATGAGGTGATACATTTTTTACAGCATTTATTCATCTTTGATCATCTTAGTTAATAAAAAATACAGCTGTTCATTGTTAGTTCATGTTAGATCAGGTCCATTAAATAATATTATTTATAGTTATTAATGAATACTATTTTCATTGTTAGATCATGTTAACTAATATACACGTAACAAATGTAGCCTTATTGTAAACCAAATAAAGTCCTGTCCTACATTAGTTTGCTTTGCATTGCATTTCTTTGACTAGACATTTAAGCGGGTGACACTAAGACATGATTGTGTGTGTGTGTGTGTGTGTGTGTGTGTTTTGAACAGGTCAGTCTGGTGACGGTCGGACACATCTGAACGACAAGTACGGATACTAAATACAGAAAGTGAAGACTTCCTCACTGAAAGGGAATCAGCCCAACCGTTCATCTTAGTCTTTGGGAGTGCGCAGATAGATCATTTTCTCTCTGTGTCCTTTTTCCCGACTTTATACTTCATCTGCAAACAAGGAACGTTGTGACTCGAGTAGCTCAGATGAGCTGAGATGTTTCTAGCACTTGGTAATGGAAACAGCTTAGTCTTGTGACTGATTTTCACTTCCCTTCGCCCAATTTTCATTAAAATGCAATCATTTTCCACACGTGGTTTGGGGGCCAAGTTGCCAAGTCTAGTTTTGAAGTGGAGACTGCTTAAGGTTTGGGGGAAGGATCTGTTTGCAGGGTTGTGTTCATAGGCACTTACTTGACTGGTTATTCTCCACGCTAGCATAACAAACTGTTTTAATGGTCTAGAAAAATGGAATATATTGGTTTTGACAGTGCATTTGCTTCAGATGCATCATGCCAGTCACTTATGTTTTAAGCACTGCTGTTGTTGACAAATCTCTCTCCACGGTTTGCTGTTCTGGGATCATTTCACCAGCCTTAAGCGGGCTCTGTAAACACTCGATCCGCTGTTCTGGGTCACTCTCTGAGTAACGGCGGACTCCCTCCTCAGTTCGGCTCCGTATGGCGAGCGAGCGCTCCTGTTGGATGCGGTTCTGTTGAGAGAGAGCCGGCTTTACCAGCCATCTGGACACTTGCTTGGCATTCTAGGATTGGGAGCAAGCTGTTAATGAATCAGTCTATGTGTGTGAGCTCTGTGTACATTATTTGTGTGTGTGTGTGTATTCGCTTCTCTTGATATTAATGAAGAGTGACTCAGTGTTGGTGATGTGTTGGCGTGTCCAAGGAAGGATTAGGCCCCCCACGTTCGCTACTACGCGCTGGTCTCTCCCTCTGTTTATCCAACTCTTTTAATGCTCTTGAGTTCTCCATTGTTTGGAGAGCATGATTAGTCGCATACAATATGTGTATTTTGTTACGTATATTTTGTAAAATAAACAATTTTTTCCTGTGTCTCGCCAACAGTGTGTTGAATGTTTGGGTCATAAAGTTGTAATCAAGTACATCCAGTAAATGATCAACTTTTCTGAATGACCTATTGTACACAATCTGCTACATGCCTTCTGTAATCTGATTGATAGTTTATACATTTTTAGCAAGTAAAAGGCCTTTTAGTATGATTCTAAACACGTGGTATACGGGCTTGACATTAACTTGGTTTTCCAAAGTTACGAGCCACTCAGCATTTTCACTGGCCACAATTTTGACATCAATATCATGGGGGAAAGACTTATTTTTAATAATATCTTACAATTTGGCTGCAGATATATTAGGCTGCTGTCCCTTTAAGACCTGACGCGCAGATCCATTACACCGTTATCATTATCAACTGTTTACGTTCACTTTAAACAAAAGTGACTGTGTTTACATGAATACTCGCCAAGACTGGCATTTTGACATTATTTTGTGTGTTTTTGACTGTTTAAGTGCAATAATCAGTGAAAAAGAACTCAATTTAATACTGAGAGGCGGCTTTATGTGCCGCACTTTGGGTGTTTGAGCACAAAATCTGTGAGAATGAGTAAAATTGTCGGAGATGAGAGGTATTGTATATCTATTCTGCAGAAAATGAGTATCGGAAGCGTTTCAGATATTTCAATATGTATCGAATAAATCAATATTTTTGACAACACTAAATTGCACTTAGTTTATTATTTCAGATACCTTTTTATTAGGATTAGTTCACCCCAAAATGAAAATTTCCTTATAATTTACTCACCCCAATGCCATCCAAGATATCCATGTCTTTCTTTCCTCAGTGGGAGAGAAATTATGTTTTTTGAGGAAAACATTTCTGGATTTTTCTTCTAACAATGGACTTCATTGGTTACCATCGTTTTTAAGTCCAAATCAATGCAGTTTCAAAAGTCTTTGAAGTGTTTAAACGGGCTGTACGCGATCACAGCTGAAGAAGAGGTTGTTATCTAGCGAAACGATAGGTCATTTTCAAAAATATATATATAATTTATAGACTTTTTACCTTCAATAGTTGGAATTGAGCTGATCAACAAACGGACAGGGAACTAGGTCATCACGTTGAAAGGTCACGCCGGCGCCGGCAGAAGTACCGCCCCACTGTTTACAATGCGACCGTACGTAAGAGGATAGTTCAAATAGTATTGTTTGCTATTATATATATAGTAATAGTATTCAGTGAATATGAATAGTATATGAATAACATTCTGATGAATATGAATAGTAGTTCAAATAGTATTGCCGGTGTGACCTTTCAACGTGATGACGTAGTTCCCTGTCCGTTTGTTGATCAGCTCAATCCGAACTATTGAAGGTAAAAAGTCCATAATTTGCCAAATAAAATGGCAATTTAGATAACAACCTCTTCTTCAGCTGTGATCGCGTACAGCCCGTTTAAACACTTCAAAGACTTTTGAAACTGCATTGATTTGGACGTAAAAACGATGGTAACCAATGAAGTCCATTGTTAGAAGAAAAATCCAGAAATGTTTTCCTTAAAAAAGACATGGATATCTTGGATGGCTTTGGGGTGAGTAAAGGATTAGTTCACCCCAAAATGAAAATTTCCTAATAATTTAAAGAACTACAATCGAGAAATGTATTTAAATTCCAACTCGCCAAAGTAGCTAATAGGAGTGAAAATGCTGAATCCATCCGCATTTATTGTCAAGCTCTGATTGTTAGTAATATTTCAAGATGAACACTTATTGGACGGAAGCAACTTAGGTTTACTTGATTATCCATACAGATGTTTTTAGAAAAATCATGTTCAAATGTGAGTATCAAAGTTGATACATCTTTTGTTTATTTGTGCATTTTATCTAAGTAGTCTATAAGATCTCATTGATTTACATCACACGATATCAGAATTTCATCTTACTTTTTGGCCATATAATTGTCAGCAAAATTGCATATTTTTGCTCAGTTTGGGCCTCGAATAAATTGTTTTTTTCTCTCCTCGAGTGTGAGCTCCATATTCTCATTCTTATATCATATATGAGCCATAAAAGCCAGATTTTTCATAAAAGCATTTTTTTTTTTTTTAAGATTGTCGAAAGGTTCACTAAACTGTTTCTGTTTATTTCTCCATATGCCAGACTTCACAGGGCATGTTCAGGCATGTCTCTGGTTACACTCACTGGGAAATGATCAAGCACCAAACCCCCCAAAATACTTTGATGAACTGTTTCTGTTCACATTTTTACAATATTATTGATAATCTTTTAAAGTAATGTTAAAGGTTCAATAAAAGTTATGCTTACCACGATAAAATAAAATAGACAGCGGCTATTTGCACTAAGTGAGCGATGGATGCTATTTACAATAGTAGATGCTATTTATATGTAGTACAAATATTGACAGATACTGTTTGCACCTCCTGTGTAGTGTAATATTATCATAAAACAGCATATATTCAGTAGGCCAGTATACGATCTATATCTTCTATTACAGACAGTGAATATATATGTATTAAAATCTTAAATGGATGGTGTTTTATTGTCCTAACCCTACACTTTCAACACTTTAGTCCCACTGCAAAATACACGTTAGGCAATTTATTTCCACTTTTTGTATATCTTCTCCTAGCTGATAAGCGATGGGAAACGGGAAAAGAATGAGTTTGGAAAAAGCTACAGTAGATTCAACCTCGGGTCAGTCGCATCAAAAGCATTAGCACCACACGCCTGACTATCCACACCACAGGAGTCCTTCATAACATTATCTGGCTCAATCAGACAATGGTGGACCAGACTTACTTCCAGTTATCACTGTAGTTCGTGTAGGTGGAGTTGCACCATGTTAACAGTGTTTTGTGGAGAGTCACGTCACATAAGCTTGTGCAGATATCATGCCAAATTTACCAGGTTAAACCAGCATGGTCATGACATGAGTTGAAAGATTGCATTTAAGTGCACACAAATAAAATATAAAATACATTTCCTTAGGGCGTGCTGCTTATATCATTGTCTCCCCATACAGTGATATATGTTGTAAGCAATTTTATCACACTATATTTAAAGATGTTAAAAGCTATACTTTTGAAACTGTCTTTTAATGTTTATCCCTGTGCATTATCCCTCATGATGGTGCCATGCACTATTTAATTTTGACTCCTAGACCACAAGGTTTCACAAATTGCTAATCAACTGAATGCATTCCAGATTCTAAGCTGAGTGTGTACATACTGCTTATCCTACAGGAAACTGGATTTGATAGGCATCAGATCGAGCCGTATTATTGTAGAGTATCTTCTGATCAGGCCGCACACACCCATCTTGATGTCTCGATTCCTGGCTCACTTCCTTCAGCCCCTCATCATAGCCGAGCACTGACGTCACTCTCCGGTTCCCTGTACACAAACACACGGCTCATTGCTCTGTTTGGGATCTGGCACGGATAGGCCTGTGGAATCAGCCCACGCTGAAATGAGAATGCTTCTTTATGGTGGATAAGGAACCTGTAATGTTGACAGACTGGCTTATCGCCCGACACACATGCAAACACAGCAAAAAAAAAAAAAAATGACACAAACTACACACAAACACCTTGATGTATAGCTGTGTGTGAATATGAATATGGTCGACAGCACTTGTGAACACGTGAGCTGTGTTTGAAATTGCCCCCTATAACCTCATTCACTATGTCCTACGTTACTCCACTAATATAGTCCACTTGATGGAGTGCACTCGATGACGTCCACTATGGTTTCGGACGCCACTACAAATGGCTGTCCTATCAAACGGCCCTATTTACGGGTATAGGGGGCGATTTCGGTCACAGCCATGGAAATCGAAAAATGATGTCATCTGAGCATGCAAGTGCAATATTTTATGCTGTTGTTTTGACAAATTGAAAACACTGATATTTTTTAATTTATGACGTTAAATCCGTCAGTTCTCGCCATCTCTGAAAAGCCAATCAAATGTTGATTCTTGTTTTATTACGAGCTCTGTCACGTTCTGTTTTAAACGCGTGATTCCCCGGAGGTTCGTGATTTAGCTGATCCATGTCAAACTTTCTTCACTTGTTGTGACAACTAACCTTTTAACTAAATGTTCTCTATTTACAGATATAACAAGACACAAAAGGTAGAGTGACGCATGTACGTAATTTCCAGCGAAAACCATCCCGACAGATCTTAAGTATAAACACTCATAATAGGCTTCACATAGTGAATCAGGGTAAGACAAAAACACAATTGATGATGTATTGAATCATTATTTAAATGGTTAATTTTGAACAAAAAAAAGTTAGTGCACCTTTAAATCAAAAGTAACACAAATTAATAAAAAAAAAGGCTGCAAAATTAATCAAAATAAAACTGAAATCATGGTATAGATTAGTGTGGTTATTTAATCATAGGCTGTGAAGTCGGTTTAATATAATTTACATTGAAATTACTTTTATTTGATTATACTCAAAAATTTAAGGAAGATCTTAGTTGAAATAGCTGGATTATTTTTTTACAATGTAGAAGCTGGGGGTACTTCAAGTAAATATTTTACATCGTTTGGCTAACAAAAAGGTTTGGGAACCCCTGCCTGATGGTCTCCTAGAACCTAAAAAAGCTCCTAAGGATATGTCAACAACTGCCTGAACTCCTCTGGGGAACACTGGGGGCATAGGTTGGGGGTAATTACCCCAAAAAGTGGCAACATCTGTTCTAGACATGCCTTTAAGAGCTTCACCAAACATACTTTGCAATAAGAAAAAGCATTTGAAGCGAATTAACAAGACACAAACTGGGAAGAAACATTTATTCGCCTCACTTGAGGCATAGAGACAGAAAAGGACAACTTTCCACGTTGCAGGCATGTACTGTACTATATGTCCATATAGCTGTAATTTAAAAAATATTGTATTTGTTTCATATAGATACACATAACACCTAGGTGAAACTTATGCAACAACTATGAATAATTGTCCTTATTGATCACCCAACCGGTTGGCCTAGCTTATTGACCCTTACACGGGTTACAACTGCAGTTTACATTCAGGAAAAAAAAAAAAAAAAGTATTAAAGTATGCTGCTAAGTACATCACATCCACTGTCACAATCCTCAGATGGATTGTTTCTGAAATATACTGCATGGATAGGATTCATGTCGTCCATATTTATGTCATTTTCTACACATCAGAAGAATAACACATAGGCTATGCTCGGAATAGCACACTAGCATACTCATGTTACTATTTCTACAGTATGTTGTATTTCTGGAGAATACTACTGTATATCCCACAGTACACTGTTCAACTTGACCTTTCCTTTCAAGTTTCATTAATGAACTAGAAGACATTTTTTTTTTTTTTTATGACTTAATGCGAACAAACATTCCAAAATAAACAACATACCTTTTGAAACATTTATTGCAAATATAATGTATCCTGTTTCACATTCTATTTATTTTTTTATTTTTTTATAGTAAACAGTATACAGTGTGTACTTTGCAGTATGCAGCACGCTAGTATTTTATTCTGAACAACAACTGTGTGATAAGGGCTATGATTCAATCCCTGGTGTGTGTGTGTGTGTGTGTGTGTGTGTGTGTGTGTGTGTGTGTGTGTGTGTGTGTGTTCAAACAGTGTCAAAACATTCATAAACTAGATATTGATGGTAAAAGTCATTGTATTTAGGTACATAGTACTGCGTATGCTACATAGTAAGGCGCATGTTTAATATATGATGTTAAAAGACTCTAGTATAGCGTTGTGTTGTTTCCCCCCCCCCCCCCCCCCGTTCTTCACTTAAGATGTAATTACTTTGGAATACACACATCAGATCATCAGTATTGTGATTACTGACACACTGAAGCTGAACAATGACTTGGAATGTCTAGCCTGTGCTGTCATTATATCTGATTGTTAGTTTTCCCGGTTTACCCTGGTTATAGAGCGAAAAGCTTTATTTTATTACAAACCGGTTTTATTAATTAAGGCCCATTCTGGCATCAAACTGATTGTCTCTCATTACATTTCCCTGTCTAAACAACCAACTGCCTTATAAATTGTCTTGCATGTTACCTTCAACCCAGTGGTCTCAACACAACCGATCGTCAGACCAATCAACAATCCGCTGCTCACTCCTGTTAAACCCATCACAGAAACCAAACCATTTGGTTGTGGTTTTATAGATAGCGCAGTGGTCATGGCCTTGTCATTAAAATAAGTTCTAAGTGGGTTTCCTGAGAGATAGAGAGGATGAGACGGCTTAAAGGCGAAAGGTTGCGTCTCCTCATTCCTCTCATACATTCTGGCCCTGATCACATTTCCTGTTTTGTCCACAGGCCTTATCACGGGGCCTTTGTTCACACTAATATCCTGCCAAATAAAAGGCAATGCAAACATACATTGTCTTTATGTTGGGAATTTTTGGTCCACAAGTGATGTTTCGTCTCTGCAAAGGTCCAGTCGCGTCCCTCACGCACACGGAGGTTCCTCGGCGGGGATCAGGGGACTGCAGGGAGGAGCGCTGCTCAGGGGCCGGAAAGCGAAGATGGATGGATCGTAGGAGTATCGGGGTGCGTGACGGCCGCCACTCAGGTTCTGCGAGGGAAACACAGAAACAAAAACAAAAAGATGAAGTGGGAAGAAACTGGGTTTGGTTGGAACACACCAAGCCGACGCCGACGAACTAGCGCTGATGAAAGCCGACTGTGTTGTCGCCTCGCGTAGGGGGAAAAAGCTGCACTTGAACACACTACTGCTGACTGTTAGCTAGAATGAGCGTTCTGCACCTGCGTGTGAATGAGACAACTGTCTATTTCTGCAGATATATTTGTTTATATTCGTCATTCAAAAAGGGAAACCGATGCTGCCGGCTGCAGATACACAAACCGTAAACAAAGCAGTGCGTGCTAACCGTTTTGAATATCAATCCTGCTAAACACTTTCTTTATTCCACTCCGCTCATGTTAATATTGAAATATTCGCCATGGAACACTCAGGTAAGATGACGTAACATTAGAACAGCCTTCTATCTGGACCGTTTTGACTTCTTTGCTCGCTGTTTTGCTATTATTCGTTCACTAAGCTGAACAGCCAATCAGAGTTCTCTCTTTCACAGACGGCCCGACGCCGATTCAACATGTCGAATCGGCCGAAAAAAAGCAGACGAGGACCAATTTCAGCCGACGTTGCGGAACACACTGAGAAAACTTAGTCGGCCGAACGTTGGCTTGGTGCGTTCCAGGCTTTAGTCAAGTCAAGTCACCTTTAATTCCATAGCATTTTATACAACACAGATTATTTCAAAGCAGCTTCATTATTCAGCTCAAGTCAGTTTAATGTTAGTGCACTTTTTTTCCAATAACTGTAAAATTCAACAATTATGAAACAAGTTCAATTCAGCGACGAGCAGCTCTACAGAAGGCAATAGTGTCATTATTCAGCTTGAGTCAGTTCAAGTCCCCCTCTGTCCGTTCGCGTTCGAGGTTCAGAGTTTACACCACACAGAACTCATGTTTAACGGTGTAGTAAGCTATTTCTGAGAAACACTGTTGAAAGTGTATGCGGACCGAGCAGCACAACACACTTGTAGCCAATCAGCAGTAGGGGGCATGTCCTCTCATGATGGGGGAGGAGAGAGAGTGAGATTTGAAGAAAGACTGTAGAAAGAGAGATGGCTGAGAGACATTACAAAAGAGAAAAGGTCAGAGGAATATCACTGGGAAAAGAAGGGTTATGATCAGGCAAGAGCTTTAGGAACCGTGCTAATATTAGAAAAGCTTTCCAGCGCTGGAAAGACCTAAGCGGGAAGTCCTGGAAACAGATGCTGAGGTTGTGTTGTTTCTGCTCCATACGCGAGTAACATTGTTTTCAGTCGCCAGTAGCAGCACACCAGCTCCAGACAAACAATGACACTCAAAACAAATATACTCTTGTGTACTGTATGTTAGTTTTTTGTTCTTCCTCATCTTCGCTATATTTTTCGCTAAGCATTATCTTGCTTTGCTTTCACTATGATAAAGAGACATCCACTCTTGCATTGCGTGTTTGTGCATTTTGGGGGCGGAGCAATGAAGGGAGGGGTGTGTTTGTTTTGGGTTCTAATATCAACAATGTTCAACAACGATTTTAAGAAATCACATACTGCCCTTTAATGTGATAGTTCATCCTTACTTCTACTATACTATAATATACTGCTAATCCCAATATATCCTTCACATCAAAGAATAAACACATATGTCTGGATTATTGTTTGTTATATCCTAATGGTCTGGTGGTAGAATGTTTGTCCAAAAGATATTCATCAGTGATTTTATATCAAGAGCGGGGAGACGTTTGTGTGCATTGTGTTTTGTGATTTCACCGGATGAATGAAGTTATAGATTGAAGTGCCAGATTGCCTCTTATTTAACAAACAAACTAAATAAATACACTGCTAGTCAAGTGGAGAAAAAAATAGAAAGATGCCAGTGACTTCTGGGGTATTTAATAATTTATTGTATTATTCATATTTTTTTCTAAACAGTGGCATATGATTTATAAATAAAAACCTATAGTATTTATATTTATAAACGTATACCTATTTCCTTATTTATTTTGTTATCAAGGATGATGAAGTTCTGGATCTTCTGTACTGTTTTTCTTTTCAATCTTAATATGCTGTATTGGGATTTAAAAGCTATTTAAAATGAAAAGATTAAATTCGCCTAATCAGACACTTGGGAGAGAGTAACCAAAGAACGGATTAATATTAAGCAAATCAGTAAGTAACTAAGGATACGTTTACACAACAACAATGTACTTAAAAAATGAAATACACATTTCTTTTTGCGTTTCACGTACAGACAGCGTTATCAAAACGATCCCCGTTCACACGGACCTGCGAAAACAACTAAAAACGCTGTATTATTAGTGCCAGGCCAGTAGATGGCGATGTCGCTTTGTAACACGATACGCATGCGCATGATGTCACCATTTTCACAAATCCGCGTTTTTGTAGTTTACACTGAAACGATAACGGTATCGTTTTCAAAAACGTGCACTTTAAACCCGTCTTCAAAAATTTGAACGCCGTTGTCGTATAATTGAACAGTTTTTAGTTGAAAAAGGTGTTGTGTAAACATAAGACTATTTTCTTTCAATCTTTGTCTGTCAAAATCTATCCAACTTTAGCTCAAATGTGCAAGTTGTTCACAAGATACACTACGCTGAACATGCTGAACTTTGTTGAAAAATTCCTCAAGTGTGTTATCGCTGGCTAACATGACCAAAATGATCTTTAAAACAAAACCTGAGTAAAACCAAGTGAGTAAAAACCCCAGAGAAAGGAGGGGTTCCTGTCCTGGGGAATGAAAGAAGTAGTTAATATGTTTCACATATGGTCAGCTAAATCTAGCCTGGCTTAGAAAGCACAACTCAAAAAGATATACATGCGGATACCACAAGGTTAAGCTCTTTTCCTGTCAAATAGCCACTCTATTTGAGGTTTTCAAATCCATCAAGGGGCCAGATCAACACTTCATCAAAATAAAAAGAGTAGGCCTCAGGGTTTCATTGGATGTTACATGATCCCATTTACTTTCTACAAGCAGCTGTTTTCCATGAATCTCCCTCCAGGAAACAATGTTCTGAGTTTAATCATTTTAAACTGGTTTCATCCATGCATTCCTAACAACCAATGACAAACCATCAAATACTATTCTTTATTTTAAGTTTTTAAGAGTTCAACAGGCCTTTAGACCGACAAATACCTGCAACTGTAGGAAGAGTAATTATATTATGACAAACAGCTCAGGCTTTTGTTTCCTGGTACATTTTACGAGTACATAATGCTTTTAAAACATTACACTACACACCATACTGCTTATACATGGGAACGAATTAACCCCTCAACCCCTAACATCTGTCTTGTCAACAAGTTTGGACCATCTAGGCGATGAGACCGTTTGTCTTCTCTGCCTTCATCCACCAATGATTTTCTTTTTTCCCCCTCCCTCCTTCTTTGGTTTCATTTCTTGCTTGTTTCTGAGCCCTCATTCTCTCTGGTGTTGTCCCAGACCTCAAACCCCCATGATGATTTTCTCTCTTCCCTAACTGGCCCCCTGATAGCCGCTTCCCACTCCATCTCTAGCTTTACCTGGAGCGTGGCCAGCAGAGACGGGGCCCGGAGATAAAACCAGGGGCCCAACCACTACATACATGAGCAGAAGACCAGAGGGAATGGGAGAAGCAGGGAATACCAAAAGAAAAATGATTTTTTTTAAAACAAACATTTTCACAAACTGAAATACATGAGAAACTCTAAACTAAAAAGTATGGCTTAAAGGGGTGGTTGATTATGATTTCACTTTTCTAACTTTAGTTAGTGTGTAATGTTGCTGTTTGAACATAAACAACATCTGCAAAGTTACAACGCTCAAAGTTCAAAGCAAAGGGAGATATTTGCTTTTAAAGAAATTGCTTTTTAAGGACTACAACAAACGGCTGGTAGAGACTACACAACATTCCTCCCGGGTTAGTGAAATCACCAACCCTAAAATTTACATAAAGCCCGCCCCCTGAACAGGATTTATAGATTATCAAGACAGAATATGCTAATCAATGACTAGAAGATAACTATACATAAATTCATCAATTAACCATTCAGAAATGTCCTGTTGCTTCTTCATGTTGTCACTTCTTGAGTCTCTCCATCTTTGTCTGAATCCGGTTTGAACATAAAAGGCTAAAAGTTTTAGAAATTTTCAGTGCATGTCTATGTGAGGTAAAAGGACACAAGCTGTTGAAGCTCCGCCCCCTGTGCCGGGAGCAGCACCTCATTTGCATTTAAAGTGACAGACACAAAAACGGTGCGTTTTTGCTCACCCTCAATAAGTGACAATTTTAACATGCTATATACGAATAACTGGTGTATTTTGAGCTAAAACTTCACATACACACTCTGGGGACATCAAAGACGTATTTTACATCTTGTGAAAAGGGCATTATACCACACCTTTAAGGGTTTAACAGAAAAGGAATATTCAGTAATAGTATTGATTTAACTGCACCGATCGGATCTGAACAAAACAGGATATTGTAACCATTCTTTGCAAAATCAATACTTATTGAACTGAATTGAATCTACATAGAGCTGAATAATGACACTATTGTCTTCTTAAGAGCTGCTTTGAAACAATCTGTATTGTATAAGATTGTCTGGTCTATTTGTCTGTTTGGGAGAATACATCCCGCCTGTAGATGGTGATATAGCGAGTAACACATGTAAGGTTGCCGATACCAGAGCTGTGACTCAAATCGTCTGAGTAGGGCTGTATTTAAATCCAATTTTTATGCCCTTCTCTATGCTAACTTCCCTCCGTCTCGTTCACTCGGATGTACCGGTACGTCTTTGCCATTGGACCTTATGCTCTTGATCACTGGAATCTGCTATGGAGCTGATTTATTATTTACAGATATTTTCCTTATGAATTTGTTTTATGCACAATTCTAAAGGCCTGTATGATGTATGATTGGAATGTTGAAGAAAATATATTTAAAGTTACACAAACAAAAACAACAATACCGTAAACTAGCAGTCAGCTTAACAGTCAGATACTACGTCATCACGTTGAAAGGTCACGCCGGCGCCGGCAATACTATTTGAACTACTATTCATATTCATCAGAATGTTATTCATATACTATTCATATTCACTGAATACTATTACTATACAGTATATATAATAGCAAACAATACTATTTGAACTATCCTCCTACGTACGGTCGCATTGTAAACAGTGGGGCGGTACTTCTGCCGGCGCCGGCGTGACCTTTCAGCATGATGACCTAGTTCCCTGTCCGTTTGTTGATCAGCTCAATCCGAACTATTGAAGGTAAAAAGTCTATAAATTATATATTTTTTTTGAAAATGACCTTTCGTTTCGCTAGATAACAACCTCTTCTTCAGCTGTGATCGCGTACAGCCCGTTTAAACACTTCAAAGACTTTTGAAACTGCATTGATTTGGACTTAAAAATGATGGTAACCAATGAAGTCCATTGTTAGAAGAAAATCCAGAAATGTTTTCCTCAAAAAACATAATTTCTCTCCCACTGAGGAAAGAAAGACATGGATGTCTTGGATGGCATTGGGGTGAGTAAATTATTAGGAAATTTTCATTTTGGGGTGAACTAATCCTTTAAGGTAGCTACAAACATTACATGCGGTTAAATGTCAAAATAACTCCAATATCATACACTAGATTTGTGCGGGCTGTAATAAAATATGACAATATTTTCTAAAAATATTTTAAAAATAAAAATAAAATATGAGTCAACGATCAAGGACAAAAGGTAAAGGAAAGTGGGAAAGCAAAGAGAGAGTGGGAAGAGCAAAGGAAGTTGAAAACGACAACAAGGCGGAGGAGTGAAACGAAGAACATCTTTCTCTCTGACTGTAGATCCTGCAACAGCCGGCACTCTATAAATGGAAAATGACTTCATCCTAACACACACACACACACACACACACACTTCCTTCTCCCTCTCCCTTTTCATCCCTTGCTCCTCTCCTCACCTCTTTCCATTAATCTAATAAAATGGTCATCCAATCTCCTGCAGATGAAATGGAGGTTTCTGGATGTTCATTGGAGAGAAAGACTATTACGCATCAATTCTTTTGCAGTCTACAAGAGGAAAACCTGCCTTTCTGGAAGCTAAAATAAGGTTTTTGTTTATTATTATTATTATTTTAATCCTAACATTTCAGCACTGCAAAATTTGGAGACTCCATATATTGGACATTTTGGTCACTTTAGATTAGGATCCAATTCTCACTATTAACTAACTATTAACTATGATTTTTGCCTCAATAAACTTCTTATTGCTGCTTATTAATAGTTATTAAGGTAGTTCAATTTAGGTATTGGGTAGGATTAAGGGGATGAAGGTTATGGTCATGCAGAATAAGGCATTAAAATGTGCTTTATAAGTACTAATAAACAGCCAATATCCTAGTAATATGCATGCTAATAAGCAACTAGTTAATAGTGAAAATTGGAAAAATGTTACCGACATTTTCTATTTTAATGCGTTTGGCCAATTAATGTACACTTGCATCTCTGGTAGTTCCTGTTATGTTGGGTTAGACTCTACTCTGAAGTAGGAGCTTATTTAGATTTTTTAATGTGTTCCTGTAACTAAAATCATACTTTTTTATCAAGTTAAAAGACTTTTAGTAAATTTTTTTAAAAATCCCCCTTTTTTGTTGTGAAATCATCACTGATTTTTATAAAGTAAAGATAAGAATAACTTTGATATCGTTAGTAATATTTCACGATGAACACTTAGGTTTACTTGATTATCCATACATCATTTTAGAGAAATGTTCAAATGTAAGTATCAAATATGATACATCATGCTTTTGAGGAATGTTTATTTGTACATATTGTAACGCATTTAAAACAATTAAAAGTACAGAGCTTTTATCATAAAACTACGATTTTAAATATCATCTTACCAAGACATTTTATTGGAAGATGTAGAGTGACAACTGATATTTACAAGCCCTTTATGTAAATATCTGATTGATTTACATCAAGCTATCAGAATTTCATGTAACCTTTTGGCCAAATAAATATCAGCAACTGCATATTGCATATTTTTGCTCAGTTTGGTGCTCTTTTTTTCCTCCTCAAGAATGAGCTCCATATTCACTATATAAAATATGAGCTATAAAATTCTGATGTGTCAAATATGATTTTTATCAAAAGTCAAATATGACTTTTTTTCTTTAGCTTTTTTTAATAGTTTGTCTAAAGGTTCATTAAACTGTTCCAATAAAGGAACACGCCGACTTTTTGGGACTTTAGCTTATTCACCGTATCCCCCAGAGTTAGATAAGTCCATACATACCCTTCTCATCTCCGTGCGTGCCGTAACTCTGTCTGACGCACCCACCGCTAGCCTAGCTTAGCACAAAGACTGGAGGTAAATGGCTCCAGCTAGCATACTGCTCCCAATAAGTGACAAAATAATGCCAACATTTTCCTATTTACATGTTGTGATAGGACATGTAAAGTCCCAAAAATGCGGCGTGTTCCTTTAAAAAAAATACAAATAATTCAGACTATCACTAATAATAAAAACTACTCATTTGTTATTATTTTTCTGACCTTTACAGGGTTAAATGTTACCGAAGCAAAGAACGCAATGGTAGTTTTTCTGGAAAGGGGCCCCTGCGAGATGAGACAGCTTGTGTTTGTAATTCCTCTCTCTGACTCCAGCGGGCTGGTCTTCAGCCAGTGTTTCCCATGAGCG
This sequence comes from Leuciscus idus, assembly GCA_021554675.1. Lineage (NCBI taxonomy): Eukaryota > Metazoa > Chordata > Actinopteri > Cypriniformes > Leuciscidae > Leuciscus > Leuciscus idus. The sequence goes on along the minus strand of CM038636.1, from coordinate 4,889,274 downwards.
TTCCAGTTCCTGTGCCATGCAAGCGGGAGTCACTGTTCTGCAGTCCAAAAGGTGCCGAGCTCATGATGACGTCACACACTGGCATCGTTCAGCTCAGGCCTTCTGGACCCGTGTGAGGAGTGCCAAACACACAGCCGAGGGGTCCAGGGCCATGGCTATGAGGGTCAGCGGGTGCGTTTCGGCCCGGCTCCAGCGCACCGTGCTCACGGGTCAGGCTTTTAGAAACCAATCCAAACACTCGCATTCAAAGCATTCATGCAACTGTACTGACCTGATCCAAGACCAGAATTACAAAAACATGTCCAAATGATTTACTATTTGCAGAACATTAACTATTTGAACAATGCCAGCAAAGAAACAATTCTTCAAATTGTGTTAACAGAGACCCCAAAAAGTATTTAGATACTTAAGGTTGAATGTCATTGGATTAGATAACAAAAAATCAAACCATTTTATTTTCTAGACGAGTTCAACACATTAACTATATTAACGCTTTCCCTGCCACTGCTTATATATTTACTATATGCTTATAAACTATATGCTTATACTATATATACAGTATATACACTATATGCTTATATATATCTGGCAGGGAAAACATTAATATAGTTAAGGTGTCCATCAACACCCCCAAAGCTTCACAGTCCTATAGCTCGTCCTGGGTCCATATTTCATTCAGTAACATTTGGCAGTTTTGATTTATATGCTGTAATGTGTGATGATTGTGTTATTTTACATAAGCAATGCCTCTATCGCTTGTTTCTGCTTCTCTTTCACCTGTGTTTTGATCAGGAGATTCTGTACTCTTTCAGAAGATGGGTAATAGCGCCCCCCTATCGTACAACAGTGAAAACACGGATTGCCGGAAAGTTCCGTCAATGGCGGGGAAAGAGTTAACATGTTCTCTAACTGTGGTTTAAGTGTCTGAATTGTTTTGTTTAGTTTTTTTGGGTCACAGTATGAAAAAAACAGTTTGTTTGTTTTCTTTTGAAACACTCACCCGAATCTTGATAGTCCTCGTTTTCCCACCGCAGTTCTTTTTTAGAAGCATTTTCTGAAGCAAAGAGCAGAAAGGAGAAAATATGGTTAAAAGGAATGACATAAACCTTCCTTAAGTCTAAGCACAGCCAAACTCCACACACCAGCTGCAACACACACACACACACACACACACACACACACACACACTGAGGAACGAGTTTCCATATTGTCAGTGTAAACATTTACTGTTTTTTTGCCCTTGAGCTGTTCTGGAAGATCCCTGGAAGCTCTGGGCCACTGTGGCTACCAAAACTAATCAGTCTTTTATGTAACAGAGCAAAACATCCTGTGGGCCGCCCTTTCAGGACAAACGAGGAACTCTGTTTGCTTTCCTTACCCAGAACTCTACTGTTAGTGCTAAACTGAGGCAGCGTGATTCAATAGCAGAGGTTAACTCGGATTCTTTTCAGGACAAAGTCTAAGCGGTTCATTACAGTAAAAACAAATCAGTTCTCCTTAAAGATTGCAATACATTTATTATTTTAAAAAACTACAGGCAATGATAAAGGAATAATTTGACCAAATTTAAAAGTCAATTAAAAATGTACCCTCATTTCAAACCATGTAACATTCTTTTTGTGTGTGGAATAAAAAAGATGTTTAGCAGAATGTCCAGGCTGCACAGGGACTGAGACTGTGAAGCACTAAAACTGACAAACGTGCCGTTCATGCGCCAAATTTATTAGTATATTATTCCATATATTAGTCTTTAACTAGAGATGTACCAGTCACCCGGCCATCGATCGGAGCCGGACGGTTTTTGCTCCAAAAACACGTTTTTGGTTTTATTTTGGCCGATCTCTGTTCTGGACTTGCACACAAATTGCATTGCAATAATTTCCCAAAAATATAATTTGTGTGGATTTTTATGAATGTACTGTATCTCTGATGGTCTTCATTAAAGATGGCATTTGGGGGATTAGATCAGTCTGTCTGCTGTTTTTGTTTTGTGCAGGTATGTTTTATGTAGCAATTTCACGAAGCTAATGTCAGACCATTCTGCCTGTGCATTAAATATTGAAATTATGTAATCTAATAATAAAAATAAATAAAAACTGTGGTTGCCTCAAATTTCAAATGGCCATAGATATTTTTTGTTTGTTTGTTTGTTGGCCTGTAGTAGAGCAAATAAACAACAAATAAATTTGCTTAACGAAAAAAATTAATAATAATTGACAACCGGTATCGGAATCTGTCCATTTGCTTGTAATTTTTTTTAATTAAAAATCTCTTTTAAAAATCGGCACTTGGAATTGGCCATGAAAAATTAAGATTGGTGCATCCTTATCTTGAAGTCATTATTCACTTAACATCTTGACTTTCTATGCATCAAAAAGAGAAGCATGAACATGCTACAAGTACAAAACATCTTTGTTTTCTCAAAAATAAATAAATAACGTACACGTTATGACAACACACCATAAATGACAACAGAAATATAGCCCTTTAACTGAGAGAGAGCATTAAAAACAGGGTTTTTCATTACAGTAAAAACAACCAGCTTCAAAGTTTATATATTATAATAAATTCATGGCAAAAATCTATAGGCAATGACAGATTAATGCACATTTCAAGCAGTCTCTTTGTTCTGCAAGGGAAACTCCCAGTAAAAAAACAAAACAACCCAGGAATTGTCAAATTTGTCCAGATCTGCGTGACTGGAAGGCAGCCATGGTTAAAGCCCGGGTGAAGTCTGAAACGAGCTCGGCCTCATTTCAAAGTTCCCAAAAAAGGAGATAATGTTTGTCAAGCTCACTCAACCATGGAGGGCAGCATTTAGACATCTGTCAGACAGACCATTCATTTCGCTTGAACAATAGCTGGACCCCTGCGTTTGAGATTTAAGCAACTGCATATGTGCAGGAATGGATTAGTTGGTAAGGATTAATAATGAAAAACTAACACGACTGTCGCCCAAATGTGGCTCAACATATTAACATAACAGCTGCCGTATATAATTAAACGTGTGATACACAGTAGAGTGAGGCTGGACATTTCATGTTTAGTACTAAAGGCAATAATGATGACTTATTAATTTGTGTACGTTTGATTTAAAGTGCTTTTTCGAATATTACCTTTCATGCAGTGTGTAATGCGAATGTAAAATGTCTGGCAAAGTTTTAAAGATCAAAGTGCACGACAAATAACCTTATTGTCTACTATAAGAATACTGTAACGAGTCGTCAGCAATTCCAGTCTCACATAATGTTACAAACCTACGTAACAATGTAACAAATTTGCATAATGCCAGCCTGTGGTCTTCATTGGCTGCCCGTGAACAACGTCTACTTTTGCCCCGCCCTCAAACACTAGTTGTAGCTGGAAGAGTTTTATTTGTGTTATTCATGTTGAGAAAATCATGAGGACTCGCACTGGAATTGATACAGAAAAAACAACGCCATCGTTACTGTTTGTATCATTGTGTGTCATTCGCTGAGGAAGCCTCTGGAGCCGAAATTCAGATATGGTAATGGAAGTTTAGTTTCCGTGACACGCTGTAAGCGGTAGACCAATCAAAACAAACTGGCCCGTCTGACCAATCAGAGCAGAGCAGGCTCACGGAAAAGAGGGGTTTAGAGAGACTGAATCTTCGAAAGAACCGGTTTCAGACTCTTTGAGTAATGAGGTGATGTGTAATGTATATTATGACCCTGGATCACAAAACCAGACATTTCTATTTCTATTTGGGTATATTTGTGGCAATAGCCAACAATACATTGTATGGGTCAAAATTATACATTTTTCTTTTATGGCAAAAATCATTAGGATTTTAAGTAAAGATATTTTAAAGAATAAAGGATATTTTGTAAATTTCCTACCGTAAATATATTAAACGTTTATTTTTGAGAGTGAATGCAGCACAATCGCGAACAAAAATTGACAACTTTAAAGGTGATTTTCTCAATGTTTCGATTTTTGTGCACCCTCAGATTCCAGATTTTCAAACAGCTGTATCTCAGCCAAATATTGTCATATCCTAACAAACCTTCATCTCATCAATGGAAAGATTATTTATTGAGCTTTCAGGTGATGTATACATCTCAATTAAAAAAAAATTACCCGTATGATTGGTTTTGTGGTCCAGGGTCACATATTATGAGAAAATAAAAGTTTTTTTTATTGTTTTTTTTTTTTTACCTTGGATGCATGTAAAACTATTGTAGGAGACCTCCAAAATAAAATAGGAACCTTTAAAATAGCAAATAGGGGCACTTTAAAAGAGATGAAGCAAAATGAGCTTTTAGCAGTCTCCCACATTTTGTTTTTCCATCAACACCTCCCATTCCACTTGACCGAGCGCACACACAGTGCACTCCAAGAGTCATATGGTCCTCACAGCCCTCTTCCCTCTCTGTACTCGTCTTTTTGCTCTTTACATCTCCACATGTCCTTTGTTTTAACCTGGCACAATCTGGCCTGTTTATTTGAACACCTGAAGACAAAACTACTAGGTTGAAAACTACTTTTTTTCCCACTTTGCCGTTTCATTCACTCACAGATTCACTCTATCAGGCTTTTGTTCAGAGCGAGGGAGGGGGGCTGACATCTGTCATCCTCTCTTTCTCTCTGGAGGTGGCGGGCACAAAGCCCCGGAGCACATGGACTTGTCTGAGTAAGTGTAGTTTTGTGCATTTGTCTTGCATTGTTTTCAAATTCAGCCACTGAGTTGACAAGGACTGTTGGTCTGGAACGAAGAGATTTTACACCAGAAAGTATTCAAGAGGTTCTTTGGGGGGTAAATATAGTAACTTTACTTTTCAGAGACTAAGGTTTTTGCTGGATATATAAAGTCAGTTCAGTTCCCCTCAAGTTTACACAGGTGCCCTAGCAAAGTAACCACAGTTTCCCGTACGTTTTGAGAACCAGAAAGTTTCCAAATACTTTTGCCCTAATTGAACAATATCCATTGTTTTGTCATTTAAAACCTAAACTTTTGTGAATGTTTTGCTTGATAAGTGAGCTCGCACAAGTAAATTCCACTTGATCTAATATTTTGTTTCTAGTGCAATGATATTCACACGTTTTTAAGTGTTATTTAAGTTTCAAAATATTTTTTTGGGCCACTGTATAAATTGCTGTGAGTAATAAAAAGACTGCATTGATACAGTGATACAATGGTGCATCTGATCATGGACACAATGGCTTTTAAAAATTTTCATTTCATATTAGGAACTTTTAGCTATTAAAGGGATAGTTCACTTTGAAATAAATTTTTGGTATGTTTTAGCTTACCTCAAGGGCATCCAAGATGTAGGTGTCTTTTTTTCCGCAGTAGTTTCAATTTTGATATTTTTAGGTCAAACCGTTCTTGTCTGTCAGTCATATAATGCAGGTCTATGGTCACTGTCTCAAAGAGCAAGCACAGAGTCCAAATTAAAACAATTCCCCGTCGTCCAAATTAAACAATTCCCCATCGTAAGTACACATTGATGGCCTAAGACACGAAACGAGCGGTTTGTGTGAGAAAACGAACAGTATTTATATCGTTTTTACCTCTTATACGCAGCCATGTCCAAGTGATCTGATCTGACGTGTACGCAGACTGGTGCATAGATATATACACACTAGATGTCGCCTCTACGGCAGTTCATTGGAACGAATGTCTTTAAGGCGACATCTAGTGTATATATCTATGCACCAGTCTGTGTACACGTCAGATCAGATCACTTGGACATGGCTGCGTATAAGAGGTAAAAACGATATAAATACTGTTCGTTTTCTCACACAAACCGCTCGTTTCGTGTCTTAGGCCATCAATGTGTACTTATGATGGGGAATTGTTTAATTTGGACGACAGGGAATTGTTTTAATTTGGACTCTGTGCATGCTCTTTGAGACAGTGACCATCGACCTGCATTATATGACTGACAGACAAGAACGGTTTGACCTAAAAATATCAAAATTGAAACTACTGCGGAAAAAAAGACACCTACATCTTGGATGCCCTTGAGGTAAGCTAAAACATACCAAAAATTAATTTCAAAGTGAACTATCCCTTTAACTACTACACACTATTTGGAAAAAGCATGCTCTTGTTGACTTTGATTTTGCTAATAATGCTTTCCTGGATGTATATACTAGTTGGTCCAGAAACAACAGCCCTATATCAATCAATTAGATCATAGGGTTAGGGGTTTCTTCTACATTCTTATCCACCCATCATATTTCCCTCTGGTTTTAAGGGAATGTTAAGCATCGGGTTAAGACTACAGTTGTTGGATAGGACTATCAAAAGATGCTGATGTCCTCCCTTGCAAAACCACCCAAGTTCGTTCTCAGCCAGATGTTGAGTCAAAATGAGTGTCTCTTACCTGCTGCATTTTCTCCAGGTCTAGGCTGGGGCGACCAGGTTCTCCTGTGTAATTGGGCCGGTGGCGCCAGTAAGGCATGGAAGGTTGTTCAAAGTGGCTGAGAATGATGGGCCGGACAGGGAGGCGGGCCGGCGTGTGTGAAGGCTTGAGCGCTCGAGGAGGAGAGGAGCTGAAGAGGACAGGACTGGGAGAGGTGGCGCTCAAGCGGGCCCCGGTCGACGGTTCGTTCGGCCCACACAGGTCCTTCACCTCCTCGTCACTAGAGGCGCTGCTCATGTCTCCATGTCTGTGCCACTTCCGGCCCCCCTCGGCCCCCGGGGCTCCTGCGATGCGCTCCAGCTCCTCTTCTGAACTGTGGCGGTCCAGGGTCGGGTCCAGGAGTAAACGGAGACGGCGTAAGTGAGCCGGAGAGAGAATGCCCTGGTTGTGCTGTTGACTGGTGGCTAGAGGAGTCAAGGCACAATTCCGCCGGCGCTCTGTAGAGGGAAGAAATACAGCAGAAGGTTATCATTCAGCAGAACCTTATTTTAAATTTTTTCAAGAAGCTTAAAACGCACTTAAAGATGCTCTAAGTGATGTCACGTGTTTTTTAGGCCAATTTTTTTTTGTCACATCCAGCAAACATCACCTCACTATCCTCTAGCTGCCTGTCCCCTGAACACACTGTAAAAAACGCAATCTCTGTATCTCTGTAGACAGCCCAGGCTCCACAAACGGCAAGAAAAACAAACTGGCCCAGCCTGGACCACGAAACATAACAAACAGTGTTCCACCCAATAACCAACAAGAAGGAATTGGGGGTGGGGTTGGGGGGTTAGTTTGCGTGCACATGAAGGGGGGGCGGGGGGAGTTAGCTAGAGGAGAGATGTCCTAACAACGACTAACGTTAAAATGTTATATTCTTGAGAATTTTGATATGGCCGACACACGACCAAAGAGACGACGTTCCGATGAACAAATAACAAAGAAGAGGGAAAAGGAGAAGAAAACCGAAGTCCCGAATTTACATCGGAAAAGCGTTTAAAAGGTGGCGGGAACTCCGCCGGCAGATGGGCTTCCAATCCCACATTCAGGAGGCTCTGTTTCTGCTGGACAGGGTAAATTTGCTGGACAGGGTAAACTGTTTTTTCGAAATGGTTCATGACTGTTTCAGGAAGCACGGAAGGGAGGGGGAGGGGACGGGATGAGGAGGAGGGAGGGTCGAGCTAGCCTCCGTTTTGTTTGACAATACTTCGAACGTCAACAAGAAGTGACGTCACCCAACATCGCTTAGAGCAGCTTTAATAAAGGGACAATCCAACACAGGCTCATTGAAAAAAAATTCCTGTTGCAAAATTTTTGCAAAACACCAATACGTACATATCACTGCAGTTTCTAAAAGAAATAAACACTAGAGGCAGTAAAACAGCTAACACTTTTAATCGTTTTCACACACAATTATGATTACAGAGGCAGATTATGGATTAATAAAGACATTTTCACACGGCTCTTTGCACATGATGTGTAAACTAATATATTTTGGAGTTTGCATCACTTAACCAGCTCCATATGTTTAGTTTTACTCACTTATTAAGCGTGCTCAGTAGCTCAGCTGGTACAGAATTGTACTTGTGATGCGGAGAGCTCGGGTACGAACCCGTGAAAGATGAGTCACGATATATGAGAGCTCAAAGTTCAAAAACAAGCTAAAATGCCATGGTTTCGATTACATTTTTATATCGCATTTGCTTTTGTTAACACTATCTGGTAGGTTTAGGGTTTAGTGTAGGTGTATGTTATATTCAAACGTGATGGAGCATTAATCTTTTAGCAGACATTTCATTTCAGAACTGCAGTGAAACTCCGACGTAATAAAACGTTGCCATATTCACATTCATCTGTTCCGGAAAAAAACTTGAAACGCTTTTAGCGCCACTGTCGCGAAATGTACACGACGCAACATATTTTGCGTTTTGCAAAAATGTTGCCACAGGTGCGTTTTTCAAATGAGCCTGAGCAAGGACAATCCCATTAAGCATTCCAGGTTTGCTGTGCTTGTTTGTAAGTGCAATCAATATGGCTATAAAATATTATTAGTATTATTGCTAAATAAAAATAAAATAAAAATGTATAAGAAATATAACTATTGTGATATTTCACTGTTTGCGTCTCACTGAAAATTATTTGACGGCCCTTTATGAGAAACTACCTCACACCACACCATATTAGATCACACCAAACCATTTCTCATCGCTCTTAGCTTCTGTTATGACAGGAAGTACAAGCAAGGTGTAAATAAAATGCATATATGTTGTTTAGATTTTAGACTCCAGATAAAGTTTATTAGTGCATGTAGGTGACAGACTATTAAGGATTCAACTAATAACTACTCTGATAATAGTTTAATCTGTCAATTTTGTTCTGATTATTCTATTTATCAGATACTTTCCTTCAATGTGCAAGATGAAATATGTTATGCATTTCAGAAAATTTCAATAAAGTAATTTTCACAGTTTGAAAGCAGCAGAACCAAATGTATGAAAGTGTAGAATGTTCTGGAGGCACACATTCCCTACTGTGAACATAGTAATGATCCACTGCCATCATTTTACTTTTCCTATAATGCATAATGTCACGTGTACACTTCATTTTTCAGTAATTCCCATTACTGTAGATATCAAAATAGCATAGTTAGCCTACATTGAATATAGGGTTTTAATTTGTTTCATTTAAAAATGTAATTTTATGTTTAACAACAAATACTGTTCTCTGTTAAATGAACACTTCAACTTTTTTGCAAAACTGAAAAGCTTGATTTATAAGAACATAACAGTAACTTAAGTAAATGTATTTTTCTATATATCATATTTGATTTCATCAATTAGTTGTTGAAGCCCTCTATGCAATAGGCATATGCATGTGTCAAAATAAAAATACACACCTCTATCAATCTGTGCCAACTCTTGGTTTTCGCCTTCTGAGTCTTCGCTCTCCCCCCCTTCCTCACTGCCATGGTAGGAAATCTGTTTCAAAAGCAAAGCAAAGGTCAGACAAACCTGAATCCCCATGATACAAACAAGTAAACTCAGACAGTCACGTCCCACAGCTCACACAAACAAATGGAAAGGGTTATTCATGGCATACAAGTATTGCTTATCATTTGCTATCACAACAAGACCAGTGACTAACACTTGGGCAACTTCTTAGGAAACCTTCTATACCAAAGGGAGGGATAAACTTATGCTGTAAGTGCTGAATGTTTCTTGCAAACAAAGCAACCTAAACAAAGGGATTATCCATTTACTAAGAAACTCCTAATGAAAATGTGCATGGCGATCACCCATGCAAAAGTTGCCTTCATTATGCAAGGGTGTTATGGGTGGTTGCCAGACGTTGCTATGTGGTTCCTAAGGTATTCAGAGTTGTTTTTAGCAAGTTGTGCAGCGGTTGCTTGCATGTCGCAAGTGGCCCCAGTGATAAAAGCCCAAATCTCCATGAGAATCTGTTCACTAGATGTGCAAGTCTATGGGACTTTTGGCCCATTTTGTCATCTGCCTGCTGAACATCTAAAGTCAATAATCTGCATGATTCATGCTGGTACAAATAATGTGTGATGTGTTTAATATCCAGTTCAAATCTTGAACCCAAAGTATGAGCAATATTTAAAACGATTCACAGATTTACACCTTAACTGAGCAATATTTACAACGATTCACAGATTTACACCTTAACTGAGATAATAAAGGTGTGATCAGATTAGAACATGTGGTAAAGCCACACTTGTGATCACTTGCCAAATGAAACCTATTTCAATTTAACTTCAGTATATGCATTTCCTTGTTTCCTTGTTTGAGTAAAGATCCGAAAGTGTGAAAAGAAGAAACAGAGCATGAGGTTAAGAGAAGTAAAAACAAGAGGCACACCCAATATACCACAACACCAATTGCTGTGAAACGTAAGCTATGTCCCAAGTGTGTTGGTTCATTTAGAAAAGATTATTTTAAGAGCAAACCGGTTTCGAAGTCTATCATAGAACGAAAGTATGGAACAGGGATAAAACCCAACAGATTGCACCAGTAAGGAGTTAAGTAACACAGTGCATGGTAATTACCTTGTCCAAGCCCAGCTAACCAGCTGCCATCTGTTCTCAAGTACACACACACACACACACACACACACAGCCCACTTCTCTTCTCATCTCTTTCGCCTTTCACTAAGCAAACAGTGAGAGAAACTGAATGACTCAAATGTGTCACTCTTTCTCACAGGCTCTAGGATCTCACGGCAGCTCAGGGCCCCCAGAAGAGCCATTTCCACTCGCTGAAATCCAGTCTGTCTCCAATCTCAAAGCCACCACAAATTACCATTCCTCTCCACCAGAACCCCTGCCAGACAGTGTCTCCGGCTGTACAAAGACAGGCGATTTTCTGTTAATATTCGAATGTATTTGGAAACTTCTTCCTATTATACGTTTCATTCTGGGGTGTTACACAAGATTCAGGGGTAATAATCATACTTAAAGGTGCAGTAAGCGATTTATGAGAAACACTGTTTGAAGTGGATCGGACAGAGCACCATAACACACTTGTAGCCAATCAGCAGTAGGGGGCGTGTCCTCTCATGATGGAAGAGAGAGTGAGATTTGAAGAAAGGCTGTAGAAAGAGAGATGGCTGAGAGACATTACAAAAGAGAAAAGATCAGAGGAACCAAGATATGCTGTTGTAATGTTAGCTCTAGTAACAGCACAGCATGTTGGGGGCGGAGCAATGAAAGGAGGGGCGTGTTTGTTTGGGATGATTTTAAATATCAACTATGTTTCTCAGAAATCACTTACTGCATCTTTAAAGGGGTAATTCATTGATGGCAAGATGGACTTTTATAAAAACGTGGTTATGCAGTAGAAATGTGAAAAAGATTAAACAAAGAGGAAAAAAATGGGCTGTTGGGTTCCATTTTGCCAAAAACACCCATAATGCACTTTTGATTTTGACACCACCCCCTTGTCGATCCGACTGTAGTTTAATCTGTAGTTTTAACTAAAAGACCTTGAGCAGTCAAAAGTCTATCATGTGATGCAAAATTATGCAGTTGGTGTCATCCGAAAACTTTTGCTGACAAACAAACAGGAAAATATGGAGCAAGTAACACAGAGAAAGAGTGCATATTGTTAATTTACCGGCATTGAAAACAATACAAACAAAGCTGGTTGAAAATTTGGTGAACATATCCTTTACAAACTGGAGCTCAATGTGCACTAATATTGATATTCAACATAAAAACTGAGAACTAGCTGAGAATATAAAACTGTCCTAACTAGGAAACAAGTTTCCAGCAAAACACAATTTGAATCTCCTTCAAGTTTTTAAATCATCTTGGCTGTTACAAAAATGTATACTTGGTTAGGACTACAACTTCAAGGGCCTATGATAAAAGAGATGGAAACAAGGTATGCCATTCCCTCAAACAAGTTTAAACTAACCCTGAGGTGTGTATTGTCAACACTATTTATATATGGCTCTACAATGATAGCAAGAAACTGCCCAAATCCCAAAGCCAAATGATGAATGAGAAACAATTAAGTGAAAGATCATAATATATCTGTATTGTGACAACAAAAGAGGAATCACTGGAAAGAAAATGCCAACCGGAAATGCTTATAAACATTGCGTATAGCATTAGCAAACCTGTTTTTTAATTTGAATGTAATTAAGTACAAATGTATACATTTATATTAGGTATGATTTACATTCAACCTGTAAATATTGGAAAATAAACCTTGACATTGTGCTCTTGAGTTACTCTGACAGCATTTACTTTGTGATATTGATCGACTGATGGTTCATTAAAAGTGTTAATTAATGGCTTGGTTATGTAAAGCTGCTTTACCATGCCAATAAAGCATGGTTCCTATGACTAGGAACTAAAAGTTACAGCGTGTGCCTTTACTGTACACACCGGCCCTATGTGTCATAGCTCTCTCAAGTAGGCAGAGGGTGAAACAATGCCAGCGCTTCAAGCCCTGAACAACATGCTGGCAAGTGACCTTGACTTAATGGTGACAGCCAATCAATAGACCCCCAGTGTCATTATACATCCAGCCTCGTTCGAACTCACTTCAGTGTTGAGAGAAAACACCACTGATACTAATTTGACTTCTGCATGGTTCTTTGCCTGCACTGAAAAGCTCTCCAGACACAAAAGCTGCTGAAAAAAGGAGTAGTACACAACAGGAAAAACAGGCTCTGTGTACACTTATGGGCCAAAACACTATGACTGGTCACAGGTGAAGTAAAAATCTCCTAACAAGGACACATCTTAAGCTCTGTGTAGATTAGTCAATCAGTTCTCATAATCAACATGTTGGATGCAGGAGAAATGGGCAGGAATGAAGATCTGAGTGATTTTGACAAGGGCCAAATTGTTGTGGCGAGGCGACTGGATCAGAGTATCTCTGAAACGAGTGTTGAGTGCCCAAGGCTCATTGACGCACAAGGACAACAAAGGCTGTCTAGTCTGAGCCAACAGAAGGTCTACTGTGGCACAAGTCACACAAAATTTGAATGATGGTTTATGAAAGGAATGTGCACTCTGCTGCGTATGGAGACCGTCCACCGTCAAAACCACCTACAATGGGCACACAAGCGTCAGAACTGGACCTTGGAGCAGTCAAAGGTCGTCTGATCACACAAGTCCCATTTTCTTTTACATCACGTGGAGAGCCGTGAATGTGTGCACCGTTTTCCTGGGGAAGTGATGCGCTGTGGAACGACAACAAGCCTGTGGAGGGAGTGTGAAGCTCTGGACAATGTTCTTCTGGGAAACCCTGGGTCCGGCCATTCATGTGGACGTAAATTTGACACGTGCCACCTACTACCTAAACACTGTTGCAGACCAGGTACAGCGATGACAATGGTGTTCACAGTCAGATGTGTCCTCTTTCAGCAGGATAATCACCCTGTCACAATGCACACATTATTCAAGAATGGTTTAAGGAAAATAATGAAGAGTTCAAGGTGTTGCTCTGGCCTCCAAACTCCCCAGATCTCAATCTAATTTAGCATATGTGGGATGTGCTGGACCAACAAGTTCGGTCCACGGCGGCTCAAACTCACAACCTACAGGACTTAAAGGATCTGCAGCTTACGTCTTGGTGCCAGATCCCACAGGAAACCTTCAGAAGTCTTGTATAGTCTGTGCCTTGGCGGGTCGGCGCCGTTTTGGCAGCAAGCGAAGGACCAATAGGGAGGTGGTCATAAAGTTTGGGCCAATTGCTGTATATGTTAATGCCGGTCTGTTCAAACTCTTATGTTCATTGTTGGCATAGAGATAATGTATTGTATGGTAAAAGACGACTGACTTATTATTTTGGCTAGTACTGGAACCCTACGCACAAACACACATACTGCTGAGTGACTAGACTAAATTCGGCAGCACAGCATGAGGCCTGTTACCCAGGAAACCATCCCCAGATGGGATGACAACATCTTCACATGAGATTATTCCAGGCATGTGTTTAAGTGAAGATATGTTGACAAGAGCTATTGTCAAAATCATCAGCATCAGGGTCAAATTACCCATCAAGCTATTCACTATGGTTTTGGACCGAAATGAAAGCACAGCCTGTTTTTTCCTCAAATAATTGTTTAGGCAGTATCTTCCCTTTCACTTAGTAAAAAGTGGTTCAAAGCAGTGCTCACATACCACTGTCTTTGAAGATAGCCATCAACATTTTTCTCATACTATAATAGTATGTTTTTGAAAAACCTTTAAATGCTATTCACAGTATGCTTTTCAATTTCAGTTACAAAAGAAGTAGGTTTCAATGAAACGCTCTCAGATTAAAGCATTACAGACCTTTAATATAAAAACAAGAGAAACTGTGTCTCTTAAAATAAAAGCGCCATGGGCAAATACCATGGCACAGTGATAGTGTTACATGGTAATATGACATTGTTAGTGACTTTTACCATGCTAGGCAAGAAAGATGCACCAACAAACCAACAAACACGTACTTGCAGTACTTAACCCAAGTACTGGTAATATAAGGTAACTACATGGGTTAAGGTTTTGTTTAGAGGTAGGTTCAGGGTTAGTACCTAGTTATAACCCAGTTATTGTAATTGCTATAAGTAGTACATAGTATGTACATGCGGAAACACTGTAAAATAAAGTGCTACCAACATCTCTTTCACCAAGTTAACTAAGATAACTTGGTGCAAATTCAGATTTCAACTGATGTGGGGTCACATACACTCTCAGAAAAAAAGGCACAAAAGCTTTCACTGGGACAGTACCCTTCAAAAGGGTTCTAATATGTACCATTTAGGTACTAATATGTACACTTTTGGTACCAATATGTACTTTTGAGGGACTACGGGTGCTTTCACACCTGCCTCATTTAGTTCGGTTGAATCGCACTAGAGTTCGTTTTCGCCGTTGGTGCGGTTCGTTTGGGCAGGTGTGAATGCGGCAATCGCACTCGGGTGCGCACCAAAAGCGGACCAAACAAGCGTACCGAGACCTCCTGGAAGAGGTGGTCTCGGTACGCTTTGAAACGAATTCTGGAGCGGTTCGTTTGTGGTGAGAACGTGATCCCACCTCGAACAGAACCAACTGCCAAAGAACTGCACATTTTTGGACTAAGCAGTTGCCGTAGTCAGCTGCGCTGTGCATTATAGGATGAGGAGAAATGTTTGTTGATAGTTTGCAGCTCGCGGACAAACTTGGAGTTGTGAGGAGGTGCGGAGCCTGATAGAAATTATTATTAACATTATTTTCGAGCCGCATCCTCGGTTCATTCTCAAATATTATTGTTTGTCTAAAAGTGGTGTAGACAAACTATATAATAAAATATGACCAAGGATACAATCAGCCCACGCAGTCGTCTCTCCATAGTAAACAGCGGCGTGTTGTCTGCCAGATTTTCCACCTCTTTGTTTACTTCCGGGAGTTCTGTTGGAATTTTCCCGCACAATAATTCTGACCAAACGAAGTGCAGTTATGGAAATGCGTTCCGAGTGATGTGGATGTTGTCAAGTGACTGCATTTTGGTTCGTTTTATCAACTCATAAACTGATTTGGACCAGAGCGATCAGTGTGGTGTGAAAAGGAACCAAAACGCCTTAAAAAGTACCCTGCTGTGTCAAAAACAATGTGTGAGGATTTTCTGAGATTCTTTGTTGACAAGATTAATTCTATCAGGCGGGGGATATCTCACCCTGATTCTGATCCGTCCATCTACTCTGTTTGCTGTGCAGAGTTTAGTCAATTCAAACCTATTTCTTTTGAATATCTTCAAGAAATAGTTTGCCGGCTTAAGCCGTCAGGCTCTACAGTTGACATCTTGCCTCCTTATTTCCTGAAGCAAGTTCTTGATGCAGTGGGTCCATTTCTTGTGACTTTGATTAACCGATGCTTTGAAACTAGTTCTGTACCTGATGTGTTAAAACATGCTACAGTATATCCTTTGCTCAAGAGACATAACTTAGATCCTACTGTTTTAGAAAACTACAGACCAATTTCAAATTTGTCGTTTATTACAAAGATCCTCGAGAAAATAGTGCTTTTACAATTGCAGAGTTTTTTAGATGAAAATAAGATATTTGAGGTCTTTCAATCAGGTTTTCGAAAATTCCATTCTACAGAGACTGCACTCCTGAAGGTTTTAAATGATATTCTACTTACTGGCGACTCTGGAAACCATTCTGTGCTTGTGCTCCTAGATTTGAGTGCTGCGTTTGACACTGTTGACCATGCAGTCCTTCTTACTCGCCTGGAGCACTGCGCAGGCATAACAGGAAGCGCTCTTGAATGGTTCAAATCATATCTTTTAAATAGATGTTTTAATGTTAATATGGGTGAACACTCATCTGAGTCAGCTCCTTTAGCATGTGGTGTACCTCAGGGTTCCATCTTAGCTCCGATTCTTTTTTCTTTGTATATGCTACCATTGGGTTCTATTTTTAGGAAGCATGGTCTGTCTTTTCACTGCTATGCAGATGACACTCAAATATATTTGCCCTTAAAAAAGAGTTCCAATGGCTTAGAAGCACTCATGACTTGTTTGGCTGATGTGAAAGCTTGGCTGTCTCTAAATTTTCTTAATTTTAATGAGAGCAAAACTGAGATAATAGTATTCGGTCCTTCAGACTCCGTTAGTACACCAAAAATAAATTTTGGTGAGTTATCTTCCTCTGTAAAACCTTGGGTTAAAAATTTAGGGGTTTTTTTTGATGATAAGCTGAAATTTGATAAACACATCAATACTGTGGTCAGATCATGTTTCTTTCAGCTTAGACTACTAGCTAAAGTTAAACCCATTTTGACGAGTAAAAATTTTGAACAATTGATCCATGCTTTCATTACGACGAGACTGGATTACTGTAACTCACTATATTTTGGGATTAGCCAGTCAGCTTTATCCCGGTTACAAATAGTTCAAAATGCAGCTGCTAGACTCTTAACCAGGACTAAAAAACGGGAGCACATTACACCAGTTTTACGTTCTTTGCACTGGTTGCCCGTGCGTTATCGAGTAAATTTTAAAATGATTCTTTTGGTGTTTAAATCATTAAATGGTCTGGCCCCTCCGTATCTTTCGGAATTACTTACTGAGTATCGTCCGGTTCTTTCTCTCCGGTCATCTAACCAGAAACTGCTATGTATCCCAAAGTCAAAGCTGAGGTGCAGAGGCGACCGGGCTTTTTCAGTAGCTGCCCCCAGATTATGGAATGCTTTACCTCTGTGTATTCGCTCTGTATCATCCTTATCTGTTTTTAAAACTATGCTAAAAACGCATCTTTTTGAATTAGCATATACTTAGTGAGGAAGTGGTATTGAAATGTTTGTTTTATTATGATGTTTTTATTGCTTATTTGTTCTGTGCAATTGTCTATTATAAGATGTGCAGCACATTGGACAACCTCGGTTGGGATAAATGGTGCTATATAAATAAATTTGACATTGACATTGACATTAAAAATGCTACAAAGTATCATTTTTCGCCCTTGGTCTGGACCAAATGAACCGAACTACAGATGTGAAAGCACCATAATATGCACTCTTTAGGTACAAAGGTGTACCTTTTGAAAAGGTACCACCACAGTGACAGGTTTTGTACCTTTTTTTCTGAGAGTGTATTTCCTCATTTCAAAGATGTTTTTATTGAAAGTGACTAACAAATGTGAGTAAAACAAGCGCCTGTGTGTATATTAACTACAGTATTTTAATATCCTCAAAGATATTATAGCTGTTTCTATCAAGAGCTATGCTATTTTCCAGATGTATGGATGTAAAGCAAGCTGAAAGTATAAATTTGAATAGCAAAGAATACAACCATTTTCTATCATGGTTACTATTCAACTTTGTCATAGCATGACTGAATTGCATAACTTAAATTCAACAGGCAGCACATTCATTCAGAAACTGATTATTCATCTGAATAACTGACATACAAATTTAGTCGGGCAGGTGAGCGACAGGAATGTGGATGTGCTTCAGTGTTTCTCTGTGTAACTGTACACGATAAGAGCGCCACAGCGCAGGGCCGCAGTTTTGCTTGAGGTCAGTTAGCATGCATTTGTAGCAGTTCTTTCTGTTGAAACATAATCATAGGGTTAAAGCAAACCAGCATAGACAGCACTGACTGCATGACTTTCTGCAGGGGAGCTGTACTCATGCAGGTGTGAATCACACGGTTGATGGTTTATCGCCCAGCCCATTCCCTCTGTATTTGCATGTCTTAAGCAGTGGACCTGAACTGATTTGCTTACACATGGATTACACCTTTCCTTCATCTTGGGGAATACATCATTTTCACCAATATGAAGTGCAATTCGGGATTCTCGGGAAAGGACAAACCGTTACAAAATAAGCATCATGGCAGTGATGGTATCAGATTGTCATACCATGGTATTTAATGATATACTTCAAAGATAATACCATAATATTACTATGGTACCACTTCCAAAAATAAACTACTTTTTGTTAGTGATTATCAACTTTATTCTAATAATAAGCATGTAAAACATGCTTTGAAGAAATATTAGCATCATTTATTGTAATGAATTTAGGGTGGAAACTTCCCATAAGGAATATTTTCCCTGGCTTCAGGCCCGTTCACACCAAGGACCAGATGTCAGGGTTCTGTCACTTCTGTCTAGTGTATTTCTTGGTTCTGTGACAGAGCTCTGACTGGCTTCGAGCGTCCTCGAGCCGTGCGCTCTCTTGTCTGTATGCCTTGTTACATGTGTGGGGCGTGGTGTTTGGATCATGGCACGTCTGTCTAGTTTGGTTTCGGTTCTGTGTCGGGATTCGGACATTCATGCTCCTCTGCGTGTTTGTCCTCTGTTGAGCTTTCGCTCATTCTCGTGCGCTCTGTCTTGTCGTGTGAGCGTGCGGTTTCGAGCTCTCCTGTCTGCATCTGTTGTCGTGTTCTGTGTTCATGCGGTTCATGTTTTCATCGGCCGCGTGCTGTCATGTTTTGTCTTGTACTTGTACTTGTCTTGTGTTTTTCACTAGCTATGTGCTTTCATGTTGTCATGTTTTGTGTGAACACGTGGCGTATGAATGTTCTCATTGGCTGCTGTTTATGTCTCGTTTTGTGTGAGCACATGGCGTGTGATTTGTTTTACTGGCCATGTGCTTGTGTTTTTTGTCATGTTTGCTGTGAGCACATGGCTTGTCATGCGTTTCCTTGTGCCATGTGCTCTCCTGTGGATTGTCTAGCCCCGCCCACCTTGTTACCTGATTATTGATTCATTTGCCCCACCTGTCCTCCCTCGTTACCTGCTTTGTTTGCTCTCCCTATTTATTCTCCCTGTATTTGCAGTCCTGTGCTGGTTCGTTGTCATATGTATGTCGTATGTTTACTCTTGTGTGTTCCTCAAGTCAAGTCAAGTCATCCCCCTCGGGGTAGTTTTGTTTTATTTTCTGCTTAATAAAAGCCTTTATTTCTACTGTGTTTGAGTCCTCGCCTCATCTCTTCAACCCCAAACCGTGACACTACAACTATAATGATAACCACAAAGATATAGTTTTAAAAATCATTCTGAATATAAAAGAATAGCAGCGTTATAACACCACAACTATAACGTTAACAGCAAAGAGAAACAATATCGTTGGAATCAATTTCAGAATGATTTTTTTTTCCAGCTGATGAACGATGAAAACATTGACAGCCAATCAGAGTCCATCCTGCTTTCAGGGCTCGAGCATTTAAAACGGCAGGTAACAGACCCACAGCCAGAGCGATATTTTGTGCGCTAGTGTAACGCTAGTTCTCATTATAGTTATATTATAGTTATCTTTAGTTATTGTTCTTGGTGTGAACAGGCCTTTTGAATTCAGTAATCCCTTAATGTAAGGAAGTCTAGGATTTAAAATGGTAAGTATAATATAAAAGTGTTGTTGGTATCCATTAAACCCGTCCCAGACATTTCCTCACGACATAAAAAAGCACAACCCATTTGCATTATTAACATACGCATTTGCATGCAGGTTTGATGCTGACTACAATGCACTGCTCTTGCAGGTACAGCTGTTTGCATAGCTTATGGTTCACTCTCTGTGTCCTCCAGCCTTGTTTGAGCTCGTAAATTATAGGGTTGTCAATGTGTTTGTATATGTAACATAATCAGCTGCCCTGTAGCCTCAGGTCTACAGTGCCATCCTGCAAAGCACTGTGGGAACGAGAGAGACGGGGAGGTGTCACTGCTGTCACGGCCTGCTGGATTAGCATTGGCTGAATGTGTGGGGTAGATTAGGGTCAGTGATGACTGTCATGGATTACAGGCTTTGGAGAGGGTGTGTGTGAATATGATATCAGCTCAGAAAGCTGTTGGCACACAAGTGAGTTGTTAGTGTGATAATGCTCAAAGTTTAATCATGTGACAGTCTTAACGTCTTTATGAGGGCAGCGTATGTCCTAAAACAGACGAAACAAACGCACACATTAGCGCAGTAACATGTCACAGCGCTCTGAACTCTATCCATCATGTGTCCTGTAACACGTCAATAGGTCCTGATTTTGCAGTGACCTGTAATGAGTGGTAATCGGTTACTGTTGACCTTTACTACTAGGGGTGTCACGATTCTCCAAATCCTCGATTCGATTACATTTATTTTTTTAAAGCACAGGTTGCTATGCCATTTTTAGACTAGACTTTTACGCAATATAATATCTGACCTTTGTTCGCAATGTACCACACTACATTGTCAAATTATATTAACAACATAATGTAACTTATATTTTCAGTCAATTGGAAACTTAAAGGGGTCATATAATGGTACATGCACTTTTACAAGTTGATTGTACTGAAATGTGTGTTGACAGTGCCTGTACACAACCATCATAAAATGATAAAAATCCATCCAGTGTTTTTTTTTAAATCTCCTTATATGTTTTCCCCTCTCTCAAATCAAGCCGTTCGAATTTGTGACGTCACAAAATCGACGCCCCTCCCACCATTGTTGATTGACAGCAGCGTTTCAACACAGACCCGCCCTCGCTCGTGAGCGAGCTGTCTGTCATCATAGTCCGCGCAACAGCAATGCTTTCATGTTTGCGCGAATCATTTCTCACCAGACTGCTTTATAAACGAGAACATTGAAAAAGGTATTAGCTCCTGTCTGAGTATGTGTTGTTTATGTGCCTAATGACTGTCATAGTCTCACAGACTGGTTATTTTTTAAACAGATCAGTCAAATGTTAGTGCTTCAGCCCCGACAGTTGTACCTAACACTGCATAGATAACGTTACGCATCACTGACAAGCCTACATTTACCGGAAAAAAAGTTTTTCATGACCATTAGCTGTAACATCAATCTGTCAATGAACTAACGTATACATCAGTAAACACATAGCGTTCGTATCTTCTCACTACTCTACCCTGCCAGTACACACAAAGATAGATCAAAGTGACATTACGTTAACCAACCAATCAGAAACGTCCTGTTTTCCAACTCCGGTTCAAATTGATACGGTTGCACAGTGTCCTCAGAGACTCCCGCTGCCATTCTTCAAAATATAACGTTACCCTCAACTGTTGTCAAGGCAACACTCCACGTGTCGCCCCACAGAACAGAGGGGGCGGGGTGAGCAAAGCTCATTATCATTTAAAGACACATGCACTTAAATGGCATGCTAAAAACAGAGCTGTTTTTGACCAGGTAAAATTAGTGTTTTCTTACAATACTAATGAGAATTTTTAATTAAAGTATATTACGAACTTTTAATTTAGACCCTAAAGAATCATATTAGCTTGTACAAAAACGGCATTATATGACCCCTTTAAGCAAAATAACCTGCCATTTAGTTTCTTTTTTGTAACTGCAGTCTTCTTCACAGAGGATGACATTCAAGTTCACAACAAAACAAACTAAAACAACAAAACATATTTTTTAGCGACAAATATCGCTAAATATATACACTGTATTACACTGTATCATTATATTTTTTACTTAACCTGTTAGCGATGTCTTCATTATTTAACGAATGTTTTAATAAATCTGTCATGAAAACAAGTTATTACAGTTTATTTTCATTCAAGCTGAAGTAGAAACAATTCTGTTATTAAAAAGTTGATAAGATGATAAGAAGTCGTCAAAAGTATATGTTTTGAAAAATGTCGGTAACCAAACATTTGATGGGCTCCATTGACTCCATTAATCCCTTTCAGTCACAAAAAAATGCACTGCGGCATTAAAGTTGGTCCCCTTCTGAATAAGACAAATTGACAAACTGGAAACCCTACAGAGATGTAAAAGTGTTCTATCAAGTGCGTCATTTGGGACAGGGCCCAGATCTCTCATTATGCGGCAAAAGAGTAAAAACCATGAAAATCTCCTAATGTTGATGGCTAAATCAATGGATTAATGAAGTCCTAAACCACTTTCCCTCAGAGAGAGTCCCTTCTCAGAGTGTAATGGTGTCTGTGATGTCAGTATGCTGTGTAGTGGGCGGTAGGTGAGAGTTGCATGCTGGGCGTCAGCACGTGTGTCACAGCCACGAGTTCTGGCTACGCCATCTGCTCAACAGTTTAGGATGGTGGTTAGTCCTGTAATCATGGCCAGTCTTGGTGTCTGTCTGCGTGTGTGTGTGTGTGTGTGTGTGTGCTGCAGATCATGTGTGTTCCACAGATAGCAAAGGACTAAGTGTGGCCACTGGAACATGCCACCCTGCTCCTTCCATACACTTATATAATGTATGCATGCAAACACAACAGTCTCGTGAATCAATCGAAACATTTCAGATGGAAATAAAATTAAAAATGTACTTCTATGATTTCACATTCTACACCAGAGACCAGATTACATTTGTTTTTAAATAAAAAAAAAAAAATCTAAATTTTACATAACTTCATACATAAATTAATACAACGTCATGACCTTAAAAAGATGCAAGGGAATTGTAAAAAAAAAAACAAAAAAAAAACAACTCTAACTTTCACCGATGGGTTGTGGGAAATATAAGCAAAAATGTGGATGTTTAAAAATCTACTGAAAATAATATAGCTCACTATCTATGCACCTTTGACCTTTTTTAATGTATTAAGTCTTGAAATCCACTATTTATAATATTGCATATTATTTCATATTAATATTACATAAAAGAGAATCAGCTACTGAATATTTTTGAGTAAATGTTTTTAGAGCAGAAAAATGCCTTCATTGTGTTCAATGCCATCTGAGAGATTTCTGCTCGTCCTCAATTGATTCACAAGCTATTAAAGAGATAGTCCACCTAAAAATGAAAATCAATAATTCATCCACCCTCATGTCATTCCAAACCGGTATAACTTTATTTTGAAGAATTCTGGGTACCACGGACTTCCAATGTATGAAGAAAAAAAAAAAAACACTGACATTTCTCCCAAAAAAAATAGAAGAACACCTTTTTTAACAGCATGAGAGAGAGTAAATGACAAAACTTTAATTTCATTCATCTTTAACAGATATCTTCTGGTAAGATTCTCAAACACACCCCTTCTCAAACAAGCAGATGTGTACGTGCTGTGTGTGCTTTCAGCTCCAACACTTAGTGAGGGTTTCACAGGTCTCAGCATTCACTGATGATATTTATGACCAAGCACAGCTGAATACAGACCAACTCGCTAACAATGTCCAGCAGAAAGTGCCTAATCACTACCAGCCACAACCCTGCGAGTTTCACATTTACAAAACTGCAGACCTATCAGTGTTAAAAAAAGAAGTTGTTGCAATTAGAAAAATAACAGAAGGAAACAATGAGACGATTATACTAATCACTTGACAAAATATATCTGATAATGCTTTCTAATTAATTAAATTAATCAATTCTAATTACAATGACACGCGTGCTTAAAGGGATACTCCACTTTTTTGGGAAATAGGCTAATTTTACAGCTCCCCCAGAGTTAAACAGTTGAGTTTTACCGTTTTCAAATCCATTCAGCCGATCTCCGGGTCTGGCGGTACCACTTTTAACATAGCTTAGCATAGATCATTGAATCGGACAGGACCATTAGCATCTCTCTCCAAAAAAAGCGACTGAAAATAGTCCCCGGCTCGGTAGACTATAGGGTCGACTATTTTCAGGCGCTGCGTCATATCATTACGCCTGCTGGACTCATGGTACGGCAGCAAAGTTTCTTGATTATTACGCAGGAATGAGAGTATAGTTCCTAGCCATATCAGCCTAGAAAATCGCAACTTTTCATTTTCCGTCGGTCTTAGTACACGATGTAGAAGAGTCAAGTTTTAAATAGGAAAAATATCGAAACTCTTTGGTCATTTTTTTGAGAGAGATGCTAATGGTCTTGTCCGATTCAATGATCTATGCTAAGCTATGCTAAAAGTGGTACCGCCAGACCCGGAGTTCGGCTGAATGGATTCAAAAACGGTAAAACTCAACTGTTTAACTCTGGGGGAGTTGTAAAATGAGCCTATTACCCCCAAAAAAGTGGAGTATCCCTTTAATAGCAGACCTACAGTGAGCTGCCAATTACGTCAAAGGCCTGTAAAATCTAACGCAGCCCAAATAGCCAAAGTACATTTGTATTTCTGTCTTTAGCTAACCTCTTGGCTTATTCTTGATATTGCCAAATACTTTTTTTTTCTTTTTTCTCATGCTGACTAAAAACATTACGAGTATCCAACTTTCTGTAGACTGGCTGCGCCTGCTAGATTAAGTGCTTGGCCAACAACATGTAAATGACATTGGGCTAGAATTTCCAGTATTTTCCCTCCTGGCTTATAGAAACACAAACATTTCACAAACTGTTCATGGTTTGGCGGTAGGATTTAGGTGAGTGTGTGAATCCAGCCAACTGCCCTTACATAAGTTTCATGGCATTTTACATTAAACCTGCACAACTGACACTAGCGTGTAAACATAAAACAAAGTTCTAAATTGAATCTGATGCGCTTTACAACAGAGTCGTCCAAGACTAGCAAAGGCAGGTTTGTAACATGAAGTAGTCTGCTAACCATGGGAGTGTTTAGGCTAAGTCCTCTGCGGTCAATTTAAGATCACACAAAGAAAAGCAAAAACAGTCACACACTCACAGCTGTGTTTTTCAATTTCTACACCAGTGCACAAGAACAAACCCATCAAAAGTGGGATCAAGCAAAAGGCAACGACACACTATTAAATTCAAACACAGGAAAGACACACAATAAACAGGGTTTCAACACTCAAACAAACATACTGTGTGTGTGTGTGTGTGTGTGTGTGTGTGTGTGTGTGTGTGTGTGTGTGTGTGTGTGTGTGTGTGTGTGTGTGTGTGTGTGTGTGTGTGTGTGTGTGTGTGTGTACAACTATCTTTGTGAGGACCAGTTTGAGTTTTAGACCATTGGAGTGAGGAAAAAGAGAGTAAAGTGAGGACATTTTGGCCAGTCCTCAATTTCTGAGACCCATTTAAAGGCCTGTTTGAGGGTCAAGACTTGGTTTTAGGGATAAGGTTATAATAAGGTTAGAGATAGCATTGTGTCAATGAATGTCCTCATAAAGATAGATGTACAAGAGAGTGTGTGTGTGTGTGTGTGTGTGTGTGTGTGTGTGTGTGTGTGTGTGTGTGTGTGTGTGTGTGTGTGTGTGTGTGTGTGTGTGTGTGTGTGTGTGTGTGTGTGTGCGTGCGTGCGTTCATGCATAAAGGAGACTTCTGGATGACTCTATCTTCAGGGTTAGCATAGGTTCGTTGTTGATGTACCCAAACACAAAGCTCAAAGTTCAAAATCAACATGCAATA
This sequence comes from Leuciscus idus, assembly GCA_021554675.1. Lineage (NCBI taxonomy): Eukaryota > Metazoa > Chordata > Actinopteri > Cypriniformes > Leuciscidae > Leuciscus > Leuciscus idus. The sequence continues at coordinate 4,863,715 of CM038636.1, read as the reverse complement.
TTAAAGGCATGGTGTGACATTTAGTGGTTAGTTATTATATTATACACATTGCATGTCGTATGCAAATTAATACATAGTAAAATCGTCCTTTTTTGGCTCTATCTGCAACGCTTATCATGTGGAGGTCGAAGCTGCGCTTGGTACTTGTGTGGAGAGGTGCATTTAAGCCCTGATGCTCATCGTGTGAAAGGGCATCATGTGTAATTTTTCTTCTGGCTTGTGTCTGCAGAAAAACTCCCACGAGGAACTTCTGGTCTACTAAATCTACTCAAACATGACACACACGGACACTTACACACACACACAGCTTCTGTCAGCAACCCAGCAGTCTCAAAGACGTTTCTGGCAGAAGGCCGCACTCCAACCACCGTAATTGTATTTATTAGTGTAAGCCATAGGGTCAAGCTGAGATCAGGACATGTGTCCACTGGTACAGGAATAACAGTCTTTGGCAATGAGTAGTCAGTCACCGGCGTGATTACAGTACTTTGAACATCTCTAGATCTTGTAAAAAAAAAAAAAAGTTTCTTGCTGTTAATTTGTAATTTTGTAGTTAAGTCATTTATTTCAACCCTTGGCCTTGAAGTAGATCTCAAAGGCGATCAAAATGTAGCTTTACAATACCGTCGTCCAGCTACGAATCCCAGTTTAGCACATATACAAATGCCATACAAACTTAAAATCAACATGAAACGGAAGTCACAACACAAGCCATATTACTTTCCTAATTTCAAGAGTAAAACAAGATATCCGTTGAGAAAGGATGTTGGGAGTAGGGATGTGTCCGAAGCTGAATATCTTATTCGGAAAGGTACGGAAAATGAATAACGCATTCTACGGTGCCCAATAAGGGACATGGTTAGGCTTGCTGTGGTTTTCGATTACATCGATCTGACTTCTCACGTGACGAGAGTAAGGAGCGATAACTGACAGGACGATGGCGGAGGATTTGGGTGCGCAACAGATCCTGACTGTCATTGACAAATATCTTATCTCTAATGTGCAGTCAGTACCGCCGCTCCCTAAACACAGTGTTCACGAATTCAAAAGCAATTTTAATATCACGCATATTAACAGCTGCTCCCCGATGCCCGCAAATTATATACAATATAATTACCCAACTATATAATTGCAAGAGAACACAAAAGCATTGAAATATTTTTTTTTCCTCCGATCTCATATACAGTACATCTCATTTCTATCACTATGTCCCTTTTAGGCCACCGTAGAATGTGTAATTTCCTTTCCGAATAAGGTATTCGGCTTCGGGCACTACCCTAGTTGGAAGGGACTTTGTTTTATCCATTAAGAACGGATTGGATCATAAAAGGTGGCAATTAAATACCAGAATACTGTCAATTAAGACTACATCCATAGTAATCTGAATAAACTTAAGTTTTGGCCTTCTGTCAACACTGATGTGCCATTTTTGTCCATTGAAAATCATTGAAAAGTGGATAAATTTGAAAACGCTGTAAGAATATATATATATGTATGTATGTGTGTGTGTGTGTGGTTGTGCTGGAATTGTTGTGTCTGCTATTCACGTTCATAGACTTATTAAAGATACATTTTCCTTGGTACAATCTTCATAACAGTCCTAAAATATGGACAATTGCATTTTAGACCCTGAATGGTGATTCTGAGTGTGACCTGGACGCACCAGTGAGTGGTGGGATATTTTGCTAATAAAATGATCGTGCCAGAACAAAGCATGGTGTGAGTAATTTATCTCTCAATATTATCTCTTTTATTCTGTTTTAAACATGCACAGTATGGTGACTGAAGAGTTTTCATCAGTTTCAGTAGGGGCTTTCGCACTGGAGGAACATTTTCAAAGTTCCTATAACTATTGTAAATGTAAATGTAAATGTATTGGCGGAAGTTCCCGCTTTTTGGCGTGTTCACACCTCAGGAACTGGGAATGATTTTAATTACAGGAACACCTTTTGAAGGGACAAAATGAGCTCCTACTTCAGAGTAGGGTCTAACCCAACACAACATGAACTACCAGTGATGTAAGTGTACATTGATTGGCTGAACGCATGCCATATGAAACACAGACACTCGCCATTTTTAACAAGCTGTGTTAACACACAGTTTACATGAACTAACTCCACGAACATGGACCGACTCAGAAGTCCAAGCGCTTCTCAACTTTTACGTTACTGAGTTGTTGACATTGTTGAATGCGGCTGTCGGCCGGCTTACGTCACTTCAGAGTTCCTATTGACGGTATGCAACCAGGAAAATGGCCCCGGGGGATCATTTAGTCCTCGGGGGACCGCCCAGGTGACTAGTTCCTATAACTGAGTTCCTGCAGCTACCTGGTGTGAAAGTCCCTAATGTGGACAAGCAACTTCTGGAAAGGCTTGAAAATGCTCGAGACCATTGTTTCGAAATGAAAACGCCAGTTTCAGATATATCTGGATTAAAGTGGACGTAGCCTAATGAGCATTAGTCCCCTTCTAAAACACTGACACAGACTTTTAAAGAGGTTTTTGACTGGGATGTGAAGGTTGAAGTCAAGTTCACCATGGTCATCTCATCCTATCCCAAAGGTAACTCTTCTTTTTCTAATCTGTCCTTATTATGGCCTAAATCTTTATTACATTAACATTACTTAGCATTAAATGAGCATGTCAACTATTGACAAGGCTGCATTACCTACTACAGTAAACCATAACTATACCTAAACAGCTTTGTCAACTGGTTAGCAGCATTAACAAATAGACCAAACCCACGTGGCCTAGTAGACATCAGCCAAAAAGAAAATCCTTTCAGAGGCACAGCAAGTTATTTTTTCTTTGGAATCTTGATAATGAATCTTGCACAATAAGACCAGAATCATGTATTAAAGGGATAGTTCGCACACAAAAAAACAATTACTCAGAAATGAAGTCACACAGGTTTGGAACGACATACAGTGCATTTCACGTATGCTAGGCTGTGTGTACTACTGTATATTTACCCCATCTTCTTCGTTCTTCCTCATAACCAAGACAAGCTGGTCACACAGTGGCCTCTCCAATTTCATTCATTACTCATCAGTTTTAAAGTAGCTTTCCATTCTGCTATTGCCACAGACAGTGCCTCCCTTTGAGGAGATAACAACTCACCAGGAAGGAGCTCAAACATGTGGCTGAAGGGCACACCTCTCATGACCAATAACGAAACTGGAACAAGCAGTTGGTCAGATCAATCAACTATGGCCCTGTTTCCATCTGGTATTAAGATACGCTTTGGTCGATCGGATCACAAGTGGACGACGCTAAATACAGGTGTAAACGGGGCCTAAAATCTTTTGAGCTTGTCAACTTTCAACAACTTCCAGAGGTAGTCAAAAACGCATTTAACCGGATTGCTTTCGTAGTGTGAACGCTCATGTGGTCGAATGTGTTCGAACAGCCGGAAAAGACCGTCTACTCTCCGTCTACTGACCTAATGCGTAAACATTATGGGAAGCGCACTAGCCAGACGTGATTTAAACAAAAAGTGTAGTTTTTGAGACAAAAAACGTACCAAGCACAATGTTTCCTCACCATTCCTGATTTATAACACGCATTCACAGCGTTCGCCGTGGTCTTGAGACTATAAGACTATACTATTCATTAGATATAAAGATCTGAAAAAGCCCATTCATTTACCCACCCATAGACCATCCCCTCGAAGAAATCAGGACAGAAGTGGTTGAAAGTGGACAAAAGAGGCGGATTAAAACACCAGGTGTAAACGGGAATGTGTCTCCCTTGTCTACTTGTGATCCAATCGCATCTTAAAACTAGGTCTAAATTGGGCCTAAAAGTCTAATAAGGAAAATGTGAAAACTGCCATGAGGAATGGACTCATACACATCTTTGTGGAACATCAAACCATGCGCTCAAACAAGAAGCATTCATGCCAATGCCTTCGAGAAAAGTTGGTGTGGTGCATTTATGAACGATTTATAACTTTATAACAATGCGGCATCAGCAGAGAGCCAGCATTGGGTTATGTCAAGTATTTATGGATTCCAGAAAGGTGTTGCATTACTTAAAGACTGTTCTTCAAGATGGCGTAAGCCAGATGCCATCAAGATTTCTTCTGCTAAAACTTTTAACTCATAACTTCATCTGGTTCTTTGGTTTATTTCTTCAAATAATGTTTTTTCCATAGCCTCTGAGGGCATCTTTTCATTTTGTTTGTGAAGTTTCAGTTTCAAGTGTGTGTGTGTGTGTGTGTGTGTGTGTGTGTGTGTGTGTGTGTGTGTGTGTGTGTGTGTGTGTGTGAATGATCGCTTGAGTAAATATGCACAGGAGTCTGAACGAGTGGGTAAATTATAAAACTAGTCTTAGTAACAAATCCACATTGAGCTTAAACATTTTGTAGTACACTGGGACATGAACATGATCAATAGGAAGCTTCCGTAAGTGGAATAAAGGAGCAGTAATAAGACAAAGTGCTTTACTGTAACACTTTGCATTACAGTGTTTATTATTCAGTGCTTATTTATGTACAGTAACACTGTATTGTAAAGTGTGGTCAGTTATTTGAAATCTACTATGTTGGCATAAGAATGTAGGCTAAGTTACATAGCTTCGTGCATCTTGGTCTATAAGGGTACTTGTATTATTGGTTACAGACAATTTACATACATTTTTTATTTATTTAATATAGTTATTTACTGACTTACCTTTAGTTGAAACGGATGGATCTCATTTAGAGAGTGTCTTCTGAGTTTTTTAGTGAGGGTCTTCAGCATTCTGCCCTTCTTTGATTGTTCTCAGCTTTAAGATCACTTCTTCAAATTACAGATTCCTATCGGATTCATAATTGGATTGATCAGCTCAGCTCTAACAACAGTCAATGCGTGTATTCAGAGATGTTCAGCTCCATGCAAACAAACTCATGCTGAAACACAAATAAACAACGATCATGAGTTCCCAGAGGCAGAACAACAGCAGATCTCCGTGCAGGAGGGACCCGGTCTGGGTTTAAAATTAAGTCTCATAACTTGGTCTAAACATCCATCACTATGATGAAGGTAAATTCTTTAAATCGAACTATTTAAGTCCTGTATGGTGTTGAATTGATCAGCGACAGTGACACTCGTCATCAAAAACGTTATTAAAATCCAGATGGGTAAAAACAATGTTAATCTTACTCCAAACGGCAGATGGACGATGAAGCTAATGTGTGTGTAATAAAAAAAAAAAAAGTCTCTATAGAATCTCAATCGCACTCATACACGCACACACTCACACTCACACATACACATACACATACACACACACGTATGCGCACTACACATGCAACTCGCGCTAGCTCATGCTCGTCGCGCTCTCTCATTGGTTGCCTAAACCGATGATGTCATTGCGTTCTAAAAGGAGGCGGGACAGCAACATCTTAAAGGGAAAGGAAGAGCTTTCAGGGTCTGGGTCAAGTGAGATGCGTTTCTTTATTCACAACAAGTCTCAAATCTATCTATCTATCTATCTATCTATCTATCTATCTATCTATCTATCTATATATATATATATATATATATATATATATATATATATATATATATATATATATATATATATGTGTGTGTGTGTGTGTGTGTGTATCTATATGTCTGTCTGTCTGTCTGTCTGTCTGTCTGTCTGTCTGTCCGTCCGTCCGTCCGTCCGTCCGTCCATCCATCCATGTCTATCTATCTATCTATCTATCTATCTATCTATTAGCAGGAATTGGACGCTGTAGACACACACACACACACACACACACACACACACACACACACACACACACACACACACACACACACACACACATGTTGGGTTTCCATGTTGTACCCCCTACACTAACCCCCTACACTAACCCCTAACCCTACCCATCACACAAAACTTACTGCATTTTTACATTTTCAAAAAAACAAAAACAATTAGTCTGATTTATAAACTGTTTTCCTCACGGAGACCAAAAACTGTCCGCACAAGGACAAGGATATTTACATTTGTTTTTATTTATTTTATTTTATTTTATTTTATTTTATTTTATTTTATTTTATTTTATTTTATTTTATTTTATTTTATTTTATTTTATTTTATTTTATTTTATTTATTTATTTCCCCAAAAAGCTTTGTAACTAAAATAAGTAATTAAACAGTAGTAACTGTAAATGACTGCTTGTTATAGCCTATTTCTTGCATTTTTCTTTGTACATTTTACATTTTACTTTTGTCCCTACATTTCCCTCTTCTCTATGTGGAACTGACACATAATGAGAATTGAAGCCTTATAACATCACATGGCTAAATAAATAGATAAATACCAAACCAATGGGGGGAAAAGTGCATAAGAGGCAATACAAATTATTATTAAGAACATAATGTCTTAACACTATTTTAACAGAATGCGGTTTCTTGCCGTGTGGTTTTCATGAAGATTTAACATCTCATTACAGCAGACCTGCACTTAGTTCACCCAAAAATGAAAATTCTGTCAGTAATTACTCACTCTCATGTTGTTCCAACCCCGTAAGACTTCCATTCATCTTCAGAACACAAATTAAGATATTTTTTATGAAATCTGAGAGCTGGCTCACTGCTTCATATGTCCAAATAACTTGATTCAATCGTCTCCAAATAACTTGAATCAGTCGTGTCCAAATAAGTTAATTAAATTACGTGGAACCACTGTCTATGATTGAATCATGTTCAACCAAAGAGCCATTTTTTTTGAGTGTAGGCTGCTAGGTAATGGACATCTGCCATCACAGAAAAGTTAGTAAAGACATCGTTAAAATAGTCCAAGTGACTACAGTGGCTCAACCTTAAGTTTATCAAGCGACGAGAATACTTTGTGTGCGCAAAAAAACAAACCAAAAATAATGACTTTATTCAACTATTCATTTTCTTCTGTGTGGGCCTCTGAGTGTGTAACAGCGCAGCGCTTCTGGGTTGTACGTCAGAACGTAGGCTCACTATTGGCCGACGCTGGTCATGTGTGTGATGCGTGTGATGCTGGCCAATAGTGAGCCTACGTTCTGACGCACAACCCAGAAGCGCTGCGCTGTTACATTACGTGAACTCACTCAGAGAAACACAAAAGAAAATGAAGAGTTGAATAAAGTCGTTATTTTGTTTGTTTTTGCGCACAAAAAGTATTCTCGTCGCTTGATAGACTTAAGGTTGAGCCACTGTAGTCACTTGGACTATTTTAAACATTGCCTTTACTAACTTTTCTGGACTGGCAGATTAAATTACTTAGAAGCCTATGAAGAAGTGAGCCAGCTCTCAGATTACATCAAAAATATCTTAATTTGTGTTCCAAAGATCAACGAAAGTCTTACGGGGTTGGAACAACATGAGGGTGAGTGATTACTGACAGAATTTTCGTTTTTGGGTGAACTAACTCTTTAATAAATATACACGGAGAAGAAGGAATGTAGGAACACAATATGACCACTAGAGGACACTGTCTTTTTAAAAATGAATGTGTTGCCTGTGGCTTTTTGTCATGCAAGTCAATTCGACTGTTCATGAATCCTAAGCTTAATAGAGAACAGATGAAGCTGATTGAGGCCAATGAATTATCTCTGTTTGACAGCAGATGTGTATTGAAATGCATGTTTTGAGTTAGGATAGCCATGCTATGTTTTGCATTTGACTTGTTTAGACTTGGAATTTGGACATTGGAATTTGTCCCATAGGCTACTAATATTAGAAACATTTCCAGAGGTAGGAGAATGATGGAAGATTTGACAAGGATCTGTCCAGTGAGAACAGGACACCTGGCACGAACTGCACTCTTTCTATTTACAGAAACACGGTGTGTTAACATTTCTCCAACAGTAAACACACTTTCAATGTAATTAAAATGTTAGTAAAGAAAGAATTTAATTAATGTTATCTGAATTCCGCAGTTGGTCAATAGGAGGCGATGTATGACCGACCACTGATGAAGAGCTCAAGCAAGAATAACAGGAAGTGTGTGTGTGTGTGTGTGTGTGTGTGTGTGTGTGTGTGTGTGTGTTTAACCTACATGGTGAGGAACAAAATGTCCCCACAAATATAGTAAAATGTGAAAGTGTTGACACATTGTGGGCCCATTTTGTCAGCTTATAAATCAGTAGTCTAGACTAATGTTTTTTGAAAATGTAAAAATGCAGAAAGTTTTCTGTGATGATGGGTAGGCTTAGTGTAGGGGGAGATAAATATAGTACAGCTTGTGCAGTATAAAAATCATTACGTTTATTGAAAGTCCCCATAAAACATGAAAACACAACAAGTCTCTGTGTGCATGTTCTTTATATATAGGTGTGTGTGTGTGTGTGTGTGTGTGTGTGTGTGTGTGTGATCAGCAGGAAAATAATGATCAGTAATGCAAACAGAATACATTTTTTCTGTAAATCAGCTCTAAAAAGACAATTATGTCATTAAACAGCTGACGTCAGTTCAGTGTTGATTCAGTTCAGTTCAGTGTTGATTCAGTTCAGTTCAGTATTGATTCAGTTCAGTTCAGTGTTGATTCAGTTCAGTTCAGTGTAGATTCAGTTCAGTTCAGTATTGATTCAGTTCAGTTCAGTGTTGATTCAGTTCAGTTCAGTGTTGATTCAGTTCAGTTCAGTGTTGATTCAGTTCAGTTCAATGTGTAAAGTTATAAAGCAGTTCTGCAGAAAACAGGGATGTCATCATCCAGCTTAGTTCAGTTCTTATCCAATAGTGTCAGTGCAGTCAAATCAATAATATTGCTGAATATTAAGTGTTCATATATGGCAACAAAAGGTTCAGTTGATGTAAGTTAATGTTTTAGGTATAATGAATACAGCATGTCAATGTTAATCTGTACTTCACATTACTAACATTTCAAGTGAGTTATGAATGAACATGATTTAACAAATGTACTGTATGTGCGTGTGGATTGAAGGAGAAAAAATAAATAAATCCAACATGTGACGAGAACATTTCACTTTTAGCCTGCTTATTAGTCATCATGCCCAATAAATGGCAACAACATCAAACAAATCTGTTGCATCCACGTCAGTGCTTTTTTTTCTTCGGGCTCCCTTTGTGCCAAACAGAACTAAAAACAAACTGATGACATGTGGAGCGTTGTGACCTTCACACCCGTGTTGCAGTACACAAACGCTCTCAGCCTACTTGTCCTGAACGACTCTGACTTTCCAGGTGCGCTCAGCCCACACCACCCACCGCTCTCTGGACCAGTTCAACCAGTTCCTCCCCGAAGACTCTCACCCACTGACCCACTGGCGGAAAGCGTGGGCGCCGTGCGTCCCAGAGTCCGCTTTTAGAACGCCAGATGGCTATTTTCTTCCCCAAGCACTCTAAAAAAGAACAGACTTACATAAAACTAGCACTGCTAGGAATGCTGGTCCTGGAGAGATCTGTAGAGAACAAAGGTATCAAACATGACCTTCAATCTGTGCTTCTTTTCAAAATAACACAAGCGAATGTGTGAATATGAAACAGAGATGAGTCACTTAAAAAATAAAATAAAAAGATATTGTGGGCCAATGTTCTTGATGATGTGCGAATAATAAAAAAAAAAACAATCGAATGAAGAGCCACGCTGTCATATGGACCTAATGGCATGTGATTCAAAGACAGCAAAACATTGGGTCACTTTTTTCCATTTTGACACCAAAGTCAAATGTCAGTGATATATTTATAGCACAAATCATGACTTGCACATGCAGATGTGATGTAAGTAGTTCCATGACTTTTGTTATGACATTGCTGGTGAGAGGAAATGATCATATCCTCTTGGAGAACGTGTGGGTGTGTGCATATCAGCATCTCTGCTTGTTCGAAGGATAAAAATAAAGCAATGCCAGCTTTAGTGGTTAAAAATGCAAGTACGTTTGGTGTCAAAGTGCATTTCATAAAATAGAGTCCTGTTTTGCAAACTGTTGGATAAATTGAGATATGACATTAAATCGACCTTCTGCTAAAATGATTCAGATCCAAACTGTGGATTTCAACATGTTCCAATGATCTCAGGTTTGTTAAAGATAATGCACTCTGTTATTTAACCAATGTCAAGAATAGATTGTTTATCTAGTAGATTAGCGAACCTGATTTCATCAAGTACAACATGTTCCTGGAACAACATTTCAATCAACCAATCAGATTTGAGGGACAAGTTTACAGTTTAGGCTTACAATCAGGGTTAGGTGTTCTTCACCTATAATTTCCCTCAGATTTTAGGGATAATTTATGGGTAAGTTTAGGGTTAGGGATAGTGGTTCTGGGTGGTTGCTTTCAGTCTTAAAAGGAATAGTTTATCCAAAAATCAGATTGAAATGAACAGATGTAATGGTTATGTTGTGTTTTTGGACTCTTGTGTTTCCTTTGGTTCCTTGCTGTGTTTAGTACCTGTTCCCGTTGCTAGTTTCTTTCTATGGTTACTAATTGGTTAATTAATTTGGTTCACCTGTGTCTTGTTTGGTTTTTCATTTAGCTATGTATTTTAAGCCCTCAGTTTGGTTCTTCCCAAAGCTTTTCAAAACTTTTGAATCAATTGAACCAATTGTTTCGCAAAACGATTGTGTTTCGAAGCACACAAAACGCCACACGCTGGTCAGAACAGTGTGAATAAAACGAAAACTCAGCTCAAACATGCATGTGTAATCTTTTAGATGCAATAAAAAATAATCTAATACCATTAAATATGAAGTGTCTTTATAATATGTGTTATTTTATTAAATTGTAGTTTCGACTCTCTGATTGGTGGACTCTCTGTACAGCATCATGGGTAATGTAGTTTTCCACCACAAATTCTGCTGTTAAACAATTATTTATTTATTTATAAATAAAGTTGAAATAATCTGGGCTGATGTCTTTTAACAGAAGCAAATACTATCTATTAAAAACCTTGTACCTCGCAGTAAGGCTGTCTTGAAAGGTTTATAAGTTAATGTTAAAAATCAACTTCCCTGTGGAGAAAATGAATGGATTTTTACTTCTGGAACCTGACCGTTGCACTCTATTGTTTTGTACCATCAGTCTTAATGAAGTATGAAATGACGAGTACTGAACTCTTCAGTGCACTGCATGCATATGATTCGAACATCTTCAAATCATTCTCTGTGGGAAGAGATGCTTTCACAAAGTCAGACCCTACGAGTCCTGGAGAGCGGAAGCAATACAATCAGAAGTGTTCCAGTGACTAATCCACGGCTGGGTTAATAAACGCTCTCGTGTGTTTGGGGTGCTACTTCCTGCGTAACCTTGGTATCTGTTGCTAGGTGATGGATGGAGTGGAGACAGAAGGTGTCAAATTGTACCTCAGAATGGGATTTAGCAAATGGTTTCTATTTTCTAAAAAATTTGTCCTAGATGACAATTTTGTTCTTTTTAAACCATTTAGTTTATACTTGTAGGCATGCTATATATAGACAATATTGAGTTTGCCATGAGCTAGAAAATGATGAAAAGAACAACGGATATGCAGTGATTAGAATCTGACTCAACTTGAGCTGTGCACTTTATTACCAGTTTTCCACCAAGCAGCTTTTCCAGAAGAATCTCCGTTTCCAGCAGTAAGTGTCCTGATCTTGTTTTGCCCTCCCAGTTTCTTTCATTCATTCATCTTTTCTCTCTTCCTCCTCTTTCTCCTCGTGGCAGATGTCAGCGGCCTCGGTGGGAACAGTAGGCAGTCCATCCCACTCTCGCTTGCGTCACGGAAAGGAGAGAGGCTTCCGAAAGTGGAAGACAGATGGGAGAGGGATCCATTGATGAGAAGTAAATCCACAGACTGCGAGTGAGGCGTTTGGCACTCTTGTGCTAATGCATTTGTGAGCGGTAATGAGAGAGTTGTGTGCATAGGATGCAGATGAGTAATGCAAGAAGAACATTTATTTATCTATTTTGTGGGCATTTCTTATTGAGGATAATTTAATTGTTACTTAATACAATTAAAGGTAGGGTAGGCAATTTCAGAGAGGCTAGCAATAGCGATCTAACTTTGAAAGCATGGTCAAGGTCAAGGTCAGGCTTTTATTAAGATCCCTTTTGGGCAATTTGGTTGCAGCACAGGCAAACAGACAACAAACTGACACATACAGTACATCATGATAATAAATAGCAACACATATTACAAATTACAAAAAATACAAAGAGTACCTAAAATATAAAAAATATAAAAAACCTTAATAAATACCTTTAAGACTTATTTAGTCTGATTGCACTCGGAACAAAAGAGTATTTGTATCGATAATTTTTAATCTTTGATATGCTAACCTCCCTTCAGAGCGTCTCCAAAGCCACGCCTCCTCCAAAACACATGACCACTCGAAGCAGAGTCTGCAAAGAGACACGAGAGACAGCGTTAAATTACCTCATGTCTCAAAGCACATAACTTTACAATAATAATGAATGTAAACAACTTACAGTGTTCTAGTTGCACCACCTGACTGCTGTAGTTTTATTTCGGCGTTGATAGTGTTGACATAGAAACATAAATCTGAGGATGTGAACAGCTCAGAGTAGAACCTCACAGGTTTCCATCTCATAATTACGGTTATGACACGGCATGAACACAGCATAAGCTCATTGTTTTGGTTCAGGAGGAACTGTAAAAGTGGCTGCTGTTTGTTTGTGTCTCTCTGTGACTAACGTCTGTCTACAACTCTACATAGCCTTACGGAAAACACTGATGACGTGTGATGTCTGCGTGAGCAGGTGTGTGTGGAGGTATGGAAATACATGTTGACAGGACATCAAATCAGTGCATTCAGACCGAATGCGATGATTGGACGAAAATGTTTTGGTCCTGAGACTTCCACACAAGATATATGTACATGTTTTAATATTTAGACTCCTTCTTGTATTGATTGCTATCAGGATGTGAAGAGAGTTTCAACCAGTATAACAAAAAGTGTTAATAAAACAAATTCCCTACTTTAATCTTAGTCGCCAAGGTCTGTCCAGGGTCTAAAGAACTAATTTCAGTTTATTTATTTTTTCTAACCTGCAGCCTGGGAAAATACACGCTTATCAGTGCTTGCTTAACCAGTCATGGGCTGAAGCCAGTGCTCTCTGCGATAAAATCTAGTGACATTTCTCTTTGCAGTAGTATTCTAAAAAATGATTTCCTGAAATGCTTTTGTTCTAATTCTCTAAGAAACCTGTTCCATATCGAAGACTCAATGAGAGGGTACAACATCATCTGGTTCCCTGAATTGCCGTCACCATGGCAACCTGATGCACATCCGTATGACATCACAGCCCACTCAGTCAATCTAGCAGGGACAGAATGTGATTTGAGAGAACACTGTGTGTGTGAGCACATGCAGTCTACAAGAGTCTTTGTCCATTATATATATTTATTTATATATATATATATATATTTGTATTATTATTATTTTTACTAAAGTCTCTTTTTTTCTTCTTCTTTTTTTTTTTTTTTAACGAGACAACTTATTTAAATCCCCCAAAATGTTTGTATGTGTTTGTTTGTTTAGTGTCATATTTGATCCATCAGGCTTTTATGGCTCATATGATATAAGAGAATATGGAGCTCGCAGAACCTCATTTCACCAAGTACAACGTGTTCCTGATCAACATCTTTGTTGATCGTGGAACAACATTCCAACCAACCAATCCAAGTTTACAGTTCATGTCAAGTTTAGGCTTAGTTAGGTGCATTTTACTGCAGTTGCTGATATTTACTGTATATGGTCAAAAGTTACGATGAAATTCTGATAGCTTGTAATGTAAATCAATGAAATCTTTATAACAGTATAACAGATGTGGGAGGCAAAACATATGATACAATGATGATCACATGTGCATTTTACCTGTTTGAATTGTCTTTATTCAGAAAAACTGCTGCAAAAGATCTCCTTACGGCACTGTGACACTTATATTTTTTTTTTGTATTATTTTTTTTACATTCCAGATTTCACAGCTAAAAGACACGTGCTCCATAGCCTGAAGGGGGACATTTTTAAAATTATACTAAAAGGCCTTTTACTTGTAAAGAATGATAAGCTGTCAATCAAACAACAGAAGGCATGTAGTAGATTATGTACAGCAGGTTTTTGATCATGTTAACCATTTGTAGCCTTAGAAATTTGCGTATCAAAGATATAATAGGCTTTATAGCCAGGATCCTCCTGTGGTTAAATCAAGCTTTTAATGTTGTTTATATGTCTATGTGGTGTTTGTAATGTGCTTTAAGACAAACCATGTGCAAATTCATGTCAACACCATTGCTGAGTATTTTCTCTTTAAAACTGCAGTGAACTAAAGACAGTCTCAAAAACACGGTTTGAGATCGCTGGTGTTTCTGACGTCACAAACTACCTTGTAACCAATCAGATCAATGCACCGGCGGGGTTTAGCATATCATTAACCGCAAACTAGCAGGAGAGTCTCGAGAGATGCCAGGTTATCCCGGTATATACTTGATATGAAAAATCAGGTATATAGATTTAGCAATATAGCGGGTGTATGATAGGTTATGATGAAGTGTTTCTGAGGATACTGATTTTTAGAAGGCAGAATGAGATGGCGAACATTAGCAACACATTATTAGCTGTTTGAGTCAAGCAAAAGGCTAGTCATATTAATTACGGTTATGTGTCCGACGTTGTAAACTTACCTCAGTAAGTTGACCGACCGAGTGGATCTCTGAGCTGGTGTGAGTGAGTGGAGGCGGGTAAAAATTTGCATATAATGGTTCTGCGTATACTAAATGAAGCAACCCAGCAAGCGATAGCCGCCATTTCACCGTCTCGGTTAACTATAGACCCGATATAGTCCGGCTATGAGTAACCCTCTTCTAGCCAAAACAACCTTGAATTTGGTTATATGTCGTTTTTGCTAAAATAACTTGTGAGATGAATGATATTCCATCATATAAGCAAAGTCAGAAGTGATTACTGGTGTTTGTTTTTTATTTCTTTGACATGTTCTATGCGTAGCATGTGCGTCTATTCTTGGGCGATGGTTAGATGTCTATACAATTTTCACTGACAGCCCAGATTGTGCCTTGTTTTAGCCTAGACGTCTGGGCTGTGTTTGGACGGCTATTAGACTTCTAGTCTTTTAAAAGCAAAATTACTAGCAGGGAAGGCTGTTGAGTTACAAGCTATTTTAAGGCATTAAGAATTCTTGGTAACGCTTTAGATTACAGCCCGGAAAGTACTACATATTAAGACGAATTTACAGCGTAACTTTCGGTAATTATAGTGTACCTATGAAGTACTTCCATGTAAGTATTAGGGAACAATATGCAAAGTTTGGGGAATAAAGGGGTAACAACCAGGAGAATTAAAAAATAATAATTATACTGTAAGTATTATAGAACTAAGGGGTACTTATTCTACTATTATGATACAACAATCTATGGGAGCAATTTAGCGAGAACACACTGTGCACCTTTTTATAATAATTGTGTACCAATACAAGCTGTACATGCTTTTTAAAAATTACAGGGTACATATCTATGCATTTATACAGTTTGTTTATTTATTTAATTAATTTTTTGATAGCAAAAGTGCAGATGTTTAAGTTTGAGCTTACATGCTTCAAGGCAAGTAAAGCTAAAACTATTGCATTTTTTTATTTATTTTTTATACTGGGAAATATACTCTTGTTCCAAGTTGTTCCAAGTGTGACATTGCGGGCGTAAATTAAAGTGGTGCTTGTTACCCTCTTGTTCAGTGTAGTTACAGGGTAAGTACAATAAAAAATACATACAGACAATCTTATAATACTGACTTTGAAACCTTTATAAATTGGTCCCAAATGTTATTGTTATCATAATAGTAAGTACCCCTTAGATTACAGTATATATGAAGAGTTCAGATGCAAAAGCCTCTAAGTGCCATCTGAAATTTTCTTCTAGAATGATCAAGCTCGTATGTTTAAGTTCAGTCATTTCACTTAAATGACAATTAATAGGTAATTTGCATTGCCATTTAAGTGAATTTACTGAACTTAAATATACGAGCTTGATACAAATGATCATTTTAGAAGAAAATGTCATATGGCACTTTATTCCCTAAACTTTACATGTTGTTCCCTTATACTTACATGTAAATACTTTATAGGTACACTTAAATTACAGAAAGTTACACTGTAAATCGATTTAATTACGCAGTACTTTCCGGGCTGTAATCTAAAGCGTTACCGAATTCTTTTTTTTTAAGAAAAAAAACAAACATTTAAATATGTAATTTTGGTGATCAAAGATGAGTTTTAAGGGATACAATTATTGACTACAGGGGGACTATAAAACATTATAACAATGTGAAACTAAATTTGAACTTTATCAGGTTATCTCTGTCTATTTCGTAATTTTGGAATATTTGACATGTAGGCTGATCAAACTTGGCCCCTTCTCTCTTGCACATGTGTCTATTGCAGCATGTAGTGATGACATGCTTGTTGTGTCAGTGTCCGTAAGCAGGGTGGATCCGTACATACAATCTGGAAAGATGTGAGCTAATTGAGCAGCCTGAATGAAACGCTTCTTCTGCCTCTGTCAGGTCTCTCCGCAGAACCATCATCTCGTGACGCAGGCAGTTTCACACACATCCTGCCAGCTGGTAACAGTGCGGCCCATCCAACAATTCATTTCCTGAACCCTGTGATGGTCTTCCTCTTGGCAGTATCGTTTCCCCTCTTCCAGTCATCTCTATTTCTAGAGATTCTGTCACCCACATTGATCTTGAATATGTGCTGCTGGTCAGCGAGTCGAACACGCCGTCAAAACCACGTACACACTGTGTTGTTGTCGGAATGACAACCACATTTAAAGGAACACGCTGACTTTTGGGGACTTTAGCTTATTCACCGTATCCCCCAGAGTTAGATAAGTCCATACACACCTTTTTAATCTCCGTGTGTGCCGTAACTCTATCTGGCGCACCCACCGCTAGCCTAGCTTAGCACAAAGACTGGAGGTAAACTAGCTAGCATACTGCTCCCAATAAGTGACATCACTCCGCAGAAGTAGCAGTGCTTCGCCTTCTGAGAATATAGTTCCCAGTATGTATACGGTTAGAAGATGGCTGTGTCTCATGTGACCTTGTTATTCGTACACGCTGTGACTATACAAATCACAACATGTAAATAGGAAAATGTTGGCGTTATTTAGCTTCTTATTGGGAGCAGTATGCTAGCTGGAGCCGTTTACCTCCAGTCTTTGTGCTAAGCTAGGCTAGCGGTGGGTGCGTCAGACAGAGTTACGACACACACGGAGATGAGAAGGGTATGTATGGACTTATCTAACTCTGGGGGATACGGTGAATAAGCTAAAGTCCCAAAAAGTCGCCGTGTTCCTTTAAATGCAAGACCGAAACCCGTAAATTATCATTCCGAGTGTGTGCAGAACAGTCACTAAAATTCAACTACATTTTTATGAGTGGATTACCTCAATAACTCAATACAGGAGTTACTCCAAAATATTCATTTTCATTGTGACCCCTCTTTTTGAGCACAGATGTGAAACACTATCCAAACTCAAATGGTTGTAATTCCTGAATGCTTTGGAATACAGACCTAAGACCTAAGGTTGGTTTATTTTTAAAGAAGAAACTAAAAAATCACTTCAAAAATTTAAAAAAAGGTATAGACTTTTTAAGTTTACATTGTAACAAATGTACTGTATTAAACATTTTTGTATTTTATACAAAATAGATATTTTTACTATAAAATTGCTATAAAATCAAAGTAATATGTCTAACCAAGTTGTGTTCCAAATTTGAAGTTGATATCACAAAAATTGAGGTTCCTATAAGATTTTGTTTAGGTGCCATATCAAAAATAGCCAACGGGTGTCATCCACATTCCATTGATTATCCTGTAACAAATTAATACATTTTGTTCACAATATCACTTCTATCACAAAACAGTCACCAATGGAACCTTAAGTCTCAGACCTTTCCGATTATATGTGTTTTGTCAAAAAGTTTATATAAATTAAATTTTAAAATATTTTGTAATACGAAATATGACACCGGCCACTAGGGGAGGAGCCCGCTAAGATGATTTTAAAAAGGATTACGTTGCCTTTAGTATTATGTAAATGAACAGTGTGTGTGGTTACCGACAGTGTGCACTGTTTCTCTATGTTGCATCGAGATTTTATTTGTCAGCAAAAGTCCGCCGTATGACGTGTGTTACTTTTGACATGAAAACTAAATATTGTACCTTTGCTCTTTTTTTTTCATATCATTGTTTGTTCATTGTAAGAGATACAACCTTTGCTTCACTTCCCTGAGCTTGTAGTTATGTTTAAGTTCTGCAATAAAAATAAATAAATAAATAAATAAATTATATATATATATATTGTACCTTTGCATTTTTGTATCCTTGTGTTGTAGTATCACAGAGATACTATTATAGTTTTTTTTATTTAAATATTTTTAATTTGTTTTTATTCTTGTATTTTCCATTTTAATTTTATTTAAAGTTTTAGTAGTATTGTTGTGTATTTTTGTATTATTACAAATTGTATTATTTGTATTATTGTATTATTTGCCTATGTAACGTTAGTAGCCTATATAGTTCAAGTTATTTTAGCACATTAAACAAAATGAAAATGAGAAATGTTGCTTTTGCAACTAACTGAAATAAAATAGGCTACGTCTAAGTTTTTTTAAATATATTTTATTTTATTTCAGTTAACGTTGATTTTATTTCATGTACCATTATTATCGTTATTGATAATGCGTGGTGACGTAGATCGCACATGACACCGGAAGCACTGGACATTGAGCCGGAAACTGTAAGTGACAGGAGCTCAATGTGACATTTCGGAGCGGTTATTTCTTAACTGTTATAGAAGAATAAGAATGTTTCTCACTACTGTGAACCGTGAGTACATCTATAATCATATAATATCTGCAAGACCTCACTGTCTGCATAATAGTGTTTGTAGACTGCAGAACAGACGCATCGTGTAGCGGCTAATACTGTAGCAGCTAACTAGCCTGAAGTTTATACACCTATAGATGTATAATGTGCGCATTTATGTGTCCCAGTTTAAATATATGCCACAACTATTTGTTTTTAGATGTTATTTAGTGATTATCTGTTTATAAACAAACATACATACACATATGTTGCATTACATTTGATCATATTGTTAGTTGCTAATGCTAATTACTTTTTTATTTATTTCTCAATCTAGTTGCCAAGAGCAAATCGAAGTGAGTATTCCTCGTCCTCATTGCAGTGTGATTACATATTTAAACTGTGTGAGCACTTTATGCTTTACTCTTATGCAGAATAAACTGCTGCCATGCTGTAATATGTGTGAAAAAGCAATGTTATGTTCTCATATCTCCTTACATTTGAGTTAAAAATATCATATATGTATCAGACTTTAATCAGAGATTATGCAGTATAATGCATTTCACTGTCCAGTTCTGTTGTTGAACGTTTAACACATTAATTTGTGAACTTTAGTCTTGATTTAAAATGAGTTTTGAGATGTTGCCTGGTTGAATGTCTTGTTTTATGACAGACACACTGAAGTCAGTGCTTTGTTCCTCCTGTGGGCTTGAATGTTCTCGTGTTTCAGGACGCTGCTGGTTCAGATGATGAGCGCGGCTGGCACGGGTTACTGTTTTAACACAAAGAGGGGCCGATTGAGGGACAAGCTGGTTCTGCGAAAGCATGACCCTATAGGTGAGGTGAACCATCAGTTTGACTTCATATAGATCTGTGTTTTCATTTGAGGAACACAAACTAAGTGGCTCAAAATTATATATTGTGCTTTATGTCAATGTTATTACAATGATAGAACCTGATCTGATTTTCAAGGACCCCCAAAAATGATGATAATTTTGAAAAGGTCCCTATTGCAAAGTGTAAAGGCAGCTATAGCCTATATGTTCACGTGAAAACCCCCGTACTGTGGCAGGAAATATTATGTACTGTATCTTATAAACTACAAATAAACAAAAATACATGATTGGCTTTTTACATTGTCATTGAGCTAAAGCCAAATAATTTCACATATATTCTGGAAAATTCAGTTTGTATTACAACATTCACTTAGTTTTATATATACAGTACTGTGCCTTCGACACATTAATATTTTCACACACACACAAAAAACAGAGATAAAAAAGGTTTTAAGGCAGTTATTTATATATTTTCCTGTAGTGTGTGTGTGTGTGTGTACATTGGAAATATCAGTTTACATTTCCAAACATTTCTTTTGCCATTATTGTAATTATCCATTGAGATTTGTATATGCACAAGAAGTCTGACAACGGTCGGTATGATCTGGATCCGGTTGCATAAACTGCTAAGACTAGTCTTACAAGTTAGTCATCCAGTATTTTTCTTTAAGACTGTTCATACATTTTTTTAAGTCAGGTACATAAAAACGTAGATTAGTCTAATTTGATAATGAAATATAAGGCTGATAAGCCCTAACTAACTGCTAGTTGGTCATACTAGTTCTTAAGACACAGTCTTAACATAGTGGCTAAGTTTATGCAACTGACCCCTGATCTCACCATCATCGAGTCCGTCTGTGATTACATGAAGAAACTGAAGAAACTGAGACTGACTAAATCCAGAAGAACTGCAGGAACGTCTCCGAGACGCTTGAAGAAACCTTCCTGCAAAGATACCTGAAAAACTATGCACACGTGTACCTGGACAAAAGCTGTTTTAAAGTTAAACGCAAAGGGTGCTCACACCAAATATTGATTTGAGTTAGTTAATAGATGTTAATTGATAAATACAATCTATTTATGACATTATTTTTGAAAGCATCCTCACTTTACAGCATTTTTACACAAGTGCCTAAAACTTTTCACAGTACCGTACAATTAATGGCAAAATGAATGTTTGGAAATGTAAACTGATATTTACTACTGACACAAAATAAATAAATAACTGGTTCAAAATACTATTTTGGTAAAATAAGACTTTAGCACAGTTTTTTTTTATTGAATTAAATTCAAATGTATTCATATACAACTTTATATATATATATATATATATATATATATATATATATATAACAGATATCATTCCATAGCCATTTTAATATTGCCCTAACCCCCCAGTGAACGAGATAAACATATGTGACCCTGGACCACAAAACCAGTCACATGGGTCAATTTTTTTAAATTGAGATTTATACATCACCTGAAAGTTGAATAAATAAGCTTTCCATCGATGTATGGTTTGTTATGAAAGGGCAATATTTGGCCGAGATACAAATATTTGAAAATCTGGAATCTGAGAGTTGAAAAAAATCGAAACATTGAGAAAATCACCTTTAAAGTTGTCCATTTATGTTGGCGATTGTGCTGCATTCACTCACAAAAATAAGTGTTTTATATATTTACAGTAGGAATTGTACAAAATATCTTCATGGAACATGATCTTTACTTAATATCTTAATAATTTTTGACATAAAAGAAAAATCGATAATTTTGACCCATACAATGTATTGTTGGCTATTGCCACAAATATACCCGTGCGACTCGTGACCGGTTTTGTGATCCAGGGTCACATATGTACATCCCAAGGAAGAAGAGATAAACACTTAGAAATAAGTATTAGTAACACTTTACATTAAGGTTTCATTAGTTGTTAACATTAGGCATCTACTTTAGTTAAACTAAACTGAATAATACATTTACAGGATTTATTCATCTGAGTTCAGTAAAAACTCTTGGAATAGTTTTAGCATATTAATGAAAATGGGATTATTGATGTATTTGGTCTTGATGGACTAGATCTGCTATGGCTGGTGTTGAACATGGACTTGTTTCTGCTAATAGATACTCAGACACACACTGATGTGAGCATGTCAGATGTGCTGATGATGATGATGATGATGCAGAAATAGAGTAGCCTGGAAATCCAGACCCAAATCTGAAATAGATGTGTGTGTGTGTGTGTGTTCATTGTTAGTTCATGTTAGCTAATGTATTAATTAGGGGTGTAACAATGTATCATGTCACAATATATCACAATACAAAATGCAACAATATGTATCATGGATAGTTCACCCAAAATAAAAAATTACTGTGTTAGAAAGAAATTCCAGTTTACAGAGTTTTAGTGTCAGTACTACATTAAACTACTATATATAATGTATAACAATTCAGTGGGGGAATATTTGTGTGTCTTGATAAAGCCAAATGTCTGATGTTACCAGTAAAAAGTGGCCGACATTATTTTAAATATATCTAGTCAGTGACAGAGATCAAGCATATTCGTCTAAAATAATTCTGTATTTTCAGCTTGAGAATCATGAATATTGTTATTCTGGTGTGTGTCTCTATTGTCCTGTGCTTTGGGTTTCCAGCACCAAGTCCAAGCCTGTTCATTTACACACACAATGAAATATCAAATTCAGCATTTTAATCAATAGTGCATTTTTTGTCAACCTTTTATCATATGTCTTTGAAGTTGGAGTATCGCAATAATTTTGTATCGTGATATGTATCGAATCGTGACATGAGGGCATCGTTACACCCCTAGTATTAACTAAATGTTAACAAATGAGACCCCTAGGAGACTCCCTTTTCCCCCTAGGATTATCTATTGAATAATTGTGATCCCATAATGTGATTTCATGATGTCTTTTTCAGCGTTTGTTACATATTTCAATTAATGTGTTTTTCTTTTCTCTTCATTCCTCTCCACAGTGAACAAACATGTTCTGTTCTTTGAGAAGAGGAAGATACGCTCTCTTTAAAAAAACAGGAGAAGCTTGTGATACAGACACTGAGAAAAAGGACTTTTAAAGTGTTACTGGTGACAGTGTGGTGATGAACTACGACAGAAGAGCTGGCGTCACTGCAGCAGCTGTGTGGATAACTGGTGTAATGTAGACCAGAAACAGGATGATGTGTTGTTAAGACCATTACAAGAAGTCTATTATGTTCACTTCTTTTGTTTCCTTTTTTTCTACCAAGGCAAAGTTGACCCTACAGCAAACAATGAACCTCCTACTCAATGACAGATCGCTTTAGGCTGGAATAATTAGCCAGCAAAATGTATTTTGTGAGATCTGTGTACATAATTGTTACCACAAAAATAACAGCGATTCAAACATACGAAACCACCTGTGCTGTTTGTGCTTTCTTACGTATATAGACATTTTCACTATGACAACTGTTCTTATCTTCAATGATGCTTTCTGGGAATTGTTTACTCTCGATTAGAACAAACAGACCGTTACTTAAATTCCTGAACTTTCTCTTTCGAGATGAACTTACTCTTGCTTTGAACAAAACTTTGAGCAATATATAATAGTGAATTGTGAGAAGTATGGAAGCTTGTTTCCGCCACTGATTAAAAAAAAAGGTAATTGCAACTTTTTAATCTCACAATTCGGACACTATTTTTCTCAGAATTGCGTGAAATAAACTCGCAATTCTAAGAAGAAGAAAAAAAAGTCAGAATTGTGAAATGATATAATCATCTAGGCTAGGAAATGACATGATCAAGAACTCTCCAGTACTTGGTATTGTTTATTATACACACACACACACAGTAATTGTGTGGACACTGTGCACAGATTACATTTGTTTTTTTTTGGTGTGTCACCTTCAGAATAGTTCAGTTGGCAGATCCTTCTGAGATGGAAAAGATGTCTGAGTGCCGACCGTCTGCACGGACACGGCTGCGACGAGGTTGGCTCTCCTGGCCATCTCTTCCAGCGGCATTGTGGGATATTGGGCCATGTAGAAAGCCAGAGCACCAATGAAGCTGTCTCCCGCTCCCTGGTGAGAGTATTTTTAGTTCAGTTTGTGGCATTAATGCTCATAATGCAGTTGAACAGGAGAACACAGAATTTTTGCAAAACGAAACGTGACAGCAGGGGGTGCCGTCATACTTTTCAACGCTAGTGCGTGAGTCCAAAGGTTGTAACTTTGCACACAAATCTTGGGGAACAAAAAACAAATGACTAAATAAATATTAAACCATCAATTGATCCTGACAGTATTTAATGATGATGACATGACTTAATAATAATTCCCTATTGAGTCATTTGTGTTTGGCGTTGTGTAAGGCATGGTGAGTGAGTGTGTAGATGCTGACTTGGGCACAGGTCACAGAGGTCAGTGTGAAACGACACGCATGCTTCAAGCTTTTCTTGACCGCTGTCATGCCTCAGAGTCCAGTGAAGCTCTTCTGTTATGAGACATGCAGCATGACAACTATTGTTTTCTCTCCCTCTTAGTAATTTCACTATAATCTGTATTTTGGGGGGGAAATCTGTCAACAAGACGTCAAATCATATCTAAACTCAAAAAAGTACAACATTTTGAGTCATTTATGCTAATTAAAAAACCAAAAAATCATACTTCTCATATAATATGTTTGTTGGATTCGGTATATATCTATCCCTCAGCTACATTACCAGTCAAAAGTTTGGAATAATATTTGTATTATTATTATTTTTGATAAATGTTGAGTCTCATGAGAACATTATGTTCGCCAAAGCTGCATTTGTTTAAACAAAAATACATTGAAAACTGTAATATTGTGAAATATAATTTCACAATTGGCGGGTTTTCCCAGCCAGCGTTTAAAAAGAGAAGTTTCCAGTTAGCGGCAATTTTTAAAAAACTAAATATTCATGTCTCAGAATATTTTGTTGTATGAATATCTGAACATGCAATATATCAAAATACTTTTTATTTTTTTTTATTTTTTTTTACATTTTATTCTTGCTTAATGCATTATTGAATGTGGGTAATGTATTCCTGTGATGGCTTTGTTTTCAGCAAACATAAGTCCAGTCTTAAGTGTCAAATGATCCACTAACTAATATGCCTTGGTGAGCATAAGAGACTTCTTTCAAAAACATTTTTTTTATTTTTTTTTTTATTATCCTAAACTTTTGTGCACACACACACACATTTTCCAAAGATCATTCTTTTTACGAGTTACTGCACACTAAGACCCACTTTTCCATCTCCACTTGTATTTATTTAATTATATATATATATAAATGTGATAAGGACACCGGCATGTTTCACTGTGCCTGCGGGGGGTAGACCGGGATCTGGGGGGAGGGGTAATGGCGGGTGTTGAGTTTATGATGGGAAAGCACAGAGGAATGCAGTGATGTGCTCAGATTTAACCGCAGATCTCCCTGTCACTGGTTCTCACAAGTCTACCAGATTACTCATCTCAACGGCCCGCCTCTGAACCATCGATCGCTATTACACACCTCTGACTGTCCCTTCAGTCTCCTCCGTATCCACAGCTGTCTAAACTCCCCTACTGATTGATGACTGGATGAAGTGATCTGTGCAGACAAGAATTCATTACAAAATGATCACGGTCCACCTTTGCACAGTTAGACCATCTGCAGTTAGACATATGGTGTGGTCATTAGAAACATTTCTGGAAAAAATCGTGCAATTTCTGTAATGTCTCCACGTCGTCCACCTTCCGTCTGCATCTGTTGCTCTAATCAGATCCGTGCAGCAAGGAATGTGACATGCAGAAATAAAGACAAACGTGATTTTATTGCTGGAGGTTGCTGTTGTTAGTCATATGGTGCATTCAAGTCCTCCTGAGAAGTTTGTATTTACAAGTTTGAAAGTCGTGTTTGCAATGTTCGTCACTTTCGTCGGAGCAAGATGGCGGTGTACCTTCTCTTAATTAACTTACACAAAAATACAGCAAGGTTTTTAACTCTACTTCTAGAAATTAAAGGACAAAGGTTGTGCATCAGGTGTGTTAAGTTATTTATGAAGCCACTGTAAACTTTGTTTTATATTGTATTGGTATATTACAATGCTATTATATTTTGTGTTGCAATTAGCTTATGTTGTTGTATAAAAAAAAGTGTTTCTCACTGACACCCCCTCAACTCATAAACATCGGGCTTAAAGAAAATCCTGAGCTTCCCACTCGTATTTATGACTTTTTGGTGTTGCATTCAATTTGAAAATACGATATTTTCATAATTTCCCTGTTGCAACTTAAAAAAAAAAAAAAAAAAAAAAAAAAAGGCAGCTTCAAAATTCACATTTGAGGTATAAGTATAAAGTTAATGTTAATGAACAAAAAGTGAAAGTTTCCTGAATTAATGTTAACCACAGACCTTTAGTCTGTCATTCTAAAAACCTGTAAGAAATTAGAGAACCCAGTGCGAATTAGACTTGGGTTGGCCTACAAATTATCATAATGAATGAATCCACTGCCAAAAAAGATGCCATTTTATTGACAAAGAATTTAGATTTTTTTTTTTTTCTCTCTAATTTGATTCACCAACTGTTAATGAAAATGTAATGCTTTCAGTTACAAAATATAGTCGGTGTTACAAAATAATTCCCCATATGTTAATAAAAAAGTGGAGTAAAAAAGTAAAAAAAAGAAAACTACATAGACACCATGATGTGTCTACCATGCTGAATTGGGCACAAATATTATATCTCCCAATTCTGCATTTAAAATGATCATCCTTGACTTTTAAAAAGTCAGCTTTGGTCTTCACAGGCTGCATGGTTAGCCTTCAAAAGTGAGAATGACTTCTGACAACAGTTGACTGAAGCATGATGTATCTGTAGTGACACCAGTAGCTTCCAAACAGTCCCAGATAGAGCCGTCTGTCAGTCATATGACAAAACTATTAGATGTGGTCAGTCAAAGACCGAAGTCTATTTTACATTACGGTTCTCTGGAAACTTTGAAGATGCAGGACAAATTGCGTTCTCCCAAAAAGTAAAGTTTCTCCAGAATTTCTGTACAACAGCGTTATGTCACGAAATAAACATGAAATGCATAGAAAACATGAAATAATTTGACTTCTGACGTATTTCCAAGTGAAAACATATTGAGAAATCTTGATTTTATCCAATGGGAATTATTAAGTAGATGATGAAAAGAGGGTCCTATGGGAACCATGTGGTTAAAGGGGAGGGGTTTGAAAAAGGGGAGGGGTTTGAAAAATAAGAGGAATTGGTGACTTCATCCGAAAAGTAAAGTAGTTTCAGTGAGGATAACAAAGACAAGCAATTTTTCATTCCACAGATGAATTGTGGACAATTAATATAGGAACGTGTGTCAAGGAAATTAATAGGATTCATTTTGAATGCATGTTGAAGTCTGACAATGTGATACTGAACTAATATCTACAGTAATTTGGTGCTAGTTCAAGATTATGGCCATTGGAGTAAAAGCTTGGGTAAACATGATGGTATGAACAGTTGGAACAACATCTTTATCACAACACTTTACACCTGCAGTGTTGCGGTATAATAATTTAAAAGGCTATAAAAGCAATGAAAGGAGTGGATGACTCAAGATGGCATTCAATGCCAAAGATTCAAAACTTAAAGAGAGCCCAACAACATGTTATCCTGTTGCTGCTGAAAAACCATAAGGATTTCCCAAAGATTGGTGTATCATAAAGTGTTCCTACGGATGGCACAGTACAAGCTTTAGAGTTTGTTGACGGTCAAATCTCGAATCTTTTAGAAAGCCACTTGTGGGTCTGAGTGGTCATCTTGTGTCACCAAAGCACATGTTGCTAGGACATGGTTCCTCTCAAAAGAATGGCTGCTGTCCAAGCGGCTCAGTGTGGGTTCTTCTTTGTGGGTTTCATTTACAGTCTCTTGGTGTGACGACACCAGTGTCGGTTGGAGGCATTCTGTGCTTTCCGGTAAATACTCACCACCGTCTCCTGTAAAAGATCCCTGTGGTGGGTCCTCTATGTCTCTTTTCATGGAGGTGAAGTTTGGCTGATTGTGATTGTCTGAAACAACTACAAGCCTTTATTGTCTGGTTTTGGAATTGGGTTGACATCCAAATGTAAGAGCACAGGCCACCCACAGTCCATGCTGTAGGGTCTCTGTGAACACACACACACACACACACACACACACACACATTGGCTGCAGATAGGATCACTTTCTCATGAAAGGGTCAGTCAGTGTTGGATTTATGAAGGCTTGTGTAAGATATATGGAAGAAAGGGAATGATCTTAGAGCTGGTGTGTAGCCACACAGAGGGAAACTGCTTACTTGCCCTTCCAGTAGTGTTTAACCGTGCTTTTCATGTAGTGCCATACCACACGGCTTTTGATGTGATGTGAAGCTGTAAAACTGCCAAAAGATCCTTTTAACTTGAGACTGCTTAGTGTCCAAGAGAAAGGATTCCTTGATCAAGAGTACACAACGGCACAGTCCATCTGAGATGTGCGTAATGTCCTCTTAAGGGTGACAGATGCGACCCACTCACTGACTTTCTTTCAGCGCTCAAAAAACCAATTCATCTGCTGAGTTAAGAGTCCAACCAACTCTCTTCGCAACCTCTGGGAACAACATAAAGATGTGAATTCTCAGTCGTTGTTGATGGGCGGTCTCTCATTGCTTTGGCATGTCCAATGCGCTAGCGTAACTCCTCCCCACCTCCACTTCAACCTAACAACTATTTGATCAAAACTGTTTTGTGGCATTCTCTCTTTTCTTCAGCGAAGGAGCTCATCGCAATGACACCAGCTGTTGTCCATGATGTTCACGTGCACGTGGTGCTTCTGTTCTTATTTCTGCGAACTTAATGGCTGAAGAGAGGCTGCAGTAAGTGACAGAATCTGTGAGACATGCTTAAACGATTACACATCTTTCATTGCTGAGTCAATGCGACAGACCCAACAGTGAGGAGTGATTTAATCAACAACGGATAAATGTGGCATTCTGTTATCAAGTGTTTCAAGTTTATTAGCGAGCAGCTGGCTTAAAATCTTACAATTATGTCTATGTCCTTGGAATCAAACTGAAATATTCCCATTTCTGTCCATAACCAATGGTTTCTAAGTAGTTCTGTATTAACTGCAGTGCAAACCAGGGCAGCGCGATATATCGAAATATCGCAAATGTGCATATCGCGTTACAGTTCAAAAGTTTTAGGTCGACGCAGAGAGTAGACTGGACACATGGCCGTTAGATACGTGTGACATGCTTAATGTTATTAGGCGCAATAAGCGAAGTACTCACGCATACAGAAAACCGCCTCATGTAGCATGTAATCCCGATTCCAGTTCTCTTCCACAGTTTATATGGCCAAATACACACAAAATGATGTCAAAATGCCCGTCTTGGTGAGTATTCACATAAACACAGTCAGTTACATCTTAAGTGGAGTAAACAGTTGAGAACGAAGGTGCGCGTGTATCAATATATTGGATCCGTGCAGCTCTTAAAGTGACAGCATCCTAATAATCCCGCTTCTATCCGTGTGCTTAAAGGATTAGTTCACGCCAAAATGAAAATCTCCTAATAATTTACTCCATCCAAGATATCCATGTCTTTCTTTCCTCAGTGGGAGAGAAATTATGTTTTTCGAGGAAAACATTTCTGGATTTTCTTCTAACAATGGACTTCATTGGTTACCATCGTTTTTAAGTCCAAATCAATGCAGTTTCAAAAGTATTTGAAGTGTTTAAACGGGCTGTACGCGATCACAGCTGAAGAAGAGGTTGTTATCTAGCGAAACGATAGGTCATTTTCAAAAATATATATATAATTTATAGACTTTTTACCTTCAATAGTTCGGATTGAGCTGATCAACAAACGGACAGGGAACTACGTCATCACGTTGAAAGGTCACGCCGGCGCCGGCAATACTATTTGAACTAATATTCACTGAATACTATTACTATATATATAATAGCAAACAATACTATTTGAACTATCCTCCTACGTACGGTCGCATTGTAAACAGTGGGGCGATACTTCTGCCGGCGCCGGCGTGACCTTTCAACGTGATGACGTAGTTCCCTGTCCGTTTGTTGATCAGCTCAATCCCAACTATTGAAGGTAAAAAGTCTATAAATTATATATATATTTTTGAAAATGACCTATCGTTTCGCTAGATAACAACCTCTTCTTCAGCTGTGATCGCGTACAGCCCGTTTAAACACTTCAAATACTTTTGAAACTGCATTGATTTGGACTTAAAAACGATGGTGACCAATGAAGTCCATTGTTAGAAGAAAATCCAGAAATGTTTTCCTCAAAAAACATAATTTCTCTCTCACTGAGGAAAGAAAGACATGGATATCTTGGATAGCATTGGGGTGAGTAAATTATTAGGAAATTTTCATTTTGGGGTGAACTAATCCTTTAATGGTAATGTTAATCAAACAACAATAGACAAAGAGAAAATCACTCACTGCTCTTGACTGAATAACTTTCGTAGCTTTAATAAGAATCAGTATTTAGTTCATACAGTGAAGACTTAGCAGTGTTTTATTTTTTACATTTGATTATTTAATTTTTAACCTAATGTAGGCCTACCTAAAACCACAAACACCCTGGTTTAAACTGATGTTAAAATGACTTACTTTTTATGTAATGCTACAGTAAAACTGCTTTTTACTTTTAGAAATTGTAAGGATGCTTTCTTCTCGCAAAAAGAACGTATAACATGTATGTTGGTTATACCATTTTCTATATATTTAAATATAACTTACATTTATTTTACACACTTAAAGCATTATCATATCACATTTTGAATTTCGCATTATTTAACGAGTTATAGTTGAACTCTATATATAGTTAAGCTATATATATACAGTATATAGCAGCCCTAGTGCAAACTGAGCCACATAAACAAAAAGACAGCGTTTAATTCATGCAATACCAGAGCTGAGACCATTCCATGCCTATTCTCTGAATAACAGGGGTTGTTTAGTATGAAAGACTGGGATTTGGTGACACTGCAGAAAACCCTGGATCCAGTCCAAGGAGCACAGAGCAACACTGAGCTTCGTGACTCACACCACTACGCTCGGAGAGAAGCCCGGTAAACACTTTAACCTCCTATTGAATGTTCTTTAATGACTAAAGATAGACCTCACAAATAAACACCGTCGCCACATACTGTTATTAAGAAATGACGACGGTTCTCTTTTTGGTCTTAACCGGAAGTCATATTCCATCACTCTTAAGAGAATAAGCCGATGGAAACATGCCTTGCTTCTGTCTAGCCGACCGTTGAGATAAAATCTGGCACTTGGCCCCATTCCCTCCTCCTCCTCCTCCTCCTGGTTTTTAACAAGTGGGGGAAAAACAGAGTTACTGGAAGAGGGATCAGGGCATCCAAAAGAGTTAAACAACTCAGGATTTATGGGTCATCAAAGTGCACGGGAACAGGCCGACCGCCACGTGGAGACCACAGCCAGGCGGACTCCCGCTGAGAGGATCTCTGCTCAACACTGAGTCACCCAGAGAGAGCAGGGCGGCCCTGGACAGTGCTCTATATATCTGAGTGTGTGCGTTTATGAGAGGCGTTGTCAGAAATATCGATATGTATCGATACTGAAATATCTGAACTGGTTCCAATACTCCTTTTCGGTATAGTATTGACCAACTGACAGTTGGACACACACCCGCCTCCACTCACTCCGGTTGAATAGTGCTTGTAATGCGGATCATTTGACTCATTCCCGCGAGCACCGCTGATCTATTTATGTGGCGATCTCATAAAGCCGCCTCTCAAACATGGCTTATTGCGATTAAACGGTGAAATACATGCAAAATTATGTCAAAATGCCCGTCTTGTTGAGTATTCAGGTAAACAGTCAGTTTTGGAACATAATCTTTGAGAGAAAACACATGTTGGTGTATCAGTATATTGGATCCGTGCATAAGCTCTGAACCCTTTAGAGCCGGCTGTGTCGTCGCCGACACATACCAGCAAGCTGTATTAATTTTACCGTAACTCTTCAACCGTTTGCACTATCAAAACCATTCAAACTGACCCTGACAGTAGACAAAATACGGCTTATTACGGTAATTTCATGATTTCCATCAGCAAGTGACAGCAGCTTTCTCGCAGAGCGGGAAGGAAGGATTTGAACAGAGAGATACGAAGCGCGGCAGGTTAGAGTGTTTTGGATTGCATAAAACAATAAAAGAAACTAACAAATACATGGCGAAAGAAGTGTTAGACAGCAGAAGAGGGGATTGGGATGATTTTTAATGAAACTTGGGAGGCGGATGGCCGTTACTCTTTCACGTATCTTAGCATGTGGTGTGTGCATGTGTATGTGTGTGTGTGCCTATGAATGTGTGCATGTGTGTGTGTATGAAAAAAAGTGTCCTAAATGAAAACTGTGCAACCCAATGTCACAAAAAAGACTTGTATATATGTATTATAGTTCATTTTTCAACTTTTTAGTTTAGTTCAAAGTTTTAGTTTCTTTCGTTCGTGATTTTTCTTTTCTTTTTTCTAAATAAAAATCAATAAATTTATTATTTTTTTTTCGTTTATTTTTATCACATTTAAATTCTATTTACAAACTCGCCACACACAGTAATGGTCAATAACTGTAATTTGTTGAAAGCTAATTTTATTCTGAAAAAGATGACACCTTGCACATGAATATAGCACTTTTTTTTGTGGCATTTTACAGGCAAAAAATCTAAATATGTGAAAAACCCTTTTTTTTTGCTTCAGGTTCTAAAGGGTTAAAGTGACGGCAGCCTAATATTCCTGCTGCAGTCTGTAACTTATTTTTGTATTTAAAATTTACAACATTTATATAAGAAGCGAGTACATCATGAATCCAATTTCCAAACCTATAATAAGTGTTTATATAGGGACTATTTTAGACTAGTTCGGGTCTTACCACTGCGGAGAAGCCCAGTTCCTGCGAGACTCGTCACAGACATAAACAGAGAGAAGGAGATCCGGATAAAATGTTCTTCCGCAAGACGCATGCAGTTCTGTTTATTAACCACTAGAGTGCCAAAAGTTACGGACTGCAGCTTTAATCAAAGAACAAAAGACAAAGAGAAAATCCCTCGCTTCTCTCTTGACCGAATAACTTTTGTAACTTTAGTTGTTAATTTTTACAATGAAAACTATCCAGTGATATTTTACATTTGATTACTTTCATTTCTGTAGTATTTCTTTACCTGAATAATACTGTTGGACGCACCTGAAAAACGTAAAGCCATGTTTATTTCATTTGTCTCTTTATTTCTATTGTATTTATTTGTGCTATTTGTTCTTATGTTATTACTGACTGTTTACTTTTTTTTGTAAATCTAGTTCAACTATTCAAATAAAGCCTTCCTGTTCTCTGTGTAAGCTATAACAACAAAATTACCCAAATTATCAACAATATTTAGCTAATAAATGATCTGTATGGCGGTATATATGGCAGGTTTCCCCGTGGTACAGAAAATGGTATTGAATATCGGTATTTTTCAAGGTATCGTATCGAAGCTGGAAACTTGAGTATCATGACAACACTAGTTCTTTCCTTCTTGTGACGAATATCAGAATAAAAAGGCTTCTCAAAAAAAAAAAAAAAAAAAAAAAATCATTGGGAATTGATTGGATCGCATGTGAGTGACAGGTTGTCCCGCCCTCACGCTGAAAACACATCATCAGAGAAGAGAAGAGATGTTTTTGCATCTTTTTTATTTAAAAATTACAACGGCATGGATAAATCACTGCAATATTTAATAAAAAACAAGAATTGTCAATGTTGTTTTACTGGTGACTTTAAATGTTTTCATCATTGAGAATGGAAACTCTCGCCAACTCTCTTTTTGTTAATCTTACCCGAGTCAAACTTTCGTGTAAAAGCATAATTAGAGTGGAAATGGCACTTTTAAGATTGACCGTATTTTCGTTTTCGGTCAAATTGCCAATAATTGTCCATGTTGTTTTACTGGTTACTGGAAACGTTTTCATCATTGAGAATAGAAATCAGTCAAAACAATGTATGTAAACAAATACTTATTTAATTATTGAATGTCCATTTTAAGTGTTTGGGCTAATAAATGATAGAGGAGTCAGTAAAGGATGAAAGGGAAACAGGATATGATGCAAGCCATACTTTCATCTGCATGTTTCACACTAATCGCTATGTCACATCTCTGGCGTAATAATCTATGTTTTATGAAAAAAAATGTCGGTTTGAAAATTTTAGATTTTCAAAAAAGATTACGTTTAACGAGTCAAAAGTTGAACACGTCATGAAGAGAACAGATGTCGTTTCGAAGCTAACGTTTTTGATTGAATATTACGAGGGCGTATGAATTTTAACAAGATGTGCATGGATACCAGTAAACCAGTTATAATTAGCACTGAAACATTCTGTAAAAAAACAAGAAACGTCAATTTTGAGTCACAGTTTTTGATTATTTTAGGAAACATATTGACACATACTCATGAGGGTCTGCAGGGCTCCTTCTTTGACATTATTTCCGTTTGTTTTTGCACCATATGACTTTGATTTATATATATATATATATATATATATATATATATATATATATATTTGTCTAAGTACTAAGCCTTAAGGCTTTTTATGATATTAGGACAGTTGATTGAAGAAGAGACAAGTCCAGAGACAAGTCTTTTCACCTGAAGTCATCTTTTTGTGCAACTGTGCAGTGATTATCAGAAGAACCCTTGAATTAAAAGAGATAACAATGACTAAATGGATGCGGCCTATTAAGAATCCAGTGCTCATTCTGCTGGAAACTAAATGGATTATGGAATAAATAAAATAAAAACCCCATTTGGTTCTCAGAATATCTCCAAATAAATAGTTTTTCTTAGAACTTAAGTTATGAAATTGCTTGTTAACCAAGTAAGATGTGGTTCAAAAATGAGAACTGAAATGCAAGACAGAATAATAAAAATAAAGAAGAGAGAAGCAGTGCAACCTGTTTTTGAGGCATTTCTGGTCACTGACTAAACATACTAAACATATTTATTGCATCACACTATGATGTATCCACTTTTCTTTCTGTCTTGACGCATTTCTAATGGGTGACTTGTTGTTCTTCACAAGATTCCCTATTGGTGTTTAAAAAAAATAAACAGGAAATATGAGCTACTGTGACGCCAGATCTACCGAATCCAGGCGTAAAATGAGTGTGTGTCTTTAGAGATTACAATCAGAAGAGAAACCAGAAGAACCACATCCACAATTAACATGAGATTGATGTCAAACGTGTGAAAGTGTGAGGCAAACAAGAAGCCATATTCAATTAACATGTACGTACAACGCCAGACTGAACTCATGACAGCAATCAGCAAAACAATCTGTTTTAGTAAGAAATGACGTGAAACACCAAGAAACACCCTATCATAACTCCGATCTCACTTTTTTCTCTTCTCATGTCTAGATTAAAGCGCACACCGCAGCAGAATCCAAATATTTCAAGTGATGAAAAAATTGTGTTTACAACCCATTCACAACATACTACTTCAAATATGAATCATCCTAGTGGATCATGGGCATATTATGACTGATGACTCAATATCATTCACACAGATGACTAGTAGCATGGCGAACTTGTAGGGGTATAAAAACATCTGGTTTTCTCAGACACTATGTCATACAGTTAAGCTTCACGTGGACCACCAACGAACCATTCACAGACTATCTGATGTATATTACATGCAAAAAAAAAAAAAGGAAAATTGATCTCTCCGGTATGATTGGTGCATGGGTTATCGATAGCGATTAGTGTTATAAATACGTTTTTGAGGCATTTAAAGGGTAACTCTAGTCAGAATTGAACCTAGGCTCTTTTTGTTAATCTTACCCGAGTCAAACTTTCGTGTAAAAGCATAATTAGGATGGAAACGCCACTTTTAAGATTGACCGTATTTTCGTTTTCAGGTCAAATTGCCAAGAATTGTCAATGTTGTTTTACTGGTGACTTTAAATGTTTTCTTTCATCATTGAGAATGGAAATCAGTCAAAACAATGTATATAAACAAATAATTATTTAATTATCGAATGTCCATTTTAAGTGTTTGGGCTAATAAATGATAGAGGAGTCAGTAAAGGATGAAAGGGAAACAGGATATGATGCAAGCCATACTTTCATCTGCATGTTTCACACTAATCGCTATGTCACATCTCTGGCGTAATAATCTATGTTTTATGAAAGAAACAAAACTGTTTTAAAGGGATACTCCACATTTTTTGGAAATAGGCTCATTTTACAACTCCCCCAGAGTTAAAGAGTTGAGTTTTACCGTTTTCGAATCCATTCAGCCGATCTCCGGGTCTGGCGGTACCACTTTTAGCATAGCTTAGCATAGATCATTGAATCGGACAGGACCATTAGCATCTCTCTCAAAAAAATGACCAAAGAGTTTCTATATTTTTCCTATTTAAAACTTGACTCTTCTGTAGTTACATCGTGTACTAAGACCGACGGAAAATGTAAAGTTGTGATTTTCTAGGCTGATATGGCTAGGAACTATACTCTCATTCCTGCGTAATAATCAAGAAACTTTGCTGCCGTACCACGAGTCCAGCAGGCGTAATGATATGACGCAGCGCCTGGAAATAGGTCTAATTGGTTAGACAAACTTAGTCCCGGTCACGTTGGAAGTTACCGAGCTGGGGACTATTTTCAGGCGCTGCGTCATATCATTACGCCTGCTGGACTCATGGTACGGCAGCAAAGTTTCTTGATTATTACGCAGGAATGAGAGTATAGTTCCTAGCCATATCAGCCTAGAAAATCGCAACTTTACATTTTCCGTCGGTCTTAGTACACGATGTAACTACAGAAGAGTCAAGTTTTAAATAGGAAAAATATCTAAACTCTTTGGTCATTTTTTTGAGAGAGATGCTAATGGTCTTGTCCGATTCAATGATCTATGCTAAGCTATGCTAAAAGTGGTACCCCCAGACCCGGAGATCGGCTGAATGGATTCGAAAACGGTAAAACTCAACTGTTTAACTCCGGGGGAGTTGTAAAATGAGCCTATTTCCCCCCAAAAAAGTGGAGTATCCCTTTAATGTGGGTTTGAAAATTTTTGATTTTCAAAAAAGATTACGTTTAACGAGTCAAAAAGTTGAACACGTCATGAAGAGAACAGATGTCGTTTCGAAGCTAACGTTTTTGATTGAAGATTACGAGGGCATATGAATTTTAACAAGATGTGCATGGATACCAGTAAACCAGTTATAATTAGCACTGAAACATTCTGTAAAAAAAACACAAGAAACGTCAATTTTGATTTCCTGGTGACTTTTAGTATTATTATTTTTGAACCGGATAGGTTCAATTTTGACAAGAGTTACCCTTTAAGTTACTCAAGCACAAGCTTATCAAGCACAATTTTAAATTCTTTCTTTGTTTTATATTATGTCTTATAAATCAAATAATACTATACTACTTATGTATTGAAGTGGTGGAAATCATAGACTATATACAGTACAAGGTCTATATCCATTTTCAATTTCCATTCTATGACGTCAATGCAACCATTCGCTCTAGAATTTCCAATGAGATGCCATTCTTTTGCTCATCAGTCTATTACCGGTGTACAGCTGGACTGTGGTTGGTATGTGAGTTAGATGGACTCTGCCTATTTAAGTAAGTGACGTGATCTAACATGAGAAGGCCAAGTATCGTAACCCATACTCTGAGTTTGTCCTCTGCATTTAACCAATCTAAGTTAGTGCACACACATTAGGAGCAGTGAGTAGCGAACACACACACACACACACTGCAAACCTTGACACACACACACACACACACACGGACCTTGCTTAAGTCGTGGGTACTGAGGGTGGAAGAGAGCAATATCTGCCGCCACTGAGAATCAAATTCGCAACCTTTGGGTTACAAGTCTGACTCTATAACCAGGCCACGACTGCCCAACTGGTTCTTGGCCAGTTGCAAAGTTCACATTTTCAATTTATTTGTACAGCGCTTTTCACAATACACGTCGTTTCAAAGCAGCTTTACAGAAAATGCATGAAACCTGCAAAGTGAACCAGATATCTATAGTCAGAAGGTTTCTTCTTTGTGTGATTAACTCAATGAATGCTGTTATAAAAGAAAAAAGGAGTAAAGTGTTTTCATAGGTTTGTTAGAGAACCTAGCCCAGGAAGAACCGCTAGTGTGTGGTGAGTCACAGACTTTGAGCGCCGGATATATGTGATGCAGATAACTAACTCAATATGCCACATAATACATTTATTCTACTTCAACACACATCTGGAGCATCGTTAGAAAAAAAGAGGATTAGGTGTACAATGTTCGAGCTGTTACCTAAAACATGTTATAAACCTGCCAGACAACACACTTTTGATGAAAAACAACAATTTTAGGGACTGAACAAAACTATACTGTCTATAGCTTGGTTTCCAATACAAATATTTGTGCTATTTTCTAAATGTTGATAACAAACTATTGCGAAATGATGGCATTTCCATTAACCGATGTTATGCAACTAAAACATAATTTTTCCTCTCACCAAAAATAATGGTGAGAAACTTTCATGAGTTTATAAAAAGTCTCGTCTTCTGTCCAAACATACCGCGCCATCTTTAAAGAATGATCATGTGACTTTTACGTACGCCAGGTGACCTGTAAATGTTTCCATTGCAGTTTTGCGAAATATTTCTTTTCTGAATTGCCTGAAAAACCACCTCATGTGAGCGCAAAAACTTTTTTTTGCGATATAAGGGAGTTTTTGCGAAATTGAAGTGTTTCCATTGGGCCATATTTTAAATTTTACATTTTAATTTGCGCAATTTGAAGGGTAATGGAAACGCAGCTACTATGTAGTACGACCTAGCCAACATTTCATGGTGTGGCCGATATGAGCCCCAAACTGATTTATGCATGGGCTAAATGTTGGCCCAATCTGAATTAGCCCATGTGAATCTCATATAGATTCTGATTGGGTCTAATTCAGACGGTTGACATGGGGAACATACCTCGAGCCCAAAACGTGCCAACCAAGAAATGTCAACAGTCAACCGCAGTCTTACCGTGGTATCGGCAGCAGTGACGGCGGTGGTGGGAATGTGTTTAGGGGCCGTGTTTGTGGACTCACACACCACACAGCCCTGTGGCCCCAAGGTGACGATGACTGAACCACAACTTCTGTGTAGCAGCTCCAGGCCCACTCGACTGGCATCCTTCACTGAGGTGACGGACAGACCCGTCAACAGCTCGGCCTGAGAGGAACACCACAAGATAAAGAGGAAACAGTCACATTTATGCTCATAACGGTTATGCTAACAGCTAATATGCAACTTTGCTAATATGTTTGTATTCTAAACCACGGTTAAAGTTGCCAATAACATACTCTATGTTCGTGAACTCAAACACTTCTAGCTATCAGCATATTTTTTAAGTTATATACATTGACGTTAGTTAATTAGCATACCATGTTCTGCCTGAATACTCGATTCTGATTCGCTAGAAGGTCATAAAACCGTTTAATGCAGTTCCAAGTCAGTTTAATCACCGTTCTATATTAATGCACTGTTTTCACTGAAGCGCTCACACACACACACACGTCACTCACACACAGCTGAGATCGCACTGCACACACAGAAACATTCAGGAATCAGGAGTAAAGAAAGTTATCAACATTGCCTGCAATTTTTTTAAATAAAATAGCTTCGCTAATGAATCACTACATTGTATTTCTCAGCAAGAGGGAGTTACATCGCTATTATGAAGTAATTAAACTCACAGAACATGTGAGAGACGCTGCACACAGACGCGGTAATTCACACACACATCTCTCTGGCACTCTCGATAATTAATTCAGATATATCATTCATTTATATATACAGACCCTTTCCAAAAAATTAGAATATCATGGAAAAGTTTATTTATTTCCATAATTCCATTCAAAACGTTAAACTTCCATAGATTATAGATTCAGAGCCCACAACTTAAACGATTTCAAGTATTTAGTTACATAATTTGGGCTTCCAGCTCATAAAACCCACGAAAACAGGATTTCAAAAAATTTGAATATTACATGAAATCACAGTAATTACACAGTGATACCATGGTCATTGAACCAGGTTTTGGTTCTTTTGGCAGTGTGGGCAGGTGCAAATCCTGCTGGAAAATGAAGGAAGCATGAAGTGCTCTGGAAATGTCCTGGTAGACGGCTGTGTTGACTCTGGATGTAATAAAGCACAGTGGACCAAAGTCCTCTTTTCTGATGAGAGCAAATTTTGCATCTCATTTGGAAACCAAGGTCCCAGAGTCTGGAGGAAGAATGGAGAGGCACACAATCCAAGATGCTTGAAGTCCAGTGTGAAGTTTCCACAGTCTGTGTTGGTTTGGAGAGCCATGTCATCGGCTGGTGTTGGTCCACTGTGCTGTCCACTCAACGCAGCCGTCTCTACCAGGACATTTCCAGAGCACTTCATGCTTCCTTCAGCAGACAAGCTTTATGGAGATGCTGACTTCATTTTCCAGCAGGATTTGCCCCTGCCCACACTGCCAAAAGAACCAAAACCTGGTTCAATGACCATGGTATCACTGTGTAATTACTGTGTGATTTCATGTAATATTCTAATTTTTTTTAATTCTGTTTTCGTGGGTTTTATGAGCTGGAAGCCCAAACTATGTACAAATAAACAACTAAATACTTGAAATCGTTTAAGTTGTGGGCCCTGAATCTATAATCTATAGAAGTTTAACGTTTTGAATGGAATTATGGAAATAAATAAACTTTTCCATGATATTCAAATTTTTTGGAAAGGGTCTGTACATGTAAATGTACTTTATCTCTGTGTCTGATTTATTGTGGACCGGATGCTCGAACTAACGAGTCGTAACTGACGAAAATAACCATAATTTTTACCCTTCCGGTAAAATATTGCGCTGCAAACATCAATAACAGCTTTAAAATGTCTATGTTGGCAAATGACCATGGTATAAGTGCGTTAATCACTTGCGATATTAAGTTTAAAGTCAACATAAAAACAGCATCTGAAACCCATTTTACTGGTTATTAAGTAATCTGATATATTTTATTTTGAAACAGGACATTCAACGAGGAAAAAAAGTGTATTGCAGGACTTTATCCATCAGGAACTGTTTGTATCATGAAATGTAGGTGTTGCATAACTGGGACTGCTGAAGTCAGATGAAAAGAAAGTGTCTTCAGAGGTCATGAACGTTATTAGACTTGATGAACTGAGTCAAGTTGTGCACAATGTGGGTTATGCGTAAACAACTTCTGTATTCAGTAAAACAGGTTGCATTGCATATAATGATACGTGCTTCATTAAATGAAGAGCTGTTTTACTCAAGATACCTTCAAAGGACTGAGGAAAATTGAGCATAACCAATGTCCAGCGCATTTGCAGTGAGATGTCTATGTTTTTTTTTCTTCTCACTAACATTTAGATATGTTAGATAAATCGAATAAAACACCAACAATAAAAAGAACTCGCTAGGTTACCTTAAAAGTTCATAGATATCGCCATCAGTTTGTACTGTCGTTAACACTTTCTCTGACGAGTGGATGCAATGAGACCTGTGTTCCTGTTTGTTCATGTGACGTGTGTGTGGGATAAAGACCAGGAATGACACCACCATCGCCATTTGAGTACTGAAGTGCTACAACCACAGTAACACACTCTGTGCATTAAATATATACAACAGGACTGTGTGCTTAAATAATACATTGACCAGGCAAAATCACAGTTTGTGCCTACTGGACATTTACAAACCTGTGCAGTTTCTGATTTATCACTTTTTCCCTCGGTTCCACAGACAAGGCTTAAGCTAGTCCCAGACTAAAATGCATGTTTGCATGTTTTAACTGAAAGCAACTTGCCCTGACAGATCTTAAAATATCTCAGTGCCATTGTTTTGTCTCAAGATGCACACCAGTTAACGCCATGTTTATAAAAGCTACTTAACTGTCTGTGAAACCCGGGCTATATTGTTTAACTCAATGTGATAAAGTGGGTGAAATCCAGACATCCCAATAGGAGTCTGTGTGATCAGCAGATTTTGCTCGTTTGCACTTGAATTCGCTGCGTTGTCCAACAGCTGCTTGATTTGAAAGTGACTTGTGTGTGTGTTTAACTTTACACATTCCTGCACTATATACAGTACAAAAGACCTTTTCCCCCCACAAAATCTTGTGTGAGCGACCTTTATGTCATTCATGACTAGCAGAGAGTATGAATAAGTGTGTAAAGATCAAACTGTGTCTTCAAAGTCTCTTCGGAAAGCCTGGAAAAATGTAGTGTTGGCATTATCAGTTCTTTTAGGTTCTCTAGTGCAGGTGTGAAGAATAACCCCCACTCTGGCCCACCAAACGACTGAAAGATCAGGGCAACAAGTATCCCCCGTTGTATTTGTGTACTTTGAGCTTTGCCATCAATCTTTCCAAGCTGGCTGCCAAAACAGAAAAGCGCACAGATTACTCATCAATGTGTGGTTATCTGCTTCTGTAAACTGCCGATGATTCATCCTTCACTCCCGCAACTGAAGTCGTCGGGTGAGAGCCAAGCATGTACGCGGATGCGTGCGCTGGGACGAAGGCTGGATCTAAGGGGTTGATTTGTACTGAGGGCTCTCACTTTTAAGTCCCACCTGTACATTTTTCCCCCTCCAACCTCCCAGCCACATCAAAGCTGCCCTGACGGAGAACTCAGGTTCAAACTCTCAGTCACGCTGGAGCTTTCGCCCCGGGCCGGACTGACACACCATCTGTGCATCTGCCTGCCTGGTCGTGGATGCTTTAACTTTACCGTTTCCCATCAATCCAAGCCCTTGTCTGTCATCTTGCCCTGCCACGATGTGAAAGAGGGCGGGCCTCAAACATAACAGTTACAGTAAGACACCGCAGCCAACCCCCTAATTTCTTGCACTTGGCAGGTAGGAGACTATTTGAGCTTTTAGTATCTTGTTTTTAGTATGCAGGTCATGACCAGGCAAGATAAGTGAGCTGTTGTTTTACTCTAGTAACCTGCTTCAACAAACCTGACAACCTACAGGCAAAATAGGCTCTACGGGTGCAGTCAAAATGCACTTTGTCATGTCAGCTTTCTTTTTGGAATTTGTATTTTAAAGTTCACTTTTTTAATTTCTAAAAACGCCGTCGTTCTCGCAGGTTCGCGTTTTTGAAGTTTGCGCAGAAAGAACTTAAGAGTTTTTTTTTTGTTTAAACAGTGTCGTGTTAGCGGCCCCTAAGTTAATAACTAATGATCGATGCGACGGAAGTGAATCAATCAAAACTAACTTTAGCTGGACAATAACTTTATTCTAGAGCTGCTATAAAGCCAAAACAAATCTCTGTTACTTTAATTTCCTATTATCAATGTAAAGCCGCTTTGGAACAATCTACATGGTTAAAAGCGCTATATAAATGAA
Source organism: Leuciscus idus (assembly GCA_021554675.1). NCBI lineage: Eukaryota > Metazoa > Chordata > Actinopteri > Cypriniformes > Leuciscidae > Leuciscus > Leuciscus idus. The sequence continues at coordinate 4,820,621 of CM038636.1, read as the reverse complement.
GATGACTTGACTTGACTATCACTGTCAGAAATAGGGGTACAGTAGGAGTCCATTTCTGTCCCCCAAGGTACAATCTACTCTAAAGTACCCCATAGGGCTTATTATTGGACCTCAAGGTACATATATGTACCTTTTTGAGGGTCAAAAAGCAATAAAGGTACATATATGTACCATTTCTTTTAAAGGTTAAGGTACAATATTGTACCCTTGAGGGTAAAGCCCCAGTGACAAGCCATTGTACCCCTAAAGGTACAATTATGTACTTTATTTTCTGAGAGTGTGCAGCGACACACTAAAAATCATTCTGAACATCTTCTCATAGCAATGTGGAGCAAACTGGAAAAACTTTGTTTGTGTGATATTTTTCGTTGTGTAAAATGATTGCTATTGTCTTTCACCTCAGACTCATTGCAGCAGAAAACATCAGATGCTTTGTAGAAATCAGAATGCAGGTCTGCAATAGCGGGTGCTGGATTAAAAATGGTCTTCACTGTAAGAAATATAGAAAATATTATTCACATATTGGGTCATATAGAGAAATGCAAAAACCACATGTAAAAATGCAAAGGCCGAGGTAAAGAATGTACATGATGTCAGATTATTGTTATGCGTTATAATAATCGGTGTGCACGCAGACACAGCTCAGTCACAGACAGACACACCGCAGTTCACGTCAGACAGCAGTCAGTGTGAAACTACTTGCATTCATCCGAGTTGATATAAGCAAACTTTTGCTCATTTTAGAACACAACCATATTTTCATAACCACGTCAATACTTGGCCAACAGTTCCCTTTCTCTCTTTCTCTCTGTCCAAAACTTGAAATGTTCTGTAAAAGCCGACCACATAGGAAGTGACTGTAACCGAGGCACTATCTCCTTACTTCCTGTCGCTGAGGGGATTTCTCACTAGTGTGCTTAATAAACAACACAATTTAAGAGGTGGGAACATTAAATGCGTCATTAGAAGCATTACTGCTGAATAATTTATCCCAAGTTTGAACATGGTCCTTTACTATACAGAAAAAGACTGGCTGTAAGAATGTATCTGAAGAAAGAATCGAGCATGTTGCTGCTTATGAATTTATGCTAATCTAATATGCACAAAGACATGTTGGAATCCTTAGAGCAGTTTCTACTTCTAAGCTTTAATATTAATATCAGTAATTGCAGCAGAAATATCAGAGGAAACATTTTAGCTAATAATTGGGGGCTTCAAATATTAATAGACAATGGAAGGCCTTTATGTCAAACATTTTGAGAGACACTGCTTTATTAGATCCAAAAAGGATTTGGACACTCAAGCCATACTTAAAAATATATATATTTTTGTAATTACCTTTAACCGACTGGTGCCAAAGGACAATTTTAGTGATTTGTATTGACACTCCAGGGGGAATTACACATAATACATACAATTTTACTTAAAAACATGATCAGTTTATCATGTTCCACTGTGATTTAACACATTTCCTTCCCCCATACAACATCTAAAATACATTTCACACCTGAAAAGTTGATGTTTTTTCTTAATTTCATATTTTGAATGATGCCCAGAAGCTGGTATTTTCTACACAACGAATAGTGTTTCAGACCGTCAAGCTCAAGACAAAAATGGAAACATGAAAGTACAATAAAAGTACTTCATATGACTTGTATGCAATATTCAGAAATTCTGAGAAGCATTCAGAGAAACAGATTTGAAATTACAGTGTTATTGTGTTTCCTTGTTGGAGCTTTGCTGTCTGAAGCACTGAAAGAATTTTCCTTTTCTGGGTGAACTGTCTCTTTAATCAAAGTGAGAGTGTTTTAGGAATCGGCGGTGAGCCTCTAGTTGAGCCTCTGTGAAGTGAATAACGTAATATGGAAGAGGAGGGAAATAATGAGGGAAAATAAACAGCAATACTAACGAGTAAATGAGATGAATGAATGAGTCATGCCAAACCTCACTTGCTCAGAGATGCTTTAAAAAGCTCCGAATGAAAAACAACACAAACACAAGTTAAATGTGAGCTAAATTCACACTAGAGTGATCAAACTATCCCTTTAGTAGCTGATCTAAAGTACGAAATTACATGTTAGCCACATATCAGCTTTGAAGTTAACCGAAATTAACTACACTTGAGGAGAGAATCAAAGCTAGATGGCCTTTATATTAATTTATTTAAAAATGTGGTTAGGAAAGCGGTCCTCGGATTCTTCTCCACTGAGCCTGTGGGGGTGGCATGTGCGTAATCCAAGCCTTGAGCTCCGGCTAAGTGCTATTTGCGCACGTCATTGTCTGATGAATTCATCCCAAGTGATAGGCGCATAATCTGGGCTAATGGCCTGTCTCTTAACACTTAATATGGGCCGCTAACGGGCTAAACAGCATGTATCTGGGGTGTTGTGAGGTGGTGAATGTGAATATCGGGGTGCGTTGGTGTGGTTGTGGTGGAGGGGGGGTATCCATCTGTGTCATCCATCTGTGGAATAAGCTTGTTGCATCATTGTACATCTCCATGACAAGGATACACGGTGTCTCTGATCAGCAGGGACCTGAACATACAAGGTGCTAATGATATCTGAGACACAGCAGGTTGTGTTATTTTCCACAGGAGGGAAAAGTCGTGCTTTATTCTCACCAATCATTCGGTATAAGGAGCTAAAAATAGTGTTTAGAAAATGGGAGTGAAAAGGAAATAAACTACTGTTGTGAAATGATTATGCTATTATTCACGCAAACCATTTGGCGATTATACAAGTATAGGACCCCAACAGTGCGGCAAGTGATTTTATGAAAGGACTGTAAGGGAAGGGGAAGACCTGAACTGTGATACTTTATCCACATACATACAGAATGCTCATGTAAAGCGATATATATACAATATAACAACTATAAACTTCATCATTGCTTCTTGTAATGTCGCAAAATGTAAACTTTATTTTCAACCAGCTCTAATCTGCTAAATGCGATTATAAGGCATAAAAATTAGGTATGCACCGATATGAAAATTTGGAATGATACCGATAACCGACAATTCTTTATATTTGAAAGCCGATAATCAATATATTGCCTGATAAATCCAAATCCAAATCTTTATATAATTTTTGAGAGCCTGAAAAACAAAATTCTCACTATGTCTCAAGCACACAATTTTAATGTTCTCATTATAATTTTATGTAGCCGATATGACAGACTTGCGATGCACGTTGCACCGTATTTTCCTTTTCAAAGTGATTCCAATCATATTTCAAGCAATTCAAAAGCATCATGTTGAACCGTGCGCATCTGAAGTGTCTCAGCTGAAGGGAATAATCCATTATTTATCGGCTTTAATATATTGGCCACATTTTCTTATCGGGCCGATAACGAAAACATCGCACAGATTAAACATCGTTTACCGATATGGTGGCCGATATATCGTGCATCCCTAATAAAAAATATTAACATATTATAAACATTACCATCACAATTTTTTTTTTTTTTTTTTTAAAGATCCTTTGAAACAATGTGCATTAAGAAATTTGACTTAACAGGAAGTGGGACGAGACAATCAGGTACATTGAGATATGAAGCAAAGATGCGTGTCTGACCGTGGTTCTCTTTGGCCATTCTCAAGGCCTGTAGTGATGCATCTGGGTTGATCTCAAGCTGGCAAACAAGCACCTTGGCATTTACTATGGCAGATTGTGCCCGCTGTAGCTCCTCTTGCCCCAGAAGCATATTAGCACCAGCCACAATCACTATGGCATTCTCCCCTGTCAATACAATATATTAAACATGACGACAAGATGCTTATAAAACCTTTAAGGAGACATTGTAATGTACAAAATTACAGGTCACATCATAGGAATATACAGTGACTCTAAAAAACTATTTAGACATACAAGTCACATCTTAAAAATATATGAATGCCATTGCATGTCAAAATAAGTCTTTACCTAAAACAATGTGTTCGTTTTTAAGTAATAAAACAATACATTTCATATACTGTTAAGACCAAATATGTCATATGGAACATGATGAACTAAAATGACCTTGGATCCTTTTTTTTCTGAACATGTTTTTATCGAATGGAATGATATTCATAAAAAAATTTTTTTAAATGTGGTTTAAGTATACAAATATGAGCCATGGATATAGGAGACACTTTACACACCCAGACATGTACGAAATTCTCTCGCTATTGCACCACGAACAGACAGACACAAATAAAGAGCTGGCATAAGCGTTCGAAAAACCACACTGCAGAGTCAGGAGATATTATCAGTCTTTTCCTCATTTCAGCTTCCTTGTTAGCTTGCGAGATAATTGTTCAAATTTCACATCGTTGTGATATTCACACAGGAAGCTGGGACACTGAAAGTAGGTTGTTATGGTGATCATGACGCCAATCAGAGCTCTTCCTGGAGAGAGCTCACTGTGGTGCGAGTGGACTGCCTCGAGGCTTAGCACTTATGCTGGATCATGACATTTACAATGCAGCAGGCCTTACATTCAGAGGCAGGCTGGTTATGTCACCTTTCTTTAAGTCCAAGTAGTGCTACATTAAACTGGGTCTAAAATTACCCTGTGTAGGCGAGGTTGGACACAGATAGAGAGCTTCTCACTCATCTATGTCTCATTCAGAAGAGTACTTAGCGGTGTTTATGTTATTTTAGGGGCTTTTAAAACTCAGGGATGCAGCAAGGCTCGGTATTTGGACCAATTTAATTTTACCTGTGTCATTTACAATGATCGAGGCAGCTCCAGTCGCAGCATTTTCAGTCTGTTCCACATAGGCTGAGAGAGAGAGAGAGAGAGAGAGAGAGAGAGAGAGAGAGAGAGAGAGAGAGAGAGAGAGAGAGAGAGAGAGAGAGAGAGAGAGAGAGCGAGAGTGAGAGAGAGAGAGAGAGAGAGAGAGAGAGAGAAGTGGATAACCTAAATTGTTTACAGTATTTTTTTAAAACTGAACAAATCAGAATGTCCATTTAAAATATTTTACAATGTTTATAAATTATGACAATAGAGGCAGCACATATGCAGACTTACAAACTGTGTTGGGAAATTACAGGTTACTATAATAAAAAATTATAAAAAATACAGTTGATCGATTCAGCACAAAACATAACAAGCTAAATTATAAGTTACTAACAAAATGTAGATAACTATAAAAAGGGCCAATATATTTTAAATCATGCCATTATCGGATTGCAAATACAAGGAGTTTCAGGAACACAAATAAACTGCAAAAAAATAATGTTCATACTTTGTATTTTTTTCTAGCTTTCAAGTAAAATGTCTAAACATCTTTAAAGCAAGATTCGTTTTTTTGCTGTTTGTCACGGTTCATCATTGCGCAAGTTCTGTTTGCCCTGACAGCATAATCAATATCTGATTTATCTACATCGGTTGCCATAGTAATAATGACTTAGAGACGTCAGCATGATAAGAGTAGCTGTCATCATGGAAATCGTACGTAAAACGAGAAATTTTGCTTCTTCTTTACGAACATCATGGCATCTCACTATACTGCTGAACTCTCATCAAGGTTCATGTTACATAAACATAAATAATGGAGGCATTACTATATTTTATACAATCATATTTACCAATGTGATATTCATTCACTTATTTGCTGTTCACATATTCCAGTGGAAAATGAAAAAGTCACAAAAAATGTAAGGCACTATTGCACACTTTGTACTGTATTATGTTACACACAAATTTCAATGGGGAAAAATATAATGTTACTCATAATTACTTCAAATTGTAACGTCATTTTAATCAGATTTCAAAACACCTACTAATTTGTTTTGTGTTGGGTTTGTAAAAAATGCACTCTTTGTCAAAAGATTTTTGGCTGCCAGAGATGTGAAACAATATGAAAGCACCGTTTGGCCATTACCAGTCGATATGCCATTATTTTTGAAGTTTTGAATGTAGTCGTTCCCAAAAACGTCTCTGCCGACCTGAGGAGAAAAGGCAAACGAAAGATGAAAAGCGGAACTTGAGATGATATTTTCTAGCAACTGGCTGACCGGCCAAAGTTCTGCATTGCTATATCAGGCCAAGCCTTCCAGATATAGCATCCCCAAACAAACGCCTCCTCTCTACAAATACAACTTTAATCTCCCCCTCTCTCTCCTTCTCTTCCTCTCTATGAGACATTCAATGTTGAGGTAGAGGGCAAAGGGGTTCCTTTTTTCCCAGCTGGGTCTGCTTTTATCCCACACTGGTAAAGACATGCCAAGGATGGGGTCCTAAGCCCCAGCAGCGGAGACCCTTCACTACCTGGCCTTCTGTCTTTGAAGTGTGATCTCTCTTTGAATGTTTCTGAAAGCATAGGAGTCTATTTTTACACACTGCATACGCTTCGGTATTGATTGGGGTCTTTGCACTGACAAAATCAAGAGCTTTATTACTTGGTTAGGTTCTCTTGTGCGGTTAAATGCTGAAATACATGAATTGCTCTGGTATCAACCTAAACTTTTTTGTGTCTGTGTACTTCAGGCTATATTCAGTTATTTAGGATGTTCAGAAAGGCATTGGGTACCTTGCACACCATGGCAGTCTTGGCCCCCATTCGTGCAGCTTGGACACACTGATTGGCCCCTTTACCACCGAAACCAATGAAGAACTTGTGTCCATGTATCGTCTCTCCAGCCTTGGGAAGTCGCGGTGCCTGACTAACAGAAAGACATATGGGACTAGGCATTAAAACATATTAAAGCATTCATCAAACAGTTAGTCAAAAGTATCTAACCAAGAATTGACTTGAGGGAAAGCAAAAAAAAGTGTCCATATTTAATTGTACTGAAAGAGTAGTTCATTCTAGAATGAAATTCATTATTTACTCACATGTAACACAAAAGAACATCATTTGTAAAATTGTCTGTGTTTACTGTGGTATCGATGCGTTTTGGTCGATCAGATCACAAGTAGACGAGGGAGACATTCCCGTTTACACCTGGTGTTTTAATCCGTCTCTTTTGTCCACTTTCAACCACTTCTGTCCTGATTTCTTCGAGGGGAGGGTCTATGGGTGGGTAAATATATGTTTTGTTTTAGATCTTTCAATCTAATATGGACGAAATAAGCTTGTACAATTTACATATGAGCATCACCTTTTGTTTCTGCTCTGATAGTCACAAGACTGTGTGTTATAAATCAGGAATGGTGAGAGAACATCATGCTTGGTATGTTTTTCGCCTTCAAACTAAACTTGGGTCTTCGGCCGACAAAGTATAATCCAGTCTGTCTAGCGCACTTCCCATAATGTTCACGCATTAGGTCATTAGACGGAGAGTAGACGGTCTTTTGCGGCTGTTTGAACACATCGACCACATGAGTGTTTACATTATGAAAGCAATCCGGTCGAATGCGTTTTCAACTACCTCTGGAAGTGGTCAAAAGTGGACAAGCTCAAAATGTTTTACACCCCATTTACACCTATATTTAGTGTCGTCCACTTGTGATCCGATCAACTAAAACGCATTTTAATACCAGGTGTAAACAGGGCCTGAGTGTTTTTGTTCATATAATGAAAGTCAATGGGGTCCAATTATAACTGTTGAAAAGAAAGTCAACCCTATCCACCCAAAAGTAGAAGTGCATACAAGTAAAAAAGGAATTAATGAAATTCAGAGAAATTCAAAGTAGATTTCCCCTAATTTTGATATACAAAGTTTGTAAAACAACCTGTTCAGTTGTCTTAATTTTAAAGTATTTTTTTTAATTAATGCATTGTGAGTGTTCAGTCTTTGTATCGCTATATGCACTTTGTTTTCAGAGGAATGACAGATGGTCCATTCAGCCAGTTCTAAAAAGTCCATATTGTTTGAATGAAAGGAACTTTTACTGGAAACATGCTTGTGAGCTGTAAATGAAAATAATATGACATGACATAACCGAGCCCTTCTAAATCTAAGGCAGGTGCCCTGAACTCCCTAAAAAGCTAATTGCTGTGCTGTTTAGTGCGTGACATTTCAGAGCGCGGTCCATCAGCCTTTCACCCGAGCAGAACTAGCAGCCATTACTCATTCTATTGAACAACAGAAGAAGAAAAAAATAAACCTCAATCCCAGACATCTAGTTACGGTCTGGCCCCAATCCAAGTCTCCGGGAGCCCATGTTTATGTGATGGCAGAATGAGCCGATAAAGTTGTTTTTCACATGTGTGTTGTGTGGTTAAGAGAGGGAATATTACAGGAAGTCAATGCGGATAAACAAAGATCCTGCCGCGATTTCAGTAAAGCGAGCGGTGAGTAAAGAGATTTCAGCTTGTTGTTTTTGATGAACTGTGGAAAATTATGTTGATAAAGGAAAAAAAAATTATAAGTGACCAAAAGGCATTTTTCCCCACATTTTCAAATCTGAACTGACTTTTTTTTAAAACACTTTTTAATTGAGTATTAATAATGAAAGGATATATAATAAATAAATGAATTGTTGCTGGTCAGAAACTTGAAGACAATGAAGAAGGTTAAGCAAAACACTACTATATTGCAGTAATAACTTCACATCTGCAACACTTTTACCACAAACAATGCTCTTGGGTCAGCAAAGAAGACGGAAATTGTAATTATGACCGCACAACTGCACTGAAATTTCTATTTGCATAGATTCAACTGTACAACCAATAGGATTGTGGATCAAAGTCCATTTAAGGCAAGTCATTTCACTCTATTCACTATTCATCTCTTTGAATGGGGAAAAATCTAATTCTTCAAAGCTGTTCACCAAGCTTTTTATTACATTTCATATCATATTCAAAATCAACAGTGAAATCTGACAACTGTCTCATAAATTCCGTTTCCAAATGCGAAAACCCCCTGCAATTTGGGAATCAATTGGCGATCGGCTTTTATTTAGAAAGCGGGACTTTTTGCACGTTGCACTTTCTTCCATTCATAGTAATATGAGTGCGGCGTCTTTCTAAATCTAAAGTCTTTAGTGTGGATGCACTATTTTACAACTTGCATTCTATGGTTGTCTGAGTCAGTGTCTGTGTCACAGGTTACAGTCAGACGGGCCTCACCTTAACTCCTCGCTTACACTTCCTCTATTGTTTTATGAGCAATAGTCATTCTCCCACAAACGCATTTCTGATACAAACATTGTGACTTTCCTGTGCCAAGAGGAAACAACAGGTGTTCTGTGACGTAGGCTGTGGTCCACGCAGATGTTCTCTACTTTATAAAGGCAGGACCTCAAACAGCCTGCATGAGAAACAGTGTGTGCAATTGTACATTGTGGCGATAAAAGAGCAAGTATTTGCTTTTAACAATTCATTGATTAATTATTAATAATAACTAGCACTTTTATTTTTCCTGTATTATTTTCATCTACAATATGGTTTAATTAAAACCATTTCATAATGTCCGTGCAGAGTTTATTCCATTTTATTTATCCATGCCACATGCATTTTTATTCTTTATGCAAGTAATATTATCCAATTACTTCTTCCTTTTTGCATTTTATTTATTTGTAAGGCAATAGATTTTTTTTTTTTTTTTTTTTGACATGGTAATTTCATAGCATTGTTCAAGTACTTTGGAATATCATGCAAATGCCATGTAATATGAATACAGAGATTATTAAGTACCATAATAAACATACTTTAAATCAAGACATTACAGGCAAAACCATTGTTTTTTCAGGCACTGGTCAATTTTGAAGTTCTGGCCTATTTTGCTTTCATAACTTCAGACTAATGGAAAGAAGACAATCAAAATGCACATTTAAGTGTTTATTTTATCAGATTATATATATAGAGAGAGAGAATCTCCTCTGTAAATACCTTTATCTCTAATGTCAACAAAATGAAATGAATTTTGAACCTGGCTTAGATTTCTTTGCTGGACGTTTATGCAAATTATTAGTGTATATTTAAGTAGTAAATGGCTTGTTTGCATATTTAAACACAACATTTCAGAAAACTTGTATTGATGTACTGTGATGCATCTATTGGTTAAAATGTTTACCCTTTTCACCTGTAAATATACCTTATACATGCAAAGAGAGAGAGAGATAAAAATGTAAAAAAACTTTTTTGTGTGTGTGTAAGGTACCGTGTAAGTACCATGGTGCATCAATATGTTCATCATTTAGTGCTATGATATTTATCAAAGTAACATAGTATTATCAGTAATGTCTCTATTACAAAAAAAGGCCCAGTTTGAACCAAAGATAAAGTTCCTGAAGTTAATTGTTTCATGAATATATGAGACCCCAGGCAAAGAGTATACAAGACTTGTGTGTGTCGCATGCACGCTCTCGACTAACATCACACACTCACGGCTCGACACACCAATAGGTTTGAACAGTAATCAGCAGGTGGCACTGTCTGGCTTCAGCACAAACACACACACACGTTCCACACGAGACACTGACTCCGTTTGACTGTCAGAAAACACAAGCCACATCGAAAACTGGATTTTACACTTCAAAGCCATGCATGGCACTTTGATGGGTGAAATGTGTCAGCCTCCCTCCAAAAAAACAAACACACACTTCCCATCAGAACTATTGCCTAATTGATGCAATCTCTTCTGTTCAAAGGCCAACATTGATGACTGGATGTTTTTAATGGTAACGTATATGAGCAATTGGAACTTTTTTTTTCCCCCATAAGGGGTAGTTTGTTTTGATTACTTAGGGTATGACGAAGCAAGAAATGAATATGAATTTAGTTATGCATGGAAAGGAAAATGTTGTTTCTGGATTAGCTCTTTGAGAAACATTTCCTCTTCTGAACAAACACCTAACCTGACTTATACAAATTTGGCATACCTTGTCCTGCGCCAATTGTGGAACGATACCTCAAATAATAAAAAGTGAAAAAAATTACTAAGGTTTGGCTATTTTTTTTTATTTTTTTTTTATATAAACATTTGGATTTCGATGTTTGTTTAAAACAGGGGTGGGGAACGTCCGGCCCCCGGGCCGTAACCGGCCCGCAAAACAGTTTGATGCGGCCCGCGAGTCAATTCCTCCAAAAAAAAAAAAAAATCTCTGCAATTACTTTTCCTGTGATAGAAAACACAAAATAGGCAAAGTGGCAAGCAGCACGAGTCCACGAGCCGTGAGAGCAGGACGAGGCCAGTAGCGCGAGTGTTAATGAGTCACCTGCGCGCCGCACCGGTTTCAAGTTTCTCACGGATGAGCTTCGGGGACGCGCGCGCCGTACCGGTTTCAAGTTTCTCACTGATCAGCTTCGGGGCGCATAAAAGGATCGGAACGAAGACAGCGGAGGACCAGACATGGACTTTGTGTGTGTGTGTGTGTGTGTGTGTGTGTGTTTGCAGACTAAATCACACGACTGTGTGTTGCGTGTGCGTGTGTGTGGTAGTCGTCCACGAGGGGCTGCTGCTTTTACTTTCGTTTTGTCATTTGCGTATTAAAGTGGAATGAGTGGCCGACTAAAAGTGGCCGACAGCAAGTGGAATGAGTGGCCGACAGCAAGTAGAATGTGTGGCCGACTAAAAAAAAAATTATTTTAACTATAAGCAACCCAATTTGTCTAGATCTGTATTATTTCCTTTGTATAATGAGCTTAAATATTTCTGTGCAGTCGTGTGAATTAGTCTGCTTGATTAACATTACTACAATGTATTCCTATTTAACTCTGATATGTAGCCTAAGGTCCTCGAATGTGTTTGAATATTTCACCAGCATCAGCCTTTTCACAGTTTCTATCACTCCGCTTGTCTGTGTTTGCGCAACTTGCATCATTAAGCCAGTAGGTGGTGACAAGTGACTGTCTTTATGAGTGAACAATTGAAATTTAATTGAACTGATTTAATAGTGCCAAAAACATTGATTAACTCAAGAAAGAAACAAGTTGCTGAAACCAATCTTTAATGCTAAAAAGTTTACATCTATGCAAAATAATCCTTGAAAGATTTCTCATTTAAGGCCATTCCTGTTTGGAATATGTGGTTGTGTATTGTCAACAATAAGCAGAAACATTTTGCATTTCCATTTTGTAGTGTGGATCATTCATTTCAACATTTATCCAACATATCCTCACACACAAATCATTTATGCTACTGCCCACTGACATGCTTTTAAAGCTATTGTCATCAAAAAATGTTGGCCTTCAAACACCTTAAAATGCACATATGTAGGTCCGAGAAATAAAAAAATTCTCGGGGGAGCATGCCCCCGAAACCCCCCTAACTACCTCACATTTGAATGTGTGTGTCTGTGTGGTAATATGGGCTGGTGTGGCTACAGTGCCAGGACTGAATTTTTTAACCAGTCTGCCCCCTGCATATAGGCCTAAAATATACATTATTCTCTGTATCGAATCATGTTATCTTGTTACCCACCCCCAGCCCCTGATGTTTCGGGCTCAGCCCCTGATGTTTTTAAAACCTAGAAACGCCCCTGCTCATTACAATGGCCCTTAAAGAATGTTAAAAAAATTGTAAATGGCCCTTTATAGGAAAAAGGTTCCCCACCCCTGGTTTAAAAGAAGGTCCCAAGAAAAAGAGATCAGAATAACACAGAGACTTGGGGGCATATTTATAGATACACTACACTATACTGCTCAAATATTTGGGGTTAGTAATGTTTTTTTTAAGAAATCATTACTTTTATGCAGAAAAAACACATTAAATTGATCAAATCATTTGTTACCAAAAACATTTCAATCAAAATATGCTAATTTAAACTAATTTAAATCCTGAAAACACATGTATCATGGTTTCCACAAAACATTCACTGTTTTCATCATTGATAATAATCAGAAATGTAACCTAAACCCCAATTCAACATATTAAAATGACTTCTGAAGGATCATGTGACACTCAAGACTGGAGTAATGATGCTGAAAATTCAGCTTTGACATCAAAGTAATACATTGCACTGTAAACATAAAAACTCAGGGTGTATGCAAGGTGAAAGTTTACTAGTTTGCACAGCTGCAAGTGTACGCCGTATTCCAGTCAAGATGTGCACCTGAAAACACTGCAGCCGGAATGACTAGGACAAAAAAACTGCCGGCGGCAAATATGACCAGTGAGCAGTGAATCAGTTCCCTGGGGAAATATTAATAATAGACAGAGCTGGCAGAACAGAAGGCAGTTCCCCAAATCTGCCTTTGTTGGGCCTTATTTGGTTCCTGCTGGAAGGACTAATTCCTTTCAGAGTTATTTTAAAATCTTAAAGTCTGCCTTCTGCAAGTGGAATATGTTCCACAATCACAGCGACGATGAGTGTGTGAGTTTGTCACATGAGCATGAAATCATTGTTTGGTATCATATGTGCGGTCTCAGCTTTAAAGTTCATAACAGAGGGTAGATTTGATGAATGCAAATTTCAAGTTACATGAACATTATTTTTGTTTTATGAAGGCATGTTTTTTTTCTAACTATACAGTAAAAAAAAAAAAAAAAAGTTAAACTATCATATTATTTGAAAAAAATGGTTGTTGCATATAATGTCTACTCAAACGTATTTGCATATAATGCACAGTTTCATATTGCAACGAACGCTCTTCTAGAATGCATGGGTCAGTAATCATACAGCATGATTACATGGATCTCTATTGTTCATTGTCACTGTGGATTTTGCTGCAATCACTGTTTTTTTTCTTCTTTTTTGTTCATCAGAACACAGGAATGCATTACAAAGGCATGTTTGCCCACGTATTTTAAACATGTGGCACATATTTGCCCCGGGCCTGGTTCACTATGACACTGAATCCTTTGATGACTTACCTTACTAAGTCAGTCATACAAGATCCCACCACTACAACACTCACGTCTGCAGGCATGACCTGATGACATTCAGAATCACAAAAACAACAACATTTAGACTGAATATTTGATTATTTGACATTATTTACATACATTTCTAATGAAATCTTGAGATTAAATTTTGGAGAACAACAATTAAATGCTTAAACATTGGCTTAAACACATGCCTACTCTAATGTGGATGATTATTTCAGGACTGGATCATGTGATTGACAACAACCATGGAAATCCTTCATTAATTCAATCCCTCGCGTGTAGGCAACATATGTGAATAGTGGAGTGTTAATCTGCTCAAATCTCCCAGCATGCCTCAGGGGACTGTAAAAGCCTGCCGCTGGCTAAGGAACAGCCTACATTTTCTCAAAATAACTGAAGTCCAGGCGGCATTTTCTGCATATTTAGATTCAAATCAGTCTTAATGGTTTGAATGGCTTCAAGTGTTTTTTGCTGTTTGGGCCTGAGACTTAAATATGATCCTCTCTCTGCACGATAAAACGAACAAAGAGAGTCGAAATGTGATACAAATAATTTAATCGTGTATTGTATGTATGGCTTTATTATTTCATGGATGTCTAAGGAGAAAATATTGTCATGAAAGTAAGATGCAACAAATTATTCAGTCAGAATCATTTGACAATCTGACCAAATAAAGTCATTAGATCCTGCAGAAACAAAATGTGCAGTGTTGGGAATAACAATATTTGGTTAGGTTGATACAATCTTGTTAAAGGAGTTGAGAAATGTATTTTATTTACAATCAGAGACATTGCGTGAAAATGTTTGAGGATTTTTACAGAACTGTTTATCTAGGCTGGTTTAGCTGGGCAGTGGTTGAGTCTACTTATTATTTTTCTATTAACTCTACAAAGTCTACTAAATCTATTACATCGTATACTATCTACACTGGAAAAAAAAATGTCTAAAGCTGTTAATAAAACTATTATTATAAAATTAAAATTAAAATATTTCATTTTTCTACTTCAAAATTTCTCGATTAATTAAATGTGTTTTATGCTGTTTCTTTGTAATCGTTTATGAAATTTACTTCTGAGTGCATGTTATTCAGTGTATATGATATACATCTCTGTACATTTATTAAAACAATTATATACGTTTCCTCTTTATTTCTAATACTGTATTATATTGCATTATTTACATTTTTGTTTCTTATATTATTGTTATATTTAATTTCTGTACTTCTGCACTGGAAGCTCCTGTCACCAAGACAAATTCCTTGTTGTGTGTGTGTGTGTGTGTGTGTGTGTGTGTGTGTGTGTGTGTGTGTGTGTGTGTGTGTGTGTGTGTGTAAACATACTTGGCAATAAAGCTCATTCTGATTCTGATACTTGATTAATCATCTCATTCACATGAATTCATGCAATATCACATTAAATCATTTCAAGTGCATAATTAATTAGCATTTAAAATCATTTGGTACATAATAATATTATACATTTTTACCTATTTGTCCACTGAATAAAGCGATATCTAACCTGCCAAAGCAGCACTTTGTACTCACGTCTATCTGACAGCACAGAAACACATGTGACGAGACACAAGCCCATTTAGAGCTGTCACAGTATTCGCCTGTTTGTAAAATTGAGGATTTATGCTATTAAACGAGATTAGACATTATTAGCATGTAGAAAATTTATATATGTTTAATAGTAATCATACTATTGAGCACATGCACGTATTATTCGCGTAAGTCCTTCAGGAAAGCCGTGGTAAAACGATCAGGCATATTGATAAACATCCATAAACAAGTCTCAATAACAACAGCGGAAGTGAGGAATGAGTTCATACTCGAAAGTTGTCCTACATTACATATAAAAGGTACTGAAACGGCATTTGTTACGTACGAAAATTATACTTGATCGAAACGACTTCTTTGATAAAGAAAGAAACATAATTAGCATAGAGAAACTCGTTCATAGTGCAGGATTAGCATGCTAGCTAGTCTGTTAGCATATATTTGCAGCTCTAAAACAAACTGAATAAACAAAATCAAACTACACAACAAACTGAAATTCTTCTATTCACTCTTGCACATGTGTTGTGGTAGTGTTGTTGTTGTTGTGTGTGTCATTGCGGCTGCTCGACAGTATTAGTAAATATCATCAGTGTTATTAATGTGTTCCATGATAATAATGTGTTTTACACAGCTGAATATCACGCTGATGACTTTTTTTTATTTACGTTTCCTGTCTAAACAAGATTTATTTATTTTATACTGCGGGAATCCACTTATTAATTAGTGTCAACAAGGACAATACAGCTTATTCTGTTTTTATATCTCTTATTTAAAGGGATAGTTCACCCAAAAATGAAAATTCTGTTATCATTTACTCACCCTCAAGTTGTTCCAAACCTGTATGAATTTCTTCTACTGAACACACTCACAAGAAATATATATATTTTGAAGAATGTTGGTGACCAAACTGGATGGTAACCACTGACTTCCATAGTATTTTTTCCTACTATGGAAGTCAATGGCTACTGTCAATTGTCTTGTATTTGGACTTTAAAGTGGATTCAAACCTCTTTTAGTTGCAGTCTACATTGCATTCACACTGGTGTTTTTAGGGAAGCCAATCAATTAAAATATAATAATACAAATAATAGTAATATTAATATCCCTAAAGGCCGTTCACACAAAGAACGGTAACTATAAAGAAAACTATATTAATGTATATTAAATATATATTAACTATATTAATTCTGTTTATTTGAAGTGTGTGCTTTAGTTTTGTCGTCTGCAGCTTTAAATGCTCAAGCTCTTTAAAGATTAATGAATTGTCAATGTTTTTATCGTTCAACAGCTGGAAATAAATCGTTCTGAAAGTGATTCCAACAAAGTCGTTTCTCAGTGCCGTTATTGTTATAGTTTTGGTATGAGTCGAATCTTCTATTCTTTTATATTTACAATGATTTTTAGAAACTGTATCTTTATAGTTATCGTTATAGTTATTGTCCTTGGTGTGAACGGGCCTTAAGACAGTAATATATAGTCATATGATTTCGATGTAAGTTTGATGGACACATGCTTTTCCAAAGCAATGGCACAAAATGTGTCATTTTATGTTATTATAAATTATTTTTGGCGTATACAGGACATTATTAGACCAGGGTTTGCAACTCTGGCCCTCAAGATCCCTCTCCATCCCTGATCAAACTCGACTCTGTATCTCTCTAGTAATCCTGAACACCTTGATGATCTTGTTCAGGTGAGTTGGATCAGAGTTGGAGTTAAACAGTGGATCTCGAGGGCCAGAGGTTCACACTCCTTGTTTAGACTATGGCGCTATTTACCTTACAACTCATGGAAAACTCTCATAATGACTGAACATCTTAAATGTCTGTATTGTCATGCTGTCTGATCTTTTGTGTGCAAGATGAACAGTCTGTCTCCAGAAGTGGCACTGAGCCGGATCTCTCCTGAGCTCCGGCCTTTACTCTGCACTGTGGTGCGCAACGGACGGGTCGGTTTGGACTCCTCCGGCTGTCTCCGGATCACCGACCTCAAGACTGGGTGAGTGTTCTGGGAACTATGCAAAAAGTTATAACTTTTAGGGAACAATGCATTTGTTGATGAATATGACTAATATCTAATAGGCTACAACTAAAATAGCCTACTTTTGAATTATAATCTTATCACAATTGCTCAATCAGATTTCCAGAAAGCTGAGGGGACTTTTCAGAGTTGATCAATCAGGCTTACCATAACACATTACTTCTTCAAAATATCTAGATTAAAAATAATATCAAGACTTTATGCAAAAAGAACTACAGTGCAATATGTTTGCTGAAAAATAAATTTGCTGTAATTGTTCTATCCCTCGCTGAGCTTTAGAGTTCAGGGCCTTTATGATTAATGCAGACCCTTTTCATGTAGTCTTCATTCAAATACGTTAAATTATTAACTATATTTACAACTATATTAACTATACAGTCACTTGTTTTAATTGGTTACGTAGTTTCTTGTGTCATGAGGTGAGTTCGACTTAACCCGGACGGGGCGCAGGCCGATCAGTGCCTGACAAACGCAATGCATTCTGGATAGAAAGTTTGTTCAGTGCCACTGGCGCGTTACGATCACGTGTGCCGTTAAAGTTAACAAGAACCGCCGCCTGGGTCAGGTGCTTCAGCTGATGATGACACCGCTGTTTCACGATTGGCCGAGTTTCACCAAATCAGCATGTTAGAATGATTCCTGAAGGATCATGTGACTCTAATGTCAGTAATGATACAGAAAATTAAAGGTATAGCGGAGGATCTTTCCAAATTTTAGATAAGACCCGCCCTCTCCACTTTTTGAAAAGTTTGATTGATTCACCAGAATGATTGACAATTAGGAGGACCAATAGTATAGGTTACCCACCAGGAAGTAAAACATCCTCCGCTATACCTTTAAGGAATAAGTTACATTTTAAAATATATTAAAGTAGAAAACCGTTTAAAAACATTTTAAATGGCAGTAATATTTCACAATATTCCTGTATTTATTGTATTTTTGATCAAATAAATGCAGACTTAAAATAAAAAATAAAAAAAGAATCCTACTTATTCCAAACTTTTGACCGTTAGTGTAAATGCACTTCACATGCACAAATGAATAGAGATGGACATCCTCAGGAGGACATATTGAACACTCTGAAGTCCCTCAAAATCATGCCAAGTTATCGAAGTATTGACAGTTCTTTTCTTCTTTTTCCCCTTCAGCTGCACATCACTAATGCCTGGTCCTTGCTGTGACAGATTTAAACTTCATATTCCATATGCTGGAGAGACTCTCAAATGTAAGTAGTAGTTCTCTTCTAGAGTATATGAACAGATCAGAGATCATATATGAAATAGTGGTTTGCAATAGTTGTTCCTGCAGCCTACAAAGCTCTTGCCTGACATGCCGAAATAGTGTTTTTTTTTTATGTGTAGTGACGCATTATTGATTTATTGCATTTTCAAACCACAGTGATACATCATGCTGTTGTTTTATACTCATTACGTACAGAAAACTGTAGAAAGGATAGGAAAGTGCAAAACACTGTGGTAGCTCTGTTTTTAATATCTGACATGTTCTTATAAACTTCAGCTCTGGAATTTGTCATCAAAGTGCTATGAAGTGATTGATTAAAACCTTATTAAAGCTGAGGTGATATTTTGTGTTTAATGAGCGGAGTGTATTTGAGTTCATGAGAATCATGTTAGCAATTTAGTATCTCAATAGGTGTGAAACAGCTTCACAAACAGTCTTTTCAACCACACAGTATCATTATTACTGTCTTACAATAATTCAAATTAGTACTGGGATAAAAAATAGTTCGGATCCAAACATTGATGCATTCGGAAGCAATCAAGATAGAGTAAATCACCTTTTGAAAGTAACATGATGCTTCAAATAAATAATGTATCAATACAGTGTTACACCAGTAGGTGGCGACAGGTGACTGTAAAAACATTTATTTTTCATTGAATCATTAATTCAAGAGATTCGTTCAAAAACGCTGATTCATTCAGTAATAAAACAAGTAGTCTCAGCCTCAGACTGTTGGCTGAACTTCTGATGCATACGGCACACTTTTCTGGAAACACTTCAGGAGTTTCGAAGTCGCGATCTGATTGGTTGAATTCTACAGGATGTCCGGGAGACGTGTGTGTCGCGTTCTTTATCGGTCCGCCTGAAAACAAATGCCGTGACGCCAAAACCCCTCGTGGAAGAAGAACGCCGTTGTGTTGACAACCGTGACAATGAGCGCATACCAGGATCAACTAAACGCTGGAATTTCAAAAGTATGTGAAGTTCGCGGCTCCATTATTGCCGTAAACTTGCACAACGTTCTTGAATGAATAATTTATTAGATGCACGCCGGTCTGTTATTGTAGGAACATCGACATTATATTGTCACGCCCCCTAAACATGACGCGGAACAAAACGAACTGTGATTGGTGGCGTTACATGTCAATCAAACGTCCTTTTGTGCATTCCTTGGCCAAGAAAAGCTGCGATAGAGAGCCTAAGTCCCGCCCCTCCGCTTCCGGCTCATGGGACCTTATTTCAGAAAAAATATGTATGGTAGTCAATGGCGAGAGACAACTTATCTTTTTATTCCGTCTGAACTGTGCCCTGAATTACACATATGATGTTTGTCAATTTAAAAGATAATTATGAAAGTCAAGAAAGTCGCAGTTTGTCATAAAACAGAAGAGTAACATTTAGTTTTATGTGAAAATCGCTCAATGAACTACATCTCTCGTCTCGCACTATGTACGTATGTGTGCAGTCTGGTACAAAACATTCAGGCATGACGGCGTAACGTTACGATTATAACTTAAGTCTTTTATAACGTAAGACTACAGAAAAAACGACAGACGTTAGCTTCAGTAAAGTTAGCTTCATTCATTGAGAGAAAAGGTATGACGTCACATGTGCGCCTTTTGGGTTTGTAGTCTTTGTAATTACGTATTTTCACAGTCTTATACCTCAACAGTTTTACATCAAACTGCGACTTTCTTGACATTAAAATGTATCTTTTAAATTGACAAACATCATATGTGTAATTCAGGGCACAATTCAAACGAGAGCAAAATATTTGTTGTCTCTCGCCATTGACTACCATACAATATTTTTCCGAAATAAGGTCCCATGGTGTTCCACCGGAAGGGGAGGGACTTAGGCTCTCTATAGAGTCCAGAACTTCTGCCGTCAGTCTGAAGGTTTGGCTTCGCGAGACTATGAAACAAGTGAAGTATTTATGAGTCATTGAATCATTCATTCAATTCGATAGTTTTTTTTTATTAAATATATTTTTTAAATAGACTGCAGTAACCAACATTTTGTCAGGACCTCTAGTAAATAACATGTTATTTTTAGTTGTCTATACAGAATCATGATCTCTATTTTAAACGATAAAATCCTGATTCTCAGTTTATCCCGAATCATGCAGCTCCACTTCCTGACATGTGCGAGCCCAGGCCTAAAAATTCGTACCTTCTGTTTATTAGCTTTATTTTGTAATTGATTGTATTATACTCTCAAAAAAAAAAAAAATGCTGGGTTGTTTCAACCCATGTTTGGGTCAAATATGGACAAACCCAACCGTTGGGTTTAAAATTGTATTTAAAAATGTAAACCAGTGGTTGGGTTTGTCCATATTTGATCCAACATGGGTTGAAACAACTCAACATTGTTTTTAGAGTGTACAATACAATCAATTTCAAAATAAAGGAGGCAAATTGGGGTCTTCATTTCCCCATAAACTGGCAGAACTACTTTCTTTAAAGGGTCGTTACACTATGAACATGTTGCAAATGTTAGGCCAAATTAAATGTTTTACACAGATTCTTCAAGATTTGTAATGGCGGTGCATTGAAAGCACAATCCTTTTGAT
Source organism: Leuciscus idus (assembly GCA_021554675.1). Lineage (NCBI taxonomy): Eukaryota > Metazoa > Chordata > Actinopteri > Cypriniformes > Leuciscidae > Leuciscus > Leuciscus idus. Next base: position 4,799,506 of record CM038636.1, on the reverse strand, counting down.
TTGGAAACAAGCTTCTGAGAAGAGCTTTTAGAGGTTTTATCTGAAATGCTTTCAAGTACCACAGCTCAGTGATGTTTAATGAGGTTGGATAGTAATTATAACTTGGCAATGATCTTAATTGGGAGTTCCTGTTATAGCTCTGAGTCATGAGACACTCAAACACTCAAGCAGTTTTTCACGGAGGCCACATATGAACATATTTCTCGGAGCTGGAGTTGATCACGTAGTCTGGCAATGAGCAATTGAGGTTTACTCCATGAAGCTTTCTTTCTTTTGTGGCTATCGACTTATTCGTTATATTGTGATTTAATATGTGTTTGATCTGAAGAATTATAAGAAGAACTATGGGTTGGTTATTGGAGAAGTTTGGTTGTTGGTCATTTTTGGGACATGCGTGAGGCAGTGCTTTTAGTTGTGCACCATCAGAGTGCATTAGTGGCCTGAGCTCAAGTGTACATTTAAATGGAAAATCTAATTTTGTACAAATATGGAGGCATAACTGAACGACACACACACACACTGTGTCACAGTTAACCACAATAAATCATAGTAATCAGTATTTGAATTAAATCCACATTCTTACGTTAAGTAATAACATGCTCCACTGTTCAAGAAGTAGTCCATTAAACATTTAGATTTCCCCCCCAATAAATTAAAATAGACCTAGTCTTTTTTTTGTGTGTGGTATTGTTTAGATAGAAACAGGTCTGAATGATTTTCTTGGAAAACCGATGCATCCATTATTCATAATATCTATTATGGATAGATATTAGAAACACATCAGACTTTTTTCAGCCTCTAAATAATCAAGAAAGATAGCAGAGTTAAGTGTTGGCATCGTCTCCTGGGTTTGATTGAGCAACTGACGGTGGCTGACAGCTGACAATTGACTCAAGATCTTTTCATAACTCTTGCCTTTTTTTTGCCTCAGAATTACAAATCTATGCGAATCATCACACTCCATATCGTATGATTTTGATGCATCTGTTTTCTAAATGTTGAAGTACACCTGCTGTGGTGTTGTGCTTTATTTCCCACCATCAGAGGAATTCATTTTCTCCAGTCCAGATACAATAGAAATAGAATAGAAAGTGTTATTATTAATGGGTCAAGTGTTCACGAAAAAGATGCATCTATCATTCTTGAAAATGGCTAAAGACTCAGCAGTTCTGGTTGAGTTAACAGGTCATTCCACCAGCAGGGAACAGTCAAGGTAAAGGTCCATAAAGCTCCACTTTTTTGTGCCTCTTTGAGGATGACACCACCAGGCACCGTTCACTTGCAGAAATCAAGCTTCTCAGGACACACAAGTCTGAGGTAGTGAGTTTAGGTATAGGGGTGGGATAGCCAGTGGTTGTTCTGTAGGCAAGCATCAGTGCCTTGAATTTGATGCGAGCGGCTATAGGCCTATGTCACACTTCCTGCTTCCGGAACGCGGAGTAGGGATTCAGAACTTCCGGTCAACAGTATTTCTCGATAAGGATTTAGATTATCAGCCATAATGTCTAAACCATCCGAGGTAGACTGACCACGAGCTATGAGGTTGTGAAACGAAGGTTTTTGCTCATGTAGAAGCTATAAGTTCGTATGAAATCAACCTTGTTTTAAGAAAAACATGTTTTATCCGCGATCTTATGAAAAAAAAACGACACTACCCACAATCCTAAAGCGTAGCAGCAACGTCTGCTGATTGGTCCAACTCGCTGTTACCATAGAAACGTTTACCTTACTGGCGAACGGCAGGCTAGAGCTATAACAGCAATGGCAGGCTACACCCGAACTTGTACCCTTTCCTCAGTTTTGACGTTTCCACTTGAGAGTTTTCATTTACCATCCGAACCACATCGTCATATGTGACTTCAGGCAGGTTGCGGAGAGATTTGGTCCAGCGGTATCTATCGGACTCGGTATCTATTGGCAACCAGTGCAGATTGATGAAGGGCGTTTTCACACCTGAAAGTCCGCGCCAAGATCCGAACCAAAGTTCATGTTTTGATACATTGCATACATTTGGTTAGTTTTGGTTTGGTTTCACATTGCAATTATGCGAGCGCACTAAAGAACTTTACGTGACATACTTGTGTCCTGTCGTCATTATCTATGTGGGCTGCGTCTTGACATTGACTGGTTTGTAAACGGACGTGCGTCTGACGTCAGCGTGTTGTCAATTCGGTGGGTAACTTTGACTAGAATGAATGAACAGACACATATCGTTGCCACTATACTGTTATTATCACGGCATTACTCCCTGCAGCTCCAACTATACTCGAGGCTAGTTCACATTCGCCAAATGAACGTCCTACATTTTATCGTCGCTGGCAGGAAAGGAGGCGAAGACTCAAGCAATCCTGATGTATTTTCCTGCTATCTTCTGTCTTCTTCTCTCCGTTGTTTTAGGCTACGGCGGAACCACCGGAACTTCCTGTAAATGGTCTGAAAGTCCGAACCATACAGAAAATGCTTTCACACTAGAAACGAACCAAACCTTTGTTCAGTTTGATCCGGACCGAGACTAGCTCTTTTCGTCTGACCAAATTTCGTCTGTTTGGTCCGGGCCGTGGTCCGGGGGAGGATTCACACCTGTAATTTTGATTCGGATCAAACTGAAAAGTCAGAAAATCCGGACCAAACAAGGTAGGTGTGAAAGGGCCCGAAGAGAGGTGTGACGTGTGCTCGATAAAGACCACTCTCGCTTCAGTATTCTGGATCAGTTGCAGAGGTTTGACAGTGCAAGCTGGAAGGTCTGCCAAGAAAGCATTACAATAGTCCAGTCTGAATAGAACAAGAGCTTGGACAAGGAGTTGTGTAGCATTCGCCGATAGGAAGGGCCTGATCCTTCTAAAGTTGTATAAGGCAAATCTGCAGGACCAGGTTCTAGCAATGTGGCCTGAAATCATCAATCACAACTCCAAGGTTCCTGGTTGTCCTGGATGAAGTTATGGTTGATGAGCCTAGCTGAATGGAGAAGTTGTGATGAAGTGTTGGGCTGGCCGAAACCACAAGCAGTTTTGTAGGCAAGGAAGAGTTGAAGGTGATGGTCCTTCATCACAGACATTTGATATGCGAGCAGCTTCCGTCGGATCATCCGGCTGAACCGAGAGGTACAGTTGTGTGCAGTGATAGGAAAAGCCCTGTTTCTGAATGACAGATCCTAGTGATGTTATGTAGATGGAGAAGAGAAGTGGTCCAACTATAGAAATAGATTTGTAGTGCTTTGCTTTACTTATTAACCGATGTACTTATTTACAGATAGTAAAATTTATTCCAGGACTGCTGTTGTCACGAAACCTAACGTGTCTTCTTTTCTATTTGTTCTGCACAAGATTCAACACATAACACAAGGTTACAGTGAAACAGATCAGCGTAGAAAACTCCAATCACAGCAATGCAAACAAGAAGACCAATTGCAATAGTTTCTTTGCTCTTGGTTTGATTTATAATCAAGTGAACCGGCTTATTTAATGTATGCTAATGAGTGATATACACTACCGTTCAAAAGTTTGGGGTCAGTAAGAATGTTTTTAAAAGAAGTCTCTTCTGCTCACCAAGGCTGCATTTATTTGATAAAAAAAAAAAAAAAAAAGTAATATTGTGAAATATTATGACAATTTAAAATGACTGTTTTCTATTTTAATATATTTTAAACTGTAATTTATTCCTGTGATCAAAGCTGAATTTTCAGCATCATTACTCCAGTCTTCAGTGTCACATGATCCTTCAGAAATCACTCTAATATGATGATTTGATGCTCAAGAAACTTATTATTCTTGAGCATCAAATCATCATATTAGAGTGATTTCAAGATAATAATCTTATTATTATCAATGTTGAAAACGGTTTTGTACAATTTTTTTTCTAAATTCTTTGATGAATAGAAAGTTCCAAAGAACAGCATTTATTTAAAATTGAATATTTTCTAACATTATAAATGTCTTTACTGTAACTTTTGATCAGTTTAACTCATCCTTGATGAATAAAAGTATTGATTTATTTTATTTCTTTCCCCCAAAAAATAAAATAAAATTTCTTACTGACCCCAAACTTTTGAACGGTAGTGTTTAATGTTACAAAAGCTTTAGATTTCAGATAAATGTTGTTCTTTTCACAATATTACTGTTTTTTTTTGTTGTATTTTTAATCAAATAAATGCAGCCTTGGTGAGCAGAAGAGACTTCTTTTAAAAACATTAAAAATCTTACTGACCCCAAACTTTTGAACAGTAGTGTAAATCATAACAATATATAATAAAATAAAATCCCTGACTGTTTCTAAATAAGAACTAGTGGAAAGAAGTGTTTTGTTTAAACCACTTTGCCTTCATTGCATGGCGAAGTGAAGAGAGTTGCACAGGTTGTGCATTTCATAACTGTTGCCTGCTCTCGTTTTTTTTTTTTTTTTTCTGTTGCCGTACTTCCAGGAAGAATGCTGATTGTTTACTTGTGATTGCTCTGGCAGGAGTGCTGACTGTCTGTTGTTTGCATGCAAAGAAAGTGCGCCCAGTCCTCCGGCTTTCCGCTCCTCACAAGAGTTTGCCAATGCTGGTACGATGTTTCTCCAGTAGTACCCTCCTCATCTGCCCTCAGGGTGTGAATTTGGGAAGTGCTGCATATTTGCCCAACATTTCCACTGCTATCTCTTTTCATATATTTGGCAACAGCTTTTCCAAGATGTGACAGATGTATGACAAACATCATCCAGGCTTTTTTCCCCCAATGCTCCATCTGTGGAAAATTACTGCCTTGTGTTTGTTTTGCTCTGTTTTTTGTTTTTTTTATCCATGGAAAAGAAAGAAAGAAAGAAAGAAAAAGAATGGCTACAGTATATAAATAGAAATATGCAGCCTATTATTTGAATATGGTGAAATCTTCAGTTATTGAGAGGAACTAAGCTACAAAAAAAAACAATGCTTTGAAACAAAGTCACATGAAACATGGATGATATTTGAGTTATTTGGTTTTTACGTACATCGAAAGGGAATTTCAACCAATTGTTAAGCTCTGAAAAGCCAAAGAAGGACCAGAAACAGAAGAGACTTGTGCGCTACCACATCTTCCGCTGCCATACAACACCCATGTGAAGCAGACTGAGCTTTACATCATTAGTTAGAAGCTTTCATTAATAGTATCTTGAATAGTTTTAATCATTAATTTTACTTTTTCACCTGAGGTATTCATGAGACAAGAACTTTAGCACCGTTTTTGCATATAACTAAATGAGAGCAAGTAGATGATGACAGAATTAATGATTGAAAAAAAATATTAAAATGACATATTTTAGCAGATATTCATACAGAAATACATACAGAAACTTTACAAAATACACACGTCAACCAAAAAAACAAACAAAAACAAAACACAGATAAATGACAATATAAGACCAGATGAGGAGAGAGGGGAAAAAAATAAGGATAAAGAAAGAAAAGAAAAGAAAAGAAAAGAAAGACCTTATCATTTAAAATGTATATTCTTTGGGGGTGTTGAGTGTTTTAAGGTATTCAGTAATTTAACATCTTTTACCCTTTCTCTCGTCCCCCCACTCCCCTCCAAACAATAACAATAATTAAAGCTGCAAGCAGCATTTAGCGGGGTTCAAGCATTTAGGGTCTTTAAGCACATAAGGCAGTTTAGTGAGTTGTCTGAGTTTTTGTTTAGGATTTACAGGCTTTTGAGTGTTTTTTGCCATACCCATTTTCTAAATGATCCTGTTATGGCTACCCAATGGGTAAAGTTAAAGTTTTTTATATAATTAATAATCTAGAGCTTCCAGAGAATTGTACTGCACTGGTATATTTCCGATCGGGCGAAAAACCTAGGACTAGTTCGCAAAAGTAGGTTTTTAACATAATCGCAAGTATTTAATGAACAAATTGATTGACAGCAGTAGTTCTTGAGGCAAAGTTGTTCTGTATGAGGAGATCTATCAAATGATATGCATCACGTGATTACATAGCCGTAAAACCTGTTAGCGTCAACTAGTGGCTGATTTTTCAAAATTCTTACAGACCTCTAGGGCCACGAGTCGAACATGCCCACCGAGTTTCGTTCTGATCGGCCTCCGTTAAGAGCAAACTAACAGCTTTGAATTAAAATGGTGAGGTATCCTGTTGTAAACATCAACCATGCCTGTTGACAGTTCTCTTTTGTGGGAAAGGAATGAAAAGTTCTCAAATCCGCACCACAGCCTCAGACATAACATTTATATCCATGATCTGCCATTTTCACTATTGTCCTTGCTTGCTTCTTCACAATACCTGCAGATCTTCTGCTGATTCGGCTGTGCAGGTCTACATTAACACTGCCTGGCCTAGAACATGGACTGGAAAATGCAAATTTGGGGGGTATAAATACTAGCAATTATGTGAAGTGTCAGTGCAAATGAAGTGATAAACACTGACAAAATATGATTGTGTTATAATAGTTATTGTAATATAAGTGTGTTCCATGTTAACTCAATAATGCATGCTTACACACACACACACACACACACACACACACACACACACACATATACAAATATGTTTTCAATGTCTTTAGGATGTGTTATTGTGAAAAAAATATATTAATGGTCTAACCATTTCATATATTTCATTGTGATCTATATTATCAGTCAAAAAAAAAATAGCTTTAACCATTTGTTTGTTGACCAAAGCTGAAAGCTGATAAAAAGATTAATACTATGTCTAATACTGCTGCTCCCTCTAGTTGACAACAGTGGAATTACAGCCTCCATCTTACAGTTGAAGTGTTTGAATGAATGAATGGGAATTTGGTTTTTCACTTATATCTCGGGAACCAGAAGGCGAAAAATTCTGAAATTCAGAGCATAGATAGTTCTTGAGGAGCCCTGTTGAATGAGACCATCGCGGTGTTTTTGGGCGATTGGAGCCCGGAAATATGACCGTTCAAAGGCATATCTATTGGGGCTTTTATCTCTGGAATGCCCAGGGCAAATTACACCACATTTGAATCGAAGCTAGCCAAGAACTGGCCCTTTCCAACGAGCTCTCACACAAGGTTCGGGGTGGTCTGGGTCGGGAGTTTCGGCCGTTCAAAATCGGGGGTCCCACGAATTTGCGATTCGTGGGGGGCGCGCTCCCGAGGCCCGCGATGACACGTTTCGATCAAGAGCCCGGAGAGGACCTTACCATCAAAATTTGAGCGCGCAACGACTTTCCGTTTTCGAGTTATGAATGAATTTGTACTGGGGGGGCGTGGCCTAAATGCCGTTTTACTTTCGTTTTCAATTTCCATATCTCAGACAGACAGTGTGACACAATTGTCAATAATAATACTCCAATAGATGAGTTTTGACAAAATGTGATTGTAAATGTTAAAATAATGATTTTATAAAGTCTAAATATGAATGATATAACAATATTAGGAAGTAGTATGATGAAATGGCAGCAGGGGGCAGTAAAATACCACTTATTGGCTTAATATGCCAATGTTATTCATTTTCTTTTTTAACTGTTATTTTTTATACTTTTTCTGATAATTATTGATCTATAGAGTCCAGAGATTTGTACTGCACTGGTTTTTAACATTATTTTATAAACATTATATGATATATATATAGGTTATAGGAAATATATGGTTTTAAAGCTTTTTGACAGTTATAGCGCCACCTATGGTCCGATCTCCATAAAAATTTCCATGCTTCTTTAGCTTGTTATGTCACATATGCTCATCAATTTTTGTGAAGTTCTGAGTTTTCATTTAGGATTTATAGGCTTTTTAGTGTATTCTGCCACGCCCATTTTCTAAATGACCCCATTACAGCCATCCAAATGCAAAATTTCAACTTTTTTTCGATAATTATTGATCTAGAGAGTCCAGGGAATTGTCCTAGACTGGTCTGGTTCTGATTGGGCGAAAAACCAGGGACTAGTTCGCAAAAGTAGGTTTTTAACATGTTTGCGAATATTTAATGAACGGTTTGATTGACAGTAGTGGTTCTTGAGGCAAAGTTGTTCAGCATGAGCAGATCTATCAAATGATAGGCATAATGTGACAATAAGTTTAACACCACGTGATTACAGAGCCATAAAACTCGTTAGCGCCAACTAGTGGCCGATTTCTTTCAAAATTCTTACAGACCTCTAGGGCCATGAGTTGAACATGCCCATCGAGTTTTGTTCCGATCGGCCTCCGTTAACCTTGTCTAATAGGTGCTCAACTTCATTGGCCGATGGCGGCCATGTTTTTTTAGATACGCCAATGTCCTCATAGATATACATGGCACCCTGGACCAAGAGACTGCATGCCAATTTTCAAGTCAATTGGACTAACGGTCAGGTGGTTATAGCCCTTTTCATGTATTTTTCATGTTATAACGCCACCTAGTGTTCAATCGTCGCAATTTTTTTATTGTGACCCCAGATTGAACTCATACACATGTGTTCCGAGTTTGGTGAAAATATCTAATTTCGTTCATGAATTATAACCATTTTAGTAAACTGGCTCCGCCTCCTGCGAACGTTTTGACGCCCCTTAGCAACCGTGGATCGAAATTTCAACTTTTTTTCGATAATTATTGATAATCAGACTCCAGAGAACATTTCTGCACTGGTTTGGTTCCGATTGGCCAAAAAAACCCTCTACTAGTTCGCAAAAGTAGGTTTTGGACAAAATTCAAAATGGCGGAAAAATTTGCATACCGGAAATGAAATTGAAGATATACATTTTGTCCGTCTTGAGACAAGGATTACAGTGATATAAGACACTTGAGTCTGTGACAAAGGGTTAAGGAGATTTAAGCAAAAACGTGATTTTTTTTTGTTTTTTGCACTATAGCGCCACCTATCGGCCAATCGGGATCATACTCTCTGAACCTCTCCTCGATTTTTGTACTACCTTCTGGCAAAGTTTCAAGTCTCTAGCACTTACGGTTTGGGCTGCACGATGCGTTTTACGGCAGAAGAATAATAATAATAATAAAAATCAGCACAATTACAATAGGGTTTCAGCATTTCATGCTTGAACCCCTAATAATCAAGTAATATGACTTTATGATTAATATGGCTATCTGTGCACATTCCCACCCAACCCCTGGACAGCATCACGGCTATAAACTTAATTATAATTCCTTTCCTCCCCCATTGTAAGACATATAGTGTATGCAGTGCACACAACGAAAGTTTTTTTTTCTTTTTTTTTCTTCTCATCATCATCCTCCAGCTATTCCTACACATCCCACCGTTGTCTGTTGGTGGCGATGAGATGTGATGATGCTTTGGACTTTGTGGGGGTATACAATATAGGGATTGTGTGTTGGACTTGGCACTCACTATGACTCAGGGCGGTCCACACATTGCCCAAATAGAGGAGGGAAGGAACCCACATGGAAAAAAGAGAGGGTTTTTAGCAGATATTCAATCCTTTACAATGCTGCAAACCTTTGACGTATAAGTGATGCTGGTTATACACTTTATTTTAAGGTGTCCTTGTAATTATACAGTTAAGTGCTGAGTAATATGTAAGGGTTAATGCCCGACGAGGTGTCAGGTATTAATGGACGAAGGTTGCCTCCGCCTAAGTCCATTAATACCTGACAATGGACACCTCGAAGGGCATTATCCCGCTTATACCATGGTCACTTGCCAAATAACACATTTTTAAAACATTAGTTTATATTTTAATTAGTTTTACAATCGAAATCTAAAGTTTTTACAAACAATAACTTGGTTTCCCTGGTTACGCCTGACGGTTTATTTAGCAACCGGAGATATTTATAATCCGCTCAGCTCGTAGAAGCCTTCAGTTTAGCTAACTTACGAGCCAGAAAGTTAACGTATTTGTTTTCATGTAAGTTAGGCTTGTCTAGCCATGGGCGTTACACTTTCGTTTTTTTTTTTTTTACCTATAATTAAAACACACAGGTAGGCGTAGTTATTTTTTATATATACGGCTTTTTTAGATGTTTGTTTTGATACAATAAATTGTAAACGGATACTTTGACTGCCTGTTGCTATGGTTACTCACAGCTGATGTAGCCAGCGCATTTATTTATTAATTTCGAACGGTAAACAGTCAGTTTCACCAGAACTCCTTTACTAGGTGTCCTCTATCACTTTTTAATGGACACCCTGCAGCCAATCAGAATCGAGTATTCACCCAGACCATGGTATAATAATTAACAATATGTAGGGTTTGGGTTAGGATCAGGGTTTGGTATAGGGTTAGTTGAATGTGATTATGCATAAATTACTGTTATTACTATAATAATACATGTAACGTGTATCAAGGACGCTGTAAAATAAAGTGTTACCACGGTGCTTAATAATGATAAAGAAATAAACAGCCTATGTACTTTGATATGGTCTGAAGAGGTACTTTCCCTGAAAGGTATCGCATATGAAAGTTTGTTTAAAGTCTTGCACATGACTTTGACTCGGGCATTTCAGAATGATCACACCAACATTTGAGATGCTGTGATGTGATTGGTCCGCTGTTTAGTCCAGTTATCCAATCACATCCACTGTTGAGGGAAAGTCACCTGAGTTATATTCGGTTAATGTGTTTCCATCATAGTTTATGCGCATGTCTTCTTATCGGATAAAAGATGTATCCGCCTCAAACGTTCTTTTATACGCATTTATACTGCATTTTTTTATGTGATATCCCAAAATACGCTTAAAAACAGGTGGATTGAAACACAGCTATTGAAAGATCCCGATCAATCCCAGCATTCATAATGTTTACCTCCAGCACACAGATAAAGCCCATCATAATAGAAACACCAGTCCAACAACATTTATATCAGAAGAGCATTTTTCCCATAGCTAATGTCCATTAGTACTTCATTGCTCTTTGAGAGTTTAGAGTTCCAGGGTCTCAACACAAGTGCCATTAGGCCATGGACTCAAAATAGTCTTTGATACCGACATTGATTGTTCGCTCTAATAGGATCTTGCATTGGTAAACATCCATGCAACCTTTATCTTTTACATAAAAAAGCGTACATGGATCTGTAAGTAGCATGTGTGAATATTAAATACAGACATCTAAAGTGCAGATCTCTTTAATTATGGGTGTGTTAACACTTGGCATGTTTGGTTAGATTCAAATTAACTCTGATTTTTTTCTGAAGTGTTTTGTTTCATATGGTTTATGAAGTTATTATCTGTGTGATTAACTCTTTTCTTCTTACAGGGGACATCATCTTTAATGCCAGTGACCCAGAACTGCCCCCTGACTTTATCTTCGGAGAAGATGCCGACTTCCTTCCCGAACCATCTGAACTCCCGGTGTGTGTTAAGATTATAATTATATGCTGCCATTATTATCCTGTATTCTGAATATAGAGCTTTTATATCAATATTGTGATACAGAAGAGTAGTTAAGTACAGTAGATGGACTATACACATATTATGGTTATAAATAGTAGTAAGAGGACAGAAATGTACAAGAGATTGACAACATCACAGCAATATCATGCATCGTTGTAGATGTTAAATGTTCAGAGAGACCAATTTTAACAAAGCCTGACATATATAAATAGTCGTGTTTTAGTGAAGTGTTTATGCTTGCATTAGGGTCATTCTTACACACACACACACACACACACACAAAATCTCAAATCTCCAGTGAACCAAAAATGTGCTAGCTGCAGGCTAAAACCTCGGTTGTACAGAAATACACCCAAGAAGACAGAACAATGGCTCTGTTATGATTGATATCTTTGAAGATATCTTTTTAACTTCCTTTAGTGCAGTTAGTTAAATCTGATGGCTGGTATCGATGTGCGTGGTCGACTCAGCAGCCAGATTTGACCCGCGGGGCTTCCAGCGTTCTGAAGAGAGGGTGTTGGTGAATTACATAAGCGTTGCGTCTGCACTTAACACTGCCGTTCTTCTGGTGCCGCTTTTAGGATTGCACAATTAGCACCAGAGGCTTCACTGCTCTCACAACACACTCAAAAAGAACAGTCATTTGTTCTTTATTAAGGCATGTTGTTGATTTATTTGTTTGTTGTGTTCACTGAACATCATTTTTGGCATAAAGAGCCACTGTGTATCTCTACACACACAGTGTGCCGCGTGCTTGGCGATTGTGGTATCTTTGGGGTTCGAATTTTAAATGTTTCCAAAAAAAAAAAATTTGAAGTTGCAAATAAAATAAATAAACAAAAAGATTATTAAATTCGCAAATAAATATAATGAGATTTACAAATATTGTTATCTGATTGACTTGAGATTTGTGTGCAATGCATGCTAGAAATGTTTTAAAATCCACAAATGCGTACAGTGAGTCATACATGCATAAGCTGTGATTCATAAATGTCTGCTGCGATCAGGGTTATTATAGTTAATTAAAACTAAAACCACAAAAGAAATGTGGAACTTGAAATAAATAATTGTTAATTGAAATAAAATGTAAAATAAACTTATTATTTCAGCTATTTGCCAAAGCAACATTTCATTTTCATTTAGAAAAATTTATTAAAAAAACAATATAGAGACACATTTAAAAAATTATAATAATAAAAATGACAAAAACACACAACAAAATTACTATAACTAAAATGAAAACGGAGATAATATGGAGATAATAATAAATTCAATATTTTAAACAATCTCGATGACTCTAACGTAACATGGTTTGTGAGATAAAAATATATTTGTACATATATTTTATGTCCAAATCTTACTCTATTTATTAGTGAATTAATTGTCCTAACATATATTTGTGGACTTCGTTATTTTATCTGTAAATTTGTTACACTTATTTGTGGATTGTAATCTGTTTATTTGGAAATATGCAACAAATCTAATCCCGAAGTTATGTGTTAAAGCTCTATTAATGTTTGAAGAGTTGGTGGTCAGAGATGTAGTCCAGCAGACTGTTTCATGTGCACTTGAGACATTTCACAGATCCACAGCATTCAGGTCTGTTGTTCTTCCTCTCAAATCACAGGATGTGTTGTTAAACACTCTTCTTCATAGTGGGTGACTTAGCAAATGTATTATTACAAACAATTCATAGGCTGCTGATTCAAACCCCATAAGAAACAAGTCATAATGAGCCATAATTGTATTTCCTTAATTGTTTTTATTATATCCATTTTATAAATTAATGCTGTTTTTCTATAGTGACATTGTGTGAAAACCACAAAGGCAAGTTCCACTGACCATTGTAATGTTGCAGTATATTCTATTCTATTCTATTCTATTCTATTCTATTCTATTCTATTCTATTCTATTCTATTCTACTGTACTCTATTATATTCTGTTCTATTCTATTCTGTTCTATTCTACTCTATTCTATTCCATTCTATTCCATTCTATTCCATTCTATTCTATTCCATTCTATTCCTTCTGTTCTGTTCTATTCTATTCCGTTCTGTTCCATTCCATTCTGTTCCGTTCCATTCCGTTCTATTCTATTCTATTCTATTCTATTCTATTCTATTCTATTCTATTCTATTCTATTCTATTCTATTCTCTTCTCTTCTATTCTATTCTATTCTATTCTATTCTATTCTATTCTATTCTATTCCATCTATTCCATCTGTTCTATTCTGTTCTATTCTATTCTATTCTATTCTATTCTATTCTATTCTATTCTATTCTATTCTGTTCTGTTCTGTTCTGTTCCATCTATTCTGTTCTGTTCCGTTCCGTTCTATTCTATTCCATCTATTCCATCTGTTCTGTTCCGTTCCGTTCCGTTCCGTTCCATTCTATTCTATTCTATTTTATTTTATTCTATTCTATTCTTTTCCATTCCATCTGTTCTGTTCTGTTCTGTTCTATTCTATTCTGTTCTGTTCTGTTCTGTTCTGTTCTATTCTATTCTATTCTATTCTATTCTATTCTATTCTATTCTATTCTATTCTATTCTATTCTATTCTATTCTGTTCTGTTCTGTTCTGTTCTGTTCTATTCCATCTATTCTGTTCTGTTCTGTTCCATTCTATTCTATTCCATCTATTCCATCTGTTCCGTTCCGTTCTATTCTATTTTATTTTATTCTATTCTATTCTTTTCCATTCCATCTGTTCTGTTCTATTCTATTCTGTTCTGTTCTGTTCTGTTCTGTTCTGTTCTGTTCCGTTCTCTTCTATTCAATCTATTCTATTCTGTTCTGTTCTGTTCTATTCTATTCCATCTATTCTGTTCTGTTCTGTTCCGTTCTATTCTATTCAATCTATTCCATCTATTCCATCTATTCCATCTATTCCATCTGTTCTGTTCCATTCCATTCCATTCCATTCCATTCCATTCCATTCCATTCCATTCTATTCTATCCATAGGCTAAACTTGCTGGCATCTCAATGCTAAATGCATTGTTAAATTACTCAGTATTGACCAATAATAATCAGGATTCATCATATGGTTTGTTCCTCAGAGATGATGTTTGCAAAAGTGAGACACAGAGTTTGTGCAAGACGTGGTCTAGATTTGTCTGGACGGTGTTGATTGCTTAAAGCTGTGCTCCAGGCTATTTTTAAGAAAGAAAAAAAAAAAATCCCCTGCTTATGTCAGAGTCTGTGAGACGGTGACTATTGCTCACCGTCTCTTGAAAACACGAGGGGGGAAGCACCTCTGCGCTGCCAGGGCTTCGCTCTGCCCATGTGTTTGCTTTGCGTCTTTAAGCTTCATCGCTGTGGCTCGAGTGTGTGTGGCTGTGTGTGCAGCCGTTCGGTTTCTTCTCCTGGGATATTTTTCCTTCACTGGTTTGCAGCCAGGATCCCTCTGTCTTGTTCTTCATCCTGTTTATTCTGCACTAAACTGGATTTTTGTGTAACCAAACATGAATGATCCAAAAGGCCCGGGGATATTAGTACGCCACATCATTGGCAAACATAATGTCCAAAAACGGCATTAATTTGTTTAATATGCTCTTACTCTGGCTTGCTCATCTTATTTGCTTTCATCCTTCCCAGACGGTTCTGCTGGTTCAGTCTGTCTGTCAGTGCCTCTCCTGCAAGCTGATCATTTTCACATTACCGTGTGAGAGACTCAAGATCAACAAAGAGCTCTTGCGTCCTGATCTTTCACACCTTAATATCCAGCTCTGTTCCAAAACCTAGTGAGCTGCCTTGCCGTCTACTGCCTGTGTAGACAGCTTCCTATGTGTTACAAAACCTCATAAGAAAATGATTTGAAACGCTGTACATTGTCAGCAACTAGGAAGCACACAGGAGATGCAACTCATTCTGCAAATTCCAAGAGATGCCCTGATGCTTCTTTTTGCTCTTAGTATTAGCTTTGTAATATGATTTCCTCAAGTTTGAGCACTTTAACATTATGACCAAGCAGAGATTGTGTTGCTACCACAAAGACCACAAGTTTGAGAGTTCTTGTGATTAATTTAAAAACTATGTGGCGGGAGACTTTGAGTTATGTAAGTAAGATACTGAACGTTTTTAGTTGTGATATATTATACATTAGGGCTGCACGATATTGAAGAAAAATGCGATATGCGATAACTTATTAAATAATGCGATACGATAATGCTTAAAGTGTGTAAAATAAACTTCAATTATCTTTAAAATATATTTAGAATGATATAACCTACATACGTGTTCCACGTGTTAAATACTGATTCTTTTTAAAGCTACAAAAGTTATTTAGCCAAGAGCAGCGAGTGATTTTCTCTTTGTCTTTTGTTCATGACCACAGTTATTGCAAGCGGTTGCGATATGCATATTGCGACATATACATAATTTGGACATATACACAAATATCGATAATTTTGATATATTGTGCAGCCCTATTATACATGTTCATCAACATCACATAATATGCACTTTATACATGAACAGCAACAAACAATATGCTAACATTAGCATGATTATCTTTCATTACTCCCTTCGCCAAGTCTGTTCCAGACAGCCACGTTATAAGGACACAATTGACGTTTTGATATTAGCATGTTTGCTAAGCTGACAACAAATATATCTGCACTCTTTCTCACTGTTATACATTTGGTGATTCTGATTTTCACATGACCAGCATTCAGATGCCGGACACTGGCTTGTTTTCCAGCTACATGTAATATCGCCCAGTTTTCACACTCCTGTGAGGAATTCCTGATGTCTCAGCAAAACTTGGGCTTGTTTACAGTCTGTCACAACTTAGTATTATTAGCTGCTAACCACCATTTTGTTTCCATGCCCCGAATGGTGAGTTTACGTGAAACGCTGACACCAGAAGATTTATTACGGTGTGAAAAGTTGTGTTACCAGAGTCTTCTCATCATTTAATTTTTTTTGTTTTTTTTTGAGTAAAGTCAAATAATGTAGTTTCCTTTCACAGTTTTATTTTTATTTTAAGTTCTTAAGTTTTAATTTTGTAAATATCTGTCTTATTACAGACACATTAATAGAGATTGCTATTAAATTTCCCCCAAAAGTGACATTTCTGTGATCATTTATCAACATTTTACATCAAATTTTGTAGAATGAAGCTCTAAAAGTGTTGAAAACATACAATAAAGCAGCAACTGTACTTTATATGACTTGTGTGCTTCCGATGAAGCCAAACGCTAGACAGACCAAAGTTTAATTTGTGTACATTAAAATATGAGTTATGAAGACATGTAATCAGTGATCTGTCACAAGATATACAGACCAGTGACATTTGTCGCCAAACCTGTCTTGGTGTGCAATGAATGAATGCAAATAAGACTTCTTTCATATTTTAGGCAAATATGACAAAAGCATATTTCCAATGCAATACACCATTAACAATAGAGATGCCCTGAGGCTCCTCTCTGCTCTCAGTATTGGCTTTGTAATATGATTTTCTGAAGTAAACGCACTTATAACATTATGACGATGCAGAGATTGTGTTGCTACCACAAAGATCACAAGTTTGATTTGGCTAGCTGAGATATCACTGTTTGAAACACAATATGACTCAGCGAACTCTAAAGAGCAGCGGCTGTAGCAATTTCATTCAGATGCTTTTCATTCACACAGCACCTGAGCACCCGAGAGCCTCAAGCCTTGGCTTTTTCCTTGATGAAGGTCAGAGAGTGCACTACAGTACGGAGCCGGCAAACAGATATCTGTACCAAATACCAGTTTAGAAAAGCATGAAGGGTCAGAATAATTTGTGTTAACACTTAAAAATGAGACTGAAAAATTCAATGCTGTGTTTTATTTTTTATTTTTCAGTTAATGCATTCCCTGGGAATCAAACCCATGATTTTTATTTTTCATTGCTAGTTCCATGCGCTCAGTCCTTACTTTAGAACATTTATGCACATTAGCTTGAACCTGAAAATTACTTATTATTAAATTTTTTTATTTTTTTTGCTTGATTTGAGGTAAAGAAGAACAAGAGGTAAAACTTTAGTTTAGAGTCCAATTCTCACTATTAACTAGTTTCTTATTAGCATGCATATTACTAGGGTATTGGCTGTTTATTAGTATTTATAAAGCACATATTAATGCCTTATTCTGCATGACCATATTCTACATCTCTTATTCCCAGCCAATATCTAAACTTATCAACTACCTTACTAACTATTATTAAGCAGTATTTAGGAGTTTATTGAGACAAAAGTCATAGTTAATAGTGAGAATTGGACCTTATATCTAAACTGTGATCTAAATATATTCATATGACATTATTGAAAAGTAAGCTTGGTTTTAGAAATGTTGTTCTTAACCCGTTCAAATAGACAGGAGGACATGCATGACTGAAGCAGCTCCCCGGCACTGAACAATGAGCAGGCTGACAATTGGCTGGCTGAAAACTGTTAGATCGGATCTTCATGTCTAAAAAGATCAGATCCAACACTCGATCCTGTCAAAAGATATTTGTTTTGTCTGTAATCCAAAACCGGTAAAACCTGTCAGCAGCAAGTCGTGTCTGGTGCCCAAAACTCGTGTTAATCAGCCTGAGAGTTTGACTGAGAAAGCCAGGAAAGAGCAGAAACATGAGACGATGTGATCAAAAGAGCAGTTCATTGAATAATCTGGTCACACTTTAGTTTAGGGTGCAAATCTCACTATTATCTTTTGCCTCATTAAACACCTAATTACTGCTTATTAATAGTTAGTAAAGTAGTTGTTAAGTTTAGGTATTATTACGAGATGTAGAATATGGTCATGCAGAATATGGCATTAATATGTGCTTTATAAATACTAATAAACAGCCAATACCCTAGTAATATGCATGCTAATAGGCAACTAAAGTTAATTGTGAGAATTGGACCCTAAGTTTTACCTGTAATCTTAATTGCATATGTTTCAGTGTTCGGACTTCGTCTTACCAGTACAAATCCAACAAGTGTTATTATCCCAATGGAAAAGCAATGGAAAATTACTGCGTCACAACCTTGTCCTGCATGTGATGTTAAAAACCTTGAAATGGAGACATTCTCTGTTATCTCTTACTTATGAAGACAAACATCCCTTTGGAATCTCACAATCGGATTAAACAACAACAGATAGGAAATATAGTCATATAATAGCATAACATTACATAAATGAGTAATAATAATAATAAAATGGTGAATAAATGATTAAATGATAAATGACAAATACATAAATGAAGTTAGATCATATAAAAACAAAGCAAATAAAACTAGATGTATGGTTGTTGTCTTAAAGTTACACACATGTTGCAATTGAGAATCCTTAGATCCTTCAAAACTCAAAAAGACTGTTCATTACAATAAGGTTTTGTTCTACAAAGGTTTTTTTTTTTTTTTTACAGTTGTGATGTAGTTTGTCCATCGTTAGTTGGGGAACCTTAACAATGCTTGATTTTCAGACTGAGCACAGCCAATCCTGTAGTCTAATGTAACAGTGACCCAAAGTGATTCAGCATGTTGTGAAGAGGGCCAAAAACCATACTTCATTCCAGTCTTACATAATTCCTCTAACCAGACCATTCACTTGCACAATTTGGTGGAAAGTTTATGATTAAGTGATGGTACTTCCCCCACTACATTTGGATTTACGAAGCCATCAATTAGCAATTAAAGCACTGATATGTTTCAGGCGAAATCAAAGAATGATCTGGTGTGACATTTTTTAGAACAAAATCAGGTCAAAAGGAAGTTGATTTGGAGTTTGTTTTAAGGAGTTTGAAACAGCTTGCCAAAGTGAACTTTACAAAAAAAAAGTTATGTAATAGATTGGTGTGGTTCTGGGGCTCCGCCTTCTTTGATGAGGAAATCTTCTCCAGTTCATTTTTGTTCTGAACACAAAAGAAGATATTTTGAAGAATGTTGGTAACCAAACAATTGATGGGCCCCATTGACTTCCATAGTAATTTATTTTCCATACTATGGAAGTCAATGGGGTCAACTGTTCAGTCTACCCAACATCAACTGTTTGGTTACCCATATTCTTCAAAATATCTTATTTTGTGTTCAGCAGAAGAGGGAAATTCATACAGGGTTGAAACAACCTGAGGGTCAGTAAATGATGACAGAATTTTTGGGTGAACTATCCCTTTTAAAATCCAATTTCTGTTTTTTACTGACTCATTTAGGACCCTATCCCTTTTAAAATCCAATTTACTGGCTCATTTAAGGCCCTATCTTACATCTGGCGCAATGCAAGTGTTTTTTGCTAGTTTCAGCCCGACGCAGTTATCATTTTCACGTCCTGCGCCACGTTGTTTAAATAGCAAATGCATTTGCGCCCATTTGTCCGCTCATGGGCGTGCGTGCTGGTCTGAAAACGAGGTGTGTTCTGGCGCATTGTTGGCGCGTTGCTATTTTGTTGCAACATAAATAGACTGAACCATTGACCAACTGAAACCTGGTCTAAAGTCAATGGTGCAATATATATTTTTTTGTTATTTAAAGAGCACGTTAGTAATGTGCGCCTATAGGCGGGTCCACAACGCGCGTACACTCTGCTTATTACACACACAGGGACACACAGCAGCACACAAACATGCCAAATATTTTAAATAAAAGGATTACAATGTAAAAGATTATTATTGTGTACATAAAGATATGGTGGAATCCGGCTTGTCCCGTAGATGGTCTTTAACCTCGCGAATGAGCAGATCCGTTTGGCTCTGGAGACGCGTTCGGTCTTTCCACTATCAAATTCCGTCATGTAAATAGCGAATCCGCCATGGCGCGAGCGCAACTGGCATTTAAAGGGAATGGGTGATGAGACTCTGATTGGTTTAACGCATGTAAATCCCAAAACAAACCCATTACTCATTAAGATAATAGGGACAACCCTTTTAGACCATGCGCCGGGAGCGTCGACCATTTTTCCCGTCGTTAAACTAGCAAAAGTGGATTCGGACACGCCCTGAGTGAACTTGCGCCGTGCGCTTTAGACCATGAGCTTAGATCGTTAAAATAGGGCCCTTAATGTTAATTCATCACATTGACACTCTCTTTACAAACCTCTTTTTCTATAACCGAAACAAAAATGTAATATCTTCTAAAAAGCAGAATGAGAGTGAAAGTAAAGGACATCTGCCTTTATTTAAGCTTGATTAAGGGATGCCTGTCTGCTATACATGTCTCTAATTAACCTCCGTCAAACACTAACACTGCCACAGCAGCACTCTACAGCTTTACTGCTTCTCACTTTAATTAGTGGCTTTTCTGGCCATTGAGGAAAGAGCAGCTAATTGTGGTGAGGTGGCTGAGACAGTGGTCGAAGCTCTCGGCTGGAACATCTGACGTTAGCCATGGGAAAACTGGAGAGATCAAAGCACGCTCAGTTTAAGTTTCACCGGGCTTCGGAGAATCGAGGCTGCAGTCTAGACAGCAAACATCTCAGCCTGTGGTGATGTCTTGTTTAGGCTTAGATTAATGATTCATGCGACGCATAATCCTGCTATATTCCACGTTTTTGTGTGACCTTGTTTCGACCGCGGTGCAACCCACACTTTATTAAAAAGCGTCAGGTTTAAAAGGCATTGTAACCTAATATCATAGTGGGACTATTGAACTGTTTGAATTGTGTAAAGTCAAAAGAATAACACTAAATGAATGAACAAGTGAAACCATAGACTGTAGAGACAGTCTAATCAAGATACAGGCTAATCAGCAGATTTGCAATGGTGGTGTGTCATTCACCTCTTTACTCTGGGGTATACACTTGACCGTAAACATTGTTTGATTCATTTAGAATTAGATCTATATGTTCACACCACAGCTGTGCCCCAAATTATTATTTATTTTTTTTGACACAGGCTTTCTGAATGACACTGAACAGCTAATCTCAGATTTTCTGTTCCACTGTCATTAGCTGTGTTTCCATCCAAAGTTGTGAATTTAACTTCTGCTCAAAATTGGAAAATCGCATAAAACATTTGCGAATAAAGCAGCGTTTCCTTCCCATGTGTTCAAAAGAACAAAATCGTCACTTCGTGGGAAATTGCCACAAAATATTTGTAATAAAAATGGAATTGGGGAAGAAACTGTGGCTCTTTTTTCTCCTCCATCATAAATGACTTGCGTCTCAGAGCGGCAGAAGAAACTCAGTAAACGCTGTCATGTTCTCTTGCGTTCGGATGCTTCTGGGAGGAATTAAACCAAATCATTCTGATGACAGACTTTGACTCGGGTATTTCAGAATGATCACACCAACATTTGAGATGCTGTGATGCGATTGGTCTGCTGGTTAGTCCAGTTATCCAATCACATCCACTGTTGAGGGAAAGTCACCTGAGGTTTTTGTTGCGGATCGAGGGATTTATTCAACAAATGTATTTCCATTTATGGCCATGTCTTATCGGATAAAAGATGTATCCGCCTCAGTTGAGCCTCAAATGTATGAAAACCTTGGTGTTTCCATCCAGCGTTTATTTTAATGCGATATCCTAAAATGCGTATACAAATAGGTTGATGGAAACATAGCTGTTGTGGAAATAAATAACATATTATTTTTTTTCGTTTAGGTCAGAATTCAGAATTGAACTTTATTTGTTATTATTCATATCTATATAATTCAACATTTATGATGGATCTTTTTTAGACGTAACAATCAAATGCTTCTTTAAAATTGTACACTTGCTAGTTTGCGATGTATTCTTGCATTTAAATGGAAAATATATCTATGTTGTATTTTTTTGCCGTTCTAAACTTAAATTCCTCTAATGATGCGGTAGCTTTATAAATTTAGGAAGAGTTAGTATCACAGGGTTACAATAAATGCATTTTTTGTCATCCCTGTATGGTTAATTCTTATGTTATGGATTAATATGCCCGTCATTTGCCCCTCCTCGTCCCTCTGGATGCATAATTTCCCATCAATCCCCATAGAAGGGCTTTTCATTGGTGTCCCGTAATTGCCCTAAAGTTCTTTTAAACCTGCTTCTGGCAATCACACCGGCAGTTCTGTTTTTACGAGTCACTTGGCATAATGGGAAGAATGAAGCATTGACAATAGAGAGGTAGGAGGGGGTTTGTTTTGGCATTGCTGACCAGGAAACTGCCGGGAAGTGTGTCGGCCAGAGAGATTTTGGGAACAGCAGGAGGGCACCAATGCCTGGGTAAAGAAGTGTTAAAGGGATAGTTCACACACACATGAAAATTCTGTCACCATTTACTCAAGTTGTTCCAAACCTGTATGAATTTCTTTCCTCTGCTGAACACAAAAGAAGATATTTTGAACACTGTTGGGTGAACAGATAGTTGACGGTAGTCATTGACTTACATAGGATTTTGTTGTTGTTGCATACTATGGAAGTCAATGACTACCGTCAACTGTCTGGTTACGCACATTCTTACAGGTTTGGAACAACTTGAGAAATAAAATTTTTGGGTGAACTATCCTTTCAAAGGGTAACTCTCGCCAAAATGCAACCTAGGGTCTTTTTGTGATTCTACCCGAGGCAAACATTCGTTTAAAAGCATAATTAGAATGGAAACGCCACTTTTAAGTTTGACTGTATTTTCGTTTTCGGTCAAATTGCCTTGTGAATGGGAGTGTTTGGGGCACGACTATGATAGCATCGCTATAAAAATCGCTATTGTTAAAACACTAAGAAGGCTGGACACAACATGAAACTTTGCTGGAAGTCTCACCAGAGGCTCTACACATGAACTCCAGCATTGAGAACATTGTTTGTGTACACAGAGTTTACTAAAAAGAAAGATTTTGAACAACTCAATGTGTTTCCGGCCGCCGGCATTTTGTCAGTCAAAAATAGTCGATCTTCGAATGCAACATAACAGGGAGGAGAGTAAAGATGGAGAGCTCCTAAAGCTTAGTTCCATATAAATTCACGGATAATTTGTTGTTTTGTCGTTAGTGAAAATCAATATTGACCTTGTATTTGAAAAACGATGCTCATATAAGAAGCAATACTAAAATTCAGAGTCAGTTCATTCGCATTCGGAGATCGACTATTTTTGACTGACAAAATGCCGGCGGCCGGAAACACATTGAGTTGTTCAAAATCTTTCTTTTTAGTAAACTCTGTGTCCACAAACAATGTTCTCAATGCTGGAGTTCATGTGTAGAACCCCTGGTGACACTTCCAGCATAGTTTCATGTTGTGTCGAGCCTTCTTAGTGTTTTAAAAATAGCGATTTTTATAGCGATGCTATCATAGTCGTGCCCCAAACACTCCCATTCACAAGGCAATTTGACCGAAAACTAAAATACAGTCAAACTTAAAAGTGGCGTTTCCATTCTAATTACGCCTTTACACGAAAGTTTGCCTCGGGTAGATTCACAAAAAGACATTTTGGCGAGAGTTACCCTTTAATGTACAGCCCATCTTTTTCTTTTTTTCTTTTCTTTTTACTTCGGTGACAGTTGCTTCTGGTATAATTATGGAGATTGCATTGTTTTATTGCTTTATCTGTACAGCCTTGTTTTGATTTGCCCAAGATGCAGAGAAGTAAATAAGTCTATTGCTGGAACAAGGCCTGAACCCTGGAGACATCTGATTTACAACCAAGATTAAGTTGTAAAGAGCAAATTATCTGAAATACCTACCAGACAAGAAAACAAAAAAAAAACAGAGTTAACACAAGACGCACTTTGTATTACACTCAGTCATGCCGCCTATAGTCTTAAGACACTGCCATATCAACTGGCCTGGCAAACTCTTTCACTGACAGATTTATATTTGTATCATTTAAACTCCAGCTTCTCCAGCCTCTTAAATTTGCCCATCTGGAATTTCCTAAACATTTAGTAACTTCTGTCCTGAGTGACCTGTGTAATTTCAGCCCTTTCAATCCTCCAGCCCCGTTTGCTTCCAGGTCCTCCGACACACCAGGAATTCTGCTTTGAACTGCAGTTTGAAGTGTTCAAACAAAGTCCTGATTGTAAATATCAGCATTTAGCCCGCACCTGAACCATGAGCGTATGCTGGGAAATACCCTCAACTGTCATAAATCCAGACGTATGCGGGAGTGCGAAGGCATCTCGGCACCATTAGCCGACTTTAAGTGCAATAATCCTCTGCAGCTCTCACAGAAAAACCGGTTAGAGACATAAGAAACCCATTGTTCACTTGCACTAACAAAGCAGTGTTTTAGATTTAGTGTAGTTTAAGCTGACTTGATGGTGACCATTGAGGTCAAACAAAACAATAAGGTGGTATGAAACAGTAAAGCCATACAAAGTATCTCCACTTCGTCTTGTTAAAGCAGTTGAACTGGATTATGTTAATTCCTCGTTCTTGCTTCAACCCATCCTGAGCTCTTGTTATCAGATTATGTAGCTTATAAATGTGCTCTTACTTTTCAAAAAAAAAAAATTAATTCTTGCAACTTTCATTTAATAAAAAAAAATAAAAATAAAAAAAAAAACACGTAGATTTTGAAGGGAGAGACTCCAGAATATCATAGAGACTTAAATCAAACATACAGAAAACCCTCGCAACTACCCAGAAATGACCTCATAGCAACAGTGTTGCCAATTTAGCAACTTTGTCACTAGATTAACGTCTTTTCTTTACCATTTTAGCGGCTTTGTGGATTACTGGATAACATGTAGTTAGTCACTATATCATACTGATGTCTGACAGGAAATATGTAAAAGAGAACAGCTTTAGGTAACACTTTATTTTACAGTGTCTTTGTTACATATGTTGCATGTAGTTACTATAGTAATATCAGTAAATTATGCATAATTACATGCAACTAACCCTCAACCAATTCCTAATCCTACCCGGTTACACTTTATTTTAAGGTGTCATTGTTACAGTGTAATTATATATTTAAGTACTGAGTAATATTAAGCAACTACATGTACTTACTATAGGGTTAGGGTTTGGTTGAGGGTTAGTTGCATGTAATTATGCATCATTTACTGTTATTACTATGGTAAGTACATGTAACATATGTAACAAGGACACTGTAAAATAAAGTATTACCTCCTACCCTAACTCTATAGTAAGTACATATTGTTAATTAATATTACTCAGTACTTAAATATATAATTACACTGTAACAAAGACACCTTAAAATAAAGTGTAACCCAGCTTTATTAGACAGCTTTATGGACAAAAATTACAATAACTCGGTAATAACTAGGTTCTACCCCTGAACCTACACCTAAGCCTAACCTTAACCCCTGTAGTTACCTTATATTACCCAGTATGCTTACACTTTATTTTACGTTGTCATTGTTACAGTGTAATTATATATTTAAGTACTGAGTAATATTAATTACGTGCATGTACTTACTATAGAGTTAGGGTAGGATTTGCGTTTGGTTGAGGGTTAGTTGCATGTAATTATGCATGATTAACTGTTAATACTATTGTAAGTACATGTGACATATGTAACAAAGACACTGTAAAATAAAGTGTAACCCCCCAGTATTGTCTTTGGTTAGTACACTGTAAGTACATGCAAGTACACGTACTGTAAAATAAAGTGTCAATATAAACTATTCTCTGTCATGGGAAAGGAAATGCTGAGTGGAAGGCCCTAATGGTGGATGCAGTAAAAATAATTTTAATAGAATCTGCTGAAGGAACACCTCATGTCCCGTTACACAACAATGCGATGCCGGGTGCCGGTATTCAGAGGCAGGAGAACCTGGGCACTTTGTGAACCAACACTTCCTCTTCCTTCCTGTTCTGCTGAAGCAAATCCCAAAGTTATCGCTGCTATTACTGGCAGAGCCATTGACAGATATGGAATCGTGAGTGTGTGTGTGTGTGTGTGTGTGTGTGTGTGTGTGTGTGTGTGTGTGTGTGTGTGTGTGTGTGTGTGTGTGTGTGTGTGTGTGTGTGTGTGAGATTCACAATATTATTGTGACCTGATAGTGATGCTTTGTTTTAGGAGGGTTTATGTGTGTAATAATTAGATATGAATGGTAAGGTCAAGCAAATATTTTTCCACTTGGGAAATTCTCTTGTTTTCTGTGCGGTTAGATTCATATTACTTGCACTTTGTTTGGGAAAAAAAAAATTCCGTAGAGTTTCAATGCCTATTTTGTACTCGTTTTGTGAGACGTGTCTTCATTTTTCTTTTTTTAATCTTTTTCTTTTTTTATAAAGCATCATGTCCATGTGAAGAGAACATTCTGGACCTCGTCAGCCAAGTCCGCTTTAACACATGACAAAATCAATTTAGTGTGATCTTAAACTTGGCACTCTTTAGACACTCTTTCATGGGGAAAACTGAACACTTGCCCACACTCAAATTAGACGCTAGCTCAGATTAATTTAATACTCAAAATATTTTTTCCTGTTTTTTATTTGCTGCTCAAGTTTGTTGCTATTTACTGGGGCCGATTGCCAGAGGCGCTTCAAATTATATTAAGGTGCTTAAATATTAGCGGTACCCTAAATATTTATCTCTGAATTTCAGATGACAGCTCTTCTTATAAAGAGAAACAGAAACAAGTATTAAAGAGTTCAACCTCAATTAAGTTGCATTTGCTCCCTTTTTACTGATTTTCCCTTTTTGTCCCGGTTTATATTTGCAAAATTTGAAGAGCTATAAGCTCCTGGCAGTAGGCACCAGTCCCGATACAGAAAGTCCTCTTGAGGTTTTATCAACACATGTTTTTATCTCATCGTTTAATTAGTTCACCAACAGATTTTGTTGTGACTGATGTATTAATATGCAGCGAGCCACTGTCAGAGGAACTCTTGCTGTTTGGTGTGTGTGTGTGTGTGTGTGTGTGTGTGTGTGTGTGTGTGTGTGTGTGAGAGAGAGAGAGAGGTTTACTCTGAAGGTGAGGAGGACTGGGAGTGTGTGTGTGTGTGTGTGAGAGAGAGAGAGAGGTTTACTCTGAAGGTGAGGAGGACTGGGAGTGTGTGTGTGTGAGAGAGAGAGAGAGAGAGAGAGAGAGAGGTTTACTCTGAAGGTGAGGAGGACTGGGAGTGTGTGTGTGTGTGAGAGAGAGAGAGAGAGAGAGAGAGAGAGAGGTTTACTCTGAAGGTGAGGAGGACTGGGAGTGTGTGTGTGTGTGAGAGAGAGAGAGAGAGAGAGAGAGAGAGGTTTACTCTGAAGGTGAGGAGGACTGGGAGTGTGTGTGTGTGTGGGGGGGGGGGGGGGGGGTTACTCTGAAGGTGAGGAGGACTAGGAGTGTGTGTGGGGGGGGGTTAATCTGAAGGTGAGGAGGACTGTGTGTGTGTGTGTGTGTGTGTGTGTGTGTGTGTGTGTGTGTGTGTGTGTGTGTGTGTGTGTGTGTGTGTGTGTGTGTGTGTGTGTGTGTGTGTGTGTGTGTGTGTGTGAGAGAGGTTTATTCTGAAGGTGAGGAGGACTGGGAGTGGGTGTGTGTGTGCCTGTGTGTGTGTCTGTGTGTGTGTGCGTGCATGTGCGTGTATGTGTGTGCGAGTGAGTGTGTGTGTGTGTGTGTGTGTGTGTGTGTGTGTGAGGAGGGCTGGGTGTGTCTCTCAGGCGTTACTGAACCCGGAGGCGTCACACCCACGGCACATCAGCCTTGGCCCAGCACTGACAGATCAAGCTACAGGAACACACACTCCCCTCTTAAAATGCTCCCAGTGTGGCACATAGTAGCAGTCAAACAAAAAGACTTTATATAGACCTGGCGAACAGATTAAATATTCATTGCTTATTCATTGATTATACTATTCATTATATAAATATATATATATATATTAAATGATACGATTTTCTATTTCTATCAGTGTTCCCCAGTGCGTTGAACTCTGGGTAGCGTTAAGCTACATTGTTATTCAGAATAACTGAATTCGTAAGAGACTAATTTTAAGTCAATTAAAGTGAATTTTTACGTACATCTGTAAAAGACACTTATACATGAGCTCACAGCGAACCTCCAGAACACTGATGCTGTAATTATAGCATAATGCTACTCGTAATAAAAAAAAATAAAAAAAGCCGTTGTTCAAGTCACGTAAGAGACTAATGCTGTTTGGATTGTTTATTCTACACTATATGTACACTATAATATATAAATATCTACACTATAGTAATACTACTACTACTAATAAAATGATAATTTATGAAAAAACATAACATACATGATACTAAAGATTAATTGAACAAGATGTAACATAAAATCCTAATGAACATATGGATACAAAAGGAAGTTTAAATTGAAATGAACAACCATCAAATGTGAGCTTTCTCCCTGTAAATTATAAGATGGCTTATTTTTCAATTCCAAAAAAACTAATTTAGTTATTATTAGTGTAATTATTACAGTGTATTAGTGTATTAGGTGTACAAGGACACCATTGGGTCACTTGATGAAGTTTTTCGGTTCCTTGCCACTGTTGCCTTTGGCTTGCTCAGTTGGGGATATTTTGGGGATATTTAATTTAATTTTATCAATCAATAAATTCCTCTTGAAACAAACTTTGTTGTATTATTTTAATTTAATACTGTGAAGCTGCTTTGATACAATCTGTATTGTGAAAAGCGCTATACAAATAAACTTGACTTGACTTGACTTATTATTAGTCTAATTTAGTGTCATTTCCAATTAGATCTATTACACATTTTTAACATATAGAGAAAGGGAAGTTAAAGTTAACAATTAGCAGGTGTTTTCACGAGCATTCTTACAGTCTTTTACCATTAAAATTGCCATTAAATGAGATAATGCAGTTGGTTCTGCTTTGAGGAAGAGTGTCATTCATTGAAAACGAGTCGATTTTAAACACCCTTCGTCTCTAGCGTGTGGTCAGTCTGACATTTTTGTGTAATAATGAGATGTTACAGAATGAAGTGTGTGTTGAAAGATTGCTTTGTCCTCTCTCTCTCTGAGGAAGAAATGGTTTCCAGGCAGACAGGACTCGGGATGACTCAGAAAGAGTGTAAATATTGCATCACTGTACCTGCGTAGGCCTTTTGTTTTATTGGCCGTATTACCGTTTTGCGACAGACTTGTGTCTGGATGGTATTGTCTGGGGGGATCGTGAAGTGACAGAGAGTCTCCGGGGACCCTGGGTAAGTTTAAACACAGTTCCTCTGACACTGCACATTCCTCACGTCCGCTCTCCTTCGTTTTTTTCTTCTTCCTCAACTCTCTCCTCAGGCTGTTCATTGCTTCATCCTAAAACATACCTAAACAATATCCAACTTGTTTTCCGTCGCCCACTCATTACGGGAATCCTGTTGTTGCTGGTAACCGTATCCAGCCCGGGACGATGAGGTCATTGCTGGTGTAAGCGTCTTTTCCTCTCTCGCCCATCCCTCTCTCCAACACAATGCCATCTTTCTCCTCGCTCAGATTGATCTATGGAGAGACAGACAGACAGACAGACAGAGGTCGGACTCAGAGACCAGACTGTTATTGTCAACTCTTCTAAACCGGCACAAGAGTTATGCATTCGTTCTTTCTTTCATGTTGACGTGGCATGCAAAAAAAGCTCTGACTTTTGACCCTTTTTGATCCCAAAACAGAAAGAGCTTAAAATAGAGCAATGACTGATAAAAGTGGCTAATGGAGGTGCTTGTGTGTGTGAACCACTGTGGTTATGTCATCATCTGCTGGCTCATACCGTTTCTGGCATGGGTTTAGCTGCTGAATGCCTCAGATGTTTTCTGGGGTCATTTATACTCAGTATTTGTGAGAAACAGTCATATGAGGGGCTGTATTTCACACAACTGTCATGCTTCTCATATGAAGTGATGTCATTCTCAGTTGCTTCAAAACACAATGATGTGGCAAAGGCAAAACGCTCTCTGGTGTTATTGTGCTACTCTGATCTGTTCCTGTTAGTGGAAACATATCTGTTAAACATCTTTAATTTAGCAATTGTTTAATGTATGGGTGTGATTCTGAAATGATTTTTGCAAATTCAGAATCATTTGATTAGTTTCACAATGAGATTCTTTCAACAATATTTTTTTTTTTTTATTTTTTTTTTAAGTGCATTCATAGTAGGGGTGGGCAATATAACCAAAATCTTATTTCACAATATGAGTCATTTTATTTCATGTTAAAAATGCATACAGTGCTATGCATAAGTTTAGGCACCCATGCTAAAGTTGACTAAAAAGAGGAATAAAAAAATCATCTTTTGGAAATTGAACTTAATGCCTTAATTAAAAAAAATTAGGAAAAATCCAACCTTTAATGACACCAATTTTCTTTGTGAATGAATAATGTATCGTAAATAAATAAATGTTCTTCCTTAAAATACAGGGTGCATAAGTCTGGACACCCCTATGTTAAACCTAGAGATTGGCATGGTTTTATTTCAGTTAGCCTAATAGCTGGTTTGATTTGCATTGAGAGATGATCTTATGGAAAGTACTCCATGCCAATCTCTAGGTATGGTGAAGGCTATGTGATGATGTGGGGCTATTTTAATTCCAAAGGCCAAGGGAACTTTATCAGGATGCATAGTATCCTGGATCCATGAAGTAACTGGCCTTTAAAAATAAAAATCTGCCTGCCTCTATGGGAATTTAACATAGGGGTGTCCAGACTTATGCACCCTGTATTTTAAGGAAGAACATTTATTTATTTACGATACATTATTCATTCACAAAGAAAATTGGTGTCCTTAAAGGTTGGATTTTTCCAAATTTTTTTAATTAAGGCATTAAGTTCAATTTCCAAAAGATGATTTTTTATTCCTCTTTTTAGTCAACTTTAGCATGGGTGTCTAAACTTATGCATAGCACTGTATTACGATACATTTATGTTTGTTTTTTTGGAAATAAGGTTGTTATCGGTTTCAACTAGATGCCAATTCTTGATACCAATTTTTGATACGACAGAAAAAGCTAATACAGCCTAATATAAGAAAAGAAATCTTAAGCAATTATTGAAGTAATCAAGTAAACAGTCAGTAATAAATACAATAGAACAAAGATTAAAATGGAATAAACAGTGCTTACATTTTTTTCAGAAAGGTCAGTGTAACTAGTGCTAATAGTATTCAATAAAATGTGTATTGAATGTATTACAAATGTGTAATTTTTTTTTTTTTTTTTGTGATTATTTAAAATTATAATTAAAGATGCATAGTCTTCGCTGGATCCTTATTAAAGCTACAAAAGTTATTCATTTAAGAGCAGTGAGTAATTCTCTCTTTTTATTGTGTTGTTTCATTAACATTAAGGACATAGTATAGTATACTGTATTTGGCTGCTGTCACTTTATGACCTTATTCACGCTTACAATCTTATGTTTATTATTATTATTATTTGTGAAGGTTTTCCCTAAACAGTAGTTGTAACATGCCCCAGTTCTGCAGATGTCCTCCACTTCTCCAAGTCTGTACTTTGGTGACTAAGGCCTCAATTACACTGCAGGTCTTGATGCCCAATTTTGATTTGTTGCCTTTATCCGATATTTTTGACCGTCCATTTACACGTTCTTTCAATTGTGACCCATATCCGATTCATGTGTTTACACTTGCCATACTATCTGAAACATCGCGCATGCTTAAAGGGTTAAATAATCTTGCACAGATGGACGAACGCAAAATATGATTGATGCTAGCTCTGCGATATATGCGAAGTTCGCCAAACATCAGCATGATTATGAGGCGGAGGAGGACGAAAAGTGCCATCATTGCACACATGCTTCAGTTATTGTGTGCGAGAGAGATCTCAGGACTGGTGGGAGCATATTGTGTTTAAATATTGGCTTTAACGAGGAGCAATGGGTCTGAAATTTCAGGATGAGCAAGCCAACCTTTGATATGTTGTGTCAACGTTTGTCCACATTCCTCTCCTACGACGACACAACGTTTCGTCGGGTCATCCGTCCCTTTGAAGAAGCGCGTCGGGGTTTCTCCGGATACGTAGCCTAATGCCTCAGAAAATCCAATCTGCCCGTTTACATGACAGTCGCATTGGCACATATCCGATTTATATCTGATTTATTTCCACATATGAATGAGCCCTGAAACCGATCTCGAAATATCCGAATGCATGCGTTTTTATACTGTCATAGAACACATCCGATCTGTGTCACATATAAGCAAAAAAACGGAATTGGGTCACATTTCACTGACAGTGTAAACGAGGCCTATATGTAGTCTGCTAATGTAGTACAATTGTAGTGAATGTAGTGAAATTCACAACAGTGCACATTTTGCGAATGAAAAGGCTGCAAAGGGAACGCTTGTGAGCACCCATCTACATTTTAATATGACAAATGAGACCTTTATGGCCTTGTAGACTTTAAAGATTTACGCTAACAAAGGCCAAAACGACATTCTCACAATTCCTCGGTTACCGTGTCATACGCTGTCGTAAACCGAATACTTCCATACTATATTATATGTGAAAAACTACAAATGAATTTATATAGAGTATCTACTCAGACAGTATGTGATTTGGACGCTGCTCTGGTGTTCAGTATTAATAAGTAAGAATAACATATTCAGGCTTAAATCGCTTTGTAACAAATGTTCCTAATAATCTCAAAATGAATAAAGACCTTGTAAATCTGAATCAAACTATAATTGTATCTGAATTGCATAGCTGACTGTAATACGGTTTATCTTAACTTTACCATAGCAGATATCCACCCTGTATTATTATGATGAATAATGGCCATCTTAGAAATGTTTCTCCCACACGTCTTACTCCCTACCGACGGGAGTGATGATGCTGGGCAATGATGTCATCTCATTTTAAAAGACTTAAGACATTATCCAGAAAACCACTCCTCATATGTGGAAACGTTGACTTTCTCATGACCCCTGATCCTGTAAAGAATTTGACGTACTGTAACAGTGGAACACTTTTTAGGGTGTTTTTCGGGTCATTCTCAACCACGCTGCATGGGAAAGATAAACGTTTAGCCCGTGACTCAATACAACATTGGGAAGTCTTTCTTAAACTCAATATTGTTTCAGTGACGCATATTATTCAGTGAATATCCTGATTTGATTTATCCATTGAAATTTGGATTGGATTGAGAAACGTAAGCATCCTATACTAGAGTGAACCCGAATGCAAGTTGATTATTGGTTAACATTATCAAATAGTTCTCCAAGGTGATGCAGAAAAAGAAAGTTCACTGTTTTTACTTTCTGATTATCTGGTTTTGTTGTTTGTTTTTGTTTTGTTTTTGCACAAAAATTACCATTTTGATTTCATATTTTCAGTAATGTGGCACATGTTTGAATAGTTTTGTTTTATTTCATTTTATTTTTTATATACAGTACAGGCCAAAAGTTTGGACACATTGCTATTTTTAATGTTTTTGAAAGAAGTTTCTTCTGCTCATCAAGCCTGCATTTATTTGATCAAAAATACAGAATTTTTTTTTTATATATATATTGTGATATATTATTACAATTTAAAAGAATTGGTTTTCAATTTATTATACTTTAAATTATCATTTATTTCTGTGATGCAAAGCTGAATTTTCAGGATCATTACTCCAGTCTTCAGTGTCACATGTGACATCCAGTCTATCACATGATCCTTTAGAAATCATTCTAATATTCTGATTTATTATGAGTGTTGGACACAGTTCTGCTGCCTAATATATTTGATGAATAAAAGGTTTAAAAGAACTGCATTTATTCAAAATAAAAAAATATTTTCTAATAATATAAATCTAATCTAATAATCTAAATAATACAGACAGATAATCTAAAATCTAATAATATAAATCAATTTACTATCACTTTTTATCAATTTAACACATCCTTGCTGAATAAAAGTATTGATTTATTTAAAAAAATTAAAAAATAAAAATAACTGACCCCAAATTACTGACCAGTAGTGTATATTGTTGTTACAAAAGATTTCTATTTAAAAAAAAAATGTGCTTCTTTTTCTTTTTAGTTTTTATTCATCAAAGTATCCTAAAAAAGTATCACAGGTTATGAAAAAATATTAAGCAGCAGAACTTTTTCCAACTTTGATAATGAATCATCATATTAGAATGATTTCTAAAGGATCATGTGATGGACTGGAGTAATGATCCTGAAAATTCAGCTTTGCATCACAGAAATAAATGATAATTTAAAGTATAATAAATTGAAAACCAATTATTTTAAATAATATATCACAATATAAAAAAAATCCTGTATTTTGAATCCTGTATATATATATGTGTGTGTGTGTGTGTGTGTGTGTGTGTGTGTGTGTGTGTGTGTGTGTGTGTGTGTGTGTGTGTGTGTGTGTGTGTGTGTGTGTGTGTGTGAATATGTAATCTTTTTTTATCTTTCCGTATTGCCTATATTGGTGCACATGCTTGAATAATTTTATTTTAAATTGCCTATTGGAGTACCACTGTGTTAAAGCATGTGTACTAACAGTTTACCATTACCGAAAAGGGAAGAAAAAAAAGACAATTTCAGGAGAACTTTTCAATTATTTAGCCGTTTTGAAAATCGTATTTAAATAATTGGGTTTCTTATATATCTGTGAATGGCCTTGCTCTGCAACATTCTTTCCCTGATCATCAAACCCCGGTCACAGCTGAAGAGCTCATCTCTTATCTTTCCTTTCCCTTTTTTTTTTTTTTTTCTCCTCTTTTCCATCAACTCTGAGAAGACGTTTTGATTTGATCCCAGAAATGTAACAAGCTCAGCTGTATGCTGTGGGTCGTGCTGTTAATGAGTTGTGTAATGTGTGCCTCAGTGGACAGACGGCGTGCTCTGTCCCCTCTCTTCTCTTCTGCTCGTACGTGACTCAGTCAGGCTCGTAGATGGAGTGATTCACGGGAGCGATGAAAATCAAGCCCCAAATTGCATTGCCGTTATTTAAAAATCCAAGACAGCGTGTGACAAACTCATTTTGAACACAGCCTGTGTTTGTGCCTCGCGATGACAGCAATACTTATTTGTCTGTCTTATTCTTAACCCTTGACAAGGAGCCGTTCTTAAGCGAGGTACATGTAATGTTTATTTACTTGCATGCAAAAATTAATATTCTGCTTTTTATTTTCAGTCACTAAAATTTAATTTCAACTTATGTACGTATCACGCATCGGCGAGCAATTGGGCCTCGGAGACAGAACTGGCTGTTGGGTAGAATTAGGCCAGTGAAAAGAATGGTGGAACACTTTGTGAAAAGGTGGCAATTTGGTTTGTGCCCCCTCGCTCTGAATTTGCATACCTGTGCACTGCTCCAGTCAGGGAGGCTCATGCAAATTGGGATCACCTATGCAAATGAGGTCAGCCTGTAGGAGGAGAGGAGGAAAGGCAAGTAGAGCGTGTTGGCATGCGGGCCTTTTCCCGCTCACGCAGCCCGCAAGAACACGGCAATGCAAACTCTGTGATGTGCATACACCCACTCAACTCACTCCTTTCCCTAATAGCAGAGTGTTTGCAGCGAGAGAGACTGGAAATAGCCTGCTGTTGGTTTGCTGTCTGAACCTTCAAAAATCTAGTTTTCTTACCAAACCATTGTTACCTGCATGCGTTAAACATATGGCACAGACTCAAGGTCTTGTGCTGTCTTATCTGAAAACTGTGCGAGAACAGTGTTTCCTCCTTTTTAGTGCCTTAATTTCCCATGCTTTGAGGCACATTGTTAGAATGCCTCGGCAAGAAACGGTGCTTCGTCTTTTGGCGTCCGGACTTGGGATACGTAGAATCTGGAGATTAAAGCACCCTCGCTGGTGCAGGATATCCTGTGGTGTTGCCATTTGCCTCGAGATTGTTAGGAGGGGGGTTGCAAAAGGGAGGAAACCACCAAAAGACCCAGGCTCAGCACATTAGAAACTACCACCTGCATTTAGTCGCCGCATTCTTTTGTTTTCTCCTTATCTCTGAAAGTTATTTTGCAGTCTAAACATACAGTCTGTATTTAATGTCTGTTCCATATAAAACACCCTTGCATTACATCTGTTTCACAATGAGCCATTCAATGATGGTTTTTGATAACTTCATAAAGCTAGTTTAAGGTTCTAGTAACTCTGAGAGTATAACTCTGTCATATGCCATAAGCATTGCACTTGTGTTCGGGTTATTTCCCTCAGGAGTTTGGATATTCTGAACTGCTTGTTTGAAGTTGCCATGAAATCAAAATGAACAATTCTTATTTTTTATGGAATGTTAGAGTTTTTATTATAAATTATTTATCCGTGCACATCGTTATTAAAAAAAAAAAGTGCCCTTATACTCTTTAATAAAATCATAAAAATGATTGTGTCACCCTTCATATTTTCCTAATTGGAGAAGCTATTTCACTCATACTGTATATAATTTACAATAGGAAAGAGGTTTTCCCTTAAATGCATGAATGTTCCACCAATCATCATTACATTTACGGGTCTTTAGCGACCCGGCTCTATATCTAACACGGATGGATCTCTAACTGCCACAATAGTATAAAACTCTCCTGATATTTTAACAACAATTGCAAAAGAATAAAATAAAGCATATTTTATTTCCTTTTGGAACTTAAAGGGTTAACTTTGAGCAGATGCTTTTTACCATCATCACTGTCATCGCCAGAGCTCATTTCCCCAGTACATCCAGCATATGACTCATATTGCTTATATTCGCCATCTCAAACATTCTCAAAACTATCATTTTTTAACTATCAATTTTAAGTGTTTGAAGTGTTCACCAATGTGGTGAATTTTCTTCACAATCAATGTTTTGATCACGGCTTCTTCTCCAGATCCACCATCAAGTGACAGTGACACTAATATTTGATTGTGTACAGTACTTGCTCTGAGTCATCAGAGATTCAATTATTGTTGCGCAGAAAAAATATACTTACACTATTACAAACCTCGGGTCGCCAGCGACCCCAAAAACATAATTAGAGAACAGACATTCTTTTTTTCCGTGTAATATTTGTCTATACTAAGGAATACTAAGAAGATTGATGTCTAACTTAAAAAAAATTAATGAGGGGAAGAGTAGTGAATGACGTTCCGGGTCAATAAAGACCCGCTTAAGGGTTAAGCAATTGCCTGTAAGTGGTGTTGCAATCCAGTGACGTCAACCAATGTCTCGAGGTGGGGCGGGACTATATGAACCATGGCAGATGGGGAAACCTTTTTAAGAAACAGTCTTTATTTCCATTTGGAGGCACAGAAAACTCACAATGTAACTTTTTAAGTAATCATGAATTAAAATTGACCCTATTTGCATTCGTAATTCACATACTCTGAAACGACTTTCCTATTCTGCTGATGTCACCAAGACCACTTACTGTAAGTTTCAACCAATGGTATTGACACGGTTTTATGTTTTGCATCCATTCAGATATTATACCCCCACTTTTTACAATCTAAATAACACCTTCAATCTTCAACTCCTAACCCGACAACTTTTATTTTGTATTTTTTTATTGCCACAATGCAACAAATTTCACTCTGAAATATACCATATTGCAGAAATAAAATGAGTGGCAAATGCCTTTTCTTGTTAACTTTTAACAAGCTATTAATATCTTCATAGGTTTGTGCACACAGAAATCTTAAAAAGTTGACTGAAAAGTGCTAGATGTTTCTGTTTCCCCGTCTACACTTGTTCTGTGTGATAAAATGCTGACTCCCACTCTCTTTCTTTGGTTTTGTCTCCTCTGGCAGCACTTGGTGTCGTGGGATGCGGGTAAACCGGAGTGTCTCCTGCAGCTGGTGAAAGAGCTGTTACAGCAGTACCACCAGTACCAGTGCCAGCGGCTACGCGACAGTTCCCGTCTGCTCTTCGAGTACCACAGCCTGCTGGACGACCCTAACTATGGACGCAGTATGGAGATCTACGCCGGACGCAAGAACAGCTGGGTAACCGTCCTGCATCACCTCATAGATTCACATTTACACACTAGCCCAATGTTTCCATTCAGTGAGGTCGTTATCATCCATCCATACATTCTTCAAACGGCTTGTGCTATGTAGGGTCAAGGGGATTCTGGAGCCTATCCCGGCATCTCGGGCCAAAGGCAAGGAACAAATCAATGTGGACAGATTGCCAGTCCATGTGATAAACATAATGCCAAATTAATCCAAATATAACACTTTCAGTATAGACAATTTTATTAATTATAGCGGTTTAATAGGACTCATCCAGTCATGTTTATGCATTGAGTCGTGTTACATAATGTTATAGTGATGCCAGACTTATTTATTTGTTTTGAACATCTTTTTTTTTTTTGCATCTATCAAATGGTACCAAAGCATATATTTGGAAGCATATACAGTACAGGCCAAAAGTTTGGAAACATTACTATTTTTAATGTTTTTGAAAGAAGTTTCTTCTGCTCATCAAGCCTGCATTTATTTGATCAAAAATACAGAAAAAAAAATGTAATATTGTGATATATTATTACAATTTAAAATAATTGGTTTTCAATTTATTATACTTTAAATTATCATTTATTTCTGTGATGCAAAGCAGAATTTTCAGGATCATTACTCCAGTCTTCAGTGTGACATGTGACATCCAGTCTATCACATGATCCTTTAGAAATCATTATAATATGATGATTCATTATCAAAGTTGGAAACAGTTCTGCTGCTTAATATTTTTTCATAACCTGTGATACTTTTTTAGGATACTTTGATGAATAAAAAAAAAATAGAAATCTTTTGTAAGAACAATATACACTACTGGTCAGTAATTTGAAATAAATCAATACTTTTATTCAGCAAGGATGTGTTAAATTGATAAAAAGTGATAGTAAAGAAGATTTATATTATTAGAAAATATTTTTTTATTTTGAATAAATGTAGTTCTTTTTAACCTTTTATTCATCAAATATATTAGGCAGCAGAACTGTGTCCAACATTCATAATAAATCAGAATATTAGAATGATTTCCAAAGGATCATGTGATAGACTGGATGTCACATGTGACACTGAAGTAATGATCCTGAAAATTCAGCTTTGCATCACAGAAATAAATTATTTTTTAAAGTATATTCAAATAGAAAACTATTATTTTAAGTTGTAATAATATTTCACAATATTACTGTTTTTTTCTGTATTTTTGATCAAATAAACGCAGCCTTGATAAGCATTAGAGACTTCTTTCAAAAATATAAAAAAAATCGTAATGTTTCCAAACTTTTGACCTGTACTGTATATAGAGTATATACTTGGAGCACTGAATCGCTTGGCTTCACTTCAGTTAAACTGACCTCCTCCTAATGAAATTTCATGAGCTAATTGACTGAAGTGGTAATAATTCTCTGCTTCATTTCCTCCTAACTTTAAAGTCCACCTTTGCAGTTCTGTAATTAACAGTGCTAATTTTTAATTAGCTGACACTTTTATACAGTGCTACTTCAGAGTTCTCTTGTTACAGGGATATACTTCACAGCGGTGACTGGTAATCGTTCATCCCATTTAGGGTTTGAACCGACAACCTTATGTATGTGTTGTGCTGTTAAAAGCACAGACTGTGATGTGGGCCTCGATGATGCACACACAGGGCAATGGGTTCTTGGTGAAGAGCAAAGCGAATTGCACAACGGGTCAAAAACGAACACACACTCCCTCACAAATGGACAGGGTTCCGTAATATGGTCGTGTTTTTGGGAAGAGTGCTGTGTGTTGGCTATGGGCGTGAGTGTGTTGCTTCATGGGCTTCAGTCTTTAAAGGGATGTGGTGAATTGTGGTCTGTGGGATAACAGACTGTGATTAGGAAACATTTGTGTAATCCTCATCTTAAAATGATGTAACCCAAGTTAGGTATATTGTGTATGAATGTAAACAAGGAGTCATGCTGCGAATTACGTTCGAAAGTGAATGTGACTATGGCCTACTTACTTTAGAGAGCATTTGATGAGAATGTGAAGTGAGCACTCTGAAGGGAGCAGGGCATTACTCTCTCACATGTGTTGCCTAATATGTACCTCTCCTCCATTTTAAATTGAATCAAAATTGTACCTTGACAATAGTGGCGCTTGACCAATGCATCAGCACAGTATTTGATAACATAGCAGGAAAATGATTGTTAACAGCTTTTGCTGATAGCTCTTGGTAGGGACGGATTACAGTAGGTTCCCTGGAGCACCAGCTGCTATGAGGACACCCACCCAACCACCCCGAAACACACACACACCACCTTGAAAGGGACATACATATCAATGAAACGTGTCGTTGAAGAGAATATTTCTGAAGTCATACAATAGCTTTGTGTGATAAATAGAAATTCAAGCCAATATTCACTGAAAAACTTCACAAATCGGACTGATATGGTTCTTGTCACTGACTCAATTATACATTTGGAGGTGGAGATGCAGATTATCAGTGAATACTGATTTAAATATTTACTTTTGAATCTTATGACTTTAGAAAAATTGGGCCTATGAGACTAGGAATGTCTATAGTTGCGTCCCCCACTATGCACTATGTATTCAACCTTGTATGAATTTGATACGGTTATTTTGCCATTCAACATCACAGTCTGTTAGCCCCTCCCCCTCTGCTTCATGATTAAATCTGGGACAGTTGACATGCATGAAGTGTTCAACATTACACACTTTGTTTTTTCTGTCAATTTAAGTGCATCATCTGGATATTTAAAGTGTACTTTTTCTATTTGCAATTTTTAGTGTGAACGCATTACTCACACTATTTATACTACAAAACGGCATAGAATAGTGCACAAATTGGGACGCACCTTCCATCCATCCATCCATCCATCCATCCATCAATTTT
The DNA here is from genome assembly GCA_021554675.1 of Leuciscus idus. Taxonomy (NCBI): domain Eukaryota; kingdom Metazoa; phylum Chordata; class Actinopteri; order Cypriniformes; family Leuciscidae; genus Leuciscus; species Leuciscus idus. The sequence continues at coordinate 4,758,609 of CM038636.1, read as the reverse complement.
CCAAGCCGCTTGTCCTACGTAGAGTTGCAGGCTATTCCAGCATCATGGGCCGCAGCCTGGAGCGGACGAATGGCCAGTCCATCGAAGGGCTAACACAACTGTATGGATGTCTTTTGTGTGGCTTTTACATCATTATGAAGCTTGAAAGCCTCAGTCCCCATTCATTTTAATATGATGGAAAAGAGCAATTAGTGCGATTTTTCAGAATTTCTGAACTTTAGTATTTTATGCCATAAATATAGTCAGATGGGTTTGGGACAAATTGACAATGAGAAAATGATGACAGAATTTTCATTATGGATAAATGATTCCTATAACAAGTTGGTTACTGTGTGAGTAATGTTACATAGTGTGTGTGTGTATTTGATGCTCTTCATGTGTTTTTTTTCTTCTTTTTTTCTTCTTCTTCTAGACGGGGGAGTTTTCTGCTCGATTCCTCCTCAAACTCCCTGTGGATTTTAGCAACATTCCCATCTATCTTCTCAAGGTAAGTCACATCCATCAATACTCACTCTCTGATAGCACATAAGCCCCTGTATCTTTGATTTGTTTGGAGAAAGGATGTTTATCAGTGCATAAAAATGTCTCCACCAAACGTTGCATTAGAAAAAAGTGCATGTAAGAATAGGTCGCTCATTTCTCTGCTCTTGTTTGTGCGTGTGTGTGTAGGCTGCGAGTTGACTAATCAGCAGCCTGTCACTCCCAATCAACTCTGAGCTGTGTTGTGTCTGCAGGCCCTCTCTCTCTCTCTCTCTCTCTCTCTCTCTCGCTCTCGCCTCCCCTTCCAGTCACCCCGTGTCTTGCCCTCCCTCCCCTTGGTTTTTTTTTTTCTTTTCTATTTGCCCGTCTCTGCCGCACTAGCATGTGTATGTTTGTGTATGTTAGTGGGCATGTGTGCGTGAGAGGGCGTGTACGGCCTCGGGAGGCCTTTGCTCTATGGCCTTTCCCAGTCTGAGCCATGTTTGTCCTCCCCAAGAGAGCTGAAATGATGGTAAACATACGGAAAACAGCAGCCTTCATCAGCATCACCGTCTCACCATTCAGTCCCTCAGCAGTGCACTACACTCACGCATAGACATGTACAGTTCACTCCCAGTGGACCATACTGCACTGAAACTCACTTGAGCTACAGGTCAGCCTCCTTTTGTAAGGTCACCGGGGTCATTGATCCCAGCTGATATGTCATGAAGCTTGACATATCAAGACCCAGATATATGATATGAAATCAAAATGCGTTATTGCAGCTTTTCATCTGGTTCAAAGGAGTGTTGTACGTACACTTACTGTTGCAGAGTGTATTATTTCATTTACATTTAACATTTATGCATTATCCAAAGTGACTTGCATTGCATTCAAGATATACAGTTTATCAGATCATGCATTCCCCGGGAATCGAACACATGATCTTGTTGTACAAGGAAACAGAAATACTCAAATATCTCTCACCGAATTCTCAAATATTTTCTCGCCACTAGCTGCACCAAATTATACTGCAAAAATATGTCAGGCCTCTTAAACAGATTTCAGTTACATTTGGTTTCCAGTTTTCTGTGAAACTGTTGTCTTGATATTAGCAGGTCCAAATATGTTATGCTCATTATGTAGGGATTATTTTTTATTTTTTTTTTATCATTAATCAGAGTACATTTGTGCTGGAAAATGTTTCCCTGCCTACATATACAATGTCCAACTATAATTATGATTTCTTATAAAATGAGGGTATATATGAAGAGTTCAGATGCAAAAGCCTCTAAGTGCCCTCTGAAATTTTCTTCTAGAATGATCATTTTTATCAAGCTCGTATATTTAAGTTCAGTAATTTCACTTAAATGGCAATGCAAATTACCTATTAATTGTCATTTAAGTGAAATCACTTAACTTAAATATGGCACTTAGAGGCTTTCGCATCTGAACTCTTCATATATATATATATATATATATATATATATATATATATATATATATATATATATATATATATATATATATATATATATATATATATTCATTATGAAGACCTTGTGGTTTTATTTTTAAAAAATCCATCAGTGCATTGATCTAAGCTGTTTTCTACTGAGTTTTCCTTTGTAGTATGACAACTTTTGTAGTCGTGATTTGTCATAGTCGGCTTCATGCATTGACCATTTTCCACATAAACAATTCACATCCAGATTTACCTCTGTAAGAGGCGCTTGTGAAAGGCCAGTTGAGTGTACATCTGTACAATGGAAACGTTTTACACCTAAATTTGCCTGAATTGCATCAAAAAGTAGCCAGAAATGGTCAATGGGATTCACTGGACAATTGACACAAAATGTACAGAAAATCAAATCCATGTGTTGTTCCTGAAGTGTGGTGTTGTCTTAGTGAATAATTATTTTTAATTAGTCAATTAATTAATTTGGTATAATGGAGTTTGTTTGATATAAGACACGGTCATGTGCATGTCAAAATAATTCTTAGTCTGACAATTTAAATATAAATTAAGGCCAAGAGAAATAAAAAAAACTAACGGGTATGACTTCATTTAGACTTTAAATTGCCATTGGTCCACGAGGGTTACTTAAGGATGTGCTCTTTGACATGGGAATCTTTTCAGGTTCTCCTCTTCACTTTTCAAGGTCAGACATGAGTAAAAACATGAATACTTTGGCCAATTGCAGAGCGGTTTAAACATATTTGCATCTCTATGATCAAATGCTTTCTTAACTGCTTTTATCTCACTGCTGTCATTATTGTTGTGTGTTTGTTGCATTTCTGAGAACATAGCTCGCAGCATGTATTTAATTACTCATTTAAACACTGCTCCCAACTTCTTGAGCTGTGCTGGAATGTTCACAAACATACTCAGCGATTTCAAACTTCTGTTTAACCCAAGTGAAGAATGAAGATCTAGTACATCGGGAAGAGATATTGAGGTCTTTAATATAATGGTTACTAGAAATCCAAAAAACACAGAATGAATGTACCTACCGGTATATTGATCAGAATTTTGGGTCATATAAACAACTTACTCAGAGTGTCCTCTGCAATGACTTGCATACTAGAGAAAACTGCATTTGACTGGAGCCACCGGTCTGAAATTCTCATTGATCAAAGTTATGGTTGCATGTTGAGAAAGTACTTTAGTCTGCAGGCGCTCTAACAGAAGATTGATTTATATCTGCACATGTTCAAATTAAAGTAATTTTGCCTATTACAAGACCAAGGAAGTTGTAGAAGGTCAAACTATCTGAGGAACTGGAGCCAAAAGGAGATTTCACAAGAAAACCCTTTGAATAAAAGGCTTAACCCAGGGGTGTTCAATCCTGTAGAGTTTTGCTCCAATCATAATTAAACACTTGAACCAGCTAATCAAGGTCTTCAGGATTACTGGAAACTTCCAGGCAAATGTGTTGGGGCAGGGTGGAGCCAGACTCTATAGGCCTTCCAGGATTGGACAGTTCTGGCTTAACCGGTATATGGACCGTAATGTGAAAATGTTCCATGTAAATGTGGTAATTGAGTTTTGCTTGTCAATACTATCCTAACTTGAGAGCAAAATCAGAGGTGATATTATATATTAATAGTATATAATATCATATCACTGTCTCAGATGAAGATGCTTGTTAACAATGGAGAAAAGACAATCTCTGGTTTAGGGGTCCTATCTCTTTCTTCCTGTCCAATACCTCCCATTACAAGACGTTTGAAAGTCAGCAAACATTACAGCCTTTTGTTCACCCCTCTAAGTTGCTGGTAGATGGCATTTTGACTCTTCTAATCTTCATCAAATCTCCAATGACGTCCTCTCCTCGCCAGGTTTGCCTTTGCCCTCTGCTACAGCGCAGCGAGGCCATGAAGGCACCGGGAGGAATGGTGTCATGTACCATGATGTTGCCTGGAGTGTGCCATCTCACTGGCTTTATCTTAGTAGGCTGGACATGTTTACCTTCCCAAATCCACTTGTGTACTTCGGGGCATCGAGGACTTGTCATGAGAGCAGTCTGCAATGGTGGAGAGAAATAGAGGACATTGGCACTGTGAAGTAATCCAGGCATCAGTAGTTTTTTTTCCTGGTGAGGAATAGATTAGAATAGAGGAATAGATTTTGCTCTTGCACACTACGCAAGTTGCGTAAGGCCCTGCAAATTACTCAAGGCCCCGTCTCCCCCTCGTGTCAAAGCGCGTCAATCAAAGTTTACAACATCGATGAGAAAATTTTACATTTTAGCTTTTATTCATTCACAGGATGCATTTTTGATATCAATAATTACATTTTTACTATTTAAAATGTCAAATCTTGATATTAAGAATGTACTTTTTCTAGTAACAATGTCTATTTCTGGAGTCAGGAGTTACATTTTCATTAGTACTAGTTAAAGGAGGGAGAATTGTAGTGTAGTGGGAGCACTGGGGTGTCAGGTGTGACTGTGTGGCAAATGGCAAATGGTTTACAAGGCTCATGGGTCAGGTAGGAGGGCCCCTTAACATAATTTTGCTTAGGCCGTGTGTCCACCAAAGCGTTTTTAGCTAGCTGGAAACGCTAGGCGCTCTGCTGAAAACTCCTAGCTATGAGCGCTTGAGAGCGTTTTGCCAGCGTTGCTTTTTTTTTCAGTTGAGACACTTTGCTTGTTATGATACGGAATATCCGCGAAAGTGTTACTAGTATCTAATTTCACACATATTTTGTTTCTGTGTTAATTCTATATTAAAATGTCGATACAATGTAATGTATTTTCTCTGGCTCTTGTTTTAAATGATTTTGTTCCGTTATTATGCTTGTTGTCGCCGTCTGTTGACGTTGTACAAGCAGAATGTGGTGGTTGGTCAGTATGGTATTAGTCCCGCCCCTCCTCCACTGTGATTGGACGGTTCGATAAAAAGTGACAGTGATGAGTGCTGCGTTTTACCCAAAGTTGAGCATTCTTCAACTCTCGGCGACCTGTAATAAACGCCGAACGCTCAGCGCTTCAGCGTGAAAAAAACCCGCTCAGCGCCTCTTTATGCTCATGGCGTTTTAAAAACGCGGCGCTCCCATTGAAAACAATTGAAAAAATACGCCAGCCGCGTGAAAAAAACGCTTTGGTGGACACACGGCCTTAGGGCCCCAGGGAGGTCAGGATCGGCTCTGACCTCAGACAGATCAATCCAGTAGGCTTGGACTGAGCACCGTTCACTGCTCTTTTGTTGGCTCTGTTTAGCATGATACCCGTTAAGCTCTAAATGTCAGCTGTCCTAGTTTGCGCAGCCATCGGTGAAGCGAGCTGAGGCTCTGTGCTCGTGACAAGCCTGATCAGTCTCACTTCACTGGAGCCGTACGGGCCGCTAGCCGAGACCTGGCTTCCTGTGCAACGGGTGAGGAGGAGGATTGTGCCGTTGGCCCTCAGGGAGACCACAACCACCGCCGTTGATTATTTTAGACAACTCCGGCGAGTCACGTGCCAGGTCTACAAGTTGCTTTTTGGCTGCTGATAAAGGGCCAATCGGTTGCTGTTGAATAGTCTGATCGCTGATCGCTTGAATGAAATATGAAGGAGTTAAACAAGGAAGGCCTGCTTCTGTCATGGTTTTAACATCTCCCAAGGAGCACTTATTGAAAAGCAGCAAATCTTGTAATTGCAACTTTTTATGTTATGCCTACATTAACACATTTAATTTAAAATCCGGTTCAAAAACAATGTCTCCAGCGAGTGAAATGAAAAGCAAAACGGATCACTGACGACGGGCCTATTCACACCAGGAATTAAATGAAAAAGCAAAACAAATCGAAGATGACATGTTTGTTCATGTCAAGAGTGAAATAAAAAAAGCATTCCAGTTTATTCACGTGCAAAATACAACCCATCTGAAACGACACTTGCGTGTGTCTTGACATTTGAGCTCGGGGGTGCCAAACCGAGCCAGTTGATTTGGCCAGTCACATTTTTAAACACATTTTTGCTTCTCTATATAGTAAACCTACAAAAACGTAACTCTTTGTGTACCATATTCAAGTGATTTTATGATGGATCAACAGCAAGTGCGTGAGATTGACATGGCAATCAGATTTTGCATGCAAATTACTTCTAATTTTGCTCTGTAAAACTTAGCGCGTTGAAATGAGTGCATGTTTGTCAACACGATCTCAAAGGCTTTTATTAAGCAAATCAGTTTTCAGCAAATTTGGTTGTCAAAGTTAATGGATGTTGTAAAAAAACCCCTGCAGAATATCCAGTTTATGCCACACAACTGGCAAGCAGTATACCATAAAGATACAGATTTATCACGTGATTAACTTCTTATGCAAATGAGATTAGATGATGGCATTAGTTTGATTGGATTTATTAATTTCTCAAAATACATTATGTTCATATTTACCTTTGAGATAAAATATATATATATATTTTTTTTTTAATATTTCAGTCACTAGAGCCAATCCCCCCAAGCTACACCCACATTTCACTCTCTTTAACACAGTAATATAGATAAATTCACTGTAATGGCAATATAAGAGCTGTACTTATTATAAATAATAGTGATAGAAGAAAATAGTTTAGGGTAGATAAAGCTTAAACATAACAATTTTCATTTTGACAATTTCCATCTAGTTCTGAGAACTCAAAAACAAATCTTACTGGACATTGAGTTTGTTTATAGAGTGAAGAAAGAAAAAAAAATGACCAAGAATGAAGAAAAAAAAATCCTTGTTTTGTCATCAGAATAATTTTGCCTCGTCCAAATCATATTTTTTTTTCCGTTTTTGTGGAAAATACTCAGTCTCACTTTAAAGAAGAGACTTTTTAAGAATTTGCACTGATTCTTGGTGTCTTTTTTTCTAGTACATCCGCTCTCTACTGTACGTCCAGACGGCCACATCACATTCATCAGCCTCCTTGCCCTTCCTCATGCCACTTCAACTTAAATAGTTGGCCAATTAGTTTTACTCTAATTATGTTGTGAGTACTTTTCAGTCTTGATTTAAGTGCGCTCTTAACATCAGTGGCGGCAGTCGCCAGAGGCCTCGAGGTCTGTGCCTTTCTCCTCTCCTTTCTGTCCCCCAGCCTTATTTATGCAGGAGACACCCTCATTTTAATGCTCTCTTCCCTCATTCCCTTATTCCCATTCTTTCATGAGATCTTAAGACATGTCTGTCAAACCTTTTTGCATATGAAGTGAGATGTGGTTTCCCTTTAAAAAAAGGAAAAGATGAACGATTGCGAGAAATGTAACCTCATCATCATTAAACTCTTATGCAACAATTAATTTCAAGGCTGTCTGTGCCAATTTAAATCTTGATTATTATTTCAATTCAAGCAAATTAAACATAGCAGGAGAAATGTTCCCTCCTAATTTGCTTTTCTCTTGTGCATGTCACATGAACGGCATTCAAGATGGAGATCCTTTAGGTGAGACGTTAATAAAAACTGTCATGGAGTTTTGTTCGACAGCCCCGGGCGTGGTTTGATTTTTAAACTGGGATATGCATTGACCGTCTCCAAGAGAAATGGAGAGTGGGTGTAAAACAGAAAGAAAGGAGAAAGACATGATTGAAGGGTTGAGGTTTAATGAATCGTTTTAACGTCAGTGCCGTAGAAACCCCCCGCTGCATTAAGCACACATTGAATTATCTCGACACGGGCTCTGATTGACGTCACACACTCTGTCATAGGTACAAATTCCCAAGATTGTTCTCTGTATCTTTAATATGTGCTTCTCATGGACAGCATAGAGTGTAATTTAACAAATAAACCTGTAAGTGAAGATGTTTTTGTATTTATATGGGCTGTCACTCGTTCTGATCATAGACGTTGTCACTGCTTATCTTTCATCTTTCCCTTCCACTGACCTATTTTTCCCCAACGGACAGATTATTGCTGCCTAAATAGAAAATTATGCTATTTTACACTGTCCTATCGTATTTGCATCAACAGCACGTTATGTACCACAGTGCGATCTGGAAATTTGGTTGCTGTCCGAATAAAGGGCGTTGTACACTATTAACATTTAGGCCGGCATTGGATTTATTCAGGTGTGGCTCGGACGTTAAAACCTTGAGAACTAAATGTGTGGTACTTAAATTTAAGGTGGAGCACCAAGGAATTGAGTGTTTCCGTTGGCGTGGATGCAGTGTTCTTGTTGAGGTACCGACTAGTAGGATATTGCACGACAAAAGCATTATTACACAAATTAGCTTTTTTTCTGATATATAACTTGTAATTGTTATTCTATGAGACATATATTGTTGACTTCAAAAACTAGGCATCCTGTCTAACTCTATCTATAGTACAGAACTTTGACCAAATTTCATCTGTCACTTGGTAGAAATGAACCACATTCTTCAGTAAAAAATCAAAAAAAAAAAACATGAACTATTGAAGGTAAAAGAAAACGTAACCTAGCATTAAACATGTCTTGTAAATCACACTTCTTTCTGTTGTTTACTTTATCATTTATAGAGTTGTCAGTGTTCCTGTCTATGCATGTTAATCATATTGCATGTTATTGGGCCTTTGCACTTCATAGAAATACATTTTAGTATTTGATTTTAAATACTTCTCTTTTTTTACATATAATTAATTGTATGATTTTGATAAACTGAGTCCTAAATCAGCACCAGTTAAGAGCCACTGATATGTGCCGCCGTGTCTATTACAGTTTCATGACATGAGTTGCCATCCTGCCAATCTTGTTCCGGTTGGCCTTTAGATCCAGGAAAGGTTCATTGACTAGATCTTACGTTACACTCTTTGATTTATTGTAAGAGATGTGAAGACTGTGTGCTCAGTGAAGTCATTTTATTTTGGAGAAAAGCTGCTTTGTGAAATGCATTATAACTGTGACCGGACTCGGAGCGTGCAAAGATGCTAACTGTTATAGGAATTGTACACCGGAAAACTTCTTTAAGTGGACTGTGTGTGGTGCAGTTTAGTGTTTTCAAACACCCACACGATGAATGGCATCTGACAACAAACCGAATCACAGCAAAAGCTCTCGTGTGAAATCACCTGAACCTCTTCTCAACACCATAATATAACTTGAGACATTGGATTTCGCCAGCCTTTAATAGTGGAATTGATTAATTTAGCAACAATTAATATGTAAGAGAGTAGTGTTACTGTTCTCTCTTAGTACTCAGTCAGATTGTGAAATTGTAAGATCTGTGCTGGCCGACTAACATCAGACGTACTCGTGTCGTGGGGTTTTATGATTAATCTGCGGCGTACTGTGTTATAAGGGCTCTGAATTTAACTGACTCACTTTCTTTTGCATGTCAAGCACTGAGATACTGGAGTGTAAGACATCTGACAAGGAAATCAAGGCAAGGCTTTGTATTTTTTTTTATTGTATTTTTTTTTTTTTTTTTTTTTGAGTCATAACTCAAGCATATGGTTGAAATTTGTTAGCCTCTCTGTTGTGTACACACAGGTGAAACTCGAAAAATGTGAATATCGTGCAAAAGTTCATTTATTTCAGTAATTCAACGTAAAAGGTGAAACTAATATATTATATAGACTCATTACATGCAAAAGTGAGATATTTCAAGCCTTTATTTGTTATAATTTTGATGATTATTTCTTACAGCTTATGAAAATTGTAAAAGTTTCTGAGCTTTTGAATTTGGTGTTTTCATAAGATGTAAGCCATAATCATCAAAATTATAACAAATAAAGGCTTGAAATATCTCACTTTGCATGTAATGAGTCTATATAATTGATTAGTTTCACCTTTTAAGTTGAATTACTGAAATAAATGAACTTTTGCACGATATTCTAATTTTTATACTGTGTTTTTTGTCATGAAAATAGCTATAGCTGAGACCATACAGTCAAACCAAGATTTATTCAGACACCTTCAACATTTCTCACATTATCAGTGTTTATTCGCTATAGTTTAGAAAATGGTAATAAAATACTCACTGGTTTACACTCACAATACAGTTGATATTTCACTGGTTTTGGCCATACTTCTGTTAGACTGTCTCACAAATGAATTAGGTTGAATAGGTGTCAGCTGTTACATTTAAGTACACAATTAGATAATACCAATTTAGGTCAACAAATTACCAAACAATAGTGTCTTGCCCCCACTAGTCAAGTCAAGTCACCTTCATTTATATAGCGCTTTTAACAACATAGATTGTTTCAAAGCAGCTTTACACTAGTAAAAAAATATCAAGAATTATATCTGGTGTCTGAATAATTTTAGGTTTGACTGTATATACACTCACTGGCCACTTTATTAGGTACACCTTGCTAGTACCCGGTTGGACCCCCTTTTGCATTCAGAACTGCCTTAATTCTTCATGGCATAGATTCAACAACGTGCTGGAAACATTCCTCAGAGACTTTGGTCCATATTGACATGATATCATCACGCAGTTGCTCCAGATTTTTTGGCTGCTCATCCATGATGTGAGTCTCCCGTTCAACCACATCCCAAAGCTGCTCTATTGGACTGAGATCTGGTGACTGTGGAGGCCGTTTGAGTATTGTGACATGGTGCGTAATCCTGCAGAAGATGGTACACTGTGGTCACAATGGACATGGTCAGCAACAATACTGTTTAAGGATGTGTTCACACTTGGCATGTTTGGTTTGATTAAAACGAACCCTGGTGCAATTGCTCTGTTAGTGCCATCGGAACCCTGGTGACACCAAACAAGCGGGCCGAGATTCACTTCCAAACAAACTCTGGTGCGGATCGAATGAAATATGAACACAACACGGATCAAAGACTTGTAAACGAACCAAAAACAAGAAGATGAGACACTAAAAAGGACAGAATGCTCACGCATATTGTTTTTTTCCCCTCATCATAGTCACAAGTTTGCCCATCACAGTTCAGTACAGGCGTCAGAACCACGTCTCCTCACAGCAGATCTTTGTTTGTGTGTGTGACGGAGGGATTCCTGCTGCTGTTTTGACTCCTTAACACATTTTAAAAGCTCTTCACGAGTTCTCAGCTGGTCAAAATACCATTATATGTAGCTACGCACATTCAACGAGTGCATTTAGCCCAGAACACAGCATTGTTTTGGATGTTCGATAAGTTCCGTTGTGAAATATACGTCAGGTTGTGAACATATCCTTATGCCTTTAGGTTCGGTATCTTTTGGTTTGGTGATAAAAATGCCAATCTGAATGCTAAGCGGACCAGGACTACATTTATTTATTTTTTAGTCCGGACCAAACGAACCAAGCGAACCGAACTACAAGTGTGAACACACCCTAAATGACGCTCTATTGGTACTAAGGGGCCCAAAGTATGCCAATAAAAGAAAATGCTCAGAAATGCTCTTCTGCAGACCTCGGTTGTAACGAGTGGTGTAGTTTTGATTAGGGATGCACTAAAACACCACAAACTGACTAACCGTGTGAACAAAGTTATCGGCTAATGCTGATAATCCCAAAAATAGTTAAATTATTGTCAAATATATTGTATGTAATGTGACGGATCGACTGCCTCTCCCTAGTAATGAGCGCCACCCCGTCCCTTAACTCGCCGCCCGTCGCCAGGTTCCCGACTGGAGTGGGTGTGATTGGAGGGGCGCTGAAGAGGAGAATTGGTGGCGTGTGATGAGGCACACCTGTCGAGAATGAACTCATTCCTATGGAAGTTGAGCTTCACGTTTGCGCAGTGCATTGTGGGATTGACAGCGGACCGGAGAAAGCGTTGAGGGCGCCAAAAGGTTGGGCAGTTCTTGACTTAATGCAAATATAAACCAAAAAACACGTTCGGCAGCCAATTGCTGTGAGGATCGGGATGTGACGTCTGTCTTGAGAGTTTAAAAATATGCAGATTGTGCCGGAGTTATTGCTGGATTTAGTACGTAAATCGTTTTGTTTACGAATTAGAGGCTTTGCAGTTGTTATATATATGTTAAACATTTTATTTTGGATGTGTTCATTGTGATTATATTGGCTGGGTTTAGAAAAGTTTATAAAACTGAAAGGATATCTTTACTTGGTGCATTTAGAAACAAAGCTTGTCTATTTCTAAATGTAATCGCGTGCATCTCTGATGATTATAATGTCCGTGTGTTGAAAAAAACGTATATTAAACACACTCGTAACCGACACACCCCAAAGCGGAGGCGTTATAGCGTTGCCAGCGGCACTGAGTGGGGTTTTGCCGCTGTAGTGGACACGCACCGTAAAGAGAGAGAGGACCCAGGACCCATCCCATCTCTTCACTACCCATCCTTCACGATTCCCTGGCACGACGAGGGCACCAGATCCCCTTGTGTTTTAACACTTTATTTCCCCCATTCTTTTGACATTTTTATGTTTATTTACTTTAATAAATGCCTCTCCGAGGCCTGGCACCACTCCCACTGTGTCTGTCATTTGCTCCTCCCGCCACAGTAACTAATAGCATTTAACACATACCAAATAATGCAAATGAATCACATACTTGAGTTAAATTTTTTTCATTTTTGTATTAATGCCAGTGCCATTTAAAGACAAACTCCTACACCAGCTGTATAAAGTGACAAGCAGTAAAAGCTACGTCTTCCATGCATTTAGTTTCTCTCCGCCATATTTGCTTTGTATTTCTCTGGCACTCGGTAGCCTCAACCACAGTGAAATCTCATTGTTTCCACATATTAAACATCAAATAGATTACCTGTGATTGTACGATGCCACACAGCATTTCCACTGCCCGTGTGGACACAGACAAATGCTGAAGCTGTGACACATTTTGACATTTATTTCTGGATCTTTCTCTCACGTTCTGTCTGAGACTCATGAAGCAGGTTGTTGAGTGCCCACATCCCGTCAGTGATCTCTCAGAGGCGTATCAATCTGAGCACCTGACGTCTCTGAAACGGCTCTCCCCGCTCCAGCAAAGCTCAGATTAGGAGAGGAGCAGAGTGACATAAAGCCCCTTTAACAGTGGCCTACACCCACCGTTCAGCTTTATGCCAGCGGCAGCACGGAGCTTTTGGCTGCTTGTTTGTTTATCTGTTCTGCGCTGCATGTGGAGTCTCTATCCTCTCATGTATTAGCACCGCTGTTGGGATATGTCAAGCTGACTGACGAGGTCACGTCAAGAACTTTCATTTCTGCCAAGATGATGTTGTTAAAAATATTGCCATTTACTGAATATACCTGGGATTATCCACTGTTTGGAATCAGAGAATTGGGGCGATAAGCACACAAGCAGAGACTGTTTTGGAAAGTTCCTCTTTGCTTTTGCGTAGGACTTTCTCTTTTTTTCTCTTTGTTTCTGGAGAACTGTTTGCCCAACACAAGCGTGTTGAGTAATGTGATGACAGGAATAAAATGCCATAATACCTCCAGAACACTCATAATCTCATTGGCACTCCATGTCCACTCACTCACTGTCTTGCAAAAAAAATTAAAAAATATACACTTACTTTTACTGTGCAAACATGGAGTAATGGATCTGACAAGAATGTTATGTTGTGTTGGAGACTGTGGATATGACATCAATGGCTATGACTTCAACACCCTTCTTTAAGATGACATTCAGTGTATAATTAACTGCCCAACAGACACGCTTGCCTCTCTCCATGCCTTGTGTGCTCATGTGTACACCAACTGAAAAAAGTAACTGTGATTTAACGGTAAAATACCGTAAAAATGCAACAGTAAAAACCTGTTAATTGGTTCCCAGTCAGTTTCCTTACTATATACGGTGAATAACTGTAATAGATCTAACCTTTCATTTAATGTAATTTTACTGTAAAATACTGTTAAATTTACAGCTTTTGGAAGTCATTGTATAATTTACAGTGAAAAAACGTAAATTGACATTCCCAGAATTCCCTGCATGATACTTCACATTAGATTTATTTACGTTGAAATAACTGTTTCTTCTTAGTTTTTCTCTCTCTAATCGTTTATGATTAAACGAGTTTTTTACCGTAAGTTTCAGATTTTTTACAGTATAGGTGTTTCAGTTAATTATGTGTCGGGCATAAGTCAGTAAATCAAGTGTCTTTGTGTAAAACACACTGTCATTCAGAAAAGAACATGGCAACATGAATCGGAACTGTAAAAGCTTTCAACAAACCTGATAGAAATCTAATCAAAAACTTGAAATTTCTTTCTTCAACCAATCACAATCATGTATCCCACGATTGCACACTGTTTCAGTCAGAGTTTGTTTGCAAGTATTTACATCAAAAGTGTCATACCATAAATGTCTGTGGGAACTCTGAAATCATATCCAAATGTTTACTTAAACAACATCCCAAGCATATCCATGTTTTACACAGCTTTTCTTTCAAGTTGCCAAATAACACAATATAGCTGCCAAATAATATTGTTTACGACTTATCACAGAGAAAGAAAAACAAGCAAGAGATCTAGACATTACACCGTGCACCTGTGTGATCAAAGCAGATTCTTCTATATGGCACACTGTGCCCGTTCGAGACACTCCCTGTTCTGTGCGTGACTGTAGAACATTTCATGCCAATGCCAGTAGTCGTAATTTGCAGGCGGATTGAGCGCTCCAACAGTAAACACTGACTCAGGCCCAAGGAATCTTAAAAGCTTTGAAGTAATTGCAGGTTCCTCCTGTTTCTCCACCATCGCTTGGCCATCAGAAACCAGAGCTGTGCCACAGCAAACATCTGTAAGAGAGGAAATAAGCTGTCCAACACCGATCTCTATAGGGCTTTTTGATCTCTGTGTTCAGATTAATGAGCTGTGTCTACTGTTTTGCAGCAGAGATACAGCCAGAGATATGGTGTGTATATATATATGTGCACTGCTTGACAAAAGTTGGGAATGATTACTTTTTTAAATGTTTTTGGAAGAAGTCACTTATGCTCAGCAAGGCTGCATTTATTTGATCAAAAATACAGTAAAACATTAATATTGTGTGCTATAATATTCAGTGCAATCACAGGAATAAATTACATTTTAAAATATATTCAAACAAAACAGTTCTTTTAAATTACTGTTTTTCAATATTACTGTTTTCACTATATATTTTTTTATAAATAAATACAGCCTTGCTGAGCATTAGACGACTTTCAGTTAAAAAATCTTTGATTCCAAACTTTTGACCAGTATATGAATCCCTCATTACTGACATGTAAATAATCTCAGTAAGAAGGGACCAGCATATCAATTTAAGAGCAAAAAAAAAACACCCCAAAACACCCCACTGTAAACCCTAATGCTCAAGATATTTAACTGGTTTGAGTAGGGTAAACTTATTAATTTACTTTTATGAGTCTTTAGAAATTGTTTTTATTTTTTGAGTTCACAAAAGTGACACATTCTAAGTAATCTGAATTGTTTCATTGTTTTGAGTTTAATGAATTTGTTTCTTTTAATTTAGACCAACTTAAATTGAATTGAAACTGGGCTGGGATTTTAGCATTAGATAGTTAAATTATCTAGTTAAAGCTAGCCAAGTTTCCAAGTTTTTGTTGAAATGATATGATAATTTTTAAGTTAAATGAATGAATGAAAGCTTACTCAAATATTTAATGTTAAGAGCAATTAAAATGTCTGGGTACAAAAGAAAAATAAATTCTGCTTTCTTAAACTTTTCTTAAACGTAAAAAAGTTATTATTAACTTACATTTTTTGGTGTAACTGATTACCTCAAATATTTTTAGTTATGTTAACTTATCCGGGTTTAAGCGGTGATTTTGCATTGACGAGCCTTACTTTTATTTCCTTTAAAAAAAATGACAAATCCAGCTCATGTATATGTGCATAATGTATACAATCTTTGGCCCAGTGTGCGTCAATAATGGCTTGCTTTTTTTCTCTCTCCTGACATTCATAATGTTCACCCTCTGTGCCTTTTCATAGCAATAAAGCTAGCAAAATCTCTGTAAAAACTCAGCAGAAGTCTGTGAACCTTCGAGAATGCCACCGCCGCATGTTCAGCTGAGATCCCCTTGACATTAGCATCACTTTTATTCAGAGTGTAATGAGTAAAAGAAAAAAAAAGAGTGAGCAAGAAAAAAAGACAGATAATTGCTGGTTTGAAGATCTTTAATGCAACAGGCGATGAAGCACTGAAAAGAGCAGCTAAGCCCATCACTCCGACAAACAATCAGGCTGCTGTTTAAGAGTCCAAATTATAGGTTGGGCTGGGCCTGAGGATCAAAATAAAATGTCAGAGGAGAAGTTCACAAACAAGAGTCAAATTGGTTGGAAAGACAATGGATCTGAGCAGTGTGTTGGCATGGAAGCCAAGTAAATAAGTAAAGATTTTGGCCAATGAAGACTCTACAAAGTCCATCGCTCTGAAAAGAGCTGGAAACCGTACTTGAGTTTCACCAGGCTGTGCATCAGTATAGTCATTTACTTTTATTAGTCATACTTTTTGCTCCATGGAACATAAACAGAGAAGTTTAAGTCATTTACTATTGGTTGGGTATTTTAATTTTTACTATTCAGATTAACTATCGATTCTGATTCTTATTAATTCCTAATTTTGATTCCAATAAGAAAAAAACATGGATATCATTCACGTTTATTGCAAGTCTTATTGCAAAATAATAATGAATCTTTTCATTGTGGCTGAATACCATGAACAAAAATCAACAGGCTAAAGAACACTTACACGAGGAACTTTTGCCTGTTTATTAAAAAATACCATTGCAAAAACAATTAGCCTAACTAATTTACATTTCAAGCATTATTGAAGACAAGTAAACACTCCGTAATTAAAAAGATAAATTAGAAACTGCACAAATAAATACAACTTGAACAAAGACACGATTGAAACAAACGATTTTCAGCTATTCAGGTACAGGAACCGTAATCAAATGTTAAATAACTTAAATTAAATATACATTAGAAATATAGTTACACGAAGTTATTCAGTTAAGAACAGCGAGTGAATTTTCTCTTTGTCTTTTGTTGTTTGATTGAGGTTATAATAGAGGCGGCCGAAGGAATATTAGGCTGCTGTCACTTTAAGAGCTGCACGGATCCGGTATACGGTTATGCGTTTTCTCTGTCGACTGTTTGCGTTCACTTAAAACATAACCGACTCTGTTTATGAGGATATTTTGATATTTTTTGTATGTGAATTTGTCCGTTCAAGTGCAAAAAGACGTGGAAGAGTAGTTTAGTATCGCGCGCTATTCAGTATATACACTTTCTGTGCGCACGCTTTGGATGTGCTTGCTATTCAGCAGCCATGTCACCCTGTAGCCCAAGACTGGTTGCCCACTGAAGCTAAGCAGGGCTGAGCCTGGTTAGTACCTGGATGGGAGACCTCCTGAGAAAACCAGGTTGCTGCTGGAAGAGGTGTTAGTGAGGCCAGCAGGGGGTGCTCATCCTGTGGTCTGTGTGGGTCCTAATGCCCCAGTATAGTGATGGGGACACTATACTGTCAAAGGGCACCGTCCTTCGGATGAGACGTAAAACCGAGGTCCTGACTCTCTGTGGTCATTAAAAATCCCAGGATGTCTTTCGAAAGAGTAGGGGTGTAACCCCGGTGTCCTGGCCAAATTTGCCCAGTGGCCTCTGTCCATCATGGCCTCCTAATCATCCTCATATACTGATTGGCTTCATCACTGTCTCCTCTCCACCAGTAAGCTGGTGTGTGGTGGGCTTTCTGGCGCAATATGGCTGCCGTCGCATCATCCAAGTGGATGCTGCACATTGGTGGTGGTTGAGGAGATTCCCCCTTCTATGTAAAGCGCTTTGAGTGCCGAGAAAAGCGCTATATAAATGTAATGAATTATTATTATTATTATTATTATTATTATTCTTGTGCTTGAATGGTTTAAAATCACATTAAAATCACTTTTTTCTTTGCGCACAGCATGCGGGTCTTCTTGCGCTTGAACGGTTTAAAGTCATATTCAAATGCACACAAAGAAATCGATAAGAGGAATCGAAATTTTATGTTATATTGAGTATCTGATGCCTGGCCTGAAGTATTAGACTCCAAAAATGAAATCGATTTTCGATTCCCAACCCTACTCATATGGACTTTTATGTTGTGTTTAATCCTTTTTGAAACTTGATAACCCAATGCTTTTGTTAAATGGGGGGAAAAAAAGGCAAGACGTTTTTCTAAATATCTCTTTTTGTGTTCAGTGAAAGAGACAGAAAGGCATACAGAGGGTGAATAAATTATAACAGAGATTTTACATTTAAGAGGACTATATCTGGAGAAACCAGTTTTTTTTAGCACATTGTATAGAAAGGATTTGTCTTGGCAGTCCATCCTTGGGTGGTGTGTCAAAAACCTTACCCGTAATACAGGAAACGAACAGCATTTTTGCTGACTTGACTTTTACGCATCCGGTGTGTGTCACAAGTGGGTGTTTGTGGTTGCAAAATCATAGAAATGTGTAGAAAGCATGCATTGGCCGCCTGCCATCACAAGACCAAGTGAAGTGCCAGGTGATCATACTTCTCAAATCAAGGATACCGTTGAGTCACTACAGGGATCTAGATGCATTACGCTTTTGTTATCCACACCTATCTATATGCTTTTAATGTGTTAATAGCCCATGATTGTTGTAATTACACTCAATTACCTTGACAAATATATTGACTATTTCTATCTTTATTGATTACTACAGTATTAAAGACAGGTTATACATATAGTATTACTTGGTATTAAACGTAATCTTTTTTTCTTAATCCAGCGTCTTTGTTGATTTCGTCTTATTTGCTTATGTGTATTGCCTCATAATTCCATGACAGTAGTCACACTTAATTACCAGAGGAGAACAAAAAAAAACATTTTTAACCTATCTCAGACCACTGAACCCAGTGCACACCCATTACACCCACTCTTGCCCTGTAAAGTGTTTCGCTTTAATCCCACAATTAGTGCTTGCTTGTTGAAGCATTTTTAAAATCTCCATTATAATATGCAACAAAGTGCCCATAATTTCACCTATTAAACCTGATTAACCAGTGCTTTTTTTAATCCAGTGAAAATCATTTGTCGGGATCATTATATGGTCTGTACAGTTTAAGGGTCAAATATTTGGAGTTATGGAATAATGTTTTTTGAAAGATGTCTCTTATTCTCACCAAGGCTTCACTTATTTGATCCAAATCACAGTAAAATGTAAATTAATTCTAGTGATGGCGAAGTCGTTATAAATTGTAATATAAAAGTCTTTACTGTCACTTTTTAATACATTTAATACATCATTTCTGAATAAAAGTATTAATTTCTTTTATTTAAAAAATACACTTTTGAATCATAGTTTCTACAAAAATATTGGTAACACTTTACAATAAGGTCTAATTTGTTAACATTAGTTAATGTATTAATTCAAATTAACTAATGAGCAGTGCATTTGTTACTGTATTTATTAATATTTGTTAACATTAGTTAAGAAAAATACAAACTGTTCAATGTTTGCTCTTGTTAGTTCAGATCATTAACTAATGTGAACAAATGCAAACTTTTGATTTTAATAATGTATTAGTAAATGTTAAAATTAACATTAGATTAATAAATGCTGTAGAAGTATTCGTTCTTGGTTCATGTTAACTAATAAAGCCTTATTGTAAAGTGTTACCAAATATTAAGCAGCAAAAACTGTTTTCAACATTGATGATAAAAAGAAATGTTTCTTGAGCACAAAATCGGCATATTAAAATGATTTCGGGAGGATCATGTCAACACTGTAATAAATTACATTTAAAATATATTAAAATTATTTTAAATTGTAATATTTCACAATATTTTACTGTGTTTTTGATCAAATAAATGCAGCCTTGGTGAGCATAAGAGACTTCTTTGTTCTTTCAACAACAACAAAAATTGCTTAATTATAACTTTTGACCAGGTGTGTGTGTGTGTGTGTGTGTGTCTACATGATGCAAGTATTTTGGTTGCACAGCAGTTACAAGGTGTTTTGAATGGTTTGTAAGCACATTGCTATGCGGTTGCCTGATAATTCCCAATAATAGATAAGTCAATAGAGCTCAACCTATGATATTCTGTTCATGAGACTCTGGTCTCTAGATATTGTCCGTCCTTCACTGTAAGCCTATATGGAAATTCCTATTAAAATTGTCCATGAGATGCGTGCCGAACGTAATACTTGGGGTATCAACAATAGGAGCATCACTAAACCAATAGTTTGCATGTGATTGTTGGTAAGAGGCCATTATGGTAAGACACTATCACACACATCTGCTGTGAGGGAGTGATATAACTACAGGAAACATCAAACAGAGCATATTCTGACTCCATGTGTGTCTGAGCAAACTCTCAGACTCTTCAGACCTCCATTAATGCAAGCCAGCACAGCTGAATCTTTGGTCTTAGCGTGTAAACTCGCCATTATCTGCGCGAAGGGCTGGATCGGGCTAATGAGGGCCCGTCGTTCTGGTTTAGCCCCTAGGGAGGAATGGTGCTCCCAAACTCTCCAATGGTGGGTGGCCTCCTGTTTGAAGTATAGTGTAGATGTTGCAGTGGCTGTGTGTGTGTGTGTGTGTGTGTGTGTGTGTGTGTGTGTGTGTGTGTGTGTGTGTGTGTGTGTGTGTGTGTGTGTGTGTGTGTGTGTGTGTGTGTGTGTGTGTGTGTGTGTGTGTGTGTGTGTGTGTGTGTGTGTGTGTGTGTGTGTGTGTGTGTGTGAGGGCCACATGATGAAGCCTGGAAACACACACACACCTGATGCACTTCTTTTAGCCAGCGTGATTGCTTTGGGATCCAGGGCGAAAGGGTTTTAAATGACACAGATGTCTCAGATTTGTTGCTTTGGCTTAGACCTGCTTGTGATAAAAATGTCATATAAGATATAGATGATTTGGCTTTTGGTTAATATTCTCTGGTTTACAGGCCTAAATATGTCTTGTTATTAGGGTTATCTTAAAAATATATAGTTTATACAATCCAGGCTTATTAGAAAAAACGTACCTTTACCCTTTTTTTTTTCTTTTTTTTTTTGTGCAAATCTTCAAAAACTTACCAGTAAAACACAAACAACTTTCATTTCATTTATTCAACAGACATTTAATTGCAGGGACAGATTCATATTTAATAAAGACTACCACAGTTCCTTGCACAATACTCTCTTGTCGCCTCAAATCACTTACCGTAGCGCTTGAAATGAAAACGAATACATTTTGGGCATTTGCATCACATAACCATCTCTATATCTATAGATTTCTTGCGTAGTAAATACAGCATTGTGTCAATTTTAGCACCAGTCACTGAATATTTCACTTTGGAAAGTATCACAAAACTTGAAAGAAGCAACATAATATAATTGTGCAGAAATGTCGCCACATGCACGTTTCTCCAGTGAGCCTGTGTTGAGTTTATAATGCTCTTATTGAGCTCTCTGTCAGGATTGCTTATGCTAAGGCGGGAGTACAACACTATTATTGATACCTGGAAAAAAAAAAATCACATATAAAAACAAGTATACGGGAAGCAGAGGATGTGTTGAACTTTGTGGAATTCTGTGGAACTTTCCGTGGAATTCTGTGTAGCTATTCTAATCTACCCTCACATATTCCATGTAAGTGAGTAGATACCTTTCTATTTGACTTTTTTGGCACTAAATATGAAACTAATCATCAGGCCCATGTGCAATTTCTGTGCTGATTTTTTATTTTTTTTTATTTTCTTAAGTAAAAGGCTGAATTCTGTGAGTGGAATCCGTTCCACAGAATTCAGCCATTAAAAAAGAAATTGCCCAAAATGTGGAGTGCACTGCTCTTTTATTGGTGGCTGAAAACACAAATTAGCCAAAAATATGTATTAAACAAGTCCATAGAACATTGTGAAGGAATGTGAAAGCTTTTTTATAGAGTTCTTCAGATGCTAGTCTGTCAGACTTACACCAGCTGCACAGATCCAACCTAAATCAATTTTAAAATGCCGTCTTAGTCTCTAATAAAGTCTAATAAAGCCCAGGTCTTGATGTTTGTTGACCGCTCTGCTGCACCCAGAAGCACTTTACTGACAGAACAGAGGGAATCTTGACCTTCAAAACTGTTATTGCCACAAGCAATTACAGCAAATGCTTATTTTTTGTACCATTTGTCCTCCTCTCTGCCTTCCCCTCCTTGTGTTTGAGCTAACAGTTGTGTTTCATTTGCACAACGTGTTAACTAATTAGATTAATTAATCAAGGTTAATTAATCCGAGAAGCGACGACTGACTGAGCAGAGGGAACGGCGGAGGGGTTGCTCACGCGGCACTCTCTGCGTGAACCCCACACACACACACACACACACACACACGCACGCGCGCGCGAAACGAGAGGAAGACAGCGAAAACATCAGATCTGTGAGGAGGAAAGGGGATCTTTTTCAAAAGCTGAGACTGCTTTGAATAAACCACAGGAAATCTGTGACAAGGAAACAGCCGAGCTGTAGAGTAAGCTGTTAGTGATCAGATACTGGAAAGAGAGACCTGTACGCCATATAGTCGTGTGGGAGATGGAAACACTACAGTAATTTACTGTAAACACAAGAGTTTGGGACAGAAGACATCTGTGGAGATGCGTCTAATGTCCGAGATCGGGGTAGATTTGACTCACGCCTGATCTTAAAATCATCTCTTCTGTGATTTGAAAGAGGATTGGGCGGTCACTTCGCTCTCTTAGGCATGTAGTTAAACCAGTGTCGTCATGTCAAACAGGGAAAATCATGAAACAGGAAGTTGCTCTGGAATCAATGAGCTGTATTGCATCATGTTACACTTTCAAACACAGATAACACTCCCTCAGATTCTGATCGTATCGTTTCTGGCTTCTGAAGAAAATTGCAAATTGGGGTTGTAAAACTTAAAAGGGTAAAACCAGGTTAAAGCTCGACCGCATCTCCAGTCATTCAAAACCTGTGTTTACATGGAACAGGGAAGGAGATGTTTAGAGAGAAAAAACACCATAAAAGTGTATCAAAAGTATGTCCTCCCAGCTTTTAATGTATTATTTAAATAATGATTTTTATTTCATAATTTTTTTTATCATTTGATAATAATTGAATTAGATGTGCCTATCAGATATGACCTGATATGACTATCAATATCAATATGACTATGAATATCAATTAGATATGACCTGTAGGCCTATCTGAATTCATAGTTTATTGCTATCATGACGTCTCTTCAAATATAAATACAGGCCTACAGGATATTTGATTTATAAAACCATATAGAGTAATTCAATACAATATACACATCAAACACCACAGATGATCATGAGATCGGCGTCTGAAGCATTGACCAAATATATATATATATATAGTGTGTGTGTGTGTGTGTGTGTGTGTGTGTGTGTGTGTGTGTGTGTGTGTGTGTGTGTGTGTGTGTGTGTGTGTGTGTGTGTGTGTGTGTGTGTGTGTGAAATAATTAAAAAATCCATGTTGCGTCCCCACACTAATGAGACTAATAAATCATATACGATTTTTTTTTCTTTCTAATAAATCTAAGATTTATTTTATTTATATATATATATTTTTATATTTTATATTTATATACATATTTTTGAATGCCATTTGACATCAGTGATGCTGAACGACAGCGGTTCTTGTGTGTCTGATTCCACGACATTAGAACATGCAGACATGGTGCAGATGAGATGAACTGGCCACCTGAAGAACAATGTGCAATTATTTATATATATATATATTAATAATATACTGGATGATGCATAGTCCATTCCAAACACTTGGTATACAGTACACTATCTGTTTTATAACTCTTTTTGTCTGGTGTTTCACAGAAAGGTATATCATATGTGTTTGTAATGATATGATGACGAGTATAGTAAATTATGACTTTTCATTTTTGTTTTGATTTTCATCAAACAGAATTTTGCGATGTGTCTTTAATTTGTATTTAAATGGTTTAAAACACACACACACACACACACACACACACACACACTGGGTTATAAGGACATTCCATAGACATATTGATTTTTATACTGGACCAACTGTATATTCTGTCCCCTATCCCTAAACCTGCCCATCACACAAAACTTTCTGCATTTTTACATTTTCAAAAAACATAATTTAGAATGAATTATTAGCT
Organism: Leuciscus idus; assembly: GCA_021554675.1. NCBI lineage: Eukaryota > Metazoa > Chordata > Actinopteri > Cypriniformes > Leuciscidae > Leuciscus > Leuciscus idus. Next base: position 4,734,672 of record CM038636.1, on the reverse strand, counting down.
CTGATGACCAAAATGACCAAAGAAATCCCCACAACGTAGGGAATACCTGAACAAGGCGTGCGTGCACACGCACACACACACACACACATACACACTAAAACCAAAAAGCACACAAGCTTTAAATCATCCTCTGTGTAAATGTAAGTATGTAGATAAGCAGGAGACACAGGGTTATGAGGGTTTTGCTGGTTTGAAGGACAGTACGTACAATGAGCTTATTGTTTTTCATAGAAGGAATTCTGAATAGAAAGGTTTAAAGAAGGGTGGACACCTGAACAATATTACAGTTGACCTCATTGATCCTACAGAAGCTGTGAGCCGCCCTGATGAAAGCCTGCTTCTTATGAATATATCATGCTGTTCTTTTTTCTTTTTGTTCTGTGTTATTTTTATATTCACAAAATCCCTCAGGCAATTGGACACAACCCCACAAATGTGAACCCATGCTCTTAATGCAACTTAATTCCTTATTGTGCATATTTTTGCATGTTTTTTCCCCCCACTAAATATATTGTGACTCTGCAGTTGGCAAAAACTTTATTAGGAAGTATATTATTGCTTATATATATATATATATATATATATATATATATATATATATATATATATATATATATATATATATATATATAAATACAAGAACTCATTCTGAATCATGTTCATTTTTTCACCTATTAATTTCAGAGCCTGAGAGTGATTTGCATCAATTTAAACTATTAAACTATTTAAACAATTTTAACTCTCCAAACCGAACTCTAAAGCAAACTGATATACTGCACAGTTGTAGTAAATGTTGGATATTTTAAAAGTAATAATGCCACCCTGCATCATATTTGCTTGCACGTCACAAAATGTGATTCATTTCATTTTTGCTTTCGATAACCATTTGTAAGTTGAAGAAGATTATAATTCTAATCACCAGAAAAACTGCCACAAAGACATGATTATTATCTTCCTCTGAGCCATGGTAGACCTGTTTGTTCAACTCCCAGCCGCTTTTTACATGCATGACATTATTATATGCCTATTCATGATTTCAAGGTCAGAATTATGGGCTATAACTGAAGAAAATGCAAACATGACCCAGAATTTTTATTTTTTTATTTTTTTTGCTACATCTGTGGGTGTTTTACTACAACAGACAGAAGATTACAGATTACAGATTGTTTATTTAAAATAAGTTTTAATTTTTAATTTCATTTATACTTAATTCTTTTTGTCATTAAACCTTGACATTTGACTGCTTTTGTCATTTTAATACATGCATTAAAGCTGATATAAAAATGACATTAGGCCTTTTTTTTTAAGTAATCTTTTTATTTATTTATTTTTATGCAGGGCTGTGCAATCATCATGACATCACTATAATTTTCAAGTGGGCTGGGTTTCACAAAAAAAATTATATGAATGAAAAAGGAATGAGACCCTATCACCCTTTCCCAAAGCCCTTTCCTCTTCAGGTCACCTAAAGTAATCTGCGTTCGCTTCTGTTCAAGAGGACACATTGACAGATTCTTGTCCGTCTCGTCTGTCATTTTTTGTAATTACTATTTTCACCTTATTACGTCTTCCTCGCAACCATATTATTATTACTAAAAATAGACAGTTATTTGAATCATTATACTGTGATACAATCCTGTGTCATGAATCACTTTGTTCCATTCCAGGAGAATGACAAAATTGTAGTTTAGCCATGGATTATTGTATTATAAGTCATTCTATTATAGGATGTTTTTTTTTTTTGTGTGTTTGTTTTGTGAATTACTAGAATGTGCTTCCTTGTATGCAAACTTTGTTTTGTTTTGCTCATTTTGAATAGTTTTTCTGGAATGTGTTTCATTGTTGTTGTAAATTTAAAAAAAATGTGATCCTGTCACTTTGTGTTCATTTAGTGATTGGTTCCCCTCGTCCCTTCGCCATTCTTCTGGGAATAAACTCAAAAAGCACTGGAGAACACGGATGCGTCTGTTGTGTGTGTGTGTGTGTGTGTGTGTGTGTGTGTGTGTGTGTGTGTGTGTGTGTGTGTGTGTGTGCATTTGTCCCAGTTATCCTAAACTGCACTGTTGGGTATAGTGGGTTGTGTCCAGGTCGTGCTCTCGGGTGTTGAACGAGTATGACCAAACTTTGCTTCACGTGCCGCTTGGCATCTCTTCCCTGATTATATTAGCGGCGTGTGAATTACTCACATTGACTCACTGCGTCGTGAACACCCTGGTGCGTTGACACTTCTCAGACGGGATCAAACAAGCGCGTAAAATGAGGACATCACCACGCCGCTATCACAACTGCACGCCCCAAGTGCAAAGCTTATGACTTGTTTCTGGCAACATATGATACACATTGATGACAAGTCATCCTTATGAATGCATCATACTGTGTAATAAATGTGTCTACTGTTTTGCCTCCACAGAGACGGGTGGCAACAACAGGGGCAAGATGGCTAGTGAAGTGTGGGAACTTAATACTTTAATGGGATTTAATACCTTTATGTTTGAATGTACATAGGCTACCTGTCTTGTTAGCTTTGGAGTCATTGTGCAAACTCTACTGCAAACATTACAGCGGCTTTACTTGCTAATTGCCCAGGCGTACTGTGCTGAAGCATCAGATTTGTTGGGAATTGAATGGTATACCACTTTCAGCTTATAACCGCATGCTACAGTACATACATAGGATGTTAAAAATGTATGTGAAACATTGTGCAATAATCATAATTCACAGTATTAAAATATATTCAATATTTTTAAGTGTAAAAATGTCCCCCCCCCCAAAATTTTTTTATTCTTTTTCACACTGTTTCTGTTTCACACTGTTAAGGCCTGTTCACACCAAGGATGATAACTTTAACAATAACGATAAAGATCCAAAAAATCACACTATAATGATAACGGCACAGAGGAACGATAGCGTTTGAATCACTTTCAGAACGATTTTTTTCCCAGCTAAAATTGACAGCCAATCAGAATCCATCCTGCTTTAAAGAGCTCAAGCATTTAAAGCGACAGACGACAAAACCGCTAATATAGTTATCGATCTTGGCATGAACGGGCCTTTATTCCTCATCATTCTGGCTTAACAGCTTTTTCCCTGTTTCCAGTCATCGATGAACCTGCGCGACAGTGTGTGTGTGTGTGTGTGTGTGTGTGTGTGTGTGTGTGTGTGTGTGTGTGTGTGTGTGTGTGTGTGTGTGTGTGTGTGTGTGTGTGTGTGTGTGTGTGTGTGAAAGAAAAAGAGAGAGAGCGTGTGCCGCTACATGTTTTCGCCGTAGACCACAACTCATGGCTCAATATCACGCAGCTGTTGATTGTCCTCTGTGAGTCACACACTGCTGACATTTCCAGGCACTGCTCCCTTTTCAAACTGCTGTGTGTGCTTGTGTGTTTTTGGAGAGAGTGGGTGGACACTTTCCCTCTATATGTTTTCTGTTTTCATTTGACTGCCTGTCGCTACCTGAAATCATTTCACTCTCAGTTTAACTCAAGGAAGCCATTTTCTGCTCTCTGCTTTTTGTTCCACACTCAAAATACTTAAAGGTGCCAGTAAACTCACCTTGTTCTTCTTTATTATCGTGGCACTGGAAACTAGATGCGTTTTGTTTTTCCGACACTTAAAAATGCAAGTTGACAAGAAGCTTGCTTCAGATTATGCAGTTTCAAGTATTCAAGAAGCAGTGAAACATGAACTGTCACACCGTGTTATAGTCGATCAGTTAGACATGCTTTTCATATTCCAGTGAAGAGACTCGCAGTGAAACTATATCCTCTTTATAATGTGTCCTTCCCAGCCTTTGTTGCATTTAAATGATTCATATATTGTAAAATAAAGAGGCTCTTTTTTTTATTTTTTTAGTACATTTCTTAAGTGCCATACTTCAGATAGAAGTAACTCAGGTGTGTCATGGCTGTTACTGCATCATGTTTGTATTGACCAGTCAGTGTCTGTTCATGTTAGATCAGTAGCACACTGCTCTTTTAACAAGCTGCATGATTTGTGGCTTTTAAAGCATATATAAAAAAAACTCAACAAAAGAATATATAATTTTAGGGTTTTTCACACACACACACATACGTATAAGTTTTCATCAAGCAGTTTTTGGTTCATCTGAAAGTTTTCTGGTTGTCCTTTATGAAAATGACTCTGTTTTGTTTTGTTCTCGGCTCTAAGTGAACTTTTTTGTGGATAGAGCAAGTGACTTAACATCTGTCATCATTACACCACTGATGTGCAGACTGTCCATGTTTAGCATGTTTTTTTTTTTTGTGACAACAGCACATTTGCAAGTGATCGAACGCTCAAACTGAAGAGCCCACAAGGTAGAAGCTGTCCATCCGCACACGCAGTGATTGGAGTAAACTTGCAAACTTGTAAAGACTTGCATGCTCAAGTGTGCATGAGATGAAGCAGAATGTGGAAAACAAAGTATTTGACTTATTTAGTTATGATTTCATTGTAGTTTTTCATCATGAAGCTCAGGATTGGCCACATGAGTATTTAGTCAACTCTATGAATAGAGTGTTATCTTCTTTCATCGTACCATTGATCAGATGCATTGCAGCTTTCTGGTCATTGGGTTGCATCAGCCACCACACCCATTTTAAATGGTATTTGGCTCAGGCACACACACACACACACATACACACCCCTTAGATACAGACACTGTGGCCTAGCTGTGTTCTCCACCTTGGAGGGTGTGCCCAGATTGTTAATATGTTCCACAATCCTCCTCCACTAAATCCACCAAAACAAAAAGACGCCTATTTCTGGAGCACGCAACCTGTCAGAATGCGTTCAGTTAATCAGTGATTGGCTCTTTATAGTTTCCACTACCATATTTTACGGAAATTTAAGTTTTTGTATTTTCTAAAACATGCTCCGGCTTATATTCCAAAGAGACTTATATAAATAATGCAATAAACATCAAGTGCACACATTTGGATTTGTGTACATGAGCCCAAGCTTATTTAAATATACAAATGAAGTATGAAATATACAAATTTTGGTTTATAATGAATGTCAGTGTGTTTTTTTTGTTGTTTTTTTCTCAACAATGCAGTTTTGACCCAATGCAATTTGTAATCAGGTGCAACTTATTTTCCGTAAAATATGGTACATTATAATTTTTGTCACAAACACAGACCAATAAAGCGACTAAAGAAACACTCTAAGGACACCTGTGCATTTCCTGTGATATGTTGTGCTGTTTTTAGGATTGCTTGTCACATTTTCAGTACCTTTGTAGAAATGTTTATAGGTTATGACAGCCGCCTCTGCTACACCGATGGTCTTCTGTCAAATCGTTGCTTCAGGTAAAATATTCCTGCCATAAAAACAAGCCGTCCCATTCAAGCATCTCTCCAGTGATCCATAACTGCCCAACATATTGATACATATTGCAGTATAGCGATCCAATCTGTCAAACGTGTTTGAAATAATGTGCTTTGTAAAGCATTTTACAAATGAGCCTGTCTTGAAATGACTATTTGGACTAAATTATAGTTAAGAATTGGTACTGTAAGGTTTTATGGGAAAGCACCTGTTCTTCAAGGTCACGGTTGTAGCTTTCTGTGCTTTCCAAATGAGATGGCACTGAAAACACGGAGCAATTCAGGCCCGTCTCTTCCTAAAGGGGGGCCAAACAAATCAACTTCACCTCAAGTTTTGATTTTAGACAGCTCTTGGCTTGGAGACAGCTGTCACATCTCTACGATGTCATGGCCAGCACCCGTGGGGGAGGTCATAAGAGAAAGCGGAGTGGGCGTCCACGTGAGGGTCTTACCCGGGGCACCCTTGAGCCCTGCGCCCTACGCCCCGACTCCTTGACACTGACTCACTGGTTTAAAAGAGTGTACAATACCCCCTCTCTCGCTGTCCTGGACTAAGGGTCACTGAAACACTCATTAGTCATCGCTGTCCTCTTCATTAGTTCTTTACCGAGAACCTTTTAGAGCATGTTTTAATGATGCACCTTTATATTCCTATTTAAGCAGCATTTTGCCCAAAGCACATGCATACGCAGTTCAGATGCTCTTTATACTTGGTTTAATAAGTGTTCTTATAACCTACTTCAGATTTATTGTAGAAATAGAAAAGTATTAGTTTTTCGTGGAACATTCTTTCAGACGATTATGCCAACTACAGTTACAGAAGTCATAATAATTATGTTACATCTATGCAAAACTGTTTAATATAGTTTTTTTTATTATTATTATATGATTTTAAAATAACTTTCATTATTAGCCTCCATTTTGTGATTATGAAAAAAGATGAATCAAGATTTTATGACATTGATACGTACTGTATGTGAATGCACAAGATCTTTCGATCTGCTTAACATATCTTAAAGGTAGGGTTGGCAATTTCAGAGAGGCTAGCAATAGCGAGCTAGCTTTGAAAGCATGAGATCCCACCCTCCCTTCAGAGCGTCTCCGAAGCCAGGCCTCCTCCAAAACACATGACCACTCGAAGTAGAGTCTGCAAAGAGACACAAGAGACAGCGTTAAATTACCTGTTCATGTCTCAAAGCACATTACATGAACTTAAACAACTTGCAGTGCCACCTGACTGCTGCAGATTCATTTCAGTGTTGATAGTGTTGACATAGAAACGCATAAATCCGAGTCTGAGGACGTGAACAGCTCGAACGGTAGAACATCACGGGTTTTCATCTCAAAATCACGGTTATGACACTGCATGAACGCAGCATAAGCTCATTGTTTTGGTTCAGGAGGAACTGTAAAAGTGGCTGCTGTTTGTTTGTGTCTCTCTGTGACTAACGTCTGTCTACAACTCTACATAGCCTTACGGAAAACACTGATGACGTGTGATGTCTGCGCGAGCAGGTGCGAGGAGGTATAGAAATACATGTTGACAGGACATCGAATCATTGCATGAAGTTATTTTGGTCCTGAGACTTCGACAGAAGATATATGTACATCTTTTAATATGTAGTGCACTCCTATAATTGATTGCTATCGGGATGTGAAGAGAGTTTCAACCAGTATAACAAAAAGTTTTATAAAAAAACATTTAAAACACACCTTTAATGAACGTTTTTAGATGTTTACAAGTATACTCAAATTTAGACCTTTTGCAGGGGAACTTAAAAAAAAAAAGTTTGCTTTGACTTTTTTTGGAGGAACCTCTAGTCGATACCCTGCAGTCCAGTCCTTTTTCTGCTGTCTCATCCTTTGTCTGTAGTAAAAGCGCCATTGATTATACACTTACATGAATTTGCTTTGGCAGATGACCAAAAGTCATCAAAGTAAGTTAGAAGAAAGTGCATATATTGTGTTCTGAAATGGGTTTCATAAGCAAAATAATAAGACAATAGACTGCTTCCTTGCATCAGGTTATTGGCTTTTCAACTCAGCGTTACTGCTTTCTTGATACTTTAATTTGAACTGGCGGTGTAAAACAAGCAGCAGAACTTTTTGCTCGGTCAGAACTGCTTCTCATTGTGATTAAAGATACTGGAGTGTGCAACATTTTATTGACCTTTGCTTGTGTCGTTATTGAATCCTTAAATTTGGATAATCACGCTTTTAAAATTAGTTTGAGCCACATTCAAAGCTTTAAAATAGCTAATATATGGCTATCTTGCCAAATAATATATATATATAGAAATGTTTGTTTCATTCTTGTCACTGGAGAATGACTTCAAAATGATATTCAATGTTTGTTCCTATGCAAATACCAGTCACACAAGAATATTTCTGCTCCATCTCCTTCTTGTGGGAGCCATAACCCAACAATTCCACCAATGCCCATCGGCAAGAATGCATTATGTCTCTGGGAACATGGGTCATACCATAATGCTGTACTGATGCAAGCTGATTAAATCAAGCAACACCTTGGGAACCCCCCACCCCCCACTCAGGTCCATGTCGTATGATAGCGGCTGATGAAGAGCAAGAAGAGACAGACGACAAGGGTAGCCATCAGCTTTGCGCTTGACATTTTGTTCCTTTTTGTGTACATACAGATTCCCACGTTTGCCCTCAGAGCTTCATCAAACAGATGCTTTTTAACAGCAGCCCTATTCTGCTGAACGCTAGGTTTCTAGCCCCAGAAGGACCATCCTGCTTGTAAAACATTTTGAAAAAATGTCAAATCTTAAGTAATGAACTTAAGCTTTCTTGCTGAATTTGTGAGTCTCAAACATGGTTTTAAATGCTGTGAAGCGTATCTGTTTGGATGTTTCCAGTACCAGTCCTGGAGGCTACATTCATTTCAAAAGGCTTTGAAACTATCGGACCAATATTTCCAATTCACAGTATTACATATTGATGAGCAATGAGGTTACGAAACAGCATGAAGCATATATCACCATACACTTTAGTGTAAGACACCGTAACAGAACAAAACAGTAGAAAAACAAGAAAAAAACATCTGGTATTTACTTCAACCCAAAAACACAACAGTGCAATAGAGCTTTTCACATGCACTTAACCCCAGGTTATCATCGTTGTAAACCCCGGTTAGAGAAACGTTAAATTCAGAAGTGGTGTTTAAACCCCGCATTGCGGTGCCAAACTTGCATGAAACAGTGTGGTGTTAGAACGTTACAGCTAGATGCTTAGCAACAGAGAACCAATCACGTGCCTCGTGTTCATGTGCTTTGGACAGCCACAGAAAAAGGGGAAAAATGTCAAATGGTGATGGAAAACACGTCTATTGGTGTGCAGAAGAGACCATTTCATTCTTACCTTTATACTGTAGTCTGAAAAGTTCAGGAAAAGCTTGATAGCACAGTCGACAAAATATGAGGATGTGCAACGCTGGAGCCTTTATGCAAAACCGGTCAAATGCTGCAGTCTTCCAATCAATGACGATGATACAAATATGCAAATGAGAATGTTATCCCAGGGTTTAGTGTGAAACGTCAGCATGTGAATACCCAGGATTAATTGTTAACATTGAGTAATGAACAGTGTGAATCATGAGTCCTTAAAAATAGGGCCCACAGGTGTTTTACCTGTATATTGAATAACACATTGTGTTGTGATTTAAAGTTATTAGATGTATGTAAACTAAACGTATGATGTCTTGGCAGAACATTACCATAGTTTAAGATCGAATCCAAAAAAAAAAAAAATGTAAGAGCGTGGAGAAAACACAGTTCATAAGCAAACTTTAGCAGTGTGGAGTCAATGTCACGTGTCTTCACAGGATCTTTACGGGATGTGTGTGAAAATCACTGGCAGTGTGAATGAACCAAAATCAAACGATCCAAACCTTGTGTATTTCCTGGATCTCTGTGTGAAAATGGCTAGACAGTATTCAATGCAAGTACATAAACAGAAACAATTCAAGCTACACAAACTTGATTTCATGCATCATTGTCAGTTGTGTTTAAAATGCCAATCCACGCTGCATCCCAACATCGCTGCGACGGGCACCAGCATCACAAGAGCAAACTCAAAACCCGAGTCTTGTAGTGTTAGACGTAACTGCGATCAGAATAAATTAACATTTGTTGTTTTGGGGATTTTAATGCATTCTATGTAATTCTAATGTAGCAGATAAATTTGTTGCGCTCATAATTGGACTAGCCAGAGCAGTTCAATTCAGTTAGAGATGAGAGAACCGTTTTGATATAACATCAAGTAGACTGTCAGGCCGCTTCTGCTGAATATGTGTCCCATTCACATATATCAAGGCTGAGCTCGCTGTTTCTGCCCAGACCTCAATGTGCCTCACTGAGTTATGCGTTAGCTTATCTCGCACACGTCCCCTCTAACTGGTAACGTCACAAATCCAACACACACGGCTCGCTCTAATGGGAGCAGAGGTTACACGGCAGGCAGCAATTATCACAAATGGATGAGTTCAAACCGACTGAAAGACATTTGATTAAAGCCCTTCGTTCCCGCCATGGTGCTAATGACGTGCGTCAGGGCCTAGCTCTAGGAAAACAGCACAGGAACGGTGCGGAGAAAGGATCATCTAGAGTCCCTGCGGAAACTTCAGATGTGATGAGCTTGAGATTGGCAGATGTGGCCGTAGCTGAAGCTAAAGCTAATGCGCCGTGAATTCTGGTTGTGGTCTTTTCCTGCCAAAATCCCACACCACCTTCAGATGAGAAGTTGCTCAGCACCAGCCGGGCTGGTCTTTCTGCCAGCTAAAGGCCTTCAACGTTTCCCAACTTTCATCCGGCTCTTTATCCTCAATGCTATGTTCCTGCATTATAAGACCGTACCCAGAATTTAATTAAAAAATATACATCCCCAATGATTACTTGACCATTCATATTACGTATCATTACGTGGGCGTGTTAATGCGGAAATCAATACATATCGTAGAAATCTCAAGGACTTTTGTCTGTTCTAAGCTTTGATACATGTACCTATTTTACAAAGCCCTCTGTGAAGGATATTGGATCGGATCTGTTGTCCACATCCAAATATTCGCCGCCCACCAGTTAACCAGAGAACCACTAATCAGGGTAGTCCGCATATTTTATGAACGAAAGAAATATGAAACATACAGAATTTGCATTCATTTTACACATTATCTTTGGGGAAAAAAAGTGCATTCTGATGTTTGGATGCGTTTATCAGCCAAGCAGACTCAGTTGTTGCTCAATGCTGATAATCTCAAAAGGCAAATATGAACCGATTAATAGGTTTAGCATTAGCGTGCACAGCCTTGTTTCGTAATATCTTGGCAACCGCATATTTGATTGTCTATACAGTCTATAATATAGCAATTTTTTAAATGCTTATTTTCCTTTATTCCTCTCTCAGGACACAGCACTGGATCCAGGAGAGGATGTGGCGCTTCTTTCTGTAAGCTTTGAAGATGCTGAAGCCACACAGGTCTTTCCAAAACTCTACCTGTCTCCCAGCATTGAGCAGTGAGTGTCTTCAACCCTATTCCATCCAAGTGAAAATTATTTCTCCCAGGTCATACTGAAATGTGACGTTAAAGGAGTAGTTCACTTCAGAATTAAAATTTCCTGATAATTGAATCACCCCCACACATCATCCAAGATGTTCATGTCTTTCTTTCTTCAGTCAAAAAGAAATATAGTGGACTTCAATGGGGTCCAACGGGTTGAAGGTCCAAATTGCAGTTTCAATGCAGCTTCAAAGGACTCTACCTTTCAATGTGATTACGTAATGCGTGGAACATCACAGTGCCAGTGCAAGATGAGCATTTGTGGTTAAAAAAGTGTATATATTTTTAGTTTTCTCAGAAAATGAAGAATGTAGAGACTTTGAAGCTGCACTGAAACTGACATTTGGACCTTCAAACCATTGAAAACCGTTGAAGTCCGCTATATGGAGAAAAATCCTGGAATGTATTTCTCAAAAAACATTCGACTGAAGAAAGAAAGTCATAATCTTGGATGACGTGGGGGTGAGTAAATTATCAGGAAAATTTAATTCTGAAGTGAACTACTCCTTTAAAGAATTCTAGGAAATTGAGGCATCTGGTTTTTTTTATGTATCTGTTTGTGCATGTATGCAATCTGCAAAGTTACAAAGCTCATAGTCTCAGGGATTTCACTGATCCAGACCTGCCTAAAACGGCTTGATCCAAGTCCAGATATTCCTTCCTCAAACGTCTACGTAAAAGCAAGTACAACACCGGCTATATACAACGACTACTTACCACATTCAAATGTTCTGCTCAAGTCGTGCTTGCAAAGTTGGTTCTGATCGATCGGCTTGATCAACCAGATTCTCAGAATCCAACTCGAGCTCAAACTGATATGTAAAACAGGCAACATTATTGTGTGTGTTTACAATAGTAAACTCAGAGCAGCGTCATGACAGGTATGAAAGTGAGGCTGTGAGGGTTAGACTTTAAAAAGCTGTATAAAGCCACTTAATCACTTATAATTTTCCACAGCTCATATTGTCTGGGGGTTTTTTTGTCTACTGAAAGATACTTTTGCAGTGTTTCGTCTGCAGAACAATCCAAAAACATGAAATAACAGTACAACCCACTGAAGAGATGTGGGTATCCCTCACAGCCTGGCTTGGCGCTGCTGTGAATAAGGTCTATTGCTTAAAGCCTTGGAAGCTGAAGCTCGGGATTATGGTGTTACATTTCCGACACACGCTTTGAGGTGTTTGGCTAATCACAACGCACTAGGTCAGCTGGCCAATCAGAGCACTCTGAGCTTTTCAGAAGGAGGGGCTTTGTAGAAATCTGCGCTTTTCAGACAGACTGGGATTAGAGGAGCTGCAATGTTAACCTATTCTATTAACGTAATAAACAAAATAATGAACTTTTAAAATAGCATTATATGACCCCTTTATAGGGCTAGTCCATTTTTTATTGCCAGTAGAAGCGTGAAATGCTTCTAACTGTTGCTTGTCAATTGCAGCTGGTATTTCGGGGGGTGGACATTCTCGTTCTAGCGTTTTATTTCCTTAAACGGATGGTTCGAAGTAATTTCAACCTAGGGTCCTTTGTACCTTGACCTCGAGCCAACCTCGATACATCCTTATGCATCGCTTTCTGCCAGGACTTTTACGTGCTTTTCCCAAACCACGGAAGTGACCTCGACGTCTGGGTTAGCGGTAGCATGAGCCGTCAGGCAAGTGTTATTTAAATAAACTCCTGATGTACTTACAAACTTTCCAATGCCTGGTTTTATGAGTACAGAACCTATTTGTACTACTGTAGAAGTTTGGTACCATTCTGGGCATTATTAGTGGGGTAATTTACGAGATACAGCCTTGGATCCGTTAGTGCCTGCACTAAGCCATTCGGCTGATATCCCTAAATAAGCTCTAACTTTAATAATGTTCCACTAAGGGAAAAAAAGCTTCTGGCGGGGGTGTGACTCGAGGTCATGGTGCAAAGGACCCTAGGTTGAAATTACTCAGAACCATCCCTTTAAAAATTAGAGCCCATTATAATTGAAAAGAAAGACTCTATTTTAAATGTCTGTATTTGCTAATATTATTATTTTTTGTCTCCATGAAACAGAAGTTGAAGTCATCTTCTCTGCTGTGGTGTTTGTCTGAGTGAAACAACTTTCTTAAACAACAGAAATGTAGGGCTTGTTTCGTCTTGATCATATTCAAAACATTATTAATACTTATTAATACTTAGTTATTAATACACAAGATACTGTGAGAATTGCTTTCCGGGTCTGTGTGCTGTTATTTAAGAGATTGAAGCACATGACTCATGACACACCTTATCCAACCGCCAACTTCAGTACATAAACTAAAGACAGCACTTCCTCTTCTGCTATTTACTTCCTGAAATCCTGGAGGAATTGAGAATCGGTCAGTAAAAAAGATGTTCTGTTTTACGCAAGGACGAAAAGAGCCGTTATTAAAGGGTTCACGCTCAGTTATTGATGAGACTTGCAGAACATGACATTACTGACTCCTTTCAGTTGGTGCACAAAACAAAATTCTTTGTTTTCTACATTGAAGCCTAGAATTAGTTTGATGTTGTGCACCATAAAAGAGCAGAGGAAGATGTTCATAAATAGTGGTACTCATCCGCTCCTTCACGTGACCTTGCTACGGCTCTTTAGGAATTCGTAGGTGATCAACAACTTCTTTTGAAATCCTTGCAATACAAGAACGAGAACCACGTCTTCTGTTCTTTGCCGCTGGGCTCTATAGTGAGTGCTCAGTTTTTTAACGGCCTTGGTTCTGAAAGTCTTTTCATTTATTTATTGTCTCAATTTCACCCTCAGACCTCATAGTAGGTCTGTATTAAAAGGTTTATTCATTCTCTCTAGCAATCGATTTTTCCCTGGACTTCTGGAACCTTGTTATTGTGCTCTTTTAAGCTATGTCTCTATATACTGGGGCTTCATCGATAAATTCTGATTGATAATTGAAGCTAAATAGAAACTTGCAGTGTACTTTGTCAACCATGACCCTAGTTATCCTGACATTTCCCTCTGCCCCGTGCAGTAAGTAGAACACAAGGTCACTTCTCAGAAGGAATGGAGGAGACTTCAGCGTGACTTCACAACAGATAGATCTCAATGGGCAAGGTCTGCTAATGCCAGCCTCTGGGTGCCTGATGATTTTTTTTGTCTTTCATTCTGTGCTGTCTTCCATCCACTCAAATCAGCACAAACAAGCCCGTTTGTTTGCTCTCCAGCCATGTCAGCTTGTATCTGTCACGCACACACTCTCTCCACCCCGTTATATTAGGGGGGTTTGGATAATGCAGGACCACACAGGGTTGACCTTGCCTCCACACATGCACATTAACAGTTCAGACTAGGGCGACTTAGAAGGGACTGGCGGGTGGGCGTATATGTGTGTGACTGTGGGTGATTTTATTTGTATTTTTTACAAAGGTAGAGCCAGGGGTTCAAAACAACACTGGGAATGTGGAAACTTTGCTCCTGAGGACATACCCAAAAAATAATGAATGCTAGAACAGAGGCACAGTGTTTTTGAAGCCCACTTTTCTGTCTGCGATTTGAACTTTTTGCACTGATACAAACGCTGGTACAACACACACACACTTGTAAACAGACTTTTTTCATGCGTGTGTGGATGTTTATCAGACTTTCACCTGTGTTGAGTTGAGTTTGTGCTGATGGTACTTCTGTGTGTGTATGCACACGTTTGCTGTGCCGCCAGCTCTGTTCTGTCGTTTTACCTTTTGGTGCTGGCGTTCATGTTACGTTGGCTAAGCTTTAGCACAATCAATAGAGTTGCTAGAAGTGTTAAAGAGATAGTCCAACCAAAAATTTTTATTCTGTCATTATTTACATGGTCTCATGTGGTTTTATACCTTTCATTTTCTTTGTAAAGCTTTTTCATGCAATAAAAGCATTGCATCTATATTTCAAGTCTTTTGGAACCATATGATAGCTTGAAATATAAGTTGATAAGACTCATTCACACCAAGAACGATAACTATAACAATAACTATATTGGTGTGGACGATATTATCCTTGTTATTCTAAGCGCTCTCTGCAGTTTTGTCGTCTGTCGCTTTAAATGCTCTTTAAAGCAGGTTGAATTCTGATTGGCTGTCAATATTTTTATTGTTTATTAGCTGGAAAAAATCGTTCTGAAAGTGATTCCAATGATATAATTTATCTGTGCTGTTATCGTCATAGTTGTAGTGTAGATTTGCTATTTTTTTATATGTAGAATAATTATTATTATATATTTTTTTCAATATTTGGTTATCGTTATAATTATCTTCCTTGGTATGAACAGGCCTTTTTTCAATTCATTTTCCTATACCATTGCAGCCCTCTAAACTAATTTGTGTAATTTAGTGGAATTAAGTGTAAATTTTGTAAATTTTAGTAATTAAGTGAAGAACTGTTCTGGCAAGTTTTGTAGATCTGCCAACCCGATTTCACTGGAAAACTATTTACAAGGTGGCGACTTCATATGAATTTGTGCAAGATAAATTAGTAAAACAAAAGTAAGCATGAAGGTCTACCACTAACCCATCGTCACTGGGGGGGTAGGCAGATCATACGAAAATGAGATCATACGAATTAGCCTCCATTTTGGCAAATATTTTAATAGCAATGAATTGCCATGCAATTGTGTTGGATCTGCATTGGTTTTCATGTGACATGACCATCACAATATGACAACTTTGATTGCACAAGAGAAATAAAAAATAAAAAAACACCAAGTTCTAGGTTTCCTCACACAGAGCTATCTATGGCTTCAAAGAAAAATTAGTGCAGAAGACATGAAGAGTACTTTGCTTAGTGGTTCGATTTTGGAGCATGATGAGCTTGGGCCAGGACATTTAGGCCCTGTTTACACCTGGTATTAAAGGAACACACCGACTTTTTGGGACTTTAGCTTATTCACCGTATCCCCCAGAGTTAGATAAGTCCATACATACTCTTCTCATCTCCGTGCGTGCCGTAACTCTGTCTGACGCACCCACCGCTAGCCTAGCTTAGCACAAACACTGGAGGCAAACGGCTCCAGCTAGCATACTGCTCCCAATAAGTGACAAAATAACGCCAACATTTTCCTATTTACATGTTGTGATTTGTATAGTCACAGCGTGTACGAATAACAAGGTCACATGAGACACAACCATCTTCTAACCGTATACATAGTCAAGTCAAGTCAAGTTTATTTGTATAGCGCTTTTCACAATACAGATTGTATCAAAGCAGCTTCACAGTATTAAATTAAAATAATACAACAAAGTTTGTTTCAAGAGGAATTTATTGATTGATAAAATTAAATTAAATATCCCCAAAATATCCCCAACTGAGCAAGCCAAAGGCAACAGTGGCAAGGAACCGAAAAACTTCATCAAGTGACCTAATGGTGTCCTAAAACTCCATCAGGTGACCTAATGGAGAAAAAAAAAACCTTGGGAGAACCCAGGCTCAGTCGGGGGCCAGTTCTCCTCTGGCATTTATGAGCTAGAGGCCGGATTGTAGTTTGAACTGTAGGATTATATGAATGCCTGGCTGAAGAGATGCGACTTTAATCTAGTTTTAAACTGGGAGAGCGAGTCTGAGCAACGAACAGTATCAGGAAGACTATTCCAGAGTTTTGGAGCCAAATGTGAGAATGCTCTCCCTCCTTTGGTGGTTCTGGATATCCTAGGTATGACCAAAAGCCTTGAATTTAGTGATCTTAAAGAGCGCGATGGATTATAGGGTGATAAAAGATCCGTTAAATAGACTGGAGCTAAGCCGTTTAGGGCTTTATAGGTCAGTAGCAATACCTTGTAATTAATACGGAACTTTATAGGTATACATACTGGGAACTATATTCTCAGAAGGCGAAGCACTGCTACTTGGGCGGAGTGATTTACTCGCAGTGATTTACCTGAGAAGACCCGTGGTGAGGAGCAGAGAGTTCGCTCAGAGTTGGAGTAAATCACTCCGCAGAAGTAGAGTTACGGCACGCACGGAGATGAGAAGGGTATGTATGGACTTATCTAACTCTGGGGGATACGGTGAATAAGCTAAAGTCCCCAAAAGTTGACGTGTTCCTTTAATGGCACACTATATGCAGTTTCTGTTTTTCTCAAACAGCTACCCCTAGAGTCGCTGTGGAGGACTTGTATTTAACGTTACTGTCGTAAATACCACTCAAGCAGAGCCGTCTCTGCACTCTTCCGACCGAGCTTTCTTCGTTTTCTTCGTCGAATCTGCCATGATTTACCATCTGAAATGCATGCTAGTGTCTTCCATAGAGGCTGCTTCATATGTTGTTGATGTATGTGACGTCGTGTTGTAAAGCAAGCCGTGATTCTCGCGAGATTTGGCGGGGCGCCACCTCTCAAACCTCTCAGATTTGTCGGATTTTTGAGACATAAGTGTTCATTGAATCAATTGTAAAATCGATTTTCCATGTCTAAAGACGTTTCCATTTTAAACGGCAAATATGAACGCGAGACGCGCACAAGTCAGCAATATTTCTGATGATTTATTGGTGTGAAGTTTCGTGCACAATGACAAACAGGAGTGCAACATTCTCGAAAAACAATAAGCAGAGTGCACTGCCATTACATCAATTAAAACCTTACTGCAGACTTCAACATGGCTGTGTTTACCATTAGAAATGTCAAACAAATTTAGCCTACGTAGGCGATTGTAGACCGTAACCCGAATCTGTATCTGTACGCTGTCTGAATACCGGCAGAATTCACATTTTTGTAGTAAAAGGAGACACATTATGCAGAAGTATAATCTGCTGTTATGTGTGTTTGTCAGAGCCTGCAGTTGCTGTGTGACGCGTGTTCGCCGCGGGCGTATCGTGACGAGCTGGACGCGCTCCGAGAGAAGGCCGTTAAAATCGATTCCCTATTTTCGTTTTCGAAATTTGTGTTGGTTGGTCCGATCGTTTGTGCAATCGATTTTCGAACATAAAGTGACAGCCCTAATTCGAATAGCCACAAAATACCGTCTACTCTCCGCCTACTGACCTAATGCGTGAACATTATGGGAAGCGCGCTAGACAGATGGGATTTACACTGTCAGTGTAAGACCCAAGTTTAGTTTGAAGACGAAAAATGTACCAAGTACAATGTTCTCGCCATTCCTGATATCTAACACACACTCAGAGCGTTCGGCTGATATTGGGGCGATAAACAGGGCCTTAGCTTAAGATCTACTTTTGTGTTCCCCAGAAGAAGGAAAGTCACAGACAGGGTTTGGACCAACACGAGAGTGACAGAATTTTCATGTTGGGTGAAGTATTTCTTTAAACAAGCCCAGCACACGTGAGGAATCCCCTGCTTCCGCTCTCATCCAGGCTGGCACAGAAAGCATCTCCTCCAGCCAGCCAGTCATTCGGCCGTCCCTGCGGCCCGTCACAGAACCGGAGAGAGAGAGAGAGAGAGTGAGTGGGACTTGAAAGAGGAGAGCAGGAGAGAGGTCGCTCTCAGCCTGCCTGAGCTGAGTGAAATAAAACCCTCCCAGGAATCCTTCCCTCTCTCTCTCTCTCTCTCTGAATCCACACATGCAGGTTTACCCAGCGTATCGCTCTTGCAGTGATGGCCACTCTCGACTCCCACACAGCAGGCTGTGTTATTATGACTGTGAAGTGCTCACTGAGTTTGACAGTGGACTTCACATCTCCTTCAACATGCGATGGTGCGAGATCCACTCCTACACATTCTATAGTTTGACAGAGCGCCGAACACTTCTGTTTACACCCTTCTTTCTCTCTTCTGGTTTTGATTGCATTTCTTTCTGTTTAGAAGTCGGTTATTTGAGGGTTATGCTTCGTATAATTGTGCGGCTTGTTTGCATGTTTTCTCATTTGTCTCCGGTTGTTGTTTATTCTTTGTTCTTGTGTTTGTTAAACTGTTTTCTCCTTGCAGGTCTGTTCACTCAGTGGTCCAATAACACTCTGAAAAGCACAACAGAAACCGTATCAGTGATGTATCTATATTTACACTACTGGTCAAAAGTTTGGAATTATTAAATAATAAATAAAACATAAATAATGTTATTTTTTCTCTTAAGCTCACCAAGGCTGCACTTATTTAATTAAAAATACAGTAAAACTATAATATAAAAATTCACTTTTTTTAAAAAAATTACAATTTTAAATAAATGTTTTAACTATTTTAAAATGTTTTAAAATTATTCCTATGATGCAATGCTGAATTTTCAGCAGCCATTATTGCAGTCTTGTCAGTGTCACATGATTCTTTAGAAATCATTATATAATGGTAGCTATTATTGGTAATCATTTATTAATAATGGTTCTTATTATTATTATTATTATCAATTATGACAACAGTTTTTTCTGCCTAATACTTTAGTGGAAATTATGATTAATTTTTTTTAGGGTTCTTTGATGAATACATCTATATATATATGCATTTATGTGAAATATAAATTTTGCACAGTTTGTTACATTATAAATGTATTATCCGTCACTTTTGATTAATTTGATGCATTCTTACTGAATAAAAGTATTAACTTCTGTTTTTAAAAATCACAGTTTCCACAAAAAAAATATTAAGCAGCAAAAGCTGTTTTCAGCATCACAATCAGAAATGTTTCTTCAGCATCAAATCAGCATATTAGAATGATTTCTGAAGAATCATGTGACACTGAAGACTGATACTGAAAATTCAGCTTTGCATCACAGGAATTAATTACATTTTACAACATATTCAAAGAGAAAACAGTTCTTTTAAATTGTAATAATATTGCTCAATATTACCGTTTTAATGTATTTTTTTTTTATCAAATACTAAATGCAGCCTTGGTGAGCAGTGCTCTTGTTGGCAAGAGACATAAAAAAATCTTAATTCTTCAAAACGTTTGACCGGTAGTGTATAAACCACATAATTAGCTGACTGGTCAATATTCAATATATTACTCCATTCTCATACCATTTATTTTACATAGCTTGTTGTATATTTTCAATCTGTTGGCTTCTGTGAATCCCTGTGAAATCTGCTCAGGGCAAAGTCGGAACAGAATATTCTTAGACAACTTCAGTTCAAGGTTGTAATTCCATAATCTTCCCTAAAAATATCGCCTGCTGCTGAGATTTTTCTTGGTTTCCTCAAATAGCTATTAAACAAATATCCCCCCCTCCATAAGCCTATCCTATTCCGACAGACGAATTCTCATCTACTCTGGGCTGCTTATGGCTGCTGGCGCTTTGCCTGAACACAACCTGCAGATGCAGATCTCAAAGCCTTAGAATTAAAGATATTGATGCATAACTTGCCATATCTGAGGACCAACTGTGATGGGCAGTTACTAATGACCTAGCAACCACCCCAAAAGCACAAGTAACCACATAGCAACACCCTAGCACCATAGCAGCGAGGTTTGCATGGGCACGCATCACTCACATCAGAGCCGTATCTCCATAGAGATGCTTCTCTATTGTAATTGTAACACGGCAACAACATTGTGTTATGACTGAGCCCGATGTGGAATTGACAGCTGAATAGTGTTTGAGTGGCGTCCCTCATCATTTCCTGTTTCTGCAGTTAATAAATAACACGTCTGCGCATTAACATCTCCAAACAGTCTATGAATATACTTCAGGAGCTTGATGGATGTGAATGACATTTACATGCTTGTATATTGCCAAAGACTGTTTCGGCAAAAAGGTAATCTAACTGTCAGTCAAGGGCATTGTTGATCTAAACCCAATTGACAGAGGATTCTAGTCGCTATTCTTCATATATTCAAAGAATGGCTGCAGAATATCTTAAATGTTTTAATAAGTATATTATAATCTTCCTTCATATTCTATTAAAAGATTTGTTGCCTTATTTTTTTTCCAGCTGTTGCTAAAAGGAAAGGACCCTCCAACCCAAAATAAGCATCTAATAACCAAACCTCCAACATAAGAGCCGTTAATGGAGCGTCTCTTTCTCACACGTCTACATCATACTTTTCATTAACCCATCATGTCATCTCACCCTTCATTGATCTGGCGAGTTCTAGTGTCCTTTTTAGAATCATATCTATTTGTGCGGGTTGTTTTTCTCCATTCACTCATCTGATCACGTGTAAAGCAGGGGAAGAATGTATTGTTTAGATTTCTAAGGGTGTGTTCACACTTGGCATGCTTGGTTCAAATGAAGCGAACCCTGGTGCGAATGCTCTGTTAGTGCGGGTTCATTTGAATAAGTGTGAACGCTGCCATCCAAACCTCGGTCCACTTCCAAATGAGCTCTGGTGCACGGCACGGACCAAAGACATGTAAACCAACCAAAAACCGGAAGATAAGACCCTAAAACGGACAGAATGCTGGGGTTTTTTCCCATCATGCCGCGATGTTGCCCATCACTGTTCAGTACAGGTCAGAACCAGCGGTGCGTCCCAATTCGCATACTATCCGCCCTAAATAGTATTCGAAAATAGAATTAGTACGTCCCAAATCGTAGTATGTTGAAATGAGTCTTCCAAAGATACCCGGATGGTCTACTATTTCCGGTCAGAATCCGAAGTGCAGATCGATGCGCACTATAACGGCTAATATTACCCACAACCCATCGCGCGTTGGACGAGGATTCGGTTAGAACTACAAACACAAGTGAAAAGTGTTAAAAAA
This sequence comes from Leuciscus idus, assembly GCA_021554675.1. NCBI lineage: Eukaryota > Metazoa > Chordata > Actinopteri > Cypriniformes > Leuciscidae > Leuciscus > Leuciscus idus. The sequence continues at coordinate 4,713,190 of CM038636.1, read as the reverse complement.
CTACAGACATGGAGGAGTCCGGCGGTTATGTAGAGAGGTTTAGATAAAGGGGTTTGAGTGATTAATTATCAGTATCTAACCTGACGAAAATGTATTTTTTTCACTGTGGTCCACATTATATTGCATTTGCAGCGGCATTGTGAACTTTTGTAAAGATACGTTTAGCCATTAACTTTTAAATGCATCATTACACTCACCTAAAGGATTATTAGGAACACCTGTTCAATTTCTCATTAATGCAATTATCTAATCAACCAATCACATGGCAGTTGCTTCAATGCATTTAGGAGTGTGGTCCTGGTCAAGACAATCTCCTGAACTCCAAACTGAATGTCAGAATGGGAAAGAAAGGTGATTTAAGCAATTTTGAGCGTGGCATGGTTGTTGGTGCCAGACGGGCCGGTCTGAGTATTTCACAATCTGCTCAGTTACTGGGATTTTCACGCACAACCGTTTCTAGGGTTTACAACGAATGGTGTGAAAAGGGAAAAACATCCAGAATGCGGCAGTCCTGTGGGCGAAAATGCCTTGTTGATGCTAGAGGTCAGAGGAGAATGGGCCGACTGATTCAAGCTGATAGAAGAGCAACTTTGACTGAAATAACCACTCGTTACAACCGAGGTATGCAGCAAAGCATTTGTGAAGCCACAACACGCACAACCTTGAGGCAGATGGGCTACAACAGCAGAAGACCCCACCGGGTACCACTCATCTCCACTACAAATAGCAAAAAGAGGCTACAATTTGCACGAGCTCACCAAAATTGGACAGTTGAAGACTGGAAAAATGTTGCCTGGTCTGATGAGTCTCGATTTCTGTTGAGACATTCAGATGGTAGAGTCAGAATTTGGCGTAAACAGAATGAGAACATGGATCCATCATGCCTTGTTACCACTGTGCAGGCTGGTGGTGGTGGTGTAATGGTGTGGGGGAGGTTTTCTTGGCACACTTTAGGCCCCTTAGTGCCAATTGGGCATCGTTTAAATGCCACGGCCTACCTGAGCATTGTTTCTGACCATGTCCATCCCTTTATGACCACCATGTACCCATCCTCTGATGGCTACTTCCAGCAGGATAATGCACCATGTCACAAAGCTCGAATCATTTCAAATTGGTTTCTTGACCATGACAATGAGTTCACTGTACTAAAATGGCCCCCACAGTCACCAGATCTCAACCCAATAGAGCATCTTTGGGATGTGGTGGAACGGGAGCTTCGTGCCCTGGATGTGCATCCCACAAATCTCCATCAACTGCATGATGCTATCCTATCAATATGGTCCAACATTTCTAAAGAATGCTTTCAGCACCTTGTTGAATCAATGCCACGTAGAATTAAGGCAGTTCTGAAGGCGAAAGGGGTCAAACACAGTATTAGTATGGTGTTCCTAATAATCCTTTAGGTGAGTGTATATTCAAATTGGAAACACACGAGGAGAGTCTCCGCATGAAAGACCCACGACTGGCAGATCAACGTACAACTACATTTCTCTCCGAAACGATAAGAAATTAAATTAGATTGAATGGAGGATTTTAACTGTGACAAGATGATTGGCAGGGCAGTTTACGGTGACAGGACGCACGCGACAGATCTGTCCGTTAAAGATGACGAAGTAGTATGTCCCAAAGCTTGCCTACTCTTTTGCTACACACTCAAAAGAATGTACTTTTTCTTCACAAAAAGAGTACATACTTTTAGGGCGTAGTATAAGCAGGCGAATTGGGACGCCTCGCAGCAGATCGTTGTGTGTGTGTGTGATGGAGGGATTCCTGACACTGTTTTAACTCATTTACACATCTAAGTGTTCTCGGCTCAATCATATACCATCATACCTGAATTTAGCATTGATCTGTGTGAACAGGGATAGTTTTGACAGCGAAACTACAACAACAACAAAACCACAATCAAAAAATCTTTTGATTTTAATAGATGACTTAATCCAACTAGTAAAGTAAAAATAGCAAGCAAATTCCCCGAATTCATGGGAACTCCAAGACTGTTGGAAAAGCGTGCCAGATGGCAGCTCTTCAAATTGTTTGAGAAAATGCTCAGTGTGCAGACCTCTAATCTTCTCCACAGGACTGCTTTTAAGTAGCTAAAATATATTAGCATTTTCACTTATTTAAAAAATTTTTGGTCACAGCAATTCCCGTATTTCCATTTGTTATTTCTTAGTTTTGATGACTATACACATTTACATTTCACAATAATATTACAGTGTCGGATTACGGAAATGGGTTGCATATGCTGTTCCATGTTCTGCACACTAATGAAGTGCTCCACATGAACGCAGAGGAGTGTTTAGGGAGTGATCCTGGAAGATCAGCAGCTTTAGGGTTTCACCGAATGCTGACCTTCAGAAACACTCCATGTTTGCAAAAACGGATTTTGCTGAATGAGATAAGTGTCATGGTTTTTCCTATCAACAAAGGTGAATTAAAACATTTCATATTCTTTTATCTCTTCCTCTCTCTCTCTCTCAGTGCACTTGGAGGGTCTTCGGCTTTACATATCCCAGCATTCCCCAGTGGAGGCTGCCTCATTGACTATGTGCCTCAAGTGTGCCAATTACTCACAAACAAGGTAAAGAACAATCCTGAACAATTCGTTTGTGTTTAACACTGAGATCGCAGAATCAATCAGGTTACACTATCAGTGAAGTGTGTGTTTGTGTATAGTACGCAACAATGTGCTGCTAAGTTCATGAACACGTTCTAAGCAACTGAGTGTGTTTGCATGAATTGCATGCATGTGTACATCTCTGGTCAGTTTTGACAAGGCTATATGACAAGTGGAAATAAGAATGTGACTGTCACTGGCCTGAGGAGTCACTGACATTGCTCTCCCCTGACATCTCTCCTTCAGTTCAGCCCCGCTCCTCATATCCACACAGACAGCATGAATAATCAACCCTTCCAATCTTACACTTCATGCCCCTCCAGTGGCCACCCGCTCCTCAGGACACGCTCACCTGAACTTAGGTCACGCGTTAGTCTAGTCCACAAATGACAAAAGTGACAACAGAGAAATGTTCTTGCCCCCATTTTAAGTTAATATTAAACAAATCCGATGGTTCATGTGTTTTTCAGATGCCTATTATCTATTTTAGTGCTTAAAGTCTAGCATATCGACTCACGTTTTGTGTTGTAAATACCTCGAAGGATCGTTTTAAAACACAAATTAAGATATTTATTATGAAACCTGAGAGGTTTATGTCCCTCCATTTAAAAAGACAGAGTAACCAAACTATAGAAGATTCAAGAAAGTCATAAAGGCGTCGTTAAACTGATCCACATTAATCAAACAGTTTAATCCAAGTTTTGTGAAGAGGGATGATCGCTTTATATGATAAGCAGATTTACATATAAACACATACATACATGTATAGAACACATCACATATGGTAAAAGCAAGCTCAAACTTGCATGCACGAAGCACGAGAACCCATGAACCAACAAGCTTCTGTGTTTACCTAAATTAAATCTGTTCATCGAGTGATGGATTAAATCACTCGATTCGTATGTGTTCATTTTATGACATTTTAATGTATATAAAGACATTTTAATGACCTTTTTGAATCTTCAAATTTTTGGTTGCCTCTAAGTTTAATGGAGGGACAGTAATCTCTCAGGTTTCATTAAAAAATATCTTAATTTGTGTTTTCAATTTTAACCAAAGTCTGATGGGTTTGATAGGAAATGAGATGAGTAAATTATGACAAAATTTTCATTTTTGAGTGAACCATCACATTAAAATTCCTCTATTATGCTTTCTCGAATATTACCTTTCATGCAGTGTGTAATATAGATGTCTGTGAATGTAAAAGGTCAGCAACATCTTTAAAGGTTCCAGTCTCACATCATTTTGTCGACATGTTGAGAAGACGCTGTTTTCTGTGCTTCAAAAGGCTTGTTCGCGCTGGAATCTGTATGGAAATTGGACGCCATCGTTCATGTTTGTATCACTGTGTCATTCGCTGAGGAAGCCTCTGGAGCCGAAATTCAGCGTTCTGTTTCCGACATGCGCTGTACGTGTTAAACCAATTACAACAGGCTTGCCCGTCTGACCAATCAGAGCAGGCTCATGGAAAGGAGGAGTTTAGAGAGACTGAATCTTTGAACGAACCGTTTTCAGAATGGGGTGATGTGCAATGTACATGAAAATAATGTTTTTTGACCTTGGATGCATGTAAACTCTATGTAGGAAATATTTTGTAGAAAAAATCTCCAAAATAAAATTGGGAACCTTTAAAAATAGCCTAACATGGGCACTTTAAGTTTTAGATCTTCTGCCTAAGATTGAAATTCTCCCGTCAACCACATCGGTAGAATGCCGTGTAGTTTGAAATCAACCAAGACTGATGATGCCATCATAATATTTGCATAACGCAGTGGTTTCTAACCCTGGTCCTGGAGTTTTGGATGACTCTCTTATCTGACACACACATCTGAGGTCTTGGAGTCTTTACCAATAATTTGAGCCAGCTGTGTTTGATTAGGAAGACATGTAAGATGTGCAGTGCCTTGGGTACATCAGGACCAGGATTGGGAACCACTGGAACCACTGGCATACCTGAATGTGGTTGTTTTCCCTTTTCATATTTGAGTCACAGTAGCAACGTTATGTGTACTTCTGGCAATTTAATTTATGCTTCAAAATTCATAAAGAATCATAAACGTTTGATGCTCAATGGAAAAATCCAATTGTTTTTTGTCGAGGGAACCATGGTGATGCTGACTTCCGCGTTAGCCTACAAAATGATGTTATCATCGCAGCACTCTATAGTTTATATAAAGACAGACCAGTTCAACTCAGTTCAGATATTGCACAGGTTTCATGACCTACATTATGATTGTGAAAGTGATGCACATACACATGCATCTGCTCAGTAAAACAGTTATGAATGGTATTTTCTATTTCGGATTGAGCTCACGGACACCGGAAGCTGGACTTTGAACTGTTGTAATCGAGCAGGTTTTAGCAATGATCTCACCTGTCAGCATCTCCCACGCTCCCTGTGTGGGTGTAGAGTTCACTGATCCAAAGTTCCTGACACTCCTCCTCTCAACAATCCAGGCTTAGAGAAACAAAACGAGCAAGTGTGCGTGACTTTTTTCATTGATCAGCGTAATGTTTCTCTCAGATGTGGGTCTTCTGTGAGTCATGAGCATTGATTCTTACATCACACATCGTACACACCAACACCTGAGCTGCTCTCATCCTGATCTCACCTGTGGAAAACAATCCGCTCACTTCACATTGAGCAACTACTCTATATCTAATCTGATCTAATAGATCAGTGCTGAAAGTCAAAGAACGAGTTCAGTTGGAAAGACATTGATTCTCCTTGTTGCAGTCGTGACCAGATACACAGGTGTTGTTTCTTACACAGAAGATGCCAGTTCGATTTTCAAGCTCGCGTTGTGTATTCACTTACCATCTCTCTCCATTTCATTTTTGTGTACTATTTTGATGAAAATGTTACAATAATAATTTTACTGATTAAGTTAAATTGAGGGAAATTAGTGAAATGTAGCTTTTTCTGAAAAAACTAAATGCTTTGAATAAAAAAGGAATAGAAATAAATAAAGGAAAATAAATTTGTTTAAATAATGATACAAACAAGTAAACAATGACAAGTCTTGGTATTTGTGTAGGAAATACAGGTTTGAATTAGAACAGATATTATGTCTTAAAGAGGACCCAAAAATGAAAATTATGTCATCATTTACTCACCCTCAAGTTATCCCAAATCTGTATGAGTTTCTTTCTTATGATGAACACAAAATTATATATTTTGAAAAATGTTGGTAACCAAATGGTTGACGGTAGCCATTGACTTCCATAGTAGCAAAAGAAATATCCCTTTCAACCCATTTTCATCTCTCTTTCCACAAATAATTCCATATGTCGTGTGCTATTCTGTCAAAAAAATGTCAAAAATCCCTAAAAATGAGTACAGCAGATTCCAAGAGGGTCACCATTTGTCTCGTACCTTTACTAGAAACTTCAGCATTACGTCTAACTCTGAGAGTCTAACCTAATGTAAGCAAAGCAAGCGATTCAAAGACATGCAAACGCAGACGCCTACAGAAGGAAACATCTGCTCATCTTCTAACATATTTTCCTCAATAGAAAATGTATGAGTTTTATTCTTACTAATAAAGTAGAGCTCTAGATTATGCGATCCACATATCATCTGATTTAACCATACATCAAGTGATTATGAAATACATTTTTTTATTGTTGTTGAAATTGAATATTGATTCCTGTCATAATCCCTGGCCTAATGCATTACTTTATTGTCAATTTGCATCCGCATGCATTTTGTTCTTTTTCTATCAATGCACATTCATTTAATTCTCTTTTTTTTGTTGATGTTTTTCTCAACTCAGGTTCAGTATGTCATTCAAGGATATCACAAGAGGAGAGAATACATTGCTGCCTTTCTCAGTCACTTTGGAATGTGAGTCCGTTTTTACCGTTAAAAACTGCTTGATTTAACGCTGTGACATTTGGAGGAAAAAAAAGCACATTCATTTGGCAGACATTTAACGACCTACAAATGAGAAAAACACAAGCAATGTATCATAAAATGAGCCTATTGCATTAGAAGTGTTATTACTGATTTGAGTATTAAACCAGAAATTGCACACATTCAGATTCTCTGGCAGAGGTTTTTATGTAAACTTCTAGCCCTGTAGAAAGCTAAAAGTGATGATTTCGAGACCGAATCGAGACAATAAATGAATAAAACTGGCCTTGCGAGTCCAGGCCCGTAGTGGTAACCAGTATAGCTGCTCACCCACGCCCCAGTGATCATGAGAAATTAGTTACCAACACTAATTCCTTCTTTTTTTTTCTTAATTACTAAGGATAATTCTGCTTCTAATCTCATAAACAAGTACAGACAGTCTCTTTATAATGGGCTGTAATACACAAGGCACCACGATGTCTCCGGTTTATTAACACACCTTAATACATTGTCAGACAAGGCAGTCTGGCAAGAGCCACAACCTTACACGTTGATTTATTAAAGTGGCATTAATGTAGGCTATTATGGGAAACTTGCTTTTTTGGGATTTAGTAGGGCAACTCAATATTCATATCTCTTGCATTACCATGAATGCATGGTTTTTCAGTGCTGTTCTCTTTAGAATTACAATATTAAACATCTGATGATAATGTCCCTGAAGAGACCATGGCCCTAAAAAGAATCTGTACATGAATGTCATTGCATGAGATGACAAAATAATTACATTTTTAATGGTGGCTTAAATACTTTTGGGTCCACTCTATATTTGATTCACTCGGTAGGTTTGAAATACATTTTAAGGCTTGATTAAATTGCAGATATTGGCAATCTTGGCTGTTGGAGCATTAATTCATTGTTATTTCTTCTTGGTTATTTACTGTCACGGGTGATCACTTCTGTTTATTTCTTTATTATTTCCTATGGTGGATTGTTTGATAGGGAGGGAAGGGCATGAGTTGCGGGAGCCAACTTTCAGTTCAATATTGTATCATGTCCTCATATGCCTTATCAAAATAAAATATAAAGCAAGCTAAGATCCTCTTTTTAATTGAAATCATGACCATGTTGCGAAGGGTTATCCCACTATCTAGCCTCTGTGCGGCTATTTGATGCTATATTGGCTATGCCAAGATTACATATTTTACCCAACAATGTTATGAAGTATGAATATTTCTCTGTTTGGACTACACAGGGGGGTGGTAGAGTATGATGCTGTTGGGTTTACCAAGCTCACGCTTCTGCTGATGTGGAAAGACTTTTGCTTCCTGGTCCATGGTGAGATACACAAATATGTTCCCTTTACATGTACACCTTTATGCAATCCAGACTCATTGGATACTGCATTACTGCAGAACCTGAAATACGTGGCTCCAGGTACATTTCACTGCACTTTTTAGGTGACACATCCACTAAAGGCACTACAAGCAACTTTATTGTTTTCATTGTAGACGCGGGTTTATTAAAAACAGCCCTTTGTGATGAGAAAACATGCCGTGTGTACCTTCAAAGTGAAACGTCCAATAAACAGCGTGTTCAATGTTCTCTGAAATGTGACTGTGGCAACATTTCATTAGGTTGATCTTGACACGGATCACGAGTGCACTGCTGGTGTCAGGTGATCTTCAGAGCAAGTTTACGTCAGAAAAGCCATACAGATTGTCAAAACGCTTTAGTTTACAAATCATGCACTATATAAAGGTGTTTTGAGGTCGTAATGTAGTATTACGTAAGGAGAAATGTGCCTAGAGTGACGTATTTCCAATGGTTGCCTTTACATAAAGTGATAATAATATGAACTCTTATCTCTGGATCATGGCGGTATCATATGTCATGTTCCTCGTGTCTGTTCTGGATGATCTGTATTTGAGCTGTTCTCTTGTCTTCCGGTAGTGGACCTGCCTTTGTACTTCCCTCGAGATCAACCCACCCTCACGTTCCAGTCGATCTATCACTTCACCAGCAGTGGGCAGCTCTACTCTCAGGTGCAGAAGTCGTACCCCTACAGTCCACGCTGGGACGGCAACGAGATGGCCAAACGAGCCAAGTAAGAACAGCTGAATGATGAATCCTCTCAACTAAAGAGAAACGGATAGTCTTCTCCCTGTGGAATGGCATTTCTCTCATTCGGTTCCTCTTCATGTGTAATGGTGACCTGAATGCAGTTGAAGTGTGGCCACTGGAATGTGTAGTATTTACCTTTGGACTTTTCTCCCAGCCACACCTCATAGCTGGAGAGCACTCTTTGTCCCGAGTGCGATAAGTGTCAGAGATAATACACTTGTTCTGTGTGTGTTCGGTCCGTAACCTTATCTCTTTTGCTCAGGCTGTCTAGCTTGGCTTCAATCAAGCAGAGATTAAACATGTAGATGCCGTGATTATCAGCACATACTGGACATTTAGTTCATCTGTTAGGTGACCTTATTGGTTGTAGTGTGTATTTTTCATTTACTAGTGTTGTCACAATACTAAAATGTTAGTATTTCATTACTCTTTATACCAATTATGTGAGAATCCTTAAAAAGTAGCACTATTATTGATATGACTGCGCTGACACTATTGGATAGTGAGCTGGATGATGACATCACTGTTTTCTCCAGAGCTGTTTTATAGCTGAATTGAACTTTTACACAGTTTTTACACAGTTGCTCAGTTCCTCAACTGAATCAATACTAAACCGACTTGAGCAATGACACTATTGTCTTTTAGCAGCTGCTTCATAGCAGAATTGAATTGTTTGCGTCATTGATCATTATTTTCCTGTTTATTACTGTAAAGCCGCTATGAAACAATCTGTATTGTATAAAGCGCCACATTAAATGCGACTTGACTTGATACAGCAGCGAAGATCTATAGTAATCTTGTATTTTGATAAAGAAAGCATTGTTCTGCAGTCGTTCGTCAACAGTCAGGAGGTCAGGGTGATTTCACAGTTTAGTTTCTACATGACACTGCTGTTGTCCTGTGTCTTTCTCTTTCTTTTCTGTTTCTCTTTACTCTCTCTTGTTTTCTCTCTCACCCACAGGGCTTACTTCAAGAGCTTTATCCCTCAGTTCCAGGAGGGGGCTTTTGCCAACGGGAAACTGTAGATTTACAGTGTGATTGAGGAGATGAATGGAGGGCCTGTGGACATGATGTACAGAAGACCGGAGTCTGTTAATGGCGGCCTTCTTTAATGTTTCTGCCCTTACAAGCAATGTCATTTGGTACATTTACTGTACATGTACTGTGTGTATTTTTTTTGTAATTTATATGCTATTTGTGTTTTCTCATGTTCTTTATGAATATATGACACCAATAAATCAAAGTTGCATTGCTACTTTCCTCAGTTTCAGATTTTGTTGCTCTTATGATTTATTCTTAGTTTTTACTTTTAAAGTGTTTTAGGTTTTAAATTCATCCACAAATTGTTTCATTTTGTTCCTTTTTTTAGGCAAATCAGATATGTAAGATAAGTGTATGAAGTAAGATGTCAATTTTCAATCGAATTATTCAAAATTTCTCTTCGAATTGCATCTAAATCATGAGGACTCTTATTTCTAAACTGGTTCCTTGTAGTCAACGTCTTTTGTTTTTGTTCTTGTAATTTTCCAAGGAGAATGTAGTTGAGTGTGTTCATGTGTGCATTGCATTTTAAAGGCCTTATGTATGTGTGTGTATCTGCATACATGTGTTGTTTTCTTGCGCTCAAGCCTCACGATGATGGAAAAATGTCTTGACGTGTCGTCACTGTCAACCCTGATCGCTTTTAAGCTTTTAACATGGTTTCAAACACAAACCCTGAGTGTGTGAGAGTGTTTGTTGAGGGAGTGTAGACATGAACGGGGTGTGTGTGGGAGAGAACCCACAGCTGAGAGAGAGAGGGAGCGAGCGAGAGAGCGCTTGTTTTCATCATTAAACACAAGGGTCATTGTCAGGGGTCTTTGTTGGCCTGGGGATCTGCCCTCTGCTATATTTATTGTTGGTAATGCAGGAGCTGTCATGTCTAATTGGGAACTACGGGATAAATGTATTTGGGCCATTTAATAGAATCAAGTCTCTTAATAAAAGAATTAATAACAAGATTCTTACCGTCTGTTTTCCCTTCCGTCCTCGATTGGCACCGTAACCTTTTCTGGACTGCTGTTAAACAGTGTGTGTTGAACCCCCGTTTCAGGGTGTTTTGAAGGAAAGGTTGATGGTTGTGTTTCTTTTTTCAGCGCCCACTCGATCAGCTCTAGTGCTGCATTAACAGTAAAGTGTAGTGCATTATGGGTTAGGGGAAAACAAGTGCTTCCTCTAGTGTGTTTCATGCACATGTCAGCAAATTATACATCAAAGTATACTTTTTTTTATTCCAGTAGTTTATATCGAAGAGTTGTAACAGGGATGCAGACGAGTAAACAGCTGTAAATGAGGTGTAGAATGAGCCTGTTTTTAAAGACCTTGTTTTCTTTTTGCTCTCCACTTTTAGTGCCGGGGTCTTGCCTGCCAACTTTGCTGCTAATTCCCCAAATCCACTAATCCTGCCTTATTTAAACCATCTTGATGGCAGCAGGCCACAGAAAATAAAAAGCTTGGCAATCTAAACGATGCTCAGATTCATCAATTGCAACGGTATTGTCATTGCAAAGCGGGCAAGTTAACCTTTGAAGGAATCGCTGCTGACAGTTTCAGTTGTTTGTTTAAGGACAGGCTATTTTAAAATGACTTCAAACCATCTGTTAATCTGAGTGTATACATATTTCTAAACGGGTTTTTAGAGGAGTCCCAGCCACAATCGTGTGTCATGTTTCAACACGAAAACAACTCTCCTCCAGGTTTTTCCTAGTCTACTAATGGTGATTATTTAGGGAGATAAAAAGCAAGAAAACAACAAAAATGGTTCCATTAAAGCTGTCTATAAGAAGCAAATTAGAGAAGACTGTAATGTAATTAATTCAACATGTGACAGACTAGGCGTTTGAAGCCATAAGAACCTTAAGAAAACAAGCTTATAGTTACTGAGACCCAGTGTCCTCTGTGTGCCAACATCTCTAGGTCTAATCTCCAATAGTGGATGTGACAGCTCTCTGACTCTGCCTCGTTCTTACCTTTCTCCAGAACCGATCAGAAGAGAGGCGGAGACATGTCCAGACATTCGGAGCCTCCCAAAACAGCTTCCCTCTGCAATGCAAACTCCCAACATTAGATAGTGTTTTGATGTCCACAATAAGACAGTGAAGATTGAAAGTCCCATTTGCCATCTTAGATCACCTCCCTCCCCGAAGACGCTCTAAGACAGGGCAGCGGCGAACGTGAGAGGTAATCGGAGCGAGATAAGGAACATTACGAAGGCCTGAATATGTCAGAGCGAGGCTGAGGGAAACGCGGTCAGGCCTTCGCCTGTTTACCACTGCGGAGTTCCCCAAGCTGTCAGGCCTGGCCATTTCATACACAATCACCGTTATTTCATGCATTCCTCTGAAAAACACATCATTAAAACAAAGTCACTGAAAACAAACAGAGAGACGAAGTTTCCTGTTCTGGTAACTCTGGGAGACTTTGTGTCCTGATGTCTGCAAATTCAGAGTGACATCAGTGGGAGTTTTTCCCCTCTTCGTCGTCGTCGTCTTCCAGCGAGGGAGAGGAGGGGGCGGCAGGGATTGAGGATTGTGGCGGCACTCGTGAACGGCTAGGGTTGTTGACGCGAGCCATGTTTGGGATGATGGAGCTGAGAGGCTTAGCTAATTTGGAAGAGTGGGGGAGATTTGAGGCCTTTTGTCGGAGCCTGTTTGATCTGTTGCAGTGGGGGAAAAAATGGCCTCCGAGATGTCATGGAAATGAGAGAATTACAGTCTTTTCGCTTTGCTTTGTTAACGTGCTAGATATGTTTTCACCCTCGCTTGATAATAACTTCCACTCGTTAAGCCCTGATTGTTAATTGCTAATTACTCTCCTCCTAGCCATGCATCAAAAGGCAGGAGAGAGCCATGCTAAGCGGATCAAACACGCTCTGTTTCTGGCTCGGGCTCGCGCCGCTTTCTGCTGTCGGCTCCCCCTCACATTTTTGGGGCTCGGCTTATTTATTTATTTATTTCCATTTTCTTTGGGTTATGATGGGGGATGACAAGATGAATGCAGATTTTCTCCCGTCTTCCTCCTGGCTGCAAATTGTAAGTGTTCGATTTAGACCTGTCATGGATTTACAGAAGCAAACCCCTCAGGTGCTTTAGCCCTGGCACAGAGCTAGTGGCTTTCCCCAATTTAACATGGAATTAAAGGGACTGACATTCCAATTGGAATGGAGCATTTGTCGGTGACTAAAAGGGGCTTTTGCACCGGAGGAATGTTTTAATAGTTCCTGTAACTATTGGCGGAATTTCTCGCTTTTTAGTTACAGGAACACCTTTTTGGGGTGACAAAATAAGCTCCTACTTCAGAGTAGGGTCTAACCCAACTATGAGTGACGTATGCCATATGAAACACAGACACCTGCCATTTTTAAAAAGCTGTGTAAACACACACAATTTATGTGAACTTACTCCATGAACATGGAAAACAGCGATAAGACATAAATTTACAGAAAGCCAATGTTGACTGCATTTACTGTCGCCTTTGTCTGCAAGTTGTCATAGGAGATTGTTGGCCAGTTTCGCAGACTAAACTGCACGTTTGAGATATGTGACCCTGGATCACAAACCAGTCACGAGTCGCACGGGTGTATTTGTGGCTAAAGCCAACAATACATTGTGTGGGTCAAAATTATCGATTTTTCTTTTATGCCAAAAATCATTAGGATATTAAGTAAAGATCATGTTTAATGAAGATATTCAGAAAATGTCCTACCGTAAATATGTAAAACATTTATTTTTGTGAGTGAATGCTGCTCAATCGTGGACATAAATGAACAACTTTAAAGGAGATTTTCTCAATGTTTCGATTTTTTTGCCCCCTCAGATTCCAGATATCCAAATAGTTGTATCTCAGCCAAATATTGTCCTATCCTAACACACCATACATCAATGCGAAGCTTATTTATTCAGCTTTCAGATTATGTATAAATCTAATGACCCATTTGACTGGTTTTGGGGTCCAGGGTCACAACTTGCTTCCATTGTTTTGTCTCAAGATTCACACCAGTAATGATTTTTTGTTCTGTTTGTCTAAGGCACATTTATAAAAGCTACTTAAATGTCCTATTAGAACTAAGGCCTAATCCTGGCTTAATCTAAACCCTGTCAGTGAAACCAGGCCTGTGTTTCTTAGCCCTCCTTTTTGCTCTTTCAATCTCATAACATATACGTCTACATTCCGTCTGTTATCACGAAACCCACGACACAACATAAACACAGCTCCAATCACAGCGTCCTTCATCCTCCAGTTTGTGGACGTTGTTGAATATCACACTTAAATGTCGTCACCGTTGGTCGGCTTACGTCACTTCAGAGTTCCTACTGACGGTATGAATGCAACCAAGGAAACGGCCCTAGGGGAACATTTAGTTCTCGGGGGGACCGCCCTGGTGACTAGTTCCCATAACTGAGTCACAACAACCTGGTGCGAAAGCCCCTTAAAAATAGGGTTAAATGAACCATTGCTCTGTGGACTATGCAGATTTTGTATATGCAGTGGACCAGCAGATATTTCTAATTTTTAAGATGGTTATGTGAATTCACAGCACTGACCAACAGAAAGCTGCTTCAATCTGGTCTCTGTTTTCGTCTGTACGTCACTAGATTAACAGTAGACAATGGGCCTTTTTTTGCCTACAGAATTGTAACTGACCTTTCATTAATGTACTTGACATTACGTACTGCACTTTAAATGAATAATTCACTTCAAAATGAAAATTCTGTCATCATTTACTCACCCTCAAGTTGTTTCAAACCTGTATACACTCAGAAAAAAAGGGTACAAAAGCTGTCACTGGGACAGTACCCTTCAAAAGGGTTCTAACATTTAGGTACTAATATGTACCTTTGAGGGACTAATATGCACTCTTTAGGTACAAAGGTGTACCTTTTGAAAAGGTACTGCCACAGTGACAACTTTTGTACCTTTTTTTCTGAGAGTGTGAGTTTCTGTCTTCTGCTGAACACAAAAGAAGATGTTTTGAAGACTGTGGGTAACCAGACAGTTGATGGACCCCATTGACTTCCATACAGTAGAGGAAAAAAAATTCTATAGAAGTCAATGGGGTCCATCAACTGTTTGGTTACCAACTCTTTTTGAGATCAATTATCTCATTTTGCTCAGACATCCCTAAACTACTTCTCCCTCCCCGTCCACGTTCCCGGCGCTCCTGGCTGGCGGCAGTACCTGGTCAGCTGTCAGGCTGGATCGAGTGTTGACCGCTGTCACGCTGAGAGATGCGCTCTGATGGCCTGTCAGAAGGAGTGATGAACACAAGGTAGAGTCGCACGGACAGGTGCACACTGCAGATCAAAAGGCAGGAATAATTTGTAGGTGTTTTGTGAACCCTACAGTCCTCTACCAACTCTAAGAGACTCTTTACATGAAACTCCAGACATGTGTTTATTTCTGCTGCATAATTAGAACTGAACATATATGTGACCCTGGACCACAAAATCAGTCACATGGGTCATTTTTTTAAATTGAGATGTATACATCACATGGCAGCTGAATAAATAAGCTCTCCATTGATGTATGGTTTGTTAGGATAGGACAATATTTGGCCGAGATACAACTATTTGAACATCTGGAATCTGAGGGTGCAAAAAAATCGAAACATTGAGAAAATCGCCTTTAAAGTTGTTAATTTATGTTCACGATTGTGCTGCATTCACTCACACAAATACATGTTTTATATATTTATGGTAGGAAATGTACAAAATATCTTAATGGAACATGATCTTTACTTAATATCCTAATGATTTTTGACATAAAAGAAACATTTATAATTTTGACCCATACAATGTGTTGTTGGCTATTGCCACAAATATACCCGTGCGACTCGAGACTGGTTTTGTGATCCAAGTTCACATATCAAGATCAATAATTTGTGTGTACATTTCATAAAACAGATAGTTCTGACTTGAAGGAGATGCTTTCTGCGTCCTATATTGAGTCAATAACTAAGTCAGATAAGAGATCGCAACCTCACACCAACACTGGCACGCCGAGGGTTAATCGCTGACACGTGAGCAAAACCGAGAGAGGTTTATGTCTATCAGTTAGATAAAGTACCTCGTATCTGCATACAGATCTACATTTTGAGGTAATCTCTCCTCATAGGAACACAGCTTGTTATTAATGGTAAAGTGTGAGAATTAAAGTGTCCATGAAAGTGCACAGATCATGACATGTATCACACAAGTTAAGTCAGTTTGACTGACAGTTTAGAGTTTGTTCTGCTGGATTTGTTGCGCTTAACTTTGAGATAAAAAGAAAAGAGTTACTGCTATACGTTTCTGAGATATTCAGCCAAGTATATCGAGTCGGTGATGTGCAAACTCTGTTCACATGTAGAGTTCAGAAGTGTCACACTGGATATCTGTTATTCAAAGTCTCATTTAAACCTGAAACAAACAAACTTGTAGGATTTTGACAAAAAAAAAAAAAAAGAAGGAAAATGCACTATTTCTAGTTTAAGTTTGTGATTGATCAAGTTTGATCATCAGGTTTACTGTATAATGTGTAAATCTTTCAATTTAGCCGTTATGAAATATTAAAATATGATTATGGAACAGTGAATAACTAGGAAACTTAAAAATGGCACTTCATGACAAAAAGGTTGCCGACCCCTGGTTTAAAACACACACTAGCCAAATATGTTTAAAATATATAAAGCTTTCACATAAGTTGTGTGAAAATAATAATCCCTTTTGTTGTTTTGTAAGCTTGTTTCCTGGAAGGAAACATCTATAGTCTAGAAACCTTTTGCTATACGCCAGCAATTCTATTTTTAGTTTTTTTTTTATTTATTTACAATTTAAGAATTGTGCATAAGAGTTTTAAAAATAAGCTTGTGTTTTTTAAGCTTTTTGTAGCTCTATACATAATATATATCACTACTGTGAAAAAAAAAGTGTTTATTGTATTTAATTATACACTGCCCGACAAAAAAAAAAAAAAAAAGTTGCCGAGTCTATGATTGGATCAGTATTGCAGTGATTATTATATGTTTTTAGTATGTTATATGTTTGATAAATGGAGTGTGTAGCTTTTCATTTCTTAAACAGCCATGTAGGAAGACACATCATGGCCATATTCCAGGATGACAATGTCAAGATTCATCAGGCTCAAACTGTGAAAGAATGATTGGGAGGAGCATGAAGAATCATTTTCACACATCAATTGTCATCTTTGAGTCTAGATATTAAATTCATTGAAAGTCTTTGGGATGTGCTGGAGGAGACTTTACAGAGCGCTGGACTCTTGCATTGTCAATACAAGATCTTGACCAAAAGGTGATGGAAATAATTATTATTTCCATCAAGAGCTGCATAATGTTTTGTCAAGATCTTGTAAAGCCCATTTTAACGATTGTCTGTAGTGTGCTAGACCAAAAAACACTTTTAATTCGTTTTTGTTGCCAAAGTTAAATGCTTACCAAATATGCTGTAAACTGTTGACCTCTGCATGCGCCCTTGACCTCAGAGGTCCTGCAGGGCTTCAGAAGCTCCACAAACACTGAGACTCGGAGTGAGGGAGGCTCGTGCCGAGCGCCTGAAACCCCCTTTAGCTGCTTAATTACATTTTCCACTTTTCCACACTCACATTACGCTTTCATTCAACCGGACAGAATGGACGCTTCAAAGGAGCAAACCCCGCAGAGGAGCTCTGCCTCCAGAGGACTCTCCTTCCTATCCAGAAGACATGTGTATAGCGGGATATATGGAGGGAATTAATCTCCGTGTTATAGGAAACTGGATCATGGTGACACTCAAATGTATCGTCTGTATGTGCGGTGGAAAGAATGTCACTCGCTTTGTCTGTCTCACCTCTCCTGATCTTTATATGTTTATTATTGGGTGTTATACAAGGGCAGGTGGAGACAGGTGAAGTTCAACTCGTGTACCGACAGGTCATGCGCGTCGAGGTGGAGTCAGCACGGGGTGTTCTCTTCAGGATTGACAGCAGGCCTTTACATCATGAAGGGATGATGCAAGACATAACGGAAAATGAGACAATATGATCACTTATTTATTGCATCACCTCTTCATGATGCATTTTACCGCACCACAACTTGGGTTATTTCATAAAGTACCATGCAAAGATCACATCTGACTCATGCATCTGATCTGTAAGAGTAAGGAAACCCGGAAATAACAGAGTTTCAAGCCTAGATGCTGATCCACAGCTTCCATTGCTCATAAAACACTCAGTATAGTAATAGCTTATGCTGTTTATAGGCAAATGGTATAACTTTGAACTTGTTAACTTCTTGCTATAAAATGTCAGATTGTAAAATATATACTCTGTCATCATGGCTGGGCCAAAAGTTTAAGGCTGTATCAGAGTCGCTTCTCACACTAGTGGCTGAGATGGGTCAGAGATGACATGTATTACATGTTTTATGTGCCATTGAGTCTTTATTTAGAGCAGACACAAAGCCCATGTAGTCAATAATATAATCACCAAAATGACATATTAAATATGAAAATATTTGTCATGCCTTAAAATAGCTTGAATGTAACTCGACACCCTTGCCTCATTTAGTATACACGGTTCTATGAATATGCAAATGAGCCCCGCCTCCACTCACTCACACCAGCTCATTGATCTGATTGGTTACAAGGTAGCTTGTGACGTCAGAAACACCAAACTGTGTTTTTGAGACTGTCTTTGGTTCACTGGAGTTTTAAAGAGAAAATACTCAGCAATGGTGTCGACTTATGAATTTGCACATGGTTTGTCTTAAAGGATATTAAAAACATCACATAGACATATAAACCACATTAAAAGCTTGATTTAACCACAGGAAGACTTTAAGAACAGCTTAAATTCATTTCAATTCTTTAATTCAGTTTTTTATAAATAAATAAAAAATTTATAATCCGTAGTTTACATCTCAGGAACTAGCAAAAAAGATGGGATTTAATGAAGTAACTCTTTATTAACAATTGTTGAGTATTGCCTATAATGACAATTACAGCATTGTTTCTCTCACCCAGTTGCTTAAATACATCAAGCATATCTACATTTAAAACCAGGAGGACTCGTTTGTTTTTCAACTCCTCCTCATGAAAGGACAATCGCAGTTAATATGTAACAAATTTGACTCGAACAATTAAGTTCATTCCATTCTGAGGCAATGTTTACCAAAAGTTTCCTCACATGTTTGCCAGTAAACCAGTATTACAATTTTGTAAGAGCTGACAAATTCTTATCAGTGAGGTTTGTTGTAGTATAGACTGAGTGTATTTGTCCTATTTAAGTGGTGTGACATTCGGTGTCTAGCACACTGAGGAGATGCAGACAAGTTTACAGGAACCTTATCAGCTCAGACAGCGAACACTGGTCAAACAAACACATTCGCATTCCAAGAGCTTGCTCCTCATCTCCATGCCCATTCATACTTCTCGTAAATCTACCAGAGCAAAGCCCACTGCCGTTCCGAAGCGATTGCGTTCAGCGCCTGTGATGAAAAGCCCTCGGAAAGCGACACCTGACAAAATAATCTGCCAAACGAGAGGTGTAAAGGATGTTCAGACTGTCAGATATACCTCTGCATCTTTCCTCCACTGCCCTCTCGGAACAAGTGCTCGCTGTGATGGGTCATATTTGCCTTGGCCAAACACCCAAGGTTTACGGGAAGACCCTTATTTCGTAATATAAATCTTTCTGTCCGTCTTTAAAGTCCCCCCACCTCTCTTATTTCTGCTCCATTCGTTAAGTTCTTCCACTATACGCTCCTGCTTTCCAACTCCCTCTGTTTTTAAGTGGCCATCACTTTGTTTTGTCGCTCTTTGTTTTGAGTCAGCCACGCGTTTGTGACGCATTTCCTTCCATTGTAGCAGGAACCGATTCTTGTAGTAATAACTCTCTCAGAACCACGGTCAAAGCCACAGTTTGTGTTTGTGTATGGGTAAATAAAAACCAGTTTTTTAAGACAACCTGCTGCCATAAACAGTCCTTGTTAGCGTTATAAACGGAGAGCATTGTTCAGTAACGGGTGAAGGGCTTGATATTGAAAAGAATGCTTGCATACATCACATTCCTGCTTGCTGAAATAGGTCCTGTCCTCTTGGTTATAGACAGCAGGTAGTGGAAATATAAGTAAATAAAGCATGCCTCGTTCCGTGACAGCTCTGAGTCAGTTGAAGACGAGGCCGTAGGATTTCTCCATTCACAAACACATAAACAAGAAAATGAATGTGAAGTTGCCTAGCTAGAATTTGAGTCTTTCACACAGCATTCATTGTTCTCAGCTCTCCTAGTGATTTATGAAGATATGCTGCTCTCTGTGTTTGCCATATAAATAATCCTCAAAATAATAATGAACTCTTCAATATTTTTGATAATTTTGCTATAATATGTTGTCTTTGTATCCTTGTGTGTCCTTAACCCTCTGGTACTGTTTGCATCGGTCACAAATGACCTAATATTCTACTATGAAATCATAATGAAATGATTGTACTATATTTTTGTTCAATAATATATTTTTATTTAATATTTTGTATTCTTAGGGGATTTTAAGGTACTAAATTATATTTATGCAGTAATTATAATCCATGTATTCCCCTTTTGAGCATGGACCTAAATCTTGAATGCTTTGGATCACAGATTTAAGTTTGGCCAGTTTAAAGATGACACTTGAAAGATTATTGCTGAAGTGAAAAAAGTTGTAAAAATAAAAAAGTGAACTTGAAAAAAAGTTGAAAAAATGTTTTGAAAAATGGACAAAATGACATTTTCATTTTTTTTTATGAAATATATATATATTTAAAACTGTGAGAAAATTAAAGATATTAATCTAAACAAGCTGTGTTCCAAATTTGAGGTTGATGTCTCAAAAAATGAGCTTTCAGTAAGATGTGTTTGGCCGCAGTACCAAACGCTTCCACTAAATTTGTCTCCATTAATTTCCAATACAGCCATTTTTGACCACGCACAATAAAAGTGTGATTACTTTTTTCAGGACCATTTAACCTTTTCAAATCATGTCCATGATTCTTGTGTGTGTTTGTTTTCATACAGCAAGTGCCAAAACCTTTACCAAGTTTTGTACCATTCTGATAAAGTAAAAAAAAAAAATATATATATATATATATATAAAACATTTTATAAAAAAATGACCGAATAGCACCAGACGGTTAAGGGCATTTTTTGCCTTTACAGTTTTGTTTTTATTATCATTTCCTCTGTGTTAATGCCAACTGCATACATTTTGACAGAGGTGTGCAATTTTATTGGAATTATACTATTTTACCCTCGTTTCCTATAATAAATCTATTTTACACTAGTAACACAAACTAGTTACTATCAGGACCTTAAAGGGATAGTTCACCCAAAAATTTTAATTAGCCCATGATTTACAAGCCATCCTAGGTTTATGACATTCCTCTTTCAGACGAAAACAATCAAGAGTTATATAAAAAAAATGGCCTGGCTCTTCCAAGCTTTATAATGGCAGTGAAAGTCCATTAAAGCGCATTCATCCATTATGAAGTCCTCCACATGGCTCCGGGGGGTTAGTATAGGCCTTCTGAAGTGAAGCGACGCGTTTGTGTAAGAAAAATATCTATATTTAAAACTTTATCGACTAAAATAACTAGCTTCCGACAGATGGCCGTACGCATCGATTTACGGCAAAAGAGTAACCCTTGACCTGACGCATTGACGAACGCGGGAGTGCAGAGGATAGAGCAAAACAAAACACCAGTCACGAATTTTAGTCGATAAAGTTTTAAATATGGATATTTTTCTTATACACAAACTCCTCGCTTCGCTTCAGAAGGCCTTTATTAACCCACAGGAGCCGTGTGGAGCACTTTTATCATGGATGGATGCGCTTTGATGGACTTCAAAACAGAAACCGGACATTCACTGCCATTGTAAAGCTTGGAAGAGCCAGGACATTTTTTAATATAACTCCGATTGTATTCGTCTGATTCTGAAAGAAGAATGTCATATACACCTAGGATGGCTTGAGGGTGAGCAAATCATGGGGTAATTTTCATTTTTGGGTGAACTATCCCTTAAAGAATAAAAATGTCCCCATTGAATCCCATTAATACTTCAATTTTTAATCAAGGGCCAGTTGACTTTAAAATAATGCCGTCTTTGTTAATAGTCCTTTATTCTGTTGGCAAGGCTAAAAAATCAATTTTTTACAAAAAAACAAAAAAAACAGATTGCGCCATTTTCTCAGGTTTGGCATATAAAGCAAACACTCGCTTTATCTGCTTCTTATAGAGCCATTTGAATAAATAATGCAGCTATTATTGTGTAGATATGGTGTTGTGGATGTCAGAGAGTGGTTTGTATGTGTGTGCAATTTGTGTGCATGTAATATTTGAGAGAGAAAATATTCTACTGTACTGAAAATCACAAATCCCACCACAGTCTGTATCACTGCGCCCTGGAAAGCTAATTTTTTTAATATCAATCTCAAATTTGGAACACAACTTATTTCGATTAATGGCTTTGATTTTCTAGCAGATTTTGTCCTTTAAGGACCTCAGAGTAACATTTTTAAATTGACGCACAAGGGTTAAGGAGTTGCTCATCTTTGTATTACAGTGAAGAAAGCAAGAAACAATAGATGAGGTGCATTTGCAGACGTTTGAATCTCAGCTGTGGTTTTGCTTGGAGAATAATTCTGTTTGGACCAGTCTTGGGAGATTATGTACAATAGGCAAACCAAGGCCATGTTTCCTACCTCACTGTAATATGATTGGCTTAATCAGTGGAAATATTCTAGCATGAATTCATTTTCTATCCTCTGAGTTTCGTATTCCCTCTAGGCCTGGAATGTTCACATTGTGGCTCTGTTCTGTTTCAGACTGGTAGTTGCCAGGGAAACCTGCAAATAAAATTTCAAGAGATCATTGGACCACTAATCTAGATCAGGTGTTCTACCCAGTCTGTAATCCACAAAGCACTCCACCCAGGAGACTCCCAGGCAGATCGTGATGTTAATTAGACGCTAGATCTACCCATTAATGCAGAATGGATCCTTTGTGTTGAAGGACAAGCATTGTGGAGCATGAAACTATAATGTTCTGGCATTAGTGTGTGTAAAACTGTTTATGCTACTGTATGTCATTAAAATATGAGAAAAAAATGCGGCTAGACAGTGTTATTTGGCTACACCAGTGACAAACTGGTTTTAGCTCATTATTACCAACCCTTTAAAGGGATAGTTCACCCAAAAAAAAAATGAAAATTTGCTTATCCTCAGGTTGTTCCAAACCTGTATGACTTTCTTTCAAATTTTCAAAAAAATAAATAAAAAAAATGTAATAAACTATTTAAATAAAACTATTTAAAAGATAACTGCGACTTTTTATCTGCACAGTTCTGACTTTTTCGCGAGTTATAAATTCCAATTCTGAGGGGGAAAAAAGACTGACTTTTTTCCCTCAGAATTACGAGTTTATATCACGCAATTCTAAGAAAAAAAAAAGTCGCAATTACCTGTGGTGGACACAAGCTTCTATAATTTTGAAGAAAATGGGTAACCAAACAGTTGATAGGCCCTTTGACTTCCATAGTACAGGGAAAATAAATCTAAAAATATGGAAGTCAATCGGGCCCATCATCTGTTTGGTTACAGACATTCTTCAAAATATCTTCTTTTGTGTTCAGCAGAAGAAAGAAATGAATACAGATTCGGAACAACATGAGGGTGAGTAAATGATGACAGAATCTTCATTTTTGGGTGAACCATCCCTTTTAAAGTGACGGAAAGTGGCCGATACGACAACAACAAACTTCATCACAAAGAAAGTTTTACAAGCACGTTAAAGATGTGATAAACCATCAACACTAAAAGTTATACTGCATTCTTACCTTGTGCCTTCATTGTATTTACATCATAGGCCTATTACAGTATCAATCGGCACGTGCATTCACTGGCTGTTATCAGATTAACATGATGCGTCTCATATACAATCTGGGTTAATCTGTTTATCAGTGCTGTCGTCATGACTACTGCTATGTTTTATGGACATATGCGATGTAATATAGTTTAACATGCACTTCCATATAATATAGGCCTATCAAAATATCATGGTTATACCATCTGATCTCTATCACTTTTTGGTAGTTTAAACTAGTTTAATATTTTGCTTATGTGCACACACCAATATGATAAATTTCTTCTTTCGATTCAGCTATTTAATTGAAGTTATAGATAGTATGAGAGCATTAATTTACCCTGCGAACATAATTCTCTCTTCCTCTGTTTAATAAGTAGAGATCAGAGCTGTGCCAGACAGCGAGTGACGTTCACGATCCCCGGGAACGCGCGTCACTCCTGTTCTTGTTCTTTTCCATAATGCTCATCATCAGATCTGATGGCAGAGAAGTAGCCTATAGAGAAACTCACAAGACAACCAATGACAGATAACATAATGGAGGCATAAAGCGTTAGGTGTAATGCAAATATAACTATTTGGGTGTATCTGTGATTTAAAATTATTATTGTTGTTACAATAAGTATAGGCTAAGGCTACATTAATTCCGTATTTACGCCAATAAAAGTATAGCCTATTCTCGCAGCATACTCGTGCATTGTTGTAGCGTTGGTTATAGGATCTATACTAATAGGAAAAATGATGGGTATTTCCTGTGCATCAATGTTCATTTACTCTTTTACTCAACTCGGAATAAATCAACTCATTCTGAAACGGATTGTTGCTGCAGTGAAGTGTTTATTTCCACTTTTTCCTGTTTATCATGGTATGCGTTATGATAAAAAAAATAAAGCTAAAAAGCAATATTGGCAATAATTATTGCTATAACCATACTGTAGTAAAATTAGTTACTTATATCCACAAAATTATATTTCTAAAAATGTAATAGCCTACATATCTACGGTACCTAAATAAAATAAAACTGGACCCCACTTGAACGGAATCAAACTCAACTAAAAAGTGTTCAATTGATAATTCCCCTCCCCCACTGAACTTTATTGTACCACTGGCGACATCTATCTGTTCTTTGGGCAATAATGATGAGTTTTATTTCATCTGGAGAGAAAACTGAGTCTGAAGAGCCTGTGTGGTAAATAGGTTGAAAAACAGTTATGATGCAATAAAGATTTGTTATCAAGGAAAAAAATGCAAAAATATTGAATTAATGAAAGAATCTGTATTTCGAACTGCCCAAAAAAGTGTGTGAGAAAAAAAGAAAAAGAAAAAAAAACTCCACGATGAAGCAATTGCACTACTAACATGCTCGCACTTTAGAAAGCGCGCAGCCTATGGTTCAGAGAGCAACATCCGGCCACTTTCTGAAACCACGAGCACCTCTGCAAGCTCTCGCCGTGTTCCGTGCTCGTAGGAACCGTATACATGTGTCCACAGACCACCCAGTGAAAGTTAAAGGTGGGGAAAGAGGGGAGGGAATCCCTGACGCGTCTTTACCGTGCCTTTACCAAGGAAACCCATGCGCGTGTGCTCTGACGCAACTGCCCATTTTTGGAAACATGCGTCAATGGTAGGAACCAACTGTGCAATGGGGGTGGACGCTACAAACAAACAAGTTTAAAACAAATTAAAACACCTTAAACAATTTCTCCTTTGCTGAATTTAATTTCTCATTGAATATTTAAGCCCTAAAACTTCATAAGCTCTTCAGGGAATAGTAACGTCTGGCATAATGACCCAAAATATACATTACGAAACCCCCATTTTGCTTTGTGGCTTAACAAGGCTGTGACGCGCAGACGCAAGGTTGGCGTTGATAAGCGGAGCATTGGAGTAGAGTAGAGCCATTGAAGTGAGTCATCTGTCGACTGACGGGACCTGTAGAAGTAGCACTGAAGTTCACCTAGTCGCCAAAATCAGTTCAACAAAGTCCAGAGCGGTACACTCATCCCTGCGTTGAGTCACTGCTGTGGGGACAGGACTAAACCTGCAAGAGTTCACTGAAGAAAAGTAGGTGCTTCACAGATTTTTCATTTTCCATCTGGTTCTAGCAGAAGATCTCAGTAGCGATGATTATTACACATTAGTTTTACACGGGAACATCAATTTACTGGACTATTAAAGAGACTACAGAATTTGAGATCGCTAACTTCTCTAATAGGCTAATAGAATATTATGCCTGGATTTATCATACCGAGCATTAAAGTAGCCTATCTTGGATATCATTTTTAGATCAGGTGAAAAGGAACCGCTTCGTTTGGAAGTGTTTTTTGTGCCACTGAAGACACTGACCGTGTGGGAATTCATTACCAAGTTTCTGAAATTTCCTCCTGTTTCCCTGGATCATGTACCAGGATTACACCGGGACATACGACACGTCCTCCCGCGGCAGCAGCAGCTCACCGGCGCACCCGGACACCAGCCCCATCCCCGCCTCCAGCTACCAGGTGCCCGAGTCTCCGTCTCCACACACACCTCATCAACGGGTTTACATGAACAGGCCTAACGTGTTATTAATCCCAAACTAACCCACTCTAAAAATACTGGGTTGTTTCAACCGTTGGTTTATTTTTTTTTTGACGGTTGGGTTTTCCATATATTTGACCCAAACATGGGTTGAAACAACACAGCATTTTTTTAGAGTGTAACAATATGCACTTAATAGCTTATCTTCTTTACATTACAGTGCTCACACTACATTACACATACTTCATGTTATTGCAGTAGACATAGCAGTGTGTAATTACAAGCAGCGCCGCAAAATAATAACACATTCGCACAGATTAAAGTCATGCATAAACTGCGATGTAAAATGAGACCAAACTTTTTAAATATAGAAGACTTGCAGGTTGTCGTTTTCATCATGCAGTGGCCTTGTGTGTATGTTTTGAAAAGCAATACAAGTGTTCTGCATAAAAAACGGACATTCGGTTATTGCATGTCGGGCTATGCGCCCTATAAGCAGCCTATAAAAGTATATGCTACCTGTGTGTGTGTGTGTGTCACATTTTTATTGCTGTGTTTTATCATATCTGATCATTATTTTGAAAAGAAAGTGCATGGAGGACACATACGCATCTACGCGCAAAACGCGTAAAATCCTCTCAGAGGAATCCGTCTCGCTCTCTTAATAAATGATTCCCAGAAGGGATTTCTTTTTTGCTTCCTGCAATCTATCGTTTTGGAAAGATAGCGCACATGTTGGCACTCATAACATTATGTTTCCGTGGAATTAGGCAGATAAGGGCAGCAGTGGCGTGGGTGGCGTGCGTAATGTGAAATAAACCCACGGAGACGAGAGTCAGTGCGCGCGCAGTGGCCGCTGAATGCCACACTTCCGGGACTTCCACATAGCGCTTGCACTTCACTAACCTTCAGAACATGTGCAGTTGCCATTTAGTTTATTTGAAAATACCTTTCATTTATCCCTAGTTGAACTGTAAAGTTTAGGACGGAGAAAAGAAAGACAATTCGGATTTCATGGCAAACGTAAAAAAAAAATCTCTCTCTCTATATATATGACCAATATAAGGGCTTTACACAAACTTTGGGCTTATACTTTTTTATGAACTGACTAGAATTGACAAATATGGTGAATTAAATGCAATGGCAGGAGACTAAGGGTTGCGCATTAGGATCTTCCTGTTTGATTACTTTATTAGTAATTATACTTCAATAAATGCATGTTTTTTTTAATGGAATTTATGCGACTTTCTGCATGGACATAAAAATAAAGACTCGCAAATTGGTCCACGTTGAAAGAAAGTAGTAACAAAAAAAAGCTCTATCACACTTTATTTAAAGCTTGTATGATACTAAATTGTATCCTTGTGTCATGCAACTCACTTTATAATCATCTGTATGTTATCGTAGGTGTTAATCACAGTTGTTTTTATAATAATTAGCAACATGTTTATGGTTACAGCGACTGTTAGATTAATTCTTAGGTAGACTATCTAAAGCCTCGATGATGCGAGTTAATGCAAGAGTGTTGCATTAAAATGGATTATAGCCTACATAATGTTTCCAGTGAAGTGCATCTCTTCTTCATGAAGTGTTTTAGGTCATTTTCCCCGAACTGGTTCTTCTCAGGGAATGAATAAGAGCTTGTGTACCGGGTCAGTTTGGCAGCTTGTTCCCCAGACGCTGGTATTTTAATCTTATCTGGAAGGTTTAACTTGCTCCTGTCAGAAATTCCCGAGCATCATCTTGTCTTGGTTGCTGTTTAAACTCGTGGAATAAACTGCCCCCTTTCGATCCTAGCATGTGTAGTTTTGACTCCTTCGGGGGAAATCAAGTGGAAGGGATTCGGGAGAATTTCAAGAGAAGATAAAGCGCTACTTTTCAACACAACAGAGAATGATTCACCGTGTTTATGTGGATCTTCCCGGTCCTTCGTCATGGATGAAATGGGAAACAAACGCGCCAGTTCCTGGTAGTTAGTGGAGTCTTTCGCAATAAGATGTGGGAAACGATTATCTACTACCATGTTAAAGCAACACTACACCCTCAGTGTAAATACTACTTTATAATAAATACTACTAACACTGAATCTCAGCTTTTAAGCTGTAAAATAATGCTTGTTTTTCATTCACGTAATGATCGCTGTTATTTCCCGTAATTCATTCGCCTCCAAATGATTTGCGGTAAACTCTATCTGTAACATGAAGTCAGTTTCCCGTTAAAATCCCACCAGAAATGTGTTGAATGGAATGGAATGTGCAGGATGGAATGTGTTGGCACGAGATCCCAGTTCTGCTTCCCGGCTGAGGGGAACAGAAGAGCAGTCTCATAACCTGATTCAGCATTTGTCAGACTGCACATGTAAATCATATCATTCAGGTGTACTTTTCCATCGAATATTCGGCCAATGCTCGCTTGTAAGTCATTCACTATCGCTGTACTATTTTACATAGCCTATCAGAAGTTCAAATATTTCCAAAAATGACTAGCCTTACAAAGTTTAATGATGTTAAACGTTTCTTAATTGATATGAAACATTCTAACTTTATTTAAAACTGAGCATTCATTAATTGTAGTAATGGTAATTAATGCTAATCAGCAATTCAAATAGTTGTTAAGTACAAAGTAATATTAAGTAACTACATGTACTTACTATAGGGTTAGGGCTTCATTTGGTTTAGGGTTAGTTGCATGTAATTATGCATCATTTATAGTTATTACTATTGTAACTACATGTAACATCTTTAACAATGACACTAAAATATAAAGTGTTACCAGAGTTTCTTATATGTAAGTTATAATTGTATTCAGTGGGTAAATACAAAATAATTACACAATGCAGTCAAAAAACGTATTATTGTGCCTCTAATTTAAATAGTTGCCTATGATTAGATTATTGCATAGAAATCTGTTCATCCAACAGCAAGAAAACAGTAGGAATTTAAATTGAGGCAAAACATTTTAAATTTCTAAGTTTTCAGACAACCTCAAAAGTTAAAAGATAGTTGGCATTAAAGGCATGCAATAACAAAAAAAAAAAAATCAGCATTTTATTTAGATTATCTAGATTAATTATGTATTCTTAGAAGTCGTATGCACTTCTAATAAGAGGTTTGTTTCTTGAACGACGCAAATCTGTTGAATGCCCACACAGCGGTGATACTGTGGCCCGTTGCATCACCACGGCTATTATTTAAGCCTGGTCTGCTTCTGTCAGGGAGGGTTGTGGGCTTTCCCATGATTCACCGTGAGTGTGTCACCCTGTCGCTCTGGGGGTCAAGCAGTCAAGAGGGCGCAGAGCGAGGCGGCACGCGCAATGATTCATTAGTCTGTGATGATGGGAATTTGTAAGATGGCTAAAAAGTGGGTGGCTAGGGGGACTGCAGTAACAAAGACCAAAAATGAATCACACAGTGTGTTTAATGTACGGTGAAAGTCAGAGTCGTCTTAATCCACAGTTTCTTCATAAATGTTTGCACTTCAGTTGTGACATCACATCACCATAAAAGAATGGCTTAATCCTAATGCTTTTCTTTCTTCTCCACAGAAGTACAGAGTAGACATGCCTGGCTCTAGCAGTGCCTTTATTCCAACGATTAATGCCATAACCACCAGTCAGGACCTGCAGTGGATGGTTCAGCCCACAGTGATCACATCCATGTCTAACCCGTACTCTCGGCCTCACCCGTACGGCCTGTCGGTGTCCAGCGGCCCGGGTCTCCTCGGACACACGGCTCTCACGCGGCCCGGGGTCATCCGCTCCATCGGAGACGCTCGAGGTCGACGCAAGCGAGACGAGCAGGTTTGTCTTGCACTTTTCAAACGTATAGTACAAAAACACTTTGGTAACACTTTACAATAAGGTTCATTAGTACATGCATTAAATAACATGCATGAACTAACAATGAGCAATACATTTGTTACAGTATTTATTCATCTTTGTTAATGTTAGTAGTTAATCAAAATACAACTGTTCATGTTAGTTCACGGTGCATTAACTAATGTATAATACAACCTTTGATTTTAATGACGTATTATTTAACGTTGAAATGAATTTAACCAAGATTTATAAATGCTGAAAATAAGTATTGTTTATTCTTAGCTCATTGTTAACCAAATGAACCTTATTGTAAAGTGTTACCAACACTTTTTTTTAACATCTATTGAATCATTGAATAATGACACTATTGTCTTTTTGGAGCTGCTTTACAGCAAAAATGTAGTTTGTTTCATAATTTTGCAACATTAATATGTTGTTATCTTGTTTATTACTGTGAAGCTGCTTTGAAACAATCTTTAAGGTGAATTCAGGTTGATTTGGACAGTTTTTCCTGTGGCAAATGGCAAAAAGTGTCCCAATCACCCTGACTTCAAGCGCTATATAAATAAATGACTGTTTATCTGAGATGCAAGGATTGATTTTTTTTACGTCACAAAAGATTTCTGACAAACAACTGGGAAATCTCACTCCTAGTTCTATCTGCAGCTCACCCCAGAGGAAGAAGAAAAACGGAGAGTCAGACGAGAAAGAAACAAACTAGCTGCGGCAAAATGTCGGAACCGCAGAAGAGAACTGACCGATATGCTGCAAGGGGTGAGTTTTCTAATGCCTTTACAAACACACAAGCATTTTCTAACTTTACTAGCACAATGAGGGAAACATGTTTACCGAACACCCCAAATGAAATGCCCACAAATATTGCACTTATTTCCATGCAATTCTCAGTGGTTAAAAGCCGAAGACACCCTAAAAAGACACGTTTCACGACCACAGAAGACCAGTGTTGTCTGGCGGGCTTGGGAATGCCCCGAGTCCCAGACAATGCTGGCTGTAATTGAACTACATAGCTTTCTAATGGCATCTCTCAGGCTGTCAGACCTGAAACACGAGGGAAGAATGTGCTACAGGGGGTTGGAGGGAAGCAAACATCTGATATTGTTGGAGGAAGAAACCGCAGCTAACCATCAAACCCCACTCACTGCATTTTTTTCCCTCTTCCCTTCCCCCACTCTCTTCATTCCTCACCAAATAAGGAACTGTATCTCCTGTGACAATAACGAGAGCCTTTCTTCTAATGAGTTTCTTTCTTTGTAAATTTAGCATTTGCTTTCATTTTGGTTTCCTTCTTCCTCATAGCCAAATTAATGAGGCTTATCTTTGACAGTCTAGTCACATCAGTCTTTGAACTTTCTGCAGTCTCGGACGGTTGTTTCGAAACACTTGGTTTTTGTGTCAAGCGTTCCATGTGAACAGCTTAAATGTATGTGGGAAATACTTGCATGTGTTTATAGGTGGGCGTTCCTTTAATAGTGCTAAAGTGTTCTGAGAATTCAATCTGAAAAACATTTGCAATTTAAAGGTCCCATGGCATGAAAATTTCACTTTATGAGGTTTTTTAACATTAATATGAGTTCCCCAAGCCTGCCTATGGTCCCCCATTGGCTAGAAATGGCGATAGGTGTAAACCAAGCCCTGGGTATCCCGCTCCAACTTTGAGAAAATGAAAGCTCAGATGGGCCAATCCGGAATCTTCCCTATATGTCGTCATACGGGGAAAGGTTACCTCCCCTTTCTCTGCTTTCCCGGCCCAGAGAATTTGCGATATTGGTTCTTCCTATATTGGGGGGGGGGGGGGGATCAACCTGTGGGAACCCTTTAATAGTAACCCAATTATGCAGGAAAACCACATACTTGGCAACCCTGGCGCAGCCCTCGTATAGGCTTACGTTAAAGACCTGAATATCATATAGACATTTTGTGAAGGGGTCTTTTTACTAGGGTTAGGAACCAGTTAGAAACCACCTAGAGCACCACTACATATATCATATAGACATTTTGGGAAGGGGTCTTTTGACTAGAGTTAGGAACCAGTTAGAAACCACCTAGAGCACCACTACATAAAAACACCCTGCTGACAATCACAAGCCAAAAGAATATCAGGCAAAATGCAGCATAATCATTCTTTGTATTTCTTTTTTTCATTCAAGGAAACCGAGAAGTTGGAGGAGGAGAAGGCCGACCTGCAGAAAGAAATCGAGACCCTGCAGAAGGAAAAGGACAAGCTGGAGTTTATGTTGGTGGCCCACAACCCTGTGTGCAAACTTCCCCTCGAAGAGCGCCATCAAAACCTGCTCTCCCAGCAGTGTGCGCCCCTTCCTCTGACCATGCGCTCCAACCTGGGGCCCCGGGGCCCGATGCATGCTCTCAACCCAGTGGTGGTCAAACAGGAGCCTTTGGAAGATGATGACGATGAGGATGAAGCAAAAACCCAGCATTCAGTCATCAAGCCCATCTGTCTAGGTGGTGGCATGTATTGCTCTGACGGAGACAGTCTGAACACTCCTGTGGTGGCCGCTTCCACCCCGGTGTCCACCCCGAACCACTCCAGCCTCATCTTCACGTACCCCAGCATGCTGGAGCCCGAGAGCCCATCGCCCTCGTCCGAGTCCTGCTCCAAAGCCCACCGGCGGAGCAGCAGCAGCGGCGACCAGTCCTCGGATTCGCTCAACTCTCCCACCCTGCTGGCGCTGTGAAGGACAACTGGACTCTCCTCGTTCCCCGTGGATCTCCAGAGCGCGCTCGGCTAGGGGTTTGAGCGGGACTCCTCCCTCAAACTAGCTGAGAACCCTCAAGGGCTATTTTGCTCGTTTTATTTAAACGTTTCAGAAGAGAGTTTTCGTTGTCGTCGTTTAAATGTACGTGCGAACTCCACTTTGCTGTTTTCGTGGTGAGGTTTTGTAATGAAGAGGAAAAGAGCGGGAGGAAAGATTGCGTCACTGCAAGTCGACCGCCTGTTCAGAAGACCTTGATATTTTCCTGACTAATAAGAGACGGGGATTGCTTGAAAATTGCGTTCTTGATAGGTACAGAATCAGACATTGGACACTACGCCCTGAAAACGTCATTATCCTTGTACTTGTGACTTGTGAATATTGTCCCATTGTGTTTTGTCTCTTGCTGTTTATAATATTTAGGGTTCACTGGATGAGCCTGACTGCTGAGTGTCGAAAGAACCATCCTGTATAATAAAATGCTGACCTTTGTTGATATTTTGTATATGCGGCACAAGCACTAAGATAATTTGCCAAATTTACATAGCTTTTGTTATGTAAAGTAAACAGAGAAAAAAAAAAAAAAAAAACTTTATAGCATCAGCGAATCTACTGTCAGGGATTTTTTTGTCTGTGTCAGTGAGCCATACAAGCATTACTAGAAGCAATTGCACACAGAATATAACGGTGTACATGAGGGAAACTCCAGCCATATTAGGCTCTGCCTCTAACCCTGACATGGCAATACCGCTTTTGTATTGGCGCACACTGTGGTTTTCAAATAATAAAAAAAGAAAGGAGCAAACTATGTATTACTTTTATAATATGTACTTTTATGTCTCGACTGGCCCTTTTTTCAGGGTACGGTTTAAAAAGCGAATCAATGATATCAGCCACACGAGCACTTCTCCCTAAAACACTGGCTGGCTTTGATTGCCGCACTTGAGAACAGATGCACTTTGTCAGCAACATTACAATCGAATAAGACACCATTCCTTACAAGTGATGGAGTAAACAGGGAATGCAGAATGATATTGAAAGTTTGACGCAAATGCATCAGACGCTGAAGAAAATATACAAATCGCAATATTTTTTTTTGAAAAAACATTCCTTGGGAAAAGGAGCGCTCCGGAGGTTACCGTTGCCTCAGTCAGATAGTAACCGAAGGTGAATGGGAGTATTTTGTTGTACAGTACGCAGCAAAACGGAAACAAAACAAATGTGGCTTCTATTTGAAGGACTTTGTTGCTTATTTATGTCAGGAACTTTCAAGGATCTAAGAGACGAGTTCAGTGTTTGTTAAATCGAGTATGAGAGATTCTAGTTGCAAAAACCAATTTAATACCAAAAAAAAAGAAAAAAAAGGAAAAAAAGAAAGATGTTTATGGACAATGTGCTGTAAACTGTTCTCTGTCGGTCTTTGAACCCTGTGTATTTTTGAGCAAGCCATCTGTACAGCTTTCTGCACATGTCCTGCTTATCGGTCTGTATTTTCTCTCTTTTTTATTGCTTTAACTGTTGAAAGACAGAAAACAACCTACAAAAAACAGCAATATGTAAAGCAGTGTTTGTTCCTTTGGTAATTTAAATTTATTATAATGATAATAAAAACATTTCCAAAGTGGTATTTTTTGGATAGTCGTATTTTGCTTGTGCATTTATTTATTTGTGCACAGTGTTTTGGGTTTGTTGGATATCTCATTGTTGCAATGTGGTGCTTCTGTGTTCAGCCAATCACAAGACGGTTGAATGAACCTGCTTTATGCATCAGTTATGCATTCATCTCTCATTTCTGCACATTATCAAAGATGCAGATTTATTCATCCTAACTTTGATAGACAGTTTTGCTTTATCCGTTGCAGTGAATGATGTCAATGACAATATAAGACATCAATAATATTTGTTTTGATGAATACATTAAAGCATTATTTCATAAATGGGGATGAAGAAGTAAAGGATACATGAAGCATGTACATTCAGTATGTACAGTTTAACACTTCTTGTTCATGCTTTTAGCTGTAGTTCTGGTTATCAAGATTTAGCAAGCTGCACTTTATGTAAAATAAATCAATAAATCAATAAATAAATGAACGTGTATGTTAGGATACTAATTTAGGGGTTTAATTTCACTTGAAAAGTCACTCTATACACATTCATTTCAAATGTCCAGACTGATGTTTTGGTTAAAGGTGCATTCATTATCTTGCATTATTATTATGAATGGATGACCCATTGTCTCATTTCACCTGATCAAGTTTTGTATTGATTATGTACGAGGTTGAAAGTGATTTGCCAGGTTTGAGATTTTGGTAAGAGTCGAGTCCATTTAAAGACATTGATGGCTGTTTTGCAGTTGTGTGTTGAGCTTTAGGCCAAATTCATGTGTATGTGTGGAAATCTTTTATTTTGAAATAAATATATCGATTTACATCGGAGATGTGTATTCTGTGTACGGAATTATTGCACATTATAAACTATTATGATAAACAATTGGTATCAAAATCATTCTCATTTCAGATATATCGCTTTATACGCTTTCTCAAATAATTCTCAGCTTCATGACTCACTGCTAAAATTACTTGAACACTTGAAAATAAAATAAAATAAAATAGTTTACTGGTAGAATATCAGATAGATATAGATAGATTACAGTAACATTAACTAACATTTTTAATTTTATCAATCTTAATCTTAGTTAATGTTAATCTCAACATTTACTTATACATGACTAAAGTCATAAGTTGTCCTGAACTAACATGTTAGTTAAACATGAACTCTTGTATTTTTATTAACTAATGCTAAGATAGATAGAGGGATAGATAGATAGATAGATAGATAGATAGATAGATAGATAGATAGATAGATAGATAGATAGATAGATAGAGGGATAGAAAGATAGATGGATAGATAGATGGATAGATGGATAGATAGATAGATAGATAGATAGATAGATAGATAGATAGATAGATAGATAGAGGGATAGATAGATAGATAGATAGATAGATAGATAGATAGATAGATAGATAGATAGATAGATAGATAGATAGAGGGATAGAAAGATAGATGGATAGATGGATAGATAGATGGATAGATAGATAGACAGACAGATAGATAGATAGATAGATAGATAGATAGATAGATAGATAGATAGAGGGATAGAAAGATAGATGATAGATGGATGGATAGATGGATAGATAGATAGATAGACAGATAGATAGATAGATAGATAGAGGGATAGATAGATAGATAGATAGATAGATAGATAGATAGATAGATAGATAGATAGATAGATAGATAGATAGATAGATAGATAGATAGAAAGATAGATGGATAGATGGATAGATGGATAGATAGATAGATAGATAGATAGATAGATAGAGGGATAGATAGATAGATAGATAGATAGATAGATAGATAGATATATAGATAGATAGATAGATAGATAGATAGATAGATAGATAGAAAGATAGATGGATAGATGGATAGATAGATGGATAGATGGATAGATAGACAGACAGACAGACAGACAGACAGATAGATAGATAGATGATAGATAGATAGATAGATAGATAGATAGATAGATAGATAGATAGATAGATAGATAGATAGATAGATAGATAGATAGATAGATAGATAGATAGATAGATAGATAGATAATATTTAAACAATAATATTACAATGACTTTGGTTGTATTTAATCTTTCAAGATAAAAAAAAATAAAATAATCTCTTACAAGACTAATGTATTTAGCATGATTGTATATTGTTCTTCCGACATTAGCCCTAAGTTGAACTGTCTTATGTACTCAATAGTTGATTTCAACACTGGAATATTGCAGTGTTTCCAGCAAATGCTGGTTTGAGCAACAATTACTTTAGAAAGTGCTAATTCTATGGTAAGACTGAAATGATGTGGTGAAACAACGAAATTAAGTTACTTAATGTAAGTCAAGGACGGCTATACCAGTGACATGAGTTCTGAATGTTATGTAGGCCTATTTTAAATATAAAATACTGATAGTCTAATGTCGGTTTTAGGAAAATCCAGTTCTCCCTCATGCAGTGCTCATATAACATTTATATATTATTGGCCATATATACTGTATATTGGCCTATATTGCACTTAATGACAACAAAATGGTAGTATTTGAAATGTATTAACAGTCATCAGGCAAAATGTCACACTACACAATGGAGTTATACTGCCACTTAGTGGTTAGAGAGGGATACATATATGTTTATGACATTATTTTACATTTTCCTATGTTCAGCATTGCTGTTTACAATCAATACATTTATTTAGTTTTTAAAGGTAGGCCTATATTCAAATGCAATTATACTAGAATTATTATAAACATTAGGAATGGTTCTTTTGAAATATGAAAGCTTACTGAATATTTGGATTAAAGCAGAAATAACATGACGATATGAGAGTCAGTCAGATGATTTCTTCAGAGAAACTGGATGTAGTCAGTGGTTAAAGCATGCTGGACATGTTTCAGGTTTAACTCTTCGGGTTCACTGTCTTAGATAAAGGTAGGAAATGTTTTTCATAAGCACTTTCTGTTATAGGCTGTGGTAGATTTTTCTTACATAGATATTAGTAAATTTATTAAATATTAATATTCTGAAAATATTAACTGTTTTAGGCCTACTAGTATTATTTATTTATACAATAATATTATTGTAGCCTATTATTTATTTATTTAGTCATATTTATCAAATAACAGTTTTGAGTTTGATTGAGTTTGATTGAGTTTTGTTCATGTGTAGAACATAGGCCTACATAGATTCAGTGTGCAGGCGTTACAGATGCTATTCAATCTCTCCATATTTCAGTGTCAGACAGAAAGAATTGAACAATTTGCAATGCAACAAACTTTTATTAAACATGCCATTTAGAACTTGTTGCAACCGTCCCCGACCCTATCAGCTAATTTCGATACCGATACCGATACCTTGATTCGATACCGGTTCCTGAACGATACTTTTTTCGATACCAATTTTATGAAATCCATTTAAACAAGATTACATAACACATTACCTCAGAAAAAAAATTGGTTTGATTTTTTCAGTTTGACTCATGCTCCCTAGTCAGTGCACAAAAAAAAAGCACAAAGGAACACAATTTTTTTTTATAAAGAGCGCATGCTCACCAAAGCTGATTTTGTTTGATCAAAAATACAGTAAAACTTGTAATATTGTGAAATAGTATTACAATTTAAAAACTGTTATTTTATTTGAATATATTTCAAAATGTAATTTATTCCTGTGATGTCAAAGCTGAATTTTCAAAATCATTACTTCAGTGTCACATGATCCTTCAGAAATATGAAAACAGTTTGCTGATTAATATTTTGGAAACTATGATAAAAAAAAAAAAAATCATGATTCTGTGATGAATAAAAATGGCAAAAGAACAGCATTCATTTGAAACAGAAATCTTTTGTAACATTACACATGTTTTAAGGTCATTTTTGATCACATGCTTCCTTACTGGAAAAAAAAAATCTGACTAACCAACACATTTTTGAACGGAAGTGTACATTCAGTTGGTCATTATTGCAATATAAACACTGTCAGAGTGATCAACAAGGTATCTCTTCGTTTACCAGTCGAAGACGGAGCATCTTTCTGCTCGTATAGGGCTTCATCATATCTGTCGTGGTAACGGTCTTTGCACAAAAATACATCTCATGAAAAAATGTACTTTCATATCTCCAAAACAAGTGTTGTTCAATAAATGCAGCAGCAGATGCTGAATATGTCTTCTGTCCTCTTAGTGGGGGAGGGTCTAACTGTCTAGCATGTTTCTGATTGGAGGAATAAGACATGTTGCAACTGTCCCCGGTCTCCCCTACCTGGAATCTGATTACCTGGGACGTCTCCAATCGACACTTATTTATAGCTCTGCGTCTCCAGTCGACAACTGGCTTCGAGTTTCCTAACCCTAACTTGTTCCCCTTACTAACTTGCTGCGCAGCAATAATAACCAGACAGACTTCAGACAATGCCTTAAAATATGCTTTAATCACGGCCGGGAGAGTTCTGGAGCATTTCTCAGAGAATCCCACCCAAGAAGAAGAATACATCGGGTTTTATAGGATAAAGACAGACCAGAGAATGTCTAATAAGGGGAGAACTTCAACTCTCAGTAAACTTCCGGCTTCTGAACTGGTTGCAGTTCCACTCTGGTTCCACATGAGGGCGCTCACAGGACGAGTGCAGAATGAATGGAGGTCCTATACCCCTCAAAATCAAATTTTCTCAGGATATAATTTTTTGTCTAATAATTTGAATGTTGTATTCGAAAGGAGATGCAAAGAAATGACACATTGCTGGGTGTTAGATTTTTTTGAGTCACTTATTTGCTTTAAAAAGTCTTTTAAAATGTCAATGACGTCATACACATCGTACGACCAGATATACTGCTTTACGGCAATCCTTCAGTCACTTTGGTGCTTTCGCGCTCGGCACTTTCTTTTCTCTCGAGGCATCGACAACACAGCTGACACAGGTAAATACTAGTGATGGGCAGATCGAGGCTTCGTGAAGCAATGAAACAGTTGAACCAAATGGGCCATATTGTTTCGAGGCTTCGAATCAATCCGACACCCGTCTCAACGGTGACACCTAGTGGTCACTTGCAGGTGTTGATCTGAAACAACCTTGACGGGCCATTAATTTTCTTTTTTCTTTTTTTTTTTATTATTGTATTTTTCTAATAGGCCTATGTGAAGCTTGTAACCTATAGGCTCCTCACTGTGCATAATGTTATTTTGGTCCTGCAAAATGAATATTAATAAAATAAATCAAGCCACAATGTCTCACTTTTTTAGAGATTTTTATTAAAAAATATTAATTTCTCTGCTGTGGAAGGACTTAGCCTACTTCTTTTTTTACAGATAATTTCTCCAGCCTTTGAAAAAATCCTCTCACAAGGGACACTTGTTGCTGGCATGCAAAGATATTTTTTAGCTAGGACATAGAAATGAGGAAAGATTACTGCTCTCTCTTTCCAGTAAGTTAGTGGATCATGAGTTCTGGGCAAATACGCAAATTTCAAATTCTCCTCAAATGGCGCATCATGGATGATGTATTGTTGCAGTAGGCCAGCAGCCGATCACAATACAAACATCTCACTTTATTTGGGGTTTCTAAACGGAAATGCTTCCACACCACAGATGTACAGCATCTCTTCTGGGGAGCCTCCATTTTATCTATCTATCCAAATCTATCTATCTATGTATCTATCTATATGAATCTATCTATGTATCTAGATATGTATTTTATAATCTATCTATGTATCTAGATATATACCTAGATATGTATCTATAATCGATCTATGTATCTAGATATGTATCTAGATATGTACCTAGATATGTATCTAGATATGTATCTATAATCTATCTATGTATCTAGATATGTATCTATAATCTATCTATGTATCTAGATATGTATCTAGATATGTACCTAGATATGTATCTAGATATAATCTATCTATATATGTATCTATCTATAATCTATGTATTTATATATGTATCTATAATCTATCCATATATGTATCTATCTATTAATCTAGCTGTCTATATATATTTATATCTATGTATCTATTAATGTGTCACTATATGTATACTCTGTCTGTCTCTAGCCTATCAGTCAATGTGTTGTGTAAATTTAAATGTAAGCCTAATAGCCTATAACTAATCAAATCGCACTATGTCACTATATCACCAAAAATCCGCTATCTCAAAATCAAACTTCTCTCACAAAAACCCACGAGGTCAATATGCGTTGATTTCACTTTTATACAGATGTGCGATTGTGTGGTCTGTTCCTGACCCTGTCAATCAAACGCTGATTCGGCGGACCACACCTGATGAAACACTTACTGAAACACTTCGAGGCTTCGTTTGGCCATAGTCACGTGACATGGGTGTTTTGAATCACGATTCGGATCAGTGTTTCGAAACATCTGCGCTTCGGGATCTCGCAAAGCTTCGGAACGACTGTTTCGCGTCAGCCATCCCTAGTAAATACACGTGCTAGAAGAGTTTTTGTTTTGTTGTTTTAAAGGAACACTCCACCGTTTTTTGAAATAGGGCTTATTCACTTTCTTTCCTACATTTAGATAGGTGGGCAAATGCATTTTTGTCTCAGTGCATGCATTGTTTTAGTTTGACAGGGTCGGCGCTAGCTTAGCTTAGCACAATGAATGGAATCCTTTGTTGCCAGCTAGCATGTCCTGAGTAAAAGTGATATAATTTTTTTTAAAAACCCACCTAATTACTTCTTGTGGCCTGCGTATTCACAACAAGTACAAATAGTGATGCAGATTAACACTAGGCGATTTCCTAGGCATATATTGACTTATATATTAAGGACTATATTAGGGGGAAGCACAGGCGAAGCACTGCTACTTGGGCGTGATATCTCTGCGCCCAAGTAGCAGTGCTTCACCTGTGCTTCCCCCTAATATAGTCCCAAGTCAATATCTGCATAGGAAATCGTCTAGTGTTAATCTGCATCGCTATTTGTATTTGTTGTGAATACGCAGGCCACAAGAAGTAATTAGGTGGGTTTTTAAATTTTTTTTTATCACTTTTACTCAGGACATGCTAGCTGGCAACAAAGGATTCCATTCATTATGCTAAGCTAAGCTAGCGCCGACCCTGTCAAACTAAAACAATGCATGCACTGAGACAAAAATGCATTTGCCCACCTATCTAAATGTAGGAAAGAAGGTGAATAAGCCCTATTTCAAAAAACGGTGGAGTGTTCCTTTAAAAGACCACGCCGAAAATACACACACACACACACACACACACACACACACACACACACACACACACACACACACACACACACACACACACACACACACACACACACACACACACACACACACACACACACGATGCCATCAAGCGGTATCTCTGGTCGTATAATCAGTCCTTCACTGACCAATCAGCGTTCATTAGCAGAATGCTAGCGTGTTGTGGGCAACAACAACTCAACCTGTAAGAAATCGAAAGGACATGAGTACTCGTTCATTCAACTTTCGACCTATAACCCATGTTGAA
The DNA here is from genome assembly GCA_021554675.1 of Leuciscus idus. Lineage (NCBI taxonomy): Eukaryota > Metazoa > Chordata > Actinopteri > Cypriniformes > Leuciscidae > Leuciscus > Leuciscus idus. The sequence continues at coordinate 4,671,538 of CM038636.1, read as the reverse complement.
CTTGCAAAACCTACAATCAAATCTGAGATTTCTCAACGGTAATAGGGTGAAAGAGACACATTTAGCCGTCTACTGTAGCTCCATAGACTCCCATTCATTTTGCACTCATGGGCGATCGCCCCCCAGTGGAACTCTGGTGGAACTACAACCAAAATTCGGTACAATAGGACTTAATAGGGAGTAGCCAGGCTCTCCGTAGACGGGCTCTAGACAGACACAACAATAAGATCAACGTGACTAACTCATGACTTAACTCGTCACCTTTTTTCAATATGATTGATTACATTTGTGTAAAAGTTACACAATTCACCCCCCCAATTCACCCCCCCCCCCATTCACCCTCTGTTACTGGTATGAGCAAAATGATCTCGAATCATCAGAAAAAATAATAGAGAAAATGGTTAAGAGATCAGTTGATTACTCAATATCTCATGAGACTATTCTAGAAAGTATATTTTTGATATTGTCATGGTCAGCACTTCAGAGTTTTCCATGGACACAATATTCAGAGAACATTTTTGGTACATTTTGTTCAAGTGTTAGAATGTTAGGCCTGAAAAAAGGGAAGTAAGGTTTAGATGTTAGAATCATGGTTAGTTTAAAAGATAGTTTACTATCTTATCTATTAAAAATCCATCACAAGGCCTACTGGTTGAAACTCAATAACACAAATTAACAATAAAAGTGTTCTAAATATAAAAATTTTTTTTATATTTTTTTAAATAAAGACTTCTACAACAGGGTTTTGAGAAATGTTTATTTGTTCATCTCCCATCATTGTATTGGATTGCATTATATGTTTATGAAGAGATTTATGCATTATATAGAGCTTTATAAATCGTATTAAATACTGCAGTATGTTGCAATTGCTTTTATATATTGCATTATAAAGAGCTTTGATCAATAAAACTAAGAGTTTACATTTGATCTTCCTAAGATATATTTTTGGGAGATACAGAGTGACAAGTATGGGCTACTGTTATTAAGATCTCATTGTTTTACATACAAGCTATCTGAATTTTACAGACCCGACTATTTGTGTCGCGTTGGTTGACAAACGGAGTCTTTATTGAATAAACTGGCAATAAACAATGCAGTTCATGGGTTACCGAGCCCAGGCCCGGTTCCAGAAGCCCGGCTGCTCTAACCTTAATGCACATATAGCCTATGCTATAGTCATTTCAAGAGTGTATTCTGCATTTGCAGTGTGTAGATGTTAATCAATGAAGCTGTCTACACCGCACAATAAATCTCTTTACATCGAGTCTACACTTTTTGTTAAAATAAAAGTGATTGGGGAGCTTGCAGAACTCAGCACTGAACAGCGGTGAGTGGATTCTGACTAACTTAAACACCTCTGATTGGCCATTGCGTTCATGAAATCAACAGATATGTCAGCGATCGACTACACTGCTCAACACAGCGAAAGACTCAAGAGACTCTGGCACATGACATGTGAAGACTAGCACTAGGTCAGTACTGTATTTTCTTCGTTTAGCTTTGTTTTTAGTCTTTTTGTCTGGTATTGTTGAAGATTTACTACCCTGTTGTTGATAACCATTTATCCATGTTTGAAGGAATAGTTCACCCAAACATTTTTTTTTTTCAACATTTACTGACCCTCGAGTTGTTCCAAACCTGTATGAGTTTCTTTCTTCTGTTGAACACAAAAGAAGATATTTTGAAGAATGTCTGTATCCAAACAGTTGAATTGACCCCATTGTAGAAAAAATACTATGGAAGTCAATGGGTGCCGTCCACTGTCTGGTTACCAACATTCTTCAAAATATCTTATTTTGTGTTCAACAGAAGAAAGAAACTCATACAGGTTTGGAACAACATGAGGGTTAGTAAATGATGACACAATTTTCGTTCATTTTTGGGTGAACCATCCCTTTAATATGGTAGCCTAAAGTAACTGTATGCAGCAAAAGTATGGTAGCCTATTTCAATTGGTGGTTTATTCTTACCACAACCAATCAGCGAGCTTAAATAGAGAATAGCCTACATAGCAACAGTTTCATATTTATTTTTCGTTATTTCATTATATATTGAATTATTATATTAGACATTTTTACATATATTAACAAAATTATTATTTTTATTAATAGTAGGAGGCCCACAGGTTGAAAACCACTGTCCTATATCATATAAAACATAAATGTCTGAAACTCAACAAAAACAGATGCAAACCGTTTCATTCATAAATAAATAAATAAATAAATAAATAAATAAATAAATATAATTTAAAATGTCAGGCTTTATAGGTTTAAGAAAGTTTCTAAACAGGAGAAAATCTGTTCATCAGCTTTTTTTTTTGCTTTGTTGCTCATTTTGATCCACTATAGGAGCTATAATATACTTTTGGTTTGGCTTTTGTTGTCACTTGCTTTAGTAAATACAATCTCAGTCCTTTCCAAACTATTGCAGTGATTTGTCCATTTCAGCTCAAACTAGGCTTGGGTTTTCTCTTGGGTGTTTATGCAGCTGCACGTGATCAATATCATGTTGAACTGCGTCATGTGAGCTCAAAGTCCAAAGCACTGTTAAATTATTAACAGCACTTTATGACAGATGCTTTCCAGAATGTCATCCATGATGACACAGTTGTTGAGCATGGCGTGCAGAACAAGACAAACAACACAACAATTTCTGGTGGCTTTTAATACGTGTGTAACATTCACTCGACTTCTTACTAGAGTCGAAATCCCTTCTACATTTTCGCTGTTTGTAGTTCACAATCGAGAAACTACATTGCCCAGAGTTCCTGCATATTTTCCTAGACGTTGATTGGTTGCGCAAAGACACGCCCCCTCATGGTTGTTCCAGGCGAACTGCGTGTCAAGTTTAACGCAGCCAGAAGACGAGCGGATAATGTGCCAGCTTCAGCACAGACTGTCATTTCTGCGTTTATGATGGCATTAAAATGCAGCACATTGAGTCGTCTTATCTCTGGAGCTCAGACCGCGGCCGAGGCCTGCGCACAGCGGGCCGTTCAACAGACATGTGGGAGATACAGAGTGTGTCGAAGGTATTCCAGTGTCACTCCTGAAGAGAACACACTGGAGCAGGTGTGTGTGTCAGACTCTGCCGGTACATCTGACACAACTGCACAGGTAAGATATCATACATATCTTAAAAATGCATGTTTTAAAACTTAAAAACGTGATATTTCTCGTCACATATGATTATCTGATATACTTGGGTGTGGGATTGTAACTCTTGCATTAGGCTAACATCCCAAATTCTGACTTGCTAATGTCTGTTAATGTAATTTGTTCCGTTTATTGGTTTTGTTGATGTGTGATTGCTGTTACTATACTATACGAGTTGTTTATTTTCTGTTAGCGTAATATAAAGTATTGTAATGTGTATAAAGTAGCCCCAAAGATATTTGGAAACATAAGACACATTTAAAAATGTATGATTGTCAAAACCATAACACATAAAAAAAAAAAAAAAAAAATGATTATGGCTATCTGGCATGCACAAGGTCTCGTTTATGCTTCATTTAAGAATGGGTGCTGAACATAATGGTTTGAAAGTGTGACAAATTATAAATGCTTCTTTCTTTAAAACAGTTCGGTCATAAGACCCTCACTAAAGTATCAAAGCAGACATATCAGTCATGGATGTCACGTGATATATAACATGATAAACCGTTATGCATTCTCTCTTGCTATCAAAGAGTTTACACAAACTGGCCAATGGCCTACAAAATTAGGAAAATTAAGTCTAAATATCATGTTTGTACAATATAACTTGTTTTTCAAAAATTATAACAGAAATACTCACTTAATATGGACTTTGCAAAAGCTTGAGAAAAAACCTAAATAGCTGAATAGTTTTTTTAAAAAGTACATATTATGCAAAATTCACTTTTATAAGATGTTTGAACACAGATGTGTGTCCACAGTGTGTGTAAACAACCAGACTATTATGGTAAAACTCCACCCATTCTTGTTTTTTAATCCCCATGAATCATAAACCGTCTCCCTAAAGTGGTTCCAGATTTGTAGTTCCAGTAGCCCCGCCTGCTGACAATGTGCCCTATTAGCATAGATCCCGCCCTGAGAGAGACGCATTTCTGTTTCCTCGCTGTAGCAGCTCAAGATATACAATGTCTGCGCCAAAAAATTAAAATAAACCATTACAAATGTTCTGTTATTAGATGTACCGACGAACATAAGAATCTCCATAGACTCCTATCATCTGAGCCTCTGAGGACACGTGGTTGAATTTCATTTATGAAGGAAATGTGCTGAAGAAAGTCGTTAAAGTGTTATATATTTGTGCAAATCATTTTACGCCCGACTGCTTCACGAACAAGGGTCAGTTTAGTTCTGGATTTGCACAAAAGTGTTTCTGAAAGATTTTTAGAATAACATGACGGTACATGCTAGTCGATGAGTTAAATCAACTACATACATTTATCCACTAACCATTCAGAAACGTCCAGTTGCGTTCTAAAATGTCCTGAGTCTCGTCCGACTCCAGTTCACACATGTAAGGCTGAACACCACTGCAAATTCTGACATTTTGGCAGCGTGAGATTCTCCAGTTTTGTTGTTGCCGGAGTATCTGAAGCATGAGCTGTAAAGGCTCCGCCCTCTTCTGGAAAGGGGGCGGGGAGCCGCAGCTAATTTGCATTTAAAGATACACACACAAAAACGGCATGTTTTTGCTCACACCCAAATAGGGGCAATTGCTATAATTAATGATCTGTGGGGTATTTTGAGCTGAAACTTAACAGACACATTCTGGACACATCAGAAACTTATATTCCATCTTGTGAAAGGGGCATAATAGGTCCCCTTTATTATATATAATATATAAAATCTATTCAGACAGGGTTTTCAGGGCTGTTCAGTAGCAAAAGCACTTAGCACATAAAAGCACATAATACAATACCTCTTTCACTAGATCTCAAATCATCTTTTTGGCGTTTATATAAAGTTGGATATATAAGTATAACCAACTTTATCTGCATACAATCATAACTCGCGTAAGGCCGGCATTATATACTGTTATAGCATATCTCAACTGCTTGATTGCTTGTATGTTCGCAAAATGTACAAATATTATCGCCCAACTCTATTATAGTTGTTAAATGCAACTATAAGGCATTAAGATATTATAAATATTAATATCATGAGTTTTTTTTTAAAGCTGCTTTGAAACATGTATTTCATGCCTGCCACACTTAATTATTTACCTGATTAGTTGTGTGTTCTCCATGTACTGCACTGTGTAATGTAAGTGTGGATAAAAACTCTCTTGTTCTGCTGATCTGATCATGTTCTGGTTGTTGTTTCCGGCAGGTCCGAGAGCTTGCGGTTCCAGGTGGTCATCGGCGAGTTCTGAAGGACGTCCTGCCTTTCTCAGCATTTCTTACCGACTCTTTTGGACGGAGGCATAATTACCTTCGCATTTCCCTCACTGAGAAATGTAACCTCCGCTGTAAGTCTCTCAAACACTGCATGCTTTGTAGAAAGACATCGGCTTCATGAATATGCAAATTAGCCCCACCTCCATTCAACATCATATAGCCTACATCACTGACCCAGAAGAGATAGAATTTTTTTTTTTAATCCATAGTTTTTAGTACGAAGGTGAAACTTTGTAAGGTTGTTAAGATAAAATACATCTCATTGTTTGTTTGTTTTTTTTACAGATTTTTTTAACAAAAAATGTAATAGATATAATAACCATTTAAAAATAAATTGTTACACCTTTTGCGTTCTGGTCTGTTTTGACCCGAAAGTGAACTTTGGCTTTGAAATGATATGTTTTTATATAATAAAAATTTAATTAAATTAGAAATAATTAGATTAGTCTCAAATAACTTCTGTAAAATACATTTAGCCTCTTTCCTCTACTCTCACACACTTTTTTCCTTTCCCATTGGTGCTGTGTTTTGTTTATAAATATGCTTGCACAAAGCAAACACACACACAATAATTTTGAAATTAAAATAAAATGACAAAAACAGATTAATGTCTTAATCTGTTTATAGAGCAACATTTCATAGTCTTAATTTGATAAAGGAAAGATGGTTTGGAAAAGAAAAAGTCCAAATTTCACTTTTCCTCCTATTGATGAACCACTGCAGCATGAAAAGGAGAGTCAAGCTGTTTATCATCTTCATTTTTTTCATAAAAGTGTATGCAAGTTAAGTGAATCTACTTTGTTTAACAGCATTTCCGAGTAACATTGATGTTGTTCTAGTGTAGTTTTGTTAGAAAATAATATGTTGGCATCATAAATTTAGACTGTTTTGACCAGTCATGAGTTAAGTTCATTTAATTAAATCCATTGAAGTCAATGGAGTTCACACTGGTAAATCTTACATTACAATTCTTATAAATTTAATCTAATGATATATTCAAATAAAATTTTCTCATACATATTAATAAAAAATATATGTTTTCATACATGTTTTTTATGTGAATTTAAGTGATGAAATGTAATGTTAATGAAACTAAATAAAGAACTTCTGCCTGAGTCCCGTCGGACTGATTTCCATCGGCGGTTGAGGTGAAGATGTCGACAACTCCCATGATTCCACGCTCCTTCACGGCATCATCAAGCCAATAATAATAATCTTTGTTATTGTTGTGAATATGTGACCTCTAATGGTGAAACGTACAATAATGATTAGTTTCTGTGTTTCTCAGGTCAGTACTGTATGCCACAAGAAGGAGTGAAACTCAGCCCTCGCTCTCAGCTCCTAACCACAGAGGAGTTACTGACGTTAGCCAGACTCTTCGTGCGACAGGGGGTGAACAAGATCCGGCTGACTGGAGGAGAACCTCTCATTCGCCCAGACGTCCTGCATATCATAGGTACGTTTGACACCTTCTGTTAGCTTTGTTAATGCTTGTTAACTTTGAATCATAAGACAGTAGTGATATAGACATCTCGGACATGTTTGAAATTCTGCAATTACGAAATGACAATCAGTTAATGTACAGTGGATATTTTAACTGTTGTTAAAATGTTTAGGTTGAAATATAAATGTAAAAAAAATTAATAATTTAACGAATTCGAATTTAAATGAATTTGTCATCTTTTTGTAGGCATTTTGATGCGAGTCATGTATTGATGCCAGAGGAAAGGGCACTACAGAGATGGCACTTTTAGTGTCTGTGTATTGACGCAAAAACCCTAGAAATTAAATTTAACATAATTGAAAAAAAAAATTATATATTATTTTAATTTAATATAAATTTTAATTTATATTATCTTTAATAAAATATGTGTATGGAATATTCCATATTGTATATGGAAAATTAGCGTGTATCTGCTAATTCCTTTAATCAGTGTAAAAAAAAAATAAAAAATAAAAAAATAAAAAAGAAGAAACCGCATATTCCATATTTCATTTCTGGTTTAAAAAAGGAAAAAGGAATGGACGCAAAAGTACACAGACCATGTACTGCATGGTTCATGCTTATTGGCTAATATTCTGAAAATCAAGCATGACAAAACAAGTATGCAGCCAGAAATGCTAATTAAACTTTGAATAGTTGACCTTTTCTCTTTTTTTCTTTCTGAAAGCGGAATTGAGGAAGTTGGAGGGCCTGAAGACCATTGCAGTCACCACAAACGGCATGAATTTGAGCCGGCTGTTGCCCGGTTTGAAGAAAGCTGGAGTGGATCTACTCAACATCAGCCTGGACACCCTGATCCCGGCCAAATTTGAGTTCATCGCTAGACGAAAAGGTGCTGTTGATCAGTCACTGAAATATAACACCTATATCCGAACAGAGTTTGTGTTCCTCCGGGACGGATGTAGATAGGTGCAGATAGACAGCATGAGGTGTCCTGGATGAAGGAAGGGGAATGTCTTGCTGCTCAAAGGTAGAGGCAGAACATAGAGAGCAGTTTAGCTCCATTGTTTAGGGCCCTATGCTTTCCTATGCTAAATGGAATCCAGACAATATACTTATTTGTATAAGTTTCATGATTTCAATTAATTATACTTGTTTTTTGAGTACTAAAGTGTAATTTAACCACTAAAATGGAAAAAGTGGAATTTGGGAAAAAATTAAACGGAATTTGGGAATTTTTTTAAACGATTTCATAGGGCCATAATTGTTGATCTCAAACATAGAAAATTATTAACAACAGGATTATGAAGATGTACAGTCAGTGTAAAAGCTCCATGTTCTCATTTCAGAATCAAAACACATTTCAGAAAAACAAAAGTGTACAGTGTATCTTCCTTCTGTAGGGCTTGTTACATAACTCTAACCCAATTTAAGTCTTGTAACATCGTGTCAAATGTTTGTCTTAGCTAAATGAACATGTTCTAATTAGAAGCTGTCCAGTGAAACATTTTGTCAGACTTTGAAGGGTATTTTAATCATTCATTAATAAACTTGTAATGCCAAGTATTTAAGCTTTACAATAGCAGTATTGTGACAACTAACTGATAGAATCATTTCAGAGACTATTGGACTGCATGTTTTTACTAGAAAATAGATTGGAATTATGGAATAATTATGGCTATGGAATTTAGCTGCAGCTGTGAAAGTCACATATTGGCAACCATTATTGTAAATGGTCTTGCCTACAATACTTTCTAATTGACGCTCAATATTGGTGCCACCTGCAGGGTTTCATAAAGTGAGGGAAGGCATTGAAGAGGCTATTGACATGGGCTACAATCCAGTCAAGGTAATGTACCTTTCTCAAAACATGGGATTTAGACTTTTGATGTATGAAATGATCAATGTCTAAGGTTACAGCTTCAAAAAGGTGCAAACGTTCTAGAAAACAGTGTTAAATACTGTTATTGTTAAAAGTAACCAAATGCTGGAGATACGTAAACTCACTTCAGGGCATTTATTACTACCTTTCTAGCAACACACACAAAAGTTTGTTGTCAATATTAATTTTCTTAAAGTTCACCCAAAAATTCTGTCATCATTTACTCACCCTCAAGTTGTTTCAAACCTGTATGAATTTCTTTCTTCTGCTGAACTCAAAAGAAGATATTTTGAAGAAAATGGGTAACCAAACAGTTGATGGATCTCAATTAACTAATATAGTATGGAAAACATACAACTATATAACTATATAACTCTGTTCTCAGGTGAACTGTGTGGTCATGAGAGGTCTGAATGAAGACGAGTTGATTGACTTTGTGTCACTGACAGAGAGGAAACCATTGGATGTGAGATTCATTGAGTACATGCCGTTTGATGGTAAGATTATGCTAAAGTCAAAGAGAGAAGTCTTCATTGTGCACTTGTTACAGGTTGTTGGATAATTGGCACGGTTGTAAAGGTTGCAGTTTCTGCCCCAGTTCTCTAATCGTATTAGTAGTGCAGAGTATTATCTTTCCAGGTCACTGAGACTGTTTTCCTCAGGATTTATTTTCATAACACATGTAACACAGTCCACATTCTGGTGATGTTTTAGGCCAAGAATCATTTAAGTCATATTCACCACTAAATTGGTTTAACAATGTGCAGAAACAAGTTTCAACTGGATTCTGGTTCTTGCCCTGGAGGTTCAATACTACAGCAATCACTCCAATAGCAAACTGACTAGATACTGGGATCAAGGTTCAGAAAGGTTGAGATAAGCACTGGAGAAAATTAATTAACAAACTATGACATTTTAGATGAATTTTCTTTCTTGTTTTGAAGTTGCAGTTGTAGTGAAACACTCCAAGTTTGAGTTAAATATTAATATCTTTCTTCACACTTTGCCTTTTAAATACAGGGTCATTCCATGTCAAATCAACCAACATTTTGGAAGCTACCCCGGCTCATATTTTTGGTTTTATTTCTGAAGAAAAACAAACATAAGTAGTGACAAAAGTCAAAATATTAAATGTCATGGATGTATATTTATGGAGTAATCCACTATTTTGTAGAGGGGGGTCAAATTACAATTTTCACCTGTGATTTGGAGCCTTTTCCCATTTTTGAACTGTCACCGTTGGCATATAATGCAACAAAGATTACTAAAGTAAACAGATTTTACTAATAGACCTACCAATCTCTGTGTATAAATAAAATAATGATGCTGCCATCTTTCTAAAGTCATTTTTACCCCAACATAATTTGGCTCCAGGTGAAAATCTCTCTTTCACCAGAAAAGAAATGATAAAAATGTTAATGAACATGATCTGCCATTGAATCCATGTTTGGAGAAACCATTTTTACATAAACAACATTCAACTGCTTTACATTTTTTGAAGCGTCTTTACACACATTGGCTGTCTCTGTAGGTAACAGATGGAACTTCAAGATGATGGTGAGCTTTCAGGAGATGCTGGACTGTATAAAGCAAAAATGGCCCAATCTGGAACCTGTGCCTGGAGAGGAAACCGACACAGCCAAGGTCAGCCCAGCTCCAGACTGATAAATAAATCACTGGCCATGAATCATTCTCAGTGTTAACTTCTCATTGGAGCATTGTTTTGGCTCATTGCTGAGGTTATTTCCAGTTACTGTGCAGTTATTATCCATTGGTCTGTAAATGTTTTGTAACTTTCTCATGTTATTAATAGGCTGAAAAGCTTTTATCAAAACATTCCTTTTGCAATTGTCGTAGATTTTTCCCTAAACCTAACTACGTCCTATAATATTTATACTCTAGCGCGTCTACAGTCGACGTCGGCCGAGTCTAATCCTATACCCTAGCGCGTCTACACATCGACGGCGGCTGAGTCTAATCCTATACCCTAGCGCGTCTACACATCGACGGCGGCTGAGTCTAATCCTATACCCTAGCGCGTCTACACATCGACGGCGGCTGAGTCTAATCCTATACCCTAGCGCGTCTACACATCGACGTCGGCTGGGTGCTAATTAGGGCTGTCCCCGACTATGGATTTTCATAGTCGAATCAGAATCGTCATGTCTTGCCTATAGTCGACTAATAGTCGAATCATGTGTATGGGGGTGGGGCTGGGGGCGGGGCTTTAACGTTTCAAAGCCGTGATGTACAGAAAATCACACAAAGATATAGAAGAAAATGTATAAAAACATTTTTGATCAATAAAACTAAGAAATAACATAAATAACTCCAGAAAGGCCTTACTGCAGATTTGCATTTCACATGCAAATCAAATTAAATCGGCTAAATTACCTGTGCGAGCAGGCCAGCCTACAGCACAACATCGATGCACCGAAAAAATAAACAATTAATTTACTAAATTAAATTAGAACAGAATATACCTTTCTAATAAATAAAAATACAAAACGAAATAAATCAGAATCAAGTCACAGGATGAGGAGCAAATGTGTGCAAAATGCCTAAAGTGCAGGGGAACATATATTCAAAACACAAGCCACAAATAGTTAGATTAGATAACCCTGACAGATGAATAAATAAAAATAAAAATAAAGAAATTATTAAAATAACGATAGTAGGCAGAATTTTCAACTTTGTCTTTTTAACTGCAGAAACAACAATTTATGCTAAACTGGAGAGGCAGTCTTTTTAGCTAAAAATGTTCACAGCATCCAAAAATAAAATTAGAACCGGCTGAAAAGTTTTGAAATCACTTGTACCTGATCGAGAGAACAAATCCTGAAAGTCTTTCACTCTGTCTGTCCGTTGGAGTCTTTTCAAATTGTGCGCGCGGATAAAATACATTCTAACGTGAAACCCAGTCTATGCGTGAAACATGTTAACGTTGGCCGGCAGAAGTGCGATCATGGTTTTCCTGATGCTAAATCCAGCCTTGGAGAATATCCTTTCTAATCGTGTACATCCACACTTTAGATTTTCTTATCCCAGACATTGTTAAAGATTTAAATCCTTGCCGCGAAGACGCTCCTCTGTCGGTCACGGATTGAAAGTGAAACTTAAATCGGTCACGGGGTGTTTGGATTTATTCACGCACGTTAAAAAAATATTTATTAAAAGCTTCTTTCTTTGCACATTTTTATATAGGCCTACAGCATTATCATAATAGGCTGAATATTAACGTATTTACATAAAAGCTAGTTCTATGTGAAATCAGACATTGAGCGCCCTCATATAGCCAAAGTGGCATGATCCTCGTTTCATAACACCTCTGCGAAAATTCGACCGTGAGATCGGTAGTCGAATCAGGCTCCTCCTATCGAAGCATCGAATCTTCGACTATTCGGGGTCACCCCTAGTGCTAATACCGGTTCCCCTAACTAGCTTACTTCCTGCGCAGGAATAATCGAAAAACAGACTTCAGCAAATGTCCTCTAAATGCTTTAATCACGGCCGGAGGAAGTCTTGAGCAGTTCTCAGAGAATCTCCCCCAAGAAGAAGCAAGGCTGGAGTATCTCAGACAAATTCCATTGAGAATCCCACCAGCTAACACGAATACAACAGTTTTTATAGAATAGGGAGGTATGGCAAAATTATATGAATTTGATTGGTTCTTCATATGCAAACCCTTCTGTTACTAGGTAAAGTAAACTTTGTTTTAATGATGACTTCATTGTTAATCACAAGGTTCTAGTCATTTGTCTAGTTTCATTTCCCATATTTATTATTTTTACACTCACACAACCAAAGGGGTATGGCAACATGACATACAACATTCAAAAACACAGGATAGAAAGTTTTAGTACATTGTGTTTCAAAGTGTTATCATGTTAGGCCTAAAAAGAGAAATAAGGTTAGATGTTAGAAACATGGTTAGTTTAATATACAGTTTACTATTTTATCTATTAAAAATCCACCACACAATCTTGAATCGTGAAGTATCAGCGGATAAGCCCTCATGTGTGTATTTCTGTGTTGTGCGTTCACAGGCGTTTAGAGTACCGGGATTTCAAGGCCAGATGGGCTTCATTACCTCCATGTCAGACCATTTCTGTGGTTCCTGTAACCGCCTGCGCATCACGGCCGATGGCAACCTGAAGGTACGCGTTGTGTTTAATGTTCCTTACACACCTTTATGCTTCTCACCCAGTTGTCTACTCTGTGTTTTATATATATATATATATATATGTGTGTGTGTGTGTTTGCATGCTATTAGGTTTGCTTGTTTGGGAATTCAGAGGTGTCTTTGAGGGATATTCTGCGCTCCGGAGCCCCTGAAGAGGAACTACTGCACATCATAGGGGCAGCAGTCGGGAGGAAGAAGAAACAGCATGCAGGTAAAGACACACACACACACACACACACACACACACACACACACACACACACACACACACACACACACACACACACACACACACACACACACACACACACAGAGGCTGTGTCTGAAATTGCCCCCTATACCCCTAAATAGGGCATTATTTTAGGGAAGAGCCAGTTGTAGTGGTGTCCGAAACCATAGTGGACTCTATAGAGAGCCTAAGTCCCTCCCCTTCCGGTGGAACACCATGGGACCTTATTTCGGAAAAATATTGTATGGTAGTCAATGGCGAGAGACAACAAATATTTTGATCTCGTTTGAATTGTGCCCTGAATTACACATATGATGTTTGTCAATTTAAAAGATACATTTTAAAGTCAAGAAAGTCGCAGTTTGATGTAAAACTGTTGAGGTGTAAGACTGTGAAAATACGTAATTACAAAGACTACAAACCCAAAAGGCGCACGTGACGTCATAACTTTTCTCTCAATGAATGAAGCTAACTTTACTGAAGCTAACGTCTGTCTGTTTCTATAGTCTTACGTTATAATCGTAACGTTACGGCGTCATGCCTGAATGTTTTGTACCAGACTGCACACATACGTACATAGTGCGAGACGAGAGATGTAGTTCATTGAGCGATTTTCACATAAAACTAAATGTTACTCTTCTGTTTTATGACAAACTGCGACTTTCTTGACTTTCATAATTATCTTTTAAATTGACAAACATCATATGTGTAATTCAGGGCACAGTTCAGACGGAATAAAAAGATAAGTTGTCTCTCGCCATTGACTACCATACATATTTTTTCCGAAATAAGGTCCCATGAGCCGGAAGCGGAGGGGAGGGACTATCAAGCTCACTCATTCAATCCCACAATGCATCGCAATAACGAGTGTACAACCAATGCATGCTCAACGGCTAGAGAATACCCATCATGCACTGTGAGAGTCGTGTGCTGAATGAATTCCCGCATCTGACCAGAAGGTGGCGTCGCAACTCAATCATCCATCCATTTTCCAAACCGCTGGTCCAATATAGGTACAGAGTAATCATACAGGTATACATTCATTTATAAATTGATTATTACATTGTTTAATTAAGGTTTATACATGCTAGTTCAAGATACATATTTTTATTACTACTGGAGCTGCCAATCTTGCAAAGAATTATTAAACGGCAAAGCTTAAACTATGCAAAAGCAGCAGCACTTCCGGCTCACTAGTTTTCATTCACTCCTCCAAGTGGACTATATTAGTGAACTAATGTAGGGAATAGTGAATGAGGGTATAGGGGGTGATTTTGTACACCGCCACACACTCTTATGTCATGTCTACGAACGTCATCATGTATTTTTTAAAATTGAAAATAACTTTCTCTCTTTTTTTCTTCAGGGATGTTGAATATATCTCAGATGAAGAACAGGCCGATGATCCTCATTGGTGGGTGACAGCTGTACGTAATACACTCCCCACATCACTCGCTCTGCTTCTCTGTTTTCACTCACAGGGTTAAGGGTGATGGACCAGTAGATGTTTGTCAAAGCAGAAAAAATAGTTTGCAAAGTACATGCCAGTCAAATGAACAAAACAGTATTATTATTATTTGCATGTAGTATGTGATAGATAAAAGTGTGATTTGAATGCATTTACATTTGAACTCAGCACAAGCAACCGGTCTATATTTTTGTTTTCCATAAAAAAGATGTATTTTTTGATGAACTTGGGGTGTGCCATATTGACAAATAATAATGATTTCTGTGAAGCCGTGAATTCTGCTGATTCACTGAGATTGACCCCTGACATCAGGTTTGTGTTGAGGTTTTGCTGCATTTGCACAGTTCTGCCCAGCAGAGGTCACCAGCGTGTGGCGTTTCGAACGCTTCAAAACAGTGAATCATTTTGCAACGCAATTGGTTCCTCCCATCACTATGTACTGCTGTAGCTTTGTTAGCAACTATTTTAGTTGGGAAAATGGAGCAAAAATAGACTGCTACTTCAATTGAGAATCCTCACACATTTAAGCTAAGCTCACGTTACAGTCTCCTGGCTCACACATTATCCCTGACACCAATATTTAAACTATTCATAAAAGATGAATCACTCTCTGCACAAAGCTAGTGACATACTCAATGATTCCAGCTTCCACATCATTAAAACAACAATTACGATATTGTCGTAGATGATTTACATCACACCCCTACCAACAACCAACATTTATTGTTAATTAGCCACCCCTGTTCCCTCAGGTAAACATGTATCCATTACCCAGATTTCCAGCAGTGGAGGATTGACGTTCAGAAGTTCAGTATTGTTGAATGTGTGTGTCCTTGTTCACAGGTGGAGATCACAGCTGGCCTCTTCCTCTCATCCACAGCATTGATCCAGCAACCTCTTCTTTACCACACTACACTCAACACCTCACTGGTCATGTCCATCAGGACGACACAAGCACTTTTGTTGACGATGCACAAGGCTTGACTCATTTTCATAGAAAGGATAATCCCATGATGAGCATTAATACTCTAAGACACATATGCGCAGCCTCATTGGCACTTTGCAGTGACGCGATGACCGAATCTCAGCGTCAGGTGAATCCCGGAGCCTCAAAACCCCCTCCTACACACACGTTTCCCTGGAGGTCTCGCCCAACACAGCGACAGTCCAGAACATTGGCTCCTGTCCCCCTTCTCAGTGCACTACTGTCGACGGACAGATTTAGAGATTCATCTCTGCAGTTTGCACGCCACTGCCACAAAAAAACAGGGTTTGATTTGAAAATGCCACATACAGACGCACAATCGTCCAGCTTTGATGGAACCTCTGATCGGTTGACCCACACTGATGCCCAGGGTAAAGCCTCCATGGTTAATGTGGGCAGTAAGGCGGTGACTTGTCGCACAGCCACAGCTTGTGGTAAAGTCATCCTGGGTCCAAAAGCTTTTCATCTGGTGTGTGTCAACCAGCTCGCCAAGGGCGATGCCCTAGCGGTAGCACAGCTAGCGGGCATCATGGGTGCCAAGCAGACCTCATCCCTCATTCCCCTCTGTCACCCGCTTCCTCTGGACCACGTTTCCGTTACCATTGAGCCGCTGGAAGAAGCACATGCCGTCATCGTGAAGGCGACCTGCCAAGCCACGGGCCGCACAGGAGTGGAGATGGAGGCTCTGAGCGCCGTTACCATCGCCTCGCTAACTCTCTACGACATGTGCAAGTCAGTCAGCCGGGACATTATCATCACTGACATCAAGTTACTCAGCAAGACGGGTGGGCAGAGAGGGGATTTCCATCGCTGAGCCGACTCCTAAAGAACGCACATCTTACCTTAGTTCTTCTCTCTAGAGCGACATCAGTTTTTCTCCAGCAGAATGTGCCTTCAGATGCCTCTAGCTGAGCCACTAATGAAATGTGATTTACTCGAGCAAGAATCATTTACTTGACACAAAGAATACTATATTTTGGTCTAGATTTATTTTGATAATGATAATGAGCAGTATTTCTATGAGGATACCTATTTTGCTCTGAAAAGGTTTTGCCTATACCTGAGCAAAACTGTGGTCTGGTTATTCATTTGATTTAAAGGAATGTTTCTCCTTGAAAAAAGATTTTTTTGTTTGTTTTCCCATATAATGAAAGGCAATAGGGTTTAGTGTTGTTTGGACCCTAGTGTTAAAAAAATATAAAGAACAAAAAGTGCATTCAGGTTTGGACCAACACAAGGGTTGAGTAAATGATGAAACTATCCCTTTAAAACAAGATGCAAATGACTGTAAAATGTACAAACCTGGAGTTATCATTGTAGCTCTTCCTGTTCCATCGACCTGAAGTCAGTGAGTTCGGGGTTAAATGCCTGAAATAAGGTCTTAAAGTCGGCATGAAACCGATGATGCACTAGTATTCTCTTTTCTATAGTGACGTATATCCAAGTGAAACAGCTTCTTGAACAAGAAAAATTGTAGGGCAGGACTTGATTTTATCCATCAAGAATTGATTGGATTGTTGTGGGTTTATTTCATGAACCAAGCAGAGAATAAAACAAGTGAAGCGCTGTACCGGACGGGCCCCCAGCATTCGTCAGAATTATAATTTTCTGATCAAATTGCTAAAATTTACAATGTAGAATTTGCTCCATATTTTTACTGCAATAATAAAATGTTTGAATGACCGATGTGATGTGGACGGTCAATTGTAATGGATACATAGAATTATTTAACTTCTTATTACTGTAAAGTCATGCATATAAACTGACTTGCTATAGGACTTCCTAATGTTGGCCCGGACACTGCAGTTTGTTCAGAAGAGGGCATCGTTACACCGTGAGAAACAACAACTTCATCTGTGAGAACCGCCATCACTGAATGAAAGGAAGACTGTGTGCCTGGGATATTATAAGTGATTTAAGAGCCAGCTGTACAGGAGTGTTACTCAAATAAAAAATAAAAATTTGTATGCAGAAGTCAGTGAAACAGTTTATTTTTACTCTACAAAATGTCACATGGAAAGGGGGTCAGGAGGGTTTGAGGGTCGAACCATAATGTATAAATCAGGGATGGGCAACTTCTGATGTCTTGAAGAGTTCACCTCCAGTTCTACTGAAACACTCCTGAACAAGCCAACCAAGCTCCGCACGATCACTCGAAAGCCACAGACTGGATCGGGCTGGATCTGAACTCGACTGGACGAGTTGCCCATTCCTGGCTTGCCATTCTCATACAAACTATCTGACAAATATCAATCACTATATAGTTATATTTATACCACTTCTGTCATAATGCTGTGTATACATACAAAATATAGCAAACTAAATAAATAGAGCTTCAATTTACAGAAAAAAAAATAAAAAATCATTTCCACATTCTTCAGACTTTTAATTTGACCTTTTCCTCTTTCTATGATGGTGTACAAAAGATTTGAGAACTATACATCTATTGTGTCAAATCAGCCTTTAAAAGTGTGCATTTGGCACCAATACAACCTCAAAATCAGGGGTGGAGCGTTTCATGTCACAGATAATAATAATAATAATAATAATAATACACCGGTATTATCAAAGAAACACACCTATGCACAACTCGAGCCAATAGGGAAAACATCAAGTGCATTATTGGACCAAGCAGAAGTGTGAGGCAAAACATTCTCTTTCAAAAATATCTAGATATAAAAAAGTGAGTGATACATTTAGGCAGTTTTTCTTGCTGTACTTCTCAGATGCAGTTTGATTACAATGACTGTCTTATTATTACTTCGTTATAACATGTATAGAAGATAAACAATCAATTTTCTTTACCCTTCATATCACGGCCCATATCATATCTATCAATATTCAATCCGACAAAAGGTTTAGTGTAATAAAAAAACAATGGAACTTGGATTATTGGATAAATTTACACCTATTTACGAAGGCCTGATTTCTTAACTACAAAAATATACTTAAATTTTCATATTTTTTTTATCATCAGCCTTTGGCTCCTCAGGTTTGTGGTGCAGGAAAAGTTTGTCCTACAAAAAAGTGCATCAAGCAACTATAGCTACATCTTTTCCTTTCTGTTTTGGACAATCAATGACCAAATATACATACATACATACAAAAAAAATAATAATAATACAAATAATAATACTGAAGATTTGTGGATCTGGAAAGACAGAACACCAAAGTGTCTGCAAAACCAGTCCTCTCGTGAACAATAAAGACGTAAAGGAAATAAAATAGCCCAAAACACCCCGATATTAATTTGGCAAGGGGATCATCTTTTTGTAGATAATTAATCAGATGTAAGATTATAAAATTGTCCAACAAAGCACATGCCTTCGTATTCATTTCGGTGCGCCCTGAACAGTAAATTGTGCAAACCCACATTCCTAATTGTGCGTGATCTCAAATGAATCGGCTCAAGCTTTAGGACTTTGCCGTATAAGATCTCCATGGGGAATCCTTAAGAAGTGCAATCAAACTAATTACAGTTAAGCTAACTGAAACGTTCAGATTTAAATAGGCAATAATTGTCTTTTTCTAAATGTCCTAGACAACCCTCTGTGCTCGTTTCACCTCAAACCAAAACGATTTTAAGCACAACTGTTGTACAAATCATACGGACTCGTAATAAGTGATCAAGTCATTAGTCACAAAACATGTGACCTAAAACAGACGGGACTGCAATTTGGTATATAGGTACACCATTGACAAAATATACATAAATATACACCTTTCAAATTATTAAATCTAAATAAGTACACATAATGAGCTGATGCAAGTGAGAAAAGAGAGAATGACAGCACTGGCCCTTTGTAATGGCACTTGCAAGCTTAGCGTTGAAACTTGTGTTTGTTTGTTTGTTGGACTGTTAATAAATTATCCCACTGGCTCAACGAAATATGGATAAGTCCATTCTCTCATACAGACACCCATCTTGTTTTTTAAGCAGGGTCAGGGGGCGCAGAGCTGTACCCACAAAAATGGAAAATTAGCACCATTTGTGTCCATATTTAACCGTCTCTTAAAAGATCAACACAATCAACTTATACAGAACGCCCGCTGTGACCCCGTATGGACCGATGACAGGAGGCCTGTCGCATGCTGTACTGAAAACAGTAGGATGCCTCTTGAGAAAAAAAGAAGCTTTCAATACATAATGACCATCTCAGTGGACAGATGTTTGCACTCCTTCACATGTGTGTCTGTATCCAAATCAGTGGCCTCTCGTCTGGTGTCTTTTCTCTGCCATATCATGCCAACTACAAGGTCATTCTGTGCACATCTGCAACCTTTGTCCTGACTACAGCTACTTAATATACATGTATAAAAAATATGCACAATATATAATAAACAAGAAAACCAAAGTGGGTTACATAATGTTGTCCTCGATTTAAAAGGTCTAAGTCTGAAATTCAGTGGAACTCGCTGGAAACCTCTGAGATTTAGGAGACAACTTTTTTTTCTTTTTTTTTTTTTTTAGACCTGGAAAATAGCAGTATGTGTACCTAGTGTTTCTTAATAAACATTTAGATATATGTGAGGCATCATTCTGTGTAATATAATCAAGGCCCAAATGTTCGGTATGTTAACCTGAAAAAGACACATGGTGTACTTGCTCATTGCTAACCACTTCTTTAAACAAAACGTCATTGTCCCTTCCTTCCTAGAATGCAACCTAAGAGCATTTTGGATAAAAGCTGCGGTTGTAGAGGACAGATAAGAGCATTTATGACCGATTCAAGGCCACAAAAGTGTTCCAGTAACAACCTGATGGAGATGTATTATTGTGTTTCTTTGGTGCACCTTGAAGCGTTAAAAAAATAAAAGCGCTAAACACAAATAAACATGAAATATGAGAGTGGGTCTGCTTCTACATTTAAATACATAAATGCCTTGACAATCCTATGGGCTCTTTTAACTGTTTGACACAATGTATGTAAAGGAGCTCGAATTTCTGCATTCATAATGTCATAATTCTTCTGGTTTTGTATTTCTCTGTAAGTGTTATTCTCTCGTCTGAATCTCCATCCAGGAGGTCCTCGGGATGCTGTTAATGTGTAGAGGCACTTGGGGGAATGAGTATCCCAACCTGTAAGGCTGCATCCACAGTGTTACATTTCATATGTGGTAATCCCAACATCTAGCTTTGATCAATATTTCCTTTTTTATCTCCGTTTTCATGTTTAATAAGCACCAGCTGCATCCTTTAAATCAAAAAGCACAGTTGGATCCGAAGTTTAGAGTTACCAGATTTCCAAAAATGGGACTTTCTTTCAATCTCCCAAAGTTAGAGCAAAGGGAACGGGCGGCTGAGAAAGGACAATAACCTTGGCTTGGTTATAAGAATGAACAGAATGGACTCGACATGTGATCCTTCTTGTATTGTGAGACCTCGCAGCGCCAGACTGCTCTTCTTGAACTTGTTGGACATCAGGTTGTGCATTTGGCCACAAAAACCAATAGTAAGATGTCAGTTTGAGTGTACATGACAAGAAGGAAGACAGAGAAGCAGAAACAAGAGGAGAGAGATTGCAGGCTATCCTTCACATAGGTCCAGACTATTTTACAGTGAGCCTGTCCATCTTTGAGCTTGTCACTTATTACTGGTCTGAGCAAAATGTAAAATATAGGGCAGTGTACAACATTTCAGGAGAGTTCCCCGTCAGTCTGTGAATATAGGAAGTCTGGTCTCCTTTTGACTGTGTTCACTGGGGTCAATAGTTCACCTTGGTGACTGGTCTTTCACGCCCCCCTCCATCCACCAGCTGGTTGACAGAGCGCTTGCGGTTGCGTTTAAGTTTCGAGTCCTTGTCAAAGACTTCACCTGAGCGAAGCGCCGACACAAGATCATCGAACTCTCCCACCTCCTCTGACACACTGCCACCCGCGCTTTTCTTCACTCGTCTCTCTCGTTCCCGCTGGTCCTTCAGCTGGGATGGATAAATGAAACAGAGACAATGTCAAATAGCTGTGATCATACAGGGTATCAGCATCATATTGTCTTTGAAGTGCATATAAACACTAATCAGTGGATATCCTATTCATATGATAGCGGTCAATCTCGAAAAATGTGCTATTGTAATATGGCAGAGCTGTTCTGAGGTGATTCATGGTCTCATGAGTGACCACAATAAATAAATCTGCATCTGGGTCCTGCTACCAATCACTCCAGGGCTTATCGACTACATCGCTGCTGTCATCACGTATGGAATGGTTTCCCTCATACGGCATGTCTGAGAAATGTGTTTGTTGAAGTGCATGAGACTTCATGTACAGTGTAAAAGTGACAAAGCTGTGCATTTTCATGTCCTAACAGTTATGATTTATTAGATAATGTAGATGGATTTGTGTGTTGTTTCACATGAGGCTGAAAATTGAGAAGTTAGGGGAAAGGAGAAAGAACCCTCATAATATGATGTTATTTAATTGCAGCAAATGTTTTAAGGTGTCATCATGACATGAAGGATATTATTGTACCATTAAAACATCCTAGCTTAAAATGAAAACAAAAAACATTTATTTAAACCAAGTTCCAAGAGCGGCTTGTTTGACATCACAATGGCAAGTATATCTGGATTCGACTGCCTCTGAAGCAAGAGACCAACACCTACATTTACATCTTTGCACTGTAGGGACCCCTTAACATATGTCTTGTTTTGAAAATTGCAGAGTATTAAATATATAAACATTTATTTCACTATGTGATGTAACTAAATGTACCAACATTCTTTGTTTCTTTATTATTTATACTGTTTCCTTTACTCAAATAAGGTGTTCTGTTGAACTGAAGTGTATTAATGTTGATCAATCAGCATTGAGATTGTTTAAAGTTTACGAACGCAAGTTGCGTTAAGTTACGTTATAGAGACGACAGGGAAGGAGATCGCACATGGCGAAAAGAGTGCAGCACATGTCTTTGTTCTAATGAAAGTGAGCGTCATTCTTGGAGACTAGAATGCCCAGAATCCAGGTTTTCTTGTTTGAAAAATTGAAACATTTAAATAAACCACTAGGGTTAAGAAAATGGTTACAGCACCATTGGTCGTGTCAATGGCTGTGGCTGCTATTTTTTTGGAACATTGGCTTTCACACATCCAGTTTAGACAGTGTTTGCATCTCTGCTCAACACTTGAATACGGATATTTTTATTAAAAAAGCAACATTTTGAACAAAAATCTGAGACAATCGCTTTTTTTCAAAGACTACAACATGCATAAGCAATAAGCATTTAGCATTTGTTTCTGCTTTTTCCCCCTAGTTTTGATCCAGAGATTCTGCACTCTTTCAGAAGATGCGTAATAGCGCCCCCTACCATATTACAGTGAAAACATGGCGTCAATTGCTGGGAAGCGTTGTCTCATAAATGACCGAAAATTCAGTCAATGGTGGGGAAAGAGTTAACAACGTCCTGGATTGTGTGTGTGATTGGAGCATTTCACTGCACATTGTTTTGTAGGGTTCACAAAGAAACTGTTGAAATGTGAAGCAAGGGTAACTGTACTGGATGTGACAGTCATTGATACTTTTTTCTAGGCATTGACGTCAGCGATCCAGTGGCCGTTTACTGAGAAGCCTTAAAGGTGACAGCCCCGTTTTTTTTCCAAAACCTTTACCAACAATATAAGTAAACCTTAAGGAACATAATATAATAAAAAAGGCATGTTACAGCTCAAGAAAACCAGCTGTTATAGATTAGAGGCTGCAAAGACAGAAGAGCCTCTTAGCTAGTGTTAAATTATCCAGATGAACGTTGTCTCTGGATTCTGTAAACATCTCTGTGTGTATTTTGAGTATTGCTATTTCAGTAAATGTGTATTGTACCATGGCCTCCATGCGTATTCTCCTCTCTTCCTCCTCCTTGCGTCGCTGCATGTTCTCCAGGTCGTGTCGGGCCTCGCTGAACGACTGCAGGAAGATGTCAAAGATTCCAAAGAACTCATCCGGCTGCATCCGACCTTCCTCCTCTCCAAAATGCTTCAGAGACTTGGAGAACTGGAGTGAAGAGAAAAGAGTGGAGAGTGATAACCTAATGAGGATAAGCGTGTACTTAGGCTGAGAAAAAGCAAAGAAACTCAAATGAGTGGAAAGGCATGAAGAGGAAAAAAACGCAACATATGGGGCAACCTGTGAATTGGATATTTTATTGTGTACCATGCTTGAGAAGGTAGCTATTGGCTAAGGCTGAGTAATACACACTCTCAAAAAAACTGGGGCTACCCTTTCAAAAATGTACACATATACATATTATTCCCTAACTGGAACATGTTAGTACCTTTTGAAAGAGTACCTCCCCAGTGACAGCTTTTGTACCAAAGACATCTCTAATGGCGCTTTTCCATTACCAGTACCAGCTCAACTCGACTCGACTCGACTCAGCTCGGCTCGGCTCGCTTTTCGCTCCGTTTTCCATTGCAGATAGTACCTCCACAATAGTACCTGGTCGTCATAGCGACGCCGCAGGAAACTGCCGTGACTTAATCTTTTACGCGAGACGCGCGAGACACACCCGCTACCCACACACACAGGACAATGGAGGAAATCGAGTGTATGCTGTTTTTGGATGTTTTTGTTTTTGTTTTTGCTGTTTTTTATTCAGGATACTCCGTCTGGCGCGTGCAATGATGACGCAGTGAATAGTGACGATTCTCTCTGACCAATCAGCAGTCTGCTGTGTTTTCACGTCACATTTTAGTATCGCCTCAGCTCGCCTCAGCTCGCTCAGAACCGCGCCGGAGGAGGTACGAAAAAAAGTACCTGGAAGCAGGTACAGGTACAACTTTTACACAGTGGAAAACCAAACAGAGCCGAGTCGAGTCGAGCCGAGCCGAGCCGAGCCGAGGCGAGCTGGTACTGTGTAGTGGAAAAGCGCCATTAGACATCACTTAGGAATTTCATATACACCTCTTAAACATCTCATATACATATCTTAAACATCTCCAAGACATCTCATATACATCTCCCAGACATCTCATAGACATCTCCTAGACATCTCCCAGACATCTCATGGACATCTCCTAGACATCTGCTAGACATCTCATGGACATCTCATGGACATATCATAGACATCTCCAAGACATCTCATGGACATCTCATGGACATATCATAGACATCTCCAAGACATCTTATGGACATCTCATGGACATATCATAGACATCTCATGGACATCTCCAAGACATCTCCAAGACATCTCATGGACATCTCCAAGACATCTTATGGACATCTCATGGACATCTTATGGACATCTCATAGACATCTCATGGAAATCTCCAAGACATCTTATGGACATCTCATTGACATCTCATGGACATCTTTTAGACATCTCAAATAAATCTCTTAAACATCTCAAAGACATCTCTTAAACATCTCATAGACATCTCATAGGCTCTATACTCCACCATTCTACATATTCAATGCATTGTCAATCCATGCTACATTTGCCACCAAAACATACACATGGATGCCAAGACAGGGAGATAAATCCTGTTCACTGTGAGTGCCCAGAAATGACAAAATCATTGCATTGGGCCATAAGCTTGCAATGATTGTTCAGAACTGATACAGCAGTCATTAGTACGCTTTAGAGTTTTGGAACAAACATTCCAAAGCTGTTTCGATCTTGACTTAATAAGTTACTGCGTGAGCTACATAACTGAATTGCACACAGATGCTGTGGCTGAACTTTTGTGGAGAACTAAATGTACATACCCAAAAAGGCTATCCACTTTTAGTGTGGTTTGGCATATCAAGGTGTCAAAGACCCTTGATCCAAAAGCCATTTGAAGATCTGTCTGCCAAGAGAGTATATACCAAGCCTTCATCCACAGTAGATTTGCCATGGGGAACTCATTAATCTCAGTTCTAACTGGCATCTCTCTCATTGTGATTCTGGCCAAGGTCTTTGTCTCCGTCTTCTCAGCTCAATGAAGCCACTAATTATCCTTACGAGAAGTGATACTCCATGTGAAGTCAAAACAAGTCAGCCTTTATGGGGACAGTTACTATTTAGTAATATTACTGATTTAACTGCACTGGCACTGAATGAGAAGAAAATTTAAACCGAACTGAGCTGGATAATGACACTAACTTTGCAACACTTGACTGTTATTAAACTGAATTGAAACAAAATTGAACTGAACAGAGCTGAATAATGACACTGTTGCCTTCTGCAGAGCCGCTTTTAGCTCAATTTAACTTGTTTCATATGTTCATGACAACAGAACTGAGCAGAATTAATGACTCTATTAGAGCTGATTTAATTAGTTTAATAATTTATTCATTTTACAACATTAAGACCTGCTTTGAAACAATCTGTTTTGTATAAAGCAATATATAAATAAATGTGACGACTTAACTAAATCGTGAAACTGAATCAATAATTCTGGTTTCCACCACTGAGCTTTAACCGGCAAGTCACACCACAGCATTTAGCTGTCGATCTGCATCTGCAGACTATGGAAAGAAACTTGTAGTAATAACTGGTAGCTTCAGGTGGTGATAGTCCCAACAACTCCTGCACAAGTTATCAGTGCAGAGATCTTCAGCATCTTAGTGTTGACAATACTCCTCCCTTGTTCTCAGCCGTAGTGTTTGTGTTAATTTTAACCCACCTCAGGGGACAGGATTTCTTACAGGAGACTGAATTCTGACCCTTGGAGTGAAGCAGGAAGAGGTAGATCTGTCTGGAAAGCACAGGGAGGCCTTTGTGTCCTCACAGCTCATAGAGCTTCAGGGTCAGCCATTTCTCATGAAGTCTCTCCAAACTTTTATGGCATTACTAAATAAATAACTTGGAAAATGGTGGAAAGGGTTAAAGCGACGGTTCAGTTATGGGGAATGGAGTTCGGAAGTCAGTCTGCCCGGTGACCAAAACACATCCCTACTCACACTTTCCACCACCACAAAATAGATTGCTAACACACTCAACATGCACACATCTTCAAAGTGTTCCCAATGGCTGTCAGAATGCTTCTCTTTCATGTACTTGAGAGTTGGGGACATACCATAGTGGGGGTGGGGATGAGACCAAGCCACATTTCAAAAGAAATAAATCTCCTCAAACCCCTGGAGAAAAAGCCCTGAGAAATTTAGGACCGGCTGCCGGGATTCCCCGGGATGTTTAAGTCATCATGCCGAGCCAGGAAGAGTATACAAAGCCTTCTCTTTTCTCTCAGTCTTTTTCTTTCTTTCTCTCTCTCTCACTCCCTGTTCCTTCATCCTTCTAAGATATCAGGCCCCGGTCCATGCACAGGGTTGGCAGGGCTCTAAACGATGGAGAAGGGGGTTGGGAAGGCCTGCTGGGCCCATCCTGAAAACACCAAGCTCCACTCTACAATCCTCTCCTGTGACCCACTCAAAGACCCTGTTCTGCTCGCAACAATAACTCTGAGCTCATGTTGGAGAAAACATTTTCAGCCCTAGGCACTGAAGGAAAATCCAGGCCTTTTGTTTTCTCTCTCTCTCTCTGCCAAGGGACTCCTTTGTGCGATTGTATCTGGCTAAAATGAATCCCTTTCTTTTGGAATGGAGATGAGGAAAAGCATTATTAGGTTGGATATTTAAGGTTGGAGGTTATTGTGACTGAATTATTAAGAGAAGATGTTACCTTATCTTTGGCTTCATTGAGCAGTTCCTCGAGTTCAGAGAAGCTGAAGCTAGCGACTGTGATGAAGTCACTGACCACTGGGACAAACTTGTCTCCCCGATCACACGCTTGGCTCTGCTGATATCGTAACTCCTGATGTAAACAGAAAAATTATTATTAATATCTTTTTCATTTTTTGCTACCCTTAAATAAATGTTACTACAGAATATTTGTTTTTACTGATAAACTGTCCTCCTGGGTAATTCCTACTTATTCAGTAGGCAATATTTTTTCATTGATTTCATTTTCAAATGATTTATTCGTAGTTTATTAAATATTAAGTAAAATGAATATAAATTATACGATTATTATGAAATAAAGAGTATGTCAGCTATGCTTGAGGAGTGTCTCTGATGAGAACGTTTTTCAAACTGTTCACAGGAATAAAGGATGGATGCCTCACCGTCTCCAGATCTTTCAGGCCGTTCCTGATGCTGAACACTTCCTTCTCCAGTTCAGCCAGACTGTGGGAAAGTAACAGTATGACAAAAACTGTCTCGAACCATTCACTGATCCACAAAACAGCCTAAGCACACCACAAACAATACTGTATATGGGACTCACTTGACTTTGGCAGCTTCTGGTACACTGAACAAGTCCTGTTGAATATTGAGGATGTCAGGGTAATTCTTCTCAAAGATCATGATCAGGTAATGCAACATGGTGATGTTCCTGTTGAAAATGCAAATAGAATAATGACTTAATTCAAGATTAAAACAATGAAATAAGAAACAAATATACCAGTGTTATTAATCCATTCATTTCAAATCTTCTTAATGCAATTTATTCAATCAAACTTATTTGAAAACAGAAATGCAATTGAATATTGTATTACAAAACAGGACAAGAAAAAAAAATACAGATATAATAGCTCAAACAGTAGATCGTTGGCGCTTGCAACGCCAAGGTCATGGGTTTGATTCCCAGGGAAAGCAAGAACTGGTAAGAATGTAAACGTGTCCCTTGAAATGCAATGTAAGTCACTTAGGATAAAAGCGTCTGCCAAATGCAGAAATGTAAATGTAAATGTGACAACTATTTTTTTAAAACAATTCATTGAGTGACTTTAGTTCAGTAAAATGAATTGTCAAAGGTAGCAGTGAAAAGGCCAAAAGATGCTTTGACTGAAAAAGTTGAACAAGCTAAAAATAGAACCTCTTCATTGACCTCTGACCTGTCTATACTTGACTTTGTGTCCACGATCTTGTTGAGGCTGGACACTTTGAAACCATATGCGTTGCCCCTCTGTCCTTTGTTCATGAAGTTCCCGAATGCCAAAACCACTTCCAGAACCTGCGTCAGACGCTTGCTTCTCATCAACTCACGCGACGCACACAGAATAGCTAGAAAAGAAATGAGGAAATGTATAAAAAATGTAACTGATGTCTAGATATTACTGAAACATATTGCTGAACACAAGAATATGGGTAACCAAACAGTTGATGGACCCCATTGACTTCCATATTATGAAAAATAAATAAATAAATGGGCCAATCAACTGTTTGGTTACTGACCTTTTTCAAAATATTCTTTTGTGTTTTACAGAAGAAAGTAAGCCATACGAGTTTGGAATGACACGAGGACAAGTAAATGATGACAGAATATTCATTTTTGGGTGAAGTATTCCTGTAACAGGCCCACATGAAAGTTCAGCAGATTCGTGCATAATTGGAATGTCGTGTCGTTCAGAAAATTTGTACACATTCCCCAACATATGTGTTGTTTCTGAAATATTTTGGCTAATTTGATTATGCTTTCAACTACCAATAAGATTGTAGTGCCTTCAACTCATTTTACCACATGTAATTCCATTCCACAGAAAGTACAGAAAATGTGGAATAAGTCAGCAGGTTTAGTCTGGGTCTAGTAATGAGCTGGATGACGGAATCATCAAAGATTCAATGCGATTCATTATACAAGATCAGAACCCAAAGTAATGTCAAAATGAATCAACAAAGACTCTGTTTTTGTGAGTGTGTGAACTAGTCTCAACTCCAGTTTTGCCTCACAATTCCCATCATAGAGCTGCATAACAGCAGTCGCTCAAGCGGGAACAAGAAAGAGCTTGCAACTTTGATGCTTCTCCACAATTTTCCTGCCGCCAGTTTCCCACAAAAAAAAGAAGTTTTCCCGGAGGATCTTAGCCAAAGTTAGACTTCCTTTGCCTGGATGTTAAAACATTCAAAATGCCTTCCTGTTGACACATTTTAATGTGCAAGGATGGGCCAGAGTGGTTGATTTGTTTTGTCTGTGTGGTTGGTGCCCAAACTCTCCACTCTATAAAGCTTAATTAGACACTGCTATCAACTTAGTCTTGTTGCTTGTGTTTTGCATGTGACATTGTCAAGTCAGGGAAACTATGGGATTTTAGCATCCTTTATCTTTTCACTTTGAGGTTGGTGTAAATCAGTATTAGTTCATTTATATTTTTATTTGTCAATATTAGAGGTGAGTGCGTGTACTGATAAATTTGAGGATAACCAATATATCAAGTGATCTTTTCAGTAAATATCAATTCAATTTAAATTTCGTTCATTGTATGGCTGTCAATCACAATATGGAATCCGTGAACATTTTTCAAAACATCTCCTGTGTTCCACAGAGAATGACATGATGGTGGTTAAATGAGGACACTATATTTGTTGTGGGGTGAACTGTCCCTTTAAGGATAGCTAAAAGAGAGAGGTCTTGAACCAGAATTTGGGCTGGCTTATGTTCATCCAAAGTACTTTGTAAGCACATGCACGCCACGACTCTTTCATGAAAAGCTTGAAACTCTTTGAAGAAAAAAAGCAGTGTTTATGAGAACGACTCTCCCCTCTCAACATGTGCCAGCTTTCCAAAACAGCCTCCGTGGAAACAGTGCTCTTTATTTGAACTGGAGATAAATTCAAGTAGAAGAGCCACACACTCACAAACACACCAGACCTGACTCATGCTCTCATATTCACTTCTCCCATATTTGCAGGACAGTTTCTGGCCTCTATCACTTGAATGTGAGTCTGCGTTAATGTGCAAAGGAACACCTCCAGTGGCATCACACTAAACCTACCAACCTTCAACCTTGGGCTTTGTCTCCGCTAGACGCTCGGCAAACTTCTTTTTGAAGAAAAGAGACTGGAGCCTCTGTTGATAGTGGTCGATTCTGGTGGAGAGAAAATAGTCAAAATCATTCAGCTTCAGCCACTCGGGTGAATCGCATACAGGGTCACATTTCATCCCAAAATGGAACCAAAAAAATGTTGAATTCCCATTATCATCAATGGCATTTAATTGTATTACATTAAAGACGAAGTTTAAAAATAATGCAATACAATGATAAATAATCATATTATTATATAATAATAGCTTGTGTTTTGGCAATACGGTAATGAGACTTAGATTTGTGTCCACATTACAGTAAGGAGATATGGGGGTGGTGGTGGGGTGAGGTTCTTAACTCTTTCCTCGCCATTTAAATAAAGCTTCATATATTAATGTTTGATGATCGCATTATTTTACATGTGCATAAGCAATGCTTCTATCACTTGTTTTTGCTGCTTATTTGCCTGCGTTTTGATCGGAAGATTCCATACTCTTTTTTTGTACCTGTTCCCTACTGTATAATAGTGAAAACATGGATTGCCAGAAAATTCCGTCAATGGCGGGGAAAGAGTTAATGTCATGACAAAAAATTGTGGACACATTATATATAAACATATATACAGTGCAGGCCAAAAGTTTGGACACATTACTATTTTGAAAGAAGTTTCTTCTGCTCATCAAGCCTGCATTTATTTGATCAAAAATACAGAAAAAATTTTAATATTGTGATATATTATTACAATTTAAAATAATTGGTTTTCAATTTATTATACTTTAAATTATCATTTATTTCTGTGATGCAAAGCTGAATTTTTAAGGATCATTACTCCAGTCTATCACATGATCCTTTAGAAATCATTCTAATATTCTGATTTATTATGAGTGTTGGACACAGTTCTGCTGCTTAATATATTTGATGAATAAAAGGTTAAAAAGAACTGCATTTATTCAAATTAAAAAAAATATATTTTCTAATAATATAAATCTTCTTTACTGTCACTTTTTATCAATGTAACACATCCTTGCTGAATAAAAGTATTGATTTAGTTCAAAAAAAAAGAAAAATGAAAAATTACTGACCCCAAATTACTGACCAGTAGTGTATATTGCTGTTACAGAAGATTTCTATTTTTAAAACATTTGCTTCTTTTTTTTCTTTTTTTTTAACTTTTTATTCATCAAAGTATCCTAAAAAAGTATCACAGGTTATGAAAAAATATTAAGCAGCAGAACTGTTTCCAACTTTGATAATGAATCATCATATTAGAATGATTTCTAAAGGATCATGTAATAGACTGGAGTAATGATCCTGAAAATTCAGCTTTGCATCACAGAAATAAATGATAATTTAAAGTATAATAAATTGAAAACCAATTATTTTAAATTGTAATAATATATCACAATATTAATTTTTTTTCTGTATTTTTGATCAAATAAATGCAGGCTTGATGAGCAGAAGAAACTTCTTTCAAAAACATTAAAAATAGTAATGTGTCCAAACTTTTGGCCTGTACTGTATGTGTATGTATATATATATATATATATATATATATATATATATATATAAACAATTCTGTTATGTATGTACTAAGTATGTAAGTCCAAGTTACCTTAACTTATGTAGGAAACATACGACTTTGCAGGTCGGTGCTTTGCAAAATGTCAATGTCGTTTATACAAGTACACATGATGTTCAATCATGGCTGCATTCATGTACTTGCGTAAAGTATGTGTGTGTGGCCTTATTCATTTTTTTCTGGATTTGCATGTTGCATATATTTTCTGATAAATGATGGATCTCCCGTGGTATGATGTGATGTGAGATTGAACAGAGAATTTGGGGAATTCTAGACACCACAGATGTTTGTAGTGGTCAGTTTCTTTGGAGGTAAAATATGCTGGAAAAAAATCACTAAAGAAAATAAATAAATCACAAAATCAACTAAAAATCCCTGCTAAACTTGGGCTGTTTGCCTGCTTTGTCATTAATGCAATTCAATAATAAATCTTCTGATAAAGAACTTTCATTTGTATTATTCTTCACTTTTTTTTAAACCATTGTGCTCATTTATCATCTAAGCTTCAATCATTTAGCAGTACCTGCTCATCTCAAACAGGAATCGGTCGGCCCGGGCCATTCGCTCAAGCTCATGTTTGTGTTCCTCCAGGAGGTCAATATCACTTTTCTCAGGAATAAACTTCAGCAGCTGTGAATGTACAATACATGTACACATACAGAGTGTTTTTCTCACAAGCATTAAATGTACTAATCAAAAACATTTTTTTTTTAATGACAAATCCAACAAAGCACTCACCTGTTCTAACATGTCTTTAGCCAGCTCTTCCCTCTCATCCATCTCTAGAATGGCTCTTTTTATCTCTTCATTGCTCATTTTTAACCTGTATGAACAGAAAGGGCTTTCTTAATTCTGTAAATTGTTAATATTTAACATAAGAAAGTAAAAACACCAATAGTATATCAAATCATCCTATGATGTGACATAAAAGGTTAGGTATGGCCTAACAATCAATGCACAATTAATCTTCTCTCCCCTTAGTTGTGATCAATAAAAATCTGTCCACATCACAGAACACGATCAATCTATTCCTGGCCCCATTAAGTCATTATGAATTGCATTAGCAAGCTTGTTTCTCCATTGCACTGGCACAATTCAAAACTTACATTTGTTTTTTTCTTTAAGCTCAAAGAAATGCTCTGAATGTCTTTGCTGAAAAAAGTTAAATGTTCAGTCAATAATCTTTCAATTTTTTGAAATCAACTCCTAGATTTAGCTTCATTAATTCACCTTTTCTTTGAAGTAAGATTATGAGGGCACGTTCATTGAAAAAGAAAACCCATGATGTTCACGAATAAATCATTTATAATAAACACTAATCCAGTATTCCATTAAGAATTGCCAATTTTGATTTTATAATGAATTTAAGAACTAGTCTGATCAACTATCAGTTAGCCAAGTGGCAATCTGTCTTAGTTTTCGGAAAATAGAAAAATCTATTTTTTTAATGCAACTAAAATAAGTTATGACCAGTTTTAACAAAAACGACTAGTAACACTAGTCTAAACATTTTATGCAATGGGTCACAGAACATATCAGTACACCATCTCCTACTGTAAAGTAACATCTCAACAACATTCAAACAACATACAAATAATGTGTTGGCTCAACAAAAACTTCCAGTTTACATCTTTTTTAAGTTATGACAACTTCAAATTAAATTATGTTCAACTCACAAACTATTGAGTTAGAAGAACTTAATAATTGGTAACAAACACAAAGTTAAAATTTTAAGTTGATTACTCTAAAAAATGAAGTTGCTCAAACAATTTGTATTGTAGTCCCATGGTTTCTCAGACAAGGCTTAAATATAGTCCCAATGCACTAAATGCATTTCACTAAAATGCATGTTTGAGCCGTTTTAACTGAAAGCATGTTGTACTTGCATATCTTTAAATGCCAGTGCCATTGTTTTGTATCAAGATTCACACCGGTAATGTTTTGTTTTCTAAGGTACGTTTATAAAAGCTACATAAATGTCCTAATTGAACTAAAGCCTAATCTTGGCTTAATCTAAACCCTGTCTATGAAACTAGACCTAGAAATTCTAACTTGCAGCCAAGCTGTGGTAACAGATCCTCTGAATTACTTTTCAGATTGTAATAAGCATAGCATCTGTTATCCAGAATAGCCATTAACAAAATGCTAACCATGCTAAATCAGGGACAAGTACATACTTGGAAAGCAGGATGACACAGTTCTGGGCCCTCCGGCCGTCGATGACTGACAGCTCTTTGACTTTGCGTGAGCTTAGATAAAGGTCATCCATTGATCCCGTCTCTTTCTGCAGAAGAGGAGAAAACCCACAATCATCAAGGCTGTTTGGATCCTCTTTATAATAATGAAATGTATAAAATAATTCTTGATTGAAAAATGTAATAAACAGATATCAACGATTAAAAACCAAAACTTCAAGCAAGACAATGCTGTTTTTAATACACAATTATATTTTTTGTCTTTCAAAACTGAATCCGTCATTTCAATGGTTGCAGTGAGAACAAAACACACAATATATATGCGTAACTTTCCATTTGTCTCTCAAAAGGCCAGTATTCAGAACAGTGTGTCAGAAATGATCATGCAGCTGAAGAACCACAGATGCTTGAAAGAAGCTTGGCTGTTTCAGCGAGAACATTTACATCTATTTATAGATCCAGACCGTTTCCTGTGCTGTGAATGTTCGATGAGGTTACGAGGGTCATGTAACTCCACAGTGGTCCAAAGAAAGCACACTTCTAACACACAATTCTCTCTAAGCAGTAACATGAAGAATGCAGGCTAGGTGGAAGATCATTTCTGCCCAAAACATGCCTCATATACATTATTGACATCTGTGTAATAATGTTCAATAATTAGCTTATTGTGCTAATTACAGTCATTTAGCCAATTACACTGTGCTATCATAGTCGTTTAGCTGATTCTCATAATTATGCACCAATTATTCACTCTAGGCGTTCGAGAAGAACGATTTTACTATTGCAAGATCTCTGAAAGACTTAAAGGAAAAGCTCAATCAAAAATTCATTTTCTGGCCTCATGTTGTTGCAAACTTCAGAAGAATTTTCATGCTTATTTCCATAGATCCAAATTATACAGTGATCAGAGGCTGTCAAAGTCCCTATTCCTTTAAGATTTTAATTCCGACTTTTCAACCAACTGTCATATTAATACAGATTTCCTCTGGCGACAGTGGCCAAGATAGATGTAAAAGATACATGTAATCCGATGAGCTCTTTGGCCATTTCTACACCTGGTATTAAAGGGATATTTCACCGCTGGAAAGATGAATGTGTATTTAAATTGGGTCATTAATGTAGTAGAAATGTGAAATTATTTTAGAAGTTGGTGCCTTCTAGACTGAGAAAAGCCAGAAAATGTATTTTTGGCTCATGTGGATGAAAGACAACAACTCCCAGAATGCACTTGCTTCGCTGCCCTACGAGGCCACTCCCAAGCCACGCCTACCGGTTACAGAGGGCAGTATCGGGAGAAATGACACAACTAGGCTACTAGTCGACTCGAAACTGAAAAGACAGCGTTTTATCGTGAGATCCCCCTATGGGCGGGTCGAACACATGCGGAACGAGCTCCTCCTACTGGCTGTAGTCTCTCGCCAAAAAAGCCTCTGTTGATGCTAAATGACGACTTTTGCGTCATCTGAGGTTGTTTTTCCAGACAAAAAATACAGAAATCTCTCGTCTCAGGGGGACATGAGGGAGGGAAGCACGGTCATTCGAAAATACTTCCGGGTTTCTACTGATACAAAGCTTAATGCTAATCGGTGAAGTATCCCTGAAAGATGCGTTTTGATCGATCGAATCACAAGTAGACGAGGGAGACACATACCCATTTAAATTGGGTGGTTTATCCGTCTTTTTTGTCCACTTTCAAACACTTCTGTCCTGATTTCTTCAAGGGGAGGGTCTACGCAATTTACATATGAACGTGAAAGGAGACAACGAAAAAACATACAGAGAGAATCAGCTTTCGTTTCTGCTCTGACAGCCGCAAGTCCAGCTGAACACTGTGAGTGTGTGTTAGAAATCAGGAATGGTGAGAGAACATTGTGCTTGGTACGTTTTTAAAACCAAAATTTGGTCTTCAGCTGACAAAGTTTATATCCCGTCTGGCTAGCTCTCTTCCCATAATGTTCACTCATTAGGTCAGTAGACAGACTTTTTTGAGGCTGTTCGAACACATTCGACCACATGAGCGTTTACAATACGAAAGCGATCCGGTCAAATGCGTTTTTGACTTCCTCTGGAAGGGGTTGAAAATGGACAAGCTCAAACTATTTTAGACCCTGTTTACATCTGTATTTAGCATCGTTCACTGTGATCCGATTGACCAAAACGCATCTTAAAACCAGGTGTAAACAGCCCTTAAAGGTGCGCAGTGTGCTGGGTTAAAGGTTCTGGCAGTAAAGTAGGTTTAATCAGAGCAACCACTCACCTGCTTGAAGGATTGGTTAGTGAGCAGCTCCTGGCCAGGCAGAGGTACAGCAACAGAGAAAGAACAAAAACATTGGGAACACATGCAGAAGTTAACAACTCAAGCAGCAGAAGAATCAGCCAGAGCTGACTACAGCAAACATTCTCACAGGCCTCAGAATCGCTCACAAAACATCAAAACATTGAAGAAATCATGATTATTGTGTTTAAAATCACTCTTTGATTTTGTTGATATTCGGCCTGAGAGCATATCTGCTCTAAATGCACTAAAACGCTGCTTCATGCTTAAAGCACTAAGGCATCTATTACATGCCATCCAGCAAAGAACAACTGCTGTAAAGCCTGAGGCTCCAAAAAGCTGTCATTCCAGAAGATCATTCCATAAATAGGAGATGCAACTCTTGCATACTTGCTGCCTCTGATAAGCTGAAAACATCTTCTCAATGTCCTTCAGGTCAAGAACCTTAAAGGGCCTTCTGTCATCAATCTCATACCAGATGGTACCAGTGATCTTGTTCTGCAAACATAGAAGATAATCAGCAAAGGAGCGTTAGTCTCAGATAATTTAAGTTATTTTAAATAAAGTTTAAAATATTTTGTATTAGGGGTGTAAGGGTACTTGTATTCGTCCCGAACCGTCACGGTTCAGTACATACAGTCAGACGACAAATACAGTTGGTCACATGTGATCCACACTCCAATCCAGAAGGGGGCGCGCACACTAATGCAACGCTGTTTGCTAACTAACACAACAGGAAAAAGAGCAGAAGAAGAAGAGACGATCTACGCACCAACCCACGCAAGAGCTTGCTAGAAGCTCCACAAACTTCACGGATAGGAAACCAGGACGGCAGAAAGCGGCATCCTGTTTGTTTTCTTTATTTTACAGAGCACAATGTTTTGTTTTTATTGTGAGTGTACACAAATAAAAATAGACCCTACAGTTTCGAAGGATGTCTTACTCTTATCTGCATGACCAAAATTTATGTTAAGTTGTTTCCGCTGTTATAATGAGACACAATCTTTCGGCATTGTGCGGATTTGTGTCGTGGAAGTCTCACTACAGTCCAGTGATGAAATATGCGTGTCCTGGAAAAGGGAAGCCGCAGTGACTGTCTCCTCATGGAAACGTGAGATGTAGATGACTCTTTTTCTGCTTCTCACTCATCTTTCTGTGATTTTTTTGAAAAAGAGTAATATTGAACTGCATCCGCCATTGTCACCGCATGTTAATGAACTCTCACACGCCACGAAAACCAATCTCTGAACAAGTTTTATTTTTCATTATTCAATTTATTTTGTACTTTTATAACACAAGAGATGCTTTTCAGTTTTGTAGCTGAACCAAATACCTTTTGTTTTTTATCAACCCTACAAAAAATATAACCTATGCAAGAGTGCATTCGGTTTACTGCTTAATACACTAAAGGTGTACAGTACCAACTACCTCAGGGGGACTAAATGTCTTTAGGTGGAACAAACTGTAATCTGCACTGCTGTCTGTTCAAAATAAATTAAAAGAAACCTAGCATTGGGGATTTGTTGATTTTTACTGTTTACCAGACTCATATTGAACCGTGACCCCCACCGAGGTACGTACCAAACCGTGACTTCTGTGTACCGTTTACACCCCTATTATGTACCATTAACCCTAAGTATGAGGAATGGTAATAGTGCAAGTACCAAAACAATCAAATGCTTCATGACTGACTCACCTCTCCCAGTTTGGACCAGTTAAAGGATTTGAGTGGTTGTGAAGGTTGGGGGATGCTCTTTGTCTGCAGACTGGTTGTGGAACTAATGGAAGGAGGTCCAGGAGGGGGCAGAATCCCCGAAAAGATTGGCGGGGCTCCGGGTGGGGGTGGTGGACCCCCCGGGGGAGGTGGAGGAGGTGGTGGTGGGGGGCTGGAGAAAGCAATAGGTGGAGGAGGGGGAGGAGGAGGGAAGCCACCCATCATCATAGGTGGTGGAGGCGGAGCCATTGGACTCCCAGGGAGCAGAGGAGGAGCAGGAAAAGGAACGTCACTCTAAAAGATAATCAAATCATATGAATAAAATGTTAGACAAATTTTCTGAAAAAAAGTATAAACAATCACACCTAACTCATGCTTAACCAACTCCTCAAGCATCTCTAACTAAACAACATAAGAAGCAACGTCAACATGGAAGTTCTAATGTTAATGTGCAACGGCTATACTTACAAATGCATTCAACACACTAGAAGGAAGTAACAGATGGTGAACTCACTGAAATGTCGCTAATGCGGGAGGACAGGTCTAATACTTGCTCCCTGGCAGAGCGCAACTCCACTCCTTCCTTCTGCAGTTTGTCCTTCATCTTGTTGAGTGTCTTCATCATATCCTCCTTCTCTTGTGTCTTGGTTTCACACTCCCTTTCTTTCCTCTCCAGCCGAGCCACCAGCTCTACATGCTCTAAAAAACAGACATGCATTATCGTTACATAAGTTAACTCAGGCTCAGCTATGCAAGTCAGTGTTGCACTGTTACCTTTTCTGAACTTTTCTGCTTGGTCTCGCCACTGTTTGACTTCATTCTCATTGACAAGCCTGTAGACGGAAAAAAAAACTAGTGTAATTATGTTGCACTCAAACGCATAGGGTTATAAATTTCATTTAGCCCACACTTACCTCAGCCATTTATCAGTTTTAACTGCTTCTTGTTATTTATCAACGGTGTTAGCAAAAGTGGAAGCCAATATTAAAGACCCCATGAGAGCAAAATTGGAGTTTTCTGTGTTTAATAAATGTCTGCTAGCTTTAATGATGTCTATATCCAAGTGTAGTCATAAAGTTTTAGCAGATCAAACAGACAGATTAATCTTCTGTGTATATAATATTTTTCCCATTAAAATACTCTCAAGAATGAGAATGTCCCCTCACCCTTTATTATATATACCACCTTCTTTCAGTAGTAATAGGAAGTGCCAAATTATGGTTCGTCAGTTTCCTTTCCAAACCATCAACTGGTTTCGAAGCAAGTGGTTAGAATTGATTAATTTTGAAGTTGTCTTCATTGGTTGCATCCATGGTACAAACTGTCAAGTATGGTTTTGCTATGTGGTTTGTAGTTTGGTTGTAACACAGATGACAACACACCAAAGAAAACTGTTCGTCAAACCATTTCATGGGGTCTTTAAACCAAAGAAGCCACTGTTAAACCAAAGCAATGACGTACAGTTGGGGAAGATTTCTTTAACAAAACATTTGATAAAACAAAACTTTTTTTTATATATACATAAAAGGTATTAGTTTAGTTTGGTTGTGAATCTTATTGTAAGTGGATACTGTTGGAGGTTTATGTGAGGATCAGGATTTAGTAAAGAAATCTAAAGTGACACCTTGACATGCGCTGCTTTCCATAGCTACAGAAGGAGAGAAGTGAAACAGATACACATGTACTGGCAGTACTGGACAAAGGGAATGAAAGATATACATGACTAACACGAAATTTGGAAAAAGTAGAATGATAAAGTTGCAGTTTCCACACAAGCCGGCAACATATAATGGATTTATTGCACTTTACTTATTTAAGAAGGTTTTGACCTCAAAAAACAATTTTGATTCTTTTGTAGGCAGACTGACATTGTTGGGGAATAACCATAAATTGCTAGCTACAAGCCAACACTGGAAATTGAAACTTTCATTATTTTAGCTTTTCTTTTGGGACAACTTGTTCTTAAACTGGTTAAAGAAACATAATAGCCCAAGAGATACACATTATGGGTGAGCATGAGAGGATAAAATCATGTTTGCTAGTAGTATGCATGACTAACATTAGCCAAGGTTTCCTTATTCTTACTCTTTCCAATGTCACCTTTAACCTCTTCTGGCACACTGGTGGAAATAGTCAACTTGATAACTAGCAAATTTGAGGACCAGGCACTAAGGAGCAAAGATGCCAAGAAAGGAGCAAAGAATGCTTGTCCTGCGATAGTAAAATGTGTGGAAAGCTGGGTGAAAGATGGCGAGAAAATACTTTTTTTTTTTTTTTTGTCCAGAGAACTGTTGGACACTTGTGGTAAGCAGATGGCTGGAAATTCAATACATATTGCACACATTAATGACAGATTTACCAGTGTTGATTACTGTAGTCTTCCTTTAAAATTTCCCAATGGTTTAAAGTTGTTTGTTACCAACTTCCATTTTGGTTTACAGTTTCATGATGCATTAACAGCATTGTGAATCATCTTCCAGCATGTTAACAGTATCAGATCGCAGCAGTGTGACAAAATATAGCTTTGGTTCATTGAGCACAAAACATTTCAGTATCCCTACTGCGGGCAGTGAGATACAGCAGGGAGAACACTGACATTCAAGTACCTTATCGAGCCTCCTGGCTTCAAAAATATTACACCACACAAGTGAACTCAGAGTTATGATTAACTTTTCATGATCAGGATTATTAAAGAGCATAATGTGTGCAATCTGGATGGTTAAAACCATGTGCACAATGTGTTTTGAATTGAAAGCGTTATGAATTGAGCACTTACATTCTAATGATGTTCCTAACGTTGAAATTGTCCAGGGGTGAAACATCTGGATTTTCTCCCTTCTCATCTTGTAGAACAATTTGCTGAAGGATCCGGTCTAAAAGTTGCCATTGCTGTATGCTGCCAGCACCACGTTTATCTGAAAACATTTTACAAGTGTCATAAACATGCTTCCACTGCTTTTCACACTATTAAAAAATGACCAAAAAAAGTTATATAATTTTTCCATGTTTTTAGGATATGTAACATGGTAATTAAATGGTGTTCTTAGAGCATGTAAATATCATGATACATGAATATGATAATTTTTCAGTACCATGGCATATATCAAAGTACTACTGTATTATCTGTATTACACTTCACTATGGTAAAACAACAGTACTGCTTTTTCATGTTTTAATTATGGGCAAGTCCTTAACAATATCATTTCGGCACTGAATTCTGTGTTTGTTTTTCTTGAACAGAACAAGCTATAAATTGTAATGACTATAGGCTAACCAAATAATTTCATGTGATTCATAATTCTATTTAAGCAGGTGTTTATAGAGCTAATAGCTACACTTAACAATTATGTGGGGCAGTTAAATATTAGAAAAATTATACATCTACACTCTGATAAAAATTCCAGCCAATTAATTATCTTCACACAGAGCAATTAACTGAGAAATTATAAAACCCTGGCTTTAGACCAGCTTAGGATGACAGTGATTTATATGAAAGCAGTATGTGTGTGTGTGCGTGTGCGCAAAAATTTGTTGTGGAATGCTGGGAAGGGAGGAAGTAACCAAATAAAGAGAAAATCATACAAAAACGCAAACATATTTCCAAACCTACAACCTAAGCTGCCAATCGAGACAGCATTGTAAGGCATCACAGGCATGCTCCAAACACGATGGGTGTTTAAAAAAAGAAATCGCTCCACACAAAATTGTGCTACTTTCTAATATACCTCATTTTCAAATTCTATAGCAGCATAACATTTATCCTTCATGAATAAGGCAAGCCTAATGTTTTCACCCAAGATTACACACAGAGTGGAGAAAAAGTAAAGTACCCAAATATGGCATGTGTGTAGACAGCAGATACTGAGGGAGCTCACAAGGTTTGGGAAGAGAAGGGAGATTAATAGTGAAGATCATTAGCTACGTTTATTAAATCTACATAAATGGTGGAGTGTGCTTGTGTAGGGAGAGGGATGTTTTGAATGGTTTATGTGGAAGAGTTCAGGTCCTCACATGGCATTTGGAGGCAGTGCTGTAAGACAGATAGAAGGTGAGGGTAGGCATCTGTCAGGCTCAATTTCTTCTTGATCAGCTCAAACATCTGGCCAGCACTCTTGGTGTCCACGTGTGTCTGAACACAAAAAGTCCATTCATTTTCTCAATGAGTCTTGTAAACAAATCTAAAAAAAGCATGCTGTTCTGTACATAATAAGCACTCTTTAAGGACATGATAGCAGAAGACTTTTGCATATAAATAACAGATCTCACAATGTCAAAGCGTTTGGCCAGTTCTGACTCATCCTCATTCCGCACCATTTCGAAGAAATCCAGATGTCTGAAACACATACACACATGACCTTTCTGTTAGCAACAATGGGCTAATGCAGTGGTGTCGAACTCAGTTTCTGGAGGGCCATAGACCTGCAGAATTTAGCTTAATTAAATCACACCTGATCCAGCTAATCAAACCCTTCACTGGCAGTTTAGTTCGGAACGGGGCACGGTTCGCATGAAAGATAGCTAATGTGAACACTGTCATGTGGACCCGGGTGCGCACTGGGGTACCGAACCCGAGACTACCTGGAGGAGGTGGTCTGAGTTCGGTTGCACTTGAACCGTGCCGCGGTTTCAGGAACTTTTTCAGGAAGTTAAGTAACTTGCGCATGAGTTTTAGCTTATTATGATGTATTTAGTTAAATAAAACACATGTAAGGGATGACAGTGTTGATGATTTACCTTGGATGTGAGCGAGAGTGAGCCTGCAGTGTATTCACGCATAGTGTGTGGAATCAGGGCAACAAATTAATGGAAATCCACTGTGTCCTCAAGAGTGCGTTTGCAATCAGCAAAAAGCCAAATGCGACAGCGCATCACTCAGCTGCGCATAATAGCACCAAATTAATAAAAAAACATAATATATTGAACCGCGTTCTGTTTTCTATCATGCACCGTGCACGTCTGCGATGACGTAATATGCACACAAACGCACCAGGGTTCGATAGAATCAAGTTGAGTGTGAAACCAGACCAGCCCAGTGTGAAAGCACCCTTATTTGAAACCTACGGGTATGTTTGCCGGAGCAGGGTTGAAACTAAACTTTCCAGGATCTGAGTTTGACACTCATGGGCTAATGCATATATTGATTGTTAGCTAGGAAATGAGCTCAATTTGAACTAGTGTTCTTACCTGTCAAGCGTGACATTATCATGTGTTCTCAGCTTCTCGATGACTGGCTGAATTCCTAACATCAGAAACTCATACCTAAGATGAAGGCGGAACTCTAGACT
Organism: Leuciscus idus; assembly: GCA_021554675.1. Classification (NCBI taxonomy): domain Eukaryota; kingdom Metazoa; phylum Chordata; class Actinopteri; order Cypriniformes; family Leuciscidae; genus Leuciscus; species Leuciscus idus. The sequence continues at coordinate 4,628,196 of CM038636.1, read as the reverse complement.
GTCCTTTGAGAGAAACAGGGAGAATAATTGTTAAAGTCATCATGAAATCAAAATGAACAATTCTCAATTTTTAATGGAATATTGGGAGTATTTATTATAAAAGACACATTTTTGTCATTCATGTGCCCTCGTAATCTTTAATCATAATAACTTCCAATCCCTCTTTCAACGACATCTACTGTTCTCTGATTATGTGTCAGGACAACCTGTCAGGGACAACCGGTCAGGTGACACACTTCATGTGCAGTTGCGGTCTTGTGGACTTACAATGGCCGCCGCATATGCGTCCACAAGGCCAATATGGTGTCCCAATTGTCATTTTAGGTTTCAGCCCTTTGCGCCCGACTTCTACGTGACAGTCGAAGTGGCGTTATGTCAAGAAAGTGTGGACTCGGAAGAAGATTGCAAGGGCTTAGGTTTCCATTTGGGACAGGGCCTCACTCACATGAGATTGCAACAATAGCAAATGACAACGATTCAATTAATTCCAACTGGAAAAAATCAAGTCCCGCCCAACTCTTTTTTTTCTTCTTGTTCAAGAAACCATTGAACTGGATATACAGGGGTTGGATAATGAAACTGAAAGTCTGGCCAATATAGTGTTGAAGGTTTCTCATCTATATATGCATGGCCTGGTGGCCCATCTTCACTAATTTCGACTGCAACTGACGACTCGAAGAAGAAGCTGTCTGAAAGGGATGCCCAACACACTGCAGAATTAAATGCACACCTTGACTCTTCTGTTTTCACCAAAACTGTTCGTTGGAAGCTCCACAGGGTCAATATTGATGGTCGGGTTGCCAAACCATTGGTCACTCGTGCCAGTGCCAAATATTGGTTTTCAGCAGAAATATTGGGCTGTGGACAAAGTGGATTTGTGGAGCATGTATTGTTCCACAATTTTCGTTCCCACATCCAAGAGAATTACAGTGTGTAGAAGCCCCAAGGAAGCTTACCACCTGGACTGTTGCGTGCCCAGAGTAAAGCATGGGGATCTGTGATGGTTTAGGCTGCAATATCATGGCATTCCCAAGGCCAACTACTTGTGCTACATGTTGTGGAAAAGCGAGTCAGGAAACACACATTCCCTCTTACACCTGGTGTTTTAATCCGTCTCTTTTGTCCGCTTTCAACCACTTCTGTCCGGATTTCTTCAAGGGGAGGGTCTATGGGCGGGTAAATGTATGGACTTTTTCAGATCTTTCGATCTAACGGACGAAGTAAGCTCATGAAATTTACATATGAACGCACCCCGGAGACAACGGAAAAACACACGGAGAGCAGCAGCTCTGACAGCCGCAAGACCACGCAGAATGTGATGAGTGCGTGTTAGAAATCAGGAATGGTGAGAGAACATTGTGTTAGGTATGTTTATCGTCTTCAAACCAAACTTGGGTCTCCAGCCGACAAAGATTAACTGGCTAGCGTGCTTCCCATAAAGTTCACGCATCAGGTCAGAAGGCGGAGAGTAGACGGTCTTTTGTGCCTGTCTGAACGCATTCGACTACATGAAACTCGACTACTACACTATGAAAGCAATCTGTTCGAATGCATTTTCAACTACCTCTGGAAGTAGTCGAAAGTGGACAAGCTCAAAAATGTTTAGACCCCATTTACACCTGTATTTAGCGTCATCCAGTTGTGAGCCGATCATCTTAATACCAGGTGTAAACAGGGCCATAATGACCTGGCCACTGTTTGGCAAGAGGAATGGCTCAAAATCCCTCTGGCCACTGTGCAGGACTTGTATCTATCATTCCTAAGACGGCTGCAAACGGGCCCCTACACCATACTAATAAATAATTGTGGTCTAAAACCAGATGTTTCAGTTTCATTGTCCAACCACTGTACCTCACAATAGGGAAATAGCCATACTGTACCAATTACAAAATTATATATATATATATATATATATACACACGCAGACACACGCACACACACACATCTGAACACCATGCAAACTGTTCTGTTTTCTGCTGACCTCTCCAACCCCAGCGTTCAGCATAGCGTTGATGAATGACATGATGGCTGTCTTCAGATTTACTTCGTCCCTGTAGCGTCCTGAGCTTCTGTCCAGCTCGTTCAAGAGAGACTGAGTAACAAATACAAAGATATCTAATTAAATACAAATTAATCTTATCAAAATTGATTTTTTTCACCAAATATTAGTTTTTTGTTCTAGAATAGCATTGTTAGCTTAGTAAGCTAAGCTAGGAGTAAACATTACTGTGAATGTTAGATGCACTACACCTTAAAATCACTCTTTGTGTGATGTGTGTGGGTGACTATGTAATGTGAAAGTTGCCTATGTAATGTGTTTTAATACAAGTCACATGAGTTTCCATGGAGTTTAGGATGCTGCTTCCGTAGACAAGCAAGCTGATGTGAAAATGCTGACTGATGAACAATAAAGATCTTTTGTTTAATTGTTTTCGATCTGGGGTGTTTATGGATGGTCGATTTATGCTTTTATATTTAATGGGTAATGGCTGGTGGGAATGTTGTTTCTCTGGAATGGGTTTCTAATGTCTGCTAATGTTGCTTATTGTGTCAAGTGTGTTCAGAGAGCTGTTGGGTCACTAGAAACCAGACATGCTTAACCGGCTAATGTTTCAAACACAGACTAAACACACAGTAAAGACAAATCGCTCTACATATGTTTAAGCTGCATTAGATAAGGCCTCCACGAATGTGTTTTTCTTCTCTGTGGTTAAAATGACTGTGTCTCCCCATGGGGTATGTTAAGAAATGCAGACATTACTGACTTAACCAGTTACTGTAAGAATGTCGGAAAATATCTATAATGCATGACCTTGAGTGCTCCTATAAAATGTTGGCAACAGCAATATGATATAAAATGGTTAAATAATTTAATAATCAAACCCTTCCACACTAGCATAACAGCAGACTTATACACTCAATGAATGGTGCAACACTTAACAAATTGGACTGATGTGTGGTCACATGTGTACGCATATGAATTATTTTACATATCCAGACAGATTATAGAGCTGGAATTGCCCAAACAAGATTACAGTTGTTTGATTCTGTTTGATTCTGTTACAAAACTCTCATTTAAGGCAACATTACCTGGAAGCGAGTCCTCTCTGCAGCATACTTCTGGTAGTGTGCCATGGCCTGTAGCACTTTCTTATGCCCGTCGGGCACCAAGCAAACAGCGCCCAGGATCTCCAACACAGCCACTTTGGTCTTGATGTTGTCCTGGCGGAGGCTCTGGGAGATAGTGTTGATGCTCATGGGGTGGGCCAATACATGGGCTCGGCCCTGGGAGTTGTTCATCAAGGCTTTGATGCAGCCGATGATGGAGGTATGTATGCGGCTCTCTGAGGTTTCGAAGTCCATGCTCCTCAGGAAGTTCAGAAGACACGTCAAGCCATCCAACTCTATGAAGCGCGTCACAAACCTGAAGGGAGAGACACCAAGGATTTGTGAGGTTATTTTTTCCAGTGCCTAGAATGTTAGGAAACGTAACTATCATTGCCACACTGCCCTAAAAACATTAACAACACAATGATCCAACAAAACCAGCCAAAAAGTTGGTGTTTGTTGGGGCAGTGCCTTTAGAATAGGGCCAAAACTATGAAAATCCCTTTGAGATCCCATGGTCATTGGCTTTTATCCAAGGAGTATAACATATATTGACACACAAAATTATATAAATATAATTCAGTGCCATTTGGATGTAAATGATCCAAGGACATATTTGCTAAAAACCAAGAGGGACTATCTTTAAAGCATCGCTTGTGAAAACATTCTGATCTGCAGAAGTATTGGATAAAATCCCAGATGGCTTCTGTATATACTCAGCTGCGTAAATAAACAAGTCAACCATGAAAACCCTTCAGTGTGGAATGGGCATGTATCTTCACATTCATCATGTTGAGCTAAACCCAGGACTCATTAATCAGGTTCATTAAGGTCATACATGTCACTACCCCCTCCTTAAGAGTGGCCGATCAAGGGTTAAAAGGATAGTTCACTCAAAAATGAAAATTCTGTCATTAATTACAAACCCTCATGTCATTTCAAACCCATAAGTAATTCATTAATCTTCAGAACACTAATGAAGATATTTTAATGAAATCACATCTTGGAGTCAAATGGATTACCTTTCTGGCGCTTGAGAGTGCCAGTTGTGTAGCTGTCAATGGAGGGACACGAAGCTCTCAGATTTCATCAAAAAGATCTTCATTTGTGTTTGGAAGATGAATGAAAGTCTTACAGGTTTGAAACAACACGAGGGTGAGTAATTAATGACAGAATTTTCACTGTTGGGTGAACAAATCCTTTAATGCTTACAGAGACTATGTCATCACCACTATTTGCTATAAACAGAGTTTCTACCAACTCAACTTAGGTGACTCACATTGCATGTTAACCAAACACTAGGGTGCAGCACGGTTGTGCCCTAATGGAAGACGATACTGACAACAGAGGGAGATGGAGGGGGGGTTGAGGGGCAGCAGTGCTCCTGTAATCATAATAGATGCATTGACTTCACAAAGCTTGCCAAGTTCAAGCCACAGCATGGATTTCTTAGCACCCGCTGGCAACGGAAAAACATGCATCGCCATCCAACTGGAGTAAATCAGTCCGTTATTATCCCATATAGTGTGGCTCTGTATTTCCTGCAACCGCGATCTAACATTAGCAGACGTGGCTCACCTGGCCATGGCTCAGCGATCTTCTGGGCGACCTGTAATCTTGAAAATTTCCGGGAGCGATGTACACATGAGATCATAGCTGGCCCATGGTCGTTTGGCTTCTCCTCACTTCTACTGCCTGGATTAGCCCCTTATCTAATTTCAACATCAAATCTATGCAAAGTGTTCATGGACCGTTTCATGGTCTAGCCGTAGCCGTATTTTGATACTCCAGCTTTCTTACAGTATATAGGAGCTTGTCATAAACATGTTCACTTATATGTAAACACTTATATAAACATTTATATGTCACCTTATTCCAGAAACATTGCACTTCTATGTTTTTTTTTGTGTTCTAAATAACTTTGAGTACTAAGTAAAAAGCACGGTATATACAGTATGAATATGCTATTTATTAAGTAGTACCACGGTATTATGATCTGATTCAACTACTGCCCCACAGAACTGCTACAGAATGTCTCCCCACAGTCAGACGTGATGTTTGGATTTACATGAATCTGTTAATGTGATTCTCTCAGAGATCATTCAAGCACAAAAGCACGCTTTCATTATTTACGCATAATGAAAAACCTGATGATGCCATTGCCCGTTTCATTGTTCTTTCTTTTCATGATTCTAGTTTTAAATTTCATATGAACTTTTATTTATATTATTCCAATGTGGAAAGTATTCTCTTCTGAACTGAAACTCCTATTCAGCCAAGAAACTCACATTCCGGAACAGGTTTTGAATTATACATCCATGGTGGCAAGCAAGGCTGCTTACATAAAAAAGTTTGGGCGCTAAGTCTTAAGAAGTGTGATCTGTTCTGATGCTTTTACTTGAATATTTGGTCTCAACTTTTGTGGAACACTATCCTTTGCCTAACAAAAAACATGTTTGTTTACTAAGGTGCTGTTTTTGGATTCCGTAAAGAGCTGGTTCCAGTCCCACATCTGATAATCACATTATAAACACAGTCTCATGACCTTGTCATCATTGGCGTTTCCTTCTGCTGTGAAGGTGCAGATGCCAGTGAAGCAGGACTTACTGCTTCCAAGGGTTTCAGCTAAACTTGTAAGCCACAATAGATGCCTTTTATGGTCTTTTAAAAAACAAACAAACATACAAACACATTTTAGGTTGTAGAAAGTGTCAGGGGGAACAACTGGGACACTACAAATCAAATATGCTTTTTTATATACACAAGCCGTTTTGAAACATGGTCCAGGTGTGTCACTGGAGCCTGAGACCCCTTGACTGCTGAAGGTACTAGCACATGTGTTCTCCTTATTTTTTAAACTCTTAGAATGGAAAGATGTCACATGAAACACTAGATCTGGTTGTTTAAAAGGTTAAAGCTATTCAGGGTGATTTAACTGGTCTTAAAAAGCGATTGTAAAGACTTTAGTGATCATTTGGGAAAGTCATAACATGAGCAGTAAAATGAAGCCAGCTGAGCTTTGATAAAGAGCTGTCTGACTTGTTCACAGTCACACTCAGCCAGACTAAACGTGAACAAAATCGTGCATGTGTGCAGTATTGCATATCAGTTACCGTTGACCTGGCAGGAAAGAGCAGCTGGGAGTGTGTAAATTACACTGGAAGCCGAGCATGTGGGGGGCACAGGTGGGGTAGCACATTGTCCCATTAAGCCATGGCCAACACAAGCAGTGCCTGAAGCTACCTCTCCTGCACTTTACTCTATTTTCCTTCAGTCACTGACGCTCACTGGATCTAGCTACTACACTTCACACAGCACAGGGAGAAAAACACAAACCCGTCCAAACGCTTAAAGCATGCGGGGTATCATTTCCTTGGAGGCATTTGACAAATGTGAAAACACAGAGGTTGAGTTCAATATATTTGAACCTCTTTGAGGTCATCAGTATTTTGAAGCCTAATAGGGGGGGAGAAGAGATCGCTGTTATTGAGACCCTATTGACAATTCCTCCTTAGAATAATAGGGCAGCTTTGTCCAAACATCAGGGAAAACATTCCTTAAACAAAAGATGGACATACTTTCCAGTGACCTAAACTGAACCGCAGCGTGTTTGTCTACTTCGAGTCAGAGTGCATCATATTTTCCATGTCGAAACAAATTGAAAGATTTTAATCATTCCCTTAAAACCACAGAAAAAAAACTACCTCAGTAATTCAGAAGGTCAATAAACATGTTGCCTCCATCTCCCTCACCGACTTGACACATACTCTTGCCGATCTGAGCCCATCATTGTGGTGGTGAGAGATTTGGGTTGCTTAGGAGGATGTTGCGAAACCTCTCTCGCTTCGGAGTGACATTTTGTGTGGGTTGACCAGCAGTGTGAAGACAGAGGCCTTGTGTCGTGGCTGCACAGTTTATATTAAAAATACCAAATTAAGAAAGGCTTGTCATCTGCACGCCCTTCCAGAATGTGGACTAAAAAAGAGAGAGGGTGGAGCACATGAAACTTGAAGACAGTATCCAAAAAAAGGAGGACCTTCTTGCTGACAGTGCTACCCATTGAGCCACCCTAGACGAGGAAAGTGTTCTAGAATCAGAAAATTAACAATCAAATTGAATATCTTAAATGCAGCTTTTGGCTACATCCCAATTCGGATAATATCTGTACTATACAGTATATATATAGTCAAGTCAAGTCATCTTCATTTATATAGCGCTTTTAACAATGTAGATTGTTCCAAAGCGGCTTTACATTGATAATAGGAAATTAAAGTAACAGAGATTGTCTTGGGTTTATAGCAGCTCTAGAATAAAGTTATTGTCCAGCTAAAGTTAGTTTTAGATATAGTATATATATACTAAATGTGACTATTTTTCAGGACCATTTAACCTTTTCAAATAATGTCCATGAATTTTTGTGTGTGTGTGTGTGTGTTCACATAGCAAGTGCCAAAACCTTTACCAATTTTGGTCTGTTCCTCGAAGTAGTAAAGACATAAAACTCCTGAACCCATTTAAGGGTAATAATTTAATTAAATGTCCAACAAATTAAAAATATATATGATAAAGGTTTGCTTGCTGCAATCCCTTTCTACAAAAACAGGTTTTCACAGATCATATACTTAGATGTGCTGTGTTTGACAGAAACCTGGCTAAAACCAGATGATTATTACTTTAAATGAGTCCACCCCCCAAGATTACTCTTATAAACATGAGGCTCATCTGAAAGGCATTTCTCAGGGGTCTGGTTTCAAGTGTAATTCTTTTTGAAGTGATGGTTCTTTATATAAGAATTTGCTTATATAGACTTTATCAAAGAATTAGCTGATTTTCTATCTGAGTTAGTACTGGCTACAGATAAAGTCTTAATTGTTGGTGACGCTCTAAACTCTATTCTAAACTCATTGCAGTAATCATACTTTACAGCACTGCGCTGTCAGAGCCAAAACATCATGATGGCACATTTATTTTCCTGCTTCCAGTGTTAACAAGGGGCGGCAGATTGTTTGCACTGAATAATGAGTGGTTCTCAGTAGGCTAACCGTCGAAGACAGCAAGTGTATAGAGGAACACTGCTGGATCATTAATCAATGATAAACTGAGACATGCAGAATAGTGTAAACATGCATTAGCACAGACACTGGCATGTCTTTTTCTTCCCTGTGTTGATGTATTTCTATTGAAACAGGGCTAGAATATTTGGTCACACTTTAAATTAGGGTCCGTTTCTCACTATTAACTATGACTTTTGCCTCAAAATACTCTTAATTACGGCTTAGTAATAGTTATTAAGTTACAGTAGTTGTTAAGTTTAGGTATTGGGTAGGATTAAGGGATGTGGTCAAGCAGAATAAGGCTTTATAATAAACAGCTAAAATCATAGTAATATGCATGTTAATAAGCAACTAGTTAACAGTGAGAATTGGACCCTAAACTGGGTCCGAATTTTTTATACATTTTTATTGTTTTAAAAAATAGCCTTTAGTTTACATCACAGTTTGAGAAACACTGCAATGAAACACTTTGTACATAAAATTGTGTTTGAATTTCTCCACCAACAACTTCTACGCAATCAGACCTGCCAAAATAAGGGATTAAATAAGGGCTAAAAAACAATTAATATTCAGAGAAGCTGACATTATTTCTACTAAGTCGTTACCTACAGTATAGCTACAGTATTTAAGAGTATTTATTACACATACTTGTGTTGATGATGCAAATATAACTCAGTCCAGAAACCAAATAATACTCAAAAGAGACAATGTGCACTAATTTTGATTAGATTGAGAACATTTCAATAGATATTTGAGGAGATCCAAACCAGAAAATTATTTGACGAAAGTAACCAGTTTTGACCAAAGTAATCTTCTTCTACCTGATGTGACTCAGATCGGCAAAGACAGCGTTCAACTCTCTTTACTGCTGTGAGTTACTGAACATCAGATTGCTGTAAGAAAATCTGTTTTTCAAAAAGGCTGTAATTATTCTTCATAGAAAAGCAGTGGGCAGTGTGTGCACCGCTTTCTATACAAGCTAGTTACTGTATGACTGCTGTGGATGTTACGTCATCTAATTGTGGCACTGGTTGGATTTTTTAATGGTCTAAAATGACTCTTAAAGCAATAACTGATTATTATAAATCTGCAACTGCAAAAATAGCATTACTGGAATAAAGATCACACAGAATGTATGAAAAAGGAAGTTATGCTAGTTTTTAAAAAGCACTCAGACGGGCTTGTAAACCCTTTTCTGGCCCATCAGAACACCACAGCCAATGAATGTGCTGAGTTGGAAGTTTTGTGAATTTGCTTTTTCTTTAAAGAACTGTAGGTATTCGACACATTTTACTACACTAAATTGGATATTCAATATTTTAATTTCCTTCTCCTCAATTAAAGTAATCCCTGCACTGGCATTAAGGAGGTAAAAAAAAAACTCAAAGCAACCATTAGCGGATTACATCCAAGGCACGGCTCACTGCTCTCAAAGAACTCGTCATAAATTCATGAATTACAACTATTTATAGACAAAAACTTGTTAAATCACTTTTTAAACCAAGACCAAAAAAAAAAAAATCTAACATTAAACAAAACTGATAAAACTGACCACAAAATATAGACATAGTCCAGACGGTCCCTCATATATGGCAATGTGAGAGCGGTGACTCTTGAGAGAACTCAACAGTTCAGTCCCTGTGGTGTGAAGCAGAGCGGGACCGAGAGCCGTGGAGCGAATGCTAATGAAAGACACCTGTGTGACACACCGGCCTCGAGTCTCCCTGAGGAATACTGCAGGGATATAAGGAGGAGTGGTGACTGTGAGGGGTGAGAGAGGACCAGGCCTGGGACATTACGTTGTTGGTTTATTATGTTATAGGCGGCAGTCGGCAGAAAGGCCGCTTGTTTCGCTTTGTTGTTTATGCTTTTATTTTACCGCTTCCTTCTTCCCTGAAATATAACAGTCCCATTAAAGTCATGTCTAGAGAACAGAGTCCTGCATGATTGGCAGCTCAGACTTTTCGCTTTGTGACTCAGAGAAGCAGCTCTGTTTCTGTTTGCCTGCAGTGATGAAAGAGACTCCAGACTCCTGGTCTAAATCTGAAACTTCTGTGTAAAAGATCAATCGTTTTCAAGGATTCAAAAAAATGTATGTTGTTTTATTTAAGGATTCTGACTGTTTTTATGTACAAGAGGGACCAGTACAGAAGACTGGATGCAGTCAAGTAGTAGTTTTCATCCAAAGTTGCAAATTTAACTTTTTTTAAAAAATGTAACTTTTTTTTTAAAATGTAACTTTTTTTAAAAAATTGCCCAAAATTGGAAATCACATAAAACATTTGCAAATATTTTCCATCCAGTGAGTCGAAGAAAACAAAATCGTAATTTCCTGATAAGAAAATTAGGAGAAGCCACTTTTATTCTCAATTTATATGATTCCATTAGGTTCACTTTTAAAAAAAATATTTCCTATCATTGCTACGCAAATTTATCTGCCATTAAAAAACAAGATAAAAATGATCTAGATTCTCTACTAGCTTGCCTAGCTGATTTAAAGGTGCGTATGGCTGTGAATCTTTGAAATTTAAACGAAAATAAGACAGAGATTGTTGTATTTGGTATTCAAATTTTAAGCTAGCTTTTTCAAATTTATAGCTTTCACAATACGCAAAACCTTGTGTAAAAAAGGTTAGTGCCTTTAAGTCTGATATACTATTCAGTTCTGTGGTCAAATCTATTTTTTGCTGCAAATCGAAGAACTTTTAAGCAATTAACACCCTCATTACTTCAAGGCTTGATTACTGTAACGCACTCTATATATGGATAAATCGAGCTACTCTCTCTAGACTTCAAGTGTTTTAAAATGCAGCTGCTGACTGGGGTTAAGAAATATGAACATATCACACCCACGTTAATGTCATGGTTGCCGGTCAGCTATAGAATAGATTGTCCTCTTAATGGTTTATAAATCTGTAAATGGCTTAGCACCTTCTTACCTCACCGATCTTTTATCGGAACATGACTCAGAGGGAGGTCTTTGAGATCCTCAAATCAGGGACTATTAGTGGTTCCAAGGACAAAATTAAAACTGGTGACCGGGCATTCGCAGTATCTGTGCCAAAACTGTGGAATAGTCTGCCGGTTAGTATTAGGACTGCAAGTACTGTAAGACATTTTTAATCAAAACTAAAGTCTTATTTGTTTGAAATAGCTTTTAATTGATTATACAATGTCATGTCATCTGTTATATTGTCTGTTATTTGCTATGTACGGCACATTGGTCAACAGTTGTTGTTGTTTTAGTGCTTTATAAATAAAGTGACATTGACATTGACACTGTATATAATAAATGATTTGTGCCTGAGAGCATGCAGACGAAACTAAACTCGTTTAGCTTTAACTGCAGAGCAATAAACTCTGTCATGTTAACTTGCTTTCGGAGGCAGATGCTGCTGTTTGGGAACACAGTCGTGTAAGACCGCTTTAACGACAGACTTTGCTCAGGCATTTCAGAACGACCAAAACAGCATTTCAGATGATGGTCAAAAGGATCGTTCCGCTGGTTAATCCAATTATGCCATCCAATCTCGCAAAGTCACGTGATTTTTTTTTTCTGATACACATCAAGGAATTTATTCAGTAAATGTGTTTCCATCACAGTTTATGCACATGTTTTGTTATTGGATTAAAAATTTGTATCTGACTCAAAAGAGCGCATACGTTTTTATGTGCATTTTTAGAATTTATGCGTATCTTAGCAGTGTTTTTGGGATGCGATATCCCAAAATGTGCATAAAAAATAGGTGGATGGAAACAGCTGACTGTTTCAGCTGAATGAATGATACACAGCAATTGAGTGTGTTCAAACATAATGATCCGCCCACGCCAGACAGTCACAGACGAGTAGGGATGCAGTCAAGTTCACATCCACTCCAATCCTCACAGATGGCAGGTACCCTGAGGCTTCTTGATCCGTGGATCCCACATAATCCAAGCCTAAATTAGTTGCCACATGGAAAACTGCCTGCTGAGAGCAGCGCTCTTAATTCAAGGTATTTACTCCTGACTCCTTGGACTGGAGAGCAGAATTATGAATTAACATAATGACAAGAATCACAGTTCTCTTACCTCATTGGCTGAGTGCGGAGGGCTGTCTTTAGATCCTCTACCACCTTGTTTCTCATTTCCATTTCCTCTTCATCAAAGGCAAAAAGTGTCTGCATCTGAAATACAGGTGATTTTTGTCAAACTTTTACATTGGTTTTCGACAACGACACTGATAAAAATCATAGCAGAACAAGTATGCTTCAAAAAAGCTTCAAACAATGTCCAGTCCAACAACAACTTTATTTTAGCATGGTGATCATACATTGTTAGTATTCATACATGAACATTGTTAAAACTGTCAGAATATACACAGATGTACAACTTTGGGAAATTAGGATATTAAGATTAAACATCAATTAATTAGGCTTAGTTTAAGCTCTCATAGTTCAAGATCTCATTAACTTTAATTCCAAGTTCTGATGCTTCTGTACATCTGTGCATCATCGGCTTGGTAAAGCCTTATTTAGTTTGACTGTTCATAGTGATAAATCCGTTCTGATCTCTGACAGTAACAATTTCAAATTGACCGCAGAGGGAAAGCTCAGTTGCCCAATCACATGTGACAGTGTTAACAGTGTTTTATGAATGGCTACTGGGAGCGAGTGCAATCTCAATGTGTCGACACAGCACTACTAAAATGAGCTCATCTAATAACTAAGAGCTACCAGATTCATCCCACAATTCAGCTGCACTCATCCACATAAAATGAAGTCATGGTGCAAAGTCAGACAGAATACATCAAAAAGTATAGATAAACAGAGATATATGCAAGTATATAAAAAAAAGTAAAAACATTTTTTTTTAAAAACAGCTCAAAGCCTTTATTGCTAAAGCATTTAAGATGACAATAATTAAGGAAATTTGCATTTTCATATTTAAATTCCAAAGCCGACTGGGACTTCTCTGTATTATTTTCTGAAACCGAGACGAAAAGCAACAAACATCTGCAAAATCAGTAGACCTGTAAATAACGTGTGCTATCAGGGGAAGCTTTTACATCTGAAAGGCTGCTTAATAACATATTACAGTGCTATAAAGAACATAAGGTTGATTGCATTTTGGCAGTCTATTTTGCTACCATGAATCCACTGAAAAACTGCTAGTCTTGGGTGATGGTCACGAACAGTCAACACAGTGTTTTCTACACTGTTTTTTGCAGTGGTGGAACATTCTTGGCAGAATTCTCAGACATAATTTAGGTTTCCAAATTCTGTAGACTAATTCAAATGGATAACTTGTGGGCTTGTTGTGAGTCTTTTTGGTCATTTTAGTTTACATAACTGGTTGTGTTCTATGCTGAATGAGGAACACTGTCTAAATAATTGTCTTATTTAGTGAATTAATTTAGACTGCAAACTCAGGTACTATATATGCCCAACACAAGACAAATGCCCGACAAATAACCAGCAGTAGATCAGAATCACTAGAATCATTAAACTCATCAAACTCAATGAAATCAGATGAAGCTTTGACTGCAGTGTGTCCAACCAAAACACACTGTTGTTATTTCTGTGTGTAGACAAAATGTAAGGAAAAAAGCTCACATTTTAGTAGCTAATCTCCATGTTATTCCACATGAACCTTAAACCATTAGAACTTTATCGAGGATAAGTTTTCCCCACTTCAACTGGTGTCAAAATCGGCTTTTATCACAAAGGGTGCAAATGTTTCTGTGCATGTAAGAAATGTAAAGGTAATAGAGTAAATACTTACAGCTGCCATGGAGTTGATGCGATCTATGTAGTAATCAGGCCAACTGGTAGCAAGCTTGTTGGGGTCCTCTTGTTCCTAAGGCAAGAACACCAGAGAGAGTTATAATATAGTAGATTCCACATTGTATTCATTATCTAACTATGGGGGAGAAAAAAAAAAAACCCAACTTGGCATTGCATTCCCCCCTCAGAGGATGTCTCTTACTTGTGTCAATATGAACCAGCCTATGATAACTGAAATTGTTTATTCCCAAACAAGTAAAATGACTAGATCGGTGTTTACAGAGAAGACTGAAAAACTGTAATGAAATGGAGTCATGGTGCTTTGGAGCCTGAGGTCTAGGATTAGTTTTGGTTTTTCTTCTGACTTGTTGTGCATGATGCTCTAGTTGTTTTTAGTTAAAACATTTTAGTTTTAATCAGCGCAGATCATATCAAACTGTTCAGGTTCTAATATAAGGGTTAATCTGAGCCCATCTTATCTTGGGTATATGTTTATCAGGTAATATAATTGCTATGCTGAACATGGACTGACTTTCCCTGCTGCCTTCCTAACTGTGGGTTGTATTCTGTGATGGTTGGCTGCAAAAGTATTATTTTTAAATTAAATTTTCCAACCATTATGCTGCTTGTTTGTATCTTGCAGGAGTTTTACCTTTTAACCTTTTCAATTTCACACGAAATGTGATGTCTTGTACAACAGAGGGATACGATACTAACACCGTGTCCTAACCAGACGCGATGCAAACGCGACTGTGAGATGCGTCAAAATCAATCAAAACTCACAGCCAATCAGAACAGTGTGTGGGCGGAGTCTCGTGGCAAGTGCACAGCACCAGAGAGTAATCTTGACGGCACTCGCAAGAAAATGGATGAGTAGCTACATAATCAAATCAAAGCCCGTCTACGGAAAGCCTGTTCACTCCAACGCCCTATTAAGTCCTATTGGTTGTAGTTCCAATCAGAGTTCCACTGGGGGCGCTCGCCATGAGTGCAAAATGAATGGGAGTCAATGGGGCTAGACGGCTAAATTTGTCTCTTTCACCCGATTGCCGTTGAGGAATCTCAGATTTGATTGTAGGTTTTGCAAGTTCAACATGGGTTATAGGTCGAAAGTTGAATGAACGAGTACTTATGTCCTTTCGATTTCTTACAAGTTGAGTTGTTGTTGCCCATAACACGCTATAGCATTCTGCTAATGAACGCTGATTGGTCAGTGAAGGACTGATTACGACCAGAGATACCGCTTGATGGCATCGTGGCATCCGAAGCGGGACCAGAAACAAACAAAACAAAAACTCTTCTAGCACGTGTATTTACCTGTGTCAGCTGTGTTGTCGATGCCTCGAGAGAAAAGAAAGTGCAGAGCGCGAAAGCACCAAAGTGACTGAAGGATTGCCGTGAAGCAGTATCTCTGGTCGTACGATGTGTATGACGTCATTGACACTTTAAAAGACTTTTTAAAGCAAATAAGTGACTCTAAAAAATCTAACACCAAGCAATGTGTAATTTCTTTGCATCCCCTTTCGAAAACAACATTCAAATTACTAGACAAAAAATTATATCCTGAGAAAAGTGGATTTGGAGGGGTATAGCGCCATAGACCTCCATTCATTCTGCACTCGTCCTGTGAGCGCCCTCATATGGAACAAGAGTGGAACTGCAACCGGAAGTTTATTGAGTGGCACTTCTCCCCTCATTAGACTTTCTCTTATCAAATTCACAAATATTACACCATTT
This sequence comes from Leuciscus idus, assembly GCA_021554675.1. NCBI lineage: Eukaryota > Metazoa > Chordata > Actinopteri > Cypriniformes > Leuciscidae > Leuciscus > Leuciscus idus. Next base: position 4,612,532 of record CM038636.1, on the reverse strand, counting down.
AAACATTATTAAAAATACATAGGCTACTGAGTTACTAAAACAATCTTTGTCAAAGAATACACTTGTTTGTTCACAGTTTGAACGTTCTTGTTTCCATTTGTTTAATTTCAAGATCTGAGGTGAATTATCCATTGTTGCTTTTACAGCTACAAAGCTGGAGCACTAAATGATATTCAAAGTCACATGACACGCTTTTAACATTAAATAAAGCACATAAACAGTGCCTGAGATTATCATTGCCACACTTTGTGTTTGTTGTTCCAGCCGCTACATCGCAGAAAAATAGAAGCCGTTTCTAAAAGAGAATCGTTGTGTGTCGCCGTCGCGGCTGGTTAGGACAAAAACTCTGATTAACACGTAAAATAACCTTTTATCGTGCGCCGCGGCGTCGCGTCGCATGTAGTTAGGACACGGTTTAAGATGGCAATTATCAGAAATATTTGAAGAACAGAGATTTGTGCACTACACAACACAACACACAGTCAAGCCAGACAAAACCACAACAACCTAGGATGTATAACTTGCAATTAGATTTAAGCAACTCGCTTCTTTCCTCTCAGCGGTAAGTGTTCAACATCAGAGCGAAACAATGCTGGAACACAGCACAACAGCTTGGCCTGGAGCTCGATCATGTGTTGTTTTTCCGATTTGTACAGAGATGTCAGTTGCAGCCAAACTGATTGTGACAAATAGATTATACAGTTTAATGAGTTTCCACATTCTTCACCCCTCAATTTCTTATCACTCACAGTCTCAATCACGTCACGTTGCTCCGAACATTTACCCTGACCAGCTCACGAAGGTTATCAGAACACCCTTATTTCCCTCTCTGGTACAACTAAAAAGCGGTAGAGAGATGGGGCATTCTTGGCTTAAGGTCAGCACAGTAGTGAACTGCTCCTCTTATGTGTCAATATTTGCACTATCAATAAAAAGGAGCAATAGAGGAGGTAACGATAATAAACATTATTTTTGCCAGCAGATTCCCAGTATGGGTCAAACACAGTTTAGAGAAGAAACCCAAATACAAAGTCTAGAATCATTTTCTTTTGTTATGTTAATCAGCATCACTGGAATTTGTTTCCACACAGTGTTCCATTGGAATAATGGATACGTTTGGCTGCCTTTACTCAAGAAGCTCATTCTCTCAGTGTACAATTCAATCCCACCATGACCAGGGTGACCCCTGGGGTTGTACGTTTGCTGACATGTTTCTCCATCTCTCAGATTTCTGTGGTTTTGTTTGAACACAGTTTCATCTTTCAGATTGCGCTCATGAGTGTTTATGGAGATTTGGAGCATTTCTGGCTGAACTCAAAGACTTCTTTGAGGGTCCAGCTGTCAAAATGCGAATATGATGACACAGTTATCCAAACAGGAAACAGATAAATGTTTGTGAAGGGTGTGCACTCTGCAACCTTATACACAAACAACTGGTATGCCGTTTACAAATCATCACTCTCAAAAGGGTTGACTTTGTGCCAAATTGCCATGTAAAAGACATCACAATTTTTTTTTTTCTTTTATAAATCTGTTCTTGCGTGTCTGTTATACTGCCGAGCTGAATGTAAACCTGACATCTCTGTACAAATCAGAACGTTTAGTTGTAATTTCCAGCAAATAAGAAGAGCTTCATGATGAATCAAAGAAACCGAGGACAGATACTTCTATGGTTAGTGCATTGGATCTAAAAGGATGGCTTTTGCACTCAGGTCCCTTTAATAGTGTGGAAAAAAAAGCCTCCAAGTCGGGTGGAAAAAAAAGCAGGCTACAGGATATTGAATTTTTATAGATTGCATAATCGGAATGTATCCTTAAGGTAGAAAAGATTATGTGAGTTTGAGAACAATGCAAACACATGTTTAACCTTTAAACTTTTATTGGCATGCCAACGATATTAGCTTTATTATTGGGTGGATCTGTTCCTTATTACCTCAGAAGAGTGACAGCTCAGGGCAGGAGCTCAAAAAGATGTAGAGATGAAATGGACATTTGCAAATGCTTTCCTTGGAACCTCAGGCAGGTACAGGTTTGGCTGTTCTAGTCTCCAAATAATAATAATAAAAGCCTACATATAATACATTAACAGTGAATATATATAAGAAAAACTTCACATCCCTGTTAAAACAGCTGGTTTTTGTGATGTAAAAAATTAAACAAAGATATGTCACGTCAGAATTTTTGCATGTTTAATGTAAGAATTACAACATATGCAATGTCCCTGAAAACAAACGTGTCAAATTTCAGAGAAAAAACTAATAAGTGTAAACTAACACTTAGTTGAAGCACCCATTGATTTCATTAGAGCTTGGCACATCTTGACTCCTGAATATTTTCCCACTCTTCTTTGCAAAAACATTCCAGACTTGTTAAAGGGATGGTTCACCCAAAAATGAAAATTCTGTCATTAATTACTCACCCTCATGTTGTTTCAAACCCATAAGACTTCAGAACACAAATAAAGATCTTTTTGATGAAATCTGATAGCTTAGTCTTAGCTTAGTCTTACTCTTATCTGTATGACCATAAATTACAGAGTATTTTAAGTCGTTTCCGCTGTTATAACGAGACAAAATCATTTGGCATTGTGCCGATTTGTGTCGTGGTATATCAGTGATGAAATATGCGTGTCCTGGAAATGGGAAGCCTATTTGCCAGCCTCCCTAACCGGTTTTCTTTTTGTCAATTTTGGAGTTCTTGATAATGTCACAGTTGTGCCATACTTTCTTCTATTCAACTCAATGATGAATGTCTTCACTGTGTTCCATTGTTTATCTAATGCCTTGGAAATCTTAATTTTTTTTCGCTCTCACCTACATATACCGTTCAACAATCCCGTTTATGCTTTGTAAGCTCTTTGCGGCCCATGGCTCTTGTAGTAGCATGTGTAACCGGCCATACTCAACCTATTTGAACCATAGACAGTATAAGAAATGGACAAAGCGACCCCATAGACTTCAACGGAGAAAAGTGAAGTCAATTAGAAGCACTCACTTCCTGATGGTCGAGCGTACTGTGCAGACTCAAACTGAGCTTGACAACGTAGATGTGACGTGAGCAACCCGTCTGTCTTCAAGTAGCTGTGCCAAGAGAAATCTGAATCATTCCCTTCCGAATCTTGCAGAGACGGAGAGTGTGAGTAGGAGCTGTCCATGAGCTAGGAGCAGGAGCAACTTTATGACTCTCTATGGGCTTCTCCCTTGACTTTATTGAACTTTATCGTCCCCCCGATTGCCTGCGAGCTTCTCCTCCTGTCTATACGGTAATATCTCTACTGTGCGACAGAGAGTCGTGTGGTTAATATGCAATTGTTAGCCAATTTTTACAAAAACTGCTTCTACGGGGCCATAACGTAAGATACAAGGTAATGGAGCCTTTTATACATTGTCGTGTTTCTTTAGAAATAAACAAACAATGGATAAATAGAGTCTTTAAACGCCTCAGATGTAAAGTTATTCTTGTCAAAGTGACGCCAAAATGAATGGGAGTCAATGGTATGCTAACAGCAGGTGATGGCTTGCTAACCAATGGCGGCCCCCGGGGAAGGTACGCTTTCCGGGTACTGGATTACCCCCTTGATTTGAACAGGCGTCACTGGTATGGGAGGCGGACGTGCTAACAAGAAGACCGCAGCCTCCAGCGTCAGACACTAGCGCGCCTGTTGAGGACAGGGGAGTGAGGTTTACTCGCACAACTCTTTACTAGCTGGCCTTCGTTACACATGCAACAAGAGGATGTCAGATTCACTTCAGGTGAAGACAGGAACTATTTCACATGAGATTGATGATTAGTTTTGAACACAGCTGCATACCTGACTATGAAAGGGTTTTTTGAGTTTTATTTGTAACTTTTTTTCTCTAAAAAGTGTCATTTTGGTTTTTAGTGGCATTGCATAGATTAAAGGTACAGACGTTCTGATATGATTTATCATTGTCATTTTTCACATCACAAAAAAAACCCCAGTTGTTTTAACGGGGGTGTGTAGACTTTTTATATCCACTGTAAGTAAGGGTAAACCCTGGAGGTAGAAAATATATCGATTCAATGTTCAGTATATGTGACCCTGGATGACACAGTCACGAGTCGCACGGGTATATTTGTGGCAATAGCCAACAAAACATTGTATGGGTCAAAAATATCCATTTTTCTTTCATGCCAAAAATCATTAGGATATTAAGTAAAGATCATGTTCCATGAAGATATTTTGTACATTTTCTACCGTAAATGTATAAAACATTTATTTTTGTGAGTGAATGCAGCACAATCGCAAACATAAATGAACAACTTTAAAAGGAGATTTTCTCAATGTTTCGATTTTTTTGCACCCTCACATTCCAGATTTCCAAATAGTTGCATTTCGGCCAAATATTGTCCTATCAATCATACATCAATGGAAAGCTTGTTTATTCAGCTTTCATATGATGTATAAATCTCAATTTAAAAAAAATGTACCCATGTGACTGGTTTTGTGGTCCAGGGTCACATATTACTAAAATCTGTATCACAGATTTCACTCTGAATCGGAATCGGATTTCTTTATAGTCGGATCCCAGAGCAAGGACCGGTTAATTATTAAAAAGTAGTGGAGAAGGGGTAGGATTGAATAAGCTTACACTCTAAACAAAAATGGTGCTAAATAGCACTAAAAGTGGTTCATTGGCTTGTAATCATAGGGGAACCACTTTAAGTGCCATATAGCACCTACCTTTGTCAAATGGTGCTATGTAGAACCATAAGAGGTGCCATATAGCACCTTAACCACCCCAAAGAACCGCTAAAGAACCGCTGAAGAACCAAATTGGGCTTAACAGGTTCTTTAAATGGTAGTGGTGCTATATAGCACCTTAACCACCGAAAAGAACCCCTGAAGAACCTTTTTTTTTTAGTGTGTATGCTTCTTCCTACTCCTTTTCGGACATGTATAAGTTAAAATTGTTTTTGTGTTTTTTTTTAGTTTAAAGAAAAAAAAAAAGAAAAAAAATTATCATTACTACTATGATTGTTTTTTTCTTGTTGTTGTTTGTTTTTGTTTTTTTTGTTTTTTTTTACATGTTCGAAATAAAGCTTTTCATTCATTCAAGGAGATTATAACTATACTTAAATTTTATTATAATGATGGAAATTTCTTACTGTTCAGTCTAGACAAAAATGATCTTTAACCAAATATTTGTTTGGGCTATGCATTCTATGCCTTATTGTATGCTTAGCAACAAAATAACATAAAACCACTGAGATCAACTGAAAAGTCAATTCTACCATGGCAATTCTATTTGTGTGGCATGAAGAGAGTTGCTTATGCAGACAATTTCTTATAAAGGTTCTACCTCAATAGGGTTCCATTTTAGTGACTTAGGCTATGTTCACACTGTCAGTCCATATCCGTTTATTTGTGTATCCTATTGGAATCTGATCTAAAATAACTGACGTCCTCATTGTTTATCGCAACGGTTCAGATCTGATTTCTGTGTCCATGCCGCTCTTTCGTTTTCCGGAATATCTGCATTGGTTTCTATGGCAATGATGTTGTATTGGTATGCCTGCTCCAAAAACAACAAGCACAACATGAAGGCGTTTGCAATACAGACGTAACCAGCTGGATGTGTACATTATCCCTTACATACAAGTTAAGCGAGGTTGTGCATTAATGAAGTTGTAATTTTGCGATGTGTATTTGATCCGCTATACTGACACAGAGCTCTGACACAATTCGAACAGTCTGCACAAGCTCAACAGTATGTTATGTGACTTGAGAACAGAACTATTTTTGTGGGCCAAACAAGTATCTGTTCCTTCAATAATAGTTTGCCTCTCCAGAATCTTCCAGCTAAATCACATTAGCAAACAGACTTCTGCCTGTCCCAAAGCCAGCGCAGTAATTGGCCTTGTTTTTTAGATCTAGACAAACATCTTTCCAGAATCTCGATGGGTTGTCCTCTTTTCTACCCTGCCAATATATACGGAGATTTAATTTCCAATGCAAAAATAATTTGTTGTATTTTAGAATGATTTATCCAGATCTGCTTCTCTCAAGTTAAATTCCAGTCAAGGATATTTAAAGTCAACCTAAAAAACTAATGTTGTGACTGACTTTATAATCATATTGTGATGCATTTCAGAGTAAACTACACTTGAACTCTCGAATAAGTGAGACTTTTCACTTTTTTTTTTTTAAGGCAATCGGTTTGATTTTTTTTTTTTTTTTTTTTTTTTTAAAGTAAGGTTAACTAATTCGATTTTACAGTGCAGTCTTCTATAGAAGACTACCTTATATACAAGGTTTAACATGTTCCTCATTTTAGCCTCTGAGGAATACTGACTCTTAAAAAACATTTGCAGGCTTTATCTGTGAGCTTTTTTTGATCAAGGCTAGGATATAACGAAGGTTGCTATACAATAATGACAGATTGTATAGGCTTTGCCTGGTTAGTTGTTTTGGTGGTTGCAGCACGGCTGCTGGTATTGGTATTCAAGCACACTTTACTAGCGGTGTTGCTGCTTCACAGGTGTTATCTAAAGCCCTATTCGCACTGGATTAGTATTACCTGGTGACCTCTAGTCATTTGTAATAATTGCGGAGGTTGTCTGTGATCTTAATCCCGCGTGAATCGGCCATGTCTTGTAGAGTAAAAATTCCCCCGCAAATGACCTGCCATATTTCGCCGAGGTGATAATATTAGTCCCGTGCGAATCGGCATCTCTGTGATTTGGTGGGGTCGTATATAATTTTTTCAAGGTTTTTGTTTCCTGTGCGCTTTTTTTATCCATCTTTCGCGAAGAATGGAGGCTGCGTTGGAGTGTTTTGATAGTATTTTGGGTGCTGGGTCATATCACTATACACCATACAACTAAACAATTTGCAGACAGAGAAAGATGAAAACCATCAGAAGAGGAAAAACAAAAAGAATGATTAGCTGGAGATGGATGGCATGTATAGCAGCATGCGGTGAGGAACATTATTCTGTTTATGATATATCATAAAGCTAGACCTATAATAACAAGACATTTCCAAGCAATAGCCTATTGACATCATATCTCGGAGATAAGTCAGTAAATTCGAGTAAAATCACAGGCTTCGCTTATCCCGTGCGAATGCGCCACACGAAATTCAGATGAGGGGGGGTAATTTCTAAATCACACATGGTCCCCAGAAAATACTAATCCAGTGCGAATAGGGCTTAAGTGTGCATCTTTGAAAGATATTTGTGTGGCAGCAGTCTGAGCTTTTTCACATACTTTTATTAGAATTTACAATCTGGATGTTTATCTAACTCCTGGTTCTTTATTTTTTGTCAGTCTGTGCAAATATACTTTTCTTATAAACTGGCAGTCACTTCATATTATGGCACAGTGGTATGGTATAGTGTTCCCAAAGCGTCAGCATCTGACACAGTATCTCGTTCCCTACTCAGGGAGCCAAGGTGACCTATACGCAACTGAGATATTTCTCATTGAACGCAGTGGACTTACTGACCGTGTTGCAATAAAGAAACTAAAGGGTGCATTAGCTATCTGCATGAATGGCATGAGTGAACGTACAGGGCTCTTAACAAGCAGCAGAATTAGACATCTTGGTGGTGAAAACAGTGTGATTTCTCAAGGCTGCACTGTTAGGGTTAGAGTTAGGGCCCTTTCACACCTACCTTGTTTGGTCCAGATTTTCGGACTTTTCAGTTTGATCCGAATCAAAATTACAGGTGTGAAACCTCCCCCGGACCACGGCCCGGACCAAACTGACGAAATTTGGTCCGACGAAAAGAGGTAGTCTCGGTCCGGATCAAACTGAACAAAGGTTTGATTCGTTTCTAGAGTGAAAGTATTTTCTGTATGGTTCGGACTTTCAGACCATTTACAGGAAGTTCCGGTGGTTCTGCCGTAGCCTAAACAACTGAAGAGGAATATTCATGTGCAGATCTGTCAGTCCTGCCCACAGCGTTTCTTCCAGCTGATTCACACACACACACACACACACACACACATCTTTGTCCTGCGTCCTGCCGGCGACGATAAAATGTTTGCACAACGAGGATGTTCATTTGGCGAATTTGAACTAGCCTCGAGTATAGTTGGTGCTGCAGGGAGTAATGGCGTAATAATAACAGTATAGTGGCAACGATATGCGTCTGTTCATTCATTCTAGTCAAAGTTACCCGCCGAATTGACATCACGCTGACGTCAGACGCACGTCCGTTTACAAACCAATCAATGTCAAGACGCAGTCAAAAAGATTACGACTGCAGTGGAAGCGATCAATACTGGACCAATTTCAATTAGTCGTTAGTTACAAAAACATGGGAAAACAATGTCCAGGTTGAAAAATACAGAAGTTTCCCTTACAGTGTAAATGGGTGATTTGTGGTTAGAGAGCTTGTCTATTGGTATCAGTTTCACCATTGCTGTTCAAATTCGGTCATTAGTAAGGGGTCCGAGGTTGTCCGAACAGGTTGTACTGCCAGACAGGGAGTGAGCAGGAAGACCAGGAGGGTGGTGTAGAGGAAGATGATGATCGTTAACCCACATGTCAACAGCTTCATTCAGTCCTTGATGGAGTTTGAATGGAAAACTTCTAACTAAGGGCCAATGACCTGTTTTCCACCACCCATATGCCCTTACAGTTAGTATAATTTTTAAGATAAGTCAAGTTCACTCTTAGGACAATGATTCTTAACCCAGTCCTCAATCTTTCCTCTCTTACATGTTTTTGTTTCATATATATTCTTGCACACTTAAAATACTTTCATGTCTGTAAATTGCTGATGCATTGTACTCTAAGTAACAAACACAGTACTCAAAATGTTTTTGAGTTTTTGATAGTTTAAATGAATTGACTGAATAAAAAAAGCTTTGACAAGAACATTGCTTAGATTGCCTTTGAATTTGTAATGTTTTTCTTAATTATAATAGCATTACAATATTATAGAATTATATACTACACTAACTATAATTATAATATATAATATTATCATTATTAGTGTTTATTCTAATTAGTAATATTTACCAGTAATATAGATATTATAGTACAATACAGTATAATACAATAGTTATAAATTACTGTTCTGTATACTGTAAATTGCATTACAGTACATTTACTGTAAGCCAAAAATACAGCAACTTGCTAGGCAACTTTGTGTAATTACACAAGGAATTGTTTCCAGTGTGCACAGATATTTACTTGATAGTTTTTAAGTGCAGGGAACCTCAGAGGAACAGCTTCAACTTCTCTCTCCCATCTTGATTCATTCAAGTCTCTCTTTCGAGTGATTTCTCTAAACACATAGCCTTGCTTGTTCCATTTACATTGCTGTGCATTTTAAGCAGGCCATGTGGTGGGCTTCTATGGCAATTCTCCATTACTGCAGACATGAATGAGCTTTTTGTTTGATCTCACAACTTGTTTTCCAAGACGTCTGTTGCTTGGTTCTGGTTCCTGTTTCCTGGATTTGGTTTGAGCATTTCTTTCCCCTCTTCTAACCTTCAGCTCTGAGAGGAAGTAATTTTTGAGCGCAGCAGCATTTAGAGAACCTCAACTGCTGACAACTTTGTTCCAGAAACTTTGTTACAATAACTACAAATCCTCACATAGCCACATCCCACTTTACCAATAATTCCACCTCCCAAACCCAGGCCAAGTGTCCAGAGCTCCAGGTGCAAGCATGGATCCAAACTTTCTACAAGGCTTTGTAGATACAATGGAAACTAAACTGTAACAGTCAATGAAGACCTCATTGCCAGACCGGAGCTACAGTGGTTGTCGTTCACTCCGCAGGCCCTTCCAAAACAATAGCACTTCCATAAAAACATAACCTGGAAATGGCTAAAGCCAATTCATTTAAATCTGTATTCCACTGAGGCTTCTGAAAGCAGTCAATGTCTTCTCTTTCTCTCTGTAATCAGGGAGAAAGGGAGTAATATCCTGAAAGTGGCTGACCACAGACATGAGTTTCAAAAGGATGGTGTCTTGAGGAGGAAGGGAGAGGCTGTGTGTGTGTGTGATAAGTGTGGTAGACTTTTTGGCTGGAGGATTCAAAGAAGCTGTAGTTTTCCAACTTCCATTTCAAAAGGCTTTGTCTCGCAATGAAATGTTTACAATTCTGAATCTATGAAAAAATAAAGCACTTCCTTGCAAAGAATGCTAAACCTTTCTTTAGTCAGTGAATAACAAAAGAAAATAGTAGCCAGAGACATTTAGTCTTTTAAGCCATCTGCTAAAAAGATTGATTGATTGAAAAATGATTTACATTGTGAAGGGCTCACCTTTTTCTTGCTGCAGTAGATCTGCCATTTCTTCTCGTCAGGCAAAGCAAACATGGCTTCCCTGTTCTTGTCTGTGAGATCCAGTTCATCCTGAAGAAAGGAAAAGACACGACAACTGAGCCACACATAACCTCGTACATCTTAAAAAGCATGGTGATAGATATAATGCCAGCCCCATTCATTTGTCACTGTGTGTGTTGTAATCGTTACAGCATTACAATAAAACAGTGTAGTTCATGTGTATTTGCAGTACATTCAGGTGTGTGTGTAGAGTGTGTATAAAGAGAAAGCGTGTAACGACCTCAACTTTACATATTGTAACAAACCACAGGATTAGATCTCATGTCACTTGCCGTGGATTTCCAACTATTTCCAATCCAGTGAGCCCTGGGTTAAGTTTTAAATACTGTGAAACTCACATAGCCTCAAGTGTGTGAATGTCATTAAATTAGAATAAAAAAATATCTAATCATATTAATGAAGTAAAAGGCAGCACAAGCTGAGAAAGTTCCTGCTGTATCAGTAGCCAATGAGCTTGCAGCTCTCATTTCAACATTCTCATTTCCATTACAATGCCAAACACTCTGTGAAATGTATAATATAATTTAAATATTATAAATTCAATAATATAAGGTTAAATATGATCACAATAATGGGTGATTTATACTGAAAATGAGATGTATTGTTAATAATTATACACTGCATGATACATTTCATTATTTTATTCCAATCATTTCATTTTTCAATAGAACTCTAGATTATGTTTCAGGAATTGCGTTTAAAAGGAACTGACAATCGATTCACAATTGTGGAAGTTCTCTATAGAGCCATGGGCATACAATAATAGTGAGAGAGGGAACAGGGGAAAAAGGCAGGGTTAAAATGAGGGAGGTGCAGGAAAGACTCCGTGAGGGAAAGATTTAGAGATGGTCAAAATGGAAGGAAGTCATATGTGGCCCACAGAGGACTGACAGGAAACTGTGTCAGCCAGCAGTGACCAAGCAGAGAGCATCATGCATCATAAAAAAGTAAGACAAAAAAAAAAATTTTGAAGAAAGAACAACTTAGAGGAATAGTTCGTCTGAATATGAAACCGTAGAGTAAAATGTACCATAAAAGCAGGCCTGATGTTTCATGTGTGTCTCATTTTTGACAACAAAACTATAATTGTATCTGTACAATAATTCAATTACATGACAGGCTATGACGAAGTATAGCATATGGCTTTTGAAGAGTAGCAATACAGTGAATGGGTTTCTACGGACTACTTTCCTGGTGATTTTTCTTTTTTTCTTTTTGTCCTTGTAGGACGTCGACAGCCGCAGTCCACATTATGAAAATGAGCACTCTGGAAATTCAAAAGATATCTTCTATGTTTTATTAAAAAATAATCAGTGATTCAGGGTTTGGACAACACAAGGGTTAGTGATGATGGATTTAGGTATTTTTGGGTACACTATTAAGGGCAATAAAAATGTTTAATTCCAACTGAAACACCCTCAATAATATGCAATTTTGCCTCTAAATTAATACTCCATTAAGAATGAGTCGTTCCTAAACTGGCAGAAACAATCTCTCACAATGACAGCACAAACCAAACCTAATTTGTCGCACATTTCCTCCACTGACCCACTCCCTTCTCATCCAGATCTAATCAGCTGATTCACGATGCGAGGACAGAAAGGTTGACTGAGGACACTGAGGTGGCAGCATTAGTCAGGAAGCTCATTGGCCGATACCACCACACCCAGAGCTCTCAGCCACGGAAATGAGGAAGAAACACATCTCTGACCTCACCACTCCAGGAAGGCTAGGCAGCCGAAAGGAGGGAAAGGGCTGTGCCGTTATAATGCCATGATCTGTAATCTTCACACATTATTTTATTAGAAAAAAACTGTCTGACTAATCAGGCATCTGCAAAGGCTGTTTATTTAAGAAATTAACTAGTGGCATCCAGGGTGGGGCCGAGAGCTGTGGGAACGGAGCGAGGCCAATGACGCGAGTGCTAATGTGCACACCACACCGGTCTCGAGTCTCACGGAGGAGCTCCGGAAGGATAAAGGAGGAGTGATGACAGTTCAAGGCTGAAAGAGGACAAGGCCTGGACTTTATGTTGTGTTTTATTATGTTTCTGTCAGGACCACTATCGTTAAATACACTTGACAATTAGCATACAGTTTGGATTGGCGGTATGGTTCTGTTCTGGGCAAGAACTCCCTGCGCATCAATGCAGCCTAGCATGGATAAGAGCAGGGAGAGCAGCCATAACCCCCCTTGGGGTAAACAGAACAGAACCAACATGAATGTATTGCAGATATCATTAATTCAAGATTTTAAAGTACAACATGATTCGAGAATTTATTCTGATTCAAGGGGAATCAGAATGCCAAATCCTGACTGACGAGAGGTGGAGCTGGGGATGGAGGAGGGTAATTAGCGCCTGAGAAACGCGATAGCTGCTGATAATACTGAAGGAGCTTATATATGTATACAGTGATAGGCGTCGTATTCCTATAGGTAGACGTGGATCAGCTGAGAGTCAGTTGATGCGAGCTTGACTAACGTGACCTGTCAGAACTGACGCTACGCTTGATTTTTATGTGTCAGTCGTCCATGAGGGGCTGTCGCTTCACTTTCGTTTTGTTGTTTGTTTAAACTTTACGTTGATCGTTCGCCGGTTCCCGCCTTCTCCTTCTCTCATCAACAAACTTTGTTACACAATATTAATTAGGGCTCTGTTGTTCCGAATACCAGCACGGCTGTGATTCGCCCGGCAGCACGTGGCCACAAGTAATGTGGTCGTGCTGATATTCGGACCATTGTCATAAAAAGCATAAATGTGATATTACATTACTATTTGTCCAAACAAAACCAAAGCAGGATTAACTGAAGCATGTCTCTGAGCAGCACACAGTAGGTATGTTTTATTAATGTGTTTTTGAACAACCCAGATGATTCAGTGACGCTCATAACACACACACACACACACACACACACACACACACACACACACAATCCTTACAACTAAACCACAGACTTACAGCCTGTCTGGAACGCCACAAACACAGACAAGCGAAATGATACAACACTTTTTTTTAACACTTCTCGGCCCATCAAAATCGTATAAAAGATTCATTTAAATTAAGTGTCATTCATTTTAAAGAAACTTGAGGAACATGTTCATGGTCAGTGTGATGAACTATACTTGTGGCTCCTAGGACTGTGTGAACTTCAGGGAACCTGACTTCATACATCCACTCACAATCAGTTGGTTAAGACCAGTAGGTTAAACATTTTTGCAAAAATTAGAGTTAGTTCTGAAAAAGGTATCAAAACAAGTGGCATCTGATTGGGCATTGAGGCATTTTAAGTGTGGCTTGAATGCCTTAAAGTGTAACTTCGACGATTTTCAACACACTATGTATTGTTACAATGGCTACTCGTTCTCAGTTACCTGGGCCGAGAAAATCATCCAAGATGTCCATGTCTTTCTTTCTTCAGTCAAAAAGAAATTTAGGTTTTTGAGGAAAACATTCCAGGGTTTTTCTCCATATAATGGACTTCAATGGCAACCAACGGTCTGAAGGTTCAAATGTCTGTCTCAGTGAAGCTTCAAAGGCCCGACACTATCCCAGACGAGAAATAAGGGTCTTATCTAGCGAAACGATCGGTCATTTAAAAAAAAAATATATATATATATATATATATATATATATATATATATATATATATATATATATACTTTTTAACCACAAATGCTCATCATGTATCATCTCTGAGATGCGCCACGTATTGCGTCATCACGTTGGAAAGGTCACGCGTCACGTCATCTAAGTTATATGTCTGTGTACTCCGGTTCAAAAAGGTAGGGAAGGGTGAAAAACTCCATCTCATTTTCTCTTCCAATGGCGAAATCGTCCGACATCTTTTTTTTATTTATTATTATTATTATTATTATTATTTATAAATTTTTCTTGACCTTTCCAACGTGATGACGTAATGTATGGCACATCTCAGAGATGGTACAAGACGGGCATTTATGGTTAAAAAGTATATCTTTTTTTATTTTATTTTTTTTATAGAAAATGACCAATCGTTTTGCTAGATCAAATAAAATCCTTATTTCTTAACCCTTATTTCTCGTCTGGGATCGTGTCGAGATTTTGAAGCTGCATTGAAACTGACATTTGAATCTTCAAACCGTTGGTTGCCATTGAAGTCCATTATATGGAGAAAAATCCTGGAATGTTTTCCTCAAAAACCTTAATTTTTTTTCGACTGAAGAAAGAAGAAAGACATGGACATCTTGGATGACATGGGGGCGAGTAAATTATCAAGAAATTTTTATTTGAAAGTGAACTAATCCTTTAATGCATGAAGTTACTGCATCTTGTTATTGACAGCCTCTTCAGACTACACATATATAATCTTTCTCTGTGCATTGATTTGTGTTTCATGTTTTTATTCTCCCTCAAAACTTTGTGGCTTCTCAGGTTTCTCTTTTTCTCTTATGGAAGGGACACACTTCATCTGTTCATGCATCTGCTCATTTCTACCTTCAGCTTTAATGTCAGTCCACCTCAGGGATCAGCCGACCTGTGTCATGTCCTCACAAAACTCATTACTACAGCTGGCCCACGTGCCCATTTCTTTTAACAGTAAACACACATGCACATGAGTGATTAAACACATATATGCACACAAGCACAGTGCACTCAAGCACAAGACAATGTGCCAGTGACAACCACCACACAAACAGATACAAGATACAACCACAACATACAACTTTCTGATAAATTCCACGTGTTTGCAAAGAGGCTGTTGTATCCAAATGTGTAAGCCAGTTATTGCAGTCTAAAACATGATCATTATCACATTTTTCTGAACGCACACAGCCACGTGTCAAGAAAAAAACTGATGTAAGGTTTTGTGTTGCACGAGTTGCTGAGTGATTGCTTCCACTCAAGCCTGTTGTATGATCTATCACCATCATGAAACAATCAATCTGAAGGAGCTAATTACTCCAGTCTCGCTTACAGCTCGTATCAGCATGGTAGGGTTGCTTACACGTTTACTCTATAGGCATGCGTGCAGTCAGAGACAATGACTGTTTGAATTGACCAAAGCTGTTAACAGTTGGAAGATTTTCTTCTTTTCAAACCTGATTCTGCAGCAAATGGCTCTCAAATCCTCAGATTAGACAGCTATTGTGAAAATAGACAACAGATATACAAGTCAGCTATGTTTGCTATTTAGCTGCAGTATGTAACTTTTTTGGTAAAAAAAAGAAAGAAAAAATCTGTTTAGAGAAAGTATAAGACATTTATCAGTGTTCAAAACCGTCTCCCTTTCTTATACCCCAATTCGCACGGTAAGCTTATAAAATTGATTTATAATTTGAGCAGTCGGGTCCGATTTCATGGGAAATGTTCGTTTGAGTTTATTTCATTACGACACGTCTGTATACAGAAAGAAGACGTCCCGGCTATGATATGGCATATACTGAGGATGCAGTTGCTTAGAATTTAAAACGTATCATCTAGATGGCTGCTTTTAATTTACAAAAGTTGATATCTGGGGAAATCACCTGTTGACAAAACTAAGAAACCTCAAACTGCTAAGAGCATGCAGTCAAAAAGGGAAAGTGACAGAGCCCGTGCTGAAATTAAAATACGGTAAATATCGGCATGGCTTTTCAGAGGTGGCGACAACTCTGAGATCTGAAGGGATTAATATGACTGAGCAATCCTTAGATTTAAAAAACAAACAAAAAATCATTTATATTTTCATTTCCGAACAAAAAAAGCAGATACGTTACTAAGTAGTAGGTTTTACTTCTTATTCTCATGTTGATGTACAATGACAGATCCTCTCTGTTGTGTTGATCAGAGATTCATCGCACAGCGGAGCAGTGTCAAAGCACAACCCGTTTAAAAATAACTCTCCAAGTAACTTGCAATTTTATGTTTCAAACAGAGATGGCGATAGAGAGGCAAAAGGTTTGTGTTGCAGCTTTAAGTTGACTAGTAAACAAGTTACTGAAGTTATGGAAAGGAAGGTAATTGTGTTGGGGAACTTTACTTTAAAAAGCAACCTTTTTTGTTCGTTTGTTTGTTTTTGTGTTCTTGTTTCGCACAATAAGGCCTACATTAATGTAATGGGGTGGAAGAGTTTTTTTTTTTTTTTTTTTTTTTGTCAGTAATTAAATGAATTAAATAGAATGAACATCTGAAATTATGATGGAAATTCAAAAAGTAACTTTTTACACTAACTCCGCCCACCATTGTCTGACTGAGCCAGACAAAATTACAAAAGAAATCCTGCTGATAGCAGTGGCATGGAGATTAAGTTGATAAATATTTTCGAAAAGTGGAAATAAATTGCCTGATGGGTATTTAGTGGCGGGTATAAAGTGTTTAACAGGTAGGGTTAGGCGTAGGTGTAGGGGAGGGCTTTAATACACTGATGTGCAAACAGTATCTGCCACTATTTACGCGGTGTAAACAGCATCTAACTACTATTTGCACTCGGTGTAAATATCCACTGCCTATTTATTATTACCACCGATCAGCAAACCTACAGATTTATAAATATTAAATATAAACCAAAATACATTCAGGTTTGTGCACAAGTGCACAACTTCATCCCAGAGCGGAGCCACTGTTCATGTTTCAAACTCATATCATATTCCAAAAAACTGTTAATCCTGTCAACAGTGACCCAGTTCTGTCAGGTTTCTTCCAGCTTCCTGTCAGATGATTTTTATCAAATTATATTGTAACAAGTGCATGATGTGACATATTTCTCATATTTTGAAAACACTGTCACTTAGGTATTTGTTTGGTCTTTGGAGAACATGGACAAGTCTTGCTCCACATGTGGTGCAGCCATTTAAATGTCTGGCAGAGCAGGGTCTGTTTGTTTATTTGTTTGTTTAAATGGATAGGGCTAATCCATAGTGAAAGAACGGTGCATGGCAGCAGTCTGCTTTTTTTTTTTTTTTTTCAGTAAAACCAATGATATTATATTATTATTTTTCTTTCTGTATCAAGCATGAGGCTGCTGTCATTTACCTAACAGCTACCATATGTTGGGCATGTTTTGACTCCAAATGATGAGCTGCTTTATTTATTCATTTTTTCCCTTTCCACAATCTGTTTTTAGCTCAAATACAGGGTGGAGAAAGACAGAGAGACAGACAGAAAAAGAACCAGACAGAAAAAGAGAGACAGACAGAAAAAGAAAATTAATTATTCTTGCAGTGGGACATTTTTTTTCTTTCATAAAAGAAAGAAGGGCATGCAGTATTAGAACAACACCAGGGTGAGTAAATTATGACTTCATTTTCATTTTAGGGTGAAGTATCCCTATAACTGGATGTTTAAGTCATTTAAAGATTACATGCCCTACTTTGTTCATCAAACTGTATTATTCAAGATGCTCCAAACCACTGTTGTTTGGCAGCAGCGGAAATCAGTATTGAATTTGCTTCACTGAACTTGTAAGATTGCCCGAACCTCAATAATACAAGTCAGCATCAATTTCTAACATCAGTTTGGAACACTTGCAAAAAAAGCTGATCATAAATTTTAGGAAACTATGCAAAGTCACTGAGACACAGATTGCGCTCTGTTAGCCTATCAAATTTTCCACTTATGTGTTGCATTATGGATTCCTTGAATGAATCTGGAAGTAAATTAAACAGATTTCATGGCAAAAACCACGACCAGCAGACTAGCCAGCAGATACTAACCACTAATTCAGAGAAGCGGGCATGCAGTTCTTCCTCTGGGGGCATGGGTGCACTGAACTCCAGCAGCTGCAGCGGGACACTGTCTTTCAGGTTGATCTCAGGAGGTTCGCTGCTACTGAAGCAGCACAGAAAGCCCAAGGCGGGCCGCGTGCGCTTCCGGGGAGGCATCCTCTCCAATCAGGAGGAGCCGACAACCAGAGAGCCAAGAGTCCGCTATCTATGGGGCATGATCTGAAAGAGAAAAAAAGAGCCAATCAGGATTTAATTAGGACCACACAAAACGACTACATGTTAAGGTAGCTAAACTTACATGAAATACCCGTTATCAAATACAGTACCACCCAGGCTTGACATTAACACCCGCCAACCCGCCAAATGCAGGTGTATTTTAACGCAGTCACTCCTACTAGCCAATTTAGCGGATTGAATTTTACAATTGTAGTCTTTTAAAAAGGCATCTGAAATAATAAACTAGTGCAATGTAGTGTTGTCAAAAATATAGATTTTTTGATACTGAAATATCTGAAACTCTTCCGCAGGATACACAATACCAGCAGCGAGTTCTCTCTAATCTCTCCGACAGCGAGTTACACACAAACCCGCCTCCGCTCACTCAACTCATTTTATTTGCTCCAGATGAATATTGTTGGTGTTACAGGGCTTGAATTTCAGCATGGGATTGTGCGTATTTCGCATTAGTTTACTCATTCCTGCAGATTTTATGCTCACACCCAAAGTACTAAAATTAGTTTGTTTTCATTGTGTATTGCACTTAAACAGTAAAAAATACACAAAACAATGTAAAAATGCTGATCTTGCAGAGTATTCACGTAAACACAGTTATGTTTTAAGTGAACATAAACAGTTGAGAAAGAAAATGCATGTGTAACAGTGTAATGGATCTGTGCATCAGGTCTTAAAGGGACAGTAGCCTAATAAACCTGCTGCCAAATTATGAGATAATATTTAAAAAACCTATATGGCAGTGTTCCCCCGTGGTATCGATGTCAAATTTGTGGCCAGTGAAAATGCTGAGTGGCTAGTAACTTTGGAAAACACCAAGCCACAGTGGCTGGTGAGCAAAAAAGGTCAATGTCAAGCTGTGTATACCACAAACCAAATTATTTAAATGCATTGAAAAATATTAAGACAAACATCAAGAAACTGAATAAATGTGTCCAGAGTTCAACCATAGAAATGGAACCCAAAAACAACTCTCAAGCATGTTGAGAGTTTAGAATAGACCTCCGTACTGCCCGATATGTTCTTCCCTCCATTAATGTACGTCACTGATATTGAATCTAAAGCAGTTTCACAGCAGTCCGGCAGCTTTAATTGCTCAACATCAGAATGGGAACATCAATGAAAGACAGAGGCTGTTCTAGAGGCTGAAACCCTTCAGCTGTGTGGAGTGGCCATAAAGGAGCTGGGACTCTGAAAAGCAACAACTCTCATCCCTCTCCAACGCTTCTTCGGTCCGTGTGGGCACAGAGAATGGAACCTCCTGGCACCTCTCTGGATGTGCTGGCATAACCCCCAGGGCGCTACAAAGACCTCTCTGTTTCCAGGCTACAATGATCGCCAATGGCAAAAGAGAGGGAAAGCAAGGGAGAGCATGAGTAATTGCCATAAGAGGCGGCCGTACCCATCACACTCACCGGAACGGAGAAAACACAAGAGGGAAACAAGCCCAGCGTTCTTAGACTCACTGTTCTCACAAGTACGTCCACCATATTCAGAATGGTAGTGGTTTCCATTAAGCTTACCAAAAAAATGTGACATGGAAATAAAAGTGTCAGACTTGTTTATTTCAGATTATTTCTCAAACCCTAAAAGACAGGTGCAAGTCTAGGCCCTGCTGCAAAAACCAAAACGGTGTGACATAATCTTGTAGCTCTAACTAGCTTGTCCAAGATGATCAGCCAGGTTGAAACCAGTCACGCTTGAGCGGATCAACCATCTAGACCAGCCCACATTGGCTAAAAACCAGGTTGATGCAGACAGATCGCAATACTATTAATATGAATACTACTAATCCTACTTGTATACACAGATAGTGTTTCCTACTTTGTATCTATAGTACCACAGCGAAATAAGGTAACATGGAAAAAAATGTATACTGTATTTTTTTTTGTTTGTGTTTTAGTTAAGTTCGTAGCTTGAATGTGATGAGAGAGAAGGACTTAAAGAAAGCTTAGTTGCCGCTAAATAAATGAAACAATTAAAATCTCATCTTTTAGACTGCCACTGGTTACATACACTGATAAAAATGATTTTGTGGTGAAGTAAATACTACAGAAAAAAACAATGTAATTTACATTAAAAAGTTAGCTCAGGCAAGAATTTAAAAAACGAAGTAAATTCTGTATTAGTTCTCAATTCAAGCGTGTAGAAATGAAAGCGTAAATATCAATGTTATAAAATTAAGTACATTTACTCAACTTTTCTGATACTGGTGCTCCCATCATGCACTTGGCCTTGAATAAATAATGAGGTTGATTTTTCACTGTTTTCCAGCTGTATTTACACTGTTTTATCATTGCTTTTGTTGTTAGGATTAGTAACCTGCCATTTTGTGACATTTGTGCAAAAACTTGCCAAAGAAAAATTAAGTAAATTTACTTATTGTTTTTTTTTTCAGTGTACAACAACAAACACACATAACATGTTTTTTTAATTGAATCAGTGAACAAGACAAATCACACTGATCCTTAGTAAAAGAGTAGTAAAATAATTGTTAAAGGACAATTCCGGTGAAAAATGAACCTAGGGGTAATTAACACATGGTTACCGAGTCGATCGTTCTCTGGGATGCGTTTTCATGATAATCGAATGTAAAGAGTTTTATCTCTAAAAACAGATTAGTTTATAATGCTAGTATATAGGGCATAGAATAAGTAAAAGTAAATCGCTAGTTAATACCACTAACAAGGCTCAAAATAGCCTCACACTAACACGGTAGCATAATGAGGGTCCCTACATGCAAACCGAAGCATTGAGAACTTTGTAAGTGTACAGACAGTTTAATAAGAAGATAGTTTATAAAGACAGTACATTACGCGTATACAGGCAGGAGCCATCTTGGAAAACAGTCTCGACTAGTCGAGCCACGAACGCCGTACTAAGTGAGATGAACTGTGACTTGGAATCTCATATGGTCTGTTGTTTCCTTAAAATTATTGTCTTTATAAAGTATCTTCTTATTAAACTGTCTGTACACTTACAAAGTTCTCAATGCTTCGGTTTGCATGTAGGGACCCTCATTATGCTACCGTGTTAGTGTGAGGCTATTTTGAGCCTTGTTAGTGGTATTAACTAGCGATTTACTTTTACTTATTCTATGCCCCATATACTAGCGTTATAAACTAATCTGTTTTTAGAGATAAAACTCTTTACATTCGATTATCATGAAAACGCATCCCAGAGAACGATCGACTCGGTAACCATGTGTTAATTACCCCTAAGTTCATTTTTCACCGGAATTGTCCTTTAAGGTAATTATTAAGGAACCGGAACTTTTATGTAAAATCAGATCTAAAATCATTCAATTCCTTATGATTTCCATCCCTAGGAAGTATATCAATCTCCCTTAAAGCCCATCAATAATGTATCATCAGTTTTAAATGGAAAATCACATCACTGCATAACCATAAAGTTATTTTGTTATAGCTTCTACATAAATTCTTCATGCAGTTTGCTTGTACAGCTCTCAAATAAATGCTTATTTTACTCCTGTATAGAACAGCAGCAAAGGCTTTCATCTGCATATATTAAAGGAAGCAGAGACTGAATATCCGTCTCTAAACATGTTAAACATCTAATAGAGTGGTACTGCCAATGTTCTTTAAAGATATGAACCTTTTTCTTAATAAAGCAACAGCATTCTGAATATATAAACACAGCAAAGACAAACACAACTTTTATCTTTAACACAGAGATAAATTTAGGACCTAACTTTAATAATTTAGTGTGATGTCAAGTCTCAGATGCTCATGAGGATGGTGAGGAAGGATATTTGTGCAGTGAGAAAAAACAAATGAGGTTCAGTTACAGATGAGATGCTGTCTACATATGCAGTAGAACGACAGCTCACAAAAGAAAAAAGGAGACTGGCTCTTGCAAATGAAAGACAGGACTTCCATTTCTACAGCTTCCATTTTAAACAATGCTTTTTTCCCCCATTCATTTTTCAGAGAGTAGTCTGTCTCCTCCTCATAGCATCTCTAGCAGCAGTCGCACAATAATGTTCATGTTGTGTCTCATGCATTATGCCACAAGGTAGGGCATGATGGGTAAACTATGTGAGCAGTAGTGTATAAAGAGACAGGGAAAGAGTGTGTGTGTGTGTGTAGGGGGTGTTGGCATTTCTCATTCAGCTCATGACTACATCCACATCATCTGTGTGCTGCTGGAAGTAGGTCAGTGGAGGAGAGGAGGAGGAGCGTTTCCCTCTCGCACACACACACTGCTCCACTGGTTTCTATCTCCTGCATTATTTTTTCTTGCTTGTGTGATCAGCAGCATCGGTCTCAGGCAGATTCTTTTTTTTTCTTTTTTTTCTCACAAATCTTTCCTTTTCCTTTTTCAACTTTTCCTCTCAATAACATACCAATAAATGAAACATCCATATTCCTACTCAACTAAAATTAGTTAGTGAAATAACTTAAACTGACGTGCCTTAAATTATTTATATATATATATATATATTTTTTTTTTTTTTCATAGACCAGGTCAGTTACTTATTATTGGGACCATTACTGGTTTATGCTTAGGTAACATCACTATTGTTTTTGTTCATACTTCGATTAGTACCTTCAATCTAAGTATTAAACTTTGGTATATCTTATCCTGCACCATTTATGCTACAGACACAAATGATACCTCAAATACCAGAGTATATAGTACTATAACTTTTTCCAAGCGATCAGATTTATGCTTTTTTATTTGCCATATACTAAAAAGCAATAAAAAAAAAATATATTTACATTGAAAGAAGGTTCCCTTTCATAGGTTCACTCAGTAGCTGACGCTCTGGGAACAGACCCTAGATGTGACATTTGTCTGAAGCCCATATAGAAACACAGCAACTAGCTGCCTGATCACGCTGACGCCTCCTCTTGAGCCGCTGCATCACCAATGCTTCATAAGATGCCCGCGCCATCACTCCTCAAATTTATTTTGGGAATAAAGCAATTTATCTAGTCAGTGATGTTTTCATTTTTTCTTCGCAATGGATTTTCCTACTTATGTTCTTTACAGATCTTCATAATTCGTTTTTGATATCTTGAAATCAGCCATTCTCAGCGTGTCACTAATCCTCTGTAAATTCATTAACTAGCCATTTAGAAACGTTGCAGTCTAAAATTTGTAACTTCTTCCCAAGTCTCTCCATCAGTGTCCGACTCCAGTACGAACATATAAGGCTGAACACCAACTGACAATTTCTGACATTTTGGCAGCGTGAGATTCTCCAGTTTTGTTGTTGCTGGAGTATCTGAAGCACGAGCTGTAAAGGCTCCGCCCTCTTCTGGAAAGGGGGAGGGGAGTAACAGCTCATTTTCATTTAAAGGTACACACACGAAAATGGATGTAACCCTACACCCCAACGCTGTCCTTCAGAAGGCTGTACAGACCATAGATATCATATATAAAGGATAGATGTCTCGTGCGCGCTGCTGGCCAATGGAGGTCGACGTCCGCATGTGGCGGCCATCTTATCACAGGGCGCTCGCTCACTCGTTTAATGGTGCATGTACTTTTAAATAACCATAACTTGCTCAATTTTCTACCGATTTTCAAACGGTTTGGTTTGTTATAAACGTCAGAGATGTAGTTATGACACTGCATACATACACTGCATACATATGAATAATTATAACATACATGTTCAAGCATTCGGAATTATAGCCACGTTCATAACGTTTGAAAAGAAACCAAACCGTTTGTAAATCCGTCAAGATTTCAGCGAGATAAGAGGATTTGGGTGCATGCTGATCACTCACCTTAATTCACAGCTTCACTGTGACAAGATGGCCGAATGGTGATGCCGGAAGTGACGGCACCATAAGACATCTAGCGTTTATATATGATATCTATGGTACAGACATGCAAACTCTTTCCTTATTCATTTGCCCTGTTGTGAGAAGTAGCATATGGAGTAAGTCAAAAATAATACTGGGCATCTGTCTACTGTCCATATCCAGTGTAGTCAGTGTTTTATATGTGCTTTTGACGTGATGCATCACGCCTCTGCATCACGAAAAAAAAAAATCCAGAAATCACAATATATGATTTTTTAACTATTTATTTGTATGATACAGCTGCAAATAAGTATTTGAACACCTGTCTATCAGCTAGAATTCTGACCCTCAAAGACCTGTTAGTCTGCCTTTAAAATGTCCACCTCCACTCCATTTATTATCCTAAATTAGATGCACCTGTTTGAGGTTGTTAGCTGCATAAAGACACCTGTCCACCCCATACAATCAGTAAGAATCCAACTACTAACATGGCCAAGACCAAAGAGCTGTCCAAAGACACTAGAGACAAAATTGTACACCTCCACAAGGCTGGAAAGGGCTACGGGGAAATTGCCAAGCAGCTTGGTGAAAAAAGGTCCACTGTTGGAGCAATCATTAGAAAATGGAAGAAGCTAAACATGACTGTCAATCTCCCTCGGACTGGGGCTCCATGCAAGATCTCACCTCGTGGGGTTTCAATGATCCTAAGAAAGGTGAGAAATCAGCCCAGAACTACACGGGAGGAGCTGGTCAATGACCTGAAAAGAGCTGGGACCACCGTTTCCAAGGTTACTGTTGATAATACACTAAGACGTCATGGTTTGAAATCATGCATGGCACGGAAGGTTCCCCTGCTTAAACCAGCACATGTTAAGGCCCGTCTTAAGTTTGCCAATGACCATTTGGATGATCCAGAGGAGTCATGGGAGAAAGTCATGTGGTCAGATAGAACAAAATAGAACTTTTTGGTCATAATTCCACTAAACGTGTTTGGAGGAAGAAGAATGATGAGTACCATCCCAAGAACACCATCCCTACTGTGAAGCATGGGGGTGGTAGCATCATGCTTTGGGGGTGTTTTTCTGCACATGGGACAGGGCGACTGCACTGTATTAAGGAGAGGATGACCGGGGCCATGTATTGCGAGATTGTGGGGAACAACCTCCTTCCCTCAGTTAGAGCATTGAAGATGGGTCGAGGCTGGGTCTTCCAACATGACAATGACCCGAAGCACACAGCCAGGATAACCAAGGAGTGGCTCTGTAAGAAGCATATCAAGGTTCTGCCGTGGCCTAGCCAGTCTCCAGACCTAAACCCAATAGAGAATCTTTGGAGGGAGCTCAAACTCTGTGTTTCTCAGCGACAGCCCAGAAACCTGACTGATCTAGAGAAGATCTGTGTGGAGGAGTGGGCCAAAATCCCTCCTGCAGTGTGTGCAAACCTGGTGAAAAACTACAGGAAACGTTTGACCTCTGTAATTGCAAACAAAGGCTACTGTACCAAATATTAACATTGATTTTCTCAGGTGTTCAAATACTTATATGCAGCTGTATCATACAAATAAATAGTTAAAAAAATCATACATTGTGATTTCTGGATTGTTTTTTTTAGATTATGTCTCTCACAGTGGACATGCACCTACGATGACAATTTCAGACCCCTCCATGATTCCTAAGCTGGAGAACTTGCAAAATAGCAGGGTGTTCAAATACTTATTTTCCTCACTGTATCTGTCTCAGTGTGACATCACAAATGCTCAGAAATATTAGTAATTCTGGCAGCTTGGTTTTATTTATTTTTTGCAGTAAGGAGGATTTTTTTTATGTCTGAAACTAACAGTATTTATAGTATAATGACTTCTTTGTCAAAATATCAAAGAACTTTGTGTTTTGGGATGTGTTTGGATCACGGCATCACGAGTAATTGCAATTTGGACCAGTGCTGGAGTTCCTACAAGAACATTTCTCTGTCAGAGTGGGCACGGCCTGGTGACTCTTAAAGTGAA
Organism: Leuciscus idus; assembly: GCA_021554675.1. Lineage (NCBI taxonomy): Eukaryota > Metazoa > Chordata > Actinopteri > Cypriniformes > Leuciscidae > Leuciscus > Leuciscus idus. The sequence continues at coordinate 4,586,503 of CM038636.1, read as the reverse complement.
CACTTGTTAAGGGAAAATTCTTTGGGGAGACATTCACTTGTCTTCCGTTTTATGTGTGGGATGAGATGGATGAGAACTTTCTGTCCCATTTATGTTCTTTCCTGGGATTATCTGTGGTCCTGGAAGGCTTCACACGGGCTCAGTTTATGCAGCTGAAGTCATTCCCTTAGATACATGTATTTCTGACTCTAAAATTGGTTGATGGCCTTAACAAACCTAAAATATATTTGTAATTTTCAGGCCTTGTTGGTGAATGCATCCTGTATGGATTTCACTCCTGGTTCAGCAAGTGTCTTTTTGCGACTTAAGATAGAGTAAATCTTCAATCTGTGAGGGGATTGAGATTTACGACGACCACACGAGCCTGTGGTGTAAATCGGATAAGTCAATTATTTGTTTGTGGCTCATGGCTACGAAGCAAAAAAATGTACATCGGGTAAGATGCAGAGCTGAGTGAGCCTATGGTAGGAAACATCTCATTCCCTATTCAGGGAACCAGGGTAGCATACATAGACGACCTCAGCCATATTGAAAGACAAAAATATCATAGAGACATGGATGAAGGATCTTTTGACTAGGGCAATTAAACAACCAAACCAGAATACACTCCAGCAACCACTCAGCAATGTACCAAAAACAGCATTGTGGCGATGAGTTTTGCACAATGTTAAACTCCATTTCCTTCTGCTGCAGTTACACATGCAGACGCCTCTCTCCCTTCACATAATTTCCTCTCTTCTCCACATAATTGTTTGTTCTCTCTATAAAGACAGAGCCTGGGCCTTATGTAATGCAAATACACGTCTCTACCCCACACGTTTCCCCCAGAATTCATTTCATAATGTTCTCACAATAAACCCAAGGGAACTCCGAGGAATCTTTGGCATTCCAAGCCGCCTCTGTCACAGTGGCCAAATGGAATCTTTTCATTTTCTTTCTATTACTCTCTCTTTCTCTCTTTCTCTCCCTGTTTTTTTTACAAGTAATATCAGGAAAAAACAGAGCAACAACAGATAAAGCCCAACTGGAATAAATCTATTATGTTATGGGAGTGAAAAATAGGAACAGTTTTTAATTAAGTACAAACAAGATAACTGGGACAATTCACATACTACACATTAAAAGTGTGTACTTTACTTTCTTGCTTACTTTTGAGTAAAGTAATACAGTACAATAGCATCAGGACATAGCCTACTCTGTCTTACAAAATAGTACTAAAGCTGCATTTAATAACTGAACTTATAATAACTAAAATTCATTACTTAAAGGTATAGCGGAGGATGTTTTACTTCCTGGTGGGTAACCTATACTATTGGTCCTCCTAATTGTCAATCATTCTGGTGAATCAATCAAACTTTTCAAAAAGTGGAGAGGGCGGGTCTTATCTAAAATTTGGAAAGATCCTCCGCTATACCTTTAACTTATGTCTATACATTTAAAAACAGCTGATGTTTACGGCATTGAACTTCTCTTCAGCTGAAAAGGTTCACTTTGCTAATTTATACAGCATATCTTCATTTGATGTGCACTCACAAATAAAGGACACTGCACTCATACTGTACATGCACTGTGATAATGTACTGTGTCGGTTTATATATTGACTTTAATTTTCAGCATGAGTGTTATCGACCGCGGTTATGCATTCTTACATGTCAACCAATCTGGAGGATGGTGTAATGAATAAATCAAACTTCCCCAGAATCTCACAATCAAGTTCATCTCTGGTCCTCTCATAACTCGAGGGAACCAGTTCACTTCAGCATTACTTCAGTGGAAACTGATGATTACACTTATGCATTTTGTATAATTTGTATAAAGTGCATTAACCTCCTGTACCAATGAAGAGATGTTATGTTTTTACATTTTTAAATAAACCAATAAAAATGGCAAATGAACTTGAAAGCCAGTGTTTACCATGCTTTTTCGTTGTATGCAAAAGAGCTGTTTTGACGTCATGATAAATCTTGTTTTCCACAGGGAAAAGTAATGCTAACCAGTCTTGCGTTGTACAACGAGTAAAGCATTTTAAATGTAAACATATTGTTAAAAAAATAAATAAAAAAAATCATGCATAATTACGCATGTGACTTTTATGACTTCATATTAATTGAGAAGGTTTTCTATCATTCATAGATATTCCTTGATACTTTCTCTGCTGCCACGCATATTATCCGTGTATCATAGCAAGTACAGCACCCACGTGAATGATATGCTTTACTTCTTTCAACTGCAATAGAAACTTAGGCTTTCTCTGCCATCTTGGTTTAAGTCTGTAACATTTCAAACAGAAAGCAATTCTGTATTTGCACACACTAAAATAGATTTTAAGAGGTTGTGTTTTTTGTTGTGCAAATCTCTGCATCATTTGATTAAATGTTACTTTATAACGTAAATGGAATTGCAGCTCAACATGATTGTTTTAATGAGTTCTATAAAATGACTTTATTTCCATTGAAGTGAATGTTTTAAGATCAAATCAAATCAAATCAAATTTTATTTAAAAAGCACAAAATCAACCTTGGTTGGCCAAAGTGCTGTACAGAAAAGTAAGTAAAAAAAAAAAAAAAACAGAGAAAGAAACATAAAAGTTACGGTAGATTAAAAGCACAAGAGAAAAAATGCATTTTTAGCAAGGATTTAAATTCAGCTATAATGTGGAAGCTGTTTTAACATGTAGAGGTTGTTCCACATCACCCCTGTAAGCGATCACTTCATTGTAAGCGAGATCGTGGGACAGAAGATGGCACAAGCCTGGTTTGTTAACGATGTTACCATGTGAAAACATGTTAAAATCTATCTTAAACTGTCAAATGCATCACACCAGATATTGAGAAAGCAACATATTGTAATAATTGGTGCAACATTTATTAAGAATGTGACCAACATGTTTTCTTTGCTGCTTTATAGTTTGCATCTGGGACAATGGGACTATAATGGGAAAATGGTCAATATAGCATTCAGGTCATTGACTGCTGTTGTGTGTCAATTGTGTCTTTTGGCACGTGTGAATGTGTGCGTGCAGAGGGGAGTTGAATATGGAAGGACAGAGGGCATTGCATAAATAACAGGGCTAAAGTATTGGCTGACTGCATGCAAACATGGGTTGATTTATCTCATCTGCTTTGACTCACATAATCGCATGCCTGCCATGCATACACAGACATTTTAATACAACACATGTGCACCAACCGTCTTACTAAATCTACACATAGTTATGTAGATTATATTCAAAACTGATAGATGACCATATTTCAAGCCAACGAAAAACATAACTTAGAACGAGGGGACTGGAGATGATACATCTATGAAGGGGAAGGAGTATTTACATGCCATGTATGCATTTGGCAGACGCTTTTATACAAAAGTGACTTATACTGCATGGAAGGCATACAGCACCTTAACTTACTGTTTGAGTTACAGGATTACAGAAAGGTCATTGACCAGTGGCATGATCTGAGTTGTCAAGGCAAAGTATATCACATCTATGAAGGAGGACCTTTAAGTGCCTACGTGCAACAGAGATGATGCTGGGCAAACCCAACCCGTCCTATCTCTCCTATATTCTCTCCAAATCACTTCCTCTCTCTCCTCTCGTAAGATAAGAGAAAGACTACAGCCTTTGGGGAAGGAGCAATCAAAAATTTCACAGTAAAAACCTGAGCCAAGCTGTTACCCATAGCCTGCTTCCAATTCTGTTTGAAGCTTTCTAAAATACATACAAAAGCATGCTAGATATGACTTAAATAAATTAATGAATATAGCATAGACAGAGGCAAGAATGCTTTGTGAATGGTTCCTAAAATGTTTTTAATGGGTAATGACAAAAGATTGTTTATTTATAATTTCATATTTTATCATTTTTTTGGTAATAGTTAATTCTGTGTACATGTTTTTGCCACCTCTAATCACTGTGTGTCAATGCATCTTTTTGTGATATGTACGTAGCTTACGTTGCTTCAACACACTGCCGCTGATTAAATCACTGCAAACATCTCACAGCTTCTGACATTCAAATTTACATCCAAACTACTTCACATCATTGTTGTTGAATTGAAATGGGTCGGCTCCTCGGACCGAGAGTAACTTTAATAATCATGTTGTTATCCGATATTGTTTAAAGCATAAAACACAATTATTGGGGAAATTGACATTTTAATTAGATTTAAAGAATCATAACCTTTTTGAGGGCTGAGGATCAATACAGATTTCCTGACTAGATTTTGTTTCACAAGTCCTTGACTCAATATGGTACCGATTAATTTGGCTATTTTTCAGTTGTGTGAACAGTTACTCTGTCAACTGCACACATATCAACATTAACATTAACATCCACCCCTCTTGCAGTGTTGCTTTCTTGCAGATGATGACAGCCCAACAAACAACTGGCCATTTGCTAATAGAGCTTCTGAATGTGCCTTTCTGAAAGTTTAAACAATTCTGCTAAACTACTAGAAAAGCAAGGATCCGCAAAGAATGTTGATAAACCCTGTTTCATACATTCTCTCTCATAAATTCAAACCATGTCAACATCTGCTTCTGGTCATTGTGAATTCATTCCCTTTAACAAGAATTCTTACGATTAAAACAGAGGACTACAAATTGCAATGCGTCAGTTTGACAGTGCAGTTTACAACGCGGCTGTCGTGTTTCTCTCCTTTAACGAAGACTTCAGAGAGCATTATAGAAATCAGAGATCAAGGATGTGATGGATTTACATTTAGAGTGGAAAATTCTAGGCCTAAATGCCCACATTGGCAAGTATTCACATAAACACAGTCCGCTGAGAGAAAATTGAATGTGTATCAGTGTGTTGGATACATGCATTAGCTTAAAGTGACAGCAGCCTTATATACTGTACCTGCTGATCAAACAACAAAAGAAAACGAGAATCTGCTCTTGATTGAATAATCCTATATGGTTTTAATAAGAATCAATGTATCTTTAAATCATACAGTGACGACTATCTAGTGTTATATTTTTCACATTTGATTATTCAATTTCTGTAGTATTTCTTACTTGCATACTACTCTTAAATAGTCTTTGCCTGAATAAATGAATGCCCTGTCGATTTTATCTGATATCTTTCTTGTATTGTATTTGTCATATTATTTGTCATTTGCATTTGATGTTCTTATTTTTAATATCAAAATAAAATTACTATATTGAGATATACACTCACCTAAAGGATTATTAGGAACACCTGTTCAATTTCTTATTAATGCAATTATCTAATCAACCAATCACATGGCAGTTGCTTCAATGCAGTTAGGGGTGTGGTCCTGGTCAAGACAATCTCCTGAACTCCAGACTGAATGTCAGAATGGGAAAGAAAGGTGATTTAAGCAATTTTGAGCGTGGCATGGTTGTTGGTGCCAGACGGGCCGGTCTGAGTATTTCACAATCTGCTCAGTTACTGGGATTTTCACGCACAACCATTTCTAGGGTTTACAAAGAATGGTGTGAAAAGGGAAAAACATCCAGTATGCGGCAGTCCTGTGGGCGAAAATGCCTTGTTGATGCTAGAGGTCAGAGGAGAATGGGCCGACTGATTCAAGCTGATAGAAGAGCAACTTTGACTGAAATAACCACTCGTTACAACCGAGGTATGCAGCAAAGCATTTGTGAAGCCACAACACGCACAACCTTGAGGCGGATGGGCTACAACAGCAGAAGACCCCACCGGGTACCACTCATCTCCACTACAAATAGGAAAAAGAGGCTACAATTTGCACGAGGCCACCAAAATTGGACAGTTGAAGACTGGAAAAATGTTGCCTGGTCTGATGAGTCTCGATTTCTGTTGAGACATTCAGATGGTAGAGTCAGAATTTGGCGTAAACAGAATGAGAACATGGATCCATCATGCCTTGTTACCACTGTGCAGGCTGGTGGTGGTGGTGTAATGGTGTGGGGGATGTTTTCTTGGCACACTTTAGGCCCCTTAGTGCCAATTGGGCATCGTTTAAATGCCACGGCCTACCTGAGCATTGTTTCTGACCATGTCCATCCCTTTATGACCACCATGTACCCATCCTCTGATGGCTACTTCCAGCAGGATAATGCACCATGTCACAAAGCTCGAATCATTTCAAATTGGTTTCTTGAACATGACAATGAGTTCACTGTACTAAAATGACCCCCACAGTCACCAGATCTCAACCCAATAGAGCATCTATGGGATGTGGTGGAACGGGAGCTTCGTGCCCTGGATGTGCATCCCACAAATCTCCATCAACTGCAAGATGCTATCCTATCAATATGGGCCAACATTTCTAAAGAATGCTTTCAGCACCTTGTTGAATCAATGCCACGTAGAATTAAGGCATTTCTTAATTAAGGCGAAAGGGGGTCAAACACAGTATTAGTATGGTGTTCCTAATAATCCTTTAGGTGAGTGTAAGTTGTTATCGTGAGTCTAATCGCTCACCCCTAAACCATAGGTGTTGCTCATGCTCTCAAATAGACATCAAATGTGTGATTTATTTTGCGACAAGTGAACTTTTTTTCACCATCGGAGTTTGATGCAGTAATAATAAAAAATGTTGTCTGGTCCCTTTTATCAATATCATACAAAGACGTTATACTAACATACCAGTGTGCGTTTACATTGAAGTCTTAAAATCAGGGGTTAGAGTGGCCTATAATTTCTAAATGATGACAGTTTTGAACCTCAAGAAGCATGAGACAAAAATAAAATGACGTTCAAGACCCCTTTAATGTCCTTATGTACATTCACAATTCTGTCCATATGTCGCTTGGTTCCAACATCTGCTTCTGGTCATTGTGAATTCATTCACTTTAACAAGAATTCTTACGATTAAAACAGAGGACTACAAATTGCAATACGTCAGTTTGACAGTGCAGTTTACAACGCAGCTGTCGTGTTTCTCTCCTTTAACGAAGACTTCAGAGAGCATTATAGAAATCAGAGGTCAAGGATGTGATGGATTTACATTTAGAGTAGAAAAGTCATCCAAGCTTCACTGTCTGAAGGAGTAAAATGACAAACACAGTGGTCTCCATTTTTAACACAGACTTTTGCAGAGTAATGCAGTGTTTACACAAAAACACATGATGCATGAAGGAATTTGCTTAATGCCAGAAGAGAACTGAACTCCAGAGTTTCTCCCAAGGTTCTTTTTTCCCCACTTCTGTCCACTGATGGAGTTTTGGCTCCACGCTACTGTCAGCATTGGCTTGCTCATTTGGGGCTTAAAAGACAAACAATATTCAGGAAATGTTATCGACCTGACTGTACTGGCACTATCGGATGAGAACAAAAACTTGACCTGAAACGATATGGATAAATGATCTGCTTTTGTAATCATTGATGAACTTCGCAACATTGACACAGTTATTGAACTGAATTGAATCAACATATTACCGTTGCAGTTTAGGCTAAATCTCATATATTTCAACAGGGCATCTTGCTTTATTATTATTTATTATGCATATCTTCAACTTCAACAAAATAAGGGCAGATCCCTCAAGCGCAGCTGATGCCACTTTGAAGTGACGCTTTTGTGATCAAGAATATTCCAGTTTGAATTAGGATTTCCTTAGATTCCTCCGTCCTCATTTTCTTTCGCTTCCTCGCATACTAACAGGGATGGAGATGAGACGCAAAGAAAGGAAACGGAGATGCACACATAAGAAATGAGACGCACACCTAGTTGCTTTGTCAGCCGTTTTGAATTAATCTTTTGACTGAATGATTCAATGACTTGCTCAGTAAGATAATGATTTGCCACCATCTACTGGTGGTTTTAGTTTCATATTTAAAAGTATAATTTTATTTTAGCTGAGGGGGCAGAGAGAGTGACGAAGATTAAATGCTGTTTTTTATGTTTGGTCGTGATTGTAGCAATAGTTCAAAAGAGATGTGTGGATAGTGGAAGATATAATGTGTTTATGGACTATTAATCATTAGGCATTGCATACAATATCTTTCTTTCTAATGGGGTTTCTTTGATACGGGCCTCCGAATTGCACAGGGTGTCTCTGGTGCTATATAAATAAATGGGACTTGACTTGACTTGACTAAAAAGTATGGTACACACTCTTCTTTAACACTCTTCTTTGGTCTACCATGGTAAAATACAAAATTCCTAATATTTCGAGCTGTGCAATTAATTAAAAACATACTCATGGTTGAAAGAGACTATTATATTCCAAGCAGTTTTACATGTTAACTCGATAAATTTAGAAGTGAAAAGTTGCCAACTAAAACTGGTGGCGTAAATTATTCAACCTGACTTAATCATTCCCTCAAGTCTTCCAATAATATCCAGAACACTTTTCCAGATCTTTAGCGTTCCACACTCCAGGTTTCCCGGAGGTATCTGTCCTTAAACGCCTTGCAATAAACAAGCTGTTTATAAAGTCAGCCTGCCAGAAACAGTGCAGATGTTTACAGTATATGGGCATGAAGTGGAATTCGGGACACTCTCAAGCATGTTGTCCCACTGAGACACTTCTTCCCAAGCAGCCGTTTCTGAGACTCCCACAAATAGATCATTGACTGATCTGAACTGGACACTATTTATACCCAGAGTTACTGGTTAGTTGTTAGATGTTTAACATTCCAGTAGACTGTACAGGGCATTTCCCATATGTCACTGGGGCTGTGAGAGAAACCTGATCACACAGTGCCCCACATCAAACACCTGGGCATCCTGTAGTGTGGACATAAAACCTGTTTTCTTATTTAGTTCAGATCCCATCGATGGCACACTTTCAATTCTGTAAAAGCATTAAGGCAAGTAATGTGTGCGAAGTGACAGAAAGCCAACACAGAATGTGATGATTTGCGACTTCGGTGATTGAACGGTCAAATACACACAGAATAAATTCTAGGCCTAAATGCCCACATTGGCAAGTATTCACATAAACACAGTCCGCTGAGAGAAAATTTAATGTGTATCAGTATGTTGGATACATGCATTAGCTTAAAGTGACAGCAGCCTTATATACTGTACCTGCTGATCAAACAACAAAAGAAAACGAGAATCTGCTCTTGATTGAATAATCCTATGCTTTTTAATAAGAATCAATGTATCTTTAATTCACACAGTGACGACTATGTAGTGTTATATTTTCACATTTGATTATTCAATTTCTGTAGTATTTCTTACTTGCATACTACTGTTAAATAGTCTGTGCCTGAATAAATGAATGCCCTGTCCATTTTATCTGATATCTTTCTTGTATTGTATTTGTCCTATTATTTGTAATTTGCATTTGATGTTCTTATTTTTAATATCAAAATAAAATAACTATATTGAGATATAAGTTGTTATCGTGAGTCTAATCGCTCACCCCTAAACCATAGGTGTTGCTCATGCTCTCAGACAGACATCAAATGTGTGATTTATTTTGTGACAAGTGAACTTTTTTTCACCATTGGAGTTTGATGCAGTAATAATTAAAATGTTATTATCATAAAATTATCAATATCATACAAAGACGTTACACAAGCATACCAGTGTGCGTTTACATTGAAGTCTTAAAATAGACATTGAGTTTTTTAAATCAGGGGTTAGAGTGGCCTATAATTTCTAAATGATGACAGTTTTGAACCTCAGGAAACATGAGACAAAAAGAAAATGACGTTCAAGACCCCTTTAATGTCCTTATGTACATTCACAGTTCTCTCCATATGTCGCTTGGTTCCACTCATGTGAATCGTAAACATGCTGTGCCAGGAAAAGCCATTTGCGTGGTTGAAGAACAACAGATAGGATTGAGTGCGGAAGGAGCATCTTTGTGAGAGACTGCACTTAATTGATTTCAAGGTAGTGATATGTGTGTGGATGTACTTTATTTTACAGTCCTGTTTTGCATGAACATATGTACTTATTGTAGTAATGACACTAACTAGGTACTTACCCTGAACCTACCCCTAAACCTTAACTTAACCCATGTAGTTACCTTACACTACTCAGTACGGTAACACTTTATTACATGTACTTACCATAGTAATAACAGCAACTTATGCATAATTACATGCAACTAACCCTCAACCAAACCCTAATGCTACCCTAACCCTATAGCAGGGGTGCCCAATCCTGCTCCTGCCGATCGACTGTCCTGCACAGTTCATGTCCAACCCTAATCAAACACACCTGAAGCAACCAATTAAGGTCTTCAGGATCACTTGAAAATTAAAGGCAGGTGTGTTTGATTAGGGTTGGAGATGAACTGTGCAGGACAGTCGAACGGCAGGAGCAGGATTGGGCACCCCTGCCCTATAGTAAGTACATGTTCTCAATTAATATTACTCAGTACTTAACCCTCTGGGGACCAAAAACGCGCCCGCGCGTTTTGCTCGTTTTTTTTTTTAGCAATGAAAAATAAACACAAAATGCTCTGTTAATTTTGATCTTTCATTTTCGTGTAATACATCAATCGATCCTGTTCAGTTTCTATTTTTTTTCTGTATACTCACAATACAAATAAAGTGTTTTGCTTTTTGACAAATAAAGAAAAACTAACATGATGCTATTTCTGCCTTCTCTCTGTCAGTAAACTCCCATTTGAAACGCGTTCGAAAATTATCTATAACTCCGCGAAAATTCAGTCAAACAGGCAAACAGACCCACGGGCATAAAGCTTGAGATCGCAGCTTTTAAATGAAGTAATTTATATAAAAAACAAATATTATCAGCTTCTGTAATCTGTATAAAAAGAGAGCGACTCCAGTCGAGCTCATTAGGAGCCATTCAAAAGTAATTTGACCACGCCCCGGAGAGCGCGTGCTATTCAAACGCAAATTCTGAGAACCATTTCAGTCTGTGAAACGCCCCCACATCAGCTGTAAACAAAGAGGCATAATATAGCCTACCTTATGGAGAAAATTTTCCGTGCTGATATGAGGAGCAGATCCCGCTGAGGAGTGAGGTAGGCTAAGTTATCCTTTCTCAAGTGTTAATGTGGAATAACGTTATGGAATAACGTTGTAGGCTTATGTAAACAAAAAGATGAATCGCGTTTCTATAATATGAATCGCGTTTCTGTGAGATGATTGAAGGGTACATATTTGTAAAGAGTGTTTAGCCTAAATATGAATCGCGCGTCTGTGTGTGAAAGAATAAACTGCTTTTACAGTTACAGTTACTGCGTTAAGTCAGGCGAAGTATGAAAGACAACATTTTGTTGACTAGATTTGGGTACAGTTTTTACTGTAGAATATACTGTCACATCAAATAAGCTTTTCTGCTCATATATATAAAATACTATTTTGTCAAAAATAAAGTCATAGACTAAGATGTTCCAATGTTGGCTATATTCAAACTAATGAATACATATGATAAAATGTAGGCCTATAATCTTTTTTTTTTTTTTTTTTTACAAAGAAAGAGTACTTTTTTGCAGAAATATTGCTGAAATTGTAATTATTGTTGTAATTGTAACCTTTTTAATAAAATAGCAAAACATATTTACAAGATAGATGTAAGCAAAATCTTAAATGGTCAATATAAGTCTTCTTCAAAATATATATTTTGTCTTTGCATTGTGGCTCAGTCAGTGTCACACCTGAATGAATGGCTAATTATGCAGAGTCATTATGCAGAGTGGGTGGGACTAAGGTGTAAACTACTCCTCCCCCTCGCATATTGGCTTTCCAAGCAAAACCTGTTTTACACATTTAAATCAATGTATTTTTTTTTGTGAACGATAAAGCAAGACTATTTTCACATAATTTTGAAGCTAGAACTGAAAGGGACAACATCCATTAGTCAAAAGTCTTGTGGGCACATATTTTGTATGAGTTTTGTGGTCTTATTTCAGCAACTTTCATTTTTATTTTTTTAAATAACCACGCATAAACATTATTCTCTTAAAAATACAAACATCTACATACATGTTGCTCGCATATTATGGTAGGCCTGTTTGTGCTATATAGAGTGAATTTACACCTTTGCCATTAACATGTTTATAAATAACTGAAAAAAGCACAAATGTCAGAGCATGTCAGAACATCTCAAGGGCCCCAAAAACAGCTTGGTCCCCAGAGGGTTAAATATATAATTACACTGTGACAATGACACCTTAAAATAAAGTGTAACCCTCAGTACCTTTGTGGGTAAGTACACTGAAAGTACATTGAAAGTGCAAGTACTGTAAAATAAAGTGCAACCATGCTTGTTAAAGCCTTTTCCAGATGAGAGAGCACAACTCTGTCCTTACCATCTCAAAAATTTATGACTGACCAAACACCCTCACAAGGGAACAGACACTGTTCAGAGACACTGTTCAGAGACACTTTAACAGAAACCAGGAACTTGGGAGATTCTCCCAAAGAAACGTCCCAACATCGAGACTTTGTCTGTCATTAGCAGGTTTTATTTTGCTCCGTGTAGATTTATCATATCATATTATGAATCAGGAGTGGAGTTTTATATAATTCTAGATGAATAACACTTCAATTCTCATCCTTCATTTCTAAACATGCCACCTTTCCCGTATCAAATATGGATGGCGCTGTCACAGGCATGGAAACAGCCGCACACTTTCTTTTTTGACAGACAGCTTACATCTGCCATTTAAACAGTCCTCATATAACCCTCCTTCTTAATTTAAAATGCCTTTAATGCACTAAAGATGAGTATTCGATCTTGTAAAAAGGTCTTTAGCCATAAAATGCACCAGAATGAAGGATGCAAGTACTCACCCACTTCAGAGACCAGCCCTTTCGGATATACCATCCTTGCCCTACTCACTGTAAGCCAGAATGTTTCCTAGTGCCCTTTAAATCTGTGCATCCCAGTCCTCTCACACGTTTCTCCTTTTCTTTTACTTGAAACTGTTGTTGAATCTGCGCTTTAAAATGATACTTCCAACCCAGAGCGACCAGAGAGCTACTCCGCCAAGCCTGGATTTCAGCTGACTGTGCTGGAATCAAAGCTGTTGACATTGCTCCCTCCCTCTCTCACATCTCTCTCTCTCACATCTCTCTCTCTCTCTCTCTCTCTCTCTCTCTCTCTCTCTCTCTCTCTCTCTCTCTCTCTCTCTCTCTCACACTCACACTCACACTCACACTCACACTCACACACTCACTCCCCTCCCTTTCTCCTTCTCTGGAATCCGGGTTTAGCACATGACAGAGTATCTGTAAACCAGCATGAGGAGAGATGGAATGAGAGGGAATGAGTCTTTTCTACAACCTTCCACCTTCCAATCTCCACATTCCAACTCAGGCTGTCAGAGAAAAACGCTGGAGATATGGGAACTATATTCATGTATAGCAACGCTGGGATTTAAAAAAAATCTGATGTAAATGGGGTGCACGACCCACCAAATTTCAGCTAAACATGTCAAGTTCACACTGTTTCATCCTTATTATGCATGTCAACATTGCAAGTAGATCACTTGCATACGTGACTAAATTTCGCTCCAGGCAACTCAGTGTCAATCGTTAGACATTGGCTAATAAATTGTTAGATTTCACTCGCCAGTGATTGAGTTAGAGGACGAATTCCAAACGACGTTTTTGCACCCTTGAAGGGCCCTTCAGGAAAAGGCGTTTCAAACGAAAGTGAACAACTGAATCCCTTCACGAAGGGCCCTTCCACAAGTCCGTTAGCGAAGGGAACATGCAATGGTTATTTCGAGGAAGTAATTTAATCGTTTCTGGTCATGTGACCCAGGGTGACAAGTCCTCGCAATTCATTTTAATCTAGATATGGCAGGAGAGTTGGAGTTGACATATAAACAGAATAATTCAAGTTCAGTCATGACAACTTGGCAAACATTTTGTTAATGAAAATAAAAAATGTACATAGATTTGGTCTTGGCAGACTAGATCTGCTACGCTGCTGCTGCAGAGCAAATATGAATTGCTAAATGCTCAGAGCAAAAAATAAAAGGACACATGTTGCTGCTGATGCTGCTAGAGAGAGGGAGAGAGGGAGAGAGAGAGAGAGAGAGAGAGAGAGAGAGAGGGAGGGAGAGGGAGAGGGAGAGGGAGAGGGAGAGGGAGAGGGAGAGGGAGAGGGAGAGGGAGAGGGAGAGGGAGAGGGAGAGAGAGAGAGAGAGAGAGAGAGAGGGAGAGGGAGAGGGGAGGGAGAGGGAGAGAGAGAGAGAGAGAGAGAGAGAGAGAGAGAGAGAGCCCTCCCTGCCCAAAAGCAGATCTAGGCAGGTGGTGCTGGGGAGGTGGAGGGCTAGAAAGAGAACTCACATAGCGCACAGTGATAGTGTATTCGTTTGGATGCATCGTGGATATATTGGGACAATGAATATGTAAAATCAATTGGCTGGAAACATAACATTGACTGAATCAATCTGAATGCAAACTGGCTGAACTATTCATTTGTTTCGTTTTATTGTGATATACACACATATTCGTAATGCATTTCATATTATTTTAAGGCTTTATGTGTTTAATGCTTAACTTACAAAGTTAAGAGCAGATTGGGAATACACACACACACACAAAGCATATTTTAAGTTCATTATACATACATTTATTTGTATCATATTAACAGCAATCATAAGACATTCCTTCTCGTTGCCTAGTTTTGTCGTGGTAACATTCCATGTGAAGCTAATGAGGAAATGACGTGGTCTTTCATTGCTCCCTTCGCCAAGTGCGTTCCAAACAGCTTCATCATGACACACAAGTGCCCTGCTTCCTCCAAAGTCCCCGCTTCAAGGGCTCTGCGTGAGTAGTGAGGAGTGAGTAGGGGACAGGGATGCTCAATTACGATTTGGAATTTGCCCAGAGGTTAAGAATAAGTTCAGCTCAGATATATTTTCACTGTGTATTGTGTCCTGACCGCTTTAGGGCGCATACAGAACACTCTGACTGAACATCTGACAGGAAAGAATGTGTACACTCATTTAAGAGGGTGTGGAAAGAGCCATTCTACATTTTAAATATAGTCGTAAACGGCACTAACAACTCATGTAGACAATACAGTGATGCAATGGCCATGTCTCTTTTCAAATGCAGTAAAAGTCTTTAAGTGTCTCTTTATAGAAGTATTAGTCTATGTATTTTATTAAAAGACAATTTTGTCTCTTTGTTTTAATTAGACGGCAATGCATTTAGCTAAGCAAATGTTTTCGATAGCATTAGGAAGGATAAATATACTAAATGATCTATAACCATTTTTGGAAATTGCAGACGTCTTTGCAAACTGATTATATTCAACTATAATGGATTTTTATGCATTTTATGACTACAAATCACTCATTACACAGATTTTAATCGATGACACAAAGAGATTTCTTATCCTGTGGCTCTCTCTGGTGGACAATCCTCAAGCACAAAGAACTGGATGAAATATTCTGAATGATCTAAATCCACAGTCTTGACTCGTGATGCAGTCTGGAATCATAATCAATCACACCATGTTGGTTTGTTTGGCCAGAGGAGACCAAATCCTCACCAAATCACGTAGGCCTATTCATGAAATGTTGGTATCGTGACAAACTTTAGCTCTTTCTTTAAACATGTTGCATTTAAACTCCACAGAATTCAGCAACATGACTCTGCACCAACTTTCTTCAAAATGAACCAAACGCTCACTTCCTGTTTATCTTACAGAATAACAAAATTTCCACAGTGTCATTGTCTCAAGAGATTCAAACCATTCAAGAGTTCAGTTTCAAGCCTCGCTAAAATAACACCAGTTAACCACACTGAAAATGCTTTGTGGCATTCACAATTATAATACTATTCAACTATTGTCATATATGCATGTAGTTTAGAAAACATAACTCTCAAGTTCGTTTCATATCTCACACAGTTTTACATGACTCTTGCTCCTCAAAGGCTTGGAAATCCATCAACTCTCTTCTGCGATTCAAAGCTACACATTGCTCTCATTTTAGACAGTCCGACTGTCAATGTAGAATACTTATAAAATAAAACCCTTAACCGTCAGTGAACACACTTTGATTTGAACAGCCATTGACATGCTGACTATCAGAAACAGCAACAGTTTGAGAAGACTCCAGGTGCATCATGTTTGATATTTTTTAGATAGATTTTATTTGTCCTCGAGAGGAAATTTGTTTCCACCGTAGATGCGTACATAATACAAACACACATAACATATTAAGAACATAAACATATGCAAAAAAAAAAAAAAAAAGAGCATACGTATCAATGGCCGATTTCCTATGTATTTAGAGCTCAAATAGATACAGGAACAAAACTCTTACTAAACTTGGCCTTTCTACACATCGGTAACCTATACCTACGGCCAGAAGGCAGAAGGATAAAATATTTGTAAAGTGGGTGTTCTGAGTCATTCAAGATTTTTTGTGCCTTTCGCAACGTGAATGTCGAGACACTATCCGATAAATTAGGGATACCAATAATTTTACTTACTAAATGAGTTATCTTTAAGAATTTGTTCTTGTTGGTAACTGTAAGCATATGAAAAAAAAACAAATGGCACCATATAAGGACTAGCTCAATAATATTGCGATACAGAAGCAGAAGAAGACGTGGCTGAACAGACAAGAGCCTAAGTTTACGAATATAGCTGAAATATTTGTCTTTGTTGACAGCGTTTGTAAACCCCTTGAGTGTGCTGGTTGAAATTGAGATTTTGATCCATATCATATATCCTACTAGCATGTGTTCTGTTAACCTATACAGTTGTATGTGTCTTTTTTTCCATTATTAAATTGTTAAATTATAAAAATATACTGCCAACCCTACACTCTAGATATCGGCATTAGAAAAAAGTGACAGGGAACCACTATGCCCAATGCTATGCACTAAAAGTTCCAAATAGGTTAATGCTGAGGGATTCTGTAATGTAGAGAAAAAAAGTTCAGTATGAAGAAGTGTGTGTGTGTGTGTGTGTGTGTGTCTGTATGTATATGGACCTGGCATCTCTGAGCAGAAGCAAACTTTCAGTAAAGGATACGAGTAGCGGTTGAGAGGAGAGAGACAGAGTCACAGAGGGTGAATAACAGTGAGAGAGACTGCAAATGCAGATGAGGGAGCTCTTTGTGCTTTTTTTGGGAGTGCTGATTGAAACCAGCTGTGCCTGTTGGGTTCTCCGGCTCATGCAACGTGACTCTACAGTACACTGGCTTTAGGATGGCCTGCTAACATTAAATTTACATCACTCTTTTATTCTCATCCAATCATAATTCAGCTTCAACTTTAAAGGTTCTTTTTTTTGTTGCCATGTTTTTGGATTTGTTATTTTGCTTTCATAAGTGTAATTGTTTTGACCCTCTCGGCCATGGTAGATTACAGAGTGCACGGCAAGACGGGGAACCAAAGAAAAAATTATTGCAAGAATGCTGGAGCAAAATGCAAATCTTTGAATTATGTCCTGTCTGCAGGCTTGAAAACAAGACATCTAACACTCACACGGCAAGACATTCATCCACTCCAGGTGTTTACAGATGTGCTTTCTGGAGAAGGAATATGTTAGTGTCTCCTATCTTAAGACGATACTTCACAAAGACTCTCGCTGAAGATCAGGATGACACAGATCTCACAAGAGCAATCAATAAAATAATCCTTCAATACCTCAAGGAAAATGATGACCCAGCCCCTCAAGATCTTCTGGATGTTACTGTACATCATTCTTAGATCCTCGCTTCACAACAAACTACATCAGTCAAGATAAAATCCCAGCCATGAAGACAAGAATGATGACAGAGAAGTGCAAAAAATACATAATAAAATCCCAGCCATAAAGACAAGAATGATGACAGAGAAGTGCAAAGAATACATCATTTACCCACTTTATTTATAAAATATTAATCTCCCATCTCGACGTGTGCTCTTGCGTGAACAACAACAACATGCATGCATAGTGGTGCTCTAATGAATGCATTATTGGTGATTAATATTTTGTAAATAAAGTGGTAAATTATATTTTTTGCACAAACAAAGAACTTGTGTCACTTCATAACATTGAGGTTAAACCAATGGAGTCACATGGATTACTTTTATGATGACTTTACTACCTTTTTGGGGCTTGAAAGTGGTAGTTGCGTAGCTGTCAACTGAGGGACAGAAAACTCTCAAAAAGATCTTCATTTGTGTTTCAAAGATGAACAAAGTCTTACGTGTTTTGGAACGACACGAGGGTGACTAATTAATGACAAAATGTTTGGGTGGACTAACCCTTAAAAGACAATTAAAATCGATCACTGATTAAGCATTAGCATCCCTAATCAGAAAATCTCTTCTGTCTTCTCCTGTCTCTGAAAATGTCCTGATTTTTAAATCTTCTCAAGAACACTAATTTTAAGTGGTGTCTCAGCTAGGTGACTACTAGCACATTTATAACATGCATAACCGGTAACTAGCGAGCAGCAATTTTTGAAAACGGAGGTACGTCACACAGCTCCAAGTAGTTCATTATATTAGCTTTGTGGCTCGGTCAAAAACCAAGCCAAGTTGAGTCAGATTCAGTCATCACATCCTGCTCGGACTCATCATTCAATGGTCATTACTTGGATCTACAGTTATAAAGGCACTCTATACTTATTGCAGATAAAATTAGGAAAGAACATTTTCCTGCAGTTGTCTCTCTCGCTTTGATTTAACACAAATAAAGAGTCATATTGTATATGGTGGTTTGTAAAAGGTCATTTGAATGGTTTCTCCTGAAAGCTCTCTTTCTCCTGAAGGTGAAGTGGAAAGAGGAAATGCCGTGCTGAATTTGCTCCGTGTGCCTGAGTGACATCCAAAGGCTTGGAGATAAAGAATGCGTAAGACTTCCTGCTCCAAAGCCCACAGCTCCCAAAACATCTCACCGTTTATATACTGCAGCAAATTACCCTGGCAACCTGGCGATGAATCAAGGCCTCACACCAGAACACAGTGTTTCTGGGGAGAAAAAGAGATGCAAGCCTATCCTAAAGACTCACTGACACTCTATCAACTAGTTATTTAAAAAAAAAAAAAAAAAAAAAAAAAATTATATATATATATTAGGGCTGTGAAAAGATTAATCGCGATTAATCGCATCCAAAATAAAAGTTTGTGTTTACATCATATATGTGTGTACTGTATATAATTAATTTTGTATATATAAATACATACACATGCATGTATATATTTAAAAAATATTTGCATACATAATGTATATTAATATATAATATATTAATATATTATATATAATTGATATTATATATCAATATAATTTTTTTATATATAAATAACAAATTTTTCTTAAATATATACATGCATGTGCAAATTAATTACAGTACACACACATATATTATGTAAACACAAACTTTTATTTTGGATGCGATTAATCGCGATTTATCTTTTCACAGCCCTAACATATATATATATTTGAAACGAGTGAAATCTCCAGTGAGTGGTGCTAAAAGCTCATTCAGTTGAATATGAATCTAGCAATGTAAGTTTACGTTGAAAGCCATGCCATTTTAGCTTGCTTCTTCAAGTCTTTGAGCTCTAATATCATGACTCGTGTTTCACGGGAACTTGTGTTTCGCAAGTGCAATCCTGTACCAGGTGAATAGCTTAGAAAAGCCATACATATGTTTACAAATCATGCGCTATGTTAAAAGTGTTTTGAGGACATAACGCATTATTAATCGGTTTATTTATCTGCTCCTGTAATTGTAATTTGTGTGAAAAGGAATGTTGGTGTTTTGAATTTTTCCGATGGGCCTAGGTTGATTTTATCCACACACACTCCCAAACGAACAGAGAGAAGCATTTCCTAAACTAGGAGAACATTTATGTCCAATGCCTGCCCCCCAGAACATTGTTTAGCTCTACACTTCCTGAATGCAGATAGTAGATCCCTTCCATGTTTATTCATCCTGGAAGAGAAGTAAACAGCAGTCTGGGAAGCTCTGGCCCAAAAGGCATGCACCATGCAAGAGGTCACACAAGTACTTGGACAGAATTTAACTTGAATATTTTTGAGGAGGCAACTAACCATAAAGATTCATGCTGCAAACATGATGTGCACACCCATCGTTTTTGAACGCTTGAACGTTTTTGGAACGTTTTGATCCTTTTTTTAGGAATGGATCATTGCACTGCTCTTTAAAGGAAGGATTGTCTGAAAAACCCATGACAAATAAATGGTACTTTTAATTCAACAGTCCACTTGGAATCTAATGCAAAATAAATGAAAATAATGAGCCTCATTACCAATAAGACATTCTAAAATATCTCTAAAGACAGAGAAAGTTTTCATTGTTCAGTTACTGCTGTTTTCGCTTCAAAAGATGTGCTGTGTCGAGAACGCATCTGATCATTGGTCACCAAGTCACATTAGGTCTATAGTAGGCATTTTCCACACAACTGCATCATCCAACCGTATCATGAGACCGATCATGTTAACTCTACTTGTCCCTTTGGATGTTACAGCATCACATTGCTGCTCTTTTGTATGTTTAACCCAGTGGTTCTCAAACGTTTTTGGTCGCGCCCCCCTTTAAACCTTTAAAAAAATCTGCCGCACAATGACACACAATCACATAGTCTGCAATGGTTGAGTAAAATGTGCATTAACATGATGACGACGAGAGGAGAAACTACAAGTCAAATTTGCGCAGAGAGACAGTTTTTTTTATAATGTGCACTTAGCTTTATCAGATCAATCCAATCTATAGTGCTGCATTTGTCCATTCTATTTGAAAAGGAAAACCAGCCGGGTCACAATCACTCATATTTCTCACGAAATACTGGTGCTAAAATGGAAAATCCCGAAAACACCAAATCAAAAATGAAAGGGAAGATACACCATTGAGCAACCAATGAGACTGTTAGTTTCTTTCTTCTGCAGTTTACCTCTTTACAGAGCAGATAAAAAAAAGATAAGACTTCACAAAACACAGGTGATATAAAAGGTTTGGCCATCTACCTCAGCTTTTACGGTACTGTGGTACTACTGTACTGTACTAGTATGTGAAGTTGCCACGATGTACAATGTAAAATCTGTGTGCATAATCAAGTGAGGGGGACTTTTCTAATGTTCACTGAATTAAAGAGGTAATTTAAAGGTGAAAATCAAGTTTTTAATTATGTTGTTTTACCTGTCTAGGTTCCCTGTAGTTTACAGCATTATTTGAGAGATGTGTGGAAACAAACAAGCAAACAAGTATGGATGCATGCAAAGAATTTTACGGAAAGATATGAAGTAATACTGCAACATGTAAGTAACTGTGTTAATTCTAATGCCTAATCTAGGATCAGTAGCCAAATATTTGAAAAGGACTCACGTCCAGTCAGGCATTCTTTGTCGCAAAATGGTTTATTGCTGTTTATGCGTCAGTAAATCTTTAAATCAGTAAATCATGGTTCCACTTTATTTCTTCATGACCTCTTTAAGAATCCACATTTTCGGCCACATTAATGTATAGCCTAGTGATATAGATGATATAATGAAAAAACTTTCAGTTATCTTTTGGCATATCTGTATGTTTTTTTTTTTTTTACACACTGAATTTTGGAAACCCCTGCAACCCAAAAGGAGCTACTGGGAGAAGTTGGACCTCTGGCTTTGCACACTGAGCCCCTGGGAAATCTGGGAGAGGGGTGGTTTCTCTCACGGACAGAGCAGGAATTTTCCCACAACCCCTCTCTGCAAAGGGGGAGGACTGTCATAGCTATTAAAAAAACAACAACAACAAAAAACTAAACACAGCTGATCCCTGAAAAAAAAAAAAAAAAAAAAAAGTATGGTGGTGGAGCCATGACACAGTTATTGAATCAAATATGTGCCATGGTATTAAATTATTAATTAATGAATTGCATTTGTATTTGAATTGTATTTTTACCAACAAAAAAAAAATCACTATGAACACAACTCCCGCAGTGCATGATTCCATAAATATGTCTTTATTGAACAGTGATTTAGCAACACAGTTTGTTTTGTTATCTTATAAATGTATGAGGTGGCGAGGGGGGCTTTTACCCCTTTCATCCCGTGGGGTCGCAAGTTCACCAGCATGGGGGAAAGACACTCAGTATTCACACACTTTAATGTTTTGAATAAAGTTAATACTTGTTCAAAACAATCACATAAGCAAAGTTTGTAGTAAAATGTGTTCATTTTGAAACCACAGATTTAAAAAAGATCTAAAGATTCCGAATGCTCTGAAGGAGATCCCACAATAATAACTGATACTTTATTATACAGTATGAAAAACAACATATTTGTTTATTTGCAGATTTCATTATAAATATGATGATAATCTCTGAGAAAAAAGCTCAAAATGATATGACCTTTGTCTAAAATACATTCAGTAATTTTAGCACTTCTCATTTGCTACAGACAGTAAATTTACAAATCTAAAAATCAGTAAATCTAAAACATAAAAAAAAAAAACATTAAATATTAGATCAACATTTTAGACTGTTTCTGCCCTTCAACGTTGTCAAAACCCTGAACATCTTCCATATTTCATGTAGAAACATGAAAACATGCAAAATGCAGCATTCATGGTTTTTTCAGCCCACATTCTCCTCGCTTGTTCGCACCACTGAGCATTCAGTACATCCAGTGTGTTGGAACGCTCACTCTCTCTCCTGATGACTAGTGCCAACTCGTCTCACAATCCATGCGTGACTCAACACCTTTTACCAACTCATTAGGGGTCATGATCAGAATCTGATCAGATTCAGGCATCTTTAAAGGTGCTCTAAGCGATGCCTCCTGAATGTCGGATTGGAAGCCCTTCTGCCGGCAGGGTCCTTCGCCATGTTCCTTCTTCTTTGTTATTTTTCATCGGAACGTCGTCTCTTTGGTGTGTGTCGGCCATATCAAAATTCTCAAGAATATACATTTTTAACGCTAGTCGTTGTCGCTAGACATCTCTCCTCTAGCTAACTTCCCTCTTCATGCTTCTCTCTCCTCCACTCCCCACACCCCCCTTCATGTGCACGCGCACTAACCCCCCCACCCCCACCCCCAAATCATTCTTGTCGGTTAATGGCTGGAACACTGTTTGTTATGTTTCGTGGTCCAGGCTGGGCCAGTTTGTTTTTCTTGCCGTTTGTGGAGCCTGGGCTGTCTACAGAGACCGTGTCTTTTTACAGTGTGTTCATCAGGGGACAGGCAGCGAGCGGATAGTGAGGAGATGTTTGCTGGATGTGACAAAAAATGTTTTAGCCTAAAACACACGTGACATCGCTTAGAGCACATTTAACAAAATATGGATGGATGGATGGATGGATGTGAATTGCACCATTCCTTCAGAGTAAATGTATGTGATTTTTGTCTATGCAAACATCTAGTAGGCAAAGGTGTGATCACTTAGAAAAGTAGCCTAATACTAGCTAATACTATGCTTCAACTAGCTATTATTAGTAGTAAAAATCGATTCATACATTACACACTTTTGATTCCTTGATCATGCACTATCACTGTTTATCTCTTATAAAACACTCAAGAAGTGCATTTAGTGTTTTTCCAAATGATTTGTTAAAAACACCAGACTGACTTTCTCTAGTCTTGGTGTTGAGAGCACTTCTTTATTCTTTATTTCTATTACTAGTGCAAACACTAAAAAGTGGCATGTTCTGTGTATATAAAACACAGCACCAGACGGGGCAGTCAGAGTTACAAACACTCGCTCGCTTTGGTCACTGCAACCATAACATGCCAAGAACGGCTACCACTAAAATACCCCAAGAACAAGCCTTTGTAAAGCAGGCAGGCGACCAGTGGCGAGGAGACAAAGGCATCCAGTGTGTTTCTAGCACAGACGCTTGGATGCTATTAATAAATGCTTCCAGATTTTCCTGCAGTCAACTCTCTTTGGCTAACACACACCAGCTGGGCACCGGCGGTTGGCAGAGAGGGGTGTAGAGATACTGTATATTGTGCTGAGTTGCTAATTATTGACAGACCTCAGAGGAGCAGAGTCAACAGCGTCCACAGGACCACTACACTTAACTAAACTAGTGAGCTGTCCAGCAGAATGTTTTTCACACTTATTATTCTCTTAATATCTTATTAAAATGTTGACTTGTAACCGGTCCCGCACTGTGATGTGTGAATAAATTAATGGACATATATCCGGACATGGATGACATTGAAATTCGTGCGGCTTATTGAGGAGATGTGCTAAGAAATCAGAAGTATTATTATCACATGACAAAAAAACTAAACAAGGAATTGAAACATATATTCATAACTTGAATTCATTATTGACACCTGACACATGAATCAGACTTAAAATGGGCTGTTTTGGCTTGGGCCAGTAAGGAAACACCTAGCAACCACCCAAAACAAAACCCAATGCCCTACAAACCACCAAGAACTGGGCAAGTTGTCAGGCCAACTCCAACATCATGGCAAGCACAGGCAAGCACCATTCATTTGTTTTTAAGATGTAAAAAATCGGGTATTTTTTAAAGGAATTAAGGGAACAGTTCCCTTAGTACCAAAATCCATTGAAGAAAGATACTCTATATTCCTTTCATAAGGTGCATGTTTACTTTCTATTAGTTTTGGCGTGTTGGTGCTAATGTCAATCCACATCTGGACACAAACGCCTCAGCTGCATGTTTCCAGAAGCTGCAGTCTCTCCACAGAAGCAGCCGGCAGAACACCTATATTCTCACTTTACTGCCAAGCACAACACAAGAGTCTGAGCCGCTCGCAGTGACTTCCATCTCGCACACCGGGTCAGCATGCATGTGTGCGCAATGCGCGGTGCTCGTATGCATAGATCTGATTTAACCACCCTGGGACTTTTTCCCCCCAAAATAATCCTCACTTGGTCAGAAGAATACAGCCGCTGATGGGCAACTGACGCAAAGAAAACTCTGAATGGTCTTGGTGTATATAAACACAAAATGGTGTAACTAAAGTATGCTGCAAGGCTGGCCCTAATATTAAGTTGGCATTGGTCTTTTGTAATCATTTTATGGATACCTGACATGGACTAAGCCATAAGTGACACACCAACTTCCTATGTGAACACAAAACTTTGTATGACCATTATACGCAGCCCTTTAGTTTACACACTACACAGCCACTTTATTCATTGGTTGCCAACCGTATGGTCAGCATTATGGCAACAAACAAAAAAGATATTACATGAGTATAGTACATAAATTAGTTATATATATAGTGTATTTGCTCAGATTCAATAAAAGAGACAATGTGTCAAGATCATTTGAAGAACGGACAAACTCTATGTTTTAGTATATTTTATTATTATTTAACCCTATGTGAAAAGAGGGAAACAGCGCCCTCTACTCGCCGCGAAGACAAATACAGCCTCAGACTACTACACTATACAACACCGGCAATTGGATTTATCTAACTGTAAATAACATAGTGTTTAATCACATTTCTGATGCACAAATGTAGACATGACGTATAAGTGAAAGAACAACGTTCTTATTCACAAAAACAATCAACCATTGACACTGACTGCCATGACGGCTGCATGAACGAGTGTCATCCTCTGAAATTGTCTAAACAGATGTCAGTTCGCTTTTAATACTAGGCTACATCATATAAAAAGCCAAATTCTGATGCCATAATGTGGTTTTTATTTAAGGGTCATATCTAAATAAGTGAAAAGGATAGGTCCCAATATAACCGAGATGCTGTGAATATGTAATGTCAGCAACGTCTCTGCAATGTTAGCAGAGAAATCATTATTAAAAATCATTACGCGACTGGCACAAATCAGAAGCGCTTATTTACTTACCGTATATCTTCATATTTGAGAGAAAGGCGTTGTCCAACTTGTAATCCGTTTGAGTTGATACCGTGAATTTAGCGCTGTGCATTCAGAAGTGGCAGTGAGTGAACGACGAGCGTCTCACCATCATCAGTCCGAGCGCTACACGCCTACTAACTACAGGTCTCTCTTAAAGACACAGTTCATCACAGCAATCCTGTCTATCGTGCCAACCAGATCAGGATGCCAAGAGTGCGACCGACGAAAGCCTCGCGCAGAAATAAAGTGACAACTGACTTGATGTTAAAGCCAATAGTAATTACAGCCTCCTGAGACCCAGAAAAAAAGTTTTTGGAATTTAGTATTTTTTTCATGTCATTGCATTCTTTAGAGAATAAGAAACAAATGAGAGAAAAACATTTTTGAAAAGTTTTCTCACACCGAGAACGATATGCCTATTGATAATAACGATGAGTAATATTATCGTTCTGTCTGTTTACTGTGGTTTTGTTGTCTGCGCTTTTAATGCTCGAGCTCTTTAAAGCAGGATGAATTCTGATTGGCTGTCAATGTTTTTATCGTTCATAAGCTGGAAAAAATTGATAACCATTGATAAATTGGTACCATTTTACTTTATGCAATATGTGGGTAAAATGGCCATAACTGGGTAGTCCCATTCAACACAATGTATATACACTTATGTATCAAATTTGCATAATAAATGTGTTCTTGGGGCAACATGCAATACAAAAAATAAGTGTAATAATGGGAGTAATATTTGGCAGCATTTTAATAATAATATATAATATTTGATAGGAATATTGATATAAAATTTCTTTCCATATTCACTTGTTGTGTCTCCCAAAATGCCTGATAAACATGCTTTAAGTCCTGGTGTCTCTACAGTGGACAGGTATGAAATCAATGCACTGTTTTGGAACAAAAAGTCATATTTGGATTAGAAACCCCATAACATTTTCCTGAGATGTTAATTTATGACAAACAATTTGAAAATTTGTCAGATTTAAATAGTATAAACATTAAGATGAACATTTGGTAGGCCTAAATGTGCTCTTTACACTGCAAAAAAAGATTTTCTTACTCAGTATTTTTGTCTTGTTACCAGTCCAAATATCTAACAAATCTTAATCTACAAGCAAAATTATCTGCCAATGGGGTAAGAAAAATAATCTTGTTTTCCATTTGAATTAAGATTATTTTTCTGACCCCATTGGCAGATCATTTTGCTTGTTCTAAGCAAAAACTTAGTTTTTCCCTCAGAAAACAAGACATAATGTCTAATGGGATTTTACTACTTTAGTAAATCCATCTTGATTTAAGAATTTTTAGATATTTGGACAGGAAACAAGACAAAAATACTGAGTAAGAAAATTATGTTTTGCATTGTACAAGACATCCAGACTTAAAACTGTGACATGTTTGCTCTTAAAGAAGTTCACTAAAATATAATGTTCACTTCAGTGGACAAAAGTCTATTCCTGAGACCCAGGAGGAGGATAGCTAAAGTGTCTTTTGAAAGACTTTAATAGCTTTTAGTCATAGCCGATAGTGAGACTCATGATGCTGTATTATTCTGCTGGTTAAAAATGTATTATTATGCACTAGAGCTTACAGTTTGTTGCTGGCCTCGGGCGGAAACCGCTACTTTTCGGGAAATGGGAAAAAAAAAAGCGGTGTATTTTTAAAATAATGAAACACTGCGTTGTCAAAGTTGATATTGAGGCTTTTTACGGTCAGACACATGCATGGCCCTGAGTATACAAACAGTATATTACTTTTTATCGCCCCTGCTTTCAGCCCTCTGTCCATCCCTCTAGATTCCTCCCAAACTCTGAGAGAGAGAGAGAGAGAGAGAGAGAGAGAGAGAGAGAGACAGAGAGAGAGAGAGACAGAGAGACAGAGAGAGAGAGAGAGACAGAGAGAGAGAGAGAGAGACAGAGAGAGAGAGAGAGACAGAGAGAGAGAGAGAGAGAGAGAGAGAGAGAGAGAGAGAGAGAGAGAGAGAGAGAGAGAGAGACAGAGACAGAGAGAGAGAGAGACAGAGAGAAAGAGAGAGAGAGGGAGAGAGAGAGAGAGATAGACAGAGAGTTGGCATTGTCTGTGGGCCTGCTAACCAATGCTCTCTATTTTTATTTCGGGTGGTTAACAGCATGCTGTGGGCTCCAGTGCCAGAGGCTGTGCTGGATGTCCCGGCCTACCCAGCGAGGCTAAATCTGAACTCGCTGAGGTTAGAATAGCAGCTGGGATGCTGGGTGAAACAGTCGAGCACCCTCCAAAATCCCACAGAAGTGGGAATAACTCAGGGCGTATCATCGTTTTTTTTATCTTTCATCTTTAAAAACACAGATTGATCAAATGCAAAACACAGTGCTGTGCTCAGGCAGAGGAAGATCTGTACCAAATATCTAAAGAAAGTAAAGAGACAGCTTTATGTACAGGTGCTTTTCATTGCATTCCACCGACTGAAGAACCATGAGACTGGGACACCTTCATGGGAGGCCCTGATAGAATGTCCATAACACAGCAAAATTCCAAAAGAACATTTCTATAAAAGGTAATGGAATGCACCTAAAAGCTTTGGCAAAGTGTACAGCGCACGTCACAGATTACTTTGGCTCTGTTTCCGTAAGCAGATATCAAAACGTTATCAGGAAAACCCCGAAGTTGTTATGGCTTTCAACGGCTTAATGAGTCGATTTTTAAATACATTTTAAGATACTTTCAATATAAGAAATACAAGATCACGAAAAAATTGGTCTGGTAGATCAACATGATGATAGACTTCATAATTTATTCATTATTTATAGAATGGTGTGTGTGCTTCCGTACTTCTTTAAAAGGGACATTTATGAAGAATGTAAGCAGACAAACCTCCTTTATTGGTAAAAACTAGGGCATTAGTTTGTGAGTTCATGGATGTCTGCTAGCTATTGACCCATTATCCGTTTATTCTTCCAAATTTTTGTTTGTATTTATTATCTTTTAGTGGATAAACTAAAAGAAAAAAGTAAACTCTTTATGTTAGGATTATGAAATGCATTACAGTAGTGATGGACAACTATAATTATATGCAAAGAGTTCAGAATGCAGTGATGCAGAGAGTTTATTTACCTGCAGTTTAAACCGGTTATACAAGATATTATTGCTTGACTTCTTTAAAAATCAATATTTCAGATACTATTTTAACGTTTTTAAATATGAATTACTTCACTCTCCCAACTTCCCAAGCAGTATTGTCCTTTAATAAATCTCGCTAATATTTTATAACAATTTTTTATTTTATTTAGAAAAAACTGTAGCAAGATTTACAGAAATGTAAAAGTATAAAACACGTGCTTAAATTTAAAAGCTGTTGTTGGTAATATACTTTCTAAATGCTATGACACAAATAAAACACATGATGCAAACATGCAAAGATGGATATTTTATTAGTGTTTTGACAAAGAAATGGAATAAAGATAATTTACTCTGCATGTATAATAATTTAGAATGCCTTCTGGATCAGTGCTTTAATTGGCTATTGTGTTCAATACTTTATATGCAACTATATACTTTGTATGGAGCTCTAACAAGAAGATGCGTGAGCATTCACAACATGTGAAGCAGGAGAGAAAACTGAAGGTTTCGCATCACAAAGAGCTTTCGTGTGTGTAAACAGGTTCTTCAACATCAATGTTTGCATGAAATTTCCGGCTCATTTAGTCTTGTGTCTCTTCTGTCTCTTTGTGAGAACACCAACACAAAACTTAAAACATTTCATAATGTTGAATCATACTGTAAGTGAAATGAACATACAGAGGATTTAAGAGATGTTAGTCTCATCTTTCATAAACCGTCTGTCAGTCTCATCAATTGAGACAAAACACGTCTCATCTTGTGTTGTTTTGTTAGAACTTCCAGTAAAGTCACCAAACAATAACAGTTTTGCTTTCGCTTCTTGGCACCTTGTAAAAAAATGAACCTGCAAAATGCCAGGGTTGTCACATGACAGAACTCTCTGCAGCAGATCTCAGCATGCACTGATGGAAACGGTCAAGGTGTTAAACTCACATTAACTGTGAGCATCATTAAACAGTGTTGTAGTCGAGACTAGTTCATTCAAGTCTAAATCCAGGCCAAGACCTGAGTAGGATCGAGTCAAAGTCAAGAAAGACAACGGAAGTGGGTCAAGTCTGAGGACAAAAGCTCCCGAATCCATGCATGGCAAGACTAAAAATGTCAGGTTTTCTGGAAGGATGGACTGAAAATCAGATTAACGAAGACTTTATTAACACTTCAAACAGAAAAGACTGGAGGTGAGCCAAATCTGAAAGAGGAGTCAGACAGGGAAGGGTCCGACCAGAGAGACAGTCTGTATAGTGATCAGGTCCAGGAATAAGACAATAGAGGAGTCAGGCAGGCGAGAAGGTCACCATGAGGCGAACAGGAACATAAACAGGGCAAATCAGGAGCAAGGTCAACGGCTAGAGGTCAATACAGCAATCAGGGCCAAGGGATATTCCATCAACCAGAACCAGGGACAGGAGTGAGAGTCAGTACTGGGATGAGCAGTCCATTGACCACAGCGCTAACTGGGCAGAAGACTGGGGAATGTACAGGAGAATGTCAGGATATCAGTTTATGACTTCAAGCTTTAGAGAGGATGAGTAACACAGAATCCTTCATGCTCGTGCACACACTGAGGAGGAGGAGGACGGCTCTTCGGCATGTGTGTGTGTGTGTGTGTGTGTGTGTGTAACACTGGCGGACACAGAATCCTTCATGCTTGTGCACACACTGAGGAGGAGGAGGAGGAGGAGGAGGAGGAGGAGGAGGAGGAGGAGGAGGAGGAGGACGGCTTTTCAACATGTGTGTGTGTGTGTGTGTAACACTGGCGGACACAGAATCCTTCATGCTCGTGCACACACTGAGGAGGAGGAGGAGGACGGCTCTTCGACATGTGTGTGTTTGAAGTGTGTGTGTGTGTGTGTGTGTGTGTAACACTGGTGGCCACAGAATCCTTCATGCTTGTGCACACACTGAGGAGGAGGAGGACGGCTCTTCGGCATGTGTGTGTTCGAAGAGTCAGTGCTCACCGGCAGCCTGCGATGTGTCTATGTATGTGTGTGTGTGTGTGTAACACTGGCGGACACAGAATCCTTCATGCTCGTGCACACACTGAGGAGGAGGAGGACGGCTTGTGTGTGCGTAACACTCTTTCTGCTCTGCCCCTTTAACTCTATTATTACTAAACACACAGCGCCACCTGTCGCGACAGAGAGAATGTGCAGGTGCATCAAGTTTTAACAGCAAAGGTGTTTACAGTTGAAAGGCTTAATAGTCAAATTCAAATTTGTAATCCAAGCTCATTATTTTAATGTTCGAAAAATGAAGAATAAAGCATGTGTATAGTAAGCTATATAGAAAAAGTAAATAAATAGAAAAATAAATAAAAATGAAACAGATTTACTCAGTGTAATCATTTTTAAAATGTTTAACTTTTTTAATTAACACACAAAAAAATAAATAAATAGAACTGTATAAAAACTGTTCATCATTATTCATAAACAACGTTAAACATCATGTTGCTGATAGATTAATTATTTATGACCTCAAATGAATAGGGAATATTTTCAATTTATTAACTATTGAAAATATTATCAAATAATGTAATCACATTGCAGGACTGTTTACAGCATCTAAAAATAAAATGTATCTAATAATATAACAATGAATAAATGTAAGCAATAGGTTACAATAGAGGGATCAAGCATTCATGAGGTGTCTTTACTGGCATATCGTGTGATTAGTTTGTGTTTATCTGTTCATCACATGCATTTGACAGAATATCAGCACATCCTGAATCTTCAGTGTTTATTTACACTCAATTCAATTAAGTGAATCATTACAGAGAGAATGATTTCCTTAAAATATTATTATACTTTTCTTTTTTTTTGTCAGGCTCACATCTCAGTGTGTTATAATGTTACATAATAAAAATATCATCAGAAAATATTTACATCTTGAAAGAACTGACACCCGTCTGTTTTACTGAAATTTCTATTTTTTCACTTGTTGAGGTTGTAGATACGGAGCCTTGTACATGACATGTGGAAGAATATCGTGGCCACAATATGTAACTAAAATGACTTTAATGCATTTGGCAGATGCTTTCATCCAAAGAGACTTACATTGCATTCAAGGTATACAACTGATGTTTTCATGCATTCCCTGGGAATTGACCCCAGACCTTGGTGTTGTTAGTGCCATACACCCTTGTGACTCAATAACAGTAATGTTTGCTCAAACAGTATTGCACACTGAATTTGCTATAGCTTAAACAGTTGCAATGAATTTATGAAAAGAGTTAAACCCTTTTTCATCAAGGCTCACTTTGAGATTCCACGTCTCAGAACTGTTATAAAAACAAACTAATTAAGAAGAATTAACAATAAAGGAAGACTGCAGTGCATCATGGGAAATTAACCAGCTCCAGTTGACACCACAGCATCTATAAAAGAGCTTGCAGCTTCAATTTACTCATTTTATTGTACAATTATCTCTTTAGATAATAATAATCTACAAACACATACAGGAACAGTCAAGATGATCTGTAACATCAAAACTGATCAAGTTTTTGTTTTACTATCTAATATGACCTGGGGTTGAAGTTTATCTTAAAGCAATTGAGTTGTTAGCGAGATCATTTGGTTATTAGTAAGCTTGAAGCTTAGTCAGAGCTGAATGCTATTTTCTTGGCAAGAAAATCAATCAATCAATCAATCAGCCAAATAAATGCATATAGATATACAAACCAGCCAATAAATAGCATTGGCAATGACTGACAGCACTTGTGTCACTTGATATGATTGATATTTGCTCCAATCAGACTGCAGGAAAGCAGTCAAGCACAGACTTCAGTGAGCGAACAATATAGGCTAAGTCAGTGCATGAACATGAATGAGAAATATTGGCTCTTTTAAGCGATTTAAACAGCACTACAGTAGTAATAACTGTGTTTTATGCAGTCAAGTCACCTTTATTTATATAGAACTCACATATAATGTTCAAACACGGATCGTATATTATGGGAGCCCGACATAATGGTCATTAGGCCTATACGGATTTATTATCCATATTGATTCATGAAAAGGGCTAGACAGAAATTTTAGTTGAAATTAAAGTTGTTATTAAATGAAATCGTCTCCTTCAGGTTGTGTTTATCCACCAGCAGAGAAACCTCTTGAGATGAATGGGAATGCTAATGGACAGATCTCTCCTGCTGTTATAGAGCTCATAGAGATACCACATAAAGATGGTAAAACTATGTTTAAATGGTTTTCTGTCATTTATGTATCTCATACACCGCATTTGTAACGATCTATTAGTGTTCCTGTACATTTGGTTAGTGCGACCTCTGCTGGTCACTATGAATGTCACGAGCTGCAAGCTAAAAAATTAAGTAGGCAGTAAATTGGAGTAACTCATCTGAACATATCCTGGCATAAATATATATCCTGAGTCTACTCGTGGTAATTTTGTATCATAAAGAGAAAACTTTAAGTAACTTAATTTTGCAAACATGAAAACTGATCTCATAGGAATATGTGAATAATAACCTTTTTTTGCTGATATCTCCTTATGTACAGTGGAATAGGCTTTTATATAATAAACCTTCTTGAAACTGCAAGTATTGCAGTATCTCTGTATTTATATGCTATCTAAATAGGTTAACACATTAAACTGCAACATTAGCAAAACTACAACTATGACGTGATGAATAAATATAAAATAATGTGAATATTGAATTGTGTTGCATTTGTTCATGTGTTGCATTTCAATAAGAGTGACAGAGATTCTGGTGGAGAGATGAACTGGACTGGATTCACACACACATTTAACCATTTAAATATCAAACATCCCGTCACTGATTCTTAAGACAAAACATGCCACAACAGACACATTGATAAATGCTATATTTGAAAATGGTTGTAATCCATATTTGACACATTATTTTTATACATTTATAATAAACATTTGACATTACAAACATTATTTTTTACTATCCAACAGTGTTGACCCATGTGTGATTTCGTCTGTTTATGTAAATAATAAAAAAACAAATTATGACAAAATATATTTTATTGCTCATTAATTAAAAAATGACGATGTTAATCATAACTTTCTATTAAATGGCTGTAAGTATTTGGAAGCATCAGGACAAAATATATAATTTGAGGATAAAATATCAGCTCATAATAATGTTGAGCTCAAGACACGAGCTGATCATTGAATGTTTTCAAGCTCTACAACTATGAGAGATTCTCAAACTTTCCTGATTATTGAGTCTCTACTAATACTAAATCTGACACGAGTTTGATCCACATCTTCAACTAAATTGGACAATCAGTTTGACTGTGATTGTAAGACAGACAGTTGAGAAAGAGTGATTAGGAAGAGACTTGAATCTTCCACCTGGAGCATAAGATGAGCTCCACAGCTTTTAACATTTGTAATGAAGTGTGATTAGAAGATGAACTCTGACCTGACCCTCAGTTACCATAGTAACAGAGCAGGCACTTGCTAATAACTGTTTAATGTGAGCAAGAAACTAAATCTTCCTCCAGGTGGCGCTCAGGGACTCAGAAAGACAAAACTCAGTGTAAATCTCAAAATACACTGAGGCATCAGTGACATCTATGCTGCTCTCTGGTTCTATAGCTTCCTTTGCTAAAAGAGTTTTCACTTCTTGTTCCTTCTTCGCGAGAAGAACATTCCTCGGATCGGTCTTCTGCTTGGAACACTCTCAGAAAAAAAGGTACAAAAGCTGTCACTGTGGCGGTACCTTTTCAAAAGGTACACCTTTGTACCTAAACAGTGCATATTAGTTCCTCAAAGGTACATATTGGTACCAAAAGTGTACATATTCGTACCTAAATGGTACATATTAGAACCCTTTTTGTGCCAGTGACAGCTTTTGTACCTTTTTTTCTGAGAGTGAAGGCTTCGGCTGAGAGTGAACCCCATGGCTTTTGATGGGGGGCACGAGAGTGGACACTAGGGATGGGACGAAATATCGTTTGACAAAATATCGCGATACAAAACGTGACGAAACGCATCGAGGTCGAAAAAAATGGATCGCGAAATAAAGATAGATGGCACTGCTGCATGATTTGCGTAGTATATAAATAATGTAGTGTATTATATGTGTGTGTATGTATATGGGGCAGACATACAGTTGGTGGCAGGCTGGCAGCACCATCAAGCAGGGTAAAACTAAATGAAAAAAAAAAAATTATATCCGGGGAACGGTGCGGTACGTCGTCACGTCAAGACAGCGGTTTGTTTCTCACAGTAAACTGCCATGCAGGCTAGAATTGCGAAACATTATTGGATAATTCTTATAATTTACATTTCTCTGGGCCAATCGGAATCTTAGCACTTTTTCTCTTGGCCAATCGGAATCTTAGCACTTGCGTCATAATCTTGAAGCACACACACCATGACACACACAGCGTCAACAACAGCTGAGCTCGCCCTTTGCCTGGCTACCGTGCGAGTCTACTGGAAACTCACGCATGAATTTTCCTGCATTGAACTTGTTTTAGCGCCCGCCAAAGTGAAATTTTGTCCCGCCAAAGTCTTATTTGATCGGTGAGTAATGTAGATGAACGGCTGCGTTTGTGACAGGGCGCATGTTTTAACTAAAAGAACGACCAGAGAGAGAGAGAGCCGGTCGCGCGCGCGCACTCTCTGTGTAAACGACTTCACCGTCTCCAAACTAGGCGCTGTGTTGCTCTCTCTCCCTCGCACATATTAATCTAAATAAATCGACACGGTGGTAAAAGGTCGGAAGACCAAAGTTTCGTGTGGAGCATTCCGAGATTTTTTTTCCCTGAATTAGGTATACTGCTGGGTGTGAATTGTGCTAAATAAGTTTCCTTATCTTCTCTGAAAAGCGTTCCGGACATTCAGCTGACATAAAACAACACTTTAATTAAACGAAATAAAACTATACTGTGATGAAATGTTTTCTATGTTGACAACTTGACACAAATCTTGGATGTCCATGTCCTAACTGCTGGGATAATCACACAACGCGCACGACACGTCCAATTCGCGAACTAATAATGACTCATTTGAACCGATTCATTTTAATGAATCGTTAAAACAACTGATCTTTCCAACAGTGAACTCTGGAGACGTCTGAATCGGTGTATAACTAATCAGTAACACTTTACAATAAGGTTCTATTTATTACATACATTATATAAAAAG
Source organism: Leuciscus idus (assembly GCA_021554675.1). Classification (NCBI taxonomy): domain Eukaryota; kingdom Metazoa; phylum Chordata; class Actinopteri; order Cypriniformes; family Leuciscidae; genus Leuciscus; species Leuciscus idus. The sequence goes on along the minus strand of CM038636.1, from coordinate 4,550,611 downwards.
TACAGTTTGCTAACTCAAGCTTAAACTTTAAAATAAATAAAACCACTTTTTTTTAAAAGCATTTTAAAAATTTTTCCACACAGTGCTATCAAGAATCGATAAGAGAATCGTTAAAGAATTGGATCGATAATCAGAATCGTCAGTGGCATTATTATTGATAAAATCTTATCAAATCCCATCCCTATGTGAAGACAGTAAAATTATAATCAAACATTAAAGAACATACATAAATAAAAAGATGCTAACATGAGGTCTTATTGTGTCACTGTCAGTCTTGTTACATCTGTGCAAAACTAGGGTATGCAGATTAATTATTATTATACATCATTCATCAGCATGCATTGATTAATCCCATGGCATGTATAAAAAAAAAAAGTTAGTCTGCACTACCTTTTTTTTTCTTTTTTGATATCGTATCGTGACGTATCGTATCGTGACCCTGGCATATCGAGGTGCATCGTATCGTGAGTTTAAGTGTATCGTCCCATCCCTAGTGGACACTCTCCTTCTGTTGAGCTTGACGGTTGGGGCTGCTCACGCCCAGCAGTCCCAGGGCTTGGGGACGGCGAGAGAGGTAGCGCTTGAATGTCTCTGCTTGCTTTTTAGCTTCCTGAAACCTCTCGACTACAGTGTTTACAGCACCGCCGAAGAGGCCAGGACGCGATACCGGGGCGTCCAGCTGAAAGGCTCTGTCTTTATCTTTCATATCAGACAAATTTAGCCATAAATGACTCTCCGATGGCGTGGGCGGTCTCTTTGGTGGCCCGAAGAGAAAGATCTGTGGCCCGACGCAGTTATCGAACCATGTCTGGCCCCACCCCCTCAGTATTGTCCAGGTCCCTCAGCAGGTCACCCTGGTATGCCTGTAGTATTGACATAGTATGAAGACATGCACCAGCTGACCTGCTGCCGTATACGCTTTTCCCACTAGCGTTGATGATGTTTTAGGGGATTAGTGGGAAGTGGGCTTTCAGGTACGATGCCGAGCTCGGGGACAGATAGCTTGCGAGCCTCTGTTCCACTTTTGGCATCGCCCCATAACCATATTCCTTTAGCCCCATTATTATCTGAATATACATGCACTTGAGGGCTAAAAACACACAAGGAATACGGCTTATTCCATGACCTCGAAAGCTCTCTATGGAGGTCGGGAAAGAATGGAAGGCCGGTTGGTGGAGGTATTGTGTTTGGTGTAAGAAAGTACTCGTCAAATTTGCTTTTGGGATGAGTGCCCTGTATTTCGGCTGGCCATTCGATGTTCAACTTTGACACAGCGCGAAAAACTACCTCCACCAGCTCCTCATATTTAGGGGAAAGAGATGGCGAATCTTCTTCCCCCGTTTCGATGCTCACACAATCACATCACACAAAGCTTGTGTGTATCCCCACCCGTACGGAAACGAGGGCAGAAAGAAACACACGACTTGAATGATTGTTTGATCGCCATAATACTGAATTGGAGCTGAACCATTTCAGGACAGACATCAATTAATAAGACAGACAGTAAGAACTTTCAGGCACAGAAGCTAATGATGGCCTTTGGCCTACGCAAGTCAACTTACACCAAACTAGTAACCCCTGACGCGATGTATGACGCCTCTTGTGGTTCAAACAAATACGGCTGGGCAACAAAAAACTCAAGCTCCTCTTCTAATCTATATATTGAAATCCTCCGACATTTCTCTTTTAACATTCTCGTTTAGACTTCTAATTTGTGACCAGTGTTTTGTTTTGCTCTATCCTCTACGCTTCTGCGATCGTCAATACGTCAGGTCAAGCCCAGCAAACACATTTACGTTGTGGCAACGTCTGTGGCACGTTGCATTTCTACTATGGCAACATCGCTGTCTACGTGCTCGCAACATTGTAACAACGTAGAATTGTAAGACGCGACAGGGCTGTAGCAACGTTGCTGCGCGACATTCAGCAACTGAGAGACGACGTTCTGACAATTAATTTTTTTATGCTATCCCCCATTTAGCATGTTATGTTTTGTGGTTAATTTTTAATTAGTCATATGTTAGATAATTATATACTTTTTAAATATAATTTTGGCTTCATACTTTTGGCATAAAGTTAAATATTTGTCCAGAAGATGTTCAAATAAATGTCACATCAGACAAGGAAGTTGTATGTGTTTGAATAAATACGTATCTTATTTAGCTGAGGTAAATTAAACGCAATTCTCTTGTATCCTTGCTTGATGAAGAATGAGACGGCCCAACGGTCGGTTGAAATTTAAAAGGCTGATTTTCGCGCTTCAGGGCAGTGACGAGTACATATGTCGTCCAGTGGTTGTCCAGACACAAGGCACAACCTTAAGCAATGGCCCTTAACGGTGGTTCAATGTCAACATTGTGACAACGCTGTAACAACCTTCACCACACAACGTAGTTATAGCAACCTTTTGGCCATGTTGTTAAAACGTTGTTAGAAGGTTGGGTACATTGTGCCAACGTTCTGTGTTTGCTGGGAGGTTTACTCTTTTGGCGTAAATTGATGCGTACGGCCGTCTGTCTGAAGCTAGTTATTTTAGTTTATAAAGTTTTAAATATGGATATTTTTCTTACATAAACGCATTGCTTCGCTTTTAAAGGCCTCAATCAATCCCCCGGAGCCGTGTGGAGTACGTTTATGGTGGATAGATCCACTTTTTTGGGCTTTAAAATCTCGTCCTCCATTCACTGCCATTATAAATCTTGGAAGAGCCAGGGATTTGTACTTCAAGAATAAAGTCATATACACCTAGGATGGCTTGAAGGTGAGTAAATCTTGGGGTAATTTTCATTTTTGAGTGAACTATATCTTTAAGAGTAAATTTCAATAAGCGGGTTACAAAAACCTCTGGTGGTGAGAGGAATGTCCTGCACTGGATTCACATACTCATTTAACCATTTAAATATCAAACCATCACATCACTGATTCTTGATGCAAAACAAGACTTCATCTGAGTTTAAACTGCAACTTTGCTACATGCAAGAAAATTTCATAATCCAGGTGACATTTTTATATACATATGATAAACATTTGACTTTACAAACTTTTTTTTTTAAATCTGTGTTGAACAATATGTGCTTTCAGGTTTATGAGATGAAAACGAATATGAAAAACACTTAAAAAACATTTGAGAAAATACATTTTATAAATTATTTAAAAATGGTTCAAATAACTTTCTTTTAAATACCTGTGAGGATTTAGGAAGCAACAGTTTTAAACAATTTGAAGATAACTGATCAACCTATAATAAAGTTGAGGTCAAACGTCTTTATAGGAACACAATAGAAGTCTGTGGTGTGTCTAATTTAGACTGAAGTCAATGTGTGTGAGTTTCTATATACACACTGAAATTAAGATTAGAAAAGAGAAAGAGTTTACAGCTGTGTGAGTTAAAGAGAGAGATAATGTGAGTGTGTTTCTTTCACTCAACTGTGTGTCTCAGTTGTTTCTCAGGTAGTCTCACACAGAGACACTGAACCAGTGAATGTGCTGTTGAATGTGTGTGTGTGTGTGTGTGTGTGTGTGTGTGTGTGTGTGTGTGTGTCAGAGACGCTGTAGAAGGACAGAGTGCCGGCCGACCAGTTCAGATACACTCCTACTCTGTAGAGCGATGTGAAGGGGGCAGATATTACTGTGCTGTTATTAATGTGATAGATGGTTAATCTGTCATCAAAACAGTTCAGACTTCAGGACTTTTTAATGAATCCAAACCAGCAGTCATAACTCCAACTTTTCCTGCTGATTCCTTTAATGACACTGATATATCAGCCGTCCCGTTCTATTTAGGCTCCCATTTACAGCATCCGTCCTGCTTCTTTTTACACACAACCCGAGAACACTTTGAATCCGGTGTGAGATCACATGGATCTTAACAAAAGAAAAGAGATTAAAACATTTATGACAACAAAACAACAATCAAGGTCTGGTGTGTGTGTGTGTGTGTGTGTGTGTGTGTGTGTGTGTGTGTGTCCTACATTTCTGCGGTTCTGTTATAATCCTGATCTCTCCTCCATGATCCACACTATAAAAACAAAAGATGTCACACAGCCAATACGCACACTTGGATCTGTTTTTGCTTCATGTCTCTGACAGCAATAAGAATTTACTTTCTAGAACAGCAACAAGGTTTGAAATTGATGTTTTGGGTTATGAGTCACAAGCAGCTGTTGATCATTCAGATCATTTTCAGTCACAGAGATCAAGACACGTCCTTATTTTTCTGTGCAGTATATACAGTATGTATATATGTGCTGTATGCAGAGATCTATGGACATATGAGTTTACTTTGACTTTATAGCAAACACACATACAAACACACATGACGGGATTATTGTTAGTGTTGAACATACTTGAGTTTTTCCAGTCTGTATTTTGGATTAGAGACCAGCTTGACTAATGATTGTCCTGGGTGATTGTAGCTCAGATCCAGCTCTCTCAGATGTGAGGGGTTTGACCTCAGAGCTGAAGCCAGAAAACAACAGCCTTCCTCTGTCACCTTACAGCCAGACAATCTAAACACACACACACACACACACACACACACACACACACACACACACACACACACACACACACACACACACACACACACACACACGCACAATGAACATCACATCATCTATGACTGGAGATCACACACAGGAGTGATCAGATTAAATCAAACGATTCACTGATTCAGTGTAGCACTTTTTCTCCACAGATCACTGATTACAGGTTCAGTTCATTTGGAGTTAATCTGGGTCAGTGTTTTACTCAATGTCACAGTGTTGATGGAGCAGAATTTATCTCAGTTACCGTTTCTGTTCATCTCCATTCCTTTCAACTTCAACATTTTAATCAGAGAATAAATAAAAAACAATATTTATAATAACATTCTGAAGCAAATACAAACTCAATGTCTTAAGATTTTAGGGTCTGCTGATGCATTACAAACACATCGAACATCAAGACTAGAGCAGAGGGCCTCTTTAATTTTTATAATCAAGTGTTGTTGGTTGTACCAAGTGTACTGTTTTTCTTACCTCAGTATCTCTAGTTGACAATGTGAACTCTTCATTCCATCCGAGAGCAGCTTCACTCCTGAATCATACAGGTCATTGCAACTCAGGTCCAGCTCTCTCAGTGAGTTTGATGATTGTATACATGAAGACAAAATTTTACAGCACCGACCAGTGAGATTACAGCCAGCAAGTCTATAAAAAAGAATGAATGTGCAATGAAGTAAAAACAATCTGTTTTGGCACGTTGATCCCAAGACTATTATTTAATTAATCACACCTGAATAAACATATTTATTAAAGGGGACCTATTATGCCTCTTTTTACTAGATGTAATATGTCTCATTTGTTCCCAGAATGTTTCTGAAGTTTCAGCTCAGAATATGCCACAAATTATTTATTATACCATGTTGTAAAAGCCCATTTTTGAATGGAAGGAAAACATGCTGTTTTCATGCATGTATCTTTAAATGCATAAATAGGTCTTATTTAATGTCTTATTGTGCTTAAACTGTCAAATACACACAAGGTTATGTTAAAAACACACACAGTTCACATTAACTCAGTCGGTTATGTCTGTAAAAGCAAGTAAATAAATTGCATGTGTATATTAGATCTGTGTATTAAAGTAAAAGCAGCATAATATACAGTACCTACTGCTGTATATACTGTTAATATGAATATAAGAAACTATTTATATAACTAAAAAATTAATAACTAACAACTATATATAAATATAGTTTATAGAAAATATAAATGAGAAAAAAAAGAAAATTGCTCACTGCTCTCAACTGAATAACTTTAGTAGATTTAAAGGGGTTGTTGATTATGATTTCACTTTCTAACTTTAGTTAGTTTGTAATGTTGCTGTTTGAGCATAAAAAACAAAGTTACGAAGGGGTATTATACCAGGATACGAATACGAACCCTTTAATAAGAATACACTTCTTACATGAATGCTAGTGTTAAATGCTCTGGTGAGGAGATAAACGTGACGGACTGTGTACAGTTTTGGGCGGGGTCTATGCTAATAGGGTGACGTGATGTCATTTGTGATGTCACATATGTTAGAATCTGCAAACAGCTTGTTGTGAGGCACTGCTTATGATTTATGGGGATTAAAAAAAGAGGAGTGGGTGGATTTATACCATTACATGGTGGTTGTGTACACACTGCCAACACACATTTAGGTTAAACAAAAAGAAGTAAAACTGAAATTTGCATAATAAATTTGCATAGTCTGGAAGGTCCCCTTTATCTAACAAGGATGAAATATAGCTTAAATATGGAGATAAGTTCAAATACTGTTTTCAGAAAAAACACTGATTCTACCCAAAAGTGTAGTGAAAAGTAGTTCACTTATTTATTAAAGTACTTTATCATTGAAGCCTTTATTCATCTTCCCAATTAAACACTGTGTCTGTCTTTTACTGGTTTCATGTAAAAAAAAAAAAAAAAAAAATGTCATGATTTGATGTAGGAATTCAATTTTACTGTTCAGTTTGATCTCTAATCACATAAAATAATACTCACAGAGCTTTTCTGCAGTTCACCACAGCTGGTATCAGTCTCCTTCTGCCCTCATCTGATGTGTTGTATTTCTTCAGATCAAACTCATCCAGCACCTCCTCTGATATCTGAAGCATGTAGGCGATTGTTGAGCAGTGAGAAGGAGAGAGTTGATTCATTGAGTGATTCTCTGATTTCGCAAACTCCTGAATCTCTCTGTGCAGAGTCTGATCCTTCATTTCCAGCAGACAGAGGAACAGATTGATGCATCTGTCAGCTGAGAGACACACATTACCCCTAATTTTATTTTGAATGTACTGTGTGGTTTCTCTGATGGTCTCTGAGCTGTTCACTGTGTGTGTCAGTAGATCCTGTAAGAGTCTCTGATTCGACTCCAGTGAGACACCCAGCAGGAACCGCAGGAAAAGATCCAGGTCTCCATTTTTACTCCTGAAAGATTTCTTAACTGCTGCTTTTAGTAGCTCATTCAGAGAGTTTTCCCGACTGTACTTCTGATATCCTTCATTCAGAAACAACTTCAGTGATTCCTCATTCTTGACTACATGGCAGTAAAACACAAAGAAAGCAGCAAGAAACTCCTGAAAGCTGAGATGAATGAAGCAGTAGACTTTCCTCTGATGAATCACAGATTCCTCCTTAAAAATCTCAGTGCAAATCCCAGAATACATTGAGGAGTCAGTGACTTCTATGCCGCTCTCAGTCAGGTCCTCCTCATAGAACATCACATTGCCCTTCATCAGCTGTTTGAAAGCCAGTTCAGCAAGTTTAACAATCACTTCTCTGTTGGACTTCAGGACTTTCTCTGGATCTCTCTCATCATACTTCTGGTTCCTCATGTTGATCTGAGTCAGCAGGAAGTGGATGTACATTTCAGTCAGAGTTTGAAGGATTTCTGCACTGTCATCTTGTTTCAGGAGGTTTTGAAGCACAGTGGCTGAGATCCAGCAGAAGACGGGTATGTGACACATGATGTGGAGGCTTCTTGATCTTCTAATATGTGAGATGATTCTGCTGGCTTGAAGTTCGTCGCTGATTCTCTTCCTGAAATATTCCTCCTTCTGACGATCATTGAATCCATGAATTTCTGTCATACGGTTGATGTATTTTGAGGGGATCTGATTGGCTGCTGCTGGTCTGGAAGTGATCCAGATATGAGCAGAGGGAAGCAGATCTCCTCTGATGAGGTTTGACATCAACACACTCAGTGATAAAGACTCATTCACATCACACACTTTCTCATCATCTGTAAACATCAGTTTAATTCTGCTTTCATCCAGACCATCAAAGATGAACATAATTTTACACTCCTCATAAATCTTTGAGTCCAGATCTTGAAGTTCAGGATGAAAGTCCAGCAGGAGTCTGTGAAGATTGTATTGGAGATCTTTAATCAAGTTCAGCTCTCGAAATGGAAGCACAAATATGAAATCTACATCCTGATTGGCTTTTCCCTCGCTCCAGTCCAGAATGAACTTCTGCACAGAGACGGTTTTTCCAATTCCAGCGATGCCTTTAGTAAGAACAGTCTTGATTGTGTCTTTCTCCTCACATCCTGGTTGATGTAAGGGTTTAAAGATGTCATTGCAGTAGATTGGAGTGTCTTGTTTTCTGGCTGTTTTCTCTATCTGTAAAACCTCGTGTTCATTCACCCCTTCACTCTCTCCCTCTATGATGTAGAGCTGTGTGTAGATCTGGTTCAGGAGGGTTTGAGTCTCTTTTAGTTTGATTCCCTCAAATAAGCACTCATACTTGTTCTTCATGCTGGTTTTGTGCTGGTCTTTGAATCTCTGGCTGATGAGGGTCTGACAGTCAGAGCCAGTGCAGGTCAGACGGGGCATCACTGATCTGATCACATCATCTCTCTTCATTCTGCAGAAAGAGAAAGATGAGAAACTGTGAAAAAGCATTAAAACAGAGAAAATCATTCAAATGTTGCAACACACCAAACACACATTTTGTTTGTTTACGTTGTTCTACATTACAGTTCATGCCTACATTGTACTCTACATTTCTGATTTAACTGATGCTACATTTGCACTTGTTTGGTTTACTTTTCTGTTCTGTTAAAAAACCTTGAGGTAAATCTGACGACAGAGTGTGTCCCTTCCTTTATGGCGGCCTTTTGGAGCCACAGGTCATAACACACCATATTTACTCAAGTCAAGTGAAAAAGTGTCTGAAAAGTGTCAGTTCAGGCAGTGAAAGAAGTTGTTTTTCCATGTTCCATCATGTTTATACTCACTCAAGGTCAGAGGTCAATGGTTTATCACTGAATTCAGGGGGGAGTGGCAAAGATCCGTCACTCTGCGCAGACACACAGCTGGGTTCTGGAGATGCTGCTTTATGTGTCTGAACAGCATCATCCTCTTTTTCTCTCCGCTCATAAAGACTCATTGTAGACACAACACTTTAGAAACGCAAAGAACGTACATATATAAACATTTTACTTATGAAATATTGGAGGAATGTTACAAAACTTATTCTGTTGGTGTTCTCTAAAGTGAATTGTTTGATGGTAACACTGATGCCACATAAATACACTAAAATAAACTATCCTTTCCGTAAACACACACACACACACACACACACACACACACACACACACACACACACACACACACACACACTCACACAAATGAGTCGAGTGTTAGTGTTCCGTTTATTCAGTAATTTCATTATATCGGTAAACTTAAATGATTTTAATAAATAATTACCTGTCAAAAAAAATTCACTTCCTGATTCCCTGATACAGACTTTGTAAACTGCCAAAAACGTAGTTAATTGTCAATAGAGCTATTGCTATTCTGATGTGAACATTTAATTTCTGTTTAATCACTGATCGCATACAGTACAGCATAAATGAATAATATATAGTCTTTGGAACATGAAACTATCTATCTGGACATATTTTCACAACAGTTGTTGCTGTACAATACATTGACACTCCAGTAGTCAATACAAATACATATTAACGTGTAAATTCAGATTAAACAATACATGAATTTGATTTCAGAAATGTGTTCTTTCAAACCTACCTTTGTCCCATCAGCAATTAATCGAACATAAACACACTTCATCCATTCTGTTAGTCTCTGGACAGCAGCAGCTTCAACAGGAAACTGATTCACACATGATGTCCCTCGTTTTTTTTTTTTTTTTTTCAAAATGGACTTTGAACAGATATATCATTTTTTACAAGCTGCCCAGTTAAAATTAAACCATGAGATACAGAGAGGAGTGTAATGTAAATGTATTATAAATGTCCCAATATTACAATCAAGACTTATCAAAGAACAAAAGAATTAAAGATTAAATAATGGAATAAACAAAGAACCATCAACTAGCAAATTATTACTTTTTTATTCACACACTCATATTCCCATCAGAGACTGACAGTCAAAGGCATCTTGTCTACATAGCCATATATATTGTCTTAAATAAAAAAGTATAAAATGTATTTATTTATGTATTTGTTTGTTTGTTTTTACTGGCTTTTATGTACTTACCCAATAGGTTCCAGGGAACTATATGAGGCATAAGTAACTGAGAAAAGTAACATCTTTCACACTTAATCTATTGTACTTTAACCTGTTTTAGTGGTTGTGGCAAGCAGGACGAGGCCGAGAGACGTGAGAACGGGGTGAGGCCGGTGGCGTGATTGATAATGAGCGTGTAACGACTGAGACAAATCAGACACAATTATTTGTTATATTTAACAAATAATCTTTAAAAGTCACTCTGGGATCTATGGTCCCATTCCCCCAACAAGGGCAAGAAGGGTCTTGGTTACCATGACTACGATCAGATAAGTTGGTTTTATTGTTGTTAAAAATGTGATCACGTGGAAAAAGCAGAGGCCATTGGAAAGACCCACAGCCCTTAAAACAGACTTTCATGCATTAATTTATGGACGAGCTGATCTGTAAATGAACATGCACCCCAGGACACTGTGTGAATGATTTACTGTATTGTGTAGTGTCTTTTGATACTATTATGTCTTTGATACTACAGTATGCATTTTATGATAGCACCAACGGTCAATGTAACCCCACCTGAATCTTGTCTCCTATCTAATTAATTCTCATTTAATGACTCACACTTTAGTGTACATCACCTTCTCATAGAATGCAGTGTGAGTTTGTTATATCTATCTGAGTATAAATGAACACAAACAGCAAGGCCTATGTCTAACCACACCTGAGACAGAGCTATAAATTAGGGCTGTCCCCGACTATGGATTTTCATAGTCGAATCAGAATCGTCATGTCTTGCCTATAGTCGACTAATAGTCGAATCATGTGTATGGGGGCGGGGCTGGGGGCGGGGCTTTAACGTTTCAAAGCCGCGATGTACAGAAAATCACACAAAGATATTGAAGAAAATGTATAAAAACATTTTTGATCAATAAAACTAAGAAATAACATAAATAACTCCAGAAAGGTCACACTGCAGATTTGCATTTCACATGCAAATCAAATTAAATCGGCTAAATTACCTGTGCGAGCAGGCCAGCCTACAGCACAACATCGATGCACCATAAAAATAAACAATTAATTTACTAAATTAAATTAGAACAGAATATACCTTTCTAATAAATAAAAATACAAAACGAAATAAATCAGAATCAAGTCACAGGATGAGGAGCAAATGTGTGCAAAATACCTAAAGTGCAGGGGAACATATATTCAAAACACAATCCACAAATAGTTAGATTAGATAACCCTGACAGATTAATAAATAAAATAAAAATAAAGAAATTATTAAAATAACGATAGTAGCCAGAATTTTCAACTTTGTCTTTTTAACTGCAGAAACAACAATAAATGCTAAACTGGAGTCGCAGTCTTTTTAGCTAAAAATGTTCACAGCATCCAAAAATAAAATTAGAACCGGCTGAAAAGTTTTGAAATCACTTGTTGTACCTGATCGAGAGAACAAATCCTGAAAGTCTTTCACTCTGTCTGTCCGTTGGAGTCTTTTCAAATTGTGCGCGCGGATAAAATACATTCTAACGCGAAACCCAGTCTATGCGTGAAACATGTTAACGTTGGCCGGCAGAAGTACGATCATGGTTTTCCTGATGCTAAATCCAACCTTGGAGAATATCCTTTCTGATGGTGTACATCCACACTTTAGATTTTCTTATCCCAGAGACATTGTTAAAGATTTAAATCCTTGTCCGAAGACGCTCCTCTGTCGGTCACGGATTGAAAGTGAAACTTAAATCTGTCACGGGGTGTTTGGATTTATTCACGCACGTTAAAAAATATTTATTAAAAGCTTTTTTCTTTGCACATTTTTATATAGGCCTACAGCATTATCATAATAGGCTGAATATTAACGTATTGACATAAAAGCTAGTTCTATGTGAAATGAGACATTGAGCGCCCTCATATAGCCAAAGTGGCATGATCCTCGTTTCATAACACCTCTGCGAAGATTCGACCGTGAGATCGGTAGTCGAATCAGGCTCCTCCTATCGAAGCATCGAATCTTCGACTATTCGGGGTCACCCCTACTATAAATCCAACTTGGAAATTCCCCTTTTCTTATTTGTCGAGCTAACCCTGAGAGGTGGGACCTTTCTCAGACTATAAATGGCCTCTACACAAGCTCTTCCATCTCTTGGCCTTCTCGGTACGTTTGCATAGCTGTCCTGCGTGGCCACACTAGGCCCCAGGGGCCTCATTTATAACCATTGGTCACTTTTAGACAGAACATTTTAAGAAAATTATTCATATACAGAAAGATAATACAAATATAATTTCACTCACCAAGCCTATCACATGATCAAACATCCATCCATTCTTAAATGTAAAAAGCGAGCGCGTAGGGCCTTTTAGTGAAACTAACGCATATTTATCTAACGGCACATGAAGGAAAACCGGAAATCTTCATTATGAGTCCTTATCATAAATACAATGCATGTTCACAATAACAGTTTAAATAAATAAAAGAATGATTTTAACTACGTTTTACTTCTGATATAAACATTTAGATTAAATATGCCATTCTCATTACTGGAGTTAAACACTTAAATTACATAAAATCATTACTGAGAAGTTACAAACATTTTTTTTATATTCAATAAATATAAATATTTGAAGTGGATGCGATGCTTTTGAACACTTTTCCTGTGGCATGTTGTGTTTTAATTTTTTAACTACAGAGATAATTGCTTATCATGATAATAGCAGATTGTCTGAGAAAATATTTTCGTGCAAATAATGCACAACAAGGCCTTTCTGTTTCTATTAAAAATATAAATCAATTAAAAATACTATTTGGCCCGTGAAAAAGATTAAGAAAAAACTTTATCTGCAATATATTTTACACTCTTTGATTTATTTATTCAAAAACAAGTCAAGGATAGGCTACTAAATTATTTTTATCATTGTAATGTGACGGCACATCCGTATCTCATATTTTCCAAATGTCTTGTACCGTTAAATGTGGTATCACGTGGATGAATATGCATATGCAAATGATATGCAGATGAGGATATGCATAGTAAAACTAGGCGCTGTAAGCTCCATATATGGTTATTTCAGGGAGGAGATGCATGTGCGCACAATATTTCACTGACTGGGATTTATAAAGTGAATTTTACGCAGGTTCTGGCATACGTCTGAATTTTTTTTGCCGTATGCCATTTTTTGCCATTCAGGCGCACAAACACTTTTAGTATGAGACCCCAGGGCAGCAGGCCTTGACCCACAACCAGCCATGTGCTCATTCAGGAGAGAGAGGGCTCTCTCAGCCAGCAGAATCAAAGGACAACATCAGGAGTGTGGCACAATGTCTTCATTCAATGCAGAAGAAGTCCATCGCAACTCCAACCATCAACTCTTCTGACTTACTTGGTCCTCTCTTGTCCTTTACTGTTGTCTCTCTTTCTTTTATGGTCCTACTCCATAACTACTCCATGTGACACCAGGCCGGTGCGGTGAGCAGGTGACGCTCATAAACAATCATGCCAACGGCCTCGCCCCGTTCTGTCACGGCTCTCGGCCTTGTCCTGCTTGCCACAGTGGTTATATTAATAGATTATGAAAAAACTGTTGATTGAACATTTGATATAATTGTATCATATATTTTTCAACTATTTAAAAATTATACAGAATTTGTATAAAAACACTTTCATTTAATCATTTAAAATGATAGTATACTAGCTGTCTTAGCTAATATACATATATTCAAATATACAGCATAATATACATCAGTAACTAAATAAATAAATAACACATATAGAGAATGATTCTTCTTTATATTTATAAAATGCATTAACAGAGATATTGGTGCTCAGAACTAACAAATTAACAGATATTGGTGCTCAGAAGTAAAGTTCATGAACAGTGATTACCATGCATTGGATAAATATTATCCAATAATACTTTAGCCTCCTGTTTCTCCTAAGAAAAAGACCCCTAAAATATCACGTCTCCTCAAGAGTTTTAGAAGAGATCTTAACATCTCGAAGTTTACAAATTCTGCAAACTAAAACATTCCTCATTAAATTATTCCAAAAGAATATGATCTATCCACATGTGTCTCTACTGTATTTATCCTAAAGGGGTTTAGGAGAAACATCTAATACAATGTTGATACCTAAATGAAACTGCATAAGAACTCCAAAGTAACAGCAACTCAGGTGAACCAGTTATCTTCATTTTAAAATATGTCCATATCTAATTCAAATACAAACACAAATGCATGTGATAGCATTTATCGATGTCCAGGAGAGTCTGACCTGAAGAGTATCAGAGGTCACGACCCTAAGGAAGGACTTAAAGAGGGTTTTATCACCTCAGATCAATGCTTGTAGCCGAGAACACAATCTGAGGACACAAAACAATGATGAAATGAGTTTTCAACATCATCATCATCATCCTCATGGTGTCAGATGTCAGCTCCATCTTACTGTTAAGAGACACAGATATTTGTTGAATTCCAGTCCAGCCTTTACATGTATCAAACACCTATTATGAGAACAGCAAATCTCATATTTGCTCCTGCATGATCCTGCATGATCAAGTTAATTAACTACAGAGCAAGTATTTACTCTCTGAAAGTTGGGCTAAATGAATAACCACTGTTAATGCACTCCTGACATGAGTCCGACCCTCAGGCACTTTTCAAATACCATATACAAAAGCACATTGCCTGTAATATACCAGCATAGAAGCAATAGATTTAAGAAAACTATGATTCCCTATTCCTTATATAATAAAAGAGGAGGGTATGTAAAGCCACCCCTTCAGAAGTAAAGAGGAGGAAGTAGGACAGATAAACACCAAAAGAAGAAGACTATTGCTGCAGCTCATATAAAACCAACATTATTACACGGCTATCTGGAATACTTGATTCTGATTGGTCAGTCATGATATTCCCAGGTGAGTTATTTCCTGACAACAACCATTGTCATTAGCAACACTGAATAACATATCGCTCATCCGGGTATTTAAGGTAGGCGCTTCTTTCACATCTCTCATATCACATTAATACGCTCTCTCTAGTTTCATTTAAATGCAACTGCTATAATCCTGCACCTCAGTTATCAACTGTATTTTCTGTAAAATGAAATGAAACTGGGGGACTTCAGTATTAAATAGCTTTTTTTGAATATTATCTTTCATGCAGTGTGCAATGTCCTGTTTGTGAAAGTAAGCGGTCTGCAAAGTTGTAAAGCTCAAAGTGCAGGACAAATAAAAGTAATTTTCTCCCAAAAGAAAAGAAAAAAACGACTCTGAACTGCAGAAACGAGTCATCGGCAATCCCAGTCTGACCTCAGTGACATTCATAGTCAAAATTAATTAAATTACAGTATATTACTGTTGTTAATTGCTTTTTAAACTGTGGAAAAAACTGATAAATAATGTCAAATTACAAAGAAAACAACTAACTTTCAGGTTAAACTGAAAATTTAGGGTTTTATAAAGTTATTCTATAATAATGCTTTGTCTACAGTAACTTTTAAAATAGTTTTCTCTGTACAATAACTAAGAAATGATTTATAAAAGTGCAATACATGCATACTGTTATGGAACAGAGACTCCAAACAATAATGGTAGAGGTGAGAAACAGGTTTATTGACAATATGAAGCAAATAGCAGGAGCGGGAACCTTTAAAGGTAAATGTCTATGAGTAATGATGAACGGAGATACTAGTCTTTTCTGTTTAGATGGCTGAGGAGGTCGTGAATGATGGAGCGGAGGATGGTGGAAGCACACACCGATGCAGGAAGAGAGGTAAGTGATTGCAGGACGACAAAGAAGATGAAGAAGAAGATGACGAAGACACTGGAGACTAGGAGACACACTCTGGGAGACGAAGATACTTTGCCAATGATGCATGTAAGGTAGGAGAAGACAATGAGGTGAGTCCTTACTCATGTACAAGACCAGACAAAGTGCCAGAGTGAGGTGTGTGCTTATGTTTGTGATGATGAGCAGATGTTCACTCTTCCCAGGAGCATTGCATGTGCATCCAGTAGTAGTTTATTTTTATTTTTAATTGGACAACTCGTGATTCTCATGATTTCACTGACTGTGACCCTGTCCAAAGACTGTCCTCACAAGAATGACCTTGAATTTCACCAACAGGTGACAAGTTTGCATCCCATACTTTTAATGAAAGGGACCTGCACATTTACAGTATTGGTCATTTCACAGAAACATTGTCAATATACATGAATGATAGGAAATACAAGCTTAGTATATCCTTTCCAACATGTAAAAATATCCGCATTAGAAGGCAATAATTGTATACCTTTATACTGATTGCTGTTTTATTTTATTTACAATTACTTCTTTTTTTTTTTACTATACGTTACCAGTGTTGGGGGTAACTCATTACAAGTAACTTTAGTTACGTAATCAGATTACCTTTTTAAGTAACTAGTAAAGTAATGCATTACTTAAAATACCTGTTACTTTTTCAAATAAGTAACGTTAGTTACTTTTTCACATTTATTGACTGACAGCTCTTGATTTTCTTGAAACGGATTACTTTTCATAAAAAGTAAATAAGTAACGCAATATTGTAATGCATTACTTTTAAAAGTAACTTTCCCCAACAATGTACGTTACATCACAAAGTGAGTTGTTGCCCTTCATCATGTTCGTCACCAATCAACTGTATGAAATGTAAGATGAGTTAGGTTTGGTGTTACAAAGCTCAAAGTCTCAAACGCAAAGAGATATTCTTTGTAAAAGTTAAGGCTCAGCTACACCTTCCTAAAATGCTTTGTTCAAACACGAACACATCTCACAAATACGTCAATGTGCAGGGAGAGTTTCATAACACTGGCCAAATGTATATGCAAAGAAAGAAGGCGTAACTTTTATTCTCGCTGTGTTATTGTTGCCGCCAGCACCGCCATGTCGTGGAGACGCTGTGTTTTTCGTTGTGAAAGCCAAACTATTTTGTTTGGCCTTCCAGATGACACAATTAGAAAACAGTGGTTAATATTCGACTGTGTACGTGCTGCGCATTTTTCGGAGGACTGTTTCCAGAACCTGGGAGAGTAGCTACAAGGCCGGCTGTGCACAAAGGCTGATTCTAGAAAGTGGGGCAATTCCATCTTTGCAAGTACAGTCTGGCGCTTCTGACTCACAGACACAGCCTGTAAGTATTCTTTTCATATTTTAATAATTTGCTACTGACTATTTAAACACGAGTTTTGAGCAATATAGCAGTAGCGCTTGTATGTAGTTTCTACGATCACAAATGCAGACATGGTTTTATATTTACACAGTGTTCTCACCCCCGTAACGGGGTGTCATAATAAGTCATAATAATCAGTAATTATGTCCCCAATTAAATAAAACCTTACCAATCTGATACTTTCTGGTCCAGTCTCGCTGGCAAAGCTGATCGATCAGCTTGGTCATCTGCATCAATTCCATTTTCGGGCTCGAATTGATAAGGTACAGAAGTATCGACATTATTATCACCTGTCATTATTGCTTTGGGAGCTGATGTTCCGAATATGGTAAGGGGCGTGACATTTCTGTTACACGCTTAAGGTATTCGCACCAATCCCAATGCACTGAATCAGAGTATGGAGTAAATTGCATATTTAATGTGAAAAGTGAAAAGGAGGCTGTGGGGGACAGACATCCTGTGCAATGGCTTTTGCTGTTGTTTACTTTTGTGTTAATCATTCAACCGACAAAACATTGAAAACAAATCTTTTACTAAACAAAAAAAAATATTTCTTTCACAGCCTTGTTTTTTCATCGCATCAGTTCAAATATGGTATCTCTGTGATGAAAAAAACTCCTTTTCCTTGACAGCAATGGCAGAAATGTTTAATAATAACTTTTTTATTTGTGTCTTAGAAAAAACAACAACCAAATGTTTAGTTTCCATGGATCCCAAAATATAATCATCTTCAAATGAGGGACCCCTATCCTAAAATTTAAACGGCAGCTATTTATTTTCACTTATAAAGACCAAATTAATAATGTAATCTATGATGTTTCTGATACATTACGATTTACTCACTATAGGTTACTGTACTATTTATTTAAATTGTATTATTGATTGTTTGATTAATTGATTTAAATCTTATTTATTTTTATTATTGTAAAAATGTTATTAAAAAAATCAACAAAAAATCGTCTTAATTGTTACGTGCCGAGTGAGTGAAGGGGTATATGTAAAACATAACATTTATGGTAACACTATATAATAACGTTCAGTTGTAAGTAATTTATAAGTGGTTAGTTAATGATGAACTAATCATTTACAAAACATTCATAAATGATTAGCAAGTGATTTACTAACATTTTATGTATGTTTTGTAAATTCCGTTACAAGTCATTTACAAGTGATTAGTAAATGATTAACTAATTATTTACGAAACATGACTATGCGTTCATAAATGATTAATAAGTGATATGTTCATTATTGTATGTATATTTTGTATATTCAGTTGTAAGTCATTTACAATTGATTAGTTAATGATTAACTAATCATTTACAAAACATGAATATGCGTTTTATAAATGTTTTATATATATATATGTATGTATGTATGTAGCAATTAGAAAGTGCAGAAAGTGTTGTAAATGCCTTGTATACACGTACAGATAATTTGTAACAGGTAAGTAACAGTGTTCAACACAATGTGTAAACGCATGAATAAATCATTTACAACACTTTCTGCATCCCCTAATCTAAAGTGTAAACTATTCATCACTTGTAAATGTGTTACACATCATTCATAGATTATCACTTCAAGAATCAATAAGGCATAAGATCAACGAATCGTATCTACGTGATGAATAGTTTACACTTTAGATTAGGGGATGCAGAAAGAGTTGTAAATGATTTATTCATGCGTTTACACATCATCTATAACAGGTGTTGAACACTGTAGTGTGTGCTGCAGTGTAAGTGCTGACTGGTGAGGGTATAGACAGCTGTCTTCTCTGAAACACATGGTGTCTAACCACTGTGCACCTGATGTGAGCAAAACATACAAAAAAATTTAACAATTTATTAAACATTTATGAAACGCATAGTCATGTTTTGTAAATTATTAGTTTATCATTTACTAATCACTTGTAAATTACTTACAACTGAACGTTATTATAAAGTGTTACCAAATTTATGTTTTAAAGAGCATTGGTCTGAGGTCTGCCACAGCAACACAAACAAACAAATTACCTTCAAGATTTTTATTTATAGCTCATGAAACAAAAAACAAGGCGTTTAAAGAGAAGAACACCTTAAAAGGGAAGCAATGGCTTCAGGAAAGGGCAAGGCCAAAATTACACAAAAAGTGATCTGGCAGGGGGAGTAAAACCTATAACTAAACTACCAAAGAAAAGAAAAATTAAAAACAGAAGTGTACCCTAAGTCCTTTCATGGACACAAAACAGGGAAAACAGTGTTGAACAAAAACGGCGCCCACCTTCCTACAGCTTCAAAATAAACAAACAAATAAGCAAGAGTGATCAGTGATGATGGTGAAGAACTTTCCTTTCTAGTACCACAATCCTGTTTGCTGAACGAGGACAGCTCCTAAGCAGACCTCCCTTGCATCAGTGTAGACGACAAATGGAAGATTTAGATTAGGATACCCCAACACAAGTGGAGACTCAAGGAGCTGTTTTAGAGCTTGAAAGGAAGTTTGACATTGCAAAATCCAAAGGAATTTAGCACCTTTCCTTTTTAAGGCATTCAGGGGTTCAGCAACTTAAGCAACCTGTGCTGATTCAGGGGTTCAGCAAAAGTATGGTATAAACCTATGATACCAACCAGCCATGCCTAAACATTTTTTTTTTCTGGATCTGCCTTGATTCCTGTAGCAATCACAATGTGGCCAAGACACTTCAGAGAGGTATGGAAGAAACGCCGGTTCGAATCCCACTTGGAGCGAGTCAAGTAGGCCCGGTTACACAAGCACTAAGAACTGTTTGCTGTGAGAGAGAAACTAAATTATCTTCCAGGTGGCGCTAAGAGACTCAGAAAGACAAAACTCCTGTTGAACCGCATTCAAATGTCTTTATAAAACACAATAGAAGTCTGCGCCGTCTCTCATTTAGACCAAAGTCAACATGTGTGTTTCTATATACACACTGAAAATAAGATTAGAAGAGAGAAAGAGTTTTACAGCTGTGTGAGTTAAAGAGAGAGATAATGTGTTTCTTTCACTCAACTGTGTGTCTCAGTTGTTTCTCACAGGAAGCTGTTTAATCTCACACAGAGACACTGAACCACCAAAATAAACCCCAAATCCAGCATAGAGGGGTTCAGTGAATGTGCTGTTGAATGTGTGTAAGTGTGTGAGTGTGTGTGTGTCAGAGACGCTGTAAAAGGACAGAGTGCCAGCCGGCCAGTTCAGATACACTCCTACTCTGTTAGAGGGATGTGAAGGGGCAGATATTACTGTGCTCTTATTATTGTGTCTGACAGTGAAACTGTTATTAAAACAGCTCAGACTCCAGGACTTTGCATTGCATCCAAACCAACAGTCTTCACTTTTTCCTCTCCTGGTGATTCCTTTATATGCCAGTGATATATCAGCCCACTCATTACATTCAGCCTCCCAGTAACAGCGTCCAGTCAGACTCTCTCTACACAGAACCTGAGGCCATTCATCAAATCTCTCTGGATGATCAGGAAACGGCTGATCCTCTTCCACATTTGTCATTTTACTGTTCTTCTCAGACAGAGCGAGACGAGTGTTTGCCGTGTTTAAATCCAGGGTGAGATCACATGCATCTGAACACAAGAAGAGAGATTTTAACATTTATAACGCAACAAAACTATGATTAAGACTAAGTGTGTGACCTACATTTCTTTAGTCCTTTTGTAGTCCTGAACCTTCCCCCATGATCCAGACTATAAAAACAAGATGTCACAGTCAATTTACATAATAATGCTCATGTTAGTCTGAACTGAGCTCATAATGAACATGTAATAATACTTAAATGTTGGTCTGTTCGTCACACAGAGTTATCGTGTATCTTAAGAAGACCTGGAAAATAGTGAACTAAATCTCCAAACTCAGGTCGATGTCTCTTCTGATGAGGATCATTTGAGATCCTCTGTTTGTCGTCCAGCATTGGATGTAGTTCCTGATTCACAGCCTTTATCATTTGATTAGATCCTCAAGCCTTGAGCTACAGACTCACCTTTACATTCACTGATCATTTGTGTCATTATCCTTTCATTTGTGCAAGTGTTTTAATCAATAACTGATATTCATCTACTAACAGCAGAAAACTCTTGCTGTTCAGCTAATCTGCTTTATTTCAGTATCATGAGGTCAAACATAATTTCTTCTCATTTAGACTGGGATCTCTGTGTCTGTATATAGTTTTGTTTTTGGCGGCCTGTTTTAATTTTAGTTTTAGTCTAGTCTCTGTCATTTTAGTTTTTATTAGTTTTAGTCACGTTCATACTCTTTTTAGTCTAGTCAAGTTTCAGTCGACTAAAAGTCTGAGCAATTTAGTCTTATTTTAGTCAGAATTATCCATGACTATTTTCGTCTAGTTTTAGTCGACAAAAACTGATGACATTTAGTCTAGTTTTAGTCAATGAAAATTGTATTTTAGTCTCTTTTTAGTAATGCAATTCTATTTAACCCAGTCAATATAGTGTACCACTATGGAAAAATAGCAAAAATAGCGAACAGAAAAGTAACACTCGTCTCATTCGTGGAGGTTGAAAAACAAGTTCTTTGTGACATGCAAGATTTATTGTATTAAATCAAAAAATGTCAATTTTAAGTTTTTATTTAAAATGTTTGCGATTTTAATATAAGTACATGGTTAAATATTTTACCACTTGCTTGAGCAACTTAATATATAAATCTATATAAATGTAATGCATTGAATAATACGTTGTTTAAATTGTGTTTAAACGTGACTTACGTCTATTAAAGAGTGTATATGTGTACAAAGAGAATCACAATGCTGACAAAACTTTAAAAAAATAAAAGTAGCTGATAACTTCTGGATTTGAAATAAAAATAGTGAGTATGTGTTTGTGGTACAGCCGTGGATCAGTTACGCACTGCAAACGCAGCATATGTGAAAGCACTATAGCTCGTGCTGCTCCTGCACCGCATACGCACTAGTGCGCACACGGAGTATGTGTGAAACGGGCGTCAGACTTAACTTTGTTTGTTGTCGTTTACGCTAAATCACCGCAGCTGCATCGTCTAAATAATGCCGCGAGTGGGGCTTGAGGAAGTGACATCACCTGCGTCTGCACAGTGCGACCTGATGCAGCCCCTGAAGTGAGACACGGGAAACAGAAATACTTAGCCTGGCAAGCCAGACCTAGATGTTAGCGGGATACACGGTTGTTTCTCAAAATCCCTCTGCACGCAATAGGATAGCGCTACAACCAATCAGAGCAACGAAGAAGGCTAGTTGGTATATTCAACTTTTGCCGTATCCAGTCGGCAACACTCCAAACAAAACTTTTTTTAAAATGACTTAAGTGCCGTTCTTTGCTTTTTTCTCAAAGAAAAGCTTAACTCCAAGTCCTCCAGAGTCGCAGCCAAAGCCAATTCGAAAGACCACTGTTCGCCAGCAGCAGCAGCAGCAGCCATTCTTTGTTTTCAAGTAGCAGGGAACCGTCGCAACTCTGTCGTCATTATGTTAAGCCTGCCCCGCCTACTCTATACACGATGTGATTGGCCTGACCTGAGTTTGGTTTTTCAAGCTCGAAAGTCAACGGAGAGTTGCTAGACCACACTGGCGGCAAAATAAATTTTGCTGCCGCTAGGGTGCGTCTAGATTTCTAGGCTAAGAAATACTGCAAAATAATAATAACGCGACTAAACGAGACGAAATAACGTCATAACATTTCGTCTCGTCTCGTTTTGGTCAACGAAAATGAAGAGACATTTAAGCATAGTTTTTATTTTGTAAACCACATTTAGTCTCGTTTTTTTTTTACGTCAACAATATTGCATTATAGTTATCGTCACATGACCAGCATTTACGTTGCATCTCGTCTCGTTTTCGTCACGTGATAAAGGTTCGTTGACGACGATATTTAGTCATAATTTTCGTTGACGAAAGCAACACTATCTGTATATTGGATCTGTTTTTGCTTCATGTCTCTGACAGCAATGATAATTTACTTTCCAGAGCAGCAACAACCTTTGAATTGATGTTTTGGGATCAGAGACATGAGTGTGTTTCTCAGATACTGCTGTTATGAGTCACAATCAGCTGTTGATCTGAATCAAGATCATCTTCAGTCAAAGAGTTCAAGACACGTCCTTATTTTACTCTGCAGTATGTTTGTGTATAAATGTGCTGTATGCAGGGATCAATATACAGAGTTTTCAATGACTTTATAACGCACACATGTCCAAACACACATGACGGGATGATTGTTAGTGTTGAACATACTTGAGTTTTTCCAGTCTGTAGTTTGGATCAGAGACCAGCTTGACTAATGATTGTCCTGGATGATTGTAGCTCAGATCCAGCTCTCTCAGGTGTGAGGGGTTTGACCTCAGAGCTGAAGCCAGAAAACAACAGCCTTCCTCTGTCACCATACAGCCAGATAATCTACAAACACACACACACACACACAGTCAAATATATTTGTTTAATGCTGCTCAAATGTGGCATAAACGTATTTACACAATAACAAATTAATGTAATTTTAAATAAAGTATATGAATTATGAATAAATTATGAAAAAGCACTATCATGACAAAAAGTTTAAGGTTTCTCTGATGCCTCTTTTTATTTACACAGACCCAAGCGGCATCAGAGCTGTCTTTAATAGGACAGAGGTGGGTCAGAGCAAGCATGTTATACACATCATTACAGTTTTGGGCCACAAGATTATGACAAAAATCATTATTGCCCTTGATATTGTACTCATGCCTATTAATGTGGATTAATATAATGCATTACAAATATTTTTGTGTGTGGGAAACAGCACACCATACACAGACAAAACAAGCTGAGAACCATTTATGAATTAGTTTATTGCTGTGTTAAGCATTAGTAAATCAAGACTTCACACTGATTCACTTAGTAGCATGAAAAAAACTGTTATTCAAATTGGAAATAAATTATGTATAGAAAGAGAGTAAAGAACGTTCCCATCACTGAAGCAGTCTATGACTTTGTCTCGCAAAAACTCCCATTATGATCAAATAAGCTGACTACACTGCACAATTTTCACATTTCACTTTAATTGCGAAATTATTGCTAGTGACGATTCAGTAGTTGCTGGGTATTGTCCCTAGCGTCCATATTAAATGTTACGCGCTTGGGACCAGAGCAGAAGGCATCTTTAATTTCATAACCACGTGAACCATTAAATGTTTTTCTTACCTCAGTATGTTGAGTTGACAGTGAGAACTCTTCAGTCCAACAGACAGAAGCTTCACCCCTGAATCCTGCAGGTCATTGCTACTCAGGTCCAGCTCTCTCAGTGAGTTTGATGATTTTAGAAATGAAGACAAACTTTCACAGAACTGACCAGTGAGATTACAGTCAGCAAGTCTATAATAGAGGATGAAATATTTTTCAATAAAGAGATGGTGGATTAAAATAGGTTGGAATGGTCAGCTTTTATTTTTCTGTTTATTTAATTTTTATATACTGGTGACTATTTTGTATTTTATATAATTTTTTCTGTTTATTGGATGATTGGGTTAATAAATTGAATAATTAGATGATTTAAAAACTTTTTTAAATGATTTTATAAAAAGATATAAATTTTAACTTGCTGAGTTGCTGTGTACTTGTTGTTTGCCTGATGAAGACCTTCAGGTCAAAACGTTGCACATTTTAATACATAGATTTTTAATAAATAGACTTTTGTCTACTCTCTAGTGAAGTGCTTTATTTGATCGCGCACCTGCCTAAAGATTTTTTGTATGTGCACATGGGGAGTGCGGTCCATATAAGCTGCGAATGCTCAGCATCCAAGTCATTCGTTGACACGCTAATTAGCATTAACACTATAAATGACCTTGTTTGAGGTGCAACACAAAGCTTACATGATACAATCTTGGCAACACGTACGTAACTCTGCCATTCACTGAGAGTTCCGGGTAGGGGTGGGCGATATGGCAAAAATATCATATCACGATTCACGGTTTTATCAGGATTGTTTTTCATGTTGGTTTTACTATTAAAACCCAGATACACGTTATATAGGCCTATATACATAACATAATATACAAATGAAATAAACAGTGCTTTATTTATTCAGCTACAGTAGGTGTATTTAACTGTAGCATTCAAGAAAGAAATTAAATAAACAAATATAATCATAAAACCCTATAGACTTCACTGTATAAATTATACACTGATTCTTATTAAAGCTACTATTAAAGTTCTCAGTCAAGAGCAGTGAGTGATTTTCTCTTTGTTTGTTTTTTTGTTGTCGTCTTAACATTAAATGGATTATTAAAGCCCAAGCTGATAAATGTTGCCAGATCAGATTTTCACCAGATCAATGAAAATCACAAAACTAAATAGACTAAATCAAGTGAAAAAAAAGTCATAACTGAAACTATTTTCATAGTATTTCATTTTCTCCATAAGAAAATGTATTTTTATGAAAACCTATAAACTGTTAAAGACAGACCTACTGTAAGCAGACCTACTGTAATTATCCAAGGCTGTTAATCGATCTATGTCCATCAATTTGCATTATTTCAACATATTTTTAACGAATACTTATATATATATTTTAAATTATACTTAGATGTAGATTTTACATGTAGTATAATAATAAATAATTCTATTTTACTTTCATTTATAATAGGCTACCAATATTAATTATTTTATGCTTAACACTTCTGGCATTCATTTAAATTGATGCCTACCATGGTGTTTCTTATTTGTCATCTCTGATATAAGAGACATTTGTCCTCAGCCGATGTGCCGTACGTACCGTTTAAAGGTGAAGTATCCTACTGTCTATGTGAAGTATGTAGTTTCTGCGATATTAGTGCCACCTAGCGGAATTACAGAAATACAGCATATATTGTCCCTTTCATGCATCGCGTCTGACTCAAATCAAACAGTCCAAAACTTTTATGGGTGCTTGTGAAGGCATCAACAGGTAAATATAAATGGTATACTACTTTCAATAAATGGTCACATATTAATCACATGACAAATACTCATCAGCAGGTGAACTCTGAATATCGACTGACAATCAGCTCAAATATGTTTAAATTAGTCTGATACTATAAGTGCCATGATTTGTAGGAACTGCAATATTACTGTTTCAACAAAACAGACACATTCAGCAATCACATGAATGAATACTCACAGAGCTTTTCTGCAGTTCACCGCAGCTGGTATCAGTCTCCTTCTGCCCTCATTTGAGGTGTTGTATTTCTTCAGATCAAATTTATCAAGCAACTCCAATACCTGAAGCATGTAGGCGATTGCTGAGCAGTGACCAGGAGAGAGTTGTTTCACTGAGTGATTCTCTGATTTCACAAACTCCTGAATCTTTCTGTACAGAGTCTGATCCTTCATTTCCAGCAGACAGAGGAACAGATTGATGCATCTGTCAGCTGAGAGATGTTTATCATCCTTGATCATGTCTTTAATGTACTGTGTGATGAGCTGTTCTGAGCTATTCACTGTGTGTGTCAGTAGATCCTGTAAGAGTCTCTGATTGGACTCCAGTGAGACACCCAGCAGGAACCGCAGGAAAAGATCCAGGTGTCCATTTTTACTCCTGAAAGATTTATGAACTGCTGCTTTTAGTAGCTCATACAGAGACTTTTTCCGACTGTACTTCTGATATCCTTCATTCAGAAACAACTTCAGTGATTCCTCATTCTTGACTACATGGCAGTAAAACACAAAGACAGCAGCAAGAAACTCCTGAAAGCTAAGATGTTTGAAGAAGTAGACTTTCCTCTGATGAATCACAGATTCCTCCTTAAAGATCTCAGTGCAAATCCCAGAATACATTGAGGCGTCTGTGACGTCTATGCCGCTCTCAATCAGGTCCTCCTCATAGAACACCACATTGCCCTTCATCAGCTGTTTGAAAGCCAGTTCAGCAAGTTTCACAATCACTTCTCTGTTGGACTTCAGGACTTTCTCTGGATCTTTCTCATCATACTTCTGATTCCTCATGTTGATCTGAGTCAACAGGAAGTGGATGTACATTTCAGTCAGAGTTTGAGGGATTTCTGCACTGTCATCTTGTTTCAGGAGGTTTTGAAGCACAGTGACTGAGATCCAGTAGAAGAAGGGTATGTGACACATGATGTGGAGGCTTCTTGATCTTCTAATATGTGAGATGATTCTGCTGGCTTGAAGCTCGTCACTGATTCTCTTCCTGAAATATTCCTCCTTCTGAGGATCATTGAATCCCTGAATTTCTGTCACACGGTTGATGTATTTTGATGGGATCAGATTGGCTGCTGCTGGTCTGGAAGTGATCCAGATATGAGCAGAGGGAAGCAGATCTCCTCTGATGAGGTTTGACATCAACACACTCAGTGATAAAGACTCATTCACATCACACACTTTCTTTCTATATGAAAAAATCCGTTTCTTTCTGCTTTCATCCAGACCATCAAAGATGAACACAACTTTACTCTCCTCATAAATCTTTGAGTCCAGATCTTGAAGTTCAGGATGAAAGTCCAGCAGGAGTCTGTGAAGACTGTATTGGACATCTTTAATCAAGTTCAGCTCTCGAAATGGAAGCACAAACATGAAATCTACATCCTGATTGGCTTTTCCCTCGGCCCAGTCCAGAATGAACTTCTGCACAGAGACGGTTTTTCCAATTCCTGCGATGCCTTTAGTAAGAACAGTCTTGATTTTGTCTTTCTCATCACACCCTGGTTGATGTAAGGGTTTAAAGATGTCATTGCAGTAGATTGGTCTGTCTTGAGTTCTGGCTGTTTTCTCCATCTGTAAATCCTCATGTTCTTCATTCACCCCTTCATTCTCTCCCTCTATGATGAAGAGCTGTGTGTAGATCTGGTTCAGGAGGATTTGATTCTCTTCTAGTTTGATTCCCTCAAATAAGCTCTCATACTTGTTCTTCATGCTGGTTTTGTGCTGGTCTTTGACTCTCTGCTTGATGAGGGTCTGACAGTCAGAGTCAGTGCAGGTCAGACGGGGCGTCACTGATCTGATCACATCATCTCTCTTCACTCTGCAGAAAGAGAAAAATGAAATAAGACTATAAAATGAAGAAATAAAACTGTGACTGTGAAACAGAATCTTTAAGTAAAAAAAGTAGTTCCAGAAAAGTAATTACAAATGTTTCCAGCAAACCGAACTCTAAGATCTTATTTGATCCCACACTCAGACAGAAGTGTCAGTTTAACAGACAGCTTCCACATACAACATGTCTGCACCCCGATCTAAACTAAGACTAAAGTGTTTACATGACATTTTTTAAAAGACAAATTATTGGTTTAGTCTGACTGGAATTGAACTTTTAAAGTACATGTATATGTACTTAACGAGCTTGTTTTACCTATCAGACTACACCAGTGAACTTAACAGTGAACTTTCCCATGTGAGTTGCCCTGTCACTCGTGCATGCCATGTTTCAACACAAACACAAATAAATAAACTTTTGTTTGTTTAATTTGAATGGTGCGTATTGGATCAATAGAGGTAAATATCATATTTTGCAAATACACGTTACTTTATGTGTACTTTATGTTAGCTTATGACCTACTACAGGGGTGCCCAATCCTGTTCCTGGAGATCAACCCACCTGCAAGATTCAGATCCAAC
This sequence comes from Leuciscus idus, assembly GCA_021554675.1. Lineage (NCBI taxonomy): Eukaryota > Metazoa > Chordata > Actinopteri > Cypriniformes > Leuciscidae > Leuciscus > Leuciscus idus. The sequence goes on along the minus strand of CM038636.1, from coordinate 4,521,849 downwards.
CCTGATCCAACAAACCTGTCCGTAATTATCAAGTGCTCCTGAAGATCTCATTTAGCTGCTTCAGTTGTGAAGGGTCAGGGTTGCAGCTGTATTTTGCAGGAAGGTAGATCTCCAGGAACATGATTGGGCTCCCCGGCTGATTCTTGCCTTAAAAACAAATGATACAATTGAATGAAGTACAGACTCAGCTACACACTGCTCACACTGATACTCACTCAGGGTCAGAGGTCACTGCTCCATCACTGAGTTTAGGGGGAGGGTCCATGGATGCATCACTCTTCATAGACACACAGCTGGGTTCTGGAGATGCTGCTTTACGGGTCTGAACAAAAACCCCATCCTTTCTCTGCTCATAGAGAGTCATTTTACAAGCAGTGCTGTTAAAGGAGAACTCCGGTCAATTTTAACATTGAGCTAATTTTTTTGTAAATTTGGAGTGCTGTCAGTACAGAGAACAACAACAAAAATCGGTGTTGCCTACACAGTGTTATCCTCTTTTTAAAATTTGCACCCTGTTGACTTAAATGGGGCAAGTTTTAAACCTGCTTTTAGCCTCTTAACATCCTTGATGTGTCATTACAAGTGCCCAGCCATGTGAGTGATTCCTTCAGAGTGAACACGGTGAATCTGACTGCAGTAGATGTGAATACCTGTATTTACTTCCTGTTTTCGGTCGAAGTCCACAGTAGTCGATTGTCAAGTTCTCCACTGTTGCTTAGTTACCTATGATCACGCGCGTGAACTCGACAATCGACTACTGTGGACTTCGACCGAAAACAGGAAGTAAATACAGGTATGTGCGCTGGCTGAATTAACATCACTTTTATTCATATCTTTCACATCTACTGCAGTCAGATTCACTCTGAAGGAATCACTCACATTGGCTGTGCACTTGTAATGACACATCAAGGATGTTAAGAGGCTAAAAGCAGGTTTAAAACTTGCCCCATTTAAGTCAACAGGGTGCAAATTTTAAAAAGAGGATAACACGGTGTAGGCAACACCAATTTTTGTCGTTGTTCTCTGTACTGACAGCACTCCAAATTTACAAAAAAATGAGCTCAATGTTAAAATTGACCGGAGTTCTCCTTTAAAACACACAGAACAGAAATATACTTCATTTAACACCACTGTTGTGTTAAGGCGTGTTCACTGTTGATTAATGCAAATTAAACTTTATAACTCATGAGCATGTTAAAAGTTTTAATCCTTGAGTCTTTTACCAGCTTGCATTTGTGTTCCTCTTCTCCATAGCAGTTGAATTTAGATCAGCGGTTGGACACACAGAACGTTATAAAGCTTGGACAGAGTGTTGAGAACAGAAATCCACCCCCACAAGGGGTAACAAAACTTATCCAGCAGAATTACTTTATAACAAAGTGCTCCATTTACATTAGTGTTCCTGGTCATTGTCATCCATGATTAAAAGGGGTCATGATGATGGATTTAAAAAATATATATTTTAATATGTTCCTTGAGGTTCACTTATAACGTCAATAAAGTTTTTTTTACATAAAAAAAACAAATATATATGCGGAAAAAAATATATTTTTAACGTTCATTCTGACCAACTGTCTGACAGCAGAACTGTTTGTGTTTTATGTGGGAAAAACTAACCCCCAAATAAAAATAACTATTATAATTTTAGCTTTCACTGTAATAATTATTGCAGTGTCATCATATCCGATTATACCTTTGAGTTATCGAAGCGAGAACATACATTATTAACGCATTTACTGTCACTATTCCAGAATATTAGGACTATAAGTCCTGCATCGAATCAGTCTTCCACGTACAGTGATGTGAATAAGTATGGACACCCATGCTAAAGTTGCCTAAAAAGAGAAATAAAAATTCATCTTTTGGAAATTGATCTTAATGCCTTAATTAAAAAAATGAGGAAAAATCCAACCTTTAAGGACACCAATTTTCTTTGTGAATGAATAAAGTATCGTAAATAAATAAATGTTCTTCCTTAAAATACAGGGTGCATAAGTCAGGACACCCCTATGTTAAATTCCCATAGAGGCAGGCAGATTTTTATTTTTAAAGGCCAGTTATTTCATGGATCCAGGATCGATACTATGCATCCTAATAAAGTTCCCTTGGCCTCTGGAAAAAAAATTGCAGCACATCATCACACACCCTTCACCATACCTAGAGATTACCTATTTTAATACCTATTTCATACCTATTTTAACTATGAATGTTTTTTGCTAGTTACTTATCTGTATTTAAATGTCAGAAATATAAAATAAACATGATATGGTTGAAAACGCTGAACAGTTGTGATATATGATGAGATCCTGCAATATCAAAACAAGCTGTTTTTGGAGCTTAATTAAATAAATGTAATGATACAAAGACCTCTTATATGTCAAAAGAAAAAGGCAAATTCTATACATATAAAAAGAAAATGTTTAAAACTGACTTAACGTGTGTCACCAATGTTTTTTTTTTACAGCACTGGATCTTAATTTCTAAAATGACATTATACTCACTCAGGGTCAGAGGTCACTGCTCCATCACTGAGTTTAGGGGGAGGGTCCATGGATGCGTCACTCTTCATAGACACACAGCTGGGTTCTGGAGATGCTGCTTTACGTGTCTGAACAGAAACACCCTCTTTCCGTTGCTTGTAGAGACTTATTTTACAGGCGGAGCTATTAAAACACAATGTACAACAAATTACATCTTTAGACATACAGAATGAAACATTTAATAAACATATGAATGTCTTGGGTATGCTTTATCAATTTAGTATGACTGTGAATTCTTCGCTACGTACACTAATACTCACTGGAGTATCCTTTGCTGTGTGGAAAGACAACAAACCCATGGTTTAAGAAACTGCAAAATAGAGGAAACCTGCATACACATTTTTACAGGACAGTTCATTTTCTGAAATATTTCTGTGTTTTATCAGCAGGCAGGCTATTCGGTTTGGAAGGCTATCAAGAAAAAGAAAAACTAAGCATCAAAACAGATTGATATTACAATAGATTATAACAGATATTTTCACATGCCATTAATTATTCAAAAATGCATGAGAATGAATCCAGAAATGTGTTTGCTGAAACCTACCTCTGCTCTGTCTCAACAATGAAGAACATCAAATACAAACCAGTTAAAAAATCCAATCTGTCTCTGGATAACAGCATTAAACTGATATGTTCTCATTATTCACAGTTTTTTTATTCTCCGGACGTTCATGTTCTTCCTTTCACAACATGGAGTCTGTTGAATCAGGTTTCACTTTCGACAGTGTCACATGACCAGTGAGAGAAGAAAACAATATTGGGCATATGCTTCGCATGTGAAGCAGTTTTCTTCATTTCTGATTATGTCCACATAACAGAACTGTGAGATAATATAAAAAGATGTCATGTTTCAAGATTTTTTCTCCAAATTTCAATGACTTAAAATGTGATAAATAATAAAGATGACAAAGTACAAGTACAAAAAAACTCAAATGTCTAGAATCATTCTTTATCTAAAACATGTCATATTTTTATTTTACCTCACAGTTAACCCAAAAAAAGGCCCGGTGTTTAGTAACTTCATGATGACTAATTTTATTGAGTACAAGCACACTTGAGTTTTGTTTATTAACCAATTAGACTATACAAATCCTCCGTACTGACCCCAAAGCAGCCCAAATTTTGTCTACCTGCCCAAACCAATTTTTACCCGCACTATTAAATTCAAAACCGCCCAATCTGCTAACACTGTCTGTAATATTAACGGCCAATTCGCACGGGATAAGAAGTTGTGTCTGGTTTCCAAACATAACATAGGCATACATTTATAACTTACATTAAAACTAACAGTAACTTTGAACTAATGTAAACAAAGAGTGCGCATGGATTTTCCCATGGGTTAAAAATGAAGCAAATGCTGGTAATACACATTTAGTTAACAAAACAATAAACATTTTAACGCTTTAAAAGTGTGCACACTCACATTAAGAGAAATAAACCACAGATGCTGGCTATTTCAGACAGTTCAAGTTAACGATTAGCCTCAAAGACTAGCCTAATAATAAACATCACTTTAACTGATCTCTAACTTCATTAACTTAAGCAAACGTCAATTGACTGTCAATTGACAATATGCACGGTTACTTCCTGGTTTTCAATAAGCCGGCTTGGGCATTTCCAGTGAACTGTTAGCTGTCCTTCCTTAGCCTATAGGCTACTCGCTGTCTATCGTCACAAAACTATCAACAGTTGAATTTTTAATGTTGTGTTTTTATTTTAATGCCGTTATCACACTTACCTAATTTGCCAAAGCAGTTTTATTGATTGCAATAAAGCTAATGGGTACGTTGAAATAAGAAGCAATGTCTGTAATTGGACACACACACACACACACACACAACATTTTTCCAGCACCTCAAATGTCATTTTTAATGTGATGACCAAAAACATTATGTGTTCATCCTTCTGACTCTGAGATTGTCCCTATTTGTAAAACCGAAGGTTTCAAGATGTAGGAAATCCAACATTTGATAGAAAAACACTTTTATTTAAAGGTGCTCTAAGTGATGTCACGCGTTTTTTAGGCCAAAACATTTTTTGTCACATACAGCAAACATCTCCTCACTATCCGCTAGCTGCCTGTCCCCTGAACACACTGTAAAAAAACGCGGTCTCTCTAGACACCACAGGCTCCACAAACGGCAACAAAAACAAACTGGGCTCACGCGCACCACGAAACACAACAAACAGTGCTCCAGCCAATCACCGACAAGAAGTATTTGAGGGGTGTGGTTTGGGGGTTAGTGCGCGTGGACATGAAGGGGGTGTGGAGGAGAGACGAGAGAGAAGCATGAAGAGGGAAGTTTGAATTATGGCCGAAACACGACTAAAGAGACAACGTTCCGATGAACAAATTGTAAAGAAGAGGGACAAGGATAAGGAACGCGCGAAGTCCCGAATTTACATCGGAAAAACCCTCGAAAGGTGGCGAGAACTCCGCCGGCAGAAGGGCTGCAGGATACTCTCTTTCATTTTGACATGCAAGGTACTTCATTCCATAATTTGCGCAGCCAGGTGAGGATGCTGCCCCGAAAAGATGGACTTTCATGCGATACTCCTTTGGCTCTAAATTTGTATCGCCATTTTCTCACCACAGGAACCGCAAGTAATCTCTGTCTTCCTGGCTCACATGGAATCTGTGGAACATCCTTTCTACATCACAAATAACTGTGACTGGATGTTTGCGAAACCTGCAGAGTACCCCTGTAAGCCCATTAGTGAGATCAGGTCCAGTTAGCAAGTGATCATTTAAAGCAGTGCCATCATACTTGGCAGAGCAGTCGAACACAACTCTAATCTTCTCTGGCTTTCTAGGGTGGTACACCCCTTGGTGAGGAATATACCAGACGTTTCCTGCCTTGGGTTGATGTTCAGCTCTCTCCGCATCACCATCATTGAAGACACTTTCCATAAATTTAACATAGTCACTCTTGAATTTGGGGCTTTTCTCAAATTTTCCTTTCAAACGTTTCAGCCGCACAAGAGCCAGCTGCATATTTTCTGGTAATTGTGGGCGTGTCTTGAAGGGAAGTGGCATCTCCAGGTGTCCCTCTGTATTCTGATGAATTTTTTTATATCTGTATATCGTCTTGCGATATGCTCTTTTCCTTTGGGTTTGTATCTTTAAAGTCTGATTCAAGGGCTCTGATGACAGCAACAGGAGTCAGTATTGGAAGTTCCTTAACAGATACACGATGACACAGACCAGTGACTTCTGTCGACTTTACAACCTGTGGTGAACTACCAACAATACTCCAACCCAGGTCAGTCCTGATGGCATACGGCTCATTATCACCTCCTGTGATGACTTGTTGAGGTGCTAAAGCTCTCGAGCAGTCGTAACCAATCAGAAGTCCAACCTTACAATCCAACAGCTCTGGTATTTCCTGTGCTATTTTATTCAGATGTATCCACCTTCTTGCGGTTTCAGAGGTAGGAATGTGGGAACGTTCAAGTGGGATGAAATCTCTGGTGTAGGAAGGTGGCAAATTAATTAGGCCATGAGAGGAAAACCCTCTAACTCTGAGCCCACTAACTCTTTCACTTTGAACGACAGAATCCTTTCCCATCATTGTAGTAAGCTTTAACTTGACAGGCTCTGAAACTACCCCCATCCTCTCACATACCTCTTGGTCTACAAAGGTGTTGCTACTCTGGGTATCTTGTAGGGCATAAACTAAGGTCTCTCTTTCAGGATTGTCAATTGAAGAAATCCATACAGGCACTATCACTGATGTGCTCCCACCGTCACTACTGTCTACACAACAGGAAAGGGAAGATGTGTTTTCTTCTGTTTGCATAACATGAGAAAGTGCTGCAGAAGACGGACGGTTTTCATGAAGTGGTGTTGGATGATGTTTCTTGCATATACTACAAGTAGCTTTACTCTTGCAATCCTTTGAATTGTGTCCTTTCCTAAGACAGCCAAAGCACAGGTTATTGTCAAATATGAACTTTCTCTTGTCCTCCACAGACTTACTGGCAAATGTTTGACATTTGTATATGGAGTGACTTTCCCCACAACACTTGCATGTGACTAGGTATGAACATAAAGGCGCTGCACTTACTTTATTGGGTCTGTTTGGAACCACTGAGTTGCTTCTCTCAACACTGTATGTTTTCGGCACTGTACTTAGTTTGTCTGATGCTTTCACATTTGTTATGAATGCATTAGCCTTTGAGCGCTTAACTTCTCTAGATGGCCGTTCTTCAGAGAGCTTCAAGGCGTGAAAGGATGTTACAGGGTTGCAGGCTATTTCTGCTTCTTGTGCCAGAAATTCAGCAAACTCCTTGAAATTAGGGTATTCCTCTGTTTGTCTCAACTGCATTGTAACATGGCGATTCCAACGAGACGTCACCCAATCAGGGAGTTTTTGTAGCATTTTTCTATTCTCTTCACAGTCATTTAACACCTGAAGCCCTTTGATGTGTGGCATGGCATTGCTACAGGCAGTCAGAAAGTCACTTAACTCTCTCAGTTTAACTGATTCTCTTGAACCAACCTTTGGCCAGTTATTCAGTTTTTCTCTAAAAGCACGCTGAATTACAAATGAATGGCCATACCGAGAATTCAAAGCTTCCCATGCTTGATCATAGGCTTTATCGTCCTTTCTGTAGAAGCTTCCTTCAAATACAGATTGTGCCTCACCACTGACATATTTTTGTAGATAGAACAACTTATCAGCTGAATTTGTGCATCGCTGTTCTATCAATGCCTTGAAACTTGTTCTCCACTCTAAGAACTTAAGTGGGTCCCCTGAGAAAACTGAGGGCTCAGGTGCAGGAATCATTTTTAAAATGGTTCTTTTTTTTTTATTATAAAAAAAAAAAATCAGTAGAACTGTATAAAAAATAAAACTGTTCATCATTATTCATAAACTACTTTAAAAAACATGTTTATAAATGTATCAGCATTTATGACCTCAAATTAATAGGGATTTTGAATATGGAACAGGGAATATTTTCAATTTATTAAATATTGAAAATATTATCAAATAATGTAATCACATTGCAGGACTGTTTACAGCATCTAAAAATAAATGTCCTCTAGAAATAATAAAACAATCAATTAATGTAAGCAATAGGTTACAATAGAGGGATCAAGCATTCATGAGTTGTCTTTACTGGCATATAGTGTGATTAGTTTGTGTTTATCTGTTCATCACATACAGAATGTTACAGAATATCAGCACATCCTGAATCATCGAGTTATTTTTGTCAGGATCACATCTCAGTGTGTTAAAATGTTATACATAATAAAAATATAATCAGAAAATATTTACAACTTGAAAGAACCTAACCGTCACTGTTTTAATGAAATTTGCCTCTTCTATCTTTTTAGTCAGTGATATTGTAGCTACGGAGCCTCGTAGGCCTACATGTATGCGAAAGAATATTGTGGCCACAATATTTAACTAAAACAACATTAATGCATTTGGCAGATGATTTCATCCAAAGTGACTTATATCTTCATGCATTCCCTGGGAATCGACCCCAGACCTTGGTGTTGCTAATAGTGCCATACACCCTTGTGACTGAATTACAGTAATGTTTGGTTTGCTCAAACAGTATGCCACATTGAATTTGCTAAAGTAGCTTAAACAGTTATACTTACAATAAATTTATGAAAAGAAATGAACCCTTTTTATCAAGGCTCACTTTGAGATTTCAGGCCTCAGCACTGTTATAAAAACAAACTAATTAAGAAAAATGAACAATGAACAAAGACTGCGTTACATCATGCATCATGGGAAATTAACCAGCTCCACTTTGCGTCTAACAACCTAATTGTGCATAACAACGCCCTTCAGCCGTGACTTATTCACGATACAGCACAGCCTCTCATACCTTATTGCTTATATACACACTGAAATTAAGATTAGAAGAGAGAAAGAGTTTACAGCTGTGTGAGTTAAAGAGAGAGATAATGTGAGTGTGTTTCTTTCACTCAACTGTGTGTATCAGTTATTTCTTTCTGGATGTTTTTTTTTATTTTACACAGAGATGCTGAACTACCATAATCAACCATAAATCCAGCATAGAGAGGTTCAGTGAATGTGCTGTTGAATGTGTGTAAGTGTGTGAGTGTGTGTGTGTCAGAGACGCTGTAGAAGGACAGAATGCCAGCCGGCCAGTCCAGATACACTCCTACTCTGTTAGAGGGATGTGAAGGGACAGAAATTTCTGTGCTCTTATTATTGTGACTGACAGTGAAACTGTTATTAAACCAGTCCAGACTCCAGGACTTTTCATTGTATCCAAACCAACAGTCATCAGTCTCTCCTTTCCTGCTGATTCCTTTATATGCCACTGATATATAAACCTCCATCCCGCTCCATTCTGCCTCCCAGTAACAGCGTTCAGACAGACTCTCTCTACACAGAACCTGAAGACATTCCTCAAATCTCTCTGGATGATCAGGATACGACTGCTTCTCCTCCACATGAGTCACTTTTCTGTTTCTCTCAGACAGAATGAGACGAGTGTTTGCCGTGTTAGGAGCCAGTGTGAGATCACATGCATCTGTACAGAAGAAGAGAGATTTATAACATTTATGATGCAACAAATCAATGATTAAGGCGTGTGTGTCAGTGTGTGTGTATGTGTGTGTGTGTGTGTGTGTGTACGGCATGTGTGTGTGAGACCTACATTTCAGTGGCCCTGGTTTAATCCAGATCTCTCCTCCATGATCCACACTATAAAAAAGATTTCACATTCTTTTTACATAATGCTTAGTTGCTTAGATGGATGACCAGAAACCCTGCTCATATTTTCTCATGATCTATTTCAGTGGTTTATGGTTGACAGGGAGACACATTAAACTCTGTTTGTCATTGTCAGAAGATCAGCTAGTGTGTTAACGTACGCGTCACTTAGCACATCTATTACACTCCTTCCCCTTTAGATTTGAAACACTTTCTTTAGAAAACAACCCATAAGGGCAACACTTTATAATAACGTTCAGTTGTAAGTCATTTATAAGTGGTTAGTTAATGAAGAACTAATGTATGGATGTGTGTTTATGACTGTAATCTGCTTGGTGTGACAAGGAAGTGAATGTGTTTTCAGGGGTGTTTTTATTATAGCAGGATCTGTTCATTGGATGAACTGATTAAATAATTGTACTATTAATTCTGCTACAGTCAATTCTAAAAAAATAATTAAAATATGTATAATGAATTATAATCCGTTAAAATTATATATATATATATATATATATATATATATATATATATATATATATATATATACTGTACATAAAAGAAGATATTTTGAAGAATGTCGGTAACCAAACAGTTGATGGACCCCATAGTCCATAGTATTTTTTTCCTACTATGGAAGTCAATGGGGTCCATCAACATTACCAATATTCTTCAAAATATCTTCTTTTATGTTCAACAGAAGAAAGAAATTCATACAGTTTTGGAACAACCCAAGGGTGAGTAAATGATGAAAGAATTTTCATTTTTGGGTGAACTATCCCTTTAAGTCGCATTTATACTCACTCAGGGTCAGAGGTCACTGGTCGATTCCTGACATTAGGGGGAATGTGCAGGGACTCCACACTCTTCATAGACACACAGCTGGGTTCTGGAGATGCTGTATTTCTAATTTCAAATACAGTGCTGAAGAAAAAGACAGAACAGAAAAAATACTTAAATCAGGCTTCCTCTCAAACTTCACTTGATGCATCTTCTCCAAGTTATAATGAAGATCTAGGCTAAATGTTGCGTTCTTACCTCAATGTTCACTGGTTTTGGAGCAGTTAGTTTACCCAGTGATCAAGCTAAGATTATATATTTCATGTCTCTGTTAACTACCAGAACACTGTAATCCTGATTCTCTGCTGTTACAGTGTAAGAATTGAGAAATTAGGAAATGCCGGACAGTCTGGTTGAAGAGCACCCAGACCCTGAGAGGACAAAGGACCTCTCTGGAAATTACCATTTGAACTCACCATTTGAGAGGCAAAGTCTCACCTCAGAACTCTTCCTCACTCCCCCTCTCACATGCTGAGACCATATGTAAATCACCCAAGAAAATGTATAGTTTAATGTAAATGATTATCACAGAGTATTTTTCATGTTTGGTATCATTTAAAATGTCTCAGAGCGATTGGTACAAATGTCTCATTTCCAAATAAGTAAAACAAAAGGTAATACGTTTTTTAAGAGTTAATGGATAACTGGCACACAGGGAGGGGTTGGCCTCTAGACAAATGGTCTCCCTACACCCAAAGGTGTAACCTCTGAATGCAAATTTATTTTGTTAGTACATGTTTCCAAGTGAAAAGGGTCTTGACTATATAATGAAATGTAGCAGAGGGTTTGAGGCCTTTTCTGTATTTCAGATTAGCCCGTGAGGCTGAGAGTGAGACCTCTCAGTCTCATGTATTTCTTAATGTTGGGTTGCATCTTTTCTCTTTATTCCAGAGCATTTGATGTTTTGTATCGATTATCTTTGACTTGATTATGAAATTGGCATGATACATTTACCTGACATAATAAATTGTTACATTTGATTATTCTAACTGACTTTGACATTATTTTGATTAAAGAGTTAAAAGGAATAGTCAAACATTCGCTCACAATTAATGATGCACAGATATCATTAAAACCTTTTCATTTATGGAGTAAATGCTGGTCTGCGCTGGTCGGATGCCGGTTTTGGGCCGATCTAGCGCGAGCTTACAAGTGGTGACCTCGGCGACGTGATCTCGCAACACAGGCGAGCAATGTCCTTTCCAGCAAAGTATTGGGATTTTAAAATCAACAAGAGGTTTGAACATCTTCTCTTTCTTCCGCTGTTGTGGTAAGTCAATTATTTTTGCCTTTTTAGAAGTGTTGAGGGATAAACAGACACATATAAACACATTGATAGAATGGGTCGGAAAACCCAGTCAGACAGACACCGAAAAAGTCTGATGAAACTTAGACAAACACACGGCAGGGACATGATAGCGGCAGCGCAGATGAAGAATGAAAACCCTTGTTATAGATTTTAAAGATCTCCTTGTTTGCCTACACAAGAAGAAATGAAACCTAAATTGAATTAACTGGTAAATTATTAATTATTTTACTCGATGAAGAGCTGTAAATTAGAGCCAAAGTTTTTAAAATCAGCCGCATGTTTTCTCCATTGTTGTATTGGCTTTGTTGAAACACTAGCAACACGTGATGAGAATGAGCAAACAACAGAAAGAAAATTCTAAGTTTGTAAACGATCGGAAAACATGTAGGCCTAATTGGATAAACGAAAAGACAAGTCGATGCATTTGTTTATGAAAAGCAAGGTTGAGAAAAACAGGATGATGTGATGCAGAGGCTCATGTTTGCAATGATTCTGTTTGGATTTTCAAATTTGTAGTTGTGCTTAACACATTGTGCTAATAGAACACACTTTATAGTTCCCTTTCGTGGTCACTCCGAGTTACGTCGGATGACGACGATTGGGGTTTCGCTTAGAAGCCTATCACCTTCGAGTATATAAAACGAGCCAATGGCAATGAAATGCCATGGGTCTGCGGAATTTGCATAGCGTAACTCCGCCCGCCGCAGGGGGTATATAAGGAAGTACGCTGGCACAATGCAGATATGTTTTCGCTTCGGAGCCGAGAACTTCTCCACTCCTGCAAGCCAAATATTCTGAGTTAGTCTTCTCTTACCTTCGAGACGAGCGAACTCTCCGGTGTTGGTGTGACGGCGATTTCAGCGAGTGCTCACTACCCTGCTGATCTTGTCAGTGATCTGACAGATAGTGTGTTTCTCCCTGTTCGCTTCAGCATCCGCGGAGTTTTTCCTCTCACAAAAAGAGCATTGCACGTGGCACGTCTTTTTAAAGATGCCTCGCCCGTGCACTTCTGGTTGCGGTGGCGAGATATTTTTCTCTGATGGGCACGATCGCTGCTTAGCGTGTTTGGGCGTTGATCACGCTAAAGCAGCGTTCGTGGATGACTCATGTTCCCACTGCGGGAACATGACCATCTCTATGCTGCGGTCGAGACTCAATGAGCTCACTAGAGCGAGAGTCCCCCTACCCACACCCCGATCTACTGGTCCCGAGAGGGCTAGTACTTCGGCTGGTGGCCGGGGTGACCTGAGGGTGACTGTGTGGGACATACCGCCGACACGTCCACGGTCCACACACCCCTCTCCAGCATCAGCACCCGCGAGTGTTCAAACTGAGACCGCTGGTCCCTCTTCGGAGCCCCAGCGCGTCTCGTTTGGAGCTCCAGAGGAAGATACTATGTCTATCGCTGCATCACAAGGTGGGCGCGAGTCCTCGGGAAGTGAGGATTTGGCTGTGTTGCCGCCCTCGGGCGTGCCAGCATTGCCCGAGTCTGATCCCGAGCTGACCGCCATGCTTTCCCGGGCAGCCGCGGCCATTGGTATTGAGTGGTCCCCGCCACCTGATCCAGTGCGCTCGCGGCTGGATGATTGGTTTTTGGGAGCGGCCGCTGACACCCGTCGCCGCCCAACCCCAATACCATTCTTCCCGGAAGTGCATGAGGAAGTCACGCGGTCCTGGAAGGCTCCCATGTCTTCCCGTGATCGTTCGTCGGCTTTCTCCGCCTTTCCTCCCCTCGATAGAGCTGATGCTTGTGGGTACACTGGGATTCCCACGGTTGAACGTTCTGTCGCGATGCAGCTGTGTCCGACAAGCGCTTCATCACGTGGTGATCCTAAGCACCCGTCCAAAGCCTGTAGATTCTCGTCTACCATGGTGGCGAAATCTTACAGAGCGGCGGGACAGGCAGCTGCCTCTTTGCATGCCATGGCCATCTTACAGGTCTACCAGGCCAAGATGCTTCGTGACATGCACGAGGGTAGGACAGACCCAGGGCTCTTCGATGAGCTGCGCGCCGCCACCGACCTCGCTCTCCGGGCGACGAAGGTGACCGCGCGCTCCCTGGGTTTGGTGATGTCCACAGCTGTGGTCCAGGAGAGACATCTCTGGCTGAACCTGGCTGATATGCGTGAGCCCGAGCGGACTCGTCTGCTTGACGCTCCCATATCCCAGGCCGGCCTTTTCGGCGGTGCAGTCGAGGACTTTGCCCAACAGTTTTCGACTGCTCAGAAGCAGACTGAGGCGATTAAGCACATTCTGCCCCGACGCTCTGCTGCTCAGCCGTCGGTACAGAATCCTCAGCCTGCTCGCCGCCGAGGGCGCCCTCCCACGGCTCCCGCCCCTCCCGCACGGCCCCAGCAGCAGCCTTCATCTGGGCCGCGTCGTGGAGGAAGCCGTAGGAAAGCGCCACAGCCCTCTCCAGCCCCGCAGCCCGCTAAACGCCAGGCTAAGCGGCGCTCCTGAGACGGGCAGCTCAGGATTGGCTTTCTTTTCTCTACAGGAGGTGGTAGCAGGGCCACTCCTTCCCCCGGTGGAGGGCCGGGGGAGAATCTTTTGTTCTCCACTCCCCGCTGCTCGTCCCACGACGGGCAGCACCCTAATGTGGTTAAAGAAAGAATCGAAATCCCCAATCCTGAGCCTACAGAGCCAGAGGGCCGCAGTGCGCGCCACCCTCGGGTCCCGCCACTGCCGCCCTCCTCTGTCCCAGAGGTCTGGGATGACAGCACGCGCCGCCCACGGGCCACGCTCCTCTCATCCCCCTCTGTCGCCAGACCCCTGCCAGAGCACGCCCCCGTGGGACGCGCGCCCTCCCCTGGCCTCCTCTGGCAGGACGCGGTTAATGACCGTGCCCCCGCACAGGGCCGCGATGCCACCCTCGCCGGTGCCGGTCATTCCGCCTCGCTGCCCCACCGACGGTACGTCTGTGGTTCGTATGACCCCGCTGGTGCACTTTCTGGAGGCCTGGCTAGAGCTTCCCAGACTGTCCCGCTGGGTCGCGAGAACCATCAGGCTCGGCTACGCGATTCAGTTCGCGAGATCTCCTCCCCGCTTCAGGGGAGTCCGCTTCACTATGGTCGGTGGCAATGCCCCTGTCATGAGAGCGGAGGTCGACACCCTGCTGGCGAAGGGTGCGATCGAGATTGTCCCTCCAGCCGAAATGAAGTCCGGCTTCTACAGCCCTTACTTCATTGTACCCAAGAAGTCCGGTGGGTTACGGCCAATCCTCGACCTGCGCGTCTTGAACCGCTCCCTTCACAGGCTGCCGTTCAAGATGCTAACGGCCAAACACATCCTCCAGTGTGTGCGGCCGCAGGATTGGTTTGCAGCGATCGACCTGAAGGACGCCTACTTCCATGTCTCCATTTTACCTCGACACAGACCGTTTCTACGGTTTGCTTTCGAGGGGCAGGCATACCAGTACGCGGTTCTCCCTTTCGGGCTAGCCCTGTCTCCTCGCGTCTTTACGAAGGTCGTCGAGGCAGCCCTTGTTCCCCTTCGGGAACACGGGGTTCGCATCCTGAACTATCTCGACGACTGGCTTATCCTAGCTCACTCTCGAGACCAGGTTTGCGAACACAGGGACCTAGTGCTCCGGCACCTAGTCCGTCTGGGCCTTCGGGTCAACTGGGAGAAGAGCAAACTCTGCCCCGTGCAGAGGATCTCTTTTCTCGGTATGGAGATCGACTCGGTCGCCATGTGCGCGCAGCTTACGAGCGAGCGCGCTCAGTCACTGCTGACTTGTCTTCGTCAGTTCGAGGACAAGAGTGCGGTTCCACTGAAACTTTTTCAGAGGCTCCTGGGGCATATGGCATCCGCAGCCGCAGTAACGCCGCTGGGATTGCTTCATATGAGACCGCTTCAGCTTTGGCTTCGCGATCGAGTCCCGAGGTGGGCATGGCAACACGGCACGCTCCGAGTCCCAGTGACTCCAGCCTGCCGTCAGACCTTCACCCCGTGGGCGAACCTCAATTTTCTACGGGCCGGAGTGCCCTTAGAACGAGTTTCCCGGCATGTTGTTGTGTCAACAGATGCCTCCAACACGGGCTGGGGCGCCATGTGCAATGGTCATGCTGCCGCGGGCTCCTGGACAGGACCCCAGCGCCTTTGGCATGTCAATTGCCTCGAGTTGCTGGCTGTACGTCTCGCCCTGCACCGCTTCCATGCGCTGCTCAGGGGCCAGCACGTACTAGTCCGATCAGACAATACCGCAACAGTAGCGTACATCAACCACCAGGGTGGTCTACGCTCCCGCCGTATGTCGCAACTCGCTCGCCACCTCCTCATATGGAGTCAGAAGCATCTGAGGTCGCTTCGAGCCATTTATATCCCGGGACACCTGAACCAGGCGGCCGACGAGCTGTCTCGAGTTCGGCCTCTCGCTGGAGAATGGCGACTCCATCCCCAGACGGTCCAGCTGATTTGGGATCAGTTCGGCGACGCACAGGTAGACCTGTTTGCCTCCCACGACTCGTCCCATTGCGACCTGTTTTACTCCCTGACCGAGGGCACGCTCGGCACGGATGCACTGGCGCACAGCTGGCCGCGGGGCCTACGCAAGTATGCGTTTCCCCCAGTGAGCCTTCTTGCGCAGACCTTGCGCAAGATCAGGGAGGACGAGGAGCAGGTCATTTTGGTTGCCCCGTATTGGCCCAACCGGACCTGGTTCTCCGAACTAGTACTCCTCGCGACAGCACCTCCCTGGCCAATTCCTCTGAGGAAGGACCTCCTTTCTCAGGGACGGGGCACCTTATGGCACCCTCGTCCCGATCTTTGGAACCTCCACGTGTGGCTCCTGGACGGGACGAGGCAGGTTTGAGTACCCTACCACCTGCGGTGGTGGCTACCATCACTTCCGCTAGAGCATCGTCCACGAGACATGCCTATGCGTTGAAGTGGAACCTCTTCGTCAACTGGTGTTCTTCTAAACATCAAGAACCCACGAAATGCCCGATCAGTGTCGTGCTTTCCTTCCTGCAAGAAGGGTTGGAGCGAAGGCTGTCTCCCTCCACCCTGAAAGTGTATGTTGCCGCCATTGCCGCACATCACGAAGCAGTTGATGGTAAGTCTCTGGGAAGGCACGACCTGATCGTCAGGTTCCTGAGGGGAGCGAGGAGACTAAATCCTCCTCGTCCTCCCTTCGTACCCTCTTGGGACCTCTCAGTGGTTCTAACTGCCCTGCAGAGTGCTCCATTTGAGCCTTTACAGTCAGTGGAGCTTAAGTTCCTGTCAATGAAGACAGCGCTCCTGGTTGCATTGGCCTCCATCAAGAGGGTAGGGGACCTGCAGGCATTTTCGGTTGACGAAGCGTGCCTGGAATTCAGGCCGGCTAACTCTCACGTGATCCTGAGACCCCGGCTTGGATACGTGCCCAAGGTTCCTACCACACCCTTTCGAGACCAGGTAGTGAACCTGCAAGCGCTGCCCTTGGAGGAGG
The DNA here is from genome assembly GCA_021554675.1 of Leuciscus idus. Lineage (NCBI taxonomy): Eukaryota > Metazoa > Chordata > Actinopteri > Cypriniformes > Leuciscidae > Leuciscus > Leuciscus idus. Next base: position 4,505,028 of record CM038636.1, on the reverse strand, counting down.
CAGACCCAGCCTTGGCACTGCTCTGTCCAGTACGCGCCCTCCGTGCTTACGTAGACAGAACGCGGTGTTTCAGGACCTCAGACCAGCTCTTTGTCTGTCATGGTGGGAAGCTGAAGGGAAAGGCTCTCTCAAAGCAAAGGTTATCCCACTGGATAGTGGATACCATTACTTTGGCATACCAGCAGCAAGGTCGTCCGTGCCCCCTTGGTGTGAAAGCCCACTCCACACGTAGTGTGGCTTCCTCTTGGGCTCTAGCGCATGGCGCCTCGCTAACAGACATTTGTAGAGCTGCAGGCTGGGCGACACCCAACACATTCGCGAGATTCTATAATCTCCGAGTAGAGCCAGTTTCTTCTCATGTACTCGCTTCAACCAGCCGGTGCTAGATTCTGCTCAGGTGTCTTCGCTTGCTCGCCATTCCTCTCCACGGACGGGATACGTGCGATATTTCTCTCAGGTGAGTCTGAGTTTCCTCCAGCACTGGTTACGTCAACGCCTGAGTTATGCCAATCTGCCATAACGCAGCTTTTGCGCTTGACTAGGTGCCTCCATGTGCATGGTTCCCCCTCTGGGCGACCCCCACATGTGTATTCCACTGTAAGTCTCTTTGTGAGCGTGTGTCTTTCCCTTGGCAAGCCACCTTGCCACCCCTGGGGTTTAAAATTCCACCTGCGGCTGGACACCCCAGTGATTTTCCATATGCAGCCCTCTGGGTCATATGTGTATTCTAAGTCCCCCCCATCAATGGCTGGGCATAATTGCATATTTCTCTCTGGAGATATGCTTCCCAGTGTACCTTGGTATCCCTGTGTTAAGTAGGACTCCTTCGTTCGTGCTAGTCTCACAACAGGGAGCTCAGACTTACGCAGGGCACTGGAAGACAGCCGAGGTGGCGTGATTAGACTGGAACCCCAATCGTCGTCATCCGACGTAACTCGGAGTGACCACGAAAGGGAACGTCTCGGTTACGGATGTAACCCTCGTTCCCTGAGTGGGAACGGAGACGTTACGTCTTCCTGCCACTTCCGCTGTACCGCTGAAAAACGCCTGGGGCTAGTCTCGGCTCCTCAGCGAAGACATATCTGCATTGTGCCAGCGTACTTCCTTATATACCCCCTGCGGCGGGCGGAGTTACGCTATGCAAATTCCGCAGACCCATGGCATTTCATTGCCATTGGCTCGTTTTATATACTCGAAGGTGATAGGCTTCTAAGCGAAACCCCAATCGTCGTCATCCGACGTAACGTCTCCGTTCCCACTCAGGGAACGAGGGTTACATCCGTAACCGAGACGTTGTTTGTGCTACTAAAATGTGCACATAGGCTAGTTAAGTTTATTCTTTAAAAATACAAGATTGCTTTACTGTAAGTGTTGTATGAAACACTTAGGTAAAAGGTTGTAGATGCCATGCATGCTAGGCCACGTGTCTTGTGTAAACTGGATTAAATATCAAGTGTGTTTGTTGAATTTGTTTGTCTCCTTGGTGGAAAACTCTGCTATTTTTGATATAGCTGCAGTAAAACCATAACAGGAGCATAGGATTGCCATGTGGCTACAATGTAAATCACAAGACAAAGAAATCTAAAAAGATAAACAGTAACGTGCATCTCATCAATCCTGAAACAAAAACCTTTTCATATTCAACGTTCCAGAGACGCATCAGAGAATGTAGGAACTCTGAACTTTGAACAAAAATGATAAATTCTTACGTTTGAATTCATTCTGAATTACTCTGAGATTTGTTTTTCCCAAGTACATTAACGGATCTGTATATTTCCACAAGGTTGCGTCAGAGATTAGTGACGACTAATAACCGATATCAGAGAACAAGTGTGCTTGAGATGAGTTTTGATGAGTTTGTCCGTCTAGAATCAGCAGATGCTGGTTGATCAATCTAGCTTGGACGCGTCTGATGACCTCTGTTCTAATTTAATGTTACTTTAGATAAGTGTACGTGGAACAAGCCACGAGCTTGGCCAAACAAAGCCATTTTTAAGAAAGGTAAAGTTGATCAACTAACGTCTTTAAATGGTGGTCAAAAAACTCTGCTAAAGTAAACGATTGAATTAAGTACCTGAGGGGCATCCAAGGGGGCTATATGAATATATCTTCGATTGTGCGCGTGGGAATTACGACAAATCCTAGATATTTAGCCAATTACCTCTGTTTTTGATCTTCGGGACTGACCAAATTGAGCTCGAAGCGATATAGTTTCCTGATCTAAGCGGGTAAAATATAAAGTAAAGAGTAAATAGAATAATCAAACGTTAAAATGGCCCCTTTGCCTTCATATAGTCTTTAAAAAGACTAGATGAAACGAAAAGGCATTTGAAATCGAACAAAGAAAAAAGAGAAACAGTGAATGTGCATCTCATCAGCCCTGAGCCAAAAACCTTTTCATATTCAAATGTATTGACATGATAACTAGCAGAGATTTGCGTTTAGCATGTGCTGGCGGTTTATTGAGTGTTAACAACAACAAAAGTCCCTCATTGGCTTTCAGCCTGACCTTTGTTACATACAATGCACTGGCCAGTACGGCTGCAACTACAGTGCCAAATCTAAAATAAATCGTCTTTTGAAAGACGAACACTTTAACAAATAAGTTGTTCCAGTGACTCTTCAGAGACCAGAAGCAATATAATTTCATTTATATTCTTAAATATAATATAATTGTATTATAACTCGAAATATAATATACATTATATTATAATCGCCAAGCAGGGCATTAATTAGAGAAGTGTGACATTTCATTGGTGTGCTACCCAGTGCAGGGGGGAAGGGGTGTGCTTTTATTTTTTGCCTTTAAAAAACACGGCTAGAAGTGTGGCACAGGTAATAGCACACCAAATCATCCTTAACTGGTGTGCACCAATTAAAACTGAATCTGATCAGAGAAGTAAATTGACATTATTTTGATTAAAGAGTTAAAAGGAATAGTCAAACATTCGCTCACAATTAATGATCCAAAGATATCATTAAAACCTTTTCATTTATGGAGTCAGATGAAATAACGAGAGAATACATATTCAAATGTATAGGATTTAATCAAAAAAATACTTTGCCTCGAGAAAAGGACAGTAACACGTTAAGACCTTTCGCGCTGGTCGGATGCCGGCTTTGGGCCGATCTAGCGAGAGCTTACATTAGCAATAATGCAAAAATTAAGTTCTACAGTGAACATTCTTCTTCATCTACCTTAAATATTCACTCAAGGGCTACTTTAATGAGACATTAAGAAGGTGAGTGGGGTGTAACGATACCTTCATGTCACGATTCGCTACATTACGGTACTGAACTCACAATACAATATTATTGTGATACTCCAAGACATACGATAAAAGGTTAACAAAAATATACTGTTGATTAAAATGCTAAATTTTATATTACAGTGTGGGTGTAAATGAATAGGCTTGGACTTGGTGCTGGTAACCCAATGTTGGTAACATAAGACATTTGTATGTCTGTATATCTACTATATAATGTTGAATATAATATATAATAACGCAATGGGGGAATATTTATGGGTCTTGTTAATGCATTACTGTAAACACGCTTTTGTGTTTGTGTTTAGACTAACGTTAGATGTGGGCATATTCAGAATATGAACAAAACTGCATCACCTGATCAGGTGTTTCACACACGGTTAACACAAAGGTAAAAAATTGAGACCAGTTTAACCAGTTTGTTTTAAGTTGACAACAGAATCCATGTATGTGTCGAACGTGAACATCAGGAGAGAAAAGCTGTTTGTGAATAATGTGAGTCAATTTGAGAACAGATCAGTTTAATGCTGTTATATAGAGACAAAATGGATTTATGTCGTTTTCAGAAAATGTCAGAAAACTGTAGGCTACTGATTGGAATTACGCTTACGGTGCGTGTCCACTACAGCGTTAAAACTCCGCTCAGTGCCGCTGGCAACGCTATAACCCCGACGCTTGGTGTGTGTGTATTGCGAATGTGTTTAATATATGTTTTTTTCAACACACACACAGTATAATCATTAGAGATGCACACGATTACATTTAGAAATAGACAAGCTTTGTTTCCAAATTCACCAAGCAAAGATATCCTTTCAATTGTATAAACTTTTATAAAACCATGCAGCCAATATAATCACAATGAACACATCCAAAATGAAATATTTAACATATAACAACTGCAAAGCGTCTAATGTGTGAACAAAATGATTTACGCACTAAATCCAGCATAAACTCCGGCACAATTTGCAACTCTCAAGACAGAGTCACATCCCGAACCTCACAGCAATTGGCTGCCGACCGTGATGTGCTCATTTCATGTCTCAGTAATCACTGATAACATTAAGATAAATTATTATAAATAATATTATGATCACATTAAATGTTTGTTCAAACCTACCTCTTTCTCAACAATGAAGAACATCAAACACAAACTTCATTCAGTTCATAAGTCCATCTCTAGCAGTAGCGCGGGAAGGGGGGTGCTGCGGGGGCTGCAGCCCCCTCGTCATAGCATCAGCTCCCCCTGGTGGGGGGCTGTGGACTAACATAATATTGTACTTTAAAAACGTGAAAAATAAATAAATGGACAGCGTTAACTAACTCTCTTATGCCTAATGTAGTGAGTGTTCAAGCTACGGAGAAAATGAAATGAAGTTTGGATTTGTCATGCTTTGTTCCGATCAGAGCACGTGAGCGGAGATCGAGCGCATTTCTGAATATTCCGCTCCGTTCGCTCCTTCCTCTCAGGGTCGCTCGCTCAACCCAGAATGGCCTGCTGGTTTGAAAATATGTGGAATAAGGGCTGCCTCCGACTAAAGTTTTTTCCTAGTCGACTAGTAGTTGTTCATTTAAGCCATTAGTGGAAAAATCACCCCTTTATATTAATTGTATTACTTAAATAGGCTATATACAGGATAATGAGCGTGTAGCCTACATAATATAGCCGCACGACCGCACGCATAAAGATTGCCACAAAGAACCGGCAAAAGTATGAATGTGTCAAAAATAGCAAGGAGATATTTAATTGTTTATTAATAAACTGGTGTTTTCTGTGTCGCTGCAAAGATGAAGTTGGCGATGATGCGGACGGACTCCATGAACGCCAGAGAGAAATGCATGTGAAATGCACATTCACAGAGTAGCCTATTTCTTTTCGTTATGAATAGTTTAGTTTAAAAGTAGACATTTCAAGCTTTCTATAGCCTAATAGATAGCCTATATTTCTCAAATCTGTGAGGCCCCTCCAGTTCACGTGCAATGCAAGTGATCGTGCCAGTGTCTTATTACATTGTCTGCTATATATTTGCTTCTTATTTATTAAATACTGGAAATTGGATACAACTTACAAAATTAAGATACAATTTATACAAAACGAAAATCTTTAAAAAATAGTCTTTCTACAAAACAAAACTCAATGAAGTGGTCAAAATCATGTCTTGCCCACTCCATATCTCCAGACATATTGTGCATCTCATGATGTATCATTATCTTTCTCATGCTGCATGCTCACTTTCATAATCAACAAAGATTAAATAAAAAAAAATAACATTAGCCTATAATATTTAAACATAAATATGAAACTAAAAATGCCCTTTTCTTTAATGGCTACAACACATATACAGTAGAAATTTCATGTCTTGTCGTCAGCCACAACATAATGACGTCACATATTTTCCAACCCAGCCCCCAGCCCCCAGCTGGCATGAAACGCATGAAACGGCTTCCAGCGCGCCTGATCTCTAGATAACAGCATTAAACTGGTCTGTTCTCAAACTGACTCACATTATTCACAAACAGCTTTTCTCTCCTGATGTTCATGTTCGTCACACAAAATGGATTCTGTTGTCAACTTAAAACAAACTGGTTCAACTGGTCAACAAGTTTTACCTTTGTGTTTATCGTGTGTGAAACACCTGATCAGGTGAATCAGTTTTCTTCATATTCCCATATGCCCACATCAAACACAACACAAAAGCATGTTTGCACAGTAGCCTAATGCTCTGACTTTACCTGTGCTAAGAAACATGACGAGATGTCTTGAAATCTTGTCGTTTTCAGAAAATGTCAACAAGCTCTGTTGTAACGTATGAGATATGACAGGTTATGACACAATATGATGGTTGACGAACAGCATGATTTGATATTGCTTTTAAACAAAAGATATTACTATTAACGTAACGTTAGGCTATCACATTTTAGACACACTGTCTATTACTTTGTCTATTTTTGTTCCATTAATGCAAATATGTGCACAAGCCATTTGCCTGTCTCCGAGCAACACGCAGTTGTGGTGTTTGTTTCGCGAATGAATGAATCAGTTGAATTGATCGATGGGTTCAATGACTCACTCATCATGACATACAGCCACTTGTTGCCACATCCTGCGGAACGATGTACTTACAGAAAGTACGACTGAAAAATAAACACACTGGTGTACTGCACTATTTAATATTAATATATTTTACTGTTTACCTTCAAATTATGCACCATTTTTTAAAAAATATGAAGTTTTAAAAAATATATATTTTTATAATTAAAATATTAAATCAATAATATTATTTATTTACAAATATTTTATAACCGCATAAATCATTCAGTTAAAAAACACCCTTCAATTATAAACAAAAGCACAATATAACCTATTCATTTACCATGTGTATGCAGTCATGCATGTTTACAACTCCAAAGCTTCTTCAAAAAGTACACCAGAACTAATGCAGAACAAGATGAGTTATTTCACACATCACAATGTACACAAATTCTAATATAGCCTATTTAGATCAGGTCTCTAATCTATTTGAAAAATATATACACAAATATATTTGAAACTCCACATATACTTTTCAGAAAAGAATAGTTCTCTGTATTTATATATCTATAAACTGAAAAGATGAACACAGATATTGGTTCTAAGGACTGTAACATTAGTTCACTAACAGTGATTGAGATGAACATAAGTTCACTATCAGTGTTATTGAATAAATATTGAATTGTCACAAATTAGAGTAGGCCTACATTTTAATAAGTGGGTGACAGAGATCTCTACTGGTGAGATGAACATATTACACTGGATTTACTCACTCAATTGACCTTGAAACACCAAACCATCAAATCAACAATTCTTCAAGTCCTGCAATTTCACCTCTCATTTGTTTTTATTATATTTATATAATACATATTTGACATATTACTTATCAGCTTTGACCCATACTGAATGATAAACACATGTTTTTTTTTAATTAGAAAAATAGAATTTTATTGATAGAAATTGTATGATAGTTAATTATAGGCCTATAATGATAATTTTTTATTAAATGACAAATTATTAGGAAGAAACACGAAAAAAAAACATAATTTGATGATAAAATATCAGCTCATAATAATGTTGGACGACACGAGCTGATCATTGAATGTTTTCAAGCTCTACAACTATGAGAGATTCTCAAACTCTCCTGATCATTGAGTCTCTACAAAGACTAAATCTGATGAGTTTGATCCACATCTTCAACTCATTTGTAATGAAGTGTGTTTAAAAGATGACCATCAGTTACCATAGTAACAGAGCAAGCACTTGCTAAGAACTGTTTCCTGTGAGCAAGAAACTGAATCTTCCTCCAGGTGGCGCTCAGAGACTCTGTGTACACAAAACTCTTGTAGAGCCACATTCAGATGTTATAAAAACACAGTAGAAGTCTGTTGTGTGTCTCGTTTAGACCAAAGTCAATGTGTGTATGTTTCCATATACACACTGAAATTAAGATTTGAAGAGAGAAAGAGTTTTACAGCTGTGTGAGTTAAAGAGAGAGATAATGTGTGTGTGTTTCTTTCACTCAACTGTGTGTCTCAGTTGTTTCTCACAGGAAGCTGTTTAATCTCACACAGAGACACTGAACCACCAAAATAAACCTCAAATCCAGCATAGAGGGATTCAGTGAATGTGCTGTTGAATGTGTGTAAGTGTGTGAGTGTATGTGTGTCAGAGACGCTGTAGAAGGACAGAGTGCCAGCCGGCCAGTTCAGATACACTCCTACTCTGTTAGAGGGATGTGAAGGGGCAGATATATCTGTATTCTTATTATTGTGTCTGACAGTGAAACTGTTTTTAAAACAGTTCAGACTCCAGGACTTTGCATTGCATCCAAACCAACAGTCATCACTTTTTCCTCTCCTGCTGATTCCTTTATATGCCAGTGATACATCAACCCACCCACTAAATTCAGTCTCCCAGTAACAGCATCCAGTCAGAATCTCTCTACACAGAACCTGAGGTAATTCATCAAATCTCTCTGGATGATCAGGAAACGGCTGATCCTCTTCCACATTTGTCATTTTACTGTTCCTCTCAGACAGAGCAAGACAAGTGTTTGCCGTGTTTAAATCCAGGGTGAGATCACATGCATCTGAACACAAGAAGAGACATTATAACATTTATAACGCAACAAAACAACGATTAAAACTTAAGTGTGTGTGACCTACATTTCTTTAGTCCTTTTGTAGTCCTGAACTTTCCGCCATGATCCAGACTATTAAAACAAGATGTCACAGTCAATTTACATAATAATGATTTTATATAAAAATAAAAGTGGGTATTACATTGAAAATTATTCTCTCATCTCAATGCTCATGTTAGTCTGAACTGAGCTCATAATGAACATGTAATAATGACTTAAATTTTGGTCTGTTCGTCACACGAAGTTATCGTGTATCTTAAGAAGACCTGGAATATAGTGAACTAAATCTCCAAACTCAAGTCGATGTCTCTTCTGATGAGGATTATTTGAGATCCTCTGCCTGTCCTTCAGCATTTGATGTAGTTCCTGATTCACAGCCTTTATCATTAGATAAGATCCTCAAGCCTTGAGCTACAGACTCACCTTTACATTCACTGATCATTTGTGTCTTTACCCTTTCATTTGTGCAAGTGTTTTAATCAATAACCAATATTCATCTACTAACAGCAGAAATCTCTTGCTGTTCAGCTAATCTGCTATATTCAGTATCATGAGGTCAAACATAATTTCTTCTCATTTAGACTGGGATCTCTGTGTCTGTATATAGTGTTGTTTTTGCTTCATGTCTCTGACAGCAATGATAATTTATTTTCAAATATGAATTTATGTTTTGGGATCAGAGACATGAGTGTGTTTCTCAGATGCTGCTGTTATGACTCACAATCAGCTGTTGATCTGAATCAAGATCATCTTCAGTCAAAAAGTTAGAGACACGTCCTTATTTTACTCTGCAGTATGTGTATGTGCTGTATGCAGGGATCTATGTACAGTTTTCAATGACTTTATAACGCACACATGTCCAAACACACATGACAGGATGATTGTTAGTGTTGAACATACTTGAGTTTCCAGTCTGTAGTTTGGATCAGAGACCAGATTGACTAATGATTGTCCTGGGTGATTGTAGCTCAGATCCAGCTCTCTCAGGTGTGAGGGGTTTGACCTCAGAGCTGAAGCTAGAAAACGACAGCCTTCCTCTGTCACCATACAGCCAGATAATCTACAAACACACACACACACACACACACACACACACACACACACACACACACACACACACACACAAATATGTTTTATAAGTTTTAGTGTCTGAGCTGCCTTTAATAGGACAGAGGTGAGCCAGAGCAAGCATGTTATACTCATGACAGTTTAGGGCCACAAGATTATGACAAAAATCATTGTTGTCGATTATTGCCCCTTGATATTGTACTCATGACTATTAATGTGGATTAATAGAATAGATTACAAATGTTTTTGTGTGTGGGGAACAGCACACCATACACAGACAAAACAAGCCGAGAACCATTTATGAATTAGTTTATTGCTGTTTTAAGCATTAGTAAATCAAGACTTCACACTGATTCACTAAGTAGCATGAAACAAACTGTTGTTATTCAAATTGGGAATAAATTATGTATAGAAAGCGAGTAAAGAATGTCGCCATCACTGAAGCAGTCAATGACTTTAGCCAATCTTGCAAAAACTCCTGTTATGATCAATTAAGCTGACTACACTGCACAATATTCACATTTCACTTTAATTGCGAAATTATGGCTAGGGACGATTCAGTAGTTGCTGGGTATTGGTAGGAACATGTGTCCCTAGCGTCCCTATTAAATTTGACACCCCTGGGACCGGGAGCAGAAGGCATCTTTAATTTCATAACCACGAGAACCATTATATGTTTTTCTTACCTCAGTATGTTGAGTTGACAGTGAGAACTCCTCAGTCCATCAGAGAGCAGCTTCACCCCTGAATCCTGCAGGTCATTGTTACTCAGGTCCAACTCTCTCAATGAGGAGTTTGATGATTGTAGAAATGAAGACAAACTTTCACAGAACTGACCAGTGAGATTACAGTCAGCAAGTCTATAATAGAATATGAAATATGTTTCAATAAGGAAGAGATGGCGGGTTAAAATATTGTTCCCTTTCGATAACGGTCTCTCAACATTGCTCAATAGCTGACGCTATAGAGTAAATCCCTTTCTCTGACCGAAAAGACTGAAGCCTGATTGATTCCCACTCCTCTCGCTCTCTTGTTCTCTTTCCCCTCCTCTCACAATCTTCGAGGGAAGGAGCGGAGTCGCTAGGCTGAGCAAACGGGACACAGTCACTTCAGCTCAGTTCCCGTGTGCCTCACTCTCCCCACAGCGTGAGGATTACTTGGTGCTCTTCACCCACGAAGACCAGCACCCCTCTATTGGTGTGATGGGCCTGGGACTTCGAGCTTATCCGAGTCCTCTCCAAGGCCATCGAGGAGCTGGGGTTGGAATGGTTGGCTTTTATTTTTCTGTTTATTAAATTTTTTTATATATTGGTGACTATTTTGTATTTTTTTCTCCATTTATTGAATGATTGGGTTAATAAATAGAATAATTATATCAGGTGTGACGGATCATGTTTATATAAATTGTAACTTGCTGAGTAGCTATGTTCTTGTTGTATGCCTGACGAAGACCTTCGGGTCAAAACGTTGCACATTTTAATGAATAGATTTTTGGAAGCAGCAGTGGCAGTGTGCCGACTTTTGTCTACTCTAGTGAAATTCACTAGAGCACCTTTCGAAATTCCTTTCGCGCACCTGCCTAAACGTTTTTTGTAACACGATACTGCAATATTTCTTCAAAGGCAGATCGTGGAGACATTTTAATCGTCCACAATCAAAAATCATTATATCGTACACCCCTAGTTCCGGGTAAGCGAATCCCCAGCAGCTTTGACGCCTACCCTCTGTTGTTGAAGCTACTTGCCCTGGCAAGGCTAGTTGCCTCTGGCTTTCTCAGTGACAGCGTTGTATGCCGCTTTAAGAAGCCTGTAAACCACTCTTTGCTGGCCTTTTCTTTTTCTGCTCACAAAGGCGCAAACTTCATCTGGTGTGCCACAGCAAACTGGTAGGCAAGCTTTCTGACCTCACTTGGCGACAGACCAAAATAAATGTCAGCTGACCTAGTAATATACGCAACAAGCTGCTTTTCCAAATCAGGTGAAAAAATATTCCGTGGCGTTGTATAACCAACCATTGTTGTTGGCATGGCTGTCTGACTTTCAATTTCTTCTCTGGTAATCTTTTGACAATACCGAGTCAGAGTACGGTAATTTATGTCAAAATCCTTCGCTGTATTTCTGATTGATTTGTTCTGCAACTTTACCTGCCTGACTGCCTTTAACATTATGTCAGGTGGTGTACTGTACTGGTTTCGAACCATCTTCCTTCCTTCCTTCCTTCCTTCCTTCCTTCCCTATCACAATTGATCATGTTTTTTTCCTATGAAATGCATTACAGTAGTGATGGACAACTATAATTATATGCAAAGAGTTCAGAATGTGTAACGATGACTGACTCGGTTGAATGTTCGAATCCATGTGCAGTGTTTTATTTAGTACAAACAAATAGATAATCCAGGCAAGTATCGTAGCCAACAAATAGGTGCAAGGTCCTGGATCAAGGATGGGTCTAAGATGTCCTTGGCAGCCAGCCATGATCTCTCTTCTGGGCCATAGCCCTCCCAGTCCACTAGGTATTGCAACCGGCCCCCATGATGCCTGGACTCCAGGATTTCCTTTACCAGGTAAGCCGGAGCTCCATCAATCTCAAGTGGTGGAGGGGGTTCTCTCTCCTCCGTAGTGGGGCCGGAAGTAGGGTGGACCAGTTTTAACAGAGATGCATGAAAAGAAGGAGATATACGATAATGAGCAGGAAGCTCTAGCCTGTATGTAACTGGATTAATTCGTCGTAAGATACGAAACGGGTCTACATACCGTGGGCTGAGCTTCCTGCTGGGCAACCGCAGCCGTAGATCTCGGGTTGACAACCAGACCTTCTGCCCCGGCTGGTAGTTCGGATGGGGACGCCTCCTGCGGTCTGCTTTAATTCTCTGGGCTCTGATTGCCCTCTGCAGTCTCACATGGGCACTGTTCCACACCCGTTCACTTCTTCTGACCCAGTCGTCCACCGCAGGCACCTCCGAAGGTTCTCCACACCAAGGGAACATGGGAGGCTGATACCCTAGAACACACTTGAAGGGGGTGAGTCCTGTAGATGAATGGGTGAGTGAATTCTGTGCATATTCCGCCCAAGGTAAAAAGTCACTCCAACGTTGCTGCTCTCGACTACAGTAAGATCTGAGATACCGCCCCAATTCTTGATTCAACCTCTCAACCTGTCCATTAGCCTGGGGATGATAGCCAGAAGTTAAGCTTACATTTATGTCCAATTGTTTACAGAAAGCTTGCCATACACGGGATGTGAACTGTGAACCCCTGTCAGAAACTATATCCTCCGATATTCCATAAGCACGAAAAACATGGTGAAATAATGCTTGTGCAGTTTCCATTGCTGTAGGTAAGCCTTTTAGTGGAATTAGCCGACATGCCTTTGAGAAACGATCTATAATTGTTAGAATTGTGGTGTTACTATTGGAACAGGGCAGATCTGTAACAAAATCCACAGCCAGATGAGACCAGGGGCGCTGAGGGATTGGCAGGGGTTCTAGAAGACCAGCTGGTAGTTCCCGGGGTGTCTTGGACTGAGCACACACACTGCAAGACTTGACATACTCAGAGACATCATTAATTAAATTAGGCCACCAAAAGTTACGCAACAGTTCAATTGTCCGTTGAATGCCAGGATGCCCGGAACTCAGCGATGTGTGCACCCATTGCGTGATTCGTTGTCGAAGAGACCTTGGGACAAAATGCCGGCCAGGAGGACATTCAGGAGGAGATGGCTCTGTCTGTTGTTCTCGTTGTAATTCTTCCATCATATCCCAACGAATCGGTGCCACAATGACTGAAGGAGGTAGAATTGGTCCTTGGCAGCAGGAAGTTTCATTTGAGTCGTACCTTCGTGAAAGGGCATCAGCCTTACTGTTCTTGCTTCCCGGGCGATAAGTGACTGTGAACTGAAATCTTGTAAAAAATAATGACCACCGGGCCTGTCTTGGATTGAGACGCTTTGCACACCTGATATATTCCAGATTCTTGTGGTCTGTAATGACTTGAAATGAATGGCGAGCTCCCTCCAACCAGTGTCTCCATTCTGCCAGTGCTGCTTTTATGGACAACAGTTCCTTATTACCCACATCATAATTCCTCTCTGCAGTAGTCAGTTTCCTGGAGAAAAAAGCACAAGGAAACAATTTACCTGGGTTACCATGTCTCTGAGATAATACTGCTCCAATGCCAAAGTCAGAAGCATCTACTTCCACAATGAATGGTAAGTCCGGATCTGGATGTTTCAGGATTGGGGCTGTAGTAAAGCTGGTCCTTAGGGCTTCAAAGGCCGACTGTGCATGTTGAGTCCATAACAATTTCTTTGGTTTTCCCCTAAGTAGCGATGTAAGGGGGCTTGCGATGGTACTGTAATTGCGGATAAACCTCCTATAAAAATTTGCAAAGCCCAAAAATCTCTGCAATTCCTTGACTGTGGTAGGACGTGGCCACTCCGTGACAGCTCTGACCTTTGCTGTATCCATCTCCACTCCTTTATGACTGATCTTGTATCCGAGGAAGGTGGTGTTAGAAACGTGAAATTCACATTTCTCGGCTTTGACGTATAGATGGTTAGCCAGCAGTCGCGACAGGACATTTCTTACATGAACCCACATCCTTGCATGCCAGCTCAGCCTGTAATGTATGACTCAGACCGTGCTTGAACACTGGTTTCAACGCAACCTCATTCCAGCCACTTTGTGCTGCAAGCGTGCGAAACTCGACGGCATAATCGGCTGCTGAGCGATTTCCTTGACGTAACTGTAGCAACTGTAAAGAAACATCTCTTCCTCCCGCGGGATATTCAAAGACTTCTCGTATTTGTTGGGAGAAATAACCAAACGAGGTTCTCAGTTGGTCGTTATGATCCCAAACAGCAGATGCCCAATCGAGGGCTTTTCCAGTTAACAGTGACATCATGAATGAGCACTTGATTGAATCTCTGGAAAAAGCCTCCGGCTGATTCTCAAAATAGACGCAAAAACCCTCTGCATCTTTCAGCAGTGCCATCAAACTTGTCAGGTGAAGAAAGTCTTACCGTATCATGCCTGATCGGTGGAAGAGATTGAATGTACCGTGTGAGATGTTCGTTTGCAGCCCGTAGAGATGAAAGTTGGCCTTGAAAATCTGTGATCCTTTCATTTTGATAGGCAAACGCAGCCTGTAGTTGCGTTATCTCTGCTGGATTCTGATCAGGCGAAGTATTCTGTAACGATGACTGACTCGGTTGAATGTTCGAATCCATGTGCAGTGTTTTATTTAGTACAAACAAATAGATAATCCAGGCGAGTATCGTAGCCAACAAATAGGTGCAAGGTCGATAACAGTAGAAGCAGTCCAGAATAGCAAACAAGTCCAAATCCGATAATCCAAGAATCGTGGTCACAAACAAGCAATATCACAAAACCAAAATAGGGATAAGCAAAACACTCGAAAGAGACAAGGTTAACTGGCAATACTTCACAACATGATGTACAAACAACATTGCTTATAACTGATATGAACAGGAAGTGATGTGGCAGTATTCAGTATTCAGGGGATGGCTCCCTCTGGCGGTTGAAGGACTGAATGGCAGATGCAGATGTTACAGAATGCAGTGATGCAGAGAGTTTATTTACATGCAGTTTAAACCGGTTATACAAGATATTATTGCTTGACTTCTTTAAGAATCAACATTTCGGATTATTTATATATTTTTTTAAATATGAATTACTTCACTCTCCAAACTTCCCAAACAGTATTGTCCTTTAATATATCTCGCTTATATTTTATAAAAAAAAGTTTGTTTTTTTTTTGAAAAAATTGTAGCAAGATTTACAGAAATGTAAAAGTATAAAACTTGCTTAAATTTAAAAGCTGTTGTTGGTAATATACTTTCTAAATGCTATGACACAAATAAAACACATGATGCAAACATGCAAAGATGGATGTTTTATTAGTGTTTTGACAAAGAAATGTAGAATAAAGATAATTTACTCTGCTTGTATAATAATTTGGAATGCCTTCTGGATCAGTGCTTTAATTGGCTATTGTGTTAAATACTTTATATGAAACTATATACTTTGGTTGGAGCTCTAACAAGAAGATGCGTGAGCATTCACAACATGTGAAGCAGGAGAGAAAACTGAAGGTCTCGCATCACAAAGAGCTTTCGTGTGTGTAAACAGGTTCTTCAACATCAATGTTTGCATGAAATTTCCGGCTCATTTAGTCTTGTGTCTCTTCTGTCTCTTTGTGAGAACACCAACACAAAACTTAAAACATTTCATAATGTTGAATCATACTGTAAGTGAAATGAACATTCAGAGGATTTAAGAGATATTAGTCTCATCTTTCATAAACCGTCTGTCAGTCTCATCAATTGAGACAAAACACGTCTCATCTTGAGTTGTTTTCTTAGAACTTCCAGTAAAGTCACCAAACAGCAACAGTTTTGCTTTCGCTTCTTGGCACCTTGTGAAAAATGAACCTGCAAAATGCCAGGGTTGTCACATGACAGAACTCTCAGCAGCAGATCTCAGCATGCCCTGATGGAAACGGTCAAGGTGTTAAACTCACATTAACTGTGAGCATCATTAAACAGTGTTGTAGTCAAGACTAGTTCATTCAAGTCTAAATCCAGGCCAAGACCTGAGTAGGATCGAGTCCAAGTCAAGAAAGACAACGGAAGTGAGTCAAGTCTGAGTGCAAAAGCTCCCGAATCCATGCATGGCAAGACAAAAAATGTCAGGTTTTCTGGAAAGATGGACTGAAAATCAGATTAACGAAGACTTTATTAACACTTCAAACAGAAAAGACTGGAGGTCAGCCAAATCTGAAAGAGGAGTCAGACAGGGAAGGGTCCGACCAGAGAGACAGTCTGTACTGATCAGGTCCAGGAATAAGACAATAGAGGAGTCAGGCAGGCGAGAAGGTCACCATGAGGCGAACAGGAACATAAACAGGGCAAATCAGGAGCAAGGTCAACGGCTAGAGGTCAATACAGCAATCAGGGCCAAGGGATATTCCATCAACCAGAACCAGGGACAGGAGTGAGAGTCAGTACTGGGATGAGCAGTCCATTGACCACAGCGCTAACTGGGCAGAAGACTGGGGAATGTACAGGAGAATGTCAGGATATCAGTTCATGACTTCAAGCTTTAGAGAGGATGAGTAACACAGAATCCTTCATGCTCGTGCACACACTGAGGAGGAGGAGGACGGCTCTTCGGCATGTGTGTGTGTGTAACACTGGCGGACACAGAATCCTTCATGCTCGTGCACACACTGAGGAGGAGGAGGACGGCTCTTCGGCATGTGTGTGTGTGTGTGTGTGTGTGTGTGTGTAACACTGGCGGACACAGAATCCTTCATACTCGTGCACACACTGAGGAGGAAGAGGAGGAGGACGGCTTTTCGACGTGTGTGTGTGTGTGTGTGTGTGTGTGTAACACTGGCGGACACAGAATCCTTCATGCTCGTGCACACACTGAGGAGGAGGAGGAGGAGGACGGCTTTTCGACGTGTGTGTGTGTGTGTGTAACACTGCCGGACACAGAATCCTTCATGCTCGTGCACACACTGAGGAGGAGGACGGCTCTTCGACATGTGTGTGTGTGTAACACTGGCGGACACAGAATCCTTCATGCTCGTGCACACACTGAGGAGGAGGAGGACGGCTCTTCGGCATGTGTGTGTGTGTGTGTGTGTAACACTGGCGGACACAGAATCCTTCATACTCGTGCACACACTGAGGAGGAAGAGGAGGAGGACGGCTTTTCGACATGTGTGTGTGTGTGTGTGTGTGTGTGTGTGTGTGTAACACTGGTGGACACAGAATCCTTCATGCTCATGCACACACTGAGGAGGAGGAGGAGGACGGCTCTTCGACATGTGTGTGTTTGAAGTGTGTGTGTGTAACACTGGTGGACACAGAATCCTTCTTGCTCGTGCACACACTGAGGAGGAGGAGGAGGACGGCTCTTCGACATGTGTGTGTTTGAAGTGTGTGTGTGTGTGTGTGTGTGTGTGTGTGTGTGTGTGTGTGTAACACTGGCGGACACAGAATCCTTCATGCTCGTGCACACACTGAAGAGGAGGAGGACGGCTTGTGTGTGTGTAACACTCTTTCTGCTCTGCCCCTTTAACTCTATTATTACTAAACACACAGCGCCACCTGTTGCGACAGAGAGAATGTGCAGGTGCATCAAGTTTTAACAGCAAAGGTGTTTACAGTTGAAAGGCTTAATAGTCAAATTCAAATTTGTAATCCAAGCTCATTATTTTAATGTAAGAAAAATTAAGAATAAAGCATATGTATAGTAAGCTATATATAAAAAGTTAATAAATAGAAAAAATATATAAATATGAAACACAGATTGACTCAGTGTAATCATTTTTTGAATGTTTAACTTTTTTAATTATCAAAAAAATTCATAGAACTGTATAAAAACGGTTCATCATTATTCATAAACAACTTTAAACATCATGTTGCTGATAATTATTTATGACCAAATCAATAGGGAATATTTTCAATTTATTAAAAATTGAAGATATGATAAAATAATGTAATCACATTGCAGGACTGTTTACAGCATCTAAAAATAAAATGTATCTAGAAATAATATAACAATGAATAAATGTAAGCAATAGGTTACAATAGAGGGATCAAGCATTCATGAGTTAGTTGGTGTTTATCTGTTCATCACATGCATTTGACAGAATATCAGCACATCCTGTATATTCACTGTTTATTTACACTCAATTCAAATAAGTGAATCATTACAGAGAGATTGATTTCCTTAAAAAAAATTTTTATTTTTTTATTTTTTGGTCAGGCTCACATCTCAGTGTGTTATAATGTTATACATAATAAAAATATCATCAGAAAATATTTACATCTTGAAAGAACTTTTACTGAAATTTCTATTTTTTCACTTGTTGAGGTTGTAGATACGGAGCCCCGTACATGACATGTGGAAGAATATCGTGGCCACAATATGTAACTAAAATGACTTTAATGCATTGCTTTCACCCAAAGAGACTTACATTGCATTCAAGGTATACAACTGATGTTTTCATGCATTCCATTGGGAATCGACCCCAGACCTTGGTGTTGTTGGTGCCATACACCCTTGTGACTCAATAATAGTAATGTTTGCTCAAACAGTATTGCACACTGAATTTGCTATAGCTTAAACAGTTGCAATGAATTTATGAAAAGAGTTAAACCCTTTTTCATCAAGGCTCACTTTGAGATTTCAGGTCTCAGCACTGTTATAAAAACAAACTAATTAAGAAGAATTAACAATAAAGGAAGACTGCAGTGCATCATGGGAAATTAACCAGCTCCAGTTGACACCACAGCATCTATAAAAGAGCTTGCAGCTTCAATTTACTCATTTTATTGTACGATTATCTCTTTAGATAATAATAATCTACAAACACATACAGGAACAGTCAAGATCACATGATCTGTAACGTCAAAACTGATCAAGTTTTTGTTTTACTATCTAATATGACCTGGGGTTGAAGTTTATCTTAAAGCAATTGAGTTGTTAGCGAGATCATTTGGTTATTAGTAAGCTTGAAGGATTGCTTAATGCCATGTCAGAGCTGAATGCTATTTTCTTGGCAAGAAAATCAATCAATCAGCCAAATAAATGCATATAGATGTACAAACCAGCCAATAAATAGCATTGGCAATGACTGACAGCACTTGTGTCACTTGATATGATTGATATTTGCTCCAATCAGACTGCAGGAAAGCAGTCAAGCACAGACTTCAGTGAGCAAACAATATAAGTCAGTGCATGAAAAAAAGAGAGAAATATTGGCTCTTTTAAAAGATTTAAACAGCACTACAGCAGTAATAACTGTGTTTTATGCAGTCAAGTCACCTTTATTTATATAGAACTCACATATAATGTTCAAACACGGATCATATATTATGGGAGCCCGTCATAATATAGGTCATTATATGGATTTACTATCCATATTACTTCATTAAAAGGGTTAGACAGACATTTCAGTTGAAATTGTTGGTCAATGAAATCGTCTCCTTCAGGTTGTGTTTATCCACCAGCTGAGAAACCCCTTGAGATGAATGGGAATGCTAATGGACAGATCTCTCCTGCTGTTATAGAGCTCATAGAGATATATACCACATAAAGATGGTAAAACTATGTTTAAATGGTTTTCTGTCATGTATGTATCTGATGCAGCGCATTTGTAATGAGCTATAAGTGTTCCTGTACATTTGGTTAGTGCGACCTCTGCTGGTCACTATGAATGTCACGAGCTGCAAGCTAAAAAATTAAATAGGCAGTAAATTGGAGAGGAATCTCTCATCTAAACACTCGTGGCAATTTTGTACCATAAAGAGACAAAATTAAGTAACATTCTTAAATTGTAAACATGAAAACTGATCTCATAGGAATATGTGAATAATTACCTTTTTTTTCTGCTTATATCTCCTTGTATCCCTTTTTATTGTTTATTCATGTTTTCATCCTTCAACTTTCATCCTCAACATATTAAATTCAAGACCTCTTCGTTATTATGTTAAAAAAATTTTTTACTACATTAAATACATTTTTACGGTGACCGGGAGGGGACATATTCGGTTCACTTATTTTTGTCGTGGCCACAACATATAAACTCGTGGGAACGTGATATTAAGTCGTGGGAACGTCATAATATCTTGTGGGAACGTCATATTAAGTCGTGGCCACGAGATCATTTTGTTGAGGTAACGACATCATTATGTCGTGGCCACGCGATGCAAAGTCGTGGCCTCGAGATCATATGTTGAGGGAACGATATATTTTTCTCGTGGCCACGACTTCATATTTTGAGAAAACGACATCTATTTGTCGTGGCCACGAGTTGAGGGAGCCACAGCGGCCAATACTGTAACCGTACCATAGCATAGACTGGGCTACAGCAGAGATGGAGATGACAGAAGAAATAACATTTTACTTTAAATTAGGAATGTCATATAAAGATATAGTGCGGTGTTTGGCATTAAGACATGGGTAGCCTACGTTGTAAGTGAAAGACACATGAAGCGCATTCTTTATACTTTTTTGTCACACGCATATTTAGGGACCGTCTCACAATTACATGCGACATTGGCATAAACGTTTCTAACTTCAATAGCATTTGAAGACAATGACTTACAGTCGTAAAACCAACTGTACATTGTTCACCCAGGTCTCATGTATGATGCACAGTGCACACCTTTTATATTTTTTATATTTATGACAATAAACTGCTAAATCATATGCAAATATTGCTATGTAGGCCTATTTCACTACTGTATGGGATCATACACAAAATATGACTATTTAAAGCTCAATATCATTTGAAGACAATGACTTACAGTCATAAAACCAACTGTATATTGTTCATATAGGTCTCATGTATGATGCACATTGCACACCTTTAATATTTTTGATATTTATGACAATAAACTGCTAAATCATATGCAAATATTGGTATTTCACTACTGTATGGGATCATATACAGAATATGACCATATTTAAAGCTGAATAGCATTTGAAGACAATGACTTACAGTCATAAAACGTACTCGGTTACTAACGTAACCTCGGTTCTCTCTAGAAGAGGGAACGAGTACTGCGTAAGATATCTTACGCTAGGGGAAAATCCTTTTTCCGCGAGATATTGAAGCCAAAAATTATCCTTAATTTTGTAATAATGCAAAACGCGTTGCGGCAGCATGCAGACATAGGCGAGGCAGCTCGCGCGCCTATTGGCTGCTCTGCGGCAACTGCAGCAGCCTATCGAGCGAGGCCTGGCGTGACGCCAGACCCAATCAGGGCACTTCGCGCCCGCTGCGTCACGTCCCGCCGAAATGGGCGTGGTCTAGGCCTATAAATACCGCTCGCAGGCAGCTATTATCTGGTTTTTCATCATCGAAGCAACCAGAGCGTGTGCATGCACGGCAAGATACGCAGTACTCGTTCCCTCTTCTAGAGAGAACCGAGGTTACGTTAGTAACCGAGTACGTTCTCTTACGAGAGGTCTCTCGTACTGCGTAAGATATCTTACGCTAGGGGACCCAATGCAAAACGCCGTGCATGCTGAGATCTGACACCAAAGACCCAAGGGCGAAAGCCCGGGGTACATATAGTGCACAATCACTCAGGGAACTCACAGGGAGTCCGGGAAGAGGGAGGGGCGAAGCCGCACTCTTCCACATATGGCAGCGTCGCTGAGACGCGAATTTCATCATACAGACAGGGCGGGGTGCGGCCTGAACTGATGGGGGAATGTGGGTCTTACACAGTTTGCCCAGGCACATCTCGTGCTGTTACTTTTTACTGTCGAACATTGAGCTGTGCTCAGTAGACGCAGCATTCTGAGCTGATCGCATCAGGTCAGATAATACTGGTAAACTTAGACCGACAGCAGCCTGGCCTGCAGGGCGGGAACCTCTAGGTTATAAAACCTTATAAATGTAGACGGGGAGGCCCAGCCTGCCGCCATACAAATATCTTGCAAGGCAATCCCACTTGACCAGGCCCACGAAGAGGCCATGCCTCTCGTGGAGTGCGCTCTGACACCCAACGGGCACTGCATGCCCTTGGAGGCGTATGCCAGCGCTATAGCATCAACTATCCATCTGGATAGGCTCTGTTTCGACGCGGCTAGTCCCTTAGAACGTCCGCTAAACGAAACAAAGAGCTGCTCCGTCTGTCTGAAACCAGACGAGCGAGACACATAAGCTCGTAATGCCCTGACTGGGCAAAGGAGGCTCGCGTCTCTTTCCTCATCAGGGACCGGTAGGGCTGACAGGGAGATAACCTGCGCCCTAAACGGTGTGTTGAGGGATTTTGGAACATAACCGTGCTTAGGTTTGAGTATAACTTTTGAGTCATTAGGCCCAAACTCCATGCACGCCGCGCTCACAGAGAGCGCGTGTAGATCCCCTATGCGCTTCACTGAAGCGAGAGCCAGCAAAAACACCGTCTTGAAAGACAGGTGTTTCAAATCGATTGACTGTAAAGGCTCAAATGGCGCACCTTTCATGGCTTCCAGAACCGTAGAAAGGTCCCATACGGGGACTGAGGGAGGTCTGGGAGGATTCAGTCTCTTAGCCCCTCTAAGGAAGCGGATGACTAAATCGTTCCTTCCTATTGACTGACCAAGCGTTGTTTCTGAGAACGCTGCTATAGCCGCCACATAAACTTTGAGCGTGGAGGGGGCCCTGCCCTCATCCAACAGCTCTTGTAGGAAGGAAAGCACCTCCGTCACACCACAGTCTGTGGGTGACACACCACGGGCTGTGCACCAGCCCGAAAACACTGACCATTTCGAGGAATAGAGTCGTCTCGTAGACGGAGCTCTAGCCTGCGTGATCGTGTTTAATACTCCTTTAGGGAGTCCAACATGTACCCGTTGATGGCCCAGACATGAAGGGACCATAGTTCCGGGTGAGGATGCCAGATCGAACCGTGGGCCTGTGAGAGGAGGACTCTCCTCACTGGTACTGGCCACGGGGCAGTACTTGCTAACTGCATCACGACTGGGAACCAAGGTTGGTTTTTCCAGAACGGTGCCACCAGCAGTACTGAGCATCCTTCTTCCCTGATCCGTTCTATCACCTGAGGCAGGAGAGAGACGGGGGGAAAAGCATAGAGCGGGCGGCGGGGCCACACATGGGCCAGCGCGCTCCTGCTCTTGGAGAAAAATTCCGGACAGTGAGCGTTTTCTTGAGACGCAAACAGGTCTACTTCCGCTCTGCCGAATTTCTTCCACAGCAGTTGGACTGTCTGTGGGTGTAGAGACCACTCGCCTGCCGGAACATTGTTCCTGGACAGTCTGTCCGGTCCTATATTCAGGAGCCCTGGCACGTGCGCTGCTCTGAGCGAGCGCAGGTTGCACTGAGCCCATACCAGGAGGCGTTCTGCCAGCCTGTACAGGTTCTTGGACCTGAGGCCGCCCTGGCGATTTATGTAGGACACCACAGACATGTTGTCCGAACGGACCAAGACGTGGCGTCCTTTTATTTGGGGACAAAAACGCGTCAGCGCGTTGTCTACTGCCAGCATTTCGAGGCAGTTTATGTGCAGGAGCTTCTCCCGTTCCGACCACTGGCCGAAGAACGGTCTGCCCTCGAGCAGCGCTCCCCATCCCGAGGTGGACGCGTCCGTGGACACCACTTTCACCCTCGAGGAAGTCCCCAGGCTTACACCTGATTGGTACCAGTCGTTCGCTCTCCAAGGTTTCAGAGCTGTGACACACTTCTGATTGACCCTGAGGCGAAGCGAACCGGATGCCCACGCTCTGCGTGGGACTCGCGCTTTCAGCCAAAACTGCAGCGGGCGCATGCGGAGCAGGCCCAGCTGGAGCACTGACGATGCTGAGGCCATGAGACCTAGCATCTTCTGAAATTTCTTGAGTGGGACAGACGCGCCGCAGCGAAACGAGTTCGCTGTGCGTTGAATGTCTACCGCGCGCTGTGGTGATAGTCGCGCTATCATGGACAGCGAGTCCAATTCTGTGCCCAGGAAAGATATCTTCTGACTGGGTGACAGAGAGCTCTTCGCCCAATTGACACTGAGACCCAAATCCTCGAGGTGATCGAGTAAAATGGTCGTGTGTTCTATGAGCACTGCGCGAGATTGCGCTAGAATCAGCCAATCGTCCAAATAGTTCAGCACTCGCATGCCTCTCATTCTGAGGGGTGCGAGCGCCGCATCCATGCACTTCGTAAATGTACGGGGTGCCAGGGACAAACCGAACGGCAGGACTGTGTACTGATATGCCTGGCCCTCGAAGGCGAATCTCAAATATCGCCTGTGACGTGACGCTATCTGTATTTGAAAATACGCGTCTTTCAGATCTATTGACACAAACCAATCTCCTTGGCGAATCTGCACAAGGATTTGTCTGGTCGTGAGCATCCTGAACTGTCGCTTCACAAGCACTTTGTTCAGTTGCCTTAGATCTAGTATGGGTCTGAGACCCCCGTCTTTTTTCGGTACCAGGAAGTATCTGCTGTATAGCCCTCCTTCGCTCTGAACTTGAGAGAGAGGCTCTATGGCCCCTTTGCTCAATAGTTTCGCCACTTCGGCTCGAAGTAAATGTGCTACTTCTGTTTTTACCGTGGTCTCGACGCGCGCCACATAGCGGCGAGGGCGTCGGCGAAACTGCAGCGAATAGCCTCTTTTTATAATGTTTAGCACCCACTTCGAAACCCCGGGCAGCTTTGCCCATGCGTCTGCATGGATAGCTAGGGGTTGAATACGAAGCGCGCTCCGCTCGCTCAGCGATGGAGAAGCTTCGGCGTGCTGCAACACAAGCATCGCGCTCGTGACATTTGAGGCATGGGGCGCGCTGATAACAGCGGGCAGATTGCCCGCGCTCGACTCCTCTGCGGTGGTCAACCGCGAGGGGGAGGGCTGGGCGGTTCCCGTGGGAACTGTCATGTCTATGTGTGGATGTGGGCGCGGGACAGCGGGCACATTTATCACACCGAAAGCATCGTTCGCTTGCGTGAAGCGAGTGCACGTTGGTTTCGTTTTTACAGAAACCGTGAGACATGCATAACGCGGTGTTAGTGGGCACTGGGTAGTGGGCACATTCACCATGTTTGAAGCGCAACCGATCTGAGTCGGTTTTATGTGCGCGAGCCCTGTGTGACAGGCTGTGCTTGTGTGTAGGGATGGGCACTGGGCAGTGGGCATTCTTACTACACATGAAACACCATCGGCCGTGGCCGGGACACCAGAAAATACACTCTTTTGGGGATTTATCTGGGTAGCCGTGAAAACGGCATTTGTGTGCAGGCAAGCGGGTGACAGAACCGACTTGTTGGCTGCAGAAAACACTGGAACAGTCACATTTGCTGGAACTGGACGAGCGAATAGCTTTGGTGTGAGTCTGGCCGCAGCGGGACTTAAACACCGTCGTTTTCCTAGCTGTGCTAGGACGACTTCGGGGCCTCGGGCTTCACCGTAGTCCTAGGTCGCGGGCCACGTATGGCGGGGCGGCGACCGGATGAGCGGGAGCGCGGTCTCGCGCTTCGGGCCTGGCGGCGCTGTGAAGTGGAGGCAGTGGACGGTGGCTGTGGCTGTGAGCTCTGAGCAGACGGTTTCGCACGGCCTGCTGCAGAGCTAGAGCGCTTCGGGAGGAAGTGCTTCATAGCCTGTGACGCTTTTTGTACCTCTGCGAATCTCTCCGCGAAATCCTTGACGGAGGATCCAAAGAGGCCTGTGGCGGAAAGCGGGGCGTCGAGGAACGCGGTGCGCTCAGACTCGGCCATTTCCGAGAGCGTCAGCCAAAGATGTCTCTCAGTCACGGTGAGAGAGGCCATATTCCGTCCAATGGCTTGCGCTGCAGACTTAGTAGCACGGAGAGCGAGGTCCGTGGCACTCCTTAAGTCCGGCACGCAGATCGCGTCAGGTCCTTCCTCATCCAGCTTACGGAGGAGATCGGCCTGGAAGATCTGAAGCGTTGCCATGGTGTGCAGCGCTGACGCAGCTTGCCCGGCGGCGGAGAAAGCGCGGCGGAGCAGGCTTGACGTCGTGCGGCAAGCTTTAGAGGGTAGGGCCGGCTTAGCACGCCGTCCAGCAGAGGGCGGGCATAAGTGGGCCGCTATCGCCTCTTTGACCGGCGGCAGCAAAAGGTATCCTTTGTTCTTGGCATCGTCAACAGCGGAGAATGCCAAAGAAACAGCAGGACGCACTCTAGCCGAATAGGGGGCGTTCCAGGACTTGGTGACTTCTTCGTGTAACTCAGGAAGAAAAGGCGCCGGTCTGGACGCAGGCGAAGCGCGCTCCCCAGGCAGGAAAAATCCATCCAGCCGGTTGTGGGTGGGCTGCTCAGGCGAAGACCACTCGAGGCCGAGGCTCGCCGCGGCCTGTGCGAGTACTTGCATGAGCTCCGTCTCGATGGACGCTCTCTTGCCTGACGACGTGCGGGCAGGGGGCGTGGGGTCCTCAGAGCCCGCCCAATCCTCACTGCCTGACGCCAGGATAGAGCAGGAATCATCCTCTCCCAGCAGGGCTTCCTCATCCACGATGTCAACGGAAGCGGCGGCAGACGGCGGCTGCTGTCCGTCAGGAAGCGAGGCTGACGAAGCCGGGGAAGCAAGCGGGCGAACCGGCGAGCTTTGGCGGCTGAGGGAGGGTTCCGGGGCCCGCTGGGCACGGCGCTTTTTACGGCGCGACGCCGCGGCGGGCGGGGGAGCAGTCTCGGTGAAGAAAGCTAGGCGAGTCCTCAGAGTCGCCATTGCCATCAGCTCGCAGTGAGGGCAGCCGCCGTCAGCGAGCGCGAGAACTGCATGTTCCTCACCCAGGCAGGAAACGCAAACCACATGGCGGTCCCCGTCGCTGAGTGTGGCTCTGCACGAGCCGCAGGAAGGCATCTTTAAAAAGACGCTAGCTCTTTTAGAATGTGTGTCGCGGCGGCGACACACACACACAAATAGAGTACAGTGTAATCAGAAGGATATAAGCGCCGGAAAGCGCAGCAGGAAGGCAGGAAGGCGGCGCGGCCAGCGACTTCAGTGACTCGTCCCGCTGAAGGTGCTCTCTGTCAGACGGCGCGGCTTCTTCTCCAGCTCCAGCGATGCGTGTGCTTCGCTTGAAGGATGAAAAATCAGATAATAGCTGCCTGCGAGCGGTATTTATAGGCCTAGACCACGCCCATTTCGGCGGGACGTGACGCAGCGGGCGCGAAGTGCCCTGATTGGGTCTGGCGTCACGCCAGGCCTCGCTCGATAGGCTGCTGCAGTTGCCGCAGAGCAGCCAATAGGCGCGCGAGCTGCCTCGCCTATGTCTGCATGCTGCCGCAACGCGTTTTGCATTATTACAAAATTAAGGATAATTTTTGGCTTCAATATCTCGCGGAAAAAGGATTTTCCCCTAGCGTAAGATATCTTACGCAGTACGAGAGACCTCTCGTAAGAGAACCAACTGTACATTGTTAATCTAGGTGTCAGGTATGTGGCAGTGGTGAAATACATAGCAATATTTGCATATGATTTAGCAGTTTATTGTCATAAATATAAAAAATCTAAAAGGTGTGCATCATACATGAGACCTGGGTGAACAATGTCTAGTTGGTTTTATGACTGTAAGTCATTGTCTTCAAATGCTTTTGAAGTTAGAAACGTTTATGCCAATGTCGCATGTAATTGTGAGACGGTCCTTAAATATGCGTGCGACAAAAAAGAATAAGAATGCGCTTCATGCAGAGATGGTACGTTTCACTTACAACGTACCCATGTCTTAATGCCACAGACCGCACTATATCTTTTTATGACATTCCTAATTTAAAGTAAAATGTTATTTCTTCTGTCATCTCCATCTCTGCTGTAGCCCAGTCTATGCTATGGTACGGTTACAGTATTGGCCGATGTGGCTCCATCAACTCGTGGCCACAACAAATAGATGTCGTTCTCTCAAAATATGAAGTCGTGGCCACGAGAAAAATATATCGTTCCCTCAACATATGATCTCGAGGCCACGACTTTGCATCGCGTGGCCACGATATAATGATTTCGTTACCTCAACAAAATGATCTCGTGGCCACGACTTAATATGAAGTTCCCACGAGATATTATGACGTTCCCACGAGTTAATATGTTGTGGCCACGACAAAAATAAGTGAACCGAACATGTCCCCACCCGGTCACCGTACATTTTGTACAATTTGTAAGATATTATGTTATATTAAAGTAAAGTAGATACATAAAGAAAAAGAAAAGATGTAACACAACTGATATTAAGGTTTGTAAGGAGAAAACACTAATGTAAAACAGGTTTTGTCACATCACGGAAAACAGAAATTACAAAACATAGCTTATGTACAGTGGAATATGCTTTTATAAAATAAACCTTCTTGAATCTCTGTATTTATATGCTATCTAAATAGATTAACACATTAAACTGCAACATTAACAATACTACAACTACGTGATGAATAAATATTGAATAATGTGAATATTGAATTGTGTTGCATTTGTTCATGTGTTGCATTAATACACAGGTGACAGGGAGGAACTGATTGACAAGATAATTGACACACAGCTGAACAAAAATAACTAATGAGGAGGGTTACCATGGGAACAAATGAATGGCGGGAAACTGAACAAAAGAAACAAAGAATAGAGTCCAAAAACAAACAGACTTGTAACAGTGCCACAACTTCACCTGCCATTAGATTTTAAAACAGACACATTGATAAATGCTAGATTTGAAAATGGTTGTAATCCATATTTGACACATTATTTTTATATATTTATAATAAACTTTTGACATTACAAACATTATTGTTTACTATCCAACAGTGTTGACCCATGTGTGATTTCGTCTGTTTGTGTGATAAATAAATGAAGATAATTTTTATTTTATTTTTATGCTCATTAATTTAAAATGACAATGTTAATCATAACTTTCTATTAAATTGCTGTAAGTATTTGGAAGCATCAGGACAAAATATATAATTTGAGGATAAAATATCAGCTCATAATAATGTTGAGCTCAAGACACGAGCTGATCATTGAATGTTTTCAAGCTCTACAACTATGAGAGATTCTCAAACTTTCCTGATTATTGAGTCTTTACAAATACTAAATCTGACATGAGTTTGATCCACATCTTCAACTATATTGGACAATCAGTTTGACTGTGATTGTAAGATTGACAGTTGAGAAAGAGTGATCAGGAAGAGAAGAGTGATCATCTTCCACATGGAGCATAAGATGAGCTTTACAGCTTTTAACATTTGTAATGAAATGTGTTTAGAATATGAACTCTGACCTGACCCTCAGTTACCATAGTAACAGAGCAGGCACTTGCTAATAACTGTTTCATGTGAGCAATAAACTAAATCTTCCTCCAGGTGGCGCTCAGGGACTCAGTCCTGATTCAGAGGCATCAGTGACATATGCTGCTCTCTGGTTCTGTAGCTTCCTTTGCTAAAAGAGTTTTCACTTCTTGTTACTTCTTCGCGAGAAGAATGTTCCTCTGATCGGTCTTCTGCTTGGAAGGCTTTGACTGAGAGTGAACCCCATGGCTTTTGAGGGGGGAGACACTCTCCTTCTGTTGAGCTTGACGGTTGGGGCTGCTCACGCCCAGCAGTCCCAGGGCTTGGGGATGGCAAAAGAGGTAGAGCTTGAATGTCTCCGCTTGCTTTTTAGCTTCCTGAAACCTCTCGACTACAGTGTTTACAGCATCGCCGAAGAGGCCAGGACGCGATATCGGGGCGTCCAGCTAAAAGGCTCTGTCTTTTTTTTTCATATCAGACAAATTTAGCCATAAATGCCTCCCCGTGGCCACCATTGCTGCCATAGACCGGCCGATGGCGTGGGCGGTCTCTTTGGTGGCCGGAAGAGACAGATCTGTGACACGATGCAGTTATCGAACCGTAGTATTGACATAGTATGAAGACATGCACCAGCTGACCTGCTGCCGTATACGCTTTTCCCACTAGCATTGATGATGTTTTAGGGGATTAGTGGGAAGCGCAGAGGCCTTCAGGTACGATGCCAAGCTCGGGGACAGATAGCTTGCGAGTGTTTGTTCCACTTTTGGCATCGCCCAATAACCATATTCCTTTAGCCCCATTATTATCTGAATATTCATGCACTTGAGGGCTAAATACACGCAAGGAATATGGCTTATTCCATGACCTCGAAAGCTCTCTGTGGAGGTCGGGAAAGAATGGAAGGCCGGGTGGTGGAGGTATTGTGTTTGGTGTAAGAAAGTACTCGTCAAATTTGCTTTTGGGATGAGTGCCCTGTATTTCGGCTGGCCATTCGATGTTCAACTTTGAAACTACCTCCACCAGCTCCTCATATTTAGGGGAAAGAGATGATGAATCTTCTTCCCCCGTTTCGATGCTCACACAATCACATCACACAAAGCTAGTGTGTATCCCCACCCGTACGGAAACGAGGTCAGAAAGAAGCACACGACTTGAATGATTGTTTGATCGCCATAATACCGAATTGGAGCTGAACCATTTCAGGACAGACATCAATTAATAAGACAGACAGTAAGAATTCAGAGCGCTTGCTGAGGCACAGAAGCTAATGATGGCCTATTGCCTACGCAAGTCAACTTACGCCAAACGAGTAACCCCTGACGCGATGTATGACTCCTCTTGTGGTTCAAACAAATACGGCTGGGCAACAAAAACCTCAAGCTCCTCTTCT
Source organism: Leuciscus idus (assembly GCA_021554675.1). NCBI lineage: Eukaryota > Metazoa > Chordata > Actinopteri > Cypriniformes > Leuciscidae > Leuciscus > Leuciscus idus. The sequence goes on along the minus strand of CM038636.1, from coordinate 4,474,368 downwards.
AATCTATATATTGAAATCCTCCGATAATTAGATAATTATATACTTTTTAAATATCATTTTGGCTTCATACTTTTGGCATAAAGTTAAATATTTGTCTAGAAGATGTTCAAATAAATGTCACATCAGACAAGGAAGTTGTAGGTTGTGTTTGAATAAATACGTATCTTATTTAGCTGAGGTAAATTAAACACAATTCTCTTGTATCCTTGCTTGATGAAGAATGAGAGACGGCCCAATGGTCAGTTGAAATTTAAAATGCTGATTTTCGCGCTTCAGGGCAGTGACGAGTACATATGTCGTCCAGTGGTTGTCCAGACACAAGGCACAACCTTAAGCAATGGCCCTTAACGGTGGTTCAATGTCAACATTGTGACAATGCTGTAACAACCTTCACCACACAACGTAGTTATGGCAACCTTTTGGCCATGTTGTTAAAACGTTGTTAGAAGGCTGGGTACAATGTGCCAACGTTCTGTGTTTGCTGGGAGATTTACTCTTTTGCTGTAAATTGATGCGTACGGCCGTCTGTCGGAAGCTAGTTATTTTAGTTTATAAAGTTTTAAATATGGATATTTTTCTTACATAAACACATTGCTTCGCTTTTAAAGGCCTTAATCAATCCCCCGGAGCCGTGTGGAGTAAGTTTATGGTGGATAGATCCACTTTTTTGGGCTTTAAAATCTAATCCTCCATTCACTGCCACTATAAAGCTTGGAAGAGCCAGGGATTTGTACTTCAAGAATAAAGTCATATACACCTAGTATAGCGGCAGCCAGTAACCGCTAAGAGGCTGAGTAGAGGGATTAAAGATTGACGCGTTTCCACTTGTTGATCCAGGTAATTTATTATAACATTGAAAAGAACAGCAACATGAAGATGATGATGACAGTAAAGTAAACAAAAGGAAATGAAATGAAATAAATCTAAATGAAATGAAAACGGTCAACAGAAAGTGAGCGTCCCAGCTACTCACCCCCTTCCTCCATGCCAACCACACGCAAACTAACAGGTAATATGCACCTAAAACAAGTGACGTAACAAACCGAAAATAAAAACACAATCATGCAAGTTACACATCGTTGAATATGTACCTGCATACATTTTATTTCACAAATAAACAATGTATACACATGTGTGTGTATGTATGTAAATGTCCAATTCTTCAATGTGAACAATGTCCGTAATCAACTGAAGTAAACAGGTCAATCAAAACGGTCTTTAGTCAAAGTCTTCAGTAAGTCATTTGAGAGCTCTCACAAGTCAGTCAGTCAATTAGTCAGTCGGTCGTAGAATAGCCTAGTTAAAATCCTCCGTTTCAAGAAGAAGGCAAACTTTAGTAATGGGTCTGGTCAAACAGGAACTCTTGGTCTTGATTCTTACTTGACGTATCAATCCTTTTTTATCCTTTGTGATCTGAATAATCTTGCCCATTATCCATGAACTCCTTGGAGCAGTATCATCCACTACAAGCACAATATCTCCCACTTGAAAATTGCGTTTCTTCACCAGCCACTTCTGGCGTTCTTGTAGTTGAAGTAGGTACTCCCCGATCCATCTCTTCCAAAATAGATCCGCCATATATTGGACCTGTCGCCGACGTCGTCGTGAATACAGATCGTCCTTGTTAAATAGTCCAGGTGATAAAGATGGCTTTGTTTTTAAGAGGAGAAGATGGTTTGGAGTAAGGGCTTCCAAATCATTAACATCCAGAGATGCTCTGGATATTGGACGATTGTTAAGGATTGATTCGATTTCACAAAGAAGTGTGTAAAGACCTTCCTCGTCTAAACTTTGCCCCCTAAGGATAGAATTTAGAATCTTCCTTACTGATCTTATAAGCCGTTCCCAAATTCCTCCAAAGTGCGAACCAGCCGGGGGATTAAAGTTCCACTTAATTCCTTTTTGAAGCAAAAATGAATTGATCTGATTATGATTCCAGTTTTTTATAGCCTCCTGCAGTTCACGTTGGGCACCAACAAAGTTTGTCCCGTTGTCTGAACGGATCTCGACAACTTGTCCTCGACGTGCAATAAATCGTCTTAATGCATGGATGAAAGAATCTGTATCAAGAGAATTTGCTATTTCAAGGTGAACAGCTCTTATTGTTAAACATGTGAATATCACTCCATAACGTTTTACAATGCTCCTTCCCCTTTTAACTTCAAAGGGACCGAAGCAGTCCACTCCAACATGCGTGAATGGTGGTTTGTCAGGTGTGACTCTATCTTGTGGCAAATCTGCCATCTGCTGATGACCCGGGATTCCATGAAGACGTCTGCAGACCACACACTTGGACAGAATTCTTCTTATAGCTGTGCTAGCACCAGGGATCCAATATCTCTGCCGTAAATTAGCCAGCATGTAATTTCGTCCACAATGTCCAATGTCATGATGTATCTGTCGCAGAATCAAATCTGAAATGTGTAGATCCTTGGCCAGTATTACTGGATGCTTAACTTTTTCAGGCATCATAGCCTTGTCCAGTCGCCCACCAACTCTGATGACATCTGATTTAAGCACGGGATTAAGTCTATAGAGTTCACTATTCCGTTTTACCAATCCATCTTTCCGTAGACTAGCCAGTTCCTCAGAATATCTCTTCTTTTGGCAAAGACGAATAATCTCCAATTCAGCTCTTCCCAACTCATCTGAAGACAACAATTTTGCAGGCATATTGGATCTAAATTTTTGTATCTCTTTCTTAACAACAGTCTCTCGTTGCAACTTGTCCATATAAGAGTAAGCAGTCATCAACCTCTTCCTTTCCTTGCTGAGATCAAATAGAATGTTCCTGAATCGAAGGATCCAAGCTACGCCTTTTTTCAATCGCATCCATGAAGAGTAGTAATTAAAATATGGCATAAAATCATACTCTTGTTGAACTTGCACAGTATTCACCAGAACACTCCTTTTCACTTCTGGGTCACAAGAAGACATCACACCTACATCAGTAGGATCCACGGGCCACAACTCTTGTGGTTGGACAAGAAATGGAGGACCAGAAATCCATATCTGGTTCTTTAAGAATGAATCAACCTTTAGACCTCTGGATGCTAGGTCAGCTGGATTGTTGGATGAATTCACATACCTCCATTGTCTGATTTCAGAAACACTTCGAATTTCAGCAACTCGGTTGGCTACAAAGCATTTGAATCTAGAAGTCTCATTTTGGATGTACTTGAGGACAGAGGTGCTGTCGGTCCAAAATACCGAATCCTGAAGTTTCATCTTCAGCTCTCTCTTCCACAACTTATCCATGCGACCAGCAAGTGTGGCAGCTGTGAGCTCCAGACGAGGGATAGTGATAGGTCTTAAAGATTTTACTCTTGCTTTACTCATTAAAAGACAGGAACGAGCACATTGTTGATCATTATGAAGTAATAAATACGACACCATGCCATAACCCTTCTCACTGGCATCCGAAAAGTGATGCAATTGGGCAGATATAGCTTCTCCAAAGTCTTCCGACTTTAAGCACCTGCGGACATCGAATTTCTCCAATTCATGAAGTTTCTCCAACCAACTTGTCCATCGATGAATGTACACTGTTGGAATAGTGCTGTCCCATCCAATTTTTTCTCTACACAAATCTTGAAGTATCATTTTGGCACGTAAAATCACAGGAGACAGAAAGCCAAGAGGGTCATAGATGGAACTAATGATAGAAAGAATTCCTCTTCGAGTAAGAGGTCTGTCCTTGATGGTCACCTTGAACTTGAAAACATCAGACTCCGCACACCACTGCACACCTAATGCTCTTTCCAAAGGTAGCGTGTCATGTTCCAAATCCAAGTTCTTAACTTTCTTGTCTCTGTCTTCCTCAGGGATGGCATTTAACACAGTGCGGCTGTTACTTATCCATTTGGTTAATCGGAATCCACCTTTAGCACACATTTCCGTGAGCTTCTGGTACAATCGAACAGCTTCTGAATCTGTAGACACAGATACAAGACAGTTGTCTACATAGAAGTTATTAAAGACAATGTCCACAGTCTTGGCATCATACAGACCCTTATGGTCCTCTGCACACTTTCTCAATGCATAGCTAGTGCAACTTGGAGATGATGTTGCTCCAAATAAATGCACAACCATTCTGTATTCTTCCAGATTGGCATCAATGTTTCCTCCAGTCCACCAAAGAAACCTCAAGAGATCACAATCATAAGGATTTACCTTAACCTGATGAAACATAATTTCTCTGTCAGCCATCATGGCAACATACTCCATTCTGAATCGCACAAGAACACACACCAGCGGACTTGTTAAATCTGGACCTTGCAAAAGTTGTTCATTCAATGATGTTCCTTCATATGATGCTCCGCAATCAAACACCACTCTGATCTTTTGCTTTTTAGGGTGATAAACACCATGGTGGGGTATGTACCATAAGCGTCCATCAAGTCGTTCCAGTTCAGCTGTGGGAACCTTTTCAGCATGGCCGTTAGCGATGACACTCTCCATAAAGGTAGTATAGTCAGCATGAAAGGAAGCGTTTCTTTGAAGCCTTCTTTTAAGATTCAGAGCACGTTGTTCCACGATTGCTCTATTCCTTGGCATGACTACCCTTTCGTTTTTAAGTGGAAGACCAATGCAATAATGCCCATTGGTCAGTCTTGATGACTGTGAAACAAAATCCATGAATTGATGATCTTCCTTTGACAATCCTTGCTGTTCCTCTTGAACACATTCAGGAAAGTCACCCTTGAACTGTTGCTCCCATAACTCATCCAATTTCATAACGGTGATCCTATTGACAGTCATGTGAGAATGTTCCTTAACAGCATACTCTTCCTGTCGCTTGATTGGTCCATTAACTGCCCATCCAAACATGGTTTTAATAGCGTATGGGCCACTGTCTTGACAGCGGATAATCTGCCAGGGCTCCAAAGCCTCTGGCACATTAGCGCCAATCAATAACTCCACACCAGCATCAATTGAAGGCAAACATAGATGACTTAAATGAGGCCAACAAGCAAGATCGTTTTGTGTGGCGATATTGGTTTTACCTACAGGCATGGTCTTCTGCGTGTATACCTCTGGTAAAGCACAGTAATGCTCTTGATTCAATCCTGACACTTCCAGATCCTTCAAAACATAACAGCAAACGGATTTGTCCTGACTCATGGTTCTCATTAGAATGTTAACTTTCTTTGCTGAGAGATTGAGCTTGGACATCAAACTCTCTGTGCAGAAAGTTGCAGAGCTCCCAGAGTCCAAAAAGGCATAGGTGGTCACAACTTTACTTCCTTTCTTTGATTTCACACATACTGGAATGATAGACAATGCACAATTTTCTTTACCAGCCCCAGTAAGAGCACTGGACTGGAGCAAGACCAAAGCACTTTCCACAGTTGACTTTGACTCATCTTTATGCTGAATGCCCCTTTTTTTCTGATGGAAAAATATGAAGAAGACTTGGGTGTTTGAGATGACATATTTTACATGTGCTTCTCTCTTTACAATCACGGCTGAAATGTCCTGTACATAAACAACCGAAACAAATCCACTTTTTCTTCAGAAAATTCATCTTTTCTGCATGAGATCTTTCAACAAGCCTTTTACATGAGTCCAATATATGTGTTCCTTCACAGAAGAGACAGGTTTTATTCACAGCCTTCCCAACACACTCCTTTGCACCACTTGCAGTGACTGTAGTGGCAAAACTACTTTTAGGTTTCGAATGAGGCAATTTGGTATTCAGGTTTCTACCTCCACTAGGCAAAACATCTTAAATGTTTCCGAATACTGGATCTGTGACTATTTTTACCTGTCTTTCTACAAAGTCCACAATATCAGAAAAGCAAGCTGGATGGTTACGTCTTTCCTGTAAATCATATGCCACCATTCTCCATCTTTCTCTGAACTTATAAGGAAGTTTTGCAAGAACAATTTGCATATTAGAAGCAAGATTTAACTCATTCATGAAACAAATATTCTGCATTGCATTGCAGCAACTCCTAAGAAATAAGCTGTAGTCCTGCAGAGCCTTAGCATCCTCCGATCTTATCGCTTGCCATGAGAGCGCTCTTTTCATGTAAGCGGAGGCTATTCTTACCTCATTGCCGAAATGCTCCTTGAGCAAAGCCTTAGCCTTCATATACCCTTGCGAAGGAATCATCAGTTGACAGCTTCGAACAAGCTCTTTAGGTTGCCCTCTAGTATACTGTTCTAAGAAATGCAAGCAATCTGCATGGCCACTTGCTTTCTTTTCCACCACCTCTTCGAATGTTCGCATAAAGTCGTGATAACGCAATGGATCTCCATCAAAGAATGGGACCTCCCTTGGTGGAAGTGAAGACAAGTTGTGTTGCTGAACTAATAGGGCAGCAATTTCATTTTGCTTGTCAATAAGCTTAAGGATGCTTCCTCCTTCCAAACCATCCTGTAAACTCGATCCATGTGCAACCTGCAAACTCGATCAATGTGCACCCTGCATTCCGGGTCCATGTCCACCATCATGACTGATGCTGGGTAATGTAGAATGTGTCAACCTTGTGTTAGAATTTACAATCTGTTGCTGTTGTTGAGCAGACTGAGTTGGAAAACGCATTGGATTCTCTGGTGCTGCTTGAGCCTGTGTATGAAATACAGGTGGCTGTTGTGGCATTGAATGTGAACTCGAAGGTAAAAATGGTTCCACATTAGGGTTAAGAGAACTGGTTCCAGTATGTCTTGCCCTTAATGCACTGGCATCAGAAGAATTTGTATAAGCACTTTGTTCTGATCTCACGTCGCTATACACTTTCATCTTGGCCATGGATACAGCAATTTACTTAGGTAAAGTTGGTTTTATATTCGATATTCGCACATTCGCGTTAAAGAAATTTTTCATTTAAATAGTCAATAAAGCTATTTTTTTCAGATTCGAAGCAGCTACATGATATTGACAACAAAGATTGTGAACTACAACATTTTCTACAATCGATCAAAATGGGCAAGTATATTTTTAATGCATACATACTTTAGTTGAATATTCAATGTAGTGTGGTAACCAAGATAGGGGCCGTCTAAAAAGTTCATATTGTTTTTCATCGTGTGCAAACAGACAACTACATTTTAGCCAACTGCAGATGTACTGGCAAATATCTCTCACATTATGTGTTCTGATGCTAACCACACCCCCATAACTAATCCTAAACCTAAACGTACCAATAGAGGGTAATAATTTGGCGGGGGTTGAAATTTGGCACAACACGTGTTTTTCGCACGCTGGAAACGACGCTGTCCACGGTTCTGAATTTCATACATTATCCTGTATTCCAGAATCCACTTCTTCAGGACTTCATAACAAAAATTTTACTTGAATCATTACAATAAGGGTGTTGCTTATTTATAACGTTGAAAATATGATTAATCTAAAATATCTGAATTTCTTTAATCAATGAAAGAAATGTGTTGTACAAGGAACAGCAGTTATAATACATACTTTTACCTAATACATTGATCAAAGTTAATTGAGTAGAGTGATCACTAGGAACATGCTATAACCTCTGGAACATGAAAAAAGGTGAAATTAGAATAATTTCTTCAGAATATGATTGTAGTATACTTACAGTAAGGTAGGTATTGGCAGTATTCAACATGTAGCAAGTCAGTCTGATCACTAAGAAATTACTACAACCATTGGAATATATATATAAAAACACTATAGGTGAATTACAGTTTATTACATAAACATATGTAATAAACACATGTAATAATGTTTATTACATAAATATATTTGATAATTGTACAGTAAGGGAGTTATTGTCAAAATTCCACCTGTAGTAAGTCAGTCTGGTCACTAGGAAAGCACTACAGCCTTTGGAACAGGAAAAAATACTTTAGGGGAATTACAGTAATTTTTTCGTAAACGTATTCGTTTATTGTACGTACAGTAAGGGAGTTATTGTCAAAATTCCACCAGTAGTAAGTCAGTCTGATCACTAGGAAAGTACTACAACCATTAGAATATAAATATAAAAACACACTATAGGTGAATTACGGTTTATTACATAAACATATGTAATAAACACATGTAATAATGTTTATTACATAAATATATTTGATAATTGTACAGTAAGGGAGTTATTGTCCAAATTGCACCTGTAGTAAGTCAGTGTGGTCACTAGGAAAGCACTACAGCCTTTGGAACAGGAAAAAATGATTTGAGTATTGTACTGTTTGGGGGGGTACAGTTGTAAGACCCAAGACCAGATAATATGATGAAAGAAGACCAGGAGTCGTGAAATTCAATCAAATAAGTAAAATTTTACTGAAGAATAGTCTGCAGTTAAATTGGTAGAGCCAGCGTCAAAGTCACGAGGAGGTCGCAAGCCAACTCTACCTTACAAACAAATCTCACACAATTATACCTTTTCCAAAGACATGCATTACATAATCGTTTACTTCTGATTGGCTAAGAGAACATAAAGTCTAAACAATAATATTTTTTTGATAGATAAGTGGGTATATCGCCGTTAATCAGAATATTTGTCGTCCATTTCCGAGATTTAAGTCCGTGGTGACCTTCTTCCAGGGTCCGAGAATGTTGTATATCACAAAGTTCAGAATCTGCAAAGAATATCAAACGCACACACACACAGAACACTGACAAACAACAGTTCTCTTCGAGGCTGAAGAAGGCCTGAGCTCATTATCAGAAGAGCAGTCCAACTTAACAGGCTGATAATACATTTCACTCCAGGAAAGCAGGAACGATAATATGAAAACCCATCTCTTCCCTGAGCACTTAACCTAAAAAAAATAAAAAAAACTTTCCCTTTGAAACATCACTTATCAGGCTTATGCTACTCTGAATAATACCTGAACTTCGTATTTTGAGCACTTCTTGTGTTGTTGTTGCTTTTGCCTCTTTATGATGACTCGCTGAATTTTTGTCCTAATTTGTAAGTCGCTTTGGATAAAAGCGTCTGCTAAATGACTAAATGTAAATGTAAATGTAATATGCCCCTTTACTCCACTCCCTAAAAAAATACACATGAGATGTTCACTTAATGAAAATAAGGTGAAATTATGTATAAATTGACCCTCAAACTTATACAAGTCAACTAAGACAGATATATAGATGCAGATATGTGGATATTGTTGTGAAATATGCAATTATTCTATTCTAATCATGGCTTTTGGTATATGAAGTATTTATGGGTCATAGTAAACCACAATTGTAACTAATAAAAAGTGGTTTTATAATGAAAGGTACCATAAGTAGTTGTTAAACAATTTATTAAGAAAGTGTTTACTGTAAAACACTTGTATTAATATCATTGTAACCATATATTGAGAAAATAGTTTATTAAGAAAAACACCTGAACTTGTTTTATAAAGATTTTTATTATGAAAATGGTTTATAAAGAAAAACATACCACACTGAATGTTGTAAGCATTTATTAAGCAGATGATGGTGGCAGAGTAGAGAGGAATTGAAAATGTATTAGAAAGAGCTTTGCAAAAGAAAGGACAAAAATGCCATCATTACCGTATGTGTTGTGGACGAGATACAGAGATGATGGAAAGGTCCAGAAAAAGAGGACAAAGAGACAAAGAGTTTTATATGCGAAAGTCCTAAGGGGTCTTCCAGAAATAATGACAGTTCAAGATTTTGTGTTTGACCAATTGGCTGTAAAAGACAATGTATGCAGAGGGAGTTTCCAGGAGGGGATTTCTGAACATGTCAAAAAGTTGATGGACTTTAAAAAGGACTGTAAAGGAATGTCCAGCCAGACGCAGATTCACCAAGGACGTCTCCAGTGTTAGATACCTTGCCATTGCACCTCATGAAGTTAAAAGCTTGTAAATTATTTGGTTTTGATTTACTTACAATATATATAATATATATGCAATATATGAGTACAGAGTCTCTCTCGCCGCTCTCTGAATCCCAAGACAATTATCATCAAAAGGCCCCTTGCATGTGAACACAACCCAAGGGCACACACTGGAATGCACCTAAAAGAAAATGAATACAGAAATGATTAGGATACATACTTGATTGTTGAATTTTTAATAAGAATAAAGTAATCATTCAAAAGGATATATATATATATATATATATATATATATATATATATATATATATATATATATATATATACATATACATATAATTAAATTGAAGAGACAGGGGATTCTGACCCCAACCCTTCAGTACGTACAGTAAGGGAGGTATTGTCAAAATTTCACCTGTAGTAAGTCAGTGTGGGACAGTGTAAGTCAATAGGAAAGCACTACAGCCTTTGGAACAGGAAAAAATACTTTAGGGGAATTACTGTAATTTTTTTAAATTAATATTTGTATACTGAACGTACAGTAAGGGAGGTACTGTCAAAATTCCACCTGTAGTAAGTCAGTCTGGTCAGTAGGAACATACTACAACCTTTGGAACATGAAAAAAATCTCTTTGGTGAATTACTGTAACTTTTACATAAAACATTTTTGCGTACTGTATGTACAATAGCCTACACAAAAGTACACTAAAGCAGCAAATATCAAACCTGAAACAATTTTTACCCTGGATGTTTTTTTTTTTAAACTTGACCATGTTCATAGTGAAGGTCCTAACTTACATGATCAAGTCTGCAACTTGGGTAAAGTTGCTTTTTATATTCACGGAGTTCCGCGTTCAATATGTCGTGAGCTGAATATTGTTACTACACAAATAACATTGTTTTAATATTTTAATCTCCTCAAAACGAGCTTTCCTTCGGGTTTGCACTTTGCAGATGGTCCCTTCTTAGCAGCCTGCGCATAGAGATCAATGTATTTTGTCCAGTGCGAAGGAAAGATCGTTTTGAGGAAATTTATGTTGTAGCTTCTGGTGTTTTATCTGTAGTTATATGTGATAGGTGTTGTGTGTAGCAACAACGTTTAGTTCACGAGTTATTGAACGCGGAAGTCCGCGAATGTGCATATATGCGGATATAAAACCAACTTTACCTAAGTCAGCAATTTTAGTGTCCAGTTCCATTTGTTCTTTTCTCCTCCTCAAATCCTCCTCCTCCTTCTCCAATACATGTTTCCGTGACAAAATTTTCTGATGTGCCAACAAGGCTGCCATTTCGGCCTTAACCTTAAGATGAGCAGATACAATGGAAGATCGACTGGTTCGAGATCCATGAGTTGTTGTCGTTTTCCTGCCCACGTTAGAGACACTATCCTTTGGCTGTATTTGATTCTGCACATCACCATCGTCCATATCACAGTTCGGATATTCACTTGGAACATGCATATTATGAGATGATGAAACTGGTTCAGCAAAAGATGGAATATTAGAATCACAACTTAGTTGAGGTTCAGCAAAATTATCCATTGCTCTTGAATCATGAATGACAGAAAGTAATGGGCAAGGATTTGCATAACGTTGAGTAGAATTTGATTCTGTTCTTTGAGCATTTTTCCTCAGATTCTTAGCTTCATTCAACCATAGTTCAACATCTTCCACAAATCCATTATTGTGCTTAGAAATAGCATCAAACCACTCATTTTGTTTGTTTTGTTCCTCAGGAGGGAGAAAAGGAAGTACTTCTTTATGCAACACAGATGCATCATCTTTCAAACATTTTAAAGATACCACCATTGAAGACAATTGTAAAGCATTTTCATCACATTCCATGAGATCTTTCATTGATAAAATTAAGCTCTTCATTTGATTCACCTTAGACTTGCGATCCTTTTGCAATGTCTCAATTCTAAGCACCAGGCCTTTGCCGTAAGCTTAGGCTCTCTTTTGCTGCTTATAGCAGCGTGCGCAGACTCATCTGCGTCCATTTCTCACAACGCAATCCCAGTAATCCAAACAGCGCTGTATTCAACGCATAGATCAAGCCAACATATTTAATGAATAAATATGCACCACCACAACGCGATTATGAGTGCGTAGTAAACTTGCACTTCATTCCACAACCGCTATCCATCCAATAAGCGGCATCCAAACACTGCACGGCCTGCGACAATAGCGTCTTCTTATTCAATAAACAGCAATGTTGCAGCCAAACATAGCAAAACCGCTCACATACCTCTTCTGCCGTCAGGATACTGAGGCGCGATCTCACTTCAGTGTGTGCGTCAGCATTTCGCGTGCGGTGTGCGAAGAAATCCTTTCCAATCCACGATAATCAAAATCCAACAGTAGCCGTTTTCTGTTGACTAAATATAGCGGCAGCCAGTAACCGCTAAGAGGCTGAGTAGAGGGATTAAAGATTGACGCGTTTCCACTTGTTGATCCAGGTAATTTATTATAACATTGAAAAGAACAGCAACATGAAGATGATGATGATGACAGTAAAGTAAACAAAAGGAAATGAAATGAAAACGGTCAACAGAAAGTGAGCGTCCCAGCTACTCACCCCCTTCCTCCATGCCAACCACACGCAAACTAACAGGTAATATGCACCTAAAACAAGTGACGTAACAAACCGAAAATAAAAATTTCAAAATAAAAGACATCAACCCAAACCTGGCACCTACACCTAGGATGGCTTGAAGGTGAGTAAATCTTGGGGTAATTAAAATTTTTGGGTGAACTATACCTTTAAGAGTAAATTTCAATAAGCGGGTTACAGAGACCTCTGGTGGTGAGAGGAATGTCCTGCACTGGATTCACATACTCATTTAACCATTTAAATATCAAGCCATCACATCACTGATTCTTGATGCAAAACAAGACTTCATCTGAGTTTAAAACTGCAACTTTGCTACATGCGAGAAAATTTCATAATCCAGGTGACATTTTTATATACATATGATAAACATTTGACTGTTGAATAATATGTGCTTTCAGGTTTATGAGATGAAAACGAATATGAAAAACACTTAAAAAACATTTTAGAAAATAAGTTTTATAAATGATTTAAAAATGGTTAAAATAACTGTCTTTTAAATACCTGTGAGGATTTAGGAAGCAACAGTTTTAAACAATTTGAAGATAAATGATCAACCTATAATAAAGTTGAGGTCAAACGTCTTTATTCATGGGTTTCATCAGGTCCCTTTCCACAGGTGTATAAAATCAAGCACCTAGATTATGAATGCAGACTGCATTGTGCTTGATTAATACATCTGTGGAAAGGAACCTGATGAAATCCATGAATAAGAACACAATAGAAGTCTGTGGTGTGTCTCATTTAGACTGAAGTCAGTGTGTGTGAGTTTCTATATACACACTGAAATTAAGATTAGAAAAGAGAAAGTGTTTACAGCTGTGTGAGTTAAAGAGAGAGATAATGTGAGTGTGTTTCTTTCACTCAACTGTGTGTCTCAGTTGTTTCTCAGGTAGTCTCACACAGAGACACTGAACCAGTGAATGTGCTGTTGAATGTGTATAAGTGTGAGTGTGTGTGTGTGTGTGTGTGTGTCAGAGACGCTGTAGAAGGACAGAGTGCCGGCCGACCAGTTCAGATACACTCCTACTCTGTTAGAGCGATGTGAAGGGGCAGACATTTTTGTGCTATTATTAATGTGATAGATGGTTAATCTGTCATCAAAACACTTCAGACTTCAGGACTTTTTACTGAATCCAAACCAGCAGTCATAACTCCAACTTTTCCTGCTGATTCCTTTAATGCCACTGATATATCAGCCTTCCCGTTCTATTCAGGCTTCCATTTACAGCATCCTTTCTGCTCCTTATTACACACAACCCGAGAACACTTTGAATCCGGTGTGAGATCACATGGATCTTAACAAAAGAAAAGAGATTAAAACATTTATGACAACATAACAACAATCAAGGTGTGTGTGTGTGTGTCCTACATTTCTGCGGTTCTGTTATAATTCTGATCTCTCCTCCATGATCCACACTACAAAAACAAAAGATGTCAATAATTTTAGTGTAAAAACAGCCAATATGCACACTTAGATCGGTTTTTGCTTCATGTCTCTGACAGCAATGAGAATTTACTTTCTAGATCAGCAACAAGCTTTGAATTTATGTTTTGGGATCAGAGACTTGAGTGTGTTTCTCAGATGCTGCTGTTATGTGTCACAAGCAGCTGTTGATCTGAATCAAGATCATCTTCAGTCACAGAGTTCAAGACACAGCCTTATTTTCCTGTGCAGTATATATGTATATTAGGGGTGGGAGAAAAAAAACGATTCTTAGATGCATCGCGATGCGGACGTGGACGATTCTGAATCGATTCACAAATGTCAAAAATCGATTTTCCCCCCAAAAATTATTTTTTTCTTTTTTTCTTTCTAATAACGTAATATTGACGGAACGCAAAAGGCGGAACTCTAAAGCGGACGTGCAGTGCTCGGACAGTCTGTGGCGTGCACATAACAGAGACGCATGATGGTTGAGCGCCAAATTCGAACGGCACCCTCTTCGTTAAAAGCTAACGTATGGAAAATTGGCAATTTCATTGTTACCAATTTAGTATTTTTTTGTATGAGAGCTGCTTTCTGTATTGTTTAGTTTTCACATCAATAAGCTGTAAACCGATCTGTTATACGTACGTTATACTGCCCTACACAGTCACAGTGTGTATCAGTGCAGTGCCAGTCACAAAAAGTAACATTTTGACTGTGCTCTCTGCAGATGTTCATTCATTTTTTTTGTATAAGCTGTTTTTGATTGTGGTATACAGCAAACATTTCAAGTCATAACTCTTTATTATTTAGTTGTGTATAAAAGCGGCTTTGTATGTTACTAATTATTCAGAATATGCGTAAGTCCACAAGCATTATGTTTGTATGAGAGCTGCTGGTACATAATTCTATATTTTTGAACGAAAACTGTTTGTGATTTTGCTACAGCAAAATGTTTTTTTTTTGTCTGAAGGATTATATTGCTCATTGCACATAACAGGAGGATGTTGGTCAGAAGTCTATTATTAAATGCTAGAGATTCAGAATATACTGAAGTTTGTATTCATTGACTATAAGTACGCTGCTAGTACAGGCACACATTTATTTTCCTGTTGGTTCTTTGCAATGTTGGGACATATGCTGGCAAATGTAACCTGTCAGTTGACTTGCCAAATCACTTCCATTTGTTTTATTAATAAAATTAATATAGGAAGTATTGGAAGTAAATTCGTAAATCATAAATACTTTGCTTTAAAAGTACCAAATAGTCAAAAAAAAAAAAAAAAAAAAAAAGATGCATCGATAATCGTTACCCTCTGAATCGTAATCGAATCGAATCGTGAGGTGCCTAGAGATTCCCACCCCTAATGTATATATGTGCTGTATGCAGAGATCTATGGACATATGAGTTTACATTGACTTTATAGCAAATACACATTCAAACATACATTACAGGATATAAGTGTTGAACATACTTGAGTTTTTCCAGTCTGTAGTTTGGATCAGAGAGCAGCTTGACTAATGATTGTCCTGGGTGATTGTAGCTCAGATCCAGCTCTCTCAGGTGTGAGGGGTTTGACCTCAGAGCTGAAGCCAGAAAACAACAGCCTTCCTCTGTCACCTTACAGCCAGACAATCTACACACACACACACAATGAAAATCGCATAATTTATGACTGGAGATCACACACAGGAGTGATCAGATTAAATCAAATGATTCACTGATTCAGTGTAGCACTTTTTCTCCACAGATCACTGATTACAGGTTCAGTTCAGTTGGAGTTAATCTGGGTCAGTGTTTTACTCAATGTCACAGTGTTGATGGAGCAGAATTTATCTCAGTTACCGTTTCTGTTCATCTCCACTCCTTACAACTTTGACATTTTAATCAGAGAATATATACAGTATATATATATATATATATATATATATATATATATATATATATATATATAGAGAGAGAGAGAGAGAGAGAGAGAGAGAGATAGATAGATAGATAGATAGATAGATAGATAGATAGATAGATAGATAGATAGATAGATAATAACATTCTGAAGCAAATACAAACTCAACGTCTTAAGATTTTAGGGTCTGCTGATGTATTAATTTTTATAACCAAGTGAATCTTTCTCTGTTTTGCGTACCTCAGTATCTCTAGTTGACAGTGTGAACTCTTCATTCCATCCGAGAGCAGCTTCACTCCTGAATCATGCAGGTCATTGTTACTCAGGTCCAGCTCTCTCAGTGAGGAGTTTGATGATTGTATACATGAAGACAAAATTTCCCAGCACTGACCAGTGAGATTACAGCCAGCAAGTCTATAAAAAGAATTAATGTGCAATGTTACATTATGTGCATAAAACATTAATCTGTTTTGGCACATTGATCCCAAGACTATTATTTAATGAATCTGAATAAACATATTTATTAAAGGGGACCTATTATGCCTCTTTTTACAAGATGTAGTATGTCTCATTTGTTCCCAGAATGTGTCTGAAGTTTCAGCTCAAAATACCCCACAGATTATTTATTATTCCATGTTGAAAATGCCCATTTTTTAGTGGAAGGAAAATATGCTGATTTTTATGCATTATCTTTAAATGCAAATGAGGTCTTATCTGCATGCGTTTTAAAGCCATATAAATCCACATTTCTGATACATGTTTTCTGAGCGCAAACATCAAAGCATGCGCACAGAAACATTAGTTGAATACTCTTTTTGTAATGTCTTATTTAATGTCTTAGACATAACCTTGACAGTTTTTTATTTGACAGTTTAAAACACACACAGTTCACATAAACACAGTCGGTTATGTCTGTAAAAGTAAGTAAAGAAATCGCATGTAGGGCTGGGCGATATATCGCATGACATTGTTATGCGCATCTCGTCAGTAAAGCCAGTTCCTTGATTAGTAGTAAATCGCCATCACCTGCTTTCAGATGGAGCGGCATTTACTACACAGAGCCGTAGTTCACTGAAAAGCTGAGCCAATGCGATATGTCACCTTATCCCGCTCCATCTGAAAGCAGGTGATGGCGATTTACTACTAATCAAGGAACCGGCTTTAATGACGAGATGCGCATAACAATGTCATGCGATATATCGCCCAGCCCTAATCGCATGTGTAAATTATATCTATGTATTAAAGTGAAAGCAGCATAATATACAGTACCTTAATATACAGTACCTATATATATATATATAAAACTAAGTAATAAAAAACTAATAACTATATATAATATAAAAAAAGAAAATTGCTCACTGCTCTCAACTGAATAACTTTAGTAGCTTTATTAAGAATACACTTCTTACATGAATGCTAGTGTTAAATGCTCTGGCAAGGAGATAAACGTGACGGACTGTGTACAGCTTAGGGCGGGGTCTATGCTAATAGGGTGATGTGATGCCATTTGTGATGTCACATATGTTAGAATCTGCAAACAGCTTGTTCTGAGACACTGCTTATGATTTATGGGTATTAAAAAAAAAGGAGTGGGTGGATTTATACCATTAAATGGTGGTTGTGTACACACACGGCCAACACACATTTAGGTTAAAAAACCAAGTAAAATTGAAATTTGTATAATAGGTCTCCTTTAACTAACAAGGATTAAATATAGTTTAAATATGGAGATAAGTTCAAATATTGTTTTCAGAAAAAACACTGATTCTACCCAACACTCTAATAAAAAAATTGAATGAAATAGTTCACTTATTTATTAAAGTACTTTATCATTGAAGCATTTATTCATCTTCCCAGTTAAACACGGTGTCTGTCTTTTGCTGGTTTCATGTCAAAGAAAAGTATCATAATTTGATGTAGGAATTCAGTCTTGCTGTTCAGTTTGATCTCTAATCACATAAATGAATACTCACATTGCTTTTTTGCAGTTCACCACAGCTGGTATCAGTCTCCTTCTGCCCTCATCTGATGTGTTGTATTTCTTCAGATCAAACTCATCCAGCACCTCCTCTGATATCTGAAGCATGTAGGCGATAGTTGAGCAGTGAGATGGAGAGAGTAGATTCTCTGAGTGTTTCTCTGATTTCACAAACTCCTGAATCTCTCTGTACAGAGTCTGATCCTTCATTTCCAGCAGACAGAGGAACAGATTGATGCATCTGTCAGCTGAGAGACACACATTACCCCTAATTTTGTTTTTAATGTACTGTGTGGTTTCTCTGATGGTCTCTGAGCTGTTCTCTGTGTGTGTCAGTAGATCCTGTAAGAGTCTCTGATTGGACTCCAATGAGACGCCCAGCAGGAACCGCAGGAAAAGATTCAGGTGTCCATTTTTACTCCTGAAAGATTTCTTAACTGCTGCTTTTAGTAGCTCATTCAGAGAGTTTTTCCGACTGTACTTCTGATATCTTTCATTCAGAAACAACTTCAGTGATTCCTCATTTTTGACTACATGGCAGTAAAACACAAAGAAAGCAGCAAGAAACTCCTGAAAGCTGAGATGAATGAAGCGGTAGACTTTCCTCTGATGAATCACAGATTCCTCAAAGATCTCAGTGCAAATCCCAGAATACACTGAGGCGTCTGTGACATCTATGCCGCTCTCAATCAGGTCCTCCTCATAGAATATCACATTGCCCTTCATCAGCTGTTTGAAAGCCAGTTCAGCAAGTTTCACAATTACTTCTCTGTTGGACTTCAGGACTTTCTCTGGATCTCTCTCATTATTCTTCTGATTCGTCATATTGATCTGAGTCAGCAGGAAGTGGATGTACATTTCAGTCAGAGTTTGAGGGATTTCTGCACTGTCATCTTGTTTCAGGAGGTTTTGAAGCACAGTGGCTGAGATCCAGCAGAAGATGGGTATGTGACACATGATGTGGAGGCTTCTTGATCTTCTAATGTGTGAGATGATTCTGCTGGCTTGAAGCTCGTCACTGATTCTCTTCCTGAAATATTCCTCCTTCTGAGGATCATTGAATCCCTGAATTTCTGTCACACGGTTGATGTATTTTGAGGGGATCTGATTGGCTGCTGCTGGTCTGGAAGTGATCCAGATATGAGCAGAGGGAAGCAGATCTCCTCTGATGAGGTTTGACATCAACACACTCAGTGATAAAGACTCATTCACATCACAAACTTTCTCATCATCTGTAAACATCAGATTAATTCTGCTTTCATCCAGACCATCAAAGATAAACACAACTTTAAACTCCTCATAAATCTCCAGATCTTGAAGTTCAGGATGAAAGTCCAGCAGAAGTCTATGAAGACTATATTGGACATCTTTAATCAAGTTCAGCTCTTGAAATGGAAGCACAAATATGAAATCTACATCCTGATTGGCTGTTCCCTCACTCCAGTCCAGAATGAACTTCTGCACAGAGACAGTTTTTCCAATTCCAGCGATGCCTTTAGTAAGAACAGTCTTGATTGTGTCTTTCTCATCACACCCTGGTTGATGTAAGGGTTTAAAGATGTCATTGCAGTAGATTGGTCTCTCTTGAGTTCTGGCTGTTTTCTCCATCTGTAAAACTTCATGTTCTTCATTCACCCCTTCACTCTCTCCTTCTATGATGTAGAGCTGTGTGTAGATCCTGTTCAGGAGGGTTTGATTCTCCTGCAGTTTGATTCCCTCAAATAAGCTCTCATACTTGTTCTTCAAGCTGATTTTGTGTTGGTCTTTGACTCTCTGCTTGATGAGAGTCTGACAGTCGGGGTCAGTGCAGGTCATTGATCTGATCGCATCATCTCTCTTCAGTCTGCAAGAACAGCTGTGCAAATGCAGTATTATAAATGTTTCTAACGCATCAAACTCTAACATTTAATTATTTAAATGGATTTAAATAACTGAAATTACATCACATTTAGACCAATTTATCACTATTTTCAAATGTAGAATTTAGTTTTAGGTTTCAGACATTATTTTGAAATTTCAGTTTCTTTGTATTTACATATTTCTATTTTGTTTTTATACATTTTAATTCCAGGTGTAGCTGGCTCTTATTTATACCAATAGTACTAGTGCTTTTGGATTTTATACTGACACCTGCCTTGGATCCATGAAGTTTGTTTACTAACTGATGCCGCTTTAAACAGAAGCTGGGTTTTTTTAGTTGTTTTTCTTTAGCTTTTTGTAACTGTTTTTCTCTGTCTTATAGTAAACAATTTTACTTTGGTGATGTCACTAATCCGGGAGGAATGTCGTGTAGTTCCTACCAGCTGTTTGTTGTAGTCCTTTTCTTTAGAAGCAAATATCTTCCTTTGCTTTGAACTTTGAGCGTTGTAACTTTGCAGATGTTGTTAATGCTCAAACAGCAACATTACACACTAACTAAAGTTAGAAAAGTGAAATCATAATCAACCACCCCTTTAATGATATCGGTGCCTCATTAAATGTGAGCGAATGTTTGACTATTCTTCTTAACTCATACATATATTCAGCACATATATTCAAACGCACATAACTATAGAACCAATTTCTTAATGCGCATGTAAACGCCATCAGCGTTTATCACAGGTTCGCGTTTAAAGTCTGTGTAGAGAGAATGGTGTCGTCTTGGCGGCCCCTAATTTAATAACTAATGATCGTTGTGACGGAAGCGAATCAATCAAAACTTTAGCTGGAAAATAACTTTATTAAAGAACCGCTATAAAGCCAAAACAATCTCTATTACCTTAAATTATACGTTTATCTCTGTAAAGCTGCTTTGAAACAATCTCCATTGTTAAAAGCGCTATATAAATGAAGATGACTTGACTTGACTTAACTCTTTACTGAAAATAAAGTCAGAGTCAGTTAGAATAAAATCAAATGTTTACAATTTATTATGTCAGGTAAATATATCATGCCAATTTCATAATCAATTCACAGATAATAAATACAAAACATCAAATGCTCTGGAATAAAGAGAAAAGATGCGAACCTTACATTAGAAAATACATGAAGCTAAGAGTCTTGGTCACTCTCAGCATCACGGGCTAGTTTGAGTTACAAATCGCCCCAAGCCTCTTGCTGCATTTCATTATATAGACAGAAACTTCTTTCACATGGAAACATGTGCTAACAATGGGAATTTGCATTCAGAGGTGACACCTTTTGAGAGCAGGAGGCCATTTGCCTGGAAGCCACACCCTCCTGTGTGCAAGATATTTCTAAACTCTTAAGAACTTTATTACCTTTTGGTTTACTTCTTTGGGAATGAGACATTTGTACCAGTCACACTTCACATTTGAGGCATTTCAAATGATACCAAACATGTATAATACTGTATGATAATTATTCACATTAAACCAGGTAGATTTTTGGGTGAATTTCAGGTGATCTCAGCATGAGAGAGAGGGAGTGGGGGAAGAGGGAAAGACATGTAGATTAGAATGTTTCTGAGGTGAGACTTGCGTCTCGAATGATGCACAAGAGTTTCCTTTGTTCTCTCAGAGAGTAGCCCTCTCTTCCAGTTTTTCCAGTTTTACAACGTGCTGGGGCGCAAAAATGCACAGGCTTCCATGGGCTGAAGCCCAGGGGCCTACACTGGGGAGGGGAATCGTGCCGTATTTAAGGCATCATATGGAACGCAATTTGTCCCGTATTCTCAGGCAAACACTCTAAATTGAGAATGAATCATTCCTTGAATTAATGCACAGGCTTCCATGGGCTGAAGCCCAGGGGCCTACAAATTATATTTTTCAAATGATTATTTGCATACCGTATATGGGAGTTTACAGCAGCAACAACCACATTCTATAAACAAACTCACACAGCCGTTAATTTTTTTAAGGACTCGCAACTGCATTTTCGTCAACGTCCTGCTGTGTAAACAGAACTGGATTGGACAGATCTTTTTCTGTAAAGTCATACAGTGCTACAGAGCCACTCTGCGGTGAACACGAGTTCAGTAACATGCAGTGGTCGACCGTTATTGTTTTTTTGATGGCCGATGCCGATATCTTAGAGAGCGGGGTGGCCGATATAAAGCCGATATTTACTTTATATATATATATATATATATATATATATATAAATGTATATATATATATATACTCTATATTTATTTTAATCAATATTCAATAAATTAGAAATAAATTAGAAAACAAATCTTTAAAATAAACATGCTTATACTTTAGATGGCAACTTCTTGAATCTGCAATCCTATTACAGTATTTTTCACAAATAAAGTAATTGTTTAAAAATACAAGAATATGTGAATAAAAAGAAGGTAAACACTGTAACAGGGCACTCAGTAATCTGGTAATTTCGTGCGCACTGGTAATCATATTTTTTCAAATAATGACAAGGTAACGCTAATTTTACATACAGCACACAGTGAAGACGATATGAATATGACACAGTGGGCAACTGGAAATATCACAGCATATTTTAAAATGAAGGATTTAAAGTTTTTTGATCGCATCTTCTGTGAATCTGATCTTGTGTTCGCATTCACTCACTTCGCACGGACCAACCGTCACTCGCAGGAACACGTTTATGCAAGCTACAAATGCACACTTCACAAGATATCACAGCTGGATTCGATTAAATCTGCAAGGTTTGTGAAATCAAATGTTTATTAGATATTCAGAGATTTGTTTAAATGATGTAGATGTGCATTTGCTGAATGTTGACGGTAAATGAGAAAGTATTTTAGCCTGATTGTTTGCCTTTTCTGTTGTAATCCAAATAATATTTTGGATTATTTGATTATTATTGGATTATTTGGATTATATAATAGTATGCTTTTTCGCATACTTTCTTTGTTTACCAGTTTTGTCTAACAAAGTATTAGATATCACTGACAGAGATCGTAAACTAATGAAGACGGAGAATGTGAGTGAGCGCTGTGTGATCAGGTGCTGCTGTTCTTTTCTCAGGCGCTGGTGTTCTCAGCGCCGTCCGTCAAAATAAAAGTCCCACTTCCCACACATCGGCCAATCAGAAAAACGTATCGGCCGATGCCGATATTTAAGATATCGGCCGTGGCGATATATATCGGTCGACCACTAGTGTGGATATAATCAGTGTGTCATCAAAAGGTTTTAGATCCAGTCACTGTATTCCATCGGTGCTGCTTTAAAGTCTCAATTTTAATTTCAGGAGGTTTTAAATCTGGGGACGGAAAAACAGGAATCACAGTATTGCTTAAATGTGATAATTAAACTTCAAAAGGCTATGATTTAATTAATTAAACGCGAGCACTGCATGTTTCCACGTAAAAATGTGGTGCTGTTGCACGTTTTATGTGCTTGTGCTTTTAGAGCAGTTTGTAATCACCAAATAGTCCACATTCATGCCACATTGTTTATATCATACCTGTAAACTCGCATTTCGGACAGGAAAGATTTTATGGCATTTCTTTTCATATAACATCCGTATCATGCCTATAATAATGTAGTGTTTATAAGCGCAGCTCTGCTTTATAAATACATAAAAGAAGATATTTTGAAGAATGTCGGTAACCAAACAGTTGATGGACCCTGTTGACATTGATTCCATAGTATTTTTTTCCTACTATGGAAGTCAATGGGGTCCATCAACTGTTTGGTTATCAACATTCTTCAGAATATCTTCTTTTGTGTTCAACAGAAGAAAGAAATTGATACAGGGTTGGAACAACCTGAGGGTGAGTAAACAATGACAGTTTTTTTCACATTTGGGTGATCTATCCCTTTAAGTCACATTTATACTCACTCAGGGTCAGAGGTCACTGGTCCATCATTGATATTAGGGGGAATGTGCATAGACTCTTTCCTCTTCATAGACACACAGCTGGGTTCTGGAGAATCTGTATTTCTAATTTTAAATACAGTGTTGTAGAAAAAGACAGAACAGAAAAATACTTAAATCAGGCTTCCTCTTAAACTTCACTTGATGCATCTTCTCCAAGTTATAATGAAGATCTAGGCTAAATGTTGCGACTTCTTGACTCAATGTTCACTGGTTCTGGAGCCGTTAGTTTACCCAGTGATCAAGCTAAGATTATATATTTCATGTCTCTGTTAACTACAAGAACATTGTAATCCTGTTTCTCTGCTGTTTGCAATAATGCAAAAATTAAGTTCTTCAGTGAACATTCTTCTTCATCTACCTAAACAAAATATTCACTTAAGGGCTACTTTAATGATACCCTCAAGTCACGATTCGATACATATCACGGTGCTGAACTCACGATACGATATTTTCATGATACTCCAAGAAATATGATAAAAGGTTAACAAAAAATATACTTTTGATAAAAATGCTAAATTTTATATTACATTGTGGGTGTAAATGAATAGGCTTGGACTTGGTGCTGGTAACCCAATGCACAGGACAATGGAGACACCAGAAAAAAAAAAAATATTCATGATTCTGAAGCTGAAAATACAGAATTATTTTAGATGAATATGCTTGCACTCTGTCACTGACTAGCAGTGTTGGTCAAGTTACTTGGAAAAAGTAATTAGTTACTGATTACTGATTACTTCTCCAAGAAAGTAATCCAGTTACTTTACTGATTACTTATTTTCAAAAGTAATTAGTTACTTTACTAGTTACTTTACTAGTTACTTTTCAAAAACATGATGCACGAAATGAATACGCTATAAAGCAATAGACCTTTCAGCCTAATTCTATTCTTTCTGCATATTCCATCATCTAAAATTGAATCAAATGAAACTTTCTTTTCTAAAACTTGTTTTATTAGTTTCAGTATTTTAACTTTATGCACATTGCATCAATGACTCACTCATTGAGATGGTCGCCTGCCGCCTCCTACTGGCGGTTTATAAATATTATTTCTATGCACAAATAATATTTCTTATTTGTATATTCAAAAAATATTTTAAATAATCTCATTACATTACATGCAGTTTATTTGATTGGTAACAGCCCTTTAGCATCTTATTATTCTATTTTAATTTATTGATCAAATTTAAGAATTTTAAATGAAAGATGAAGCAAACAATTAGGGAAAAATGCCCTTTATAAAGGTTAAAAATATCATAAATATGCCGATTTATATATGTTAAAGCTGACTGAACTGGTGGGAATACTGATTCGGAATAAATTATATTTACAACACACACACAAAAAATCTATTTTTTTTCCTGTTCAAACAAATGTTTTTACTCAGACAAGTGAATGACCGACTGAAGGACAAATGAAAAGGCTTAAATGTTGAGCCCTGGTATATATATATTTTTATTATTATTCATTTATTTACCCATAAACCTGTCTTTAGGAAGCCATAAGTTACAGTGGCAAGAATAACTTTGTGAAACCTTTGGCGGTGGTGGGCAGGGTTTACATTAAGACAGGAGTTTGCCTTAATCTAGTTGATCATGCATTTCTTTTCTTTTATTCCACAGCTTATGTGTGCAGTTTTTTATTGCTTGCATTAAAATAATTTTCTCTTGTTTTGTTTTTTAATTGCAGTCTTTTTCTTCTGCCATTCATGCTTATCAGCTCCATGTAATCTTAAGCTTTTCTTGGTTCAGCTGCACACAGTCTGAAAAGGTTTTTTGGCAGTTTGCTCAAATAAAAGAGCCATTCTAAGAGCCATCGTTTAAGCTGTCGACTTTTCTACCTTGAGAAAGAACGTTAAACGAACAACTTAAAAAGGCATGACAAATCATGACATAAGACTGACATCACTCACAACGTACCAATGCATTATCCCTCATGAACAAATATAACGTCTGATGTTTGCATGCGTGCAAACCAGTTTACCATTACGACATCGTTCATGAATAAACATGACGTCTGAACACGGATAAAACGGCGTGTCAAAATTCACGCGTTTCGTTTAAAGACTTTTGAACGCGATCGCTTGCCATAGTGTTTACCACTGACTTCGCGGCGCTCATGTCATTGTCACTCACGAGTCACGGCTCATGTCACAAGACAGTGGCTGCGTTCCAGTCCAAAGTTGTCATGCCCTTCACTTGCTAACTTCCCTCCGTCTCGTACACTCGGATGTACGTCATTGCGAGTGCCCACTACTGGCGGAAACTGCAATGGGCTGAATTGGAACGTCCTAAGCCCTTGATCACTTGGAATCAGCTATGTAGTTGATTTATTATTTACATTTTTTTCCCTTTAAGAATTTGTTTAATGCAGCATCCAAATGTTTATATGTGTGTTTGGGTTGTTTTAAATAAATATATATATAATATATCATAGAGTTGTCTGTTGTGGTGGTGATAAAACGAGATCTGTGGTGACGTCACAATCGTACTGCATTGTGGGACATATAGGTGCCTGAAGTGTACATATGAAGTAGACTCGCTCCCTCGGTCAAAATCGAGGGAACGAGGGTCTGTCCATCTAAACTTCCCTCGTCCACGCACTTCAAAATGGCGGCAGGGATTCCCCCGAGGGGAAGTGCTTAGGGAAGTTCAAGTGCATGTCTAAAAGTGGACTGGAACGCAGCAAGTCTCGCAGTATAACGCAGTAACGCAGCCTGCTTATGGGGAAGTAACAGTAATCTAATTACTGTTTTTGCAATTGTAATCCCTTACTTTACTCGTTACTTGAAAAAAGTAATCGGATTACAGTAACGCGTTACTTCTAACACGTTACTGCCCATCAGTGCTGACTAGATATATTTAAAATAATTTAGGCTACTTTTTACTGTTAACATAAGACATTTGGCATTATCAGGAACCACAAATATTCCCCCATTACAGCATTATGCATTATATTCAACATTATATACAGTATACAGCAGAGGTGGGACAAAGTCATTGTTATGCAAGTCACAAGTAAGTCTCAAGTCTTTGCCCTCGAGTCCCAAGTCAAGTCGAGTCAAAGATGAGGCAAGTCCCGAGTCGAGTCAAAAGTCAAAGCCAACAAGTCTCAAGTCGAGTCCAAAGTCCTACCATTTTAGTTTCGAGTCATTTCAAGTCCTCTTACCACAGAAATAAAATGTATACAAATCATGTATGTCTGTAAGATTTGTATTTATTTAAACCTCTTTTTATACAATGACATTAATCAAATACAGTAAAAAACAGAAAATTATATACATAAAATACATAAAAAACAGGGAGGGAGGGGGGGGGGGGCAATTGTGATGCAATTATTAATAATTGTGATGTAATTTTTGCATCACAATAAGTGTATTGTGATTGTCAAAACATTTTAGTAACTAAACTGAATTTTATTAGGTTTAGTGACAACATGTTACAATGTTTATATGGTTCAATTTCTGGCAAGCTACGCTTTTTTATTATTTTAGTTCAATTCAATTATTGTGATTTGATTTAATATTGACTCATTTGGATAAATATTAGGTAGGCTACACAATATAGGCATTAATTTTTCTCAAGAAAAAAACAACTCACCTAATGCTGTAAACATACAGAGAGCCCTATCAGCTGGCAGGATTATTTAAGGTTAAAAATATTTTTTATATTACAACTTTATTTAATGATATAAGTAAAAATATAATAAACATGCAATATAGTACACATATTTAGCTAAATATTCTCTATAGCTCTTTTTTTCTAGCCAACTAACGTGCAATAGCCTATTATGGTCATTAAATGGCTTTCCTGAGGTAAATGTTATGTGACATAATTGTTCTCCAACTGTTTTATTGACCCCTTTGATTGATGGGTCGATATTATGAATGAGGAATATACATTTCGGTAAGTTGTACTGTATCTTTCAACAGTGTTCATTCGTGTTTAACGTTATTTACTATCAGCTAGAGATGATCGGTTCACGTGCCGCTAGGGATCTGTCGTGTCACATTTACAAGCGGCAAAACGGTATTTATTGTCTGAATTTCATAATAAAATGGACAGAATCTGAGAGCTGAGATTTTTTTATATCATAAGTAACCTGCTCCGTCTAGTCTGTCGATCTCCGTGTCCTCTTTGCCTCGCGATTTTTCTGTGCGTGAGAGCGTGTGAAAAGTGTCAATTGCGTGTGTCTCACGGTGAATGCGTGAGAGTTGGCAGCTATGTCAGCTAGTAAGTTACGGTACATCCGATAAGGTGCTTAGCATTCGTTCAAATTCGTAGCATGCGTTGTTGCTTGTTGCGCTTCATTGGTTGTCTTGCAATGTGCCTGCTTAGATGCTGTCGAATCAAAACAACGTGGGACTACTGTGATTGGATGTCGTGCATGCTCTCTGCATGCATACAGGTGGTGCACATTTTTTCACAGATGCAGATAAACCGAGAGCGGCGCGGCCGTGTGAACATTTTTTCCCCAGTTTTCATGGGAAGTAGCAAGTCTTCTCGAGTCAAAAGGCGCAAGTCCAAGTGAAGTCACGAGTCATTGATGTTAAAGTCCAAGTCGAGTTGCAAGTCTTTGTACATTTTGTCGAGTCGAGTCTGAAGTCATCAAATTCATGACTCGAGTCTGACTCGAGTCCAAGTCACATGACTCGAGTCCGCACCTCTGGTATACAGTAGTTTAATGTAGTACTGACAAACTTAATTTTTTTTCTCACATAGTAATTTTACTTTGGGTGAACTATACAAAATATATATTGTCACTATCCACGATACATATTGTGCATTTTTGTATTGCGATATATTGTGACACGATATTGTTACACCCCTAGAATCCACATTTTCACTGCTATGAAGAAACATTCGATAAAAACATGAATGTCTAGGCTATTCTTTACCAATTTTAGTATGGCTGTGAATTGGCTGTGAGTTGAACTAAAGAAGAACCGTACTAAAATGTATAACAAATTATATACAACTAACTTAATTTCAGAGCTAGCTCCCATCGAAGGGCTTGAATCCAGTTGTGATTGTCATTATGATGCAGGATAATGGTCGCAGAAATGTTTTTATAAAACAGGCTTAATTGGTTTTCATTTTCACAAGGAAGAGGAGAGCTGAGAAAAAGATGGTCATTTATGAAACACAGGTAAAACAGATTTCTTTCTGTCTGTATACCTGGCATCAGATGGGCGCAGAGGTGAACAGTATTTTCACTCCATACTGTATTTTGTTTCACTATAGCAGTTGGATCATGTTTATACTCACTCAGGGTCAGAGGTCACTGCTTCATCACTGAAATTATGGGAAACTGGCATGGACTTGTCACTCTTCATAGACACACAGCTGGGTTCTGGAGAAGCTGCTTTATGTGTGTGAACATCCTCATCCCTCTCTCTCTCCTCACAGACACTCATTTTACAGGCAGTGCACTTGAAACACACAGACTAAAAATGTACAACAGTTTTCATTTTCAACATTAGAACAACGAGAATTTAAAAAAGCCTTTAAGCATGATTTACATATTTCAGTATGGCAGTGAATTGTTTACTGGTTACACTAATGTTTGTTTTTTGGTTAATGGTTTGTTATTTAATCTTTTTTTTTTGTTAACAGTTGAGATTCTCTGACTGCTGCCACCCTGATGTGCTCATTTCATGTCTCAGTAATCACTGACATTCAGGTAAATTATTATAAATACTAGGCTACTATATGATCGCAGAAATGTTTGTTCAAACCTACCTCTTTCTCAACAACGAAGAACATCAAACACAAACTTCATTTAGTTCATAAATCCATTTTGTCTCTAGATTCCGCATTAAAATGGTCTGTTCTCAAACGGCATTATGGCATAAATGGCATTATTCACAAGCAGCTTTTCTCTCCTGATGTTCATGTTCGTCACACAAAATGTATTCTATTGTCAACTTAAAACAAACTGGTTCAACTGGTCTACATTTTTTATCTTTGTGTTAACAAGGTGTGAAAGACCTTCTCAGGTGAAGTAGTTCCCTTTCGAAGGGAACTCGACACTACGTCATCGACGCTTTGGGGAACGCCTCAGGCTAACGTCTAAACACAAATACAAAAGGGTGTTTACAGTCATGCTCTGACTTTACCTCTGCTAAGATGACAAGATGTCTTGAAACTTGCCTAAACAGGATTAGACTGCGGCTTTATAAGCGGAGCTGATACGGGAAGTGCAGCGCAGCGCAATAGTGCACTTTCTGAGATGTATATTTTTTCTCGTGACTCGTGAGATTGTCGTTTACATTATTAAATTGTTGGAAACGCACATTTATTTTCGCCTTGTCGGAGTCGGGCTTTAACTACAGAACAAAGCATTGCCTTAAGATTATTTGCGAGTGGCTCTTTCCTTTACACTATTGGAGATGCAGAGAACTTGATGGAAAGTGCTGTCTGTCGTATCATTCGGAGTTTACCTGGCGCTTTTAGGTTTAAAAAACAGTTTTAGGTTTTTTTTGTGGCATTTCTAAGCCACTTAAGACGCAATGTTGTAAAGCAGTTTTTTAAAAGCAATTTTTTTTTTTTGGCTATCATCATTTTTTATGAAGATCATGCAGTCATGACCATGCCGATTACAGTATATGTCACTCAGGCTTCACTAACGTGATTGGTACCATAGACTATAGGCTACCACAGACTGCCATCAAGGCCTCAATGAAGGAGATTATGTGAACAGAAAGGGGGTTCACAATGTAAATGTGCAGCCCAGTTACTATTGGGATTCTTAATATTCCAGATTAATAATATTATATCAAATAAAAAAAAAGGCAGTTGACTAAAATCTTCCATATCACAAATGTGAAAGCAAAATGGCCAGGATCTGTGCATGACTTAAGAATTTTCAGAGATTCACATTTATGCACATTATTTGAAAGTGGTAAGAAAAGTTCCACAATTAAATATCAAGCTCACTGTATTACATACACTTATGCTGATCCTAACAGAACTGCATTTTCTCATAGGTGATTATGACATGTTCCTGCCTGCAGACAGGTGTTTTATGACCCCATTCCCTGACCCAAACCAGTTACAATGCAGCTCTAGCCAGGACAAGGGCACACAATGAAATGAACTTTGGCTAACTAAAGGGAAGATTTCAGTGTCTGATAAGTCTGAGGGTTGCACACCTGACAGGGCCTGTGACATTGTTGCATGTGCCATATTACACAATATTTCCCCCAAAAAAACACTTTTCATTAAATGTTTAGTAAAAGACAAATATACTTAGTTCCTTGAGTTTTATTTCAATTGTTCTTTGTAAAGAAAAGCCAGTGGTCAAGTGCCTGCAACAAGAGATATTAGACACATGCCTCATGCAACAAATAAAAAGGAAAAGTTGGCTATACACTGCCCACCTGTAGGCCTATGTCTCCTCTGTCTGTGCAGACTCTTCTGTAGGCCTTTCTGTAGATGTGGAATCCTGCAACTTATATTGCAGCCATAAAGCATACAAGTATAAATTAAGTAAAGTTATTTATGCACTTGCAGGTAGGCTAGTTCCTCCATATGACAGTTATCTGAGAGGGTTTATTCACTGTCCAGTGCAATGGAAACAAATGGACATTACAAAGTCTTATACTTTCTTTCCTTTGGAAAGTTAGAAAATGTCCACTTACTGCACATATTTCAGCCACCACTTTCTTGGGAACAGATACAAGTGTTGTTGTATTATGTAAAAGTGCACAAAAGAGAAAAACACAATGTCATTACAATGAACTACACTCGGGAAAAATGTGATCAATAACTCATGGCAAAATATTTTTACATTAACATAAGTTTATCAGTTTTCACTTTCACATGTCAAAGCAATTCATCATTACTCAAGATTTAACAGTTGAAATGACTATACGGCCTTAATTTAATGCAGCAAAAATTATTTTACAGTGTAGGCTACTAAGATCTTTTTCTTGGTTGCTTTTATAAACAGACAACCATTTATTTAACAGTGCATTTTATAAAAGAGACTATAATATAACTAAAAATTACCATTATGTAGAATATGTTTGTACTTCACTTTTATTTGTTCCCATGTTCTAGTGTGGTGACTCTGACATTACAATGAACAAAGTAATTATGCAACTATTAAAATACAAAAATATAGGCTATTAAGTGATAAAAAACATCTAACATGGCCACTTCTTACGGATTTAAATTGTCTGCTACTTTTTGCCAGCCCTCTCTCCTGGCTTTTGCAGACTTTGAGGTGTTCCCTGGCGTTTTGATTAAACATTAAAATTCCGAATAAACTTCGACTGTTCTTGCTCTGCTGAGGAGAAAAACTGAGCGCGCTCTTTGGCCACGCTGAGCAGCCAATAGCAGCGTTGCTGATCAATGTTTCTACTATCGATACATATCCCCTTTTAAACCAGCGCATGAACGCGCAATTATCTCAGATAACTCAATCCAGCTATACTAATCATATCCGGCAAGTGTGTTCGAAGAACCGAGTTAGCCAGATCATGATTAGCACGATGATATCATCTTGGATGTGCCATTTGATCTCGGATGTAATAAGCAACGTACGAAGAACGAGCCCCAGGTCTCTAAGCTATTTGAAAAATATATACATAAATCTCTTTGAAACTCCACATACTTTTCAGAAAATAATAGTTCTCTGTATTTATACATTTATAAACTGAAAAGATTAACACAGATATTGGTTCTCAGGACTGTAACATTAGTTCACTAACAGTGATTGTGATGAACATAAGTTCACTGTCAGTGTTATTGAATATTGAATTGTCACAAATTAGAGTCCATTTTAATAAGCAGGTGACAGAGATCTCTGCTGGTGAGATGAACATATTACACTGGATCTGGATTCACCGATTTCACACACAATTGACCTTGAAACACCAAACCATCAAATCAACAATTCTTAAAGTCCTGCAAACTTCACCTCTCATTCGTTTTTATAATAGATATATATAATAAAATATTTGACACATTACTTATCTAACAGCTTTGACCCATACTGAATTTTATTGATAGAAAAATGTATGATAGTTAATTATAGGCCTATAATGATAATTTTCTATTAAATGACAAATGATTAGGAAGAAACAGGATAAAAAACATAATTTGACGATAAAATATCAGCTCATAATAATGTTGAGCTCAAGACATGAGCTGATCATTGTTTTCAAGCTCTACAACTGAGAGATTCTGAAACTCTCCTGATCATTGAGTCTCTATAAAGACTAAATGTGACACGAGTTTGATCCACATCTTCAACTCATTTGTAATGAAGTGTGTTTAAAAGATGACCTCTGATCGACCCTCAGTTACCATAGTAACAGAGCAAGCACTTGCTAAGAACTGTTTCCTGTGAGCAAGAAACTAAATCTTAGTCCGTGGTGTGTCTCGTTTAGACCGAAGTCAATGTGTGTGAGTTTCTATATACACGCTGAAATTAAGATTAGAAGAGAGAAAGAGTTTACAGCTGTGTGAGTTAAAGAGAGAGATAATGTGAGTGTGTTTCTTTCACTCAACTGTGTGTCTTAGTTGTTTCTCACAGGAAGCTGTTTAATCTCACACAGAGACACTGAACCATCCAAACAAACCCCAAATCCAGCATAGAGGGGTTCAGTGAATGTACTGTTGAGTGTGTGTAAGTGTGTGAGTGTGTGTGTGTCAGAGACGCTGTAGAAGGACAGAGTGCCAGCAGACACGTCGACATACACTCCTACTCTGTTAGAGGGATGTGAAGGGACTAATATATCTGTGCTCTTATTATTGTGTCTGACAGTGAAACTGTTTTTAAAACAGTTCAGACTCCAGGACTTTGCATTGTATCCAAACCAACAGTCATCACTTTTTCCTCTCCTGCTGATTCCTTTACATGCCAGTGATATATCAGCCCACACACTAAATTCAGCCTCCCAGTAACAGCGTCCAGTCAGACTCTCTCTACACAGAACCTGAGGTAATTCATCAAATCTCTCTGGATGATCAGGAAACGGCTGATCCTCTTTCACATTTGTCATTTTACTGTTCCTCTCAGACAGAGCGAGACGAGTGTTTGCCGTGTTTAAATCCAGGGTGAGATCACATGCATCTGAACACAAGAGGAGAGATTAAAACATTTATAACGCAACAAAACAACGATTAAGACTTAAGTGTGTGTGACCTAAATTTCTTTAGTCCTTTTGTAGTCCTGAACTTTCCGCCATGATCCAGACTATTAAAACAAGATTTCACAGTCAATTTACATAATAATGATTTTATATAAAAGATAAAAGTGGGTATTACATTGAAAATTATTCTCTCATCTCAATGCTCATGTTAGTCTGAACTGAGCTCATAATGAACATGTAATAATGACTTAAATGTTGGTCTGTTCGTCACACGAAGTTATCTTAAGAAGACCTGGAATATAGTGAACTATATCTCCAAACTCTCTTCTGATGAGGATCATTTGAGATCCTCTGTCTGTCCTTCAGCATTTGATGTAGTTCCTGATTCACAGCCTTTATCATTAGATAAGATCCTCAAGCCTTGAGCTACAGACTCACCTTTACATTCACTGATCATTTGTGTCTTTACCCTTTCAGATTTGTGCAAGTGTTTTAATCAATAACTGATATTCATCTACTAACAGCAGAAATCTCTTGCTGTTCAGCTGATCTGCTATATTCAGTATCATGAGGTCTGTGATCTCTGTGTCTATCTTGGATCTGTTTTTGCTTCATGTCTCTGACAGCAATGATAATTTACTTTCTAGAGCAGCAACAAGCTTTGAATTTATGTTTTGGGATCAGAGACATGAGTGTGTTTCTCAGACAATTACTTTATAATGCACACATGTCCAAACACACATGACAGGATGATTGTTAGTGTTGAACATACTTGAGTTTGTCCAGTCTGTAGTTTGGATCAGAGACCAGATTGACTAATGATTGTCCTGGGTGATTGTAGCTCAGATCCAGCTCTCTCAGGTGTGAGGGGTTTGACCTCAGAGCTGAAGCCAGAAAACGACAGCCTTCCTCTGTCACCATACAGCCAGATAATCTACAAACACAACCACACCCACACCCACACACACACAAATATGTTTTATCAGTTTTAGTGTCTGAGCTGCCTTTAATAGGACAGAGGTGAGCCAGAGCAAGCATGTTATACTCATGACAGTTTAGGGCCACAAGATTATGACAAAAATCATTGTTGTCGATTATTGCCCCTTGATATTGTACTCATGACTATTAATGTGTATTAATAGAATAGATTACAAATGTTTTTGTGTGTGGGGAACAGCACACCATACACAGACAAAACAAGCTGAGAACCATTTATGAATTAGTTTATTCCTGTTTTAAGCATTAGTAAATCATACTTCACACTGATTCACTAAGTAGCATGAAAAAAACTGTTGTTATTCAAATTGGGAATAAATTATGTATAGAAAACGAGTAAAGAATGTCGCCATCACTGAAGCAGTCAATGACTTTAGCCAATCTCGCAAAAACTCCTGTTATGATCAATTAAGCTGACTACACTGCACAATATTCACATTTCACTTTAATTGCGAAATTATGGCTAGGGACGATTCAGTAGTTGCTGGGTATTGGTAGGAACATGTGTCCCTAGCGTCCCTATTAAATTTGACACCCCTGGGACCGGGAGCAGAAGGCATCTTTAATTTCATAACCACGTGAACCATTATATGTTTTTCTTACCTCAGTATGTTGAGTTGACAGTGAGAACTCCTCAGTCCATCAGAGAGCAGCTTCACCCCTGAATCCTGCAGGTCATTGTTACTCAGGTCCAGCTCTCTCAATGAGGAGTTTGATGATTGTAGAAATGAAGACAAACTTTCACAGAACTGACCAGTGAGATTACAGTCAGCAAGTCTATAATAGAAGATGAAGTATGTTTCAATAAAGAGGAGATGGCGGATTAAAATATTGTTCCCTTTCGATAACGGTCTCTCAACATTGCTCAATAGCTAGCTATAGAGTAAATCCCTTTCTCTGACCGAAAAGACTGAAGCCTGATTGAATCCCACTCCTCTCGCTCTCTTGTTCTCTTCCCCCTCCTCTCACAATCTTCGAGGGAAGGAGCGGAGTCGCTAGGCTGAGCAAACGTGACACAGTCACTTCAGCTCAGTTCCCGTGTGCCTCACTCTCCCCACAGCGTGAGGATTACTTGGTGCTCTTCACCCACGAAGACCAGCACCCCTCTATTGGTGCGACTATTGGCCTGGGACTTCGAGCTTATCCGAGTCCTCTCCAAGGCCATCGAGGAGCTGGGGTTGGAATGGTCGGCTTTTATTTTTCTGTTTATTTTATTTTTTATATATTGGTGACTATTTTGTATTTTTTTTCTCAATTTATTGAATGATTGGGTTAATAAATAGAATAATTATATCAGGTGTGACGGATCATGTTTATATAAATTGTAACTTGCTGAGTAGCTGTGTACTTGTTGTTTGCCTGACGAAAGACCTTTGGGTCAAAACGTTGCACATTTTAATAAATAGATTTTTGGAAGCAGCAGTGGCAGTGTGCCAACTTTTGTCTACTCTCTAGTGAAATCCTTTCGCGCACCTGCCTAAAAGTTTTTTGTAACACGATACTGATATATTTCAAAGGCAGATCGTGGAGACATTTTAATCGTCCACGATCAAAAATCATTATATCGTACACCCCTAGTTCCGGGTAAGCGAATCCCCAGCAGCTTTGACGTCTACCCTCTGTTGTTGAAGCTACTTGCCCTGGCAAGGCAAGTTGCCTCTGGCTTTCTCAGTGGCAGCGTTGTATGCCACTTTAAGAAGCCTGTAAACCACTCTTTGCTGGCCTTTTCTTTTTCTGCCCACAAAGGCGCAAACTTCAGCTGGTGTGCCACAGCAAACTGGTAGGCAAGCTTTCTGACCTCACTTGGCGACAGTCCAAAATAAATGTCAGCTGACCTAGTAATATACACAACAAGCTGCTTTTCCAAATCAGGTGAAAAAAATATTCCGTGGCGTTGTATAACCAACCATTGTTGTTGGCATGGCTGTCTGACTTTCAATTTCTTCTTTGGTAATCTTTTTACAATACCGAGTCAGAGTACGGTAATTTATGTCAAAATCCTTCGCTGTACTTCTGATTGATTTGTTCTGCAACTTTACCTGCCTGACTGCCTTTAACATTATGTCAGGTGGTGTACTGCCATGCTCAAATCCTGCTGGAAAATGAAGTCAGCATCTCCATAAAGCTTGTCTGCTGAAGGAAGCATGAAGTGCTCTGAAAATAAGTTTACTACTAGTACATGTTGACATTGGTATACTTACTGCATAATGTATACTTAAAAATATACTTGAACATTACTTAAGTATACTTCATAAAATTAACTTGAAGTATACTGCTTTTTCGTAAGGGCTGGCACTATTCATGTTTTCTGGATTTCTGTTTGCACTAAAACTATTTTGTCCTCTAAAAGCAACACTAAGGAAAATTTTTTACCTTAAAATAATGTTTCCGAAATCGTATCAGTGGTTCATCAAGTCGTAACAGGGTGAAAGGCACTTCTGGATTCGCTTTGCAGCCCTATATTTGCTATAACCACACCATGCAAGTTTGCCAAACTGGGTCACGTTGCTGTAATTCGAATGAGACATAAGAAAACTACAAATTTGACTTGCTTTACGTCAAGCTTTACAATAGTCATTATTTAGTTTTCCTTCGTTTCTGATGTCGCAATACATCATACTTTCATGAAATCATGCAACATACTCTACCTTGTCTGTGGACATCGTTCATTCCAAAGCCAGTGCTAGATAAACAGCGAGTGTGCGTGCGACAGTAGACTGCGGGCGGCGAAATTATTTACGACAGCGGTAATGGACAATTCCGCTTACAACCTGTAGGGCGACCGAAGAGGAAAAGTTCCTTTGTGTTGCTTTAAAAATGCTTCTGATTTCCTTGTAAAGGATAGTCATTTAAAAGAAAACAGTGTCATGATTTGATGGAGGAATTACAATATTACTGTCTCAACAAAACAGACACATTCAGATTAATTTACAATCACATAAATTAATACTCACAGAGCTTTTCTGCAGTTCAGCATTGCTGGTATCAGTCTCCTTCTGCCCTCATCTGAGGTGTTGTATTTCTTCAGATCAAACTCATCCAGCAACTCTAATACCTGAAGCATGTAGGCGATTGTTGAGCAGTGACCAGGAGAGAGTAGATTCACTGAGTGATTCTCTTATTTCGCAAACTCCTGAATCTCTCTGTACAGAGTCTGATCCTTCATTTCCAGCAGACAGAGGAACAGATTGATGCATCTGTCAGCTGAGAGACGATCATCTTCCTTGATCATGTCTTTAATGAAGTGTGTGATGAGCTGATCTGAGCTCTTCACTGTGTGTGTCAGTAGATTCTGTAAGAGTCTCTGATTCGACTCCAGTGAGACGCCCAGCAGGAACCGCAGGAAAAGATCCAGGTGTCCATTTTCACTCCTGAAGGATTTCTTAACTGCTGCTTTTAGTAGCAGATAACGGAAGTACAGTTATTCCGACTGTACTTCTTATATCCTTCATTCAGAAACGACTTCATTGATTCCTTATTTTTTACTACATGGCTGTAAAACACAAAGAAAGCAGCAAGAAACTCCTGAAAGCTCAGATGAATGAAGCAGTAGACTTTCCTCTGATGAATCACAGATTCCTCCTTAAAGATCTCAGTGCAAATCCCAGAATACACTGAGGCATCAGTGACGTCGATGCCACTCTCAATCAGGTCCTCCTCATAGAACATCACATTGCCCTTCATCAGCTGTTTGAAAGCCAGTTCAGCAAGTTTCACAGTCACGTCACTGTTGGACTTCTCATCATACTTCTGATTCCTCATGTTGATCTGAGTCAGAAGGAAGTGGATGTACATTTCAGTCAGAGTTTGAGGGATTTCTGCACTGTCATCTTGTTTCAGGAGGTTTTGAAGCACAGTGGCTGAGATCCAGCAGAAGACGGGTATATGACACATGATGTGGAGGCTTCTTGATCTTCTAATATGTGAAATGATTTTTCTGGCTTGAAGCTCGCCACTGATTCTCTTCCTGAAATATTCCTCCTTCTGAGGATCATTGAATCCCTGAATTTCTGTCACACGGTTGATGTATTTTGAGGGGATCTGATTGGCTGCTGCTGGTCTGGAAGTGATCCAGATATGAGCAGAGGGAAGCAGATCTCCTCTGATGAGGTTTGACATCAACACACTCAGTGATGAAGACTCATTCACTTCACAAACTTTCTTTCTATATGAAAAAATCTGTTTCTTTTTGCTTTCATCCAGACCATCAAAGATGAACACAACTTTACTCTCCTCATAAATCTTTGAGTCCAGATCTTGAAGTTCAGGATAAAAAACCAGCAGGAGTCTATGAAGACTGTACTGGTGATCTTTAATCAAGTTCAGCTCTCGAAATGGAAGCACAAACATGAAATCTACATCCTGACTGGCTTTTCCCTCGGTCCAGTCGAGAATGAACTTCTGCACAGAGACGGTTTTTCCAATTCCAGCGATGCCTTTAGTAAGAACAGTCTTGATTGTGTCTTTCTCCTCACATCCTGGTTGATGTAAGGTTTTAAAGATGTCATTGCAGTAGATTGGTCTGTCTTGAGTTCTGACTGTTTTCTCTATCTGTAAAACCTCATGTTCTTCATTCACCCCTTCATTCTCTCCCTCTATGATGTAGAGCTGTGTGTAGATCCTGTTCAGGAGGGTTTGATTCTCTTCTAGTTTGATTCCCTCAAATAAGCTCTCATACTTGTTCTTCATGCTGGTTTTGTACATTTTAAGACTATAAAATGAAGAAATAAAACTGTGACTGTGAAACAGAATCTTTAAGTAAAAGAAGTAGTTCCAGAAAAGTAATTACAAATGTTTCCAGCAAACCGAACTCTAAGATCTTATTTGATCCCACACTCAGACAGAAGTGTCAGTTTAACAGACAGCTTCCACATACAACATGTCTGCACCCCGATCTAAACTAAGACTAAAGTGTTTACATGACATTTTTTAAAAGACAAATTATTGGTTTAGTCTGACTGGAATTGAACTTTTAAAGTACATGTACAGTATATGCACTTAACGAGCTTGTTTTACCTATCAGACTACAACAGTGAACTTAAAAGTGAACTTTCCCATGTGAGTTGCCCGGTCACTCGTGCATGCCATGTTTCAACACAAACACAATAAATAAAAAAACT
This sequence comes from Leuciscus idus, assembly GCA_021554675.1. Lineage (NCBI taxonomy): Eukaryota > Metazoa > Chordata > Actinopteri > Cypriniformes > Leuciscidae > Leuciscus > Leuciscus idus. The sequence goes on along the minus strand of CM038636.1, from coordinate 4,434,660 downwards.
TTTGTTTACAAATTTGAATGGTGCGTATTGGATCAATAGAGGTAAATATCATATTTTGCAAATACACGTTACTTTATGTGTACTTTATGTTAGCTTATGACCTACTACAGGGGTGCCCAATCCTGCTCCTGGAGATCAACCCACCTGCAAGGTTCAGATCCAACCCTGATCCAACACACCAGTCCGTAATTATCAAGTGCTCCTGAAGATCTCAATTAGCTGCTTCAGTTGTGAAGGGTCAGGGTTGCAGCTGTAATTTGCAGGAAGGTAGATCTCCAGGAACATGATTGGGCTCCCCGGCTGATTCTTGCGTTAAAAACAAATGATACAATTGAATGAAGTACAGACTCAGCTACACACTGCTCACACTGATACTCACTCAGGGTCAGAGATCACAGCTCCATCACTGAGTTTAGGAGGAGGGTCCATGGATGCATCACTCTTCATAGACACACAGCTGGGTTCTGGAGATGCTGCTTTACGTGTCTGAACAAAAACCCCATCCTTTCTCTGCTCATGGAGAGTCATTTTACAGGCAGTGCTATTAAAACACACAGAACAGAAATATACTTAATTTAAGACCACTGTTGTGTTAAGGCGTGTTCACTGTTGATTAATGCAAATAAAACTTTATAACTCATGAGCATGTTGGGTTTTAATCCTTGAGTCTTTTACCAGCTTGCATTTGTGTTCAACTTCTCCATAGCAGCTGAGTTTAGATCAGCAGTCAGACAAACATAAAGCTTGGACAGAGTGTTGAGAACAGAAATCCACCCCCACAAGCACTCAAAAAAATATTTAACCCCAAAAGTTAAAACTTATGTATTTCAATTACATGTCAATTTTCCATCCAATTTAATCACATAAATCCAACGTAAAAGTTACAATTTTATTTAAGCTTCAACATCATGTTCAGTTGACGTGAATGAATTAAATAATTGTTATGTAAAATGATGAACTGTGATTTAGGATTGTGTATTGAATACACTTTACTTATTTTAAATAAATTGTTGTTACTTGCTTTATATAATTATCTTACATTTCCTTAATTCCACTGAAAAACGGTCAAAAACATGTTAAATTTTCAAAGATTTATTGTGTGAAATTGCTCCATATGTCAATAGAAACATCCAGTCTGACAAAAGAAACAATAAAATCCAAGCATGACATAATACAGCACTTTAAAAATTAATGCAACAGTTTTATGCATCCTTCCAAACTGTACTTTCTATGCTTATTACTCATGTAACACTTTTTAGTTTTAAACCTGTGTGCCAAGTAACAGGGATCCAAATTTAAACATCAGACATTCTTTTCACATTTTCAAGGTAAACATTTGGATATCACTGCATAGTACAGTAATTAGTTTGTGCTTTCTTATCAGGATTTTAAAACACGAACTCAATTGGTAGCCATCTTCCTAAATAAACAATCAGGACACTTGGATAAAAAAAAATAAAAAAATGTAAACACGAATGTAATTGGTACCCATCTTCCTAAAACATTCTTTCAACATATAACACGTTTTCACATTTCAACATTTAGGCAAGAACTAAGTGTCCTACTCACTGCCTGATCATGCTATCCGTGGAGTATGCTGCATAGCTAAAGAAGATCTCCACCAAGAATGTCCAATCTTAGTTTTGGTGATGGATTAAGTAGCATTCCACTGTTGCTGACAGTGGCCAAGAACTGTTCTTGACTATAACAGTCTCGGCTCTGCTGCAAAACAAGTCATCAGATAAGTTCCTGGACTGAGTCAATTATAGCACAAGGGCTAACATCTCTAGTGTCAAGAGTATCAGAGCTACAAAAGCACGAATGGTGCATTAGGTGCAGTCTCTTGCATGCTGGAGTTAGTGTCATCAGTCCGTCGAAAAATTCCTTTCAGGGCATCCCTGTCTTAAAAGTTTTTAAAGTTTTTAATCTCCCTTCAGTTGTTGGAAACATCTAGGCAAGAAGTGAATGTCCTATTCACTGACACATTATGCCTGAACCTTTGGGGAAAGCTTGCTGCCATTCAAATTCATCAGTACCTTTTGAAAGAATTCAAACGTGAATTTGAGACTCTGAGGGTAGCTTAAGTTGAGAGCGTAGATCAGTCCGAACAGCATTACCAATCCAAAGGAAACACTCTTTAAGGGCTGTAGCCGCTGCACACCCTCTATCACTACTCCAACATCCTCTGGCTCGTCCTCAGCACCAGCACCATCTTTACGGATCACAAAAAGCCCCAGAGTGGTCTCAGAAATTCCTCTCTCAGCTTCTTCAGGATTGCAGTCCTAAGCCAAAACAAAAGACAAACAATCAAATAATAAACACCTTGTTCAGTTTCACTGAAATATTGGTAACATACATGCTGGCAATAGGATTAGGTCATTACAAAAAGTACATATACAAACCTCAATTTCTTTGACGAGTGTTGTAATGTCCTCATTGAAGTACACACAGACTTTTTATGACACAGTCTCGTTTGATGTGTATGTCATCACACTGAAAATTGACAATATAAAAAACACTTATTATAGTATATTTTATATATATATATATATATATATATATATATATATATATATATATATACACACACAATATTTGTAATTAGATATAAACGATATACAAAAATAAAACACAGTTTACCACACCTTGTCTGTGTTTGCTGCTGCAAAGCTTGTGTAGATTAACAGTATATCTGTCCAGCTGCACCAAGAACTTTGACAGAAGTGGCACAGTTTATGAATTCTGCACAAAAAAAAAGGGAAATAAAGATGGGCATGAAATATAGGCCTACTGTGGAGGAATTCATTGTAATTTACAATTTATTGTTGTGTAAATATCAACACTTACTTCATTTACTGTGAACAGTGCAGGCCACCTGGTTTGTAAATCAGACACCAATTGTCCTAAAAGTGCAAGGACAATTACTGTATACACAAGGATGCCTGAACCTCACCCAAAAATATCCATGTTTAAGCTTAGAATGTTTCAATAACTCATACCTACTGGATAATTCACACTTTACATTGCCACATTACCAAAACTCACATATCTGAAATTCAAAAAGAGAGAGAAAACAGCAGACATCACACCTTTGTAAAGAAATTAAACAAGTCAAGTTTAATTTTATTACAAGGCAAAAAAATACACATACCGTAATTGAGTGATTGTGCCAAACCGGAGCCAGAAATGTTGGAATAGTGACACATCGATGAGGACTCTAAAATAGCAAAGACATATAGTTTTATTTGTTTGTAATGAAATTACAACTCAGCATGAAAAAAAAAGAAAGCATGTTCCACTTAATGAAATCCTATAAACCTGTGCATAAAGATAACTTTCATATAAGGTAGATTAAGTATGTTTGTGCAACGTTTTGGCATATTCAAATGATTTTTCAAGCAAAGTAAAATGTAGGCCTAACTACGTCGAGATGACAAGTTGTTATTAAAAATTACGCACATATACACGTTAGTCAGTCGACCGTAGGCCTATATCTTAAAATGATCAAAGTTACAAATATTTGTAAGATATTTGTTTTAACGAGAAATCCTATACAAATGTACACAACCTTCATATAGGCATAACGTTAACTTACGTTCGATTGACTGTGTTAGTGCAATGTTTTGGCATAATACAAAGTTACTAAAATGCAAGTCAAAAATCTGCCTAAATGCAAAAATTATGCACATAGTCAGTCGACAATAAATCTTAAAAAAGATCAGTTAACATTAACGTTACTCTTTATATAGGTTAACTGGAAAGGCAGAAAAAGTTCATTCGTCTGAAGTGCAGTCACGGCGAAACTAAGATATTAATTAAATCAGATCGATTACATTTATAATAAAAAAAAATTGATGATGAAGTCTAAATCATTTAAAATATAGAAAATATCTTACCTTGTCGAATATTCCACATCTGTTAACGCAAATCGCTGACGCTGAGTCTTGACCACCTCCAACGACTGTTGCCGCGTTCAGAGTTTTTTCTTTTTTTAGTTTTTTTTTTTACTCTACTGCATGCGCCACATCAGCATTTGCCATTTATGTCAACAAATCAAGTATAGTGTATGTAATTTGATCAGTTTGGACTTGGATCCATTACATTCATGTTGTGTAAGAGTAATTCGCAACAATAATGGTTATTTTATACATTTTTAAATATATTTTATTTAAATTGTTTGCTTAAATTCAATTAGTGGCAAGAATCATTTTTTTGAGTGAGGGGTAACAAAACTTATCCAGCAGAATTACTTTATAACAAAGTGCTCCATTTGCATTAGTGTTCCTGGTCATTGTCATCCATGATTTAAAGGGGTCATGACGGATCAAAACTTTTTTTTTTTAAATTGATGTTCCTTGAGGTTCACTTATAATGTTAATAACAAAACAAATATATGCAGAAAAACGATTATTTTTAACGTTAATTCTGACCAACTGTCTGACAGCAGAACTGTGTTTTATGTGGAAAAAACTAACTTTAGCTTTCACTGTAATAATTACTGCAGTGTCATCATACCCGATTATACCTTTGACTTATCGAAGCGAGAACATACATTATTAACGCATTTACTGTCGCTATTCCAGAATATTAGGACTATAAGTCCTGGATCGAATCAGTCTTCCACGTATTTTGTAGCTTATAGAAACAAATGCATTCAAAGCATATATGCACTGTCACCGCAATGCAAATGATTGTTCTGCACGAATCACCTATGGCTTTGTGATTAATTAAAATAAATTAACATTTAGCTTCAAAACTAAGATATTCGACAACTTTGGGGCACTATTAATTTTATACCTACAATATTCTAAGATTAAAGTAAACTTTATAGTTATCTACGCAATGTGTGCATCGGATATCAATAAAACACGCCGTCAAATTATATTTGAAAGAATTATTGCTGCTTCCATAGACATCAGTGTATATTTTATATTAACTATGAATGTTTTTTGCTAGTTACTTATCTGTATTTAAATGTCAGAAACATCAAATTAACATTATATGGTTGAAAACACTGAACAGTTGTGATATATGATGAGATCCTGCAATATCAAAACGAGCTGTTTTTTTAGCTTAATAAAATAAATGCTTTGTTTATAATGAGCAGGATGTTTTAAGCTCTGAAACTTTTTGTATGTTTTAATGGTAAAGAAAAACTCTTATATGTCAAAAGACCAAGGCAAATTTGATTTCTCATGTCATGACCCCTTTAATTGAGTCTTCCTGGCATATCAACCTATTGCAAAATGGATGACGAAAACACATTTAATCATTCAGACTGAGACATATGACTGTGTCTATATAAAAACTGACTTGATGTGCGTCACCAATGTGTTTTTTTACAGCAATGGATCTTAATGTACTTGAATGTCTAAAATTACATGATACTCACTCAGGGTCAGAGGTCACTTCTCCATCACTGAGTTTAGGAGGAGGGTCCATGGATGCGTCACTCTTCATAGACACACAGCTGGGTTCTGGAGATGCTGCTTTACGTGTCTGAACAGAAACACCCTCTTTCCGCTGCTTGTAGTGACTCATTTTACAGGCGGTGCTATTAAAACACAATGTACAACAAATTACATCTTTAGACATACAGAATGAAACATTTCATAACATATTTGCCTTGGGTATGCTTTATCAATTTCAGTATGACTGAATTCTTCGCTAATACTCACTGGAGTATCCTTTACTGTGTGGAAAGACAACAAACCCATGGTTTAAGAAACTGCAAAATAGAGGAAACCTGCATATATTAATGCATTTATTACTCTCAAAACAAAGAGATGCTTCCTAAGAGACCGATATAACACATTTTTACAGGACATTTCATTTTCTGAAATATTTCTGTGTTTTATCAGCAGGCTATTCGGTTTGGAAGGCTATCAAGAGAAAGAAAAACTAAGCATCAAAACAGATGGATATTACAATAGATTATAACAGATATTTTACACATGCCATTAATTATAAAAAATAAAAAAAATCATGAGAATGAATCCAGATATGTGTTTGCTGAAACCTACCTCTGTCTCAACAATGAAGAACATCAAACACAAACCATGTCTCTAGATATCAGCATTAAACTGATCAGTTCTCATAATTCACAGTTTTTTTCCTCCGGATGTTCATGTTCTTCCTTTCACAAAATGGAGTCTGTTGAAATAGTTGCACTTTTGACAGTGTCACATGACCAGTGAGAGAAGAAAACCATATTGGGCATGTGTAAAACACCTGCGCATGTGAAGCAGTTTTCTTCATTTCTGAATAAGTCCACATAACAGAACTGTGAGATATTATAAAAAGATGTCATGTTTTGAGATTTTTTCTCCAAATTTCAATGACTTGAAATGTGACAAAAGGATGACAAAGTACAAGTGCAAAAAAATTCTTTATCTAATACATGTCAGCTTTACATATTACCTCACAGTTAACCCCAAAAAAGGCCCGGTGTTTAGTAACTTCATGATGACTAATTTTATTGAGTACAAGCACACTTGAGTTTTGTTTATTAACCAATTAGACTATACAAATCCTCCGTACTGACCCCAAAGCAGCCCAAATTTTGTCTACCTGCCCAAACCAATTTTTACCCGCACTATCAAATTCAAAACCGCCCAATCTGCTAACACTGTCTGTAATATTAACGGCCAATTCGCACGGGATAAGAAGTTGTGTCTGGTTTCCAAACATAACATAGGCATACATTTATAACTTACATTAAAACTAGCAGTAACTTTGGACTAATGCAAACAAAGAGTGCGCATGGATTTTCCCATGGGTTAAAAATTAAGCAAATGCTGGTACACATTTAGTTAACAAAACTATAAACATTTTAACGCTTTAAAAGTGTGCACATTCACACTAAGAGAAATAAACCACAGATGCTGGCTATTTCAGACAGTTCAAGTTAACGATTAGCCTCAAAGACTAGCCTAATAATAAACATCACTTTAACTGATCTCTAACTTCATTAACTTAAGCAAACGTCAATTGACTGTCAATTGACAATATGCACGGTTACTTCCTGGTTTTCAATAAGCCGGCTTGGGCATTTCTGATGAACTGTTAGCTGTCCTTCCTTAGCCTATAGGCTACTCGCTGTCTATCGTCACAAAACTATCAACAGTTTAATTTTTAATGTTGTGTTTTTATTTTAATGCCGTTATCACACTTACCTAATTTGCCAAAGCAGTTTTATTGATTGCAATAAAGCTAATGGGTACGTTGAAATAAGAAGCAATGTCTGTAATTGGACACACACACACACAACATTTTTCCAATACCTCAAATGTCATTTTTAATGTGATGACCAAAAACATTATGTGTTCATCCTTCTGACTCTGAGATTGTCCCTATTTGTAAAACCGAAGGTTTCAAGATGTAGGAAATCCAACATTTGATAGAAAAACACTTTTATTTAAAATTAAAAAAGACATTAATTACCACTATAACCAGTAGATGGTGGCAGAGGAGCATTTAATGGCTTATATTAGCCATCTCCTGTCATATTTTTTGACATGTTTACCTTTAGAATAGCTTTATAAAATCACTAGGTTTAAAAATAAATGTTGTGAAGGTGAAGTATGAAGTACTCACAGTCTCATGAAAAACAATAACTTTTCTTGGGAATGAATTACACCGAAAGCAAGCACCGCACTTATAATCACCTAAGCTGTCAGTCAGTGCAGCACAAGCTCACTGATTTTGGCACACTAGTGAAAAGTCCCATTTTGTTCAATTAATCGAACTACAGTGCACAATAAATCTTTAATTTACAGTGTGTTGATGGTTTTTTTTCACATGAAAGTGTTAAAACTGATGGTCATATTGAATTTTGCTGAAGAGGATACCTATGTCTTTTTTATGCCGTCTAACATTTGAATAATTAAATGAATGCTAGGCCTGACTATTTAAGTGACTATATTCTGATTATAAACGTATTGGTGCTGTTAAAGCTACCTCAGGACAATGAAGATATCAACACACCAACAAGTGACATTTAACCGGAAGTTTTCTAGCTGGCTTATATTATTGTGGAAGTTCTTAAGAACGTTAGAAAGTTAGTAAACTGTGTAAGAATTAAGAAATTAGGAAATGCCGGACAATCTGTTTGAAGAGCGACCAGACCCTGAGAGAGGACAAAGGACCTCTCTGGAAATTAGCATTTAAACTCACCATTTGTGAGGCAAAGTCTCACCTCAGAACACATCTCTCCCCCTCTTCCTCACTCCCTCTCTCACATACTCACAGAGTATTTTTCATGTTTGGTATCATTTAAAATGTCTCAGTGCGACTGGTACAAATGTCTAATTTCCAAATAAGTAAAACAAAAGGTAATAAGGTTTTTAAGAGTTTATGGATAACTGGAACACAAGGAGGAGTTGGCCTCTAGACAAATGGTCTCCCTACACCCAAAGGTGTAAGAATTTTTAATGACCACCGAGAGTCAGGACCTCGGTTTAACGTCTCATCCGAAGGACGGTGCTCTTTGGCAGTATAGTGTCCCCATCACTATATTGGGGCGTTAGGACCCACACAGAGCACCGGGTGAGCGCCCCCTGCTGGCCTCACTAACACCTCTTCCAGCAGCAACCTGGTTTTCCCAGGAGGTCTCCCATCCAGGTACTAACCAGGCTCAACCCTGCTTAGCTTCAGTGGGCATATTGTATGAAACGCATCTCTCACAATCAACACATCAAACAAATTTCAACCCATTTGTGACCTCAACCTGGTAACCTACACTGCAACCCAGTTGCGCTGTTGAAGTCTGCGCAGGTAGTAGACGTGGGAAGTTAAATCAAGCATCACTGGTAGAAATGGGAGGAGAAGACTCAGTGATAAATATTTAAAGGGGTGGTTGATTATGATTTCACTTTTCTAACTCTCGTTAGTGTGCAATGTTGCTGTTTGAGCATAAACAACATCTGCAAAGTTACAACACTCAAAGTTCAAAGCAAAGGAAGATATATGCTTTTAAAGAAATTGTTGTTTAAGGACTACAACAAACGGGACTAAAGGACATTCCTCCTGGATTAGTGACATCACTAACCCTAAAATGTACATAAACCCCGCCCCCGGGAACACACAGTCCATGTTGAGAAGAGGAAGAGTTGTTGTAGTACAGCACATTTGTGAGTCAGCTCAAACTGTAGCATCTGTCTTTTCACATGCAATACATTACATAACACAAATGCAATAGCATGTCACTCTGTAGGCATCTTACAGCACACAAGCGATTTTATAGATTATCATGACAGAAAATGCTAATGGAAGATAGTTAATTCCACATCAGCAACATAAATTCATCAACTAACCATTCAGAAACGTCCTGTTGCATTCTTAATGTTGTCACTTCTTTTTGAGTCATTATTGTCAGACTTCAGATTAAACATTAAAGGCAGAATAGTTTAGTGCTTGTCTGCGGGAGCTAATCTGAGCTGCTAACGCACTCTTGAAGCTCCGCCATCTGTGCCGGGATAAGCAGCTCATCTGCATTTAAAGGGGAAATCAACGATGTGTTTTTACTGACCTTCAAAAAAGGGACAATTTTAACATGCTGTAAAAAGGGGCATTATTCCACCCCTTTAACGCAATAAACGCAGCCTCCGTTATTTTCTGTCATCCGCTGGCTATAGCATTATATTGCGCTCTTATTCATGCAAATGCTTTTAAACCATTCAAGCGGGACAAGGCAAAGAGAACGCGCTGTCTGACGCACAGAAAGATACGCCCCAGAGTCAAGTTCTCTTTCGGCTTGAAACGAACAATAACACACGCAATTATGCCATATTGTCCGTTTTGTCGAGTATCCTTATAAGAGCCGTCTTAAGTGATTTAAAAATGAACGTAAAGAGTTGTGAGAAAATGAAGCATGTCTGGCTGGTCTTAAAGTGACAGCACTAATGCTGTCTGCCATTAATGTTAATCAAAGAACGAAGGTAACAGAAAATCACTTACTGCTCTTGACTAAAGAACTTTTGTAGCTTTAATAAGGATTAAACTATATATAATTTATCATTTATGCAGTGCAAACTGTTTGATAACTTTATTCAATTTCTGCATATTTCCTACCTGTCTTACTTTTGAAAGACAATAACTTTATATACGGTGCACTTTCAGATTTAAAACTTTGCAGGATGTTTTCATTCACTTAGAACTTGTTACACACTACATGAAAGGTCATTTTCAAAAATTCATAATAGGGGCACTTTAACATAAATTAGAGTCAGGTCTGTGTTTGTAGGAAGTCATGGCAGTTTTTGTGATTTGATTAACCTTCAGAAAACTTGTAAGTCAGTCCTGTGTTTGTAGGAAGTCATGGCACTTTTTGTGATTTGATTAACCTTCAGAAAACTTGTAAGGATCATGTTTGTGGTGGAATTATGTTTCAGGTGGAAACAGACTCAGTCAGGGCCCTTTACAAAAGGAGCCTAGAACTAGACTACACACTAAAGGAGCTGAACTGTGAGCTAAGGACACTCACACACATAACAGTATGTGAACTTATTTAACCAAGTAACACTTTTGTATGAATAAGTAATAGGCTATTTTCTACCCTGCTTTTGAGCCTAGCTACTGAAATGCTCGGTTTTAATGGGCGTGCCGCATTGAAGACTTGGAAGTAAACGCCCACTGCTATGGTTGGATAACAGTTTTGCATATTATAATGAGTTTCATGTAATGCACAAATCTGTGGGCGGGGCTAAACAGGCAATGTTGAAGTAGGCGTTGATCTTCTTCTGCGGAGGCGGGGTTTGATACCCTTTGACGTCACAGATCCCCACTTTGAAAAACCTGTCGTTCGCTGTGCCTGGTGTCAATACAAGCTTTTATTGGACTAACAAGGAAGTTTTCAGTTCTGAAACTTACAGGATATTCTTGTAGTATGATGACCTCTTATATGTCAAAAGCTCAAATAAAATTTTTTGATTTATCAGTTCATCACCCCTTTAAGTGAAATATTGATTGCATCTCTGACTGCTGCGCCAGCTGGGTGGTCAAGTGATTGGGTCAATCATCGGGGAGAAGCTGGTTTTGTGGTGGCACTCGCTCCTTTCTGATGGAGGCTATATTGTGCAGATTGGCACATGCAGCCACTATCTCTGATGCCCGCTCTGGTGATACTCTTAAGGGCTAATGGCAGTTGAAACGTGCCTTTGGGATGCCAAAGGTCATCTGGATCTTGACCCTGGTTTTACTGAGGGCCACATTGAAGCAGTGTTGTGGCCCTGTATGAGGGTCAGAATAGGGGGTTAGCAAACCTGCATAACCCCTGTCTCCTACCAACAGCCCATCAAAAAGCTCTGCCACAGAAAAGGGAAAATTGTGTAGGTTTTGCTGTCACAATTAAAATGAACACTTTAAAGTGTTTTGCACTGTACCATAACTTGCCTTCCTCAAAGCGCTGACACAACACAGACACATTAGTGAGTCATGCACTGAGCCAGGTCATTTGGCATTCAAGCTTGTGATCAGAAATTCATGATCAGAAACCATCTGCAGATTAAATGTTCAGTAGATCATTGTCATATCTGTTAGTGTTACTATTAATTATTACAATGTAAAAGGTTACATTTGTTCATGTGATGTCACCCTATCAATTTATCTTACCGGCAATTTTATAAAAGTCCTCTTTTATGGATATGGTCGATAAATTTCACATAGCCTATACACACATTGATTAACAGCTTGCTAGTTAGTCATTTACCTCTGTACTTCCACAGGTTTCGGTAGGCAGAAGCAGTGACAAAGCTTAGACACTTTCTCATTCTTAAACTGAAAAAGGTGATAGATGCAGCTTGTGATGCTTGTTGGGGATCACAGCTTGGACTAATAGAGAGAAAATTAACAAAGACCCAGAGTTAAAGTTGAGCTGAAATCAGTTGAGAGAGAGATTTTACTTTAAGACCAAATTAAAACACAGGAGACAACGATCAGTGGGAGGAGGGAGTGGGCAAGACAAAAAAGAAATCCTTCTGGTTGAGTAATAACCCAGTGGCGGTTCTAGACCACAGTAACTGGGGGGGCCAGGCAGGGGCCACTTGTGCTTTTAGGGGGCACACCTTTAACATTCATCTTAACCTATTTTCAGTATTATTTCAAGTCATTTTTCACCATGTCATGCATGACTGCAATCTCTAGAAAAAGCTAATAAATTATATTAGCTAAGCTAATAAAACAATTTCAATTCAAATGAATGTTTCATTATGTTTAATTGTAGTGTGATATAATGATCAATAATAACACATTTTTAGCATCTAAGCACATCTAGGCACTTTTTTACACCTGGGGTGGGCGATATGGCAATAATATCATATCACAATTTTATTTATTTTTTCAGGAAAATCACGATTTTATCACGATTCTTTTTTCATGTTGGTTTTACTATTTTGCATGTGACTGAGCATTACAGCCAAACTAATGTCCCTATTTTAAAAGCAAAGCCTTATAGGTAACAAAATATAGGTAACAAAATATAAAATAAAAAAGAATGGCAGACATTTAGGCCAAAGTGGCGAAGATAAAAATCTTTGTCACTATTTTCTTTGTTATTAAAAATTAAGAACAGAGATACATATTACACATACACAACTTAATATACAAATGAAATAAACAGTGCTTTATTTTTTCAGCTATAGGTGTATTTAACAGTAGAATTGAAGAAAGTAATTAAATGAACAAATATGAAAATAAAACACAACAGACTTAAAAGTTCTCAGTCAAGAGCAGTGAATGATTTCCTCTGTGTGTTTTGTTGTTTTATTAACATTAAAGGGATAGTTCTCCCCCCAAAAAGTCATAATTTACTCTCTTAAGTTGTTTTAAACCTGAATAAGTTTCTTTCTTCTGTTGAAAATAAACGTTATTTGAAAGAATGTGAGTAACCAAACAGTTGATGTACCCCGTGACTTCCATAGTATATTTTTTTCCTACTATGTATGGAAGTCAATGGAGACCAGCAACTGTTTGGTTTTGGGTGAACTATCTCTTTAAGGACAAGCGGCAGCATGTTTATTATTAGGGCTATACTAGTCTCAGCCTCAGACGTCACGCCCACGGAACGTTGGCTAAACGTCTGATGCATATGGTACACTTAACTGGAAACACTTCAGGAATGTCGAAGTCGTCATCTGATTGGTTGAATTTTATCGGATTTCCGGGGGGCGCGAGTGTCGCGTTTATTTTCGGTCCGCCGGGAAACAAAGCGCAGACGTGTGATTGCGGAAGAAAAACTGTTGTGTTTACATGAGTGACAATGAGCATTTATCAAGATCAGCTAAACGTAGGATTCTCAAAAGTATGCGAGGTTCACGGCATAGACTCTTTAAGAGATGTCCAGGAGTTTTGTTTGAGGCACTTAGTGGAGACAAAAAGAGATATTTTAGCCTGTTTGCCGACGGGATTTGGGAAGAGTATTATTTTCCAAGCCTGGCCGACCCTTTGTCAGCATTTAGAAGGATTCCCAGCAGATCCAATTTTACTAGTTGTGTGTCCCCTCCTATCTATTATGGAAGATCAAGTGACGTACCTGAGAAGGGGATATCAGCCGCGTTTGCGGGCAAACATGAAACAACAGACGCTGACATCGCAGCTGGCCGATTCAGTATTGTGTTTTGTATATCTGTTTTGATCAGATGTGGTAATGCAGACGCCATTGTTGTTATACGTGCACGAACAGATCAATGACTTACTGCTTGTTTTCTTCTCCTTCTTTGATTTTCTATGCTGACTAACTTGTTGCACGCCGGTCTGTTGTTGTGGGGACATTTCCACGCCCCGAAACATGACGCTGAACGAAACGAACTGTAATTGGTTGTTTGACATGTCGGTCAAACGGCCTTATGGGCGAGCCTTGGCCAAAGAAAGCTGCTATGAATTCCAGACCTTCAGCCGTCAGTCTGAAGGTCTGGCTACGCGAGACTAGGGCTATACTGTCTCTTTAAGAACTGCACGCGACACGTCTAATATACACGCATATGACAAGCAGATTTTAATTAATTTTCTCTGTTTGCTTTCACTTTAGACATAACCAACTTTGTTTATGTAAACATTGTCTGTATTTGACAGTATTAGCACAATATAAGACTCAAAAGATAACTTAGTTACTCAGTCCAGTAACAGGCTTTTAGTGAATGTGCGCGTCGAGTGTACGCGCTCAGTAAAGCGCATATTTGAACAGCGCATCAGGAGCGAATGACATGTTTAACCGGCAAGGCTTTAAAGCACATGCAAATAATGAACTTTTGTGAACTGCAGTGTCCCGTTTATGATGTTTTATTAACAAGGTTCGGGAGGAACACGTTCTAATGATCAAGCAATCAAGTCATTCTAACCAGCTGTCATCAATCAGTAATCAACAGGTTCACTCAATCAGCATGAGTTAAACCTATAAATATACACATTCGACTCACCCATATTCCTCGACAGTTTTCAGCATTTGGTTCTCCGTTTTGCTACGATGTCTCAAATGCAACTCTCACCATCCGATGACGAGCTCAACCATGCTCCGGTTCCTCCGCCGCCATCAGCTGGCCCCAGGACCTCTTCTTCTCCGCCTGATATCGCCTCTGAGCCCCAGGCTTCATCTCGCGGGTGCCGGTCTGCGCAAGCAACACCCCGCACGCCAAGACGCCGAGGCCTGCCCTCACCTCCACCGGCGAGGACTCCAGCTTTCTCCCCGGCGTCCTCCTATCATTCGGCCGTACCAACGATTCCGCCTATTGGAAAGTGGACAGTTTTGAGTCTAAGACAAGCGCTGATAAATTCCGATATTCAGCCCTCGCGCAGGATGAACAAAGCGCAATTATACAACTTGTACGTTACCTTACAATCATCCAATCTCTCTCCTAAGTCCACCCCAGCTTCCAAGGTGGCCAGCAGGCTGGGCAAAACTCGGGAGGCCCCGAATCCGCCTCGCCCGACACCGCCACCTTCTCGTACAAGATCCGGTTTTCTGCTTGCTTCAGCCCGCAGCGCCAGGCCTTCAGCGAGCCTGTGCCGCGACCCAGATTCCACCGCTGCAAGACCTCACTCGCCTCCCGCTTCAGCTCAGCTCTTCAGCGCGACACTTCCTGCTGTAGCGCTATACACAGCTGGGCCCGCCGGCCCACCCTCAGTCTCCCAGCTTTTTCCTCCCGCTGTTTCCAACTCATTTCCTCTGCAGTGGCCTCCGGCTCCCGTAGCAGACGCTAGCGTGAGGCTGCCTCCGCTAGCGGCACAGGCCGAGTCATTCCATCATCTTCCTGCGACTTTCGCTAACCCCTCGCTTTTTCAGTGGCCTGCAGCGCAAGCAAGCGCGAGGCTGCCTCCGCTTGTAACACAGGCTCACGCATCTCATTCTTATCCTCCTTTTTCCCCTCATGTTTCTCTTAATTTCCCTCCTCAAGCCCCCCAGGCCGACTTCAGCGTGAGGCTGCCTCCGCCGTTAGTCGCAGCCCCGGCTTCTCTCCCTTACAGCTCTCTCTTAAATGCAAAATCACATTATTCTCTTTTCACAGCTACACCATTGCCTGTTCCATCAAACGCTGTCGCTCTGGAGCCTCCCCCAGTGGCCCACAACATCCGAGCACAGATCCTGGCAGGTGCGGACATAGACCTTTCACATTTACTTTCTCTGCTTTCCCGTGTCCGATTCTAACCGCCAGTTAGACTGTGGGGATTTTTCAGTCATGTTAAAAAATCAAAACACACATACATCACGTTTACTTTCTTTTTCTGAATTTTCTATCGCCTTCAGCCACTTCACAGAAGTCATTTGTTCAGCCTTCCCTCATAGGCGGCGCGAACTGAACGACTATTTAGCGCTCATAGCCGAGCTTGCGTTGTCTTATGGGGAGGGCACTTTTACACGTATCACAAACTCTTCTCAGCAAAATGCGCTGTTAGAGTTTCACAGTGGAACCAGTGCCCTTACTGGGGAGCACTCGACACCGAGTATTCCTTGGCTGCAGGAACATTTATTGCGCGGTCTGCAGGTCAGTAACACATTCCACAATATCGTGCCCACAAGTTAACCCCTCCATTCCCCCCGGCTCGGAAACAGCACCAGTTAAATCCACCAGCTACGTACCAAGACCGGCAACCACCAACTCAAATCCCCTCGATGCCAATTTCAGCTCCAGAGCATCTACAGACAGCAAACAGCCTTGCAACAATTTTAACATCGGCAAATGCACCAGGCAGCGTTGTCGATACTTGCACATACGCAGTTTCTGCGGCGGTGCTCATGCCCGTCCTGTATGCCCTGGTGTTTAAAGATGTCAATAAAAAATCAAAAAGTTATTTATCGACTCCAGTGGATATTTCTCGCCTTTCTATCGAACTAGCTCACCACCCGGACTCCGACTTCACTGAATATCTGCTGTCCGGCCTCCAACACGGTTTTAAACCTGGAGTGGTATGCCCGCTCTCCCAAAACATCATCTGCGATAATCTCCAATCAGCTCTCGCCGAGCCCAACGTAGTAGACAACCTGATTGAAAAAGAAGTCGATTCAGGCTTATGATTGGCCCTTTTGACGATCCTCCATTCAAAGTTTTTCGCATTAGCCCCATTGGAGTGGCTACGAGAAAGTTTTCAGGTAAGAAACGTCTCATAGTCGATCTGTCAGCTCCGCATAATTCCCTGTTCCCAAGCATTAACAGCCTGATCCCACTTGACGAATTTTCTCTCAAATACCACGACGTGGATCACGCAGTCGACCTGATAAAAATCGTGGGTCGGGGCACTTGGCTCGCAAAAATTGACATCACCTCGGCTTTCAAAGTGATGCCCATCCATCCAGATTCATGGCACTTATTCGGAGTGCGCTGGCATGGGAAATTCTATTTCGCCGTACGCTTAACTTTCGGATGCAAAAGCAGCCCCAAAATTTTCTACATGCTATCCGAAGCCGTTTGCTGGATCTTGTCAAACAATTCCTCACCTCATTCACCTGCTAGACGATTTTCTAATAATTTCGCCTCCCGGCGCCATTCCAGCCGCCCATATTCTCACAGTTCAAAGAGTTTTCTCCGAGCTCGGAATCCCCATCGCCCAAGAGAAAACCATGGGTCCCGCCACATCCATCGAGTTCCTTGGCATTAACTTAGATTCAGTTAAATACCAGGCATCCCTGCCCAAGGAAAAAAAAATCTATAGAATAATCCTCATCTCATCTACCCTCGTAGACCGTTCAAAGTGCTCCAAACGCGAACTCCTATCCCTGCTTAAACTTCGCCATGCGCATCATTCCACAAGGCCGCCCTTTAATTTCTCATCTCCTCTCTCTCGCGTCTTCAGTTCACGCGCTAGAGGATCTTATTTCCCTAACTGCAGCGTGCCGCGACGAACTATGGCTATGGATAACATTCCTTAATCAGTGGAACGGCCTATCTTTTTTTTATAAGAACCTAATATCATCCCCCATCGAAATCCAGATGCACAGATGCAGCCCCCTCAGTCGGCTTCGGGGGGTTTTGCCAAGGACGCTGGTTTGCGTCTCCATGGACCCCCAAATCCAGGACACGCTACAGTCCTCCGCATTTTTCGAGCTTTACCCTCTCGTAGTAGCAGCCTTCCTGTGGGAAAAGAATGGACTGCTAGCAGTATCATAGTGCATTGTGACAACGAAGCTACAGTTCAGTGCATTAATAAAGGCCGTTCCCATTCACCTGCGCTGATGCCACTTTTAAGACGTCTAATCTGGATTTCAGCGTGTGATCAATTTATCCTAATCGCTAAACATATCCCCGGGTCAAAAAACCAAATTGCTGACTCTCTGTCACGCTTTATGTTTCAGAAATTCAGGACGCTGGCTCCAGAGGTGGACAAATTCCCAACTCCAGTACCTCATTATTCGGAATTAATATTTCCGTAACCCACCCGCTTAAATCCCTCCTCGACACATCGCTCGACACCATTCTCCAAGCAGTTTCTCCCAGAACTCTCCAATCCTACATGACCGCATGGAGATGTTTTAAAGCCTTCCACCTTTCCTACAACACACCATTCCCTGATTTTTCTCTCCTTTCAATAACCTCCTTCATCTCTTACCTTAACAGCGTTAAGGGCCTCCAAGTCGGGTCCATCAAAGGCTACCTGAGTGGCATCCAATTTTTTCACAAATTGATACACGGCACCCCCTCCCCGGAGATAAATAATTCTCAAACCTCCCTCCTAATTAAAGGCATCCAACGATCCCAGCCCACCCGTCCGGACTCAAGACATCCCGTCACGTTAGATATTCTTACTAAATGTATTCATACCCTCCGCACAGGCTACCAATCCCTTAACACCTCTCGCACACTCGATGCCATGTTCATTCTAGCCTTTTTCGGTTTTCTCAGATGCTCGGAACTGGCTATCACTTCCAGATTTGATCCAAAAGTCCACCCAAGCATCTCAGACCTATCAGTACTTGACAGTGAAACAATCTCTTTTCTGATTAAACAAAGCAAAACAGACCAAACCAAAAAAGGTCATTTTATATACATTTTCAACCTTCCATCACCAATTCAACCATACCAAACTATACTGGCATACCTCCAACTGAGAAACTCTCATGCTAAATCCCATCTCGAACCCCTATTCATAGACGACTCCAACAAACCCGTGACATGCTTTTGGTTCCAAAAGCACCTCAAATCTGTTCTCCAACAAGGCATCCCAGCAGAGAATTTCTCCAGCCATTCCTTCCGCATCGGGGCAGCAACCTCAGCAGCCCAAAAAGGCCTCTCCCAGCAGCAGATCCAAGCTCTCGGAAGATGGTCCTCAGACGCTTTCCAAAGCTACATCAGAACCAACCGATTTCACATCAAAAAAGCCCACCAAACCCTCATCGGTTAATAAAAAAAAAAAAAAGCCTTTCCAGTCGAGCATCCATGTCTTCTCTTTCTCCGTCCAGCGAGTATTGATCTCCCAGCGGACACAGCGAGAGCCTTCCCAGTCGAGCATCTATGTCTCCCCTTTCTCCGTCCAGCGAGTATTGATCTCCCAGCAGACACAGAGAGAACCTTCCCGGTCGAGCATCTATGTCTTCTCTTTCTCCGTCCAGCGAGTATTGATCTCCCAGCGGACACAGCGAGAGCCTTCCCGGTCGAGCATCTAGGTCTCCTCCTCCGTCCAGCGAGTATTGATCTCCCAGCGGACACAGCGAGAACCTTCCCGGTCGAGCATCTATGTCTTCTCTTTCTCCGTCCAGCGAGTATTGATCTCCCAGCGGACACAGCGAGAACCTTCCCGGTCGAGCATCTATGTCTTCTCTTTCTCCGTCCAGCGAGTATTGATCTCCCAGCGGACACAGCGAGAGCCTTCCCGGTCGAGCATCTAGGTCTCCTCCTCCGTCCAGCGAGTATTGATCTCCCAGCGGACACAACGAGAGTTCCCCAGGCCTACTATCTCGTCTCATCTTTTTCTGTCCAGCGAGTATTGATCTCCCAGCGGACGCAGAAAAATTCTTCCAGTCAAGCATTTACGTTTTTCTCTTTTCTGACTGGCGAGGCTTATCCGTTCTGATGCCGTGAGTATTGCCGCAAGAACCCTCCTGTTCGAACACCCATACTTACCTTCCCGGATGCCAGCGGAACTTACCCGTCCGACACTGTACATATTGAACTCCCGTCGGACGCTACGAGAGCTCTCCCGGCCAAAACAACCAGGCTCCTCCTTGAAATGCAAGCCCGCCAATCTCTGCGCTCTTTTCGGGGGGTCTTTAAACTGGCGGCTGTCCTTTGCTCACTTAGCTTTTTGGGGAGTACTCTGGGTTCGGGCCCAATTTCCGAGCTCGGAGCCCTCCCCCGGACAGCACACCAAATACGCATAACCATTTACTCTCTGATCATTCGTAAGTGTGAACTCGTGAAATGATGTTTTATTAACAAGGTTCGGGAGGAACACGTTCTAATGATCAAGCAATCAAGTCATTCTAACCAGCTGTCATCAATCAGTAATCAACAGGTTCACTCAATCAGCATGAGTTAAACCTATAAATATACACATTCGACTCACCCATATTCCTCGACAGTTTTCAGCATCCCTCCACCACCCCATCTCCTCACACTTGCTTGGTTATCTTTAAACCAGAGACGGGGGGAGTACTCTGGGTTCGGGCCCAATTTCCGAGCTCGGAGCCCTCCCCCGGACAGCACACCAAATACGCATAACCATTTACTCTCTGATCATTCGTAAGTGTGAACTCGTGAACTCTGCGTTAACATTTGATGTGAATATACGTCGTGCTGCAGTGTAGCCTATAGATGAAGGCGCCGCAACTGATAAAATGCGCAGTTGTTTGGTGTGATTTTACGATTCCAAATTTAGGGGGGCCAGAGGGGGGGCCAAGCTTGGTGACACGGGGGCACTGGCCCCCCCGGGGCCCCCCCCCCTAGAACCGCCACTGTAATAACCAGACCGATAAACAGCATTTCATGAGAATGGGCAATCAAATATTTCTGTGGAATTTCTGTGGAATGTTTTCCAGTGGCGGTTCTAGGGGGGGGCCCCGGGGGGGCCAGTGCCCCCGTGTCACCAAGCTTGGCCCCCCCTCTGGCCCCCCTAAATTTGGAATCGTAAAATCACACCAAACAACTGCGTATTTTATCAGTTGCGGCGCCTTCATCTATAGGCTACACTGCAGCACGACGTATATTCACATCAAATGTTAACGCAGAGAAACGGGACACTGCAGTTCACAAAAGTTCATTATTTGCATGTGCTTTAAAGCCTTGCCGGTTAAACATGTCATTCGCTGCTGATGCGCTGTTCAAATATGCGCTTTACTGAGCGCGTACACTCGACGAGCACATTCACTAAAAGCCTGTTACTGGACTGAGTAACTAAGTTATCTTTTGAGTCTTATATTGTGCTAATACTGTCAAATACAGACAATGTTTACATAAACAAAGTTGGTTATGTCTAAAGTGAAAGCAAACAGAGAAAATTAATTAAAATCTGCTTGTCATATGCGTGTATATTAGACGCGTCGCGTGCAGTTCTTAAAGAGACAGTATAGCCCTAATAATAAACATGCTGCCGCTTGTCCTTAAAGAGATAGTTCACCCAAAACCAAACAGTTGCTGGTCTCCATTGACTTCCATACATAGTAGGAAAAAAATATACTATGGAAGTCACGGGGTACATCAACTGTTTGGTTACTCACATTCTTTCAAATAACGTTTATTTTCAACAGAAGAAAGAAACTTATTCAGGTTTAAAACAACTTAAGAGAGTAAATTATGACTTTTTGGGGGGAGAACTATCCCTTTAATGTTAATAAAACAACAAAACACACAGAGGAAATCATTCACTGCTCTTGACTGAGAACTTTTAAGTCTGTTGTGTTTTATTTTCATATTTGTTCATTTAATTACTTTCTTCAATTCTACTGTTAAATACACCTATAGCTGAAAAAATAAAGCACTGTTTATTTCATTTGTATATTAAGTTGTGTATGTGTAATATGTATCTCTGTTCTTAATTTTTAATAACAAAGAAAATAGTGACAAAGATTTTTATCTTCGCCACTTTGGCCTAAATGTCTGCCATTCTTTTTTATTTTATATTTTGTTACCTATATTTTGTTACCTATAAGGCTTTGCTTTTAAAATAGGGACATTAGTTTGGCTGTAATGCTCAGTCACATGCAAAATAGTAAAACCAACATGAAAAAAGAATCGTGATAAAATCGTGATTTTCCTGAAAAAATAAATAAAATTGTGATATGATATTATTGCCATATCGCCCACCCCAGGTGTAAAAAAGTGCCTAGATGTGCTTAGATGCTAAAAATGTGTTATTATTGATCATTATATCACACTACAATTAAACATAATGAAACATTCATTTGAATTGAAATTGTTTTATTAGCTTAGCTAATATAATTTATTAGCTTTTTCTAGAGATTGCAGTCATGCATGACATGGTGAAAAATGACTTGAAATAATACTGAAAATAGGTTAAGATGAATGTTAAAGGTGTGCCCCCTAAAAGCACAAGTGGCCCCTGCCTGCCCCCCCCCCCCCCCCCCCCCCCCCCCCCCCCAGTTACTGTGGTCTAGAACCGCCACTGATGTTTTCCCAATTAATCATTTCTTGCTTTTATTAATCATTTCCTATAAAGACTCATATAGTTTAATTTCATAAACATGGCAGAAGCACACTTGCAAGTGCTAATATAACTAGCAAATAGACTGTCACTATACATTTGCATGTACAGAACATGCCATATACAAAGTCGTGAAATTTCGCAGTCAATCCTCGACCTCATCACAGGCTCTAAGCTTCTCTTCACCACAATGGTAAACTTCAAAACTACAACATACCTTAAATGCCTATAATCCCGACATAACATACAATTAAATACTAAACACGTCTCTCTCTATATTAATCTTGTGCAAAAACACACAAAATAATATTTAATTTCAACATTTATTCTCTTTTTGCAGTCTGATGCAAAGCATGCTGGGAACTGTAACTCTGCTGAACTCATTCAATTTATGTTCAGCTTAATATAATAATTTTTGGAGTTCACTTAACTTTTTTTCTGTTAAGTACAATGCACTTTCAGTAATATTTAAGTGAAATAAACTAATTTCATTGGTTCATTTCACTCTTCAGGTTTACAGTACCATATACAACAATTCATTGTCTTATTATTCAAGAGTAAACACTTCCACCTTTAAAAAAAATATAACATCCTCTTTGGGAATGGGTGCCACAGCTTCCCATCCATCTGAGACAGTAGATCCCGAACGGCAGCAGTCAAGGTGGGGTAGTTATAACAGTTAAGAGGAGACTGAACCATGGCATCGTTGGCCAGTGGGGAACAATTAGATTTAGCCTGTGGTATCTCTCCTGAACACGTCTCAAGACTGGCCAGATAAGTGGAAGAAGAGGATAAGCATATAGCAGGAGATCTGGCCACTCGTCCCCAAAACCAAAGGGGACAATGTGTTGATGTTGTGCTGGCAAATCGGTCAACCGATGCCGTCCTTTATCTCTCCCAGATCAATTGAACCACTTCCTTGTGGAGACAACAATCTCCTGACCTTGGGCTGCAGTGAGAGAGGGTCCAGAGGTTTTAGACTACCCTTATGAAAAAGAAGTTTATTCAAGTCTTCTATTAGTATGCTTCTTTTAACTAAAAATAAGAAAGTATACTTTCAGTCTACTTTTTATATACTTCTCAGAAATATACTTTATGTACTTCTCAGAAATATACTTCAAATTGCACTTAAGTATACTTGACTTATACTGACAGAAAAGTCTAAGTATATTTGGCCTATACTTGTTGATCGAGATATACTTAAAAGTATAATTAAGTATTCTAAGTATTCTTGGCTTGTACTTGTGTTTACTATTTTGATTGAGTAGCTTATTAAATACTTTTTTAAAAACATAATATTACACACCGTCTTATAAACTAACATGTTCAGCTTTATATAGTAACAAACTTTCGGGTGGAATAGCTTATAGAGTAAATAAAATAAGCATGGAAAATAAGTTTATTCAAGTGTTCTATTAGTATACTTCTTTTCAACTAAAAAGAAGAAAGTATTCTTTCAGTCTACATTTTATATACTTCTCAAAAATATACTTAATTACACTTAAGTGTACTTGACTTATACTGAGAGAAAAGTCCAAGTATATTTGGCCTATACTTGTACTCAATCTTTTGATCGAGATATACTTAAAATTGGAATTATTCAAAGTATACTTGGCTTGTAGTTGTGTTAACTCTTTTGATCGAGTAGCCTATTAAATATACTTTTTTTTTACATCGTTTTTCATATACAGTCTTATGAAACTTTGTTTGAAAATATTGATTAAAATATTGATATAAAACAGATATGTTTCTAATTCTGCGTATCCAAATTTTTGTGTAGGCTAGTCCACTGGTAGTGTACATATTTACTTTAATTTAACTTTTCCCCACCATTGACTGAATTTTCCAGCTATCCATGTTTTCACTGGTATACGGTAGGGGGCGCTATGACACATCTTCTAGTACAGAATCTCTGGATCAAAACACAGGCGAAGAAGAAGCTGAAACAAGTGATAGAAGATTGCTCACTCAAATGTAAAATAATGTAATATCAAACATTAAACCAGCTTGTAAATCAAAACTGCTTGATGTTTCCAAATGAAATGAAGCGTAGGCCTAACCCATGAAGAGAAAACGACTGTGAAGCTTTGGGGGTGTTGGACTCGATCTACTCCACCTGTGTTTTGATCATCGTTCTGGATCTGATCAAGGCGTAGTCTTTGACAAAAATGTGATTTTCTCAACTATTTTGTTTAAAATGTTGCCTTTATGAAACTTACTGACATTCAAGTGTTGATCAAAAAAAGGATGCATGAAGCTAATAAAATGTTTTTAAAATTAAAGTAGAGTTAAAGGTATTTTTCAAGTATAAAAAAATAACATTTGAACATAGTAGTATAGGCCTACTGCAACTGCAAAAATTGTATATAAATAGTAAACTATAAAGTATAATGTTAAGTTCACTTAAAGAAAACTTGTAGAATAAAACTACTAACTAGTAGTTTACTGAGAGTACATTAAAAGAGTAAAAATAATCTATAAATGGTAAACTATAAGTATAATGTTAAGTTCACTTAAAGAAAACTTGTAGTATAAAACTACTAATCTAGTAGTTTACTGAGAGTACATTATTAAAATAAAACTTGTAGTATAAAACTACTAAACTAGTAGTTTACTGAGAGTATACTTCAAAGTTGCTACATTATTAAAATAGTAAACTACTAGTATACTCATAAGTTCACTTGCAGTACAAATGAGAAACATAATTATGAACTAGTTGTGCACTTAAAGTTTACTACTGTTACACTTATAGTACACTTAAACATATACTTTTATATACTTCAAGTGGGCCAATTTAGTCCCAAGCGGTATTAAAATAGTACACTTACAAAGTTTACTACTAGTACACATTGACATTAGTATACTTACTACATAAAGTATACTTAAAAATATACTTGAACATTACTCAAGAATACTTCATAAAATGAACTTGAAGTATACTTTTTTTTCGTAAGGGTAGGGCTGCACGTTTAATCGAAATGAAACTGCACGTTTTTTCAAATTCACATTATAAGCGACTCAAATTCACAGTGCTTTCAGATGGAGCAGCATTTACAACTGATCACAGAGCCATACGTCACTGACAAGCTGAGCATAAATGTTTTTGATTTTTGAGATTTCATAATCGCAATAAGCCAAATCGTATCAAGCACAATTTCATGTTAATTATACGATTAATCGTGCAGCCCTAGTTGGAGACATGACCGAGACCTTGTTCCACCCTGGTGATTGATGAGAAATACTACAGTTGTATTGTCTGTTCCTGCCTGAAAGAAATACTACCCACAGATCCAACAGATTGATACTGTGGGCCAGATGTACGTACATTTGCGAACGCAGCGTTAATAGCGCCATGGCCAAGACGCAGAAAGCGCTTGATGTGAAACCGCAGTGTGCGTGTTATGTACCAAACCTGCAGTTCATCAGGTAATCAGCACCTATACCGTAAATTGCGCGTATTTAAACGCAGACTGCGATATTCCCACTGCTGATGCTATGACTGTTTAAAATGATCCTGATGTCAATAACTGTAATTTAGTGAGGAGTTTAACAACTGCTGGAATGGAATGTGAACGCTGAGTCGGAGATTCAATGTCATCTTTGATTTCTTCCAGTAACTGTAATATTGCGTAGCTGCTTAATCTGTAACGCTTAATGATTTAATTTTCACTCAACTGAAAAAGTGTGATTCTTGTGGCAAAAATCTTTTCAGCTCGTCTCCTTAGCCTATATCTTCGTCTTGCTCGGATTACTGCTGCCATTTCACCAGGAGGCATATGCCAGATACCCGCTTCCTAAGTTACACCCTCTTTTAAGAGGCGGAGAATTTTCAGCGCAAAATAGAGGCGCGCTTTCACTGGCTTTTTCTGTACATAACGCGGAATACATAATTAGGCGCAGTTTACGCTTCCCCTCCCATCTCTTTATGTGACACTCCCACTTTCCCCTTGACCATCCCATGAATGCATATGCATGACACGAAAAGCACATTTTGCCATTTTCAGTTCCCGCGACAGGCAGTCTGCACTTTCATCTTGGTGCGTCCTGTTCGTACATACCTCGCCATGGTTTTATGCGCACTTTGCGAAACAAATACGCCTGAAGTGGCCGCAAAAGCGTTAGTACATCTGGCCCTGAATCCCCTTAGTTGTGGGCTCCACCTCCCCTGAATGCCACAATGCTGCCACAGTCCTCCCTGACAGAGAAGCATCTGTAGTTATCGCCTCTCAGTGCCAAGAGGTGGCAGAATCAACAGACCATCCCGCTGCAATGATGCCAGGGCTGCAATGATGCCAGGGCTGCATGAATACATTCGTACATTCTGTGAACACGTGGGGAGAGAGACAGTCTGAAGGGAAGCACACTGTACTGGAACATTCTGTCTTGAATTGTGAACCATAGAAACTGTCGGTGAAACTGAATTGAACTAGGGTACCTCATGATGTCACCACCAATAAATTATTACCCAACAGGTCATCCCCAGTATTTATTCTTCATAATTTGTATTTATTTTTTGCTATAACTAATATGTCTCATAAACACACAGTTACAGCAGCCAGAGAAAAACTACTGTTTAAAAGACCAACTTAAAGGTCCCATGACATCAAGCGTAGCGTTAGTTCTGGCAGGTCACGTTAGTCAAGCTCGCATCAGCTGACCCTCAGCTGATCCACATCTACCTATAGTAATACGACACCTATCACCATATACATATATAAGCTCCTTCAGTATTATCAGCAGCAGCTATCACGTTTCTCAGGAGCTAATTAAATGGTGAAATTCGGCAGGCAAACAACATCATCTCACAAGGAATCGTGCAATCGGGAATTTAGCAAGAGGAATTCGTTCCCCACAAGGATTTCACCTCAGATTCATCTTAAACTTGAGATGTTGCCGCATTGATCATAAGTTGCCTGATTTGGAAGTGACCTCAGTCAGCATTGCTGCTCGCATATCGCTGCATTATTGACACGGGACTCTACGTGATTCCTTCTCCATTCATCTCTGAAAGTCTTCACAAAGCTAAGCTAAGTCATTTTTATTGCTCATTGCTAAAATCTATCAGGGTTTTGGCAACATGCTTGTCGGTACACGATCCGTTCCACCTGCACGATCCGTTTCACGCATGCGCAAATGATAATTCTGTTTTGCGACGATTTACGACACTGCACGATCTGTTCCACACATGCGCATATTTGTACGGTTTGTACCGCGAGACTTTCATTCACTCACAGCGAAAGAAAATGGAGTTCAGCGGAAGAAATGAGAAGTTTGTCCTTTACGCTGCCGTTAGGCAATATTTGGTTGACGGGTTGGTGGATGCGGCGTTGAAGAAGAAGGGCTGCAAATTTCGTTATAAGAGGTAAGTGAGTGTGTGTATCTGACATAATATTAGCATTGTTTTAGTTAACACGTGCACATGGACACATGTGCACATAAGTGCTGTATTGTAATACCAAACAAAGCAGCAAAATCGTACGTAACAAACATTGTTTGTCTATCACAGTGCACAATTCAAGAGGCTGGTTGTGCTGTCTGATGAGCAGAGGCGGGCTGTCCTGGAGGAGTGCCACAACAACCATGGACAGGGTTGTTGTAGGGTACTACTGGGATAACATAAAGGCAGATGTGGCAGATTGGGTACTTTTTTGGAACTTTCATGGAATTTAACACTATGGCTCTCAGGCAATGAATTGATTTAGTGGCTTTGTTTGACTTCAGATAATTATTTGGTCTAAATAATAAATGTATCCATCAGGTCAAAAGCTGTCACAGATGCCAAAATAACGACCCCATAAAGACTGTGTCTCCTGCCCTTACCTTGGTGTACCACTTGAAGCAACAAGTTAGGTGATGTGGTAATATTACATATCTCTACAGGTGAAAGAGCCGTGGGAGGTGGTCGGTATGGACCTCATTGGTCCACTGAAAAAAACCATGAAAGACCATCAATACGTCCTCACGGTGACAGACCTCTTCACGAAGTGGGTTATCGCTGAGCCTTTGAAGTGTGGCTCCAGCACTGAGGTGGCTGAGGCACTTGTGTCAAAGCTCTACACATTTGGTATGGTCCGGAAAATCATCAGGGGCCGTGCATTTGTTAACGAGGTATGTGTCCTTATTACCCTCTCCTTTCACCCCCTTCACACAGGACATATGACATCATCACAATTCACGCTGTTTTAAGCGGTCATTGGTCATTTCTGAGACCAATAAATATTGAAAATAACCATGTGTGTCTGAATTTTGTACAGCTTAATGCACACATATTTGCGGCGCTGAACATCAAGCATGCCATCACAAGTGCATACCATCCCCAGTCAAACGGCCAAGTAAGTGTGCCATCATGACATCCCGCAAAACAGTAAAGTCAACTTTAGCCAATGTATACTAAAGTGCATGTAGTAATTCCTTTCTATTTTGAAGGATGAGAGAACTAATCAAAATGTAAAGAGGACTCTCAGAAAATATGTTAATCAGCACCATGATGATTGGGACATCCACCTGCAGGCCATAGTTTATGGAATAAACACTGCAAAACAGGTTATTATTCGAAATGACTAGATAACGTATATTGCATACATGTTTTAAGAGTTTTATTTTGTGATTTGATGCAAAACATTTTGTTTCAAATTAGAGATCCACCAAGTACAGCCCGTACTTTTTCATGTACAATAGGCACCCCCGTCTACCACAGGCATTAAATGTCTGTGAGACAGACGCTGCCTTTGAATTGGCGGACCCAGAGGAGGAGCTGGAGCTAAAACTAGCTGGAGTCAAGGCCCTCAATGAAACGGTTTGTTCAGAATTGTGTGGCTGGCATGTTCAATTTGAAAAAGAATGTTCGCATAGTAATATATTCTTATCTTTAAGGTACGGAAGAACATTGAAAAGGCACAGGGGAAACAAAAAAAGGCTTTTGAGGCAAAGAAAAGGAAAGGGGTTCGCCAGTGCTCAGTTAAGGCAGGGGACGAGGTCCTAATTGGGGAGCCCAAAAAGAAGGTGAAGAAGGGAAATTGTTTACAGGATCTCCACCAAGGGCCATTCACCCTCACATCCCTGACAGAGAAGGGTGTGGCAAGTGTGGCTATGTTAGGGAAAATACAGAAACTTAATGTTGCGCAGCTAAGGCCCTACTTTCGGCCACAAGGTATTGTAATAATCCTACTTGGTGACATAGCAAATATAAACATGACACTTGACAATGACGATTAGTATTTACTTTCCTGTTGTGTAGGTCATAGCCATGAATCTGAGGGCAGCCAAAACGATGCAGAAGACATTGGACTGGTGGACCACCAGTATGCCAATAAAGGTCCACTGTGGTCCAAGAGGTTGTGTCCTCAGCAAGAACAAGTGGTGAGTGCCAAACTAAACTGGATAGTTCACATGCACAGCTTGTTGGTGTGCTTTAAATAATAAATGCATGATTGCTCATTCCTAACAGGGATATTTTTTATTTCTAGCTGACCTATGTGCTGGACAGAACACGTCCAGCAAAAGAAATTGTTGTTCTGGATGGCCCAGTTTGTCTTCAAAGGGAGGACTTTTGGAGCCTGGGGCTAGATGAACAGGTGGAGAGCAATGTAAGTGGATATTGCTGTAAAGAGTTTGGATGGTTCTAATGCCTTTATTGTAATTATGCAAAACATTCTGTGCTTTCAGATTGGGAATGCGTGCTTCAGGCTGGTAGAGGAGGCAGCCAGGAGACATGTATGTATTTGCATTTATCTTGATGACTTACACATAAATTTGTGCAAAAGTGAGTACACCTCTCACATTTTTCCCAAATACTTTTCATGGGACAACACTATAGAAATGAAACTGTGATGCATCTTAAGGTAGACTCACTTTTGTGAGATATATGTATATGAAATGCAGACATACAATTTTATTCAGGGAATGGATGTTTCCCTGAATAATAGTTTTAGTTTTTTCATAGGACAATGTGGAATCTAAAGATATCATCATTTTGCCAGCATGGTCTAGGGGGTCACAAACAGCAAGCCACTACATGCTTTGTGTACAGTTACATTGTTTTTTTTTTGTTTTTTTCCTCTATTTTTAAACCAGTTGGTGCCCCTATACCTGACATTAATAGGGTATGTTCTTCACAGGTGTTATTAGTTGCTAAGAAGGAGGCTATTTTTCTGGACTCATTATGTCCAAATGGGTTTGGAGATGAGAAATACCGAACCATATTTAGGTTTGAAACGCATAAGCAGAGGACATTAGCAAGGTTTGACCTGTGACCGATGAAGGCTAACACAGAGAACAGAAAGTGCATGTAGTTACATGCTACTATGGGAATTAAACTTAATACATGATAGATTATGTTTTAATAATCTTAGTTTATAGTTTATAAGTATAGTTTTCTACTTTTTTTTTTTTATTATTATAATTTTTTTATCCAGTTAAGCCTGAACAGCACTCTGAAGATCTTTAATCTGATGACACTGTGTAACAGCCTTAACAAATACAGATCAAACTGAGTGAAATGGACTGATATCCTGTTCAGGCAAAGCCTTGTTCTCTGGCTTTAGGTTTGAGTAAAAGCCTCGTTCTCTGGCTTTAGGTTTGAGTAAAAGCCTCGTTCTCTGGCTTTAGGATTGAGTAAAAGCCTTGTTCTCTGGCTTTAGGATTGAGTAAAAGCCTCGTTCTCTGGCTTTAGGTTTGAGTAAAAGCCTTGTTCTCTGGCTTTAGGATTGAGTAAAAGCCTTGTTCTCTGGCTTTAGGTTTGTGTAAAAGCCTCGTTCTCTGGCTTTAGGATTGAGTAAAAGCCTTGTTCTCTGGCTTCAGGTTTGAGTAAAAGCCTCGTTCTCTGGCTTCAGGATTGAGTAAAAGCCTTGTTCTCTGGCTTTAGGATTGAGTAAAAGCCTTGTTCTCTGGCTTTAGGATTGAGTAAAAACCTTGTTCTCTGGCTTTAGGACTGAGAAAAAAAAAAAAACCTTGTTCTATGGATTCAGTTTTGCATAATTTTTTTCCAGACAACTTGCAGGAGCAGTGGCTAATGGACCGTGGGTGGAGAAGACGGGCAAAGATTTTGATGTAACTTTGCTTACTATGTAATTTTGTCATTTCATTTTGCTCAGCGGACATTATAAATGGTTGTCAACATCACATCTGAGTAACTGTATATTACTTTTCAGCCATTTCCAGTTCAGTCAGATGGACAGAGCTGTGGGATATTCATGCTTATGGTAAACTTATACAATTTCTACTCAATTGTTCCTGTTTGTCCTAAATCTCCATAATCATTATTTTTCTCTTTAACAGTATGCCCTCTGCATCTGTACTGGTGCCATGTTTCACTTTTTGGATGTAAGTTGTAATTCATGGAATGTATGTATCCAAGAATGTTAAAAAACAAACAATGCAAGACTCCAATATTACATGTGTATTACAGACTGACATACCATCTATTCGGAAGTGGTGGTGTCTCCAGATTCTGGAGAAATTCTCGGTCGCAAGGTAGGACACATTTCAAGCAGTAAAACATTGGTCTGCTTTTGTCAGGATACAGAGGTAAGTGAATCCAAACACAGCTTTATTTACAGATGATAAGAGTGCAAGGTGTTGGAGGCTTGACAATGAACTGGGGCAATGGTGAGTGTTTTATAGAGCTTGATGAGGTTACTGATGATGTACAGGTGCAGGTGATTAGTAATCTTGAGAGATTGAATGCAGGTGTGCCAAAGAGGATCCTGGGTAATGTAGTGCAAATACAGACAGACGGTAAACGTGACATTACCCCCCCCTCCCCGAAGGCGCGTCCTCGCGCCGTATAACATCCAAAGGGGTGGGCATCCTGGACTCCAGGACGGTCCAGGCGGAGCAGGCTGGTCAGGGGACCAGGGCGGAACAGGCTGTGGGCGTGGCCAGGGCGGAACTGTCGGACCCTCGGGCGTCCAGGGCGGTGGTGACCCTTCGGGTGGCCATAGCGGAGATGACCCTTCGGGCGGCCATGGCGGAGATGACCCTTCGGGCGACCATGGCGGAGCTGTTTTTTCTGGTGGCACTGGGAACCTCGTCAGAGAGACCTCCGTGGTCCCCCTAACAGGTATACTGCGCCCCCACCCAAATTTTAATGGGGAAATTGCCAGGAAAGGGGAGGTCCGGCAGCAAAGAGGATCTTGGGCTGGGCTGGACCAGCGGTGAAGAGGGCTCTGGCTCTTGCTCGAAGACTGGTTCTGGCTCTGGCTCTTGCTCGAAGACTGGCTCTGGCTCTTGCTAGAAGACTGGCTCTGGCTCTGGCTCTTGCTCGAAGACTGGCTCTGGCTCTGGCTCTTGCTCGAAGACTGGCTCTGGCTCTGGCTCTTGCTCGAAGACTGGCTCTTGCTCGAAGATTGGCTCTGGCTCTTGCTCGGAGACTAGCTCGACAGGGCAGACGGGAACTGGACTCGGAACTGGACTCGGCTCATCTGGGTCGACGACTGGCTCTGGCTCGGCGGGCACGACATTCTCAGTCTCAGGCTCGGCGGGCACGATGTTCTCAGTCTCAGGCTCGGCGGGCACGACGCTCTCAGGCTCAGGCTCAGGCTCAGGCTCAGGCTCGGCTGGACTGGCGTGAAGTGCAGGCTCGGCTGGACAGGCGTGAAGTGCAGGCTCGGCTGGACAGGCGTGAAGTGCAGGCTCGGCTGGACAGGCGTGACACCAAAGCGGGGCTGACAGGGCGAGGACTCCAGGTACATCCTCTGGATTCTGGCGAGCCTGACGGGTCCTCTTCCTCTTATGTCGGCGAAGTGGTGTTGTAGGAAGTGGTGGCTCGGCTGGACAGTCGTGACGAGCAGGCTCGGCTGGGCA
Source organism: Leuciscus idus (assembly GCA_021554675.1). Taxonomy (NCBI): domain Eukaryota; kingdom Metazoa; phylum Chordata; class Actinopteri; order Cypriniformes; family Leuciscidae; genus Leuciscus; species Leuciscus idus. The sequence goes on along the minus strand of CM038636.1, from coordinate 4,401,777 downwards.
GACGACTGATTTGGTGGATTTGGTGGAACGTAGAGCCGACCTGCGAGCTCCCCGGACGGACATTAAAGTAAGGAGTTAATCGCAGTAAGATGTTTACATCAGAGTCCTGCACGGGTCCGATTTTGTAAATCCGCACCCGCCCGTACCCGCAGTGCTTAAAACCGCATCCGACCCGTTATCCGTCAACAGCACTAATTAAAATCCGCACCCGACCCAACCCGCTTAAAATAGAACCGACACCCGACCCGCACCCGAAATAAAATCAGTTTAGCCAATCACATTAGACACACTTAGAAAAATGTTAGTCGCCAGGTCATACAGAAGTTATTACACGACAATTAACACAAGGACAACTTCAGCCGAAGCTGTCAAAAGGCCGGTACATGAAGAACATGGCTAACGTTACCACAAAACTGAGTAGCCTTATAACATTTTACCAATCGAACAGATGCGCGGCTACAACACTAACGTTATATGCCACGCAATTTCGTCTCGCCTACATCTGACCATTTTGGGTTCAAACACGCCCTGCACACCACACATAGGCCTACTTAGTGTTAAATCTGAAAAATACTGTTCGATAGAACTGCTTGGTTACCACAGTTATCTGCGTGCTTCCTCGGCGATGAAGTTCCACATCTGCGCCTAACACGAAAATGCAGCAAGCCTTTCACAATATTTTCTTCAGATAACTCCAAATTTCTCCCACACACTGGACTTGATTTTTGATGACGTATTGTCGACAACTTTACAATCTCCACTAGCTATTCTTTTCTTCAGCTCCTCAGCATCCATCTCGACGATTGCAAGCAGATCACGTGCGCGCAGTTATAATGAATTTTTAAAAGTGAAAGTAGCCTAGGTAACGTTATAGATACTGGGAGGGCGTGGGCACAAATAAACTGATGTGGATTTTAAATTATTTAATTAACTTGAAATAAAGGCATATTTTTGTAGATGTGTTCCTAAAAATATGCATATATTATTTTTACGTTTGCATGTGATTGTTTTAAACCCGTGTTTAGACCCGTGTTTTCCCCGTGTCTGACCCGACCCGCACCCGTATCCGACACGGTTGGATATTTTTCACCCGTTTGAGCAAAATTTGCGGGTCACCCGTCGGGTACCCGCAGGTACCCGCACCCGTGCAGGACTCTAGTTTACATGACTGGAGCAAACCTCTTCACTCCTACATGCAGTTTTTATTTTCTGATTATTCACACAATGTAGAGCACAAATGATGAACTCATATACTGTCCACTGTTTGATACTGAATTTTGGGTTTTCTTTAGATATAAGCCGTAGTAATCAAAATTAACACACCCAGCGAGCAAAAAGTCGCCTAGAAGACGTCTAAAAGACGTCATTCTTAGACATCCAGAAGACGTCCTCACAGGAGCCAGAATGAAAGTTTTTTATACGTCTTTTCTGGACATTGTATAGACGTCAATTAAAGACGTGCTAAATACGTCATTCTTAGACATCCAGAAGACGTCCTCACAGGAGCCAGAATGAAAGTTTTTTTTACGTCTTTTCTGGACATTCTATAAATGTCAAGTAAAGACTTGCTACAGATGTAATTGTTAGACATCTAAAGGCAGTCAGAATAAAAGTTGTATTAGACGTGTTTTCTGTAGTAGAAATGTCAAAGACTGTTAAAGACCCATACTGACATGGAAATCCTATATGTGCATTTTTCAAGGATCCAACTTTAAAAAATATTTACTTACAAATATTTACAAAACAGTGGCAGTGAGGGAGCTAGTTCTCACTGAGAAAAACCCAGTTACTCAAAGTTAATGGTTGTCGTGTCATGAAACTGCAGACACACATACCATAGACCTAAATAAGATTTTAAAGAATATTGATAATATTGAATATTCAATTGAATAACTGTGTAGTGTATATACTTTCATTTGTATTATCTTAACAATATAACTGTAATAAACTGCTTACCATTTTCCTGTAAAACAAACTAATCACTCCAAGAAATCAACTATTTAAATCTCAAAATATATTTTTATTACTATTTTGTTCTGCTGGACCAAAACTTAACAGCCGGAAGACTAAAGTATAAATTAACACAATACAACTTAAAAGCCTGAACAGTAAAGTTGTAAATTAACACAATTTCCCTTTAAATAATCTATTAAATGTTAAAACAATATAACATAACAATTAACAAAATATGGCTGCTACAAGGTTCACAAGCTTCATTTATAGCAGCAAGCAGTTTCAGATGATCGGCTACAGACTTTATTTGGGCCTCTATTGCAGCTGGGTCCCATTTCATGACAGCAGCTACAATCAAAGCAAAAAAAATCCACATGTTAAATAAATAAATACAAATGCCACTGTTGTGGTTTAGCTTATAGCAGAGATACATAGTTGAAAATTTGAGTACTCGAATCAATTAAATGAAATAAATCACAAATCAAGTAAAATTACATCAAGCCTGATATAAGGCATTCCACACACACACACACACACACACACATATAGGTGCCATTTACAACTTCATGTGATTTTAGTGATCGGATAGCTATATGATCTTGAAAAGACCAGGTGTAAATGCCCTCCGAAATGCATTCGTGACGCATTTGAATCTGATTGCTCAAACCACTTCAGGAGGTGGTCTGGGCCGCATTCCAGAAGAAACTGGACAAGTGTAAATGCATCTGGTTGTTGAAACCACATGTAAATTTTACTCCTCCCAAAAACGCTCTAAAATAAAGTTGTAAGAGCGTGTTATAGGCTATATGTCATGTTATAGCAAGTTATGACGACGCTACTGCCGCATCGCCGCTGACCATCTAACGTTATTCATTAAGCCAACGTGCAAACTATCGCAAATTAAAGTGAAAGTAAGTCCCCGATGCTTAACACACAGTTATCATCATTAAAAGTAAAGAAACGAAATGATCTTACCAGGGCTGTTGCGCTCTCTCCTATTGCGGTCTTTGATTTAGAAATTTTAACGGATGATCAATAAAATGCAGTTCATATCTGTTGCTTTCGGTGACGTGAACACCATTAAATTTGCATAGCGAGGGAATCGAAGATCTGATTTATATCCGTTTTGCAAAAACACATTTATGTGACCAGGTGTAAATGGAATTGTTGTGATAAAACAGATAGCTATCCGATCTGAGAAAACGCATCAAGTGGCCAGGTTTAAACAGCCCCATACACACACACACACACACACACACACACACACATATTAGGGGTGTAAGTTAACGGTTCACAAAATTCATGGTTCGGTTCAATACGATACACTTGTGTCATGGTTCGGTACGTTTTCGATACAGGAAAAAGAAAGAAATGCCAGAGAAACTTCCTTGATTTAATATTTGTAACTTTTTTTTTTTTGTATTAAACGTAACATCATAAAGTATGATTTTTTTTTTTTTACTTTGAGGAATGATGAAGCTATAATTGACTCTTAGAAGCATGTAAAACAGCTCCTTGAAAAAAAATGTAATGTAATATTGTAGTTATAAACAAAGGTTTATTTTAGTTCAGATTAACATTTGAGGGCAGTAATTTTATTCATGTCAAAATAAAACCAACGTAATGTAACTTGAAAGCATTATAGCCTACTATTCCTGCCAAACTTCCATGGTTACAGTTTGTTTTACTACAGTAAATCCATGGTGAATGTTGCTGATCTGTGGACACTGGATTGTTCATTCATGGCACAATGTTTCCACGTCAGCGCTGTTTGATCCGTTAATAACAGAGAAATATGAATGCTTCTCAATAGATCTCGCAGCGATGTTATTACTTCAGTGGGGATCTCTTAGCGCCGTGTAGTAACAGTGTCGCTTGATCAAGATCGGCTGCACTGGTCCAAACTGATAAACGGCCCGTGAAGCACATAATAACAGCACCTGCTTTCAGGTCAGTTAGCCTACAGTACCTGCTTTTTTGTGGAAACCAAATCTTTTGATTGTGAGAGAGCCATGTGTTAAAAGTCAGATGGCACTTAATCTTCTTTATGATTTGCCCTATGTCTGAACAAAAGAAATAAAAGTTAACTATCTATACCATATTGAATTGCATAGCATCATATTTTTGCAATGCGTTGAATCGAAATCGAATCGCACCGGATCGTAATAAAAGTGAATCATATTGCATTGCATCGGTAGCTGGCAGCTGCTTATATGTATCATTAATGTATTGTATCGTTGGCTATGCATTGAGATGCGTATCGTATCGGCCTCAGTTATGGAGATGCACATCCCTAATACCTATATAGGAAAAGTAACTACATTTACATACTGTGAATTGTTTTTTCCATCGAAAATCGCAATTGTATCGAATTATGACATTTTCTTAATCTTACACCCCTAATATAAACACATACATATAGTACTTTGGAGACCAATTGTGTTGAAATAACATTGAGACAAAGGAGGTAGAGGACGAATACTCACTTCTCTTGGTAGCTGTTCTGATGAATGACGGATCCTGGCCACAGAAAGATAAAAGAGAGAGGTAAAAGGGGGGAATTAATTAGCATGGGTCACATTTCATTCGTTTTGTCTGGTATCTAAAACTTATGTCTGATAGAAAAATGTGCATCACCAAAAGAAGGAACATGTAGATTAACACAGTGGATCTGTCCAAACGGTAATCGTTTTAATAACATTGTCATCTGTACAAAGAAAAAACTCTTCCGTTTTTAGTACATTGTTGATGTGTAAAAGTTCCTTAAGTTTGTGTGTTCTTGCAACCTGGTCTCACAGGATTCCGTGAAATGTCCACGTGCCCTTAACTCAAAATCCGTGGAGCCATCACGGAATCGCCCCAAATTCCGTGATGCGGCCACGGATATTACTCCAATGCAAGTCAATGACACTGACCTTCCGTGGTCCACACACAGATACCCGTTTCAATGACGGAGTACAGATCTCACTCAATCGATGTGCTTTCTCATTTGGAAACGCAACATTTGAAGTATTTGTGAACTTTTCCAACAACAAATGCCATAATGACGTTAACCTGACTGTTATTGAAGCTATTGCATTGTCCTGTCATCATAAAATTTCGGTTTGTTTCAGTTAGCCTAACCAAAGTCCCGTGATGGCACCACGGACCTCAACAACCTGACCTCACTCATGGACGTTGTAATGTTGCTGGCTTGTTTAGGAACTTATAAGCTTTAGGTCGACTGTGTTGCAATGGCATGTAATTAACTTGACATTTTGTCTCGTCCTGTCATCATAAAATCCAGTTTGATGGCGTTTTACACCTATTGCTCGCTTGGCTATAGTCAGATCTAAAATCTGTGATAGGAGCACGGAGTGAGTCTGTGGTGAGACCACGGATAACTCCAACACGCAAGTCAATGACACTCATCTTCCGTGGTCCACACACGGATACCCGTTTCAATGACAGAGAACAGATCTCACTCAATGGACGTGCTTTCTCATTTGGAAACACAACATTTTAAGTATTTATTTATTTTCCAACACCAAATACCATAAAGACTTTAACCTCTCTGTTATTGTAGCTATTGCATTGTCCAGCCATCATAAAAATTCAGTCTGATTCTGTTAGCCAAACTGAAGTCCCGTGATGGCACCACGGACCTCAACAACCTGACCTCACTCACTGGATGGTGTGATGTTGCTCACTTGTTTAGAGACTTGAAAGCTTTATGTCGACTGTGTTGCAATTTTGTCTTGTCCTGTCATCATAAAATCCAGTTTGATGGCGTTTTACACCTATTGCTCGCTTGGCTATATAGTCAGATCTAAAATCTGTGATAGGAGCACGGATTGAGTCTGTGGTGAGACCACGGATAACTCCAACGTTCGTGATATGGTCACGTAATTTAATCTATTGATTCGTGCCACGGACACGTTTATTTCGTAATTTTTCGTCTTTCGTGATTACAGCTCGATTATTTCTGCCTGCCGGCTGCAGCAGAGAAGCTGTTTAATCAACATTTATTCACGAGATCTTATCGTGGTTTATGTGTTTTTTTTTAATGTTATTATTTCGGTCTTATTGCCAGGGAAGCTGGATTGTTTTGCTGTTTATTGATCTTTTTAAAATGATATTTTATTAGTAGGAAATCGCGCTGAAGAAGTCTCGTTCCGAACACATCGCGATATTTGGCATCAGTTCACGTGTGTCAGCTGTTGGTAAGTAGCCTAGTAAATAAATACATAAATACGCTGTCCTAATAATGTGTGATATAATGTCTTTTCTGTTTGTCGATATTAATCTGCCAAATATATCTGCCATTTCCACAGAGACTTTGCGTTTCATTGCTTTCTAATTCAAAATATATGATTAAACACTGCCTGTCACGTGACGTGCTATAGGCTTAGATATTCATATCAGATTAAAAATAGTACAATTAGTTCCAAAGTTGTATTTGTAGTAGAAGCACAGTAAAAACAACACTTACCATGCTTTTACCACAGTAACATTAGTTTTACTGTGATAGGGTGTGGTAAAAGGACAGTAACCACAAAACTTACCATGCTTTTACCACACTATTGGTAGTTTTAATGTGATACTTATTGTAAATGCACAGTAACCACAACACTTACCATGCTTTTACCACAGTAACCCTAGTTTTACTGTGATAGGGTGTGGTAAAAGGACAGTAACCACAAAACTTACCATGCTTTTACCTCTGTATTGATAGTTTTAAAGTGATATTTGATGTAAATGCATATTAACCACAACACTTGCCATGCTTTTAACGCTTTATAATGTAACATCCAATATGTGTAAGGTAAATCAGTACTTTTTCCTTTAAATAATCCTATATATTATACATTATTATATTTTCTTTTCTCTTTTTCCAGCTGAAAAGACCAAAAGGGCCTTTCGGACTCAGTCAGCCCATTATTGTTTGAGGAGAAGTAAACGGAGGAGACGGAAAGCTGCAAAGGCAAATATTCACAATGGTATGTATGTGTTGGGTTTTAACCCTAAATCAAACATTTTATCAAGCATTTGTTGTTTCTTAAAACTTTTCTCACAAAACCCATATCCCAATCAGTACAAACATAGTCTGAAAGTCTTAATAATTCACAAGATTTAACAAGTTGTCAAATTCGTACGATACTCGTACATATTTGTATACTCGTACACAATCCTGCAGCTTTTACTCCTAGTGCTGTCATTGGCTACTGCCTCAATTCCTGTACATATTTATCGCGATATTTGTAAATCAGTTGCGCCACTTCTTGGAAAGTTGTCGGATATCACACACACTGTCAGAAAGTTTATATTAATTGCAAATTGGTCCCTGTCTGTTCATGTTCCAGTGATACATGATGTCTCTCCACACCTCATAACCTACCTCTGTTTGCAAGAGTGGAAAAGCTTATCTGACTTGTCACATGACATCAGATACTCGATTATTTTGTCATAATCAGAATGTTACACTGCTGATAACTGTCCCGTTTGCATGTAAATCATTTTCGTATGATTATTGCTTGCTATTAAAGACATACTTTTATTCATAGAAATGCCCACATATCAGTGAACTTATAACATAAAAATGCTTTTAACATTTAATTATGCAACACTCTTTACAGAAAACATATCATACAGTTATAAACTGACTATTTGCAAGTAATGTATTAAAATTACCTTCCTTTCTGTTTTGCAGGATTGCTTAGTCCTTTTTTTAAAGCTCTACAATATCAAACTCAACAGCTCTTTTAGGAGCCAACCATTACAAGAGCTACTAGTGAGTCGCAGCGAATCTTGCCGTGATCAGCCCTTCCCAGGTGAAGTTTCTAGAATATTGCAATCAGTATTTACTCATCAAATGTTCTCTCCTGAATCATATGGTAAATTAACTTATTTAATACTGTCTTAATTTATGTTTCAGGAACAATAGTAATTGCACATAGAGTAAGTCGAGACTATCTTGTTTTACAGCAGAGAAGGAAGACCAGTCCTTATATCAACGCAAGCTAATCGAATAAGTCCTTTGTTTCGGGTGAGGAAGGAACATCTGGTGCCCAAAGAAGACAGAAAAGTGAGCGAGTCCATTGGTATGTCTTGAATTGAAACAATGCTGTAAAATGTAGTACATAATTTGATGTTGACAATTTTACATTGTACAGGTTTTCACTTGGTTTTTGATCATGTGAAGCTCTTGAAACAAGTGACAGAAGAGTATGTTGTCTGGAAAGAAATCAAGCATCACTGGCAAAGGCTCAAAAGAGACAATGCCTTTCTTAAAAATCTTTTAAAATAGGTTGCTGTTGATATGGGTAAAACAGTTTTTGTTCAGTACTTAGCTTATATTATGTGCTCCAATATATATATATATATATAATAAATACTTCAATGTGTATATTATATAATGTACTGACTGCTGCTTTGTAAATGTATGTAAGGAACAGGCAACTCTGGCCCTTTGCATTCTACTTTTTGAGGTTAGTTAAGAGTTAACCTCCAACCCTAATCGAGCACATCTGAAAATTTTAACCAAAGTCTTCAGGTTTATTTCTAGACAATAGGCAGGAGGGTTTGAGGTCGGAGCTAAATCTGCAGGACAGTGGACGCTGAGGGCCAGAGTAAACCATCACTGCTTTAAATAACGCAGAACATAAGCTGACCCGACTGTCCATTAAACAACTTCATTTGAATGTTTTCTGTTTTCTGTTTTACTTTCAGACCAGGACTGGAGAACACCTGACAATGGGATGTTGAGACTTCTTCTTCTGGTTGAGAAAAAGCGACACCACATCAGTGATCACATCTTCTGTTCTTCAACTGCACAAACTGTTTAGACGAGGAAGAAAAACACGAACACGATAGAGACGTACAGGGAAGAGCAAGAAACCAGTTTAGCTGTGATAATGAATCATTATTTTCCAACACAATATCAAATCTGTTTTCTGTAGGTGACTGAATATGATTCTCTGGCACTAATTTTATGGCTTCAGCAGCTGTGAATGGACTATTATGATGTTAATGTATTTTTGAAGACACATTTTTATTTATCTTGAATCTCATTTGTCTTTATGCTACTTTATTAACTTTATTCTGTGTCCTCCAATAAAGTGTTGTTTAATAAAGTATGGTGACTATTGTGTATTGAAAGTGGTGTTTGGTACAGTAAATAGACATTTTTATTTGAGAAATTTTAATTTCTTATTTCTTTAGTTTAATTAATTAAAAAATAACTAGGCCTACATATAATTAATAACTTATAAATTACTACATATAATTAATGACCATGATTCTTTTACTTGGGACATAAAAAATGTAGATCTGGTTAATGATATTTGGGACAACAATGCAACAAAAGTTGCACATACTTGCATGTATGCCAGTTTGCAGTGAAATAAAAGGAAGCTATGTGAATAACAAGAGGCTACAGTGGGCTATCTTGCTATAAATACTTAACGCTTAATTGAAGATGATCCATGTTGATCATTCTAGCACATCTACAACTGCTTTTTGAATGAAAGCATATATCACTGATGTCAGGCATATAAGCAGCAATCAGGGGGTGAAAAGGAAATGTTGGCACTGTTTTTTTGTTGTTTTACTGAATGGTGCATTACCCTTGTGTAATAGTAATAGTGTGTGTAGATCTGTGTAGATTGTATGGCCCAGCAATGGCCCCCAGAAGAGCAAACAAATGCACATTTCAAATGGCTGTAACTCGAAGTCCGGTTAGTGTATCAAAGAGAAAATCGGCAGGACGACTGCTTATGCTATTGTATAATAAATAATGTTGGCCACAGTTTTCAGATATATATGGAAAGCTGGCATAAAGGTTATTTTTAAAGTGCTCACAGTAAAATATCAAATTTCAGCCTGTCCCTCATATATGTCATAAAGGTTTGCGCAATGAAGATATCCAGTTGTCCATTAAATATATAATTTATTTAACATTTATTGTTTTATTACTAAACGTTGTATACTACATTACCCACATATCTCTGTCATTCTATCAGTGGAACAGGAAACATTGTTCTGTAGTTCATTGAAATGTGCAGACATGCTTAGGGTTAGGGTTAGGATCTCGGTAAAGGAGTAATTTCTCACATTATAGAGACACTTTATAGTTAGCTTAATGTATAACTAATGTAATAATAACACCAAACCATACTTTGTAACATGAAGCGCCAGTTTATATGGGTTAAACGATTGTCCAATCACAGCGAGTTCTGCGATAAAGTCACGGCCAATACAAACCCAGCTGAATAAATGCGTCATACTTACATGCCCATTTATGGCAAATGATGACAGATCTCTTCTGGTTCCGCCTGCAGGGATAGATACCTTAAATATTTAATTAAGGCTGTTAAACATGTATTATTTCTAATTAAATTATAACACTCATATTTAAAAACAAAAGACTCTTTGTGTGGTTACCGTCCAAAAACGAGTTCACATGATCAATGACACAAATTTGCTTATTTGATTAGACTGATGCATAAATACATTTGAAAGAGAAACTTTTTTCTAAGCAATAGCCTACAGCAGGGGTAGTTTTGCAGTATTTTAATTAAAGATAATTGCATGTAGGCCTACTAAAGTGCTTCTAACATTTACAGTGTATGTATAGTCAAAGATATATCAATTATATTCAAATAAATGTAACAAAAGCACAATGAATGGACACAATTTTGAAAGCTTATTCCAATATTTAATGTCAAACTGTTTAAAGACAAATGTAGCGCCAAAACTACTGCACAACAGTATAAAAATCAGTTAATTTAAAATATCCAGATACAGGGGCAATCTATTATAGTGACACATACATTAACGTTCAAAAAATTGCTATGATGAAGTTATATATTTACAAACCAAAAGATGAGATTCAACTTTGTTATGTGGAAATACATTTGTTTCGTCGCTTTAAAGAACAAATAGGCAAAAACATAAGCACAACATTTTACATTCTCAACTTTCATTCTATATCCTTGTGATTATTGGTCACTTTTATTTTAACTATGCAATGAATATGTCCTTTAGCAAAACACCTGATGAGCACTGACCCTTTTTTATAAAGGCATTAGGCAGAAATCAAGTACAGTTTATGAAGCTGAAAAGAGAAAACAAAATGCTTTAACAATATGGAAAAAGATAAATCACTATATTCAGTATTGGTTCTGCATATATCAAAGAGATCCTGAGGAGGAGTGGGACTCCACATGAGGACTTTCAGAAACTGAGACAGAGCAAAGGATGCACCTCGCTGGACACATCCTACGCATGCCCAAACAACAACACCCAAACACAGTGATGAAGTGGACACCACCAGGAGGATGCAGGAGACAGGGAAGACCAAGGAAGACACAGAGACAGATGTTTCATGAAGACCTGAAGAATGTCAGTGTCCCATGGGAAGATGTGGAGAACTTGGCCACGGATCGAATACGTTGGAGGACACTTGTTGCCCAATGTGCCCAGCACAGCACTTGATGATGACGTTGTGAGTTTATCCATAACCGTGGGATATGTTTTCTGTAAAGAGTGTTGCATAATTAAATGTTAAAAGCATTTTTATGAATAAAAGTATGTCTTTAATAGCAAGCAATAATCATACGAAAATGATTTACATGCAAACGGGACAGTTATCAGCAGTGTAACATTCTGATTATGACAAAATAATCGAGTATCTGATGTCATGTGACAAGTCAGATAAGCTTTTCCACTCTTGCAAACAGAGGTAGGTTATGAGGTGTGGAGAGACATCATGTATCACTGGAACATGAACAGACAGGGACCAATTTGCAATTAATATAAACTTTCTGACAGTGTGTGTGATATCCGACAACTTTCCAAGAAGTGGCGCAACTGATTTACAAATATCGCGATAAATATGTACAGGAATTGAGGCAGTAGCCAATGACAGCACTAGGAGTAAAAGCTGCAGGATTGTGTACGAGTATACAAATATGTACGAGTATCATACGAATTTGACAACTTGTTAAATCTTGTGAATTATTAAGACTTTCAGACTATGTTTGTACTGATTGGGATATGGGTTTTGTGAGAAAAGTTTTAAGAAACAACAAATGCTTGATAAAATGTTTGATTTAGGGTTAAAACCCAACACATACATACCATTGTGAATATTTGCCTTTGCAGCTTTCCGTCTCCTCCGTTTACTTCTCCTCAAACAATAATGGGCTGGCTGAGTCCGAAAGGCCCTTTTGGTCTTTTCAGCTGGAAAAAGAGAAAAGAAAATATAATTATGTATAATATATAGGATTATTTAAAGGAAAAAGTACTGATTTACCTTACACATATTGGATGTTACATTATAAAGCGTTAAAAGCATGGCAAGTGTTGTGGTTAATATGCATTTACATCAAATATCACTTTAAAACTATCAATACAGAGGTTAAAGCATGGTAAGTTTTGTGGTTACTGTCCTTTTACCACACCCTATCACAGTAAAACTAGGGTTACTGTGGTAAAAGCATGGTAAGTGTTGTGGTTACTGTGCATTTACAATAAGTATCACATTAAAACTACCAATAGTGTGGTAAAAGCATGGTAAGTTTTGTGGTTACTGTCCTTTTACCACACCCTATCAGTAAAACTAATGTTACTGTGGTAAAAGCATGGTAAGTGTTGTTTTTACTGTGCTTCTACTACAAATACAACTTTGGAACTAATTGTACTATTTTTAATCTGATATGAATATCTAAGCCTATAGCACGTCACGTGACAGGCAGTGTTTAATCATATATTTTGAATTAGAAAGCAATGAAACGCAAAGTCTCCGTGGAAATGGCAGATATATTTGGCAGATTAATATCGACAAACAGAAAAGACATTATATCACACATTATTAGGACAGCGTATTTATGTATTTATTTACTAGGCTACTTACCAACAGCTGACACACGTGAACTGATGCCAAATATCGCGATGTGTTCGGAACGAGACTTCTTCAGCGCGATTTCCTACTAATAAAATATCATTTTAAAAAGATCAATAAACAGCAAAACAATCCAGCTTCCCTGGCAATAAGACCGAAATAATAACATAAAAAAAAACCACATAAACCACGATAAGATCTCGTGAATAAATGTTGATTAAACAGCTTCTCTGCTGCAGCCGACAGGCAGAAATAATCGAGCTGTAATCACGAAAGACGAAAAATTACGAAATAAACGTGTCCGTGGCACGAATCAATAGATTAAATTACGTGACCATATCACGAACGTTGGAGTTATCCGTGGTCTCACCACAGACTCAATCCGTGCTCCTATCACAGATTTTAGATCTGACTATATAGCCAAGCGAGCAATAGGTGTAAAACGCCATCAAACTGGATTTTATGATGACAGGACAAGACAAAATTGCAACACAGTCGACATAAAGCTTTCAAGTCTCTAAACAAGTGAGCAACATCACACCATCCAGTGAGTGAGGTCAGGTTGTTGAGGTCCGTGGTGCCATCACGGGACTTCAGTTTGGCTAACAGAATCAGACTGAATTTTTATGATGGCTGGACAATGCAATAGCTACAATAACAGAGAGGTTAAAGTCTTTATGGTATTTGGTGTTGGAAAATAAATAAATACTTAAAATGTTGTGTTTCCAAATGAGAAAGCACGTCCATTGAGTGAGATCTGTTCTCTGTCATTGAAACGGGTATCCGTGTGTGGACCACGGAAGATGAGTGTCATTGACTTGCGTGTTGGAGTTATCCGTGGTCTCACCACAGACTCACTCCGTGCTCCTATCACAGATTTTAGATCTGACTATAGCCAAGCGAGCAATAGGTGTAAAACGCCATCAAACTGGATTTTATGATGACAGGACGAGACAAAATGTCAAGTTAATTACATGCCATTGCAACACAGTCGACCTAAAGCTTATAAGTTCCTAAACAAGCCAGCAACATTACAACGTCCATGAGTGAGGTCAGGTTGTTGAGGTCCGTGGTGCCATCACGGGACTTTGGTTAGGCTAACTGAAACAAACCGAAATTTTATGATGACAGGACAATGCAATAGCTTCAATAACAGTCAGGTTAACGTCATTATGGCATTTGTTGTTGGAAAAGTTCACAAATACTTCAAATGTTGCGTTTCCAAATGAGAAAGCACGTCGATTGAGTGAGATCTGTACTCCGTCATTGAAACGGGTATCCGTGTGTGGACCACGGAAGGTCAGTGTCATTGACTTGCATTGGAGTAATATCCGTGGCCGCATCACGGAATTTGGGGCGATTCCGTGATGGCTCCACGGATTTTGAGTTAAGGGCACGTGGACATTTCACGGAATCCTGTGAGACCAGGTTGCTTAAAGCTATTGAGTTGTTAGCGAGATCATTTGGTTTTTAGTAAGCTTTGCTTAATGGGAATTAAGCATTCCCATTAGGATTGCTTAATGCCATGTCAGAGCTGAATGCTATTTTCTTGGCAAGAAAATCAATCAATCAGCCAAATAAATACATATAGATGTACAAACCAAATAGCATTGGCAATGACTGACAGCACTTGTGTCACTTGATATGATTGATATTTGCTCCAATCAGACTGCAGGAAAGCAGCCAAGCACAGACTTCAGTGAGCAAACAATATAAGTCAGTGCATGAAAAAAAGAGAGAAATATTGGCTCTTTTAAAAGATTTAAACAGCACTACAGCAGTAATAACTGTGTTTTATGCAGTCAAGTCACCTTTATTTATATAGAACTCACATATAATGTTCAAACACGGATCATATATTATGGGAGCCCGTCATAATATAGGTCATTATATGGATTTACTATCCATATTACTTCATTAAGAGGGTTAGACAGACATTTCAGTTGAAATTGTTGGTCAATGAAATCGTCTCATTCAGGTTGTGTTTATCCACCAGCTGAGAAACCCCTTGAGATGAATGGGAATGCTAATGGACAGATCTCTCCTACTGTTATAGAGCTCATAGAGATATATACCACATAAAGATGGTAAAACTATGTTTAAATGGTTTTCTGTCATGTATGTATCTGATGCACCGCATTTGAAATGATCTATTAGTGTTCCTGTACATTTGGTTAGTGCGACCTCTGCTGGTCACTATGAATGTGACATGCAGCTGCAAGCTAAAAAAATAAATAGGCAGTAAATTGGAGAGGAATCTCTCATCTAAACACTCGTGGTAATTTTGTATCATAAAGAAACAAAATTAGGTAACATTATTAAATTGCAAACATGAAAACTGATCTCATAGGAATATGTGAATAATAACCTCCCCCCCAATAATCTATTGTGTCTCCTGGAGAGTTTCAGAAGAGATCTCAAACATTTCTCATTAAATTATTACAAGACCAAATGATCTGAGCCGTTATCTACATTCATTTTATAGATCTAAACTATAACTGTCAAAAATTTAGTCGGTTGTGTTTAATTTATTTCACCTAAAGTGTTTTAGGAGAAACATCCGAGACAATGTTGATACTTCAATGAACCTGCACTGAGACTTCACTACATCTCCTGAGCAATAAAAAATGTTCCTCTGTGAAGATTTCAGACCCTGTAAAGATACAGATGTTCAACTCACCCTCAGTGTGAACTGCTGGCACATTCGTCCAGTTGTAGCTTATATCGATGTTCAGGAGAGTCTGATCTTAAGAGTGTCAGAGGTCACGACCCTGAGGAAGGACTTACAGAGGGTTTTATAACTCAGATCAATGCATGTAGACAAGGACACAATGTAAATGAAGACACAAAATAATGATGAAATACATTCTCAACAGCAGCATCACAGATGTCATAAACTCTCATGGTTTGTTCTTTTTGATCGTTTATTCATGTTTTCATTCTCCAACTTTCATCCTCAACATTCAAGACCTCTTCGTTATTATGTTAAAAAATAAATGTAACTACATTAAATAAATTTAGTACAATTTGTAAGATATTATGTTATATTATAGTAAAATAGATACATTCAGAAATGCACAGATGTAACACAACTGATATTAAGGTTTGTAAGGAGAAAACACTAATGTAGAACTGGTTTTATCACATCACGGAAAACAGAAATTACAAAACATAGCTTATGTACAGTGGAATAGGCTTTTATCAAATAAACCTTCTTGAAACTGTAAGTATTGCAGTATCTCTGTATTTATATACTATCTAAATTAACACATTAAACTGCAACATTAGCAATACTACAACTATGACGTGATGAATAAATATTAAATAATGTGAATATTGAATTGTGTTGCATTTGTTCATGTGTTGCATTAATACACAGGTGACAGGGAGGAACTGATTGACAAGATAATTGACACACAGCTGAACCAAAAGAACTAATGAGGAGGGTTACCATGGGAACAAATGAATGAATGGCGGGAAACTGAACAAAGAATAGAGTCCAAAAACAAACAGACATGTAACAGTGCCACAACTTCACCTGCCATTAGATTTTTAAACAGACACATTGATAAATGCTTGATTTGAAAATGGTTGTAATCCATATTTGACACATTATTTTTATATATTTATAATAAATATTTGACATTACAAACATTATTGTTTTCTATAACAGTGTTGACCCATGTGTGATTTCATCTGTTTATGTGATAAATAAATGAAAAAAAAAAAATGTTTATGACAAAATACATTTTATTTCTCATTAATTTAAAAATGACAATGTTAATCATAACTTTTTATTAAATGGCTGTAAGTATTTGGAAGCATCTGGACAAAATATATAATTTGAGGATAAAATATCAGCTCATAATAATGTTGAGCTCAAGACACGAGCTGATCATTGAATGTTTTCAAGCTCTACAACTATGAGAGATTCTCAAACTTTCCTGATTATTGAGTCTCTACAAATACTAAATCTGACACGAGTTTGATCCACATCTTCAACTATATTGGACAATCAGTTTGACTGTGATTGTAAGACAGGAGCTTGATGGTTGGGGCTGCTCACGCCCAGCAGTCCCAGGGCTTGGGGACGGCGAGAGAGGTAGAGCTTGAATGTCTCCGCTTGCTTTTTAGCTTCCTGAAACCTCTCAACTACAGTGTTTACAGCATCACCGAAGAGGCCAGGACGCGATATTGGGGCGAATTTAGGACAAATTTAGCCAAAAATGCCTCTCCGTGGCCACCATTGCTGCCATAGACCGGCCGATGGCGTGGGCGGTCTCTTTGGTGGCACGAAGAGAAAGATCTGTGGCCCGACGCAGTTATCGAACCATGTCTGGCCCCACCCCCTCAGTATTGTCCAGGTCCCTCAGCAGGTCGTCCTGGTATGCCTGTAGTATTGACATAGTATGAAGACATGCACCAGCTGACCTGCTGCCGTATACGCTTTTCCCACTAGCGTTGATGATGTTTCAGGGGATTAGTGGGAAGTGGGCTTTCAGGGACGATGCCGAGCTCGGGGACAGATAGCTTGCGAGCGTCTGTTCCACTTTTGGCATCGCCCCATAACCATATTCCTTTTGCCCCCTTATTATCTGAATATACATATGCACTTGAGGGCTAAATACACGTGAGGAATATGGCTTATTCCATGACCTCGAAAGCTCTCTGTGGAGGTCGGGAAAGAATGGAAGGCCGGGTGGTGGAGGGATTGTGTTTGTTGTAAGAAAGTACTCGTCTAATTCGCTTTTGGGATGAGTGCCCTGTATTTCGCCTAGCCATTCGATGTTCAACTTTGACACAGCGCGAGAAACTACCTCCACCAGCTCCTCATATTTAGGGGAAAGAGATGGTGAATCTTCTTCCCCCGTTTCGATGCTCACACAATCACATCACACAAAGCTTGTGTGTATCCCCACCCGTACGGAAATGAGGGCAGAAAGAAGCACACGACTTGAATGATTGTTTGATCGCCATAATACTGAATTGGAGCTGAACCATTTCAGGACAGACATCAATTAATAAGACAGACAGTAAGAACTCAGAGCGCTTGCTGAGGCACAGAAGCTAATGATGGCCTATGGCCTACGCAAGTCAACTTACACCAAACGAGTTCCCCTGACGCGATGTATGACTCCTCTTGTGGTTCAAACAAATACGGCTGGGCAACAAAAAACTCAAGCTCCTCTTCTAATCTATATATTGAAATCCTCCGACATTTCTCTTTTAACATTCTCATTTAGACTTCTAATTTGTGACCAGTGTATTGTTTTGCTCTATCCTCTACGCTTCTGCGATCGTCAATACGTCAGCCCAGAAAACACATTTACGTTGTGGCAACGTCTGTGGCACGTTGCATTTCTACTATGGCAACGTCGCTGTCTACGTGCTCGCAACATTGTAACAACGTAGAATTGTAAGACGCGACAGGGCTGTAGCAACGTTGTTGCGCGACATTCAGCAACTGAGAGACGACGTTCTGACAATTTTTTGTTTTTATGCTAGATAGGCCTGTAGATATCCCCCATTTAGCATTTTATGTTTTGAGGTTCATTTTTTATTAGTCCGGTGTTAGATAATTATATAGTTTATCCTTATTTAATGGGGCTATCAGTAAATTAGCCTAATTATAATCAACACCTGCAAGTGTACACTTTGAAGAGTTAAAATCACAAAAGGTTACGTTAATTCAACTTTATTAAAACTAAATGCATATATGGTAATCAAATTGCACTTCCAAAAGTCATACACTTGTGAAAAAAGAAAAAAAACTAAATAAATGAATATACAAATTTCTTTTAAGTATAAATAAAACATAAAAAGCAAAGATCAGACCATTTAATGAACAAAACCGGTTCTGTACATGGCAGACAGTAGTCGAAAGCCAGACGATAAAGTTCGGTAAACGGAATCAGTCCAGGAAACATCCACAAATCCAGAGGAGCAAATTAACGAATGAGACTAAATAGCAGACAAATGAAATGAAAAACTAAACAGCGCAAGCGAGGCTACATTAGTCACATTAGAAAAAAAAGTTGTAGGCTGTGTTTGAATAATTACGTATCTTATTTAGCTGAGCTAAATAAAACACAATACTCACGTATCCTTGGTCGATGAAGAACGAGACAACACAATGAGCCCAACTCGTTGAAATTTAAAAGTCAGATTTTCGCGCTTCAGGGCAGTGACGAGGACATATGTAGTCCAGTGGTTGTCAAGACACCGTTGGCACAACCTTAAGCAATGGCCCTAAACGGTGGTGTAATGTCAACATTGTGACAATGCTCTAACAACCTTCACCACACAACGTATTTATAGCAACCTTTTGGCCATGTTGATAAAATGTTGTTAGAAGGTTGGGTACGTTGTGCCAACGTTCTGTGTTTGCTGGGAGGTCAAGCCCAGCAAACACATTTATGTTGTGGCAACGTCTGTGGCACGTTGCATTTCTACTATGGCAACATCGCTGTCTACGCGCTCGCAACATTGTAACAACGCAGAATTGTAAGACGCGACAGGGATGTAGCAACGTTGCTGCGCGACATTCAGCAACTGAGAGACGACGTTCTGACAATTAATTTATTTATGCTATCCCCCATTTAGCATGTTATGTTTTGTGGTTAATTTTTAATTAGTCATATGTTAGATAATTATATACTTTTTAAATATCGTTTATCCTTATTATTATTTATGGCCCTAACAGTAAATTCATTATAATCAACACCTGCAAGTGTACACTTTGAAGAGTAAAAATGACATAGAAGGTTAGCTAATTCAACTTTATTACAACTGCATATGGTAATCAAATTGCACTTCCAAAAGTCATACATTTGTGAGAAAAAAACCCAGACATATTATACAGGGAGTGGACTAACGTTAACTAGCATGAGCAGACATGAGAACATTTTGCAAAGAAACGAATGAGACGACAAATCAAAGAAAAAATAAATAGGTGTGCGAGCAGTTACAAAAATTTTTTTGTCTCTGTGTGTTTCCAAAAAAGAAAAAAAGTAAAAAACATTAACGTGCAACAAGTAGGCTACGCGCTTGAGTCGCTGCCAGTTCAATGAGTGCTGAAATCAATTACTCATCATTAAAGTCATTTTGGCTTCATACTTTTGGCATAAAGTTAAATATTTGTCCAGAAGATATTCAAATAAATGTCACATCAGACAAGGAAGTTGTAGGTTGTGTTTGAATAAATACGTATCTTATTTAGCTGAGGTAAATTAAACTCAATTCTCTTGTATCCTTGCTTGATGAAGAATGAGACGGCCCAACGGTCGGTTGAAATTTAAAAGGCTGATTTTCGCGCTTCAGGGCAGTGCCGAGTACATATGTCTTCCAGTGGTTGTCCAGACACAAGGCACAACCTTAAGCAATGGCCCTTAACAGTAGTTCAATGTCAACATTGTGACAACGCTGTAACAACCTTCACCACACAACGTAGTTATAGCAACCTTTTGGCCATGTTGTTAAAACGTTGTTAGAAGGTTGGGTACATTGTGCCAACGTTCTGTGTTTGCTGGGAGGTTTACTCTTTTGGCGTAAATTGATGCGTACGGCTGTCTGTCTGAAGCTAGTTATTTTAGTTTATAAAGTTTTAAATATGGATATTTTTCTTACATAAACGCATTGCTTCGCTTTAAAAGGCCTGAACCAATCCCCCATGTGGAGTACGTTTATGGTGGATGGATCCACTTTTTTGGGCTTTAAAATCTCATCCTCCATTCACTGCCATTATAAAGCTTGGAAGAGCCAGGGATTTGTACTTCAAGAATAAAGTCATATACACCTAGGATGGCTTGAAGGTGAGTAAATCTTGGGGTAATTTTCATGTTTGGGTGAACTATACCTTTAAGAGTAAATTTCAATAAGCGGGTTACAGAGACCTCTGGTGGTGAGAGGAATGTCCTGCACTGGATTCACATACTCATTTAACCATTTAAATATCAAACCATCACATCACAGATTCTTGATGCAAAACAAGACTCACAACTTCATCTGAGTTTAAAACTGCAACTTTGCTACATGCAAGAAAATTTCATAATCCAGGTGACATTTTTATATACATATGATAAACATTTGATTTTACAAAAAAAATGTTTTATCTGTGTTGAACAATATGTGCTTTCAGGTTTATGAGATGAAAACTAATATGAAAAACACTTAAAAAACATTTGAGAAAATACATTTTATAAATTATTTAAAAATGGTTAAAATAACTTTCTTTTAAATACCTGTGAGGATTTAGGAAGCAACAGTTTTAAACAATTTGAAGATAAATGATCAACCTATAATAAAGTTGAGGTCAAACGTCTTTATAGGAACACAATAGAAGTCTGTGGTATGTCTCATTTAGACTGAAGTCAATGTGTGTGAGTTTCTATATACACACTGAAATTAAGATTAGAAAAGAGAAAGAGTTTACAGCTGTGTGTTAAAGAGAGCGATAATGTGAGTGTTTCTTTCACTCAACTGTGTGTCTCAGTTGTTTCTCAGGTAGTCTCACACAGAGACACTGAACCACCAAAATAAACCGCAAATCCAGCATAGAGGATTTCAGTGAATGTGCTGTTGAATGTGTGTGTGTGTGTGTGTGTGTGCATGTATGTGTGTGTGTGTGTGTGTGTCAGAGACGCTGTAGAAGGACAGAGTGCCGGCCGACCAGTTCAGATACACTCCTACTCTGTTAGAGCGATGTGAAGGGGCAGACATTTTTGTGCTATTATTAATGTGATAGATGGTTAATCTGTCATCAAAACAGTTCAGACTTCAGGACTTTTTACTGAATCCAAACCAGCAGTCATAACTCCAACTTCTCCTGCTGATTCCTTTAATGCCACTGATATATCAGCCGTCCCGTTCTATTCAGGCTTCCATTTACAGCATCCTTTCTGCTCCTTATTACACACAACCCGAGAACGCTTTGAATCCGGTGTGAGATCACATGGATCTTAACAAAAGAAAAGAGATTAAAACATTTATGACAACATAACAACAATCAAGGTGTGTGTGTGTGTGTGTGTGTGTGTGTGTGTGTGTCCTACATTTCTGCGGTTCTGTTATAATTCTGATCTCTCCTCCATGATCCACACTACAAAAACAAAAGATGTCAATAATTTTAGTGTAAAAACAGCCAATATGCACACTTAGATCGGTTTTTGCTTCATGTCTCTGACAGCAATGAGAATTTACTTTCTAGATCAGCAACAAGCTTTGAATTTATGTTTTGGGTTCAGAGACTTGAGTGTGTTTCTCAGATACTGCTGTTATGTGTCACAAGCAGCTGTTGATCTGAATCAAGATCATCTTCAGTCACAGAGTTCAAGAGAGAAACCCGTATTTTAGAGCGTAAATGGAAACAAACTAATTTAGAGGTCTTTAGAATCGCGTGGAAAGACAGTATGTCACGTTATAAAAAGGCCCTAAAAGCGGCCAGGGCTGAGCACCTCCGCAAACTAATAGAAAACAACCAAAACAATCCAAGGTTTTTATTTAACACCGTGGCTAGACTAACAAATAAACAGACGTCACCCGAACAAAATATCCCGTTACAGTTCAGTAGTAATGATTTCATGAACTTCTTCACTGAGAAAATAGAAAGCATCAGAACCACAATTGTAAACGTTCAATCTTCAATCGCGCCTTATAATTCAGCTTCAATTATCACCCCGAAAGAACAATTACAGTGCTTTACAACTATAGAACAAAAAGAGTTAAATAAACTTATCACTTCGTCTAAAACAACAACATGTTTATTAGATCCTATACCAACTAAACTACTGAAAGAAGTGTTACCTGTAGTGGAAGAGCCTCTTCTCAATATTATTAACTCGTCTTTATCTTTAGGTCATGTTCCAAGAACATTTAAACTGGCAGTTATAAAACCTCTCATTAAGAAACCACAATTAGATCATAATAATCTAGCAAATTATAGACCCATTTCAAATCTTCCATTTATGTCTAAAATATTAGAAAAAGTGGTGTCCGCTCAACTGGGCTCTTTCTTGCAACAAAATGAGATCTATGAAAAGTTTCAGTCTGGATTCAGACCGCATCATAGCACTGAAACTGCGCTCGTTAAAATCACAAATGATTTACTTTTAGCTTCTGACCAAGGCTGTATCTCAATACTAGTTTTACTTGATCTTAGTGCTGCGTTCGATACTATAGATCACACAATACTCTTAGATCGACTACAAAATTATTCTGGTGTTCAAGGACAAGCACTAAGCTGGTTCAAATCATACCTATCTGACCGCTACCATTTTGTCTATTTAAATGGAGAAAAATCGATCATAACTCCAGTAAACTATGGAGTGCCGCAGGGATCTGTATTAGGCCCTCTGTTATTTTCAATATATATGATGCCACTTGGAAATATTATAAGGAAACATGGAATTAGTTTCCATTGTTATGCTGATGACACTCAAATATATATTTCATCACGGCCGGATGAAAACGCTAAATTTTCCAAATTGACAGAGTGTGTTAAAGATATAAAAGATTGGATGACGCGTAATTTTCTTTTATTAAATCCAGACAAGACAGAGGTAATACTTATCGGTTCAAAAAACCGCCCACAAAACCTCGCACAATACAACTTTAACATCATAGGATGTCCTGTTACTTTATCCTCTACAGTAAAAGACCTGGGTGTTATACTTGATTGCAACCTGTCTTTTGAAAATCATATTTCATATGTTACAAAAACAGCCTTTTTCCACCTTAGAAACATTGCTAAGCTACGTAATATGCTATCAGTTTCTGATGCAGAAAAGTTAGTTCATGCATTCATGACCTCGAGACTGGATTACTGTAATGCTTTATTAGCTGGTTGTCCTGCATCCTCAATAAACAAGCTACAGTTAGTCCAAAATGCCGCCGCTAGAGTTCTTACGAGATCAAGAAAATATGATCATATAACACCGATTTTATCATCACTGCATTGGTTACCTATAAAGTTCCGTATTAATTACAAGGTATTGCTACTGACTTATAAAGCCCTAAACGGCTTAGCTCCAGTCTATTTAACGGATCTTCTATCACCCTATAATCCATCGCGCTCTTTAAGATCACTAAATTCAAGGCTTTTGGTCATACCTAGGATATCCAGAACCACCAAAGGAGGGAGAGCATTTTCACATTTGGCTCCAAAACTCTGGAATAGTCTTCCTGATACTGTTCGTTGCTCAGATTCGCTCTCCCAGTTTAAAACTAGATTAAAGTCGCATCTCTTCGGCCAGGCATTCATATAATCCCACAGTTCAAACTACAATCCGGCCTCTAGCTCATAAATGCCAGAGGAGAACTGGCCCCCGACTGAGCCTGGGTTCTCCCAAGGTTTTTTTTCTCCATTAGGTCACCTGATGGAGTTTTAGGACACCATTAGGTCACTTGATGGAGTTTTTCGGTTCCTTGCCACTGTTGCCTTTGGCTTGCTCAGTTGGGGATATTTTGGGGATATTTAATTTAATTTGATCAATCAATAAATTCCTCTTGAAATAAACTTTGTTGTATTATTTTAATTTAATACTGTGAAGCTGCTTTGATACAATCTGTATTGTGAAAAGCGCTATACAAATAAACTTGACTTGACTTGACAGAGTTCAAGACACAGCCTTATTTTCCTGTGCAGTATATATGTATATTAGGGGTGGGAGAAAAAAAAGATTCTTAGATGCATCGCGATGCGGACGTGGACGATTCTGAATCGATTCACAAATGTCAAAAATCGATTTTCAAATTTTTTTCTTTTTTTTCTTTCTAATAACGTAATATTGACGGAACGCAAAAGGCGGAACTCTAAAGCGGACGTGCAGTGCTCGGACAGTCTGTGGCGTGCACATAACAGAGACGCATGATGGTTGAGCGCCAAATTCGAACGGCACCCTCTTCGTTAAAAGCTAACGTATAGAAAATTGGCAATTTCATTGTTACCAATTTAGTATTTTTTTGTATGAGAGCTGCTTTCTGTATTGTTTAGTTTTCACATCAATATGCTGTAAACCGATCTGTTATACGTACGTTATACTGCCCAACACAGTCACAGTGTGTATCAGTGCAGTGCCAGTCACAAAAAGTTACATTTTGACTGTGCTCTCTGCAGATGTTCATTCATTTTTTTTGTATAAGCTGTTTTTGATTGTGGTATACAGCAAACATTTCAAGTCATAACTCTTTATTATTTAGTTGTGTATAAAAGCGGCTTTGTATGTTACTAATTATTCAGAATATGCATAAGTCCACAAGCATTATGTTTGTATGAGAGCTGCTGGTACATAATTCTATCATTTTGAACGAAAACTGTTTGTGATTTTGCTACAGCAAAATGTTTTTTTTGTCTGAAGGATTATATTGCTCATTGCACATAACAGGAGGATGTTGGTCAGAAGTCTATTATTAAATGCTAGAGATTCAGAATATACTGAAGTTTGTATTCATTGACTACAAGTACGCTGCTAGTACAGGCACACATTTATTTTCCTGTTGGTTCTTTGCAATGTTGGGACATATGCTGGCAAATGTAACCTTTCAGTTGACTTGCCAAATCACTTCCATTTGTTTTGTTAATAAAATTAATATAGGAAGTATTGGAAGTAAATTCGTTATGGGTCATCAAAAATACTTTGCTTTAAAAGTAGCAAGTAGTCAAAAAAAAAAAAAAAAAAAAAGATGCATCGATAATCGCTACCCTCTGAATCGTAATCGAATAGAATCGTGGGGTGCCTAGAGATTCCCACCCCTAATGTATATATGTGCTGTATGCAGAGATCTATGGACATATGAGTTTACATTGACTTTATAGCAAATACACATACAAACATACATTACAGGATATAAGTGTTGAACATACTTGAGTTTTTCCAGTCTGTATTTTGGATCAGAGACCAGCTTGACTAATGATTGTCCTGGGTGATTGTAGCTCAGATCCAGCTCTCTCAGGTGTGAGGGGTTTGACCTCAGAGCTGAAGCCAGAAAACAACAGCCTTCCTCTGTCACCATACAGCCAGATAATCTACATACACACACACACGCACACACGCACACACGCACATGCACGCACACGCACACACACACACACACACACACACACACACACACACACACACACACACACACACACACACACACAATGAACATCACATAATTTATGACTGGAGATCACACACAGGAGTGATCAGATTAAATCAAATGATTCACTGATTCAGTGTAGCACTTTTTCTCCACAGATCACTGATTACAGGTTCAGTTCAGTTGGAGTTAATCTGGGTCAGTGTTTTACTCAATGTCACAGTGTTAATGAAGCAGAATTTATCTCAGTTACCGTTTCTGTTCATCTCCACTCCTTACAACTTTGACATTTTAATCAGAGAATATATACAGTATATATATATATATATATATATATATATATATATATATATAGAGAGAGAGAGAGAGAGAGAGAGAGAGAGAGAGATAGATAGATAGATAGATAGATAGATAGATAATAACATTCTGAAGCAAATACAAACTCAACGTCTTAAGGTTTTAGGGTCTGCTGATGTATTAATTTTTATAACCAAGTGAATCTTTCTCTGTTTTGCTTACCTCAGTATCTCTAGTTGACAGTGTGAACTCTTCATTCCATCCGAGAGCAGCTTCACTCCTGAATCATGCAGGTCATTGTTACTCAGGTCCAGCTCTCTCAGTGAGGAGTTTGATGATTGTATACATGAAGACAAAATTTCACAGCACTGACCAGTGAGATTACAGCCAGCAAGTCTATAAAAAGAATTAATGTGCAATGTTACATTATGTGCATAAAACATTAATCTGTTTTGGCACATTGATCCCAAGACTATTATTTAATGAATCTGAATAAACATATTTATTAAAGGGGACCTATTATGCCTCTTTTTACAAGATGTAGTATGTCTCATTTGTTCCCAGAATGTGTCTGAAGTTTCAGCTCAAAATACCCCATAGATTATTTATTATTCCATGTTGAAAATGCCCATTTTTTAGTGGAAGGAAAATATGCTGATTGTCATAATGACTGGATACGAGACAGGAAGCAATTGTGAGTGATTTATTGAGAGAGAGAACAACAGTCCAACAGTCCAACAGTGCAACAGTGCAAGCTGATGTGAAGAGTGACGCAGGGACTTCGATGGTCAGGATCCGTGAAGAAGTGCAGTGAAGGTGACGGTGAGACAACGGGTGAATCCACAACCAAGACTTGGAACAGGAACACAAGGCAGGAACTGGACACCGGAACACCAACACGAACGACATCAACAACGATCTGACAAGGATGATAGAACAACGGTAAGTATTTAAGGAGTCATGATATTGCTTGCAGCTGGTGATGTGATGATGATCAGCTGGAGCGGATCAAGTGATGTCATACACTCACGCCCACAACACACGCGCTCACACAACAACATAAACACGAGACTAGAAGGAACAGAGAATACATCTACCGTGACAGTACCCCTCCTCCTAAGAACGCCTCCTGGCGTTCCCAGGCTCCCCTACCTGTCGATTGTAATCATCGATAAGGGAGTGATCCAGGATGTCTCTAGCAGGTACCCAACTTCTCTCCTCCGGACCGTAACCTTCCCAGTCCACCAAGTACTGAAATCCGCGTCCCCTCCGCCTAGAGTCCAGAATACGATTAACCGAATATGTGGTCTCCCCATCTACGAGTCGCGGTGGAGGAGGAACCGGGACAGGCGGATTAATGTGAGAATGAAACACTGGCTTAATTTTAGACACATGAAAGGCGGGATGGATCCTCCTGTACGCGGGAGGTAATTTGAGGCGGACTGCCACCGGACTAATGATCTTGGTGACAGTAAACGGGCCAATAAATTTGGGTGCAAGCTTATTAGAGACGGTGCGCAAAGGAATGTTCTTGGTTGAAAGCCACACTTTTTGACCCACGACGTATACGGGAGGCTTTGACCTGTGGCGATCGGCCTTGGCCTTGGTGCGCGCCCCCACTTGGAGTAGAGTCTCACGGGCTCTATTCCAAGTGCGGTGACACCTCTGAACAAAGGCGTGAGCGGAGGGAACCGCAACCTCGGATTCCAGACTGGGAAAAATAGGTGGCTGGTATCCTACACTACACTCAAATGGAGAAAGGCCCGTGGCCGACACTGGCAACGTGTTGTGAGCGTACTCCACCATAGAAAGTTGTTGGCTCCATGAGGAAGGATTCTTGGATACCAAACATCGCAACACTCTCTCCAAATCCTGGTTGGCTCTCTCGGTTTGACCATTGCTCTGGGGATGAAACCCTGAGGACAGACTAACCGTCGCCCCCAGTAATCTACAAAACTCTCGCCAAAATTTGGACACGAACTGGGGTCCCCTGTCGGAAACCACGTCAATCGGGAGGCCATGTAAACGAAAGACGTGGTCTACGACTGCTACCGCTGTCTCCTTAGCTGAGGGTAATTTGGGTAAGGGAATAAAATGGGCTGCCTTCGAGAACCGGTCCACCACAGTCAAAACGACTGTGTTCCCCTGAGAGGGTGGGAGGGCGGTAATGAAATCTAGAGCGATATGGGACCAGGGTCTCGAAGGAACCGACAGCGGTTGAAGTAACCCATCTGGAGGTCGATTGGAAGTCTTACCAGTGGCACAAACCGAGCAAGCCAAAACAAAATCGTGAATGTCGCGAGCCATGCGTGGCCACCAGAATCGTTGCCTGACTAAAAAACTAGTGCGATTAACTCCTGGATGGCAAGCCACGTTGGAGCCATGACCCCACTGGATAACGTCGGACCGTAATCCCTCCGGCACGAACAAACGACTCGGTGGACCACCGGGCGGAGGCGTTACCCCTTCTAAGGCCTTCTCGACCCTCGATTCGATCTCCCATGAGAGTGTGGAAACGACTAGAGTTTCAGGCAAAATGCACTCGGGAGTAGTCGGGCGTTCGGAAAAATCAAATATACGAGACAAGGCGTCGGGTTTGATGTTCTTGGAACCCGGACGATAAAAGATAGAAAAATCAAAACGACCGAAAAAAAGTGCCCACCGAGCCTGCCTGGAGTTCAATCTTTTGGCAGTTCGGATATACTCTAGATTCTTATGATCAGTCCAGACGATAAAAGGTACCCCCGACCCTTCTAACCAGTGGCGCCATTCCTCCAATGCTAACTTAACTGCCAACAACTCTCTGTTACCAATGTCGTAATTGCGTTCTGCCGGGGACAGCCGGTGAGAAAAAAACGCGCAGGGATGCATCTTGTCGTCTACAGGGGAGCGTTGGGACAACACTGCACCTACTCCCACCTCTGACGCGTCGACCTCCACCACGAACTGACGTGAAGAATCAGGGGCGACAAGGATGGGGGCTGAAACAAAGCGGCCTTTCAGTTTGGTAAACACAGCCTCGGCTGTGTTAGACCACCTGAACGTCGTTCTGGGGGAGGTCAAGGCAGTCAGAGGTGCGACTAGTTGGCTGAAATTGCGAATAAAACGCCGATAGAAGTTGGCGAACCCCAGGAACCTCTGCAGGGCCTTGCGAGAATCCGGGCTTGGCCAATCTACCACAGCCTTGATCTTCTCAGGGTCCATCCGCATACCTTCAGACGACACGATGTACCCCAGGAAGGGAACTGACTGTGCATGAAATTCGCATTTCTCCGCCTTGACAAAAAGACCATTCTCTAGCAACCTCTGAAGCACTTGTCGGACGTGTTGCACATGTTCCTGGAGAGAAGAAGAAAAAATCAATATGTCGTCCAGGTAGACATATATGAACTGATCGATCATATCTCGCAACACGTCATTGACCAGTGCCTGGAAAACTGCCGGGGAGTTGGACAGCCCGAAAGGCATGACCAAATATTCAAAGTGCCCCCTGGGGGTGTTAAAGGCAGTTTTCCACTCATCCCCCTCCCTAATGCGAACCAAATGATAAGCGTTACGCAAATCCAATTTTGTGAAGATGGACGCTCCCTGCAACCTCTCGAAAGCTGAAGACATCAACGGCAAAGGATAGGTATTCTTTACCGTGATGTTATTCAACCCTCGGTAATCAATACAAGGTCGCAGAGACCCGTCCTTCTTCCCCACAAAAAAGAACCCCGCCCCCGCTGGAGAAGAGGAAGGGCGAATGAACTTGGTTGCTAGAGAATCAGAAATATATTTCTCCATAGCCTCCCTCTCAGGAATAGAGAGTGAATATAACTTGCCCTTAGGCGGAGACTTACCTGGCAGTAAATCTATTGCACAGTCATAGGGACGATGCGGAGGGAGAGAAGCAGCACGAGACTTACTGAACACCTCCTTCAGGTCCAGATACTCCGCGGGCACGTTAGACAAATCCCCTGCTTCCTCCTGAAAAACAGAAACAGGCACAGACGAACAGGCAGACACGAGACAGGACTTATGACACTCCTTGCTCCACTCCAGTATGGCTTTATGATGCCAGTCCACTCGGGGGTTATGTTGGATGAGCCAGGGATGTCCGAGGACGACGGGTGCAAGAGGTGAATCCATGATGAAAAACGAAATAGTCTCAGAATGGTTGCCAGAAGTGATGAGAGTTAAATCTTCAGTGGAGAGGGAAATCGTAGGGAGTTCTTGTCCATTGAGTGCGTGAACCGCAATACTGTGTGTGAGGGGTTTGAGGGGAATCTGAAACTGCCGTGCGAAAGTGTGGTCCATAAAATTACCCTCTGCCCCCGAATCCAGAAGTGCTCGACAATCGTGCTGGTGGACTGACCATCTTAGTCTTACCGGAAGGAGCGTGGAGGTAGATGAAATCGAGGATGAGGTCTTCCTGGCGGAGATCCCACCCGATAGTAGCCTCAAGTTTACTATCGGGCTTGGCCCTTTTACTGGGCAGTTGTATGCGAAATGTCCTGCTCCTCCACAATACAGGCAGAGGCCCTGGGACCTCCGCCTCTCCCGCTCCTCCCGGGAAAGCCGAGCTCGACCCACCTGCATGGGCTCGGGATCGTAGACGGGGCTGACCACGTCCCTGCCATTGGATCTGGACCCGTCGATTCCTACGAAGGTACGGGTGGACGGAGCTCGGCGCCCGCTCCTAGACAACCGAGCGTCCACCCGCAGAGCAAGATCAATCAGCCCGGTCAGTGTGGTAGGTAGATCCAAGGCGTAGATCTCCTTCTGGACGTGGTCAGCCAGCCCATGCAGGAACATGTCCCACTGCGCCTCCTCGTTCCAGCCGCACTCCGCCGCCAAGGTCCGGAACTCGATTGAAAAATCGGAAACTGATCTTTCTCCTTGCCGAAGATCCGCCAATGTTCTAGCGGCCTCTCTTCCCGAGACCGCTCGGTCGAAAACCTTCTTCATCTCGGCGGAGAGGGTCTGGAACGAGGCGCAGCATGGGTTCCGGTTCTCCCACACCGCCGTTCCCCAAAGAGCTGCCTTTCCCGTCAACAATGTTAATACAAACGCCACTTTGGCCTGTTCAGTGTGGAAAGTCTGTGGTTGAAGAGCGAAGTGCATCGAACAACGCGTCAGAAATGCTCTACAAAAAGCTGGTTCACCTGAATATGGCTCTGGTACAGGTAGGCGGGGCTCTGACTGGAGGGCTCTCGCCGGAGGTGTGGGGGGAACGGCCGGTGTGGGCGGCGCAGCGGGAGTCTGAATGCGTTGGATCTGCTGGGTGAGCTCGGACACCTGCGTCACCAAGGCTTGCACTGCGCGACCCGTGTCGCCGATCTCTTGCTGCTGTGAATCCATTCTTCGGATACTGTGATGAATGAACTCTTCAAACGATCCTGAAGACGCGCTCGCTGCTTCCATTCCGCGGTCAGATCGTTCTGTCATAATGACTGGATACGAGACAGGAAGCAATTGCGAGTGATTTATTGAGAGAGAGAACAACAGTCCAACAGTCCAACAGTGCAACAGTGCAAGCTGATGTGAAGAGTGACGCAGGGACTTCGATGGTCAGGATCCGTGAAGAAGTGCAGTGAAGGTGACGGTGAGACAACGGGTGAATCCACAACGAAGACTTGGAACAGGAACACAAGGCAGGAACTGGACACCGGAACACCAACACGAACGACATCAACAACGATCTGACAAGGATGATAGAACAACGGTAAGTATTTAAGGAGTCATGATATTGCTTGCAGCTGGTGATGTGATGATGATCAGCTGGAGCGGATCAAGTGATGTCATACACTCACGCCCACAACACACGCGCTCACACAACAACATAAACACGAGACTAGAAGGAACAGAGAATACATCTACCGTGACACTGATTTCATGCATTATCTTTAAATGCAAATGAGGTCTTATCTGCATGCGTTTTAAAGCCATATAAATCCAAACTTCTGATACATGTTTTCTGAGCGCAAACATCAAAGCATGCGCACAGAAA
Organism: Leuciscus idus; assembly: GCA_021554675.1. Lineage (NCBI taxonomy): Eukaryota > Metazoa > Chordata > Actinopteri > Cypriniformes > Leuciscidae > Leuciscus > Leuciscus idus. The sequence continues at coordinate 4,369,576 of CM038636.1, read as the reverse complement.
GTTGTATGTCAGATGCCGTGGCCCATTAACATTAATTGAATACTCTTTTTGTAATGTCTTATTTAATGTCTTAGACATAAGCTTGACAGTTTTTTATTTGACAGTTTAAAACAAACACAGTTCACATAAACACAGTCGGTTATGTCTGTAAAAGTAAGTAAAGAAATCGCATGTAGGGCTGGGCGATATATCGCATGACATTGTTATGCGCATCTCGTCAGTAAAGCCAGTTCCTTGATTAGTAGTAAATCGCCATCACCTGCTTTCAGATGGAGCGGCATTTACTACACAGAGCCGTAGTTCACTGACAAGCTGAGCCAATGCGATATGTCACCTTATCCCGCTCCATCTGAAAGCAGGTGATGGCGATTTACTACTAATCAAGGAACCGGCTTTAATGACGAGATGCGCATAACAATGTCATGCGATATATCGCCAAGCCCTAATCGCATGTGTAAATTATATCTGTGTATTAAAGTGAAAGCAGCATAATATACAGTACCTTAATATATATATATATATATATATATATATATATATATATATATATATATATATATATATATAAAACTAAGTGATAAAAAACGAATAACTATATATAATATATATAGTCTATATGGTTTATAGAAAATATAAATAAGAAAAAAAGAAAATTGCTCACTGCTCTCAACTGAATAACTTTAGTAGCTTTATTAAGAATACACTTCTTACATGAATGCTAGTGTTAAATGCTCTGGCAAGGAGATAAACGTGACGGACTGTGTACAGCTTAGGGCGGGGTCTATGCTAATAGGGTGATGTGATGCCATTTGTGATGTCACATATGTTAGAATCTGCAAACAGCTTGTTCTGAGACACTGCTTATTATTTATGGGTATTAAAAAAAAAGGAGTGGGTGGATTTATACCATTAAATGGTGGTTGTGTACACACACGGCCAACACACATTTATGTTAAAAAACCAAGTAAAATTGAAATTTGTATAATAGGTCTCCTGTAAGGATTAAATATAGTTTAAATATGGAGATAAGTTCAAATATTGTTTTCAGAAAAAAACACTGATTCTACCCAACACTCTAATAAAATTTTTAATGAAATAGTTCACTTATTTATTAAAGTACTTTATCATTGAAGCATTTATTCATCTTCCCAGTTAAACACTGTGTCTGTCTTTTGCTGGTTTCATGTCAAAGAAAAGTATCATAATTTGATGTAGGAATTCAGTCTTGCTGTTCAGTTTGATCTCTAATCACATAAATGAATACTCACATTGCTTTTTTGCAGTTCACCACAGCTGGTATCAGTCTCCTTTTGCCCTCATCTGAGGTGTTGTATTTCTTCAGATCAAACTCATCCAGCAACTCCTCTGATATCTGAAGCATGTAGGCGATAGTTGAGCAGTGAGATGGAGAGAGTTGATTCACTGAGTGATTCTCTGATTTCACAAAATCTTGAATCTCTCTGTACAGTGTCTGATCCTTCATTTCCAGCAGACAGAGGAACAAATTGATGCATCTGTCAGCTGAGAGACACACATTACCCCTAATTGTTTTTTGAATGTATTGTGTGGTTTTTCTGATGATCTCTGAGCTGTTGACTGTGTGTGTCAGTAGATCCTGTAAGAGTCTCTGATTCGACTCCAGTGAGACGCCCAGCAGGAACCGCAGGAAAAGATCCAGGTCTCCATTTTTACTCCTGAAAGATTTATTAACTGCTGCTTTTAGTAGCAGATACAGAGAGTTATTCCGACTGTACCTCTTATATCCTTCATTCAGAAACAACTTCAGTGATTCCTCATTTTTGACTACATGGCAGTAAAACACAAAGAAAGCAGCAAGAAACTCCTGAAAGCTCAGATGAATGAAGCAGTAGACTTTTCTCTGATGAATTACAGATTCCTCCTTAAAGATCTCAGTGCAAATCCCAGAAAACACTGAGGCGTCAGTGACGTCTATGCCACTCTCAATCAGGTCCTCCTCATAGAACATCACATTGCCCTTCATCAGCTGTTTGAAAGCAAGTTCAGCAAGTTTCACAATCACTTCTCTGTTGGACTTCAGGACTTTCTCTGGATCTCTCTCATCATTCTTCTGATTCCTCATGTTGATCTGAGTCAGCAGGAAGTGGATGTACATTTCAGTCAGAGTTTGAGGGATTTCTGCACTGTCATCTTGTTTCAGGAGGTTTTGAAGCACAGTGGCTGAGATCCAGCAGAAGACGGGTATGTGACACATGATGTGGAGGCTTCTTGATCTTCTAATATGTGAGATGATTCTGCTGGCTTGAAGCTCATCACTGATTCTCTGCCTGAAATATTCCTCCTTCTGAGGATCATTGAATCCCTTAATTTCTGTCACACGGTTGATGTATTTTGAGGGGATCTGATTGGCTGCTGCTGGTCTGGAAGTGATCCAGATATGAGCAGACGGAAGCAGATCTCCTCTGATGAGGTTTGACATCAACACACTCACTGATGAAGACTCATTCACACCACACACTTTCTCATTGTCTGAAAACATCAGTGTAATTCTGCTTTCATCTAGACCATCAAAGATAAACACAACTTTACACTCCTCATAAATCTTTGAGTCCAGATCTTGAAGTTCAGGATGAAAGTCCAGCAGGAGTCTGTGAAGACTGTACTGGTGATCTTTAATCAAGTTCAGCTCTCGAAATGGAAGCACAAACATGAAATCTACATCCTGATTGGCTGTTCCCTCGGTCCAGTCCAGAATGAACTTCTGCACAGAGACGGTTTTTCCAATTCCAGCGATGCCTTTAGTGAGAACAGTCTTGATTTTGTCTTTCTCCTCACATCTTGGTTGATGTAAGGGTTTAAAGATGTCATTGCAGTAGATTGGAGTGTCTTGAGTTCTGGCTGTTTTCTCCATCTGTAAAACCTCATGTTCTTCATTCACCCCTTCACTCTCTCCCTCTATGATGTAGAGCTGTGTGTAGATCCTGTTCAGGAGGGTTTGAGTCTCTTCTAGTTTGTTTCCCTCAAATAAGCTCTCATACTTGTTCTTCATGCTGGTTTTGTGTTGGACTTTGACTCTCTCCCTGATGAGGGTCTGACAGTCAGAGTCAGTGCAGGTCATTAATCTGATCACATCATCTTTCTTCAGTCTGCAGAAACAGTGAGATGAAAAGGACAAACAACAGTGCAAACACAGCATTATAAATGTTTTTAAGGGCGTTTTCACACCTGAAAGTCTGCACCAAGGTCCGAACCAAAGTTCATGTTTTGATACATTTTATACATTCGGTTAGTTTTGGTTTCACATTGCAATTATGCGAGCGCTAACTAAAGAACTTTACATGACGTACTTGCGTCCTGTCGTCATCATCTATGTGGGTTATATCTTGACATTGATTGGTTTGTAAACGGATGTGCGTCTGACGTCAGCGTGTTGTCAATTCGGCGGGTAACTTTGACAAGAATGAATGAACAGACGCATATCGTTACCACTATACTGTTGTTATTATGGCATTACTCCCTGCAGCACCAACTATACTCGAGGCTAGTTCAAATTCGCCAAATGACCGTCCTCGTTGTGCGAACATTTTATCGTCGCCGGCAGGACGCAGGACAAATGTGTTTGTGTGTGTGTATGTGTGTGTGTGTGCGTGTGTGTGAATCAGCTGGAAGAAACGCTGTGGGCAGGACTGACAGATCTGCACATAAATATTCTTCTTCAGTTGTTTAGGCTACGCGGGAACCACCGGAAATTCCTGTAAATGGTCTGAAAGTCCGAACCATACAGAAAATGCTTTCACACTAGAAACGAACCAAACCTTTGTTCAGTTTGATCCGGACCGAGACTAGCCCTTTTCGTCTGACCAAATTTCGTCAGTTTGGTCCGGACCGTGGTCCGGGGGAGGTTTCACACCTGTAATTTTGATTCGGATCAAACAAGGTAGGTGTGAAAGGGCCCTAAGACACCAAACTCTAACATTTAATTATTTAAATGGTTTTAAATAGCTGAAATTACACCACATTTAGACCAATTTATCACTATTTTCAAATTTAATTTATATATTAATTTAGTTTTAGGTTTCAGAAATTATTTTGAAATTTAGGGTCTTTGTATGTACATATTTCTGTTTTGTTTTTATATCTTTTAGTTCCAGGTGTAGCTGGCTCTAATTTATACAAATAGAACTAGTGCTTTTGGATTTTATACTGACACCTGCCTAGGATCCATGAAGTTTACTAACTGATGCCCCAGTCTTATAGATCATTAACTAAAAAAAGTTGTTTTAGGGTTTAGTTACCATTTAAAGAGACTGCAGATTCATTTCTGCATTAGTAGTGTTGCCATTGAAACATGTAAATTTGAGTCTGAGGACATGAACTGCTCTTAGTAAGAGAACGTCACAGGTTTCCATCTCTTAATTACGGTAGTTATGGTGTAAACGCAACAAAAGGTCATTGTTATGGATCATGAAGAACTGTAAAAGGTGGCTGCCGTTTGTTTGCAGTGCTCGATGACTGCCTGTCTACAACTCTGCATAGCATGAAACGCGCTGATGACGTGCTGGGGCGCATAAATGCATAGGCTTCCATGGGCTGAAGCCCAGGGGCCTACACTGGGATGCCATTGCCAACCGTCCCGTATAATACGGAATCGTCCCGTATTTAAGGCAACAATGAAGCGTCCCATTTGAAAGCCATATGGAATGCAATTTGTCCCGTATTCTCAGGCAAACGCTCTAAAATGAGAATTAATCATTCCTTGAATTAATACACAGGCTTCCATGGCTGAAGCCCAGGGGCCTACAAGTTGCACAAACATTTTATTTTTCAAATAATTATTTGCATATATGGGAGTTTACAGCACTGACAACCACATTCTATAAACAAACCTATTAACAAAAGCCGTACATTTTCAGGACTTGCAACAGCATTTTCGTCAAAGTCCTGCTGTGTAAACAGAACCGGACAGATATTTTTCTGTAAAGTTAAAAACAGTAAGAGAGCCACTCCGCGGTGAACACGGATTCAGTAATGTGTGCAGATATAATCTGTGTGTCATCTGAAAGTTTTAGATCCAGTCATTGTGTTCCATCGATGCTGCTTTAGGGGTCGTTCACATATCGCGTCTAAAAACACAGTCACGCCGCTTTGTCCTTCTTTCCACAAGTGCTTGCGCTGCACTACTGTGGCGTCTGTCGTTGCTATGCAACCATGAACTGCACTCTCCATGATGACGAGGAAGTATCAACAAAGGATTCATTGATTTCTAGCCCTTGCATTAGCTTTACTACTAGATATATTTTTGGAGATGAGAAATAAAAACGCGCCCTATACAGCTGATCAGCTGTTCGACCGAGCATTCGATGTTGTTAAAGAAAGGCCAAAGCTGATCAGTTGGTTTTTGACACATGACCTGCGGTGCGCTTGCAGCATTCTGAAAAGTTGAGATAGGTCATAGGTCGCGACCGCGTCACTTCTATTATGAGCGCGCTTGTTTAAATTTATGGTGTAGGCCTATGTATAATATAATTTATATCATAACTGTAAACTCACATTTCGGACAGGAATGTTTTGATGGCATTTCTTTTCATACAACCTCCGTATAAGGCCTATAATAACATAGTGTTTATAAGCGCAGCTCTGCTTTTTAAATACATAATACATAAAACTAGATATTTTGAAGAATGTCAGTAACCAAACAGTTGATGGACCCCATAGTCCATAGTATTTTTTTCCTACTATGGAAGTCAATGGGGTCCATCAACATTACCAACATTCTTCAAAATATCTTATTTTATGTTCAACAGAAGAGAGAAATTCATACAGGTTTGGAACAACCCGAGGGCGAGTAAATGATGACAGAATTAAATTTTTTTGGTGAAGTATTCCTTTAAGTCACATTTATACTCACTCAAGGTCAGAGATCACTGCTCCATTGCTGAAATCAGGGCGAATGTGCAGGGACTCGTCGTCAAACACACAGCTGGATTCTGATGCTGTATTTCTAATTTCATATACAGTGTTGCAGAAAAAGACAGAACAGAAAAAATACTTAAATCAGGCGTCCTCTCAAACTTTACTTGATGCATCTTCTCCAAGTTATAATGAAGATCTAGGCTAAATGTTGCGTTCTTAACTCAATGTTCACTGGTTTTGGAGCAGTTAGTTTACCCAGTGATCAAGCTAAGATTATATATTTCATGTCTCTGTTAACTACAAGAACATTGTAATCCTGATTCTCTGGGTGCTGCTAGCAAGGGCGTAGATTTGGTTTGAACATTGGGGGGGTTGAAAAATTATTCTGCATATTTTTCATGTGATCATGGTATAAATATTGGGGGGGTTGTAATGCAAAGATTTAAATATTGGGGGGGTTATCTCCCCCCCAACCCCCCCAACCCCCCCACAAATTACGCCCCTGGCTGCTAGCAATAATGCAAAAATTAAGTTCTTCAGTGAACATTCTTCTTCATCTACCTTAAATATTCACTCAAGGGCTACTTTAATGAGACATTAAGAAGGTGAATGGGGTGTAACGATACCTTCATGTCACGATTCGCTACATATCACGGTGCTGAACTCAATATTATTGTGATACTCCAAGACATACGATAAAAGGTTAGGGTAAAAGGGGGGTAAAAGGCCATTCGATAAAAGGCCATTCTTTACCAATTTTAGTATGGCTGTGAATTCTTCATGAGTTGAACTAATGAAGCACCATATTAACACATAACAAATTATATAAACTAACTTAATTTCAGAGATTGCTCCCATAAAAGTGCTTGAATCCAGTTGTGATTGTCTTTATGATGCACGATAATGGTCGCAGAAATGTTTTTATAAAACAGGTTTAATTGGTTTTCATTTTCACAAGGAAGAGGAGAGCTGAGAAAAAGATGGTCATTTATGAAACACAGGTAAACCAGATTTCTTTCTGTCTGTATACCTGGCATCAGATGGTAGGGCGCAAAGGTGAACAGTATTTTTACTCCATACTGTATTTTGTTTCACTATAGCAGTTGGATCATGTTTATACTCACTCAGGGTCAGAGGTCACTGCTTCATCACTGAAATTAGGGGAGTCCATCTTTGATGCACCACTCTTCATAGACACACAGCTGGGTTCTGGATGTGTGTGACCATCCTCATCCTCCTCTCTCTTCTTACAGGTACTCATTTTACAGGCAGTGCACTTGAAACACACAGAGTAAAAATGAACAACAGTTTTCAACGTTAGTTCCCAGTTCGGTCACGTTCGACGTAGTTGGACATACCGTACTGATTGGGATTACGCTTATGGTGCGTGTCCACTACAGCGTTAAAACTCCGCTCAGTGCCGCTGGCAACACTATAACCCCTCCGCTTGGTGTGTGTGTATTGCGAATGTGTTTAATTATTATTTTATTTTTTAACACACACATAGAGATGCACGCGATTACATTAAGAAATAGACAAGCTTTGTTTCCAAATGCACCAAGCAAAGATATCCTTTCAATTGTATAAACTTTTATAAAACCATGCAGCCAATATAATCACAATGAACACATCCAAAATGAAATATTTAACATATAAGAACTGCAAAGCGTCTAATTTGTGAACAAAATGATTTACGCACTAAATCCAGCATAAACTCCGGCACAATTTGCAACTCTCAAGACCAACCCACAGAGTCACAGCCCGAACCTCACAGCGGCTGCGACCGTGATGTGCTCATTTCATGTCTCAGTAATCACTGATAACATTCAGATAAATTATTATAAATAGTATTATGATCACATAAATGTTTGTTCAAACCTACCTCTTTCTCAACAATGAAGAACATCAAACACAAACTTCATTCAGTTCATAAGTCCATCTCTAGATAACAGCATTAAACTGATCTGTTCTCAAACTGACTCACATTATTCACAAACAGCTTTTCTCTACTGATGTTCATGTTCGTCACACAAAATGGATTCTGCTGTCAACTTAAAACAAACTGGTTCAACTGGTCAACATGTTTTACCTTTGTGTTTACCGTGTGTGAAACACCTGATCAGGTGAACCAGTTTTCTTCATATTCCCATATGCTCACATCAAACACAACACAAAAGCATGTTTACAGTAATGCTCTGACTTTACCTGTACTAAGAAACACGACGAGATGTCTTGAAATCTTGTTTTCAAAAAATGTCAACAAGCTCTGCTGTAATGTATGAGATATGACAGGTTACTTATGACACAATATGATGGTTGACGAACAGCAGGAATTTGATATTGCTTTTAAACAACAGTCAAGCAAACAAGATATTACTATTAACGTAACGTTAGGCTATCACATTTTAGACACACTGTCTATTACTTTGTCTATTTTTGTTCCATTAATGCAAATAAGGCTTGCTAATGTGTCGTCATCATGACGTCATCATGACGTATTCCCAGTGGTGAACGCAAAGCATTTTGGGAATCCGCGGCACAAACATAAGGCGCCAAACTGCATTGCATGGAGGGAAGGGAAGAACGCAGTGTTCAAGATGCCGTCTACCTGCTGTGTAATAAACTGTAATAGTCGTTCTCACGATAGAAGTGGCATAAAGCTTAAGAACGGAATATCCTTTTATCGTTTTCCAGCGTGGAAAAATAATAGTACAAGCCATGTTTCAGAGGTGACAAAAAGGCGACGAATGGCATGGATAGCAGCAGTAAGGAGGCCCAAGATTACCTTCGATAACACTCCACCACACATGATGGTGTGTTCAAAGCATTTCCACAAAGGTAAGTTACAATTACTCTCTGTAAATGTTGTGGGCAAATAACCAGCGTGTTTTGTGTGACTTAACCTGACCATTAGATTTGCCGTTAGGCCAATGTTAACTGTTAACTAGCATGAAATGGCTAGAAAATGAGCAAGTTACCAATGTACTAAAGCGTAACGTTAATCAGTTTTAAATGTTGTACATCTAGGCTACATAGCAATTTATTTGGTGACTGTGTTTGCAGGCAAACCTGCCTATGAAATGTTGGAGTGTGATCCTGACTGGGCCCCTTCTCTGTACCTCGGCCATACTGAGGTCAAAGCTACGAACACAGACCGGTTCAAGCGGTTTAGGAGAAGAGCGACGACGAGGTCACAACAACAGCAACCCCCATCGCGAGGCACTGACAACACTGGTCCCGAGGCTGAGTCGGATAATGCAGCACCTTTATACCCAGGTAAATAGTAAAAGAATACAATATACACTACCGTTCAAAATTTTGCGGGTCAGTAAGATTTTTAATGTTTTAAAAGTATATTCTGCTCACCAAGGATGCATGTAATTGATTAAAAATGCAAACAAAAACAGTAATTTTATGAAATATTATTACAATTTAAAACCGTTTTCTATGTGAATATACAGTAAAGTGTAATGTATTCCTGTGATCAAATCATCATAAGAATGATTTCTGAAGGATCATGTGAGACTGGAGTAATGATGCTGAAAATTCAGCTTTGATCACAGGAATAAATTACACTTTACTGTATATTAACATAGAAAACAACTGTTTTAAATTGTCATAACATTTTAAAATTTGAATTTTTTTGTGTGTGTTTTTTTATCAAATAAATGCAGTCTTGGTGAGCAGAAGAGACTTCTTTTAAAAACATTAATAAAATCTTACTGACCCCAAAATTTTGAACGGTACTGTATGTTGCATCCTGTGTATAGCTAATCTGGATTCATTAGGAATAGAGGTTGTGATATGACACAATTTCTTTTTATTGTTACTGTCAGACACTTCACCTGCTACTGAGATGGAAGGTCCCGTGAATCCACCCCCATCGCCGGGCACTGTCCACACCGATCATGAGACGGAGTTGAATGAAGCAGCACATTTGTTCCCAGGTAAATATTGGTAACAGACGCAAGTAGACTCAATATATTTATGTCCAATGGTGAAAACAGTGGGCCCTGGGCATCAGGCAAGTATACAGAGATTTACAGTTTATTATTCTTATTGTTATTACAATTAGACTACTCTGCACCTGTGGCTGAGATGGAAGGACAAGAGACTCAGCCCCTACCACCAGCCCCAGACAATGCAGGGAGAGAGGAAGATATGGAAACTGAAACATCAGGGGATGATGGTGCTCCAATGGGGAATGCAGATGAACAACAGAAGTGCACCATGTGTGGCCTCAGACTCAAAGAAATAATCCGCTTGCAGGAGGAGAATCGAAAACTGAAGGGAGAGCTCTCCAAAAAGGCCCTGGATGAGAATTTTCTCAAAGACAATGATTCAAAAGTGAAGTACTACACTGGCCTTCCATCTTTCAGTCTATTGATGGATGTACTGATGCAAGTCATTCCCAGTCTACCAAAAACAAAAGAAAGAAAACTCTCCCATTTTCAAATGCTCCTCCAGACCCTTATGCGCTTAAGACTTGATCTGCCTGTCGAACATGTTGCACACCTCTTTGACATTAGCCGACAAACCGCATCCAATCTGTTCACTGAGACCATCAATGTACTGCATGCACACCTCAGCCCTTTGGTGTACTGGCCAAAGCGACATTGTATACAGGCAAGCATGCCACATCAGTTTGTAGAGATGTTTGGGAATCGTGTTACTGTTATTATTGACTGCTTCGAGCTTTTCATTGAAAGGGCACAAAATCTACGTGCAAAGGCACAGACATATTCAAATTATAAAAGCAGGCACACAATGAAATATCTCATTGCAGACTGATCTCATGAAATGGCGTATGTATGACACGCCAATTCGATTTCCATTTTTGGCGTGCTATCAACACGCATAATCGCTTTTCAGCGTGTTTATCAACGCCGTTGACTTAACGTTACATTACTTAGTCTGTATAGATATGACCTACCCCAACTCCCTAAAAGTCCCTAAACCTACCCGTCACTGGGGTTAATCTTCCCACACCTAAACATACCCATTTTATAGACAATATTAAAATGATAAAACGTAATGGACAGATATGTAGGAAAATGGCATTTTTATGAACAATATGGCATTAAAAGATAGTTTGAGCCACGAATCCTACCCCTAAACCTAACCATAACCATTTCTTAAAACTACCTAGGCAACAATTATAAAGAAAAACAACAGACAGACGAGTATAATCACAATAATTTATTTATGGTTCCTATAGAACCATAATTATACTAACCTTACAACACAACATCGATTCACAAAATACACCAATTTTATTAGCTTGATGTAATCCAAACCTTCAGAATCCATTATTATTTGCAAGAAAAAGATCCAAACTCAGCCCTTTAATCGTCATCTTGACCGTAAACGTCAAACCCCGCGCTTGTTATGAATTCAAATTCAAAAATTGCGCCCTCAAGAAGCGACAGGTTACTATGGTTACGGCAGTAATATCAAACGCTCATTGGCTCTCGTCTCCTGCTTCGTCACAGATTGCGTCATGCACATTTGAAATGAAGCGCGCACTGCCGCGCAGCCCTCAGAGCGAACCGAACCGAAGACGGATTAACGTTTTCATGGATTTGAATTAATAATTTAAATTCTGCTCTGTCTGTTACCTCATACAAAACCACTGCCAGAGAGGACTGCGACACATCGTCACGTGAACAACTTTTGGTACCGATTTTGACATTTTCTCATTAAATAAATTATTGTGATTATACTTGTCTGTCTGTTGTTTTTCTTTATAATTGTAGCCAATAGTTTTAAGAAATGGTTATGATTAGATTTAGGGGTAGGATTAGCAAACGTCCGGGGATAATGGTACGTGTAAGATTCACGTCTGAGGCTGTTAAACTGTGACATCTACACGTTTTCCAAAGGGGACCAACATGATTATTTCACGTACATTTTGCTCCGTTTCGCTCGGACATTTAACGGCGTAGACATACACGCGGAAGATGACGGTTCGTTTCGGCGTGAACATACACGCGGATAGCTCAAAATGCGTATAGATAACACGCCACTTTTGACTTGAAAGTGGCGTGTATGTTTACGCAAAGTCATGATGTCATGTTGCTCATTGGCATAACACCACAAGGTACCATCTCTTTCATTTCCAAAGGGTGGGGGGGGCGTGCCAGTGATAAACAGATCACTGAGAACTGTGGCTTTCTTCAGAAGCTCTCGCCTGGAGACCTAGTGTTAGCGGACCGTGGATTTGATATTAAAGAAAGTGTTGCCCTTGTGGGTGCTACGCTGAAAATACCTGCCTTCACCAGGGGCCACAGCCAACTTAATGCAAAAGATGTGGAAGAGACCAGGAAGTTAGCTCATGTCAGGATCCACGTGGAGCGAGTGATAGGGTGTATGCGCTCTAAGTTTAACATATTAAATGACACAATACGCCTGGGATTTGTTGTGCCTTGTGAGGGGGAGGATAAGACTTTGCTGGATAAAATTGTGGTTGTGTGCTGTGCTTTGACCAATATGTGTCCAAGTATTGTTGTGAAGCCGTCGTGTTAAAATTATACACCATGCTCACATCTAATATGTAAATGTTTTTTTTGTTTTCCAAAAGATTTTGTAATGTCTCTTCTCACATGTAATGATTTTTAGCCATCTCTGTAAATAAAATACACAAAGACTGAATGAAATTCTGCCTCCTTTATCTGTATTAACACAATTACAAACTCAATTACATAACTTGAATAGTAGTAACAACCAACTTAATTTCAGTTTCTTTACATATTTAACATGTAAATACATTTAGATCAAGACATTTACATTATAAAGAATCCATAGAAAAGAACTGGAAATGTATGAGGTAGGTTGTGGGTGATAAGTCACAGACATGTGCAAGCATCGCATTGCCATGACTCTTCTCTGGCTGGTGCGCTGCTGAGTCCCACGCAACCTAAATGGAACCACTGTATAGGACAGTTCTGATTATCGCAAGCAACCATGTCATCAAGCTCTTCAGGCTGTCTGCAAATGCACCACAACACAGCCTTTTCACATGCCCTTCTTTTGGTCTGGGGGGTGTTACCTGGCTGCAGTGTGGCCAATTTGATTGTTTTTTTTCGTGCTCGTTTTTTGTTTTTGTCTGTGGGCTGTGAATCAAATAATGGCACAGGTAGCTCAGCTGGAGGCACAGGTAGGTCAGCTGAAGGTGGGGTGCTGGTAGGGGCTGGTTGGAAAACCTTGTGCTTGGGTGTTTTACCTGGATGTAATGTGGCCAATGTTTTTCTGACTGTGTTCTGTTCTCGTTTTTTGGGTTTGTCTGTTGGCTGGGAATCGGCTGATGGCACAGGGGGTGGGGGTTGAGTGTAGTGATGGGCTACAAGCTCAGGTAGGACAACCTTGTAAAAAAAATGTTGTGCGGTTGGCAAAAGCGTCTCCCAAAGTTCTACGTCAGGCATGACACGCACAGTTGCAAGGCTTTTGGTCGTCCAAACAACAAAGTCACAGAACTGTGACTCTGTGACAAATATTTGAGTTTGTACCTGTTTGTAGTACTTGTGGGTCTGCTTCAACACCATCCTTCCTTCTGTGAACTGCAGACAAAACTCCTTGTCAGTACATGCCTGCAGAATGTTATGGTCCTGGTGCTTAAAAGGGCATTTAATCTCCACACATCCTTTCCCGCAACATGCACAATGCACAAGTGCATCAGGAGTCGCGCCTATTTCAGGGAAAGAAGGGTTGATTATGAATCCACAGTGTTCCACTTTCATGTCCCTGTGCCGCAGCTCCATCTGTGTGATGTAGGAGACCCTTGCAGTATCCTCTTTTTCTCTCCCCCATTTAATGGCCTCTGGGCCATTGTCAGTCTTTCTCAGTGAAGGTTTCTGTGGATAGCACACCTTCTCCACAGTTGACTTTGCTGGTCTGGTTATGGAGGTGGAGACAACAGCGTGCATGATGGAGGCGGTTATCCTTCCAGCCCGTGTGCTGTGCCATATGTCAGACTTGTGCTGCTGTCTTGTGTTCTTTTCCAGTGCAGCTGCCTCTGTGGCTGTCACTGCCACAAGGTGTGTCAGGCTCTCACAGTGTTGAAGCAGGACCGACAAGTCACAGCCATCCATTTGTGGATCGCGAAGACGCAGCAGTGACTTGGGCAGGACACATGGCTGAATGGGATCAGCATAGAGGTGGCAGAATTCCTCCATTACAGAGCACAGTCCGGACCTGTGTGCATGCATGAGTTCTGTGAGGGGTTTTAAATCGGCAAGTGTCTTCTGCGGTAAACATGTGCCACCTGAGCGGGTCCGGATCTTGGGTGCTGTGCTGGTGTCTCCACAGACTGACCGATCAAGTGCCTTTTTTCGGGCTGAGCTTGTTGTAAAATCAATAGTATGGCCAGGCACTCCCTGCACTTTGGTTATATTGGAGGGCATCACCCAGTATGCTTCAACATCTGTTGGAGTCACATTTCCCCGCAGACGCACAGCTGTATCGATCTTGTACAGGAGGGCTGCCACATGTGCGCACTTCTCTGCCACTCCAGCCATACAAGTGCAGTGAGCGCTCTCCACTTCCCCACATGCTGTAAGTATGACCCATGGCTGTAGGGGCTTCTGGCTGAGTCGCATGGAGTGATTCACCTAAGACAATAAAAGCATTATTAATAGCTTGTAGAGAAATACAAAACAGTACTAGTAAGACACATTGAGCTATTTGATGCATGCAGCCAATCAGGGGTACAATGTGGTTGGAAGTGGGCTGGGGATGGATGGGCTTACCTGCATACTACACTGATTTGTCCACAACACCAGTAAACTCACTCCCTTCATACATACAACACACTGCCCCCAGCCCCCACATGTAAACCATTCATCACCTTTACATCATTCATCCCTCCCCTCTTTCTTAATGCAGCCCTTAGCTACCCCGACCCTTCCTGACCCTTATCGTGCGTGTCTCAGGCTGGACCACCAAAGGAAAATAAATGTCTTAAGCCTTGTATTTTTTAAATAAGTTTTATTAATAAAGTAAAGGCATAGAACCAGTTTATTTGTAGTGCACTGACAATAGTTTTATATAATTCGTTTATTAATTAAATTAACAAAAAGACTTTGAGATATGTTTGGTAATTGTACCTGAATTAATTTAAAATTAATTTGCTATATTTCAGATCAATATATTTGTTTTCCTTAAAATTTTAATTAACAGTAACTTTATTCTCATCTTAATTATAAATAATGTATTTCTGTATAAAATAATACTACCATTAAAATACATTTGATTTTCTTTTTTAATCTAAGTGTAACTTAAAAATAAACAGATTAGAGCTCAGTTTGAGGACAATAAATTAAAACCAATGCAATATGATGAATGTCCAAAAGATGGCATTGATAGACTGTTTTTAAATGAGGTTGGATAAATATTTTTTGCTTTTAAACTGTGTGTGTGAGAGAGAGAGAGAGATTTTGGTTGGGTGACAGTTGTAGGTTACAGTTTGACAAGAGTTTACAGTTTCACAAAAGTGTACACAAATATAAGTAAACACTTTACACAATTGAACAAAATGACAGAGTATGTTTGTATGTTTCCACTGTTCGATCGCGCCAGCGCCTCTCCCACACACACACACTTACACACACACATAGACATACCCAGACACACACACACACACGTTGGTTTGTTGAATTCTGACTGCATGCAGATAGATGAGAGAGAGCGAGGAGTGTGGTGCTTAAAACATTAGCTTACATTTGAACGGACGACAGTTTTCTTTCCCACTTTTACGATCTCCAGGTCCTGGACCCATCCATCTGTAAAAAAGACCTGGGCTTGCTGCAGCGACTTGAAGTTACTGAAAACTTTGTGTGTGTATGCACTAACACTTAATATCATATAGTTGTAAATATATGGGTGCTGGAAGTTGGGCAACAGTTTGACGTCCCTTGACCAGTCGCTCTGCTCGTAAGGATCCAGTCCTTTTATTCCCTTTATTTTCTCGTCATATCTCGTTTTTGCATTAGGATTTAGTTTTAGGCGGTATGGTCCGACAATGTTTTCTTTAGCCCGCTGCATTTTGTAGGATTATATTCTGTTTTTCACGCTAATTTTTCATTATTTTCATACCAGAACACTAGCCTGCTATGCCAGCCGGGCCAAACATACCCATAATTCTTTGCGTTCTGATGAGGTTGCCGCCCATTTGGTCACATGTCTTAGCGATCTCTATATGTGCACAAGCCATTTGCCTGTCTCCGAGCAACACGCAGTTGTGGTGTTTGTTTCGCGAATGAATGAATCAGTTGAACCGATCGAAGGATTCAATTGACTCACTCATCATGCATTACAGCCACTTGTTGCCACATCCTGCGGAACCATGTACTTACAGAAAGTACGACTGAAAAATAAACACACTGTTGTACTGCACTATTTAATATTAATATATTTTACTGTTTACCTTCAAATTATGCAATTTTTTTTCAAAAATATGAAGTTTTTAAAAATATATATTTTTATAATTAAAATATTAAATCAATAATATTATTTATTTATTTATTTAAAAATATTTTATAACCGCATAAATCATTCAGTTAAAAATCACCCTTCAATTATAAACAAAAGCACAATATAACCTATTCATTTACCATGTGTATGCAGTCATGCATGTTTACAACTCCAAAGCTTCTTCAAAAAGTACACCAGAACTAATGCAGAACAAGAGGAGTTATTTCACACATCATAACAATGTACATAAATTCTAATATAGCCTATTTAGATCAGGTCTCTAATCTATTTGAAAAAATATATACACAAATATATTTGAAACTCCACATATACTTTTCAGAAAAGAATAGTTATCTGTATTTATATATTTATAAACTGAAAAGATGAACACAGATATTGGTTCTCAGGACTGTAACATTAGTTCTCTAACAGTGATTCAGATGAACATAAGTTCACTATCAGTGTTATTGAATAAATATTGAATTGTCACAAATTAGAGTACATTTTAATAAGCGGATGACAGAGATCTCTACTGGTGAGATGAACATATTACACTGGATTTACACACTCAATTGACCTTGAAACACCAAACCATCAAATCAACAATTCTTAAAGTCCTGCAACTTCACCTCTCATTTGTTTTTATTATATTTATATAATACATATTTGACATATTACTTGTCAAGTTTGACCCATACTGAATGATAAACACATGATTTTTTTTATTAGAAAAATAGAATTTTATTGATAGAAATTGTATGATAGTTAATTATAGGCCTATAATGATAATTTTCAATTAAATGACAAATTATTAGGAAGAAACACGATAAAAAACATAATTTGATGATAAAATATCAGCTCATAATAATGTTGAGCTCAAGACACGAGCTGATCATTGAATGTTTTCAAGCTCTACAACTATGAGAGATTCTCAAACTCTCCTGATCATTGAGTCTCTACAAATACTAAATCTGACACGAGTTTGATCCACATCTTCAACTCATTTGTAATGAAGAGTGTTTAGAAGATGAACTCTGACCTGACCCTCAGTTACCATAGTAACAGAGCAAGCACTTGCTAAGAACTGTTTCCTGTGAGCAAGAAACTACATCTTAGTCCGTGGTGTGTCTCGTTTAGACCGAAGTCAATGTGTGAGAGTTTCTATATACACACTGAAATTAAGATTAGAAGAGAGAAAGAGTTTACAGCTGTGTGAGTTAAAGAGAGAGATAATGTGAGTGTTTCTTTCACTCAACTGTGTGTCTTAGTTGTTTCTCACAGGAAGCTGTTTAATCTCACACAGAGACACTGAACCATCCAAACAAACCCCAAATCCAGCATAGAGGGGTTCAGTGAATGTACTGTTGAGTGTGTGTAAGTGTGTGAGTGTGTGTGTGTCAGAGACGCTGTAGAAGGACAGAGTGCCAGCAGACACGTCGACATACACTCCTACTCTGTTAAAGGGATGTGAAGGGACTGATATATCTGTGCTCTTATTATTGTGTCTGACAGTGAAACTGTTTTTAAAACAGTTCAGACTCCAGGACTTTGCATTGCATCCAAACCAACAGTCATCACTTTTTCCTCTCCTGCTGATTCCTTTATATGCCAGTGATATATCAACCCACCCACTAAATTCAGTCTCCCAGTAACAGCGTCCAGACAGAATCTCTCTACACAGAACCTGAGGCAATTCATCGAATCTCTCTGGATGATCAGGAAACGGCTGATCCTCTTCCACATTTGTCATTTTACTGTTCCTCTCAGACAGAGCGAGACAAGTGTTTGCCGTGTTTAAATCCAGGGTGAGATCACATGCATCTGAACACAAGAAGAGACATTATAACATTTATAACGCAACAAAACAACGATTAAGACTTAAGTGTGTGTGACCTACATTTCTTTAGTCCTTTTGTAGTCCTGAACTTTCCGCCATGATCCAGACTATTAAAACAAGATGTCACAGTCAATTTACATAATAATGATTTTATATAAAAATAAAAGTGGGTAGTACATTGAAAATTATTCTCTCATCTCAATGCTCATGTTAGTCTGAACTGAGCTCATAATGAACATGTAATAATGACTTAAATGTTGGTCTGTTCGTCACACGAAGTTATCGTGTATCTTAAGAAGACCTGGAAAATAGTGAACTAAATCTCCAAACTCAAGTCGATGTCTCTTCTGATGAGGATTATTTGAGATCCTCTGCCTGTCCTTCAGCATTTGATGTAGTTCCTGATTCACAGCCTTTATCATTAGATAAGATCCTCAAGCCTTGAGCTACAGACTCACCTTTACATTCACTGATCATTTGTGTCTTTACCCTTTCATTTGTGCAAGTGTTTTAATCAATAACCAATATTCATCTACTAACAGCAGAAATCTCTTGCTGTTCAGCTAATCTGCTATATTCAGTATCATGAGGTCAAACATAATTTCTTCTCATTTAGACTGGGATCTCTGTGTCTGTATATAGTGTTGTTTTTGCTTCATGTCTCTGACAGCAATGATAATTTATTTTCAAATCTGAATTTATGTTTTGGGATCAGAGACATGAGTGTGTTTCTCAGATGCTGCTGTTATGACTCACAATCAGCTGTTGATCTGAATCAAGATCATCTTCAGTCAAAAATTTAGAGACACGTCCTTATTTTACTCTGCAGTATGTGTATGTGCTGTATGCAGGGATCTATGTACAGTTTTCAATGACTTTATAACGCACACATGTCCAAACACACATGACAGGATGATTGTTAGTGTTGAACATACTTGAGTTTGTCCAGTCTGTAGTTTGGATCAGAGACCAGATTGACTAATGATTGTCCTGGGTGATTGTAGCTCAGATCCAGCTCTCTCAGGTGTGAGGGGTTTGACCTGAGAGCTGAAGCCAGAAAACGACAGCCTTCCTCTGTCACCATACAGCCAGATAATCTACAAACACACACACACACACACACACACACACACACACACACACACACACACACACACACACACACACACACAAATATGTTTTATCAGTTTTAGTGTCTGAGCTGCCTTTAATAGGACAGAGGTGAGCCAGAGCAAGCATGTTATACTCATGACAGTTTAGGGCCACAAGATTATGACAAAAATCATTGTTGTCGATTATTGCCCCTTGATATTGTACTCATGACTATTAATGTGGATTAATAGAATAGATTGCAAATGTTTTTGTGTGTTGGGAACAGCACACCATACACAGACAAAACAAGCTGAGAACCATTTATGAATTAGTTTATTCCTGTTTTAAGCATTAGTAAATCAAGACTTCACACTGATTCACTAAGTAGCATGAAAAAAACTGTTGTTATTCAAATTGGGAATAAATTATGTATAGAAAGCGAGTAAAGAATGTCGTCATCACTGAAGCAGTCAATGACTTTAGCCAATCTCGCAAAAACTCCTGTTATGATCAATTAAGCTGACTACACTGCACAATATTCATATTCCACTTTAATTGCGAAATTATGGCTAGGGACGATTCAGTAGTTGCTGGGTATTGGTAGGAACATGTGTCCCTAGCGTCCCTATTAAATTTGACACCCCTGGGACCGGGAGCAGAAGGCATCTTTAATTTCATAACCACGTGAACCATTATATGTTTTTCTTACCTCAGTATGTTGAGTTGACAGTGAGAACTCCTCAGTCCATCAGAGAGCAGCTTCACCCCTGAATCCTGCAGGTCATTGTTACTCAGGTCCAGCTCTCTCAATGAGGAGTTTGATGATTTTAGAAATGAAGACAAACTTTCACAGAACTGACCAGTGAGATTACAGTCAGCAAGTCTATAATAGAAGATGAAGTATGTTTCAATAAAGAGGAGATGGCGGATTCAAATATTGTTCCCTTTCGATAACGGTCTCTCAACATTGCTCAATAGCTAGCTATAGAGTAAATCCCTTTCTCTGACCGAAAAGACTGAAGCCTGATTGAATCCCACTCCTCTCGCTCTCTTGTTCTCTTCCCCCTCCTCTCACAATCTTCGAGGGAAGGAGCGGAGTCGCTAGGCTGAGCAAACGGGACACAGTCACTTCAGCTCAGTTCCCGTGTGCCTCGCTCTCCCCACAGCGTGAGGATTACTTGGTGCTCTTCACCCACAAAGACCAGCACCCCTCTATTGGTGCGATAGGCCTGGGACTTCGAGCTTATCCGAGTCCTCTCCAAGGCCATCGAGGAGCTGGGGTTGGAATGGTCGGCTTTTATTTTTCTGTTTATTTAATTTTTTATATATTGGTGACTATTTTGTATTTTTTTCTCAGTTTATTGAATGATTGGGTTAATAAATAGAATATTTATATCAGGTGTGACGGATCATGTTTATATAAATTGTAACTTGCTGAGTAGCTGTGTACTTGTTGTTTGCCTGACGAAAGACCTTTGGGTCAAAACGTTGCACATTTTAATAAATAGATTTTTGGAAGCAGCAGTGGCAGTGTGCCGACTTTTGTCTACTCTCTAGGAAATCCTTTCGCGCACCTGCCTAAAAGTTTTTTGTAACACGATACTGCGAAATTTCTTCAAAGGCAGATCGTGGAGACATTTTAATCGTCCACGATAAAAAATCATTATATCGTACACCCCTAGTTCCGGGTAAGCGAATCCCCAGCAGCTTTGACGCCTACCCTCTGTTGTTGAAGCTACTTGCCCTGGCAAGGCTAGTTGCCTCTGGCTTTCTCAGTGACAGCGTTGTATGCCACTTTAAGAAGCCTGTAAACCACTCTTTGCTGGCCTTTTCTCTCACAAAGGCGCAAACTTCAGCTGGTGTGCCACAGCAAACTGGTAGGCAAGCTTTCTGACCTCACTTGGCGACAGTCCAAAATAAATGTCAGCTGACCTAGTAATATACACAACAAGCTGCTTTTCCAAATCAGGTGAAAAAATATTCCGTGGCGTTGTATAACCAACCATTGTTGTTGGCATGGCTGTCTGACTTTCAATTTCTTCTTTGGTAATCTTTTGACAATACCGAATCAGAGTACGGTAATTTATGTCAAAATCCTTCGCTGTACTTCTGATTGATTTGGTCTGCAACTTTACCTGCCTGACTGCCTTTAACATTATGTCAGGTGGTGTACTGCCATGCTCAAATCCTGCTGGAAAATGAAGTCAGCATCTCCATAAAGCTTGTCTGCTGAAGGAAGCATGAAGTGCTCTGAAAATGTCCTAGTAGACGGCTGCGTTGAGTGGACAGCACAGTGGACCAACACCAGCCAATGACATGACTCCCCAAACCAACACAGACTGTGGAAACTTCACACTGGACTTCAAGGATCTTGGATTATGTGCCTCTCCATTCTTCCTCCAGACTCTGGGACCTTGGTTTCCAAATGAGATGCAAAATTTGCTCTCATCAGAAAAGAGGACTTTGGTCCACTGTGCTTTATTAAAGCCAGAGTCAACGCAGCCGTCTACCAGGACATTTTCAGAGCACTTCATGCTTCCTTCATTTTCCAGCAGGATTTGCACCTGCCCACACTGCCAAAAGAACCAAAACCTGGTTCAATGACCATGGTATTACTGTGTAATTACTGTGTGATTTCATGTAATATTCAAATTTTCTGGGATTTTGATTTCGTGGGTTTCATAAGCTGTAAGCCATAATCATCAAAATTATAACAAATAAAGGCTTGAAATATCTCACTTTGCATGTTATGAGTCTATATAATATATTAGTTTCACCTGTTAAGTTGAATTCTTGAAATAAATCAACTTTTTGATGATATTCAAATTTTATGACCAGCACCTGTATACTGAGAGAAAAGTCCAAGTATATTTGGCCTGTACTTGTATTCAATCTTTTGATCGAGATATACTTAAAAGTATAATTAAGTATTCAAAGTATACTTGGCTTGTAGTTGTTTTAACTCTTTTGACCGAGTAGCCTATTAAATATACTTTTTTTTTACATAGTTTTTCATATAAAGTCTTATGAAACGTACATTGTTTGAAAATATTGATTAAAATATTGATATAAAACAGATATGTTTCTAACTCTGCGTATCTGAATTTTTGTGTAGGCTAGTCTAGGGCTGTGACGGTATGGGATTTTTTCTTACCGCGGTAAAGAAGCAACAAATCTCGCGGTTTGGCGGTTAACCGACCCCCCACCCACCCCCCCAAAAAAAAAAAAAAAAAAAAATCACCCGCGGCCGCGTCACACACTGCAGACGCGATCAAGAACGCATGTAGATTGTAAATGACAATGGAAATGAATAACATAAAGCAGTATTCTTTATTAACAAATAAACAAATTAACATTTATATTAAATTGTAAATATTAATAATTAACTATTAATTAAGGCCGGTGACACACTGGCTGCGTGGTGTGAGTGTGGCGTTTCTGTTGCGTGTCAGCTGCGTGGCTTTTTTTATGTCTTTGCACACCAGAAACAGCGCTGCTGCTGCTAGGTGACATATAAGCCTCATTGGTGATATATTCGACATATGGGGAGAGAGTTGTGGAAGGCCTATACTTAATGTTAAACATAAATATATAACAGTAAAGACAGCGTCGGCAGTATTGATGGCAAAATAGGCTACAGAATATTTCGTTCTGTATTGACAGGTGCAATATTTGAAAATCGATAGTATTTTTTTAATTACATTTATATCTGCATTTATGTCAAAACCTAAACTTTCAAACATCAAAATGTAATTTATTAATATGTATTCATGTCAAAAGGACATACAAAAATTTTTTTCCTATTCTATTTTGCCAGGAAACGCTTCCAACAGGCTTGCGTGAAAAATAGACGTCGGTTCTATTTCTAGCATGCACGCGTTTTCCGCGCGGCTCGTGCCGCAACTGAGACGCGCGTCTCACGCAGGCAGTGTGCAAGCTCTAACCTGTTAACATGGGAGCCGAAATAAAAACGGACACGCCACGCAGCCAGTGTCGCCGACCTAAGGTAGGTCTGCTGCACTTAAGTCCAGCAAACGCCACAGGATGGTTCATTTTTCTAAGATGTGGTCTTAAGTTAGTGGTATTTCCTCGCGAGACGGATACTTTTGTGCGACAAATACGGCATATTGCCTTGTCCAAATTCACCGGATTCCCCTTAATTGTCACCTGCCTCAAAGGCGACACAGTATTTGGCTTAGACACTAGATTCGTGGCTATTTTTCGAATAATGTCATTCGGCTAGCGCCGTCAAATGTTATTGCCTATACCACATGAGAGAGATCGTTACTTGCAATTAAAATCTAACTCCAACTGTTTACGTTATGCTTGTCTTTTATGCCTGTGTTTGTTTGTATTTAATTGAACATTATCTGTAAACATCACAAGTACTGAAACCTAGCAGTTAATTAATAATAATCAGAAACACACAAAAAAATAAATCCCCCATATGTTTAACGGACTGTCCCTTGCACGCAGGACGCAGGAAGCGTTTTTTTTTTCTCCAGAAGCACTTGAACATGGGACTCGCAGAATACAGTAAATTATAAGCAAAAATGAATGTGTTTATAGTTCATATCACACACCATATGCACTCCTGTAACTTTAAAAAAAAAAAAAAAGGTGCGGTGATGACCTCACACCGCGGTAGGCATCTCATTAACGCGATATTGCGGTGATGCGGTTATCGTCACACCCCTAGGCTAGTCCACTGGTAGTGTACATAGGAATTTCCTTTAATTCTATTTTACTCTTTCCCCACTATTGACAGAATTTTCCAGCTATCCATGTTTTCACTGTTATACGGTAGGGGGCGCTAGTACAGAATCTCCGGATCAAAACACAGGAGAAGAAGAACCTGAAACAA
Organism: Leuciscus idus; assembly: GCA_021554675.1. NCBI lineage: Eukaryota > Metazoa > Chordata > Actinopteri > Cypriniformes > Leuciscidae > Leuciscus > Leuciscus idus. The sequence continues at coordinate 4,345,424 of CM038636.1, read as the reverse complement.
GTGATAGAAGATTGCTCACTCAAATGTAAAATAACGTGATCATCAAACATTAAACAGCGTGTAAATCAAAACTGCTTAATGTTTCCAAATGAAATGAAGCGTAACACATGAAGAGAAAACGACTGTGAAGCTTTGGGGTTGTTGGACTCGATCTACTCCATCTGTGTTTGATCATCGTTCTGAATCTGATCAAGGCGTAGTCTTTGACAAAAATTTGATTTTCTCAACTTTTTTGTTTAAAATGTTGCCTTTCTTTATGAAACTTACCAACATTCAAGTGTTGATAAAAAAGGATGCATGAAGCTAATATATATATATTTTTTAATTAAAGTACATAACCTACTATGTAAAACATTTGAACATAGTAGTATAGGCCTACTGCAAGTAAAAAAATAATATATAAATAGTAAACTATAAGTATAATGTTAAGTTCACTTAAAGAAAACTTGTAGTATAAAACTACTAAACTAGTAGTTTACTGAGAGTACACTAAAAGAAAACTAGTATAAAACTACTAAACTAGTAGTTTACTGAGAGTATACTTCAAATTGTACTTTCATAAACTAAAAATTTGCTACAAGTATTAAAATAGTAAACTACTAGTATACCCATAAGTTCACTTGCAGTACAAATGAACTGGTTGTGCACTTAAAGTTTACTACTGTTACACTTATGGAACACTTAAGCATATACTTTTTTATACTAAAAGTGGGCCAATTAAGTCCTAAGTGGTATTAAAATAGTACACTTAGAAGTTTACTACTAGTACATGTTGACATTGGTATACTTACTGCATAATGTATACTTAAAAATATACTTGAACATTACTTAAGTATACTTCATAAAATTAACTTGAAGTATACTTCTTTTTCGTAAGGGCTGGCACTTTTGTCCTCTAACCTTAAAATAATGTTTCCAAAATCGTATCAGTGGTTCATCAAGTCGTAACAGGGTGAAAGGCACTTCTGGATTCGCTTTGCAGCCCTATATTTGCTATAACCACACCATGCAAGTTTGCCAAACCGGGTCACGTTGCTGTAGTTCGAATGAGACATAAGAAAACTACAAATTTGACTTGCTTTACGTCAAGCATTACAATAGTCATTATTTAGTTTTCCTTCGTTTCTGATGTTGCAATACATCATACTTTCATGAAATCATGCAACATACTCTACCTTGTCTGTGGACATCGTTCATTCCAAAGCCAGTGCTAGATAAACAGGGAGTGTGCGTGCGACAGAAGACTGCGGGCGGCGAAATTATTTACGACAGCGGTAATGGACAATTCCGCTTACAACCTGTAGGGCGACCGAAGAGGAAAAGTTCCTTTGTGTTGCTTTAAAAATGCTTCTGATTTCCTTGTAAAGGATAGTCATTTAAAAGAAAACAGTGTCATGATTTGATGGAGGAATTACAATATTACTGTCTCAACAAAACAGACACATTCAGATTAATTTACAATCACATAAATTAATACTCACAGAGCTTTTCTACAGTTCAGCATTGCTGGTATCAGTCTCCTTCTGCCCTCATCTGAGGTGTTGTATTTCTTCAGATCAAACTCATCCAGCAACTCTAATACCTGAAGCATGTAGGCGATTGTTGAGCAGTGACCAGGAGAGAGTAGATTCACTGAGTGATTCTCTGATTTCGCAAACTCCTGAATCTCTCTGTACAGAGTCTGATCCTTCATTTCCAGCAGACAGAGGAACAGATTGATGCATCTGTCAGCTGAGAGACGATCATCTTCCTTGATCATGTCTTTAATGAACTGTGTGATGAGCTGATCTGAGCTCTTCACTGTGTGTGTCAGTAGATCCTGTAAGAGTCTCTGATTCGACTCCAGTGAGACGCCCAAGAGGAACCGCAGGAAAAGATCCAGGTGTCCATTTTCACTCCTGAAGGATTTCTTAACTGCTGCTTTTAGTAGCAGATACAGAGAGTTATTCCGACTGTACTTCTTATATCCTTCATTCAGAAACGACTTCAGTGATTCCTTATTTTTGACTACATGGCAGTAAAACACAAAGAAAGCAGCAAGAAACTCCTGAAAGCTCAGATGTATGAAGCAGTAGACTTTCCTCTGATGAATCACAGATTCCTCCTTAAAAATCTCAGTGCAAATCCCAGAATACACTGAGGCATCAGTGACGTCTATGCCGCTCTCAATCAGGTCCTCCTCATAGAACATCACATTGCCCTTCATCAGCTGTTTGAAAGCCAGTTCAGCAAGTTTCACAATCACATCACTGTTGGACTTCATGAGATTCTCTGGATCTTTCTCATCATACTTCTGATTCCTCATGTTGATCTGAGTCAGAAGGAAGTGGATGTACATTTCAGTCAGAGTTTGAGGGATTTCTGCACTGTCATCTTGTTTCAGGAGGTTTTGAAGCACAGTGGCTGAGATCCAGCAGAAGACAGGTATGTGACACATGATGTGGAGGCTTCTTGATCCTCTAATATGTGAGATGATTCTGCTGGCTTGAAGCTCATCACTGATTCTCTTCCTGAAATATTCCTCCTTCTGAGGCTCATTGAATCCCTGAATTTCTGTCACACGGTTGATGTATTTTGAGGGGATCTGATTGGCGGCTGCTGGTCTGGAAGTGATCCAGATATGAGCAGAGGGAAGCAGATCTCCTCTGATGAGGTTTGACATCAACACACTCAGTGATGAAGACTTATTCACATCACAAACCTTCTGTCTATCTGTAAACATCACTTTAATTCTGCTTTCATCCAGACCATCAAAGATGAACACAACTTTACACTCCTCATAAATCTTTGAGTCCAGATCTTGAAGTTCAGGATGAAAGTCCAGCAGGAGTCTGTGAAGACTATATTGGAGATATTTAATCAAGTTCAGCTCTCGAAATGGAAGCACAAATATGAAATCTACATCCTGATTGGCTGTTCCCTCGGTCCAATCCAGAATGAACTTCTGCACAGAGACGGTTTTTCCAATTCCAGCGATGCCTTTAGTGAGAACAGTCTTGATTTTGTCTTTCTCATCACATCCTGGTTGATGTAACAGTTTAAAGATGTCATTGCAGTAGATTGGAGTGTCTTGAGTTCTGGCTGTTTTCTCCATCTGTAAAACCTCATGTTCTTCATTCACTCCTCCACTCTCTCCTTCTATGATGTAGAGCTGTGTGTAGATCCTGTTCAGGAGGGTTTGATTCTCTTCTAGTTTGATTCCCTCAAATAAGCTCTCATACTTGTTCTTCATGCTGGTTTTCTGCTGGTCTTTGGCTATCTGCTTGATGAGAGTCTGACAGTCAGAGTCAGTGCAGTTCAGACTGGGCGTCACTGATCTGATCACATCATCTCTCTTCACTCTACAGAAAGAGAAAGATGAAATAATACTATAAAATGAATAAATAAAATGGTGACTGTGAAACAGCATCTTTAAGTGAAAAGTAGTTCCAGAAAAGTAATTACAAATGTTTCCAGCAGACTGAACTCTAAGGTCTTATTTGATCCCACACTCAGACTGTTTAACAGACTGCTTCCATATACAACATGTCTGCTCCCCTGATGTAAACTACGACTAAAGTGTTTACATGACATTTTAAAAAGACAAATTATTGGTTTAGTCGGACTTTGAACTTTTTAAGTACATGTATACGCACTTAACGAGCTCGTTTTACCTATCAGACTACACCAGTGAACTTAACAGTGAACTTTCCCATGTGAGTTGCCCTGTCACTCGTGCATGCCATGTTTCAACACAAACACAATAAATAAAAAACTTTTTTTTTCTTTTTCAGTTTGCAATATTAGTATACATTTTTTGCTTTAAGATATAGTCCCTGAAAATTTATAATTTCCGTATTTACATAAAATAATTGTTTCATGATTATGCATACAAGGATATACGGAAAAGCAGAACTTTTGTTTACAAATTTGAATGCTGCTTATTGGATCAATAGAGGTAAATATCATATTTTGCAAATACACATTACTTTATGTGTACTTTATGTTAGCTTATGACCTACTACAGGGGTGCCCAATCCTGCTCCTGGAGATCAGCCCACCTGCAAGGTTCAGATCCAACCCTGATCCAACAAACCTGTCCGTAATTATCCAGTGCTCCTGAAGATCTCAATTACAGACTCAGCGACACACACTGCTCACACTGATACTCACTCAGGGTCAGAGGTCACAGCTCCATCACTGAGTTTAGGAGGAGGGTCCATGGATGCGTCACTCTTCATAGACACACAGCTGGGTTCTGGAGATGCTGCTTTACGGGTCTGAACAAAAACCCCATCCTTTCTCTGCTCATAGAGAGTCATTTTACAGGCAGTGCTATTAAAACACACAGAACAGAAATATACTTCATTTAAGACCACTGTTGTGTTAAGGCGTGTTCACTGTTGATTAATGCAAATTCAACTTAATAACTCATGAGCATGTTGGGTTTTAATCCTTGAGTCTTTTACCAGCTTGCATTTGTGTTCAACTTCTCCATAGCAGCTGAGTTTAGATCAGCAGTCAGACAAACATAAAGCTTGGACAGAGTGTTGAGAACAGAAATCCACCCCCACAAGGGGTAACAAAACTTATCCAGCAGAATTACTTTATAACAAAGTATTCCATTTGCATTAGTGTTTCTGGTCATTGTTATCCATGATTTAAAGGGGTTATGACGGATTTAAAAAAAAAATATATTTTATGTTCCTTGAGGTTCACTCATAATGTTAATAAACTTTTTTACATTAAAAAAACAAATATATATGCGGAAAAACAATTATTTTTTAATGTTCATTCTGACCAACTGTCTGACAGCAGAGCTGTTTGTGTTTTATGTGGAAAAAACTAACCCCCAAATAAAAATAACTATTATAATTTTTAATAAAACTTAACTTTAACTTTCACTGTAATAATTAAGGCAGTGTCATCATACCCGATTATACCTTTGAGTTATCGAAGCATTGAATCCCTGAATTTCTGTCACACGGTTGATGTATTTTGAGGGGATCTGATTGGCTGCTGCTGGTCTGGAAGTGATCCAGATATGAGCAGAGGGAAGCAGATCTCCTCTGATGAGGTTTGACATTAACACACTCAGTGATAGAGACTCATTCACATCACAAACTTTCTTTCTATATGAAAAAATCCAGACCATCAAAGATGAACACAACTTTACTCTCCTCATAAATCTTGCATGCCATGTTTCAACACAAAAACAATAAATAAAAAACTTTTTTTCAGTTTGCTATATTAGTATACATTTTTTGCTTTAAGATATAGGCCCTGAAAATTTATAATTTCCATATTTACATAAAATAATTGTTTCATGATTATGCATACAAGGATATATGGAAAAGCAGAACTTTTGTTTACAAATTTGAATGCTGCTTATTGGATCAATAGAGGTAAATATCATATTTTGCGAATACACGTTACTTTATGTGTACTTTATGTTAGCTCATGACCTACTACAGAGGTGCCCAATCCTGTTCCTGGAGATCAACCCACCTGCAGGATTCAGATCCAACCCTGATCCAACAAACCTGTCCGTAATTATCCAGTGCTCCTAAAGATCTCATTTAGCTGCTTCAGTTGTGAAGGGTCAGGGTTGCAGCTGTATTTTGCAGGAAGGTAGATCTCCAGGAACATGATTGGGCTCCCCGGCTGATTCTTGCCTTAAAAACAAATGATACAATTGAATAAAGTACAGACTCAACTACACACACTGCTCACACTGATACTCACTCAGGGTCAGAGGTCACTGCTCCATCACTGAGTTTAGGGGGAGGGTCCATGGATGCGTCACTCTTCATAGACACACAGCTGGGTTCTGGAGATGCTGCTTTACGGGTCTGAACAAAAACCCCATCCTTTCTCTGCTCATAGAGAGTCATTTTACAGGCAGTGCTATTAAAACACACAGAACAGAAATATACTTCATTTAAGACCACTGTTGTGTTAAGGCGTGTTCACTGTTGATTAATGCAAATTCAACTTAATAACTCATGAGCATGTTGGGTTTTAATCCTTGAGTCTTTTACAAGCTTGCATTTGTGTTCAACTTCTCCATAGCAGCTGAGTTTAGATCAGCAGTCAGACAAACATAAAGCTTGGACAGAGTGTTGAGAACAGAAATCCACCCCCACAAGGGGTAACAAAACTTATCCAGCAGAATTACTTAACAAAGTGCTCCATTTGCATTAGTGTTCCTGGTCATTGTCATCCATGATTTAAAGGGGTCATGACGGATAACATTTTTTTTTTTTTTTTGATGTTCCTTGAGGTTCACTTATAATGTTAATAACGTTTTTTTTTTTTTAAACAAAACAAATATATGCAGAAAAACGATTATTTTTAACGTTAATTCTGACCAACTGTCTGACAGCAGAACTGTTTGTGTTTTATGTGGAAAAAACTAAGTTTAGCTTTCACTGTAATAATTACTGCAGTGTCATCATACCCGATTATACCTTTGACTTATCGAAGCGAGAACATACATTATTAACGCATTTACTGTCGCTATTCCAGAATATTAGGACTATAAGTCCTGCATCGAATCAGTCTTCCACGTATTTTGTAGCTTATAGAAACAAATGCATTCAAAGCATATATGCACTGACACCGCAATGCAAATGATTGTTCTGCACGAATCACCTATGGCTTTGTGATTAATTAAAATAAATGAACATTTAGCTTCAAAACTAAGATATTCGACAACTTTGGGGAACTATTAATTTTGTACTTACAATATTCTAAGATTAAAGTAAACGTTATAGTTATCTACGCATTGTGTGTATCGGATATCAATAAAACACGTCGTCAAATTATATTTGAAAGAATTATTGCTGCTTCCATAGACATCAGTGTGTATTTTATATTAACTATGAATGTTTTTTGCTAGTTAGTTACTTATCTGTATTTAAATGTCAGAAACATAAAATTAACATTATATGGTTGAAAACACTAAACAGTTGTGATATATGATGAGATCCCGCAATATCAAAACGAGCTGTTTTTTTAGCTTAATAAAATAAATGCTTTGTTTATAATGAGCAGGATGTTTTAAGCTCTGAAACTTTTTGGATGTTTTAATGGTAAAAAAGACCTCTTATATGTCAAAAGACCAAGGCAAATTTGACTTCTCATGTCATGACCCCTTTAATTGAGTCTTCCTGGCATATCAACCTATTTCAAAATGGATGACGAAAACACATTTAATCATTCAGACACATTGTTTCTATATAAAAACAAAAACTGACTTGATGTGCGTCACCAATGTGTTTTTTTTACAGCAATGGATCTTAATGTACTTGAAAGTTTGAAATGACATGATACTCACTCAGGGTCAGAGGTCACTGCTCCATCACTGAGTTTAGGAGGAGGGTCCATGGATGCGTCACTCTTCCTAGACACACAGCTGGGTTCTGGAGATACTGCTTTACGTGTCTGAACAGAAACACCCTCTTTTCGCTGCTTGTAGAGACTCATTTTACAGGCGGTGCTATTAAAACACAATGTACAACAAATTACATCTTTAGACATAATGAAACATTTCATAACATATTTGTCTTGGGTATGCTTTATCAATTTCAGTATGACTGAATTCTTCGCTAGGTACACTAATACTCACTGGAGTATCCTTTACTGTGTGGAAAGACAACAAACCCGTTCAGTGGTTTAAGAAACTGCAAAATAGAGGAAACCTGCATATATTAATGCATTTATGACTCTCAAAACAAAGAGATGCTTCCTAAGAGACCGATATAACACATTTTTACAGGACATTTCATTTTCTGAAATATTTCTGTGTTTTATCAGCAGGCTATTCGGTTTGGAAGGCTATCAAGAGAAAGAAAAACTAAGCATCAAAATAGATGGATATTACAATAGATTATAACAGATATTTTACACATGCCATTAATTATAAAAAAAAAAATCATGAGAATGAATCCAGATATGTGTTTGCTGAAACCTACCTCTGCTCTGTCTCAACAATGAAGAACATTAAACACAAACCATGTCTCTAGATATCAGCATTAAACTGATCAGTTCTCATAATTCACAGTTTTTTTCCTCTGGACGTTCATGTTCTTCCTTTCACAAAATGGAGTCTGTTGAAATAGTTTCACTTTTGACAGTGTCACATGACCAGTGAGAGAAGAAAACCATATTGGGCATGTGTAAAACACCTGCGCATGTGAAGCAGTTTTCTTCATTTCTGAATATGTCCACATAAAAGAACTGTGAGATATTATAAAAAGATGTCATGTTTTGAGATTTTTTCTCCAAATTTCAATGACTTGAAATGTGACAAAAGGATGACAAAGTACAAGTGCAAAAAAATTCTTTATCTAAAACATGTCATCTTTACATATTACCTCACAGTTAACCCCAAAAAAGGCCCGGTGTTTAGTAACTTCATGATGACTAATTTTATTGAGTACAAGCACACTTGAGTTTTGTTTATTAACCAATTAGACTATACAAATCCTCCGTACTGACCCCAAAGCAGCCCAAATTTTGTTTACATAATAACTTACATTAAAACTAGCAGTAACTTTGAACTAATGTAAACAAAGAGTGCGCATGGATTTTCCCATGGGTTAAAAATTAAGCAAATGCTGGTAATACACATTTAGTTAACAAAACAATAAACATTTTAACGCTTTAAAAGTGTGCACACTCACACTAAGAAAAATAAACCACAGATGCTGGCTATTTCAGACAGTACAAGTTAGCAATTAGCCTCAAAGACTAGCCTAATAATAAACACCACTTTAACTGATCTCTAACTTCTTTAACTTAAGCAAACGCTTTTAATGCACATCTAATGTGTTGTCAATTGACAATATGCACGGTTACTTCCTGGTTTTCAATAAGCCGGCTTGGGCATTTCCGGTGAACTGTTAGCTGTCCTCCATAGCCTATAGGCTACTCGCTGTCTATCGTCACAAACCTTTCAACAGTTGAATTTTTAATGTTGTGTTTTTATTTTAATGCCATTATCACACTTACCTAATTTGCCAAAGCAGTTTTATTGATTGCAATAAAGCTAATGGGTACGTTGAAATAAGAAGCAATGTCTGTAATTGGACACACACACACACACACACACACACACACACACACACACACACACACACACACACACACACACACACACACACACACACACACACACAACATTTTTCCAGCACCTCAAATGTCATTTTTAATGTGATGACCAAAAACATTATGTGTTCATCCCTCTGACTCTGAGATTGTCCCTATTTGTAAAACCGAAGGTTTCAAGATGTAGGAAATCCAACATTTGATAGAAAAACACTTTTATTTAAAATTAAAAAAGACATTAATTACCACTATAACCAGTAGATGGTGGCAGAGGAGCATTTAATGGCTTATATTAGCCATCTCCTGTCATATTTTTTTACATGTTTACCTTTAGAATAAATAGCTTTATAAAATCACTAGATTTAAAAATAAATGTTGTGAAGGTGAAGTATGAAGTACTCACAGTCTCATGAAAAACAATAACTTTTCTTGGGAATGAATTACACCGAAAGCAAGCACCGCACTTATAATCACAGAAGCTGTCAGTCAGTGCAGCACAAGCTCACTGATTTTGGCACACTAGTGAAAAGTCCCATTTTGTTCAATTAATCGAACTAAAGTGCACAATAAATCTTTAATTTACAGTGTGTTGATGTTTTTTTTCACATGAAAGTGTTAAAACTGATGGTCATATTGAATTTTGCTGAAGAGGATATGTCTTTTTTATGCCGTCTAACCTCATATTGGCCCGTGAGGCTGAGAGTGAGACCTCTCCGCACTGGTCGGATGCCGGTTTTGGGCCGATCGAGCGCGAGCTTACAACTGAAAGTTTGTAAACTGTTGGTATGAATCTCATCATTACTATTTAGCAAATCTGAAACAAAACCAATTCCCTTATAATACATTTTTTTTGGAATAGACTTGCTCATTAAGGGTTTGTGCTTCTGTCATAAACAGTTTTGTGTTTTTTATTCTATGAATATACAAAATAGCACATTCAGACATCTGATGTTGTTTCTTGTTTCTATGCCCCGTCCTTTGACTTGTTATATTATTTTATTATTATTGATGTGTGTGTGTGTGTGTGTGTGTGTGTTCACACTTGGCGTCTATTTGACAAGAAAAAATTGACGGACACTTTTTTTGTAAAAAAAAAAAAAAAAAAAAAAAAACTTGCAGCGTTTGGTTCCAAAAAGCTGTCAACACTCCTGTTTTTTCCGGGAGTCTCCCTTATTTCACACACCCATCTCCCGCCGGGGATGATTAGGAGGCCATGATGGACAGAGGCCACTGGGCAAATTTGGCCAGGATGCCGGGGTAACACCCCTACTCTTTCGAAAGACATTCTGGGATTTTTAATGACCACCGAGAGTCAGGACCTCGGTTTAACGTCTCATCCGAAGGACTGTGCTCTTTGGCAGTATAGTGTCCCCATCACTATATTGGGGCGTTAGGACCCACACAGAGCACAGGGTGAGCGCCCCCTGCTGGCCTCACTAACACCTCTTCCAGCAGCAACCTGGTTTTCCCAGGAGGTCTCCCATCCAGGTACTAACCAGGCTCAACCCTCCTTAGCTTCAGTGGGCATATTGTATGAAACGCATCTCTCACAATCAACACATCAAACAAATTTCAACCCATTTGTGACCTCAACCTGGTAACCTACACTGCAACCCAGTTGCGCTGTTGAAGTCTGCGCAGGTAGTAGACGTGGGAAGTTAAATCAAGCATCACTGGTAGAAATGGGAGGACAAGACTCAGTGATAAATATTTAAAGGGGTGGTTGATTATGATTTGACTTTTCTAACTTTAGTTAGTGTGTAATGTTGCTGTTTGAGCATAAACAACATCTGCAAAGTTACAACACTCAAAGTTCAAAGCAAAGGAAGATATATGCTTTTAAAGAAATTATTGTTTAAGGACTACAAGAAACGATTGGTAGGGACTACAGGACATTCCTCCTGGATTAGTGACATCACTAACCCTAAAATGTACATAAACCCCGCCCCCGGGAACATGCAGTCCATGTTGAGAAGAGGAAGAGTTGTTGTAGTACAGCACATTTGTGTGTCAGCTCAAACTGTAGCATCTGTCTTTTCACATGCAATACACATAACACAAATGCAATAGCATGTCACTCTGTAGGCATCTTACAACAGTTCCCACACAAGAGATTTTATAGATTATCATGACAGAAAATGCTAATGGAAGATAGTTAATTCCACATCAGCAACATAAATTCCTCAACTAACCATTCAGAAACGTCCTGTTGCATTCTTAATGTTGTCACTTCTTTTTGAGTCTCTCCATTATTGTCAGACTTCAGATTAAACATTAAAGGCAGAATTTCTGCTGAAATGTCAATTACTCCTCATTAAAGTCATTTTGGTTTCATTGTGGCTTATAACTTTAAAGTTAAAATATTTGTCATACCTGACCAGAAGATGTTCAATTCTTTTACTAACGGGAAGAATTAAAGGATGAATAGCCTACTAAAAGAAATATAGCTCGCATTCATTAGTAGCTACCCAGCAAACACAGAACGTTGGCACAACGTACCCAACCTTCTAACAACGTTTTAACAACATGGCCAAAAGGTTGCTATAACTACGTTGTGTGGTGAAGGTTGTTACAGCATTGTCACAATGTTGACATTGACACTGAACCACCGTTCTGGGGTGCGTTTCCCGAAAGCATTGTTAGCCAACTATGGTCGCAAGTTCCGTCGTTATCAGCATTGTTCAACGATTTGGTGTTTCCCAAAACCATCGTTCCAACCAACGTTCGCAAACTGCATCGCAAACTTGTGTGGTTGGAACGACAGCTCTCGAGCTGTGGTTAGAAGCATAGTTTCTAGTTTACATGAGATGTAGACTGAATAAATCCTTATCTTTAGCAAAATAAGCAAGCTGACATTCAGTACAACCCGTGTTATTTATTTAGAATACATACAAATGTAATTTACGTCTTTTAGTTTGTCAAGAGATTTAAAGCACCGTTTTTGAAGACTGCGCATGTGCGAACGTGCTCTAAGAACGAGCCAAATATTGAGTCTGGTAATAAAGCAAAATAACTGAGAAAAATTAGAAATGGTCTTCAGATGCCATGTCTGTAACTTATATGACAAAATCTAGCGTTAATTCGATCTCAAACAGATGAATTAAAATAAGTTATTAGTCCACCACGTGCGAGACGTCATAAACCAACGTGGTTGAACGATACTTTGCGACAATATGGTTTTGGGAAACAGTCGTGACTAGCTAGTTGATTTCTCCAACGATGCATCGTACTATGGTAGTTAAGCAGCGAGCTATATAGTTGTACGGGAAACGCACCCCTGGGCCATTGCGTAAGGTTGTGCATAGGGTGTCTGGACAACCACTGGAAGACATATGTACTCGTCACTGCCCTGAAGCGCGAAAATCAGCCTTTTAAATTCGGCCCAACGGTCGGTTGCGCTTCAGGGTAGTGACGAGTACATATGTCTTCTGTTCCAGTGGTTGTCCAGACACCCTAGGCGTAACCTTACGCAATGGCCCAGGGGTGCGTTTCCCGTACAACTATATAGCTCGCTGCTTAACTACCATAGTACGATGCATCGTTGGAGAAATCAACTAGCTAGTCACGACTGTTTCCCGAAACCGTATGTCGCAAAGTATCGTTCAACCACGTTGGTTTATGACGTCTCGCACGTGGTGGACTAATAACTTATTTTAATTAATCTGTTTGAGATCGAATTAACGCTAGATTTTGTCATATAAGTTACAGACATGGCATCTGAAGACCATTTCTAATTTTTCTCAGTTATTTTGCTTTATTACCAGACTCAATATTTGGCTCGTTCTTACATAGTAGAGCACGTTCGCACATGCGCAGTCTTCAAAAACGGTGCTTTAAATCTCTTGACAAACTAAAAGACGTAAATTACATTTGTATGTATTCTAAATAAATAACACTGGTTGTACTGAATGTCAGCTTGCTTATTTTGCTAAAGATAAGGATTTATTCAGTCTACATCTCATGTAAACTAGAAACTATGCTTCTAACCACAGCTCGAGAGCTGTCGTTCCAACCACACAAGTTTGCGATGCTGTTTGCGAACGTTCGTAGGAACGATGGTTTCGGGAAACACCAAATCGTTGAACTATGCTGATAACGACGGAACTTGCGACCATAGTTGGCTAACGATGCTTTCGGGAAACGCACCCCAGAACAAAAAGAAGGCAGAAAGCACTTTTGTTAGAGGCACAACATTTATTTTAGCTTTAGGTAAGTGACTATTACCAACATAATCCATTCTGAATTTAATGAATAAATCGTTTGATCGAACCTGACCTATATGGTTATATAGATTAGGCTATATGTGTTTGCGCACATATCAGGAAGCAATGCAATACGCACATGAAGGAGGTGACGGCGGTGCATAATTCGAGTTACCCCTCCCACTTCAGCTAGTTTTATAGAGATTTCTTATCCTGTGCAAATTGTGCTCAGTGCTGCTAGTAAAAACAGTTAGTCTGGAGCCGTAGTTCAAGGTCAAGGTCACGTGTGACTGAATTAATCAATACAAGATTCTCGTATCATTCACATGCGCTTTACCCTTTTACACTATGTTTTTTTTTTTTTTTTTTTTTTTATCATTTATGTGCAGGGCTTTCATCTTTCACACAGAGATTTTGGAAAATACACGGATAAAGTGACCCGGGTTCGTTTGATTTTGGTTCATTCACACTGCCAGTGATTTTCCGGAATCAGAGAGTAGCCTAGCTACGTTCACACACAACCCATAAAAATCCCGTAAAGACACGTGACACTGATGTGACTTGTAATGTCTCAGCAGCGTCTTAAGTTTGCTTATGAGCTGCGATTTCTCTCTCGAGAAACCACGCTTGTGCATTTTTTCTCTGATTCGATCCTAAACTTGCGCATTACGTACTGTTTCACAGCTGGCGAACGATCCCGGCTTCAGCATCATCACTACGACACGGCATTATTACGGCTTTTGTTCACACAGTGCGCGTTCCGGGACTGAACACGGCAATGTTACTAGGTCCCCAACCCGGCATCGATGCAGGCATCAATCCCGGGTCCTGTTTGCGTTCACACAGAAGGCGTTCTGGCAATTTCCCGGCAATTTGCCGGATCATCGCGCTGTTTAAAAGGGGCTACTGTGAGGATGTGTGTGTGTGTGTGTGTGTGTGTGTGTGTATGCTTACATATACTGGATGTTTACATGAATACTCGACTTGGCATTTTGATATTTTTCTGTGCATAGCCGTTTAGGCAAGAAACCAAATGCCTGTCAACGGCTTTTAATCATGTTCCACTCAGATCGCATGCACAGATAGAATCATGTCACTAGTGCAGGAAATGTTTCTAAATAGTTGGCTAACGATACTTTTCGGAAACACCCCAGCTGTACAGAATTTCATGAGAATTTCAGGTGAATTTCTGTAGAATACATCTGCCAGTAGGCTATAGGCTACATCATGTGAACAGGCATGGGGAGAGAGGCAGCCTGGAATGTGAACCGTAGCAACTGCCTGTAAAGCAGGATTTGGAGGGGTTCGTTGAGGTATATTAAGATTCACTTAAGTGGGAGCGAAACACAGCAGGCAGTCGGTTAGAACTGAATGAGATGAATTCTTAATTGAAGAGACGCACTCAGCAGGATGTAGACTGCTTATTTACTGAAGAACTTGGGCATTCACGTGTTGTTCTGTAACAAATTATACAAAGGAAATAAACTTGTTAATGTATACATACATATATATATAGGCTATATATATATATATAGGCTATATATATATATATATATATATATATATATATATATATATACACACACACAGTATATAGACATGTATATAAATCATTATAGAACCATGTTGAGTGATTATTCTGTAGCCTACATCTCCACAAGATGAGAGATGCTGTTTAACGGGGCATGCCATATGCATGTGATAAGCAGCTGATCATTGCACATTAACAATCATCTCTAAATCTAACTTATATCCAACGATAACTTGATGTATAAGATATACCCAAGCATGTCACATCAACATAATGTAGAAACATTCTAGACTACATGGAATCACACAGGTAATAAAAGTTGTATGTGCTTGGCTACTTTCCATAACATAAGAATAAGCAGACATCTCTCAACAATAACAGGAAATACAAACCATAATCACTTACTTTACATGCACACACAAAGTAACCCAATAATAACTTTGTGGCGATAAAGCACCGATGATGGAATTGGAATACAGCTAACAAACTTTTCACTCTCACATATGCTGCACCCAGACAGCAAAATAGTGTCGGCCCAGATACGGCCCACATCTGGTACACATGGATTCCACACGGTCCAGATCTGGGCCGACACTATGTTGCAGTCTGGGTATCTGCCGAGCAATTCCACTTCAGCACTGATGACATGGCAGCAATAGAGCGCGCTGGTTGGTCTGGATCTAAAGACAATCTGGCCTTTTTTACAGGCTTGAACTAGGATATATATAGTAGTATATATATATAAAGAATAAAAAAACAAAGTACAAAAAACAGGTCACGTTGTGTAATATTTTTATATATGCCCTATTGTATTCATGCATGTTTAAGTTTCAGTCTGTATGAACATTTTCATCTAAAAAGATCGCACATGTGGTTCAGGCCTATGTTATATACAAATAGTATTGCTTTAACATGAGTAGGTAGTTAATACCTTGAACCCTAAAGCTTTGTCTTCTTTTATATTTAATGATAACTTGATTGATGATTATTGATGACAAAAACCGGGACTGTTCCCGGAAAACGGTATACGTATATCACTCTTATATACAAACAGACACCTGTTTGTACTTTATTTTCATATTTGGCAGTTTTTTGTGAAAACTTTTGTGGGCAGTCCTAGAGATTTTCAGAGGGAGGGGTTTTCCACCACCATATAAGTCAGTCTGATATTGCAGAGTGGAAACACAAGCCTGGCTCTATCTTCAACAAGCATGTCTTCTCTGGGTCGAGCTCTTTCTCGAAGCAGGTTAAGTCAGCCTGATGCATCTCAGGTGCAGACATCTCTCAACACTCGAGATGAAGAGGTGAGTGTCCTGGTCTTATACACCGGCGGAACCATTGGAATGAAGGAGACACCTAAAGGTAAACACCATCACCAGCGCTCACACACACCTGCCTGCATGCATGAGGGTTCACATGTGATATACAATAAGTTGTGTTGTTTGACACGTTTATGGGATTATTTGTTTGCTGATCTCATATAAATAAATAAAAACCTGATTAAGAAGGGGCAGTTTTGGTCGTTGTAAATATTAATGCATGGGTCTTTTGGAAAATAGCCTATCTTTAGGATGAACCTAGAATGTATTAAATGGATGTTTGATTATGATTTCACTTTTCTAACTTTAGTTAGTGTGTAATGTTGATCTGACGCTCAAAGTTCAAATCAAAGGGAGATATTTGCTTTCGAAGAAATAGTTTTTTTGAGGACTACAACAAACAGCTGGTACACTCTCAGAAAAAAAGGTTCAAAAGCTGTCACTGTGGCGGTACCTTTTCAAGAGGTACATCTTTGTACCTAAAGAGTGCATTTTATTCCCTCAAAGGTATACTGGTACCAAAAGTGTACATATTAGTACCTAAACTGTCCCAGTGACAGCTTTTGTATCTTTTTTTCTGAGAGTGTAGGGACTACACCACATTCCTACCGGGTTAGTGACATCACCAACCCTAACATTTAAATAAACCCCGCCCCCGAAACACGATTTATAGATGATCAAGTCAGAATATTTTAATCAATGACTTGAAGATAATCTATAAATTAAATTCATAAATGTTGTCTACATGTTGTCACTTCTTATCGAGTCTCTCCATCTTTCAGACTCCGGTTTGAACATGAAAGGCTAAAGTTTTTTTTGAAATTTTCAGTGCATGTGTGTGAGGTAATCGAAGCTGTTAAGGACACAAGCTCCGCCCTCTGTGCTGGGAGCAGCAGCTCATTTGCATTTAAAGGGACACGCACAAAAACGGTGTGCATTTTTGCTAACCCTGAAAAGGTGAAAACTTTAACATGTTAGGCCTATATAAAAATATCTGTGGGGTATTTTGAGCTAAAACTTCACATACACACTCTGGGGACATTTATTTGAGATTTATTTTACATAGGTCATTAGGCTATACCACCCCTTTAAATCCGCATGAGGACTCATTCCTGTCACATTTCACACATGTGCACTTACAATAAGCTGACAGAAAGCAGTTTAAAAACCTGTTAAGGTCGTAAACCCGGTAACAGGTTTGAATTGCGTTATTAAGATCGTTATTACGATCGTCCTTTAATATTTAAAGGTCCTGATGAAACAACAGTGTGATATCATTACAAAGCAAACCCACAATTTTTTTAATTCATTTTACATATCGCATCATTTAAATGTTTAAATTCCTCCACCCGCAATCGAAATACCGATCAAAAGTAAGTGTGATTATGAATTTGAATATTGATGGAAATGGTCAAATTTTATGAACAAAGGCAAGTCATATATCAAACAAAAGCTTTCTTTCTCTGGATTTTTGCTATATGGTTTATTTAGTTGACATAATACAACAGATCAAATGATTGCAGAATGAGTCGCGAAGTAGCCTACATCTTTGATCTTTGTAAACAAACTAGGAGAAACGTTGCATTTCATCTCCGATTACAGCATGTCTGAGCTAAAAGTCGTCAAAAAGATACATAGACTTTCACCTTAGACTGTTTTCTTCAAAATGAGTCCATTTTCACCTTTATGTTAGTTTCGCTTGAGAAATAATCCACCGTAATGTAGGGATGGCAGATGCGAAACTGACGTTCCGACGCTTTTCAAGATCCCACTGATCCGAAGCGTGATTCAAAACACCCATGTCACGTGACTACGGCTAAATGAAGCTTCGGAGTGTTTCACAAGTGTTTCGACAGGTGGTATGGTCCGCCGAATCAGCGTTTGATTGACAGGGTCGGGAACAGACCACGCAATCGCAAGTGAAGTCAACGCATCTTGACCTCGTGGGTTTTTGTGAGATGGTTTTTTCAAAGGCTGGAGAAATTATCTGTAAAAAAAAGAAGTAGGCTAAGTCCTTCCACAGCAGAGAAATTAATATTTTTTAATAAAAATCTATAAAAAAAAGTGAGACATTGTGGCTTGATTTATTTTATTAATATTATTTTTTCATGACCAAAATAACATTATGCACAGTGAGGAGCCTATACAGGTTACAAGCTTCACATATTAGAAAAATACAATAATAAAAAAACAACACATTTTTTAATGGCTCGTTGTCAAGGTTGTTTCAGATCAACACCTGCAAGTGACCACTAGGTATCACCGTTGAGACGGGTGTCGGACTGTCTATGATTGTTTCGAAGCCTCGACACAATATGGCACATTTGCTTCAACTGTTTCATTGTTTCACGAAGCCTCGATCTGCCCACCACTACCGTTATGTCTCATTTAGTCCAGTAATGCAGGAAATAAGTAATTGTTTTCATACGATCCATATGATATGTTATCGCCGACGGATGATGACGAACTACACATCATTGGAAAGCTAATGATCTCAGCATTACGTGAACATGTGAACAACACACCTTTCCTCTACCTGAGATATTCAGCGCGCCAATAAGGGTAGGCCTATGAGATATTCTGCGGCAAAAAGACACTAAAAAGCCACTTTGCCTCCCTTTGGTTTCATAGCAATAACTTTTGAAAGCAAATGTTATATGTGTTAGACACATATAAGCGAAATCGGCGTAAGGGGGAAACATCTAGCTGAGTTGAACAGTTTATGCTTTTAGCCGTTTATGACTTTACTAAAGAATAAAGGAAAGCGGGTTAACACATTTAGCCTACATGATCACGTGCGTTGTCGGTTTATTAAGCAATCGGGTTAAGAATGTGCAGGTAAACGTACTAAAAAATTGATGCATAGGCTATTAAAAGCAGGAACAGATTTACACAGCTGAAAGTCTGAATAATGCATACATGGTGACTTGACTGTGTAAATTAATCAATGGGAATGGGAAGAGTGCTTGAAGAGGATCTGCTGATGTTTTATGAATTATTACAATTATGTTCATAGATTGGTCAAATATTTTCCTGCTGGAAACTGTTCGTATTTTCCGACACTGGGCTTTAGTAGTCTACCATTTCCTGCACAATATACTCACACACATGGATCTTTATCTTTAAAAAGTATCTTATCTGAACGCTAAAAAAAAAAAAAAAAAAAAAAAAAGAGAAAGAGAGAGAGAGAGAGAGAGAGAGAGAGAGAGAGGCGATTAAGTTTCTGCTGATGATTAGGCTAATTGTCATACAAATAATTGCGATCACTGAATAATTTCTATTTTGTCATGTCTCTTACAGTGCAAATCTATTACATCAGTTGTTTTGTTTTTTTTACTTGGAATCACATATAATATAATAATAAAAATATATAATTAATTGGGCCTATAATATAATTAGTGCAGTCAATCGATTAAACATTTTAGTTGGAGTAATGACACATTTGTTGTGACATTAAGCATATGCCATTTATCTTGTTTAACAAATTCATTCTGTCATATTTGCTATATCCATTAAAGTAAACAATCAGATTGAGGGCGGTTCTCATAAAACTATTTCTGCAAGCTTCAAGGACCTTAGACACTCCAAAAGGAAACCAAATAACCAAATGATATACAAAGTCCATAGAATTATATTATATTAATTTATGCACACCAATGCACCCATGAAAAAATATTACAGAAATAATAAACTGTGTACAAAAAAAAACGTCTCGGTTACGTATGTAACCCTCGTTCCCTGAGTAGGGAACGGAGACGTTACGTCGGATGACGACGAATGGGGTTTCGCTTAGAAAGCCTGTCATCTTCGAGTATATAAAACGAGCCAATGGCAATGAAATGCCATGGGTCTGCGGAATTTGCATAGCGTAAGTCCGCCCCACCCTGGGGGTATATAAGGAAGTACGCTGGCAACATGCAGATATGTCTTCGCTGAGGAGCCGAGACTGAACTCAGGCGTTTCCCAGCGGTACAGCGGAAGTGGCAGGGAGACGTAACGTCTCCGTTCCCTACTCAGGGAACGAGGGTTACATACGTAACCGAGACGTTCCCTTTCGTTGTCACTCCGAGTTACGTCGGATGACGACGAATGGGGTTCCCAGTGTAATCACGCCACCTCCCGACTGTCTTCCAGTGCCCTGCGTAAGTGTGAGCTCCCTGTCGTGAGACTGGCACGGACGAAGGACTCCTACTTAACACAGGATTAAACCAAGGTACACTGGGAAGCATATCTCAGTGGAAATATGCAATCATGCCCAACCCAAAGGGGGGGACTTGGAATACACATATGACCCCGGAGGGCTGCATATGGAGAAACACTGGGGTATCCAGCCGCAGGTGGAATATTTCAACCCCAGGGGTGGCAAGGTGGCTTGCCAAGGGAAAGACACATGCTCAGAGAGGCTTGCAGTTGAAATACACATGTGGGGGTCGCCCAGAGGGGGAACCATGCACATGGAGGCACCTAGCCAAGCGCGAAAGCTGCCGGTGGCAACTCTGGTGATGACGTCGTCAGTGCTGGAGGAGACTCAGGGCTTATGAGGCTCACCTGAGGAATAATCGCACGTATCCCATCCGTGGAGAGGAATGGCGAGCAAGCGAAGACACCTGAGCAGAATCTATTACCGGCTAGTTGAAGCGAGTACATGAGAAGAAACTGGCTCCACTCGGAGATTATAGAATCTCGCGAATGTGTTAGGTGTCGCCCAGCCTGCAGCTCTGCAGATGTCTGTTAGCGAGGCGCCATGCGCTAGAGCCCAAGAGGATGCCACACTCCGGGTGGAGTGGGCCGTCACACCAAGGGGGCATGGTCGACCTTGCTGCTGGTAAGCCAAAGCAATGGCGTCCACTATCCAGTGAGACAACCTTTGCTTGGAGAGAGCCTTTCCCTTCAGCTTCCCACCATGACAGACAAAGAGCTGGTCAGAGGTCCTGAAACACTGCGTTCTGTCTACGTAAGCACGGAGGGCGCGTACTGGACAGAGCAGTGCCAAGGCTGGGTCTGCCTCCTCCAAGGGCAGCGCTTGCAGGTTCACCACCTGGTCTCGAAAGGGTGTGGTGGGAACCTTGGGCACATATCCAGGCCGGGGTCTCAGGATCACGTGAGAATTAGCCGGCCCGAATTCCAGGCACGCTTCGTCAACCGAAAATGCCTGCAGGTCCCCTACCCTCTTGATAGAGGCCAATGCAACCAGGAGCGCTGTCTTCATAGACAGGAACTTAAGCTCCACTGATTGCAGAGGCTCGAAGGGAGCACTCTGCAGGGCAGTTAAAACCACTGAGAGGTCCCAAGAGGGAACGAGAGGGGGGCGAGGAGGATTCAGTCTCCTCGCTCCTCTCAGGAACCTGATGATCAGGTCGTGCTTTCCAACGGACTTACCTTCGACTGCGTCGTGATGTGCGGCAATGGCGGCAACATACACTTTCAGGGTGGAGGGAGACAGCCTTCGCTCCAACCCATCTTGCAGGAAGGAAAGCACGACACTGATCGGGCATTTCGTGGGTTCTTGATGTTTAGAAGAACACCAGTTGACGAAGAGGTTCCACTTCAACGCATAGACATGTCTCGTGGACGATGCTCTAGCGGAAGTGATGGTAGCCACCACCGCTGGTGGTAGGGTACTCAAACCTACCTCGTCCCGTCCAGGAGCCACACGTGGAGGTTCCAAAGATCGGGATGAGGGTGCCATAGGGTGCCCCGTCCCTGAGAAAGCAGGTCCTTCCTCAGAGGAATAGGCCAGGGAGGTGCTGTCGCGAGGAGTACTAGTTCTGGGAACCAGGTGCGGTTGGGCCAATACGGGGCAACCAATATTACCTGCTCCTCGTCCTCCCTGATCTTGCGCAAAGTCTGCGCAAGAAGGCTCACTGGGGGAAACGCATACTTGCGTGGGCCCCGCAGCCAGCTGTGCGCCAGTGCATCCGTGCCGAGCGTGCCCTCGGTCAGGGAATAGAACAGGTCGCAATGGGACGAGTCGTGGGAGGCAAACAGATCTATCTGAGCGTCCCCGAACTGATCCCAAATCAGCTGGACCGACTGGGGATGGAGTCTCCATTCTCCAGCGAGAGGCCGAAACCGAGACAGCTCGTCGGCCGCACGGTTCAGCTCTCCCGGGATATAAATGGCTCGAAGCGACCTCAGATGCTTCTGACTCCATATGAGGAGGTGGCGGGCGAGTTGCGACATACGGCGGGAGCGTAGACCACCTTGACGGTTGATGTACGCTACTGTGGCGGTATTGTCTGAACGGACTAGTACGTGTTGACCCCTGAGCAACGCCCGGAAGCGGTGCAGGGCAAGGCGTACAGCCAGCAACTCGAGGCAATTGACATGCCAAAGGCGTTGGGGACCTGTCGAGGAGCCCGCGGCAGCATGTCCATTGCACATGGCGCCCCAGCCCGTGGTGGAGGCATCCGTTGATACAACAACATGCCTGGAAGCTCGTTCTAAGGGCACTCCGGCCCGTAGAAAACTGAGGTTCGACCACGGGGTGAAGGTCTGACGGCAGGCCGGAGTCACTGGGACTCGGAGCGTGCCGTGCTGCCATGCCCACCTCGGGACTCGATCGCGAAGCCAAAGCTGAAGCGGTCTCATATGAAGCAATCCGAGCGGCGTTACTGCGGCTGCGGATGCCATATGCCCCAGGAGCCTCTGAAACTGTTTCAGTGGGACCGCACTCTTGCCCTCGAACTGACGAAGGCAAGTCAGCAGTGACTGCGCGCGCTCGCTCGTAAGCTGCGCGCACATGGCGACCGAGTCGATATCCATACCGAGAAAAGAGATCCTCTGCACGGGGCAGAGTTTGCTCTTCTCCCAGTTGACCCGAAGGCCCAGACGAGCTAGGTGCCGGAGCATTAGGTCCCTGTGTTCGCAAACCTGGTCTCGAGAGTGAGCTAGGATCAGCCAGTCGTCGAGATAATTCAGGATGCGAACCCCGTGTTCCCGAAGGGGAACAAGGGCTGCCTCGACGACCTTCGTAAAGACGCGAGGAGACAGGGCTAGCCCGAAAGGGAGAACCGCGTACTGGTATGCCTGCCCCTCGAAAACAAACCGTAAGAACGGTCTGTGTCGAGGAAGAATGGAGACATGGAAGTAGGCGTCCTTCAGGTCGATCGCTGCAAACCAATCCTGCGGCCG
Source organism: Leuciscus idus (assembly GCA_021554675.1). Lineage (NCBI taxonomy): Eukaryota > Metazoa > Chordata > Actinopteri > Cypriniformes > Leuciscidae > Leuciscus > Leuciscus idus. The sequence goes on along the minus strand of CM038636.1, from coordinate 4,322,148 downwards.
CACGCATTCGAAAATGCGTTTGGCCGTGAGCATCTTGAACAGCATCCTTCTTAAGGGAGCGGTTCAAGACGCGCAGGTCCAGGATTGGTCGTAACCCACCGGTTTTCTTCGGTACAATGAAGTAAGGGCTGTAGAAGCCGGACCTCATTTCGGCTGGAGGGACAATCTCGATCGCACCCTTCGCCAGTAGGGTGGCGACCTCCGCTCTCATGACAGGGGCATTGCCACCGACCATAGTGAAGCGGACTCCCCTGAAGCAGGGAGGAGACCGCGCGATCTGAATCGCGTAGCCGAGCCTGATGGTTCTCGCGACCCGGCGGGACAGTCTAGGAGGCTCTAGCCAGGCCTCCAGAAACTGCGCCAGCGAACCACAGACGTACCGTCGGAGGTGCAGCGAGGCGGAATGACCGGCCCAGGCAAGGGTGGCATAGCGGCCCTGTGCGGGGGCACGGTCATTAGCCGCGTCCTGCCAGAGGAGGCCAGGGGAGGACCAGCGTCCCACGGGGGCGTGCTCTGGCAGGGGTCTGGCGACAGAGGGGGATGAGAGGAGCGTGGCCCGTGGGCGGCGCGTGCTGTCATCCATAGCCTCTTGGGGCTCAGAGAAAGAGCATCAGTTCTTTTGAATGAGATTCTCACCCAGCCCTCCACCGGGGGAAGGAGTGGTCCTGCTACCAGCTCCTGAAAGAACTGAGCCCTAACTCCAGGCTACCTGTCTCAGGAGTGCTGCTTAGCCAGGTGTTAGCCGGCTAAGGGCAAGGACAGGCGGTGCCAGCCTCCAGCGACCTCCTCATGCTCGGGCCGGGAAGGGTCGAGGGGAGGAGCCGCATGGAAGCGGCGTCGGCGGGAAGCAGACTAAGGAGACCACACGGACGGATGACCGTCAGTGCAGAAGCCTGAGTCCGCTTCTGGAGTGATCGAAGACTGTTGGGCGCAGTCCTCAACCACACCGCCGACCAAGCTGCCCGTCTCAAGAGTGCTGCTTAGGCTGGCGTGGCAGTCTAAGGGGCGGAGACGGGCAGTGCCGCCCTCCTGCGACCTCCTCCTGCTCAGGGCCAGTGAAGGCCCGAGGGGAGGAGCCGCATGGAGGTGGCCTCGGCGGGAAGCAGACTAAGGAGACCGCACGGACGGATGACCGTCGGTGCAGAAGGCCTCAGTCTGCTTCTGGGGGGGGTCAAAAACTGTAGGGTACAGTCCTCAACCACACCGCCGAGGAGCCCAGCCTGGGACATGAGGGAGCTGAGAAAATGAATTCTCAGACCCCCTCACATCAACCTGGCTGAGCCCATGTCTGGACCACTCTAGTGGACACCACCTGACCCAGGATCACGCAGGTACCGATGTCGCCCGAGAGCGAGGTCAGTAGTGTGCGCGGCGGAACGACCAAGCCGGGCATGGGAGGCATAGCGTCCCAGCAAGGGGGCGTGGTCGAGTTTCCGCGTTCTGTCAGTGTTGGCCAGGGAAGGACTAGCGTTCCACTGCGGCCGGTTCTGACAGAACTCCCGAGTCAGCACTGCCTCGAAGGCGAAGGCGACACACAGCACTGCATGCCTGTGCCACGATAGTGACAGAGAACATACAGCCCATGATCGCCACGCGATCGAGTGCAGCGAAGGCGGAGGACGCCCGCGGGCCGCGAAAAGTCACGTGGACTCCCGCGGGCCGGAAGCGTCCTGATGCACATCCGGGAAGCCTACAGCGCTCGGGGGGAGGGCGGCGCCACTCCAGCCGATGCTTTCAGCTGCCCGGGAAAGCATGGCCATCAGCTCTGGATCTGACTCGACTAACGCTGACACTCCAGAGGGAGGCAACGCAGTCGAATCCTCATTTCCAGATGAATCAAGCCCGCCTTGTGATGCTGTGAGTGACATGACACCACCTGCTGGAGCCCCGAATGAAAACACTGGGTCCCTAAGAAGAACCAGGTACACACGGAAGCCCCACGGTTTGCGATGTGGAGGGGGGCGTGGCCCGAGGAATGCTCGTCGGTATTATGCCACACTGTAACCCTCAGATCACCCTGGCCACCAGCCAAAGTATCCCCTCTCGAGGAAGAGATAGATTGGGGTGTGGCAGAGGGGACTCTACCCACACGGGGATCATTGAGTCTCGATCTATAAACATCACGATGGTCACGTTCCCGCAGAGAAAACGTGACTCACCCACGAGCACTGCCGAGCGTGAATCAGCCCAACACGCGAAACAGCGCTCGTGACCGTTAGGCAGATGAATCACGCGCCCACATCCAGTAAATACACGGGCGAGCCGTCTTGAAAAAGACGTGCCGCGTGCAGCTCTTTTAGAGAGAGGAAAAGCTCAGCAGAGTGCTGAAGCGCCCAGGGAGAAACACACACACTGTCGGCAGATCACTGCACAGATCAGCAGCAGGCAATGCGATCTCGCTGGAACACGCCGTCACACCCACACACTGAAGAGCCGCTCGTCTCGTAGAGTGAAGATGATACAGAATAGCTTGTAGGAGTGAAGAAAACTCTTGGCTCCGAAGCGAAAAACATATCTGCATGTTGCCAGCGTACTTCCTTATATACCCACAGGGTGGGGCGGACTTACGCTATGCAAATTCCGCAGACCCATGGCATTTCATTGCCATTGGCTCGTTTTATATACTCGAAGATGACAGGCTTTCTAAGCGAAACCCCATTCGTCGTCATCCGACGTAACTCGGAGTGACAACGAAAGGGAACTGTGTTCACAGTGTATGTGTAGGAGCGTTGACAAAGAGCTTGTTTTCATTTTGGTGCATTTGTTCAGCTTTTTACAGGCTTTTCTTCTATGTTTGCAGGTCTTGAACCAGCAAATAAGGGAGAACTTATTAAATATCTACGCACTATCCCTTTTCTGCATGATAAGGACTACGCAGAAGCCCACAGTCTGTCGGCAGAATTGTGTGTGTTGCCGTAAGTTCCCACACAGATGCATGCTAAACTGTATATAGCTGCATATATATATATATATATATATATATAGAGAGAGAGAGAGAGAGAGAGAGAGAGAGAGAATAGTTTTTGCTCGCTTTTTCCCTTATAAAACCTGTGGAACAATTGTTGCATATACCAGCCTATATTTACACTTTCCCCTTTTCGGATGCATCATGTAAAAAAAAAAAATTAGGCATAATTTGCGATAGTGCACTGAAATTCGATAAACATAAATGAAGTAGCCAAAATTAGTTTTTTTCCAGTTGAGACTAATCGCTAAAATTAAGCCCTGTAACACGGAAGGACCTGGAAAAGGTAATTCATGCTTATATTTTTTCAAGATTGGACTATGGTAATGCATTGTACTATGGTGTTCAACACAAAAGCTTAAAGGGTTTGTTCACCCAAAAATGAAAATTCTGTCAGTAATTACTCACCCTCATGTTGTTCCAAACCCGTAAGACTTTCGTTCATCTTCGGAACACAAATTAAGATATTTTTTTATTAAATCTGAGAGCTGGATCACTCCTCCATGGGCTTCTAAGGGATTGGAACTTGCTGGCCCAGAAAATGTATTAAAGACATCGTTAATATAGTCCAAGTGACTACAGTGGCTCAATCTAAAGTTTATCAAGCGACGAGAATACTTTTTGTGCGCAAAAACAAACAAAAATAACGACTTTATTCCACTATTCATTTCCTTCTCTCTGGGCCTCGAGTTAGTTCATGTAGTGTGATAGCGTAGCGCGTCTGGGTTGCAAGTCACCACTTAGGCTCACTATTGGCAGACGCTGGTGGTGTGTGATGCGTGTGACACAGACGCGCTGCGCTAAAACCATGGCTAAAACACTACGTGGAAAAACTGGAGGCCCAGAGAGAAGGAAATGAATAGTGGACTAAAGTGGGGGGGTTTTTTTGCGAAGATAAACGAAGGTCTTACGGGGTTGGAACAAGATGAGGGTGAGTAATTACTGACATAATTTTCATTTTTGGGTGAACTAACCTGTGGGATATTATGCGCGCAGTGGGATGGTTGGAACTCAACTGGCCTAATTCTTCTGTTAGAAAGAACTGCAGCTACTCCAGAGTTAACTTGTCCATCTTCAACGTTTATTAGGTCGTACAATTGCAGGTTTTGTGTGGATATGTATCAAAGTGGTTTCTGTGAGAGTACAAAATAAGGATGATAAATATAAATGATAATATGACATGACATAATATACACAGATAAGTTCAAGTTATATGAAGTAACAACAAACCAGAACTTATTGCAATATTGTAAATGCAGCTACATTAAACAGATCGGACTGCCGCTGCAGCTAACAAGAGGTGTCAGATTACAAATGTGTGTGCGCTGCTCTAGCACTCCCGTGCGCTCGTTATCACATTACTAATATGCGATAATGCATCGGATAAATATTTTAATCCACATATGAGAAGCAACTCCCTTTCCCAAATGAATAAACATCGTTGACAAAATACAACAGGATGACTCGTACACGCGCGAGCACTGTGCTCGATTGTGTATATTGACAATAATATTTCTGAGGTAAAATAAACTGAATCACGCTCTGACACTCTATGAAAAACCTCTAAAATGACATTAAATATTGTTACTTACATGGTTATGAACGCACAGCAATACCACACAAGGAAAAGACTTTTAGAAAGAAAATAAACAATGCCAGGAAACTCCGTATAACTTTTGTACTGGATGCTGCCGAATGAAACTTTCTGCGCATGCATCAGGCAAGTCTGAACAAGTTCGACTCGCGCATGCGTGAGGCGGGGAATTTTGTACAGCCGCCCCACAAATTTACACAGGAAATTTGTAGGTCCACAAAATGTCCCAGCTTAGCTACTGGTGCTACGAACTAAACTTTAGGCATTTCAGGTAACACAATGAGTTTAGCAACAGGGCGGACATATGTTTTGCCCTTGATGTCAACTTCGACGGCTCTTATTGCACCGTCATCGCTTGGTAGGACTCGGGTTACCCTACCAACAGGCCATTGTGCTCTGGGAAGTTGAAAGTCCACAATCAATACAACCTGACCGACTGCTAGATTTGGTGTAATGTTCTGCCACTTCTGTCGAAGCTGAAGACTGGGTAGGTAGTCTCTGAGGAACTGGGTCCAGAAGTGATCGGCGATCACTTGGCTGTGTCTGTAGCGGCGCCGTCCAAGTAGATTGCTGGGTCCATACACTGCCTGAGGTAGGGAAGCGTCCCGCCGCCCCATAAGCAGCAAATTGGGGGTAATAGGGTCAGGATCTGCTATATCAGATGATACGTACCCCAGGGGTTTTGAATTTACAATGCCTTCCACTTCGATTAATACTGTGGTAAGGACTTCCTCCGAGACGATGTGATCCTTCAGAACAACTTGGAGGGCAGCCTTGACTGATTTAATTTCCCTCTCCCACACTCCTCCGAAGTGAGGTGCGTGAGGTGGGTTGAATTGGAAGGACATTTTTTGTTTGGCTAGTTGCTCTTGGAGCGATGGTTCCATTTCGGCAAAGGCTTCAGAGAGCTCACGCTCTCCCCCCTTGAAGTTGGTGCCTCTGTCGCAGATGATCTCAAAGGGCTTTCCTCTCCTTGCTATGAAGCGTCTGAGGGCTAGTAAAAATGAATCTGAATCCATGCTGCATAACAAGTCGAGATGTATGCATCTTGTAGTGAGACATTTAAATATTATGCCCCATCTCTTTTCTTGCCGTCTGCCAATTTTGATTACATAGGGACCAAAACAATCAACTCCTGTGGACCAGAATGGAGGTTGGTTAATTCTCAGACGGGAAGCAGGCAGGTCCGCCATTTTAGGTACAATGGGCTTGCCACGCCATTTCCTACACTCAGCACATTGTCTCTGGTACTTTTTGACCACCTGGCGACCTCTGAGAACCCAATAGGTTCGTCTTAGCTCTGCGAAGACTCTTTCTGGACCTGCATGCATCAGGCGGTTATCAAAGTCTTGGATTAGCAGTTTTGTTATGGGGTGTTCTGGTGCCAACACAATAGGGTGAAGTGCATCCTCTGGCAATGTTGCAGCTTTGCGTAATCTACCACCCACTCTAATCAAATTAAGGAGAGGATCAAAAGTTGGAGCAAGGGAGTGTAATCGACTGTTTGAATGCACAGATTTATTGGCTTTAAGGGCATGTACTTCCTTAGGAAAACTTTCAGTTTGTGCACGTGTGAGTACAGCAGTTTCAGTCTCTATGCGTTCTGTGGCAGACATAGGGGGTGCTGCCGCCCCATGCAGAGACTGATATGTGGTCATGATTTGCAGTTATCTACGTCAGGTAAAGAGGTATCACTGATTGTGACATTACCACAGAATGTGGATTTACGGAGTTCTTCTGAATCTTCTACTGGCACTGATGGGTGGATTGGCCAGTGGTCTGGAGATTGGTGCAGAAATTCTGGACCTTGCTTCCATCTGCAGGTGCGGGACAGATCTATGAGGGTTTTACCCCGAGTTATATCGTCGGCAGGGTTGTTATTTGAGTCCACGTATTTCCAGTTCTCGAATCCAACGAGGTCTTGAATCTCTGCGATTCGCGTACCAACAAACACTTTATAGTTGCATGACTCAGACTGTATCCAGTGTAATACGGTTGTTGAATCGGTCCACATGATTGTCTGTCTGAGGTTGAGTGTAAGTTCTGTGTTCAGTGTTTTGGCTAGCTGAGCTCCAGACAATGCTGCACAGAGTTCAAGGCGTGGAATGGAGAGTTGCTTCTTGGGTGCCACCCGTGACCTCGCCATGATGAATGAAATTTGAATGTCATCACCTGTTTCCACCCGTAAATAGGCTACAGAGCCATATGCCTTCTCCGAGGCATCACAGAAGACATGCATATCGGTAATGGAGGAGGTGTTGTTGCATGCTGGTGTGTAACACCTAGGCAGTGTTATTCTCTGTAGGTTTGGAAGCTCTTCTTCCCAAGCGTGCCATTCTGAGAAGAGGTCAACTGGCAGAGGTTCATCCCAACCTCCAACCCTCTTCCATAGTGATTGCACCATGATTTTGGCCCTTGTGGTGAAAGGGATGATGTAACCTAGTGGGTCATACTGGCTTGCCAGGATGCGATAGACATCTCTCATTGACGTTTCCCCACTTGTTGATACAGGCCTGTGTTTATAACCTAAAGTGTCCTGGGAACAGTGCCACACTAGGCCGAGGGTTGACTCTTGTGGATCAGTTTTGTTTGCAGAAAGCCACCGCTCGCAGCCTACCGATTTGGCTTCGGCGGGTAGATGTGCAATCACATTGGGAACATTGCTAGCCCACTGCCTTATGTCAAAACCACCAGCTGCCAATACTGCTCTCATTTTGTCAATGAGTTTCTTAGCCTCATGCTGAGACTGAAGAGATTGTAAGCAATTGTCCACATAGAAAGACTGCTGGACAGACTTAACCACATCTTCATTGCCCTCACTGTTGTCTCTGACATGTCTCTGGAGGGCATAAGTAGCGCAGCATGGACTACAGGTGGTCCCAAATGGTAACACTCGCCATTCATAGATGTCTGGGTTGCGATCTCTTTCCATGTCTCTCCAGAGAAATCGGAGCAGTGGCTGGTCTTCAGGTAACAGTCTGATCTGGTGGAACATGGCTCGTATGTCTCCACTTATCGCAACGGCATACTCTCTGAATCTGAGCAGGACTCCCAGCAGTGGTGGACCAAGAGTGGGACCAGGGAGTAGATTGTCATTTAGGCTCATTTGATTGTAGGTGAAAGAGCAATTGAATACTACACGGGCTTTGTCATTGTGGAGCACAATGTGGTGAGGAACGTACCATGAATCACCGGATTTGTCAGCTTCTGGGTTGGTTATTCGAACTGCATAACCTGCCTCCTCAAGCTTGTGTATCTCTTTGTCATACACATTAGCCAGATCAGGATTATTAACAAGGCGACGTTCTGTAGCTCTTAAAAGAGCCATGACAGCGTTTGGTGGTGCTTGAAGTTTAGCTGCGTCTCGCTTATGAAGTAATGGGGTAGCATAGCGGGTTACACCATCAACTGTAACATGCACCGTTTTCTCCTCCAACATTGCCAGTGCAGCTTTATCTTGTCTGGAGCGGACTACTTCTTTCTCATTCCTTAGCGGCAATAGGTCAAGCTGCCACAACCGCTCAACATGTTGACGTAACTCTTGCGTAGGAGGAAGGAATGTGGTATGGAGGCATGAGCTTACATTTGAGGGTTGCTGGAGAAAGGTTGTTGGCCCTTGAACTGTCCAGCCAAGTAGAGTGTGTACCGCTACAGGGCTACCAAGCGGCCCCATACGGATTGGGCAATTTGGTGTGATCAGCTGTGGATAATCTGATCCTATGAGTAGCAAAGGCTGCACTTTAGTGAAACCTTTCAAAGGAATGTCCCTTAAGTGACCATATCTTCTTTTCAGTGAATTCACGGGACAAGACTGTTCAGCCAGGTTGAGCTCTTCAGCTGTAAATGCTCTTTGGATTTGATGTTTCACATTTGGGTGTGATATCGCAGATACCTCAAAGGAGACTGCATTTCCTCTTAGCTGAACAAGGTCTTGTCTTATTGTTCTGAGAGTCAAAGTTTCTTCTGATCCTTTTAAGCCCAGATGTTTGACTGCTGCTGGCAGAATAATTGTTCTTTCCGAACCATCATCTAACACAGCATGTGTGTCCATGAACCTTTTACCACTGTGAAGTCTTACTGGGACAACTTTCAACATCACTCTGCCTGAATGACTGGCCTGATCCAAGTAAACTTGAGAAGTGGCTGTGCTCACTGTGAGTATGCTTTGGTTTTCCGCAGCAACTGCAACTTCATGCAGAACAGGCAGGTGGAGTCCTCCACAGGTAGAGCAAGTTTTCTTGAGCGTGCAGCTGTCCTGTTTGTGACCTCGTCCACACCTCCAGCATTTATTCTGCTCTTTAATCCAGCTTCCTCTTTGTGTGTAGTTCAACTTGCAAAAGGCTGCACAAGCATTGAGATAATGCTCATGGTTGTTGCAGTAGGGACAAAAGGGCTTAAAGCGATCCCGCTTTTTTGCTGTAGCTGCCAGTTTAGTGTCTGCGAGGGAGCTGGAGGGCAAACTGATGACTTTATGTTGTTCACTACCTGTGAGAATTGTGGCTGCCTTGGCTTTGGGATATGAAAGAAGTTTCTGCTCTCGCCGAAAGGGCTCTGCATGCGCTGTCCCTGTTACACGCCTAGATATTTGAATGGCCTGAGCCTTCCTATCCAGCCACTCAGCAAATTCTGGTAGTGTGTAAGTCCTGGAACTGCCGCTCACAATGATGTGCTTGTTGAGACAGTACTCTATGAACGAGTCTCTATGGCTTACAGGCAGTTTGGCCAGTAGAGTGTCAACGTGGGAGCCACACTGCAGTTCGTATCTAGAGGGTCCATCCATCGTGTTCAACATGCCCACCAGTGTGTTCACAGCTGCCGCAAAGTCTTCAAATCCCTGCGCATCACCTGATCGAATAGCTGGTGCATTGAGAATAGCTCTCAGCTCGCTCTGAATTAACTGTCTTGGTTGACCATATCTCTGTTCAAGAGCCTGCATAGCACTGGTGTAGGGAAATGGGCTATTGATATATCTCTTAGCTACCTGGTAAGCAGCGGGCAGATGAAGATGATCCAAAAGCACTTGATATTTATAGTCCTCTGTTAGATGTCTATGTGGGCCAAGGATGCTGTCCAGTCCTTTCTTAAGCATAAGAAAATCACTCTCTTTCCCTGAGGAGAAGACTACCAGTTTTGGTTTGGGTATGCCATAGGAGGATGCAATGGCCATTTCCATTAGCCCAGGTGTCACAGGATTGACAGGATAATAATACTGTGGTTGTGGTCCAGGCCAAGGAGGTGGAGGCAGAGGCAGTGATTGATAAGGACGTTGAGGATGCATCGCTGGTTGCGCTGGAACAGGCTGAACTGGAGCTGGAACAATATGCTGGTACTGTGGCTGCAGTGAGGATGGCGCAGATGGTACAGCAACTGGCTGACGTTGGGGTTGCACATAAGAATGCGCATAGGAAGGCTGTACAGCAGCTGCTTGATGATGCGGCGGCTGTATGCGGGCTGGTGCAGGCTGCACTGAAGTTGGTTGATGCTGTGGCTGTACCTGAACAGGCTGAGCAGTCGTGGGGGGCCATGAGTCTGATCGTCGGAGTTCGGCAAATGGTCTCTGAGGCTGTGGCCCAGGCAGGGAAGATACACGAGCTGTATAAGGTGGACGTATGCTTGGTTGCGACTGCAGCTGCATGGAGGGCTCGTGATAAATCGTTTCCTCATATTGTGGGGATGATGCTACAGTCACAGAGGGTTTTAATCCAGTGTTACTGAGTTCAATGTGAGGAAGACTCTCATAGTGTCCGTAAGCAGGAGATCTAGATGCAAAAGATGCCTGTCTCGCACTGTCCATTCTGATTTGAAGCTCTCTCATCTCACTGCTTAAATCTTTCCACCGGGCCTCTAAGTGATGCAGCTTTCCACTTTCAAAGTCTCTGTCCCTGGGAGCAGGAGTAATATAGCCCTGACTTGTATGGGAGATTCCTGCAGCGACCTCAGCTGGTGAAGAATGAACATGACGTGGAAGTGGATAATCAAGCACATAATCCTCCAAGTAGGTGGGCACCCGCCGGGTACGACTTGGACGAGGATCTGGCACTTGTTCTCCCTCATAGTAATCTCTGGATGTAGCCATAGCGCAGCTGATGTCCCGATCCGGCTCGAAGGACCAATTTGTGGGATATTATGCGCGCAGTGGGATGGTTGGAACTCAACTGGCCTAATTCTTCTGTTAGAAAGAACTGCAGCTACTCCAGAGTTAACTTGTCCATCTTCAACGTTTATTAGGTCGTACAATTGCAGGTTTTGTGTGGATATGTATCAAAGTGGTTTCTGTGAGAGTACAAAATAAGGATGATAAATATAAATGATAATATGACATGACATAATATACACAGATAAGTTCAAGTTATATGAAGTAACAACAAACCAGAACTTATTGCAATATTGTAAATGCAGCTACATTAAACAGATCGGACTGCCGCTGCAGCTAACAAGAGGTGTCAGATTACAAATGTGTGTGCGCTGCTCTAGCACTCCCGTGCGCTCGTTATCACATTACTAATATGCGATAATGCATCGGATAAATATTTTAATCCACATATGAGAAGTAACTCCCTTTCCCAAATGAATAAACATCGTTGACAAAATACAACAGGATGACTCGTACACGCGCGAGCACTGTGCTCGATTGTGTATATTGACAATAATATTTCTGAGGTAAAATAAACTGAATCACGCTCTGACACTCTATGAAAAACCTCTAAAATGACATTAAATATTGTTACTTACATGGTTATGAACGCACAGCAATACCACACAAGGAAAAGACTTTTAGAAAGAAAATAAACAATGCCAGGAAACTCCGTATAACTTTTGTACTGGATGCTGCCGAATGAAACTTTCTGCGCATGCATCAGGCAAGCAGAGAATGTCTAATATGGCGAGAAGTTTCACTCTCACTACACTTCCGGCTTTTGAACTGGTTGCAGTTCCACTCTGATTCCATATGAGGGCGCTCACAGGACGAGTGCAGAATGAATGGAGGTCAATGGCGGTATACCCCTCAAAATCCACTTTTCTCAGGATATAATTTTTTGTCTAGTAATTTGAATGTTGTATTCGAAAGGAGATGCAAAGAAATTACACATTGCTGGGTGTTAGATTTTTTAGAGTCACTTATTTGCTTTAAAAAAGTCTTTCAAAATGTCAGTGACGTCAGAATGCTGACGTCATTAGCAGAATGCTAGCGTGTTATGGGCAACAACAACTCAACCTGTAAGAAATCAAAACGACATAAGTACTCGTTCATTCAACTTTCGACCTAAAACCCATGTTGAACTTGCAAAATCTACAATCACATCTGAGATTTCTCAACGGCAATCGGGTGAAAGAGACAAATTTAGCCGTCTAGCCCCATTGACTCCCATTCATTTTGCACTCATGGCAAGCGCCCCCAGTGGAACTCTGGTGGTACTACAACCAAAATTCGGTACAATAGGGCTTAATAGGGTGTGGACAGGCTCTCCGTAGACGGGCTCTGAGGCAAGTCTGAACAAGTTCGACTCGCGCATGCGTGAGGCGGGGAATTTTGTACATAACCCTTTCAATAGATTACAGCTGGTCCAAAATGCGGCCGCAAGACTCCTGACAGGCACTCGGGAAAATGAGCATATTACCCCTGTATTAAGAGAACTACTTTGGCTGCCGGTTTCCTACAGGATTAATTTGAAGATACTTTTATTTGTTTTTAAAGCTCTAAATAGCACTGCTCCAACCTATATAGCTGATCTGTTTTAGGTATTGCGCTCCGAGTCATTAAATCTCTTGGTGGTCCCGCGGACGTACCTGAAAATGAGAGGAGACCGCTCCTTTGCGGCCGCTGCTCCCAGGCTGTGGAATAGTTTAAATCATTATCCGGCAATGTTCCTCTCTTAGAAAGTTTAAACAACATTTAAAAGCATATTTTTTCATATTGGCATTTGATCATTCACGAGTGCTGTGTTAGTGGTGTAACGGGTTACTATTAATGCTGCATTGAATTTGAGGTTTTATTCTGTGATTGTCTGAGGCAATGTTATAGAATTTGAATGTGATTTTATGATTATTTTACTTTTTCTTATGTACAGCACTGTGGTCAACCTTTGTTGTATTAATATGTGCTTTATAAATAAATTGAACGGAGCAAGCAGGTCAATTTTATGGATATTTATAATAATAATATAATTATAATAAGAGCATGCTAGAAATGCACCAATGCAAAACTTTTAGCTTTGAAATAAATGTAACTAATAATTTAATATGTAACACATTTTCCAGATATTTCCCAATCTTAAAGTGTCCTATTATGCTTGAATATTACCTTTCATGTAGTGTGTTATATAGCTGTTTGTGAATGTAAAAGTTCTGCAAAGTTTTAAAGATCAATGTGTATGAAGAATAAAGTTATGTATTAACTTATTTAACTTATATTTATTACATTTTATCCCCTCTTTATTAATGAGTCACCCCAGAGCGATGAGCGAAGTCTGCTGCTTCACAATATTTACTCATCCGCAAATAGTATTCGTTTAAAGAGTTTTTCAGGAGAAGACACCCCTGAAATCACTCAGAGTCTCACTGTCAATAAATAATCTATCTGTTTTGTTTTGTTTTAGTTGATCTAGCTGAACTAACCCATGAGTGCCTAATGGTCTTTGCTGGTTCAAATAAGAAGTTTTACTTTAGCCTACTTTTAGAGCATGTTTTAATGTTTGGGTGCTTTTTTTTTTTTTTTTGTAAGCTTTTTGCCAAAATGTTGCTGTATTTTAAACATGTTCTCTCTTTTTTTTTTCACCCCAGACTGTCCAAAGAAAAAAAAAAGAGGGTTGTATACAGAATTGTAGAGTACAAAAAACTTCTGGACTCCTCTAATATGACCCCAGCTGACTGGGCAAAAATTGCAAAAGACATTGAGGTGCTTCCCTTTTAACCATCTTTATGTTTGGCTTTAGAGTTGCAAGTCATATTGGTTGCATTTTTTGAGGATGACATGAATTAATATACTGATTGTGAAAAGAACTGATATGATAAATTATTGGTATGTTTTTTAGTTTGTTGTTTTTTTTTTACAAAAAAATTACATTTCAATTACAATTACAATCACTACTGAGATTTTCAAAGTTTGTTCCCCCATGTTCACAGACAAACTACGAGCAATACAGTGGTTTTGTCGTCCTGCACGGCACAGACACCATGGCTTACACTTCTTCTGCCTTATCCTTCATGTGTGAGAATCTGGGAAAGCCTGTCATCGTCACTGGCTCACAGGTAACATGTGACGTTTAAAATTGATCATTTACTCACCTTTGTGTTGCACATATTGAGCATTTCAGACTACTTATACTGGAGCAGTGTGTTGTGATCAGTCAACTGTTTTGAGTGTGTTGTGATCAGTCAACCGCTTTGAGTGTGTTGTGATCAGTCAACTGTTTTGAGTGTGTTGTGATCAGTCAACCGCTTTGAGTGTGCCTCGGGAGGGAATTATTTAAATGAGGAATATTGTGACATGTTTGTTCTCGGAAGAAAACTCAAAACTACAGTGGATGCGTTTCAGGGAGTTCTGAGTCAGTGCTTATTGATATAGAGAGAAAAGCATAAAAGGACCCATTTTAAAGTTACCTCCAATATTAAGTTTTAACTAGTGTTAAACATTGTTAAAAGCGCTGTATAAATGAAGTTGACTCGACTTGACTAGTGGTCATCAAAAAAGCATCATGTTAACTTCACTAATAGCTTCACAACCATCTTATATGTTGCAGCTGCCCATCTATCAGTTGAGGACTGATGGGAGAGACAACCTCTTGGTGGCGCTGTTGTTAGCAGGACAGTTTATCATCCCTGAGGTGAGTTTTATATAGGACAATTCACCATGATGTCACAAAAGTAAAAGCTGAAGCGTTCCTATGGCAACGCTAGTAAATTGCTTGGAAGGGAGACCCACCGTCGACAGTAAAAATGTAATAAAAAAATTAAAAAATTAAATATAATGCGTTTTTTATCATAATAACAACTGTGTTTAATGATATAATTAAAAAATATAATAAATGTAATATAGTAGGCCTACACATAATTAGCAAAATACTCTCTCTCTAGCTCTTTTTTCTAGCCAAAATAACGTGCTATATAGCCTATCATGGTCATTAAATGGCTTTCCTGAGGTAAATGTTATGTGACATAATTGTTCTCCAACTGTTATATTGACCTTTGCGCGGTTGAAAAACACTGATTGGTCGATATTATGTATGAGGAATATACATTTCGGTAAGTTGCGTGAGAAAATGGATGTGTGGCGTGAGAGCGTGAGTTAGAGTGGGCAGCCCTCTTTTACTTCAGGCAGTGACTGGCAATGAGTCTGATCTTCAAAAGAGACAAGTTTAGTCTCAAATTTCCCCGGCGGAAGATAAATGCTCTGCTGTGATTTTGTAGATGAACCGTTTTGAGAATACACGAAGCAGAGTTAAAGGGCAAGCAGGGTTGGCAGCAGAAATGTAAACGTTGAATGAATCATATAATTTAGGGGATCGTTAAGATTTTCTAGTTTGGACGACACGACGTCCACTTAGAGCCGTTGAAAAACAACAAACGTAGGAAACTGTTGCAGTCGCCGGCTGGATCTCTTCAGTTAGTCAGTAGAAGCCGCTCGCGTTCTGCCACCCGGAAGTATCTTGGTGCCTATTGTTTACAAACATTCTGAAAAGGCCTATTCTCTGTGAGTGTTTGTAGCCATTACACATTCAGTATATGCAAGCTTGTCCAATACTTGTGATGTTAGGACTGCATATAATAAAATAGTTTTCAATCAGAATTTCATTATTAAAAATGAAAATTCTGTCATCTTTTACTCACACTCGAGTTCCAAACCTAAATTGAATTTCTTTGTTCTGCTGAACACAAAAGAAGATATTTTGAAGAATGTTTGTAACCAAACAGTTAATGGGCCCCATTAACTTCTATAGTATATAGTATTTTTTCAATTATGTCAATTATGCCCCACAACTGTTTGGTTGACTATATTCTTCTAAATAACTTATTTTGTGTTCAGAAGAACAAATAAATTCAATTTAGGTTTGGAACAACTCGAGTGTGAGTAAATTATGTCAGAATATTCATTTTTTGTGTGAACTATCCTTTTAATTAGTTTTAGCATTTAAATAATTTTATATTAAAATATGAAATAATATTTGAAGAAATGTAGATTTAAGTGTCCTTTGAGATGATTATATGGTATGCAGTACATTTTGTTTCTGCCATGTCAATGAAGCACAATAAAGATACTTTATTATACATTATCGTAATAATTTTATAATATTATTGTTATAAAAATAATTATAAAACAGTTTAAATTGAGTGAAGGACCATAAATCAAGCGTAGCGTTAGTTCTGGCAGGTCCCGTTAGTCAAGCTCACATCAGCTGACCCTCAGCTTATCCACATCTACCTATAGGAATACGACGCCCATCACCATCACCATATACATATATAAGCTCCTTCAGTATTATCAGCAGCTATCGCGTTTCTCAGGAGCTAATTACTCTCCTCCATCCCCAGCTCCTCCTCTCGCCCAGTCAGGATTTGACATTCTGATTCCCCTTGAATCAGAATAATTAGCGAATAATGTTGTACTTTAAAATCTTGAATTAAATATATTTGCACATTTTCATGTTGGTTCTGTTTACCCCAAGGGGGATTATTGCTGCTCTCCCTGCTCTTATCCATGCTAGGCTGCATGGATGCGCAGGGAGTTCTCGCCCAGAACGGAACCATACCGCCAATCCAAACTGTATGCTAATTGTCAATCATATTTGACGGTAGTGGTCCTGACAGAAATAAGCTCTTTGTGTCTTTCTTCACAGGTTTGCCTGTATTTCTATCAAAAGCTGTACAGGGGCAACCGTGTCACCAAAGTGGACTGTGCAAGCTTTGACGCATTTACCTCACCAAACCTGCCGCCATTAGCCGATGTTGAAATCGAAATCAAAAGTAATTCCAGTTCTGACAACATTTATACTCAGTCTTAGTACCTTAAGGGTCTATTTATAGATTTGTTTTTCTAAACTGGTTGTTCTTTTCTATGCAATTAAAATGATTTGGGAATGAGACTTTTAAAAGGATAGTTCACCCAAAAATTGAAATTCTGTCATCATTTACTCACCCTCAAGTTGTTCCAAACCTGTATGAATTTCGTTCTTCTGCTGAACACAAAAACAAGATTTTGAAGAATATGGTTAACCAAACAGATGACGGTCCGCATTGACTTTCATAGTAGAAAAAAAAAAAAACACTATGGAAGTCAATGGGGACGTCAACGGTTTGGCTACCCATTCTTCAAAATATCTTCTTTTGTGTTCAGCAAGTCATATAGACTACTTTTATTATACTTTATGGTGCTTTAGAATCTTTTTTGAAGTGTGAAAGCCTAATTGTATGGTTTGGAACAACATTGAAGTGAGCAAATTATTACAATTTTATTTATTTGTATTTATTATATAAATATCTATTTTATTTTAGTTCATGTTTACTTTTATTAATGGAAATGTTTTTGTTGTTGTTGTTGTTGTTGTTGTTTATGGTTTTAGTAAGTTTTTTACAAAATATTTTGAATAATTTGCTGTTCACTTTAATAATCCTGTGGGGAGAAAAATGAATTACAAAGTACAAATATTGTACTGTTTACTGTCTTGTGTAGTCTCAAAATTAACAGTAGTTCATAAAAACGATATATTTAATAATACACACAAATGATTTAGAAAAAAAGATAAGTATAGATAAGTATAGGCTATTATGTGCATTACAGGACACTGGTTGAAATTTTGACTCATTATTAATGCTGCAGTGATATTTATTTTATGCAGACTTGTTATTTTGAGTATTATGCTTTATTTCTTACTCTTTAGTTAACAAGGACATTATATTGCGGCCCTGTACAACAGAAAAATTCACTGTCAACCCACAATTGAACTGCAATGTGGGTGTCCTGCGACTCTTCCCAGGAATCACTGATGATACAGTATGGTTATGTCTGCCTTTATTTGCCACACATTTTTCCCAAATCTCTTGATTCAGTCCATGAACATGTTAATTATGTTTTACAATGTTTAGTAAATACTGACAGAAGTTTCAATTTCAGCTGAACTTTTGGAAGTTTCAGATGTTTAAATGAGATTCATTCTCTCATCAGGTCAAGGCCTTCTTGCAGCGTCCTATGGCTGGGGTCATATTGGAGACTTTCGGCAGCGGTAACGCCCCCGACCGTGAGAGCCTGATGAATATAATCCGTCAAGCGATAGAAAGAGAAGTCATCATAATCAACTGCACCCAGTGCCTCCGTGGCTCGGTCACAAGCGCATACGCCACTGGCCAGGTATGGGAGTTTGATTAAGAAAGGCATTATGTGGGTGAGAGTGTATAATTTAATATTCCCTCTCAGGCTCTGGCCAAAGCCGGTGTGGTCGCTGGGTTTGATATGACCCCAGAAGCTGCTCTTTCAAAACTCTCCTATGTGCTGGCAAAACAAGACCTCAGTCTAGAAGAGAAGAAGAAGGTATGGAAAAATGGCTCTTAAAAAAATACATTTAAGCCACATTTGGGTCAATAACATTTACACTACCATTCAGAAGTTTGGGGTTAATAAATCTTGTATCACGTTTTCCACATAATATTAAAGGAACCGTATGTAAGAAATGTATTTCAATTAATCAGAAAATGGCCCTGATACGTCACTAGACATTAAGAAATCATGTTCATTTCAAATACTTATATCACTGACAACAGTAGTCCGGCCAGGATATTGTCATTTAAAAGTGAAGTTGCAGCCCTCAACTGATGTTGATGTTGTCATGTTGTGTTTTGGCCTGATGCTCCACCCTCCACCTATCTACCAATCACGAAGTCAGTAGTGTTTCGGCATCCGGGTTGCCAGCTCTGCTCTAGTTACCACAGCTGCAGCTACAAACGTGTCGGATAAAAAATGTCTAACGTTACGAAACCTAAAAGACCTCGTTATGAATCCGAAATACGTCGTGACAAAGTCTGAAAAAAAACGTACTGTGTAGGACTCGTCACTTGCCATTGGAAGCTCCTTGTAGCAGCCGACGTTCCTGCTGGATCCTGCAGCCTATCTGGCAACCTCGAGTCAGGGGGAGGGGGAGGGGGATACACCGCTCTACAGTAATTTGAAAGTGATTGCAGTACCAGTTTTGGCCACAATCTTACATACGGTTCCTTTAAGCCGCACAACTGTTTTCAACATTGACACCAAATCGGCATATTAGAATTAATTCTGAAGGATTATGACTGAAAGCTGTCAATCAGGAGCTCTAAAATACATACAGTTGAAAACAGTTATTTTAACTTTTACTTTTTATTATAATAATATTTCACAATGTTACTGTTTTAATGTATTTTCGATCAATTTAAATGCAGCATTGGTGAGCGTAAGAGACTTCTTTTATTGAAAAAAAATCTTACCTACCTCAAACATTTGAATGGTAATGTATTAGTAATTCAATTTAATTTTAAATCAAATATAAAATGCAAATGTCAAGTTCTTAGTCATACTCCTTGTATTCACATTTGTTTCATATTATTTTTTACTTTTATACCATTTTCAAGAAAAGTTTAAGAAATGTAATGTGGTGTAACCATTAAGTAAATGGTATTAAAGTATTAAAAATGAAAAGAAAAAATTTAATGTATTTTTTAAGCTAATAAGTTGATTTATTTTTTATTACATGAATTAATTGGGAAGTCACACTACATGGCATTTTACAAACTGAACTAACTTTGCTTTGTATAATGTCTTTTCTTTATTTTTGTTAGTTGTACCACATAAATTTGATTCAAATTTGAGTTTAATTCAAATAATAATAAGCTGTAAAGTAGTTAAGCAGTTTATTGTAAATAATAATAATTAGATAATAATTATTACTTGTTTTAGATCACTTATTAATTAAACATGTTATTTGTTCAAAAGTGGATGACACGCAGTCTGCGTGGTGAGTTGACAGATGATAGCAAAAAACCAAAGCTCAGCGACAGTCGCTTTATTCAGGACATCGCCAAGTCCCTCAGCATTAGCTGTGATGAGGTAATGTAACCTTCACTTTCTCTCCTTCTAACTTTGCTTTGTTTCCCAATTTTTCACCTATCACCTGTGTTTGAACCGTTGTGTTCTTTTCTTAGCCTAATGTTGTCGTAGGAGTTTTTATCTCTTACTCTTTTTGCTCTTTCAATTGTATAACTTATGTCTACATTCCATCTCCGTTTTCCAAAACGACACACAACAAACAGTTGTGCTAGTTTGGTACTCTGCATTTTAGTGTAAACTATGATGATTACAAGATGGTGCAACTACAATCATATACTGAATAAGAAGAGGCTCAGAAGAACAGATCAACTATAATATTACTGATGTCCACAGGAGCTTGGAGCCATACGAGATGCACTAACTCCCACTCTGGTCTGCGTCGCTGCTAAGGCCGGAGACATTGAAGCTTTAGAGGCCCTAAGGGAAATGGTAAGATATTGATACCTGTGTGGACACCCATTTAGAAGGGCAAACACTACCTGTAAAAAGTGGAATCAAATAAATGCAGCCTATTCCAAACTTTTGTGTATCCCTGCAACTTTTTTGTATTTGAATATTTTTTTATTATATAAAAAATGGTCCAGGAGCATGCGAACCAGTCAGCTGTGCTGGTTTGCAGTATTAAATGCAGTTTAGAAAATCAGGATACGGATTATGATTCATATCTTTCTATATAGGGCTCTGACATGATCACGGCAGACTATGATGGCCGCACTCCTCTCCACGTCGCTGCATGTGAGGGGCATGTAAAAGTGGTGGAGTATCTGCTGAGTAAAGGGGCCTCAGTCTATGCCAGAGATTGCTATGGTGAAACACCACTTCACAGTGCTGTGCACTGCAGGTAGGACTGATTTAATAAAATAAAAGACTGATTTAAGTATCCAAATACTTTTTAGGGGCACAAAAAATAATTGCCATAATTTCAAAGTTTTGAGTTAGCTAATTGCAGTGTAATTTATACAGACAGTCTTTAGGCGAACTAGAGAAGACCACTGGTTTTAAATGGGTGGTTGCAACCTATAAAGGGATCGTAAGTATGGATGCACGGATAAAAAATGTGGCCGATACTGATTACCGATAATTCTTTATATTTGAAAGTCGATAACTGATATAATGGCTGATAAGCCAACATCCAATTTTTTATATAATTTTTGAGAGCCTGATTACAAAAACAAGTCTCAAGCATGTCCCAATGTTCTAGTTATCGTTTTATGTAGCCGATATGACAGACCTTTGCTGCATGTTATACTTTACTGAATTTTCCTTTTTTATTTTAATCATATTTCAAGTAATTGAAAACCATCATAGCGAACCGTGTGCATCTGAAGTGTCTTAGCTGAAGGAAATCATCCATTACCCATAATTTATCGGTTTTAATAGATTGGCCAAATCTTCTTATCGGGCCATAACAATAACATTAAAAATTAACATATATCGGCCGATACAGATATGGTGGCTGATATATCTTGCATCCCTAGTCACAAGTCTGTTCTGATGCAATATAATTATTCATAGTTAGCATAAAATGTACTCACCCTCATTGCAAAACAATAGCTGTGTCCCAATTAAGAAGCGGCATCCTTAAAAGTGCGCAAAATTCAAAGGGCACGCCTTCGAAGTCCACGAAGGTCGAAATGAGCATTGTTAAACGGGATGGCCTAGCAAGTGTGACAGCTGCCGTTGATGAGCGCAGTACAACTGGCAAAGTCAATCAAACACGTGACTGTATATGTCATTTTTCTATGTCTGTAGGCATAAGGATGTTGTGAAGTTGCTGAGGAAGACTGGAGCTCATTTTTCCCCGGCTGAAATAGTTGATTTTGGAACGAAGTTGCACAGGTCTCATTTACATACACACATTTCCTCACGATCAATCCTTCGTCCATAAACTTGTGGACACCGCAATTTGATAAATGACACACATGTTGGTTTTATTTGTATTAGTAGTAGCAGAAGTAGTACTTTTTTTTTAGTACTGATTTATTTCATTACAATTCTTCCATTTAAGTAATGTACTGTAGTTTAGCTTAAGGTTTTTAAATGGCACATTAAAGTTCAATGGATGTGCAGTTCACAAATATGAGCATATAATTTCTTTTTTTTTCTTTTTTTTCTTTTTTATTAATGTACAGTTCTGTGTATTGAGCACATACCAGAACTGTCTGTCTTCAGTTAATGAACTTCCTGTGTTACGGTGGATGATTGAGCGTTTAGAGATTCTAATGTGTGTTTTACAGTCTTGCGGCGAGTGGCGACTCTGAAGGATTGGAGATTTGGAAGTTAGCTGGGGTTGATCAGAAGCCCACTGGAGTGGTGAGTTAACAATGGAGATATGTGTGAAATACAGAATTATAACCAAACATTTGATGCCTTCAGTGACATTGTTTGAATGGAGAAACAAGACATTATTTGTTGCATTCAGTGTTGCATTGTCAAAAAAAAAAAAAAGAGTTCTGCATTGTCAATGCAATGACAAAAATTGTGATATATTTTAAAGATGCTTCCTGTGTGTCCAAAATCAGTCCTGGAGGGCCATTGTCCAGCAGAGTTTAGCTACAAGTAGCGGTTTTAGGCACGGGCGAACCGGGCAACCGCCCGGGGCGGCATTTTTGGGGGGGCGGCACCGCCGGCACGAGCAGAAAAAAAAAAATACAAATCTGCGCCGCGAAGCGGTTTTCTATTATCTATCATTTCACTGTGTGGGGAATTGCCACATTTGCGCCCCTGCTTGCTGAGAACATGCCGTGCACAGAAGCTGTTTGTTTGAGAAGGGGAAAGGGGAGGGGGCGCGGAGGCGCGGGCGCGGGCGCGGATGACAGTTCACCTCTGGGTCTCTCCCAAATGGAACGGACAGGGGGGGGGATCCATATAGTTATCGAAGTTATCAGTCACACCTCGACTTTCTTCCAGATAACGCACATTTCATTCATAATATTATAAATACGGGCCTCTATATTTCCTGCACATTTTTGTTTCTCTGAATTGTCTGAATGGCTAATAAAAATAGGTAATACAAAACGATTACTTGGTCACCACCACCAAGGTGAATTGGTTTAGTCTTGACTTCTGGTCGTGACTCGTGAGCGTGAGTGACAGTTATGGGAGGATCAGGGGATCTGTTGATTGTCGATGTCGAGTGCCAAATAAGAGATGGACAAGAAAGGTCAAAGCCATCAGGTGCCCAATTTAGAAACGAGCGAAAGATAAAGGTATGCAATGCAACTATGTTTACTCTATATGATTACGGTATCCATGTCATGAATGAAGGGGCAATATTAATTGGTGGGTATAACTCTTATTTGTTAGCCTTTTTTCTATGATTCTTGCTATGCTTAACAATAATTCGTGATCTAATTTCACCATAATATTGTTCTTTGCAACAAAACTGTTGCAAGTTCAGTTATTACACTGCAAAAATGCTTTTCTTACTTAGTATTTTTGTATTGTTTCCAGTCCAAATATCAAACATTTCTTAAATAAAGATGCATAACGTTATTTGACTAAAGTAGTACAATTACATAAGATATTAAGTCTTGTTTTCTGGGGAAATAAATAAAAATTTAGTTTTTGCTTAAAACAAGCAAAACATTATCTGCCAATGGGGTAACAAAAATTATATTTGGGGGGGGGGAAGGGGGGCGCTCGAAAGGGGTCTCGCCCAGGGTGTAATTCAATGTAGAACCGCCACTGCTCAACACACCTGCCTGGAAGTTGCTAGAGGGCCTAGTGAGACCTAAACTGAGTTTTAACCTCAGTTACTATTCCCTATATCACTCCACTAATATAGTCTATTTGAAAAAGTGAATTAAAACGAGTGAGCGAATTCGGACCAGAAGGGAGATGCAGGAATTCATTCAGCATGACCCTCACCCTATGGGTATTCTCTGGTGGTTGAGTATACATCAGTTGTAGACTTGTTATCGCGGTGCATTATGGGATTGAATGAGTGCACTTGATAACAGCCAGTGTGGTTTCGGACACCAATACAAATGGCTGTCCCCACAAATAGTGCCCTATTTAAGGGTATTGGGTCGATTTTGAACACAGTCCTTGATTAGCTGCTTCAGGTGTAACGATTGGGGTTGGAGTTAAACTTTGCAGGACAGTGGCCCTCCAGGAGCAGGATTAGACACCCCTGCCAAAACTTTAATTAATGGGCTTCTCTTACATTTAGGCAAGTGCCACTGGAAGCAAGTAGACTGTTGAGTTCTTACAACAGGTGGCACAGTACCAAACTCAGGTAGGGAACATATGCAGTATATATATATATATATATATATATATATATATATATATATATATATATATATATATATATATATATATATATATATATATAAATAAGTGCAGAAATGCAATGCTTACATTTATTCTCTTTCTGTCTGTTCTCTAGAAAGGCGAGTTTATCGAGTTTACTGCTTGTCCAAGATCATGAGGAGGCCGTCCTGCTAGCTGTCGCTTCCTGCCCTTATCATACTTATATCATTCTTATTTTTAGCAGACATACAGTAGATTTCCCTACTTAGACTCTTAAGGGGGTCATATGATGCTATTTTAAAAGTTCATTATTTTGATTATTGGGTGTAATAGAATAGGTTAACATGCTTTAATGTAAACAACAACAACAAAAAATTCTTTCTCACATACTGTACACATTATTGCAGCTCCTCTATTCTCAGTATATCTGAAAAGCGCTGATTTCTACAAAGCCCCTCCTTCTGAAGCTCAGAGTGCTCTGATTGGCCAGCTGACCTAGTGCGTTGTGATTGGCCAAACACCTAACTTTCTATGTGTCGGAAATATAACACCCCTTACCATAAAAACCAGCTTCAGCTTTTTATAAACACACAGTTAATAATAATGTTGTTGGCTTTACCTTATCAGTTCAGGCCCGAGTCAGATTTAATTGAAACCAACCAAGAAAAAAATCTCTGTGTGAGAATATTTAACTGATTGTATACAGAAACAGATACATTACACATTAAAGGAAAACATTTAAAAAGCATCATGTGACCTATTATGATATAAAACATACATACAGTTGTTATATGATTTCATTTTATAATCATTTATAATCATTAGTCATTTATACACTCTTGAACATTACATAAGAGTGTTGATTTGTTTTGTGAGACACTTGACTGCCGTAAGGCTATCATCCAATGCCATTGTTAGAAATTTGCTCAGATAACGCTTAGATAATGATCATGAAGGTTTGCTTGCTTTTAATCAATCTATGTAATCCAATATTTTCATAAATGATTAAGAGGGGGGAATGATTTTCAATAAATCAATCATACATATATATGATTTAATTTTATAATCGTTTATAATCATTAGTCATCTAAAGGGATATTTGTCTTCATGGGAGGAGATAAGAGAATGTCTCCATTTCAATGTTTTTAACGTCACAATTGTGAAGCAGCCTTTTTCTATTGTTTTCCCTTGGTATAATAACACTTGTTGGAATTGTACTGGCCAAACGAAGTCTAAGCATTGAGACATTATGCAACAAAGTTTATTCAATAAAATCTGCTCTTTTATTATCATCAGTCCATCTCCTGCTTCTGCTCTTCTCTGGCTTTTTCAGTCAAACTCTCAGGCTGATAAAAGGATTGATCTAGAGGTATCAAACAAGACTTTCTGTTGACAGGTTTTGCTGGGTTGCACATACCAGTCAAACGGATATCTTTTAACAAGATCCAGCGCCCGGGACTGGATTTTATATACATAGATGTGAAAATGTTATTTAAATTAATTATTAGATTAAAGAAGTCTAATGTAAATTCATGTTAATTCATTAGCCATTACCTAATGTTAACGAATTGTAAATTGTTAGTACATTATATTATTAATGTTATAAAAATGATTCAAGTTTGGAGGAATTTTCACATCAGATGACTGACTAAAGTAATCAAATGACTAATAATCAAAGATGATTTATTTTGTGAATGACATGTCAGACAACACACTGTCTTCCACATATCAACATTTTTTGGTAAATGATACATTGACATTTTAGCACACTGTATGTTTTTCTTATGGCACCTTTTCATTTAAATGATCACAATATGTTGGGCTGCTTTCGCCCCTGCTGTTCTGTATGGGCCATTCTACAGAATTGGTTCAAAGTCAGAGTTTCAAACGTCTTGGAAAAAACGGTGTCTTTTTCCACTAATTTTGTATGTAATAATAATAATAATTCATTACATTTATATAGCGCTTTTCTCGGCACTCAAAGCGCTTTACATAGAAGGGGGGAATCTCCTCAACCACCACCAATGTGCAGCATCCACTTGGATGATGCGACGGCAGCCATATTGCGCCAGAACGCCCACCACACACCAGCTTACTGGTGGAGAGGAGACAGTGATGAAGCCAATTAGTATATGGGAATGATTAGGAGGCCATGATGGACAGAGGCCACTGGGCAAATTTGGCCAGGATGCCGGGGTTACACCCCTACTCTTTCGAAAGACATCCTGGGATTTTTAATGACCACAGAGAGTCAGGACCTCGGTTTTACGTCTCATCCGAAGGACGGTGCTCTTTGACAGTATAGTGTCCCATCACTATACTGGGGCGTTAGGACCCACACAGACCACAGGGTGAGCGCCCCCTGCTGGCCTCACTAACACCTCTGCCAGCAGCAACCTGGTTTTCTCAGGAGGTCTCCCATCCAGGTACTAACCAGGCTCAGCCCTGCTTAGCTTCAGTGGGCAACTGGTCTTGGGCTACAGGGTGACATGGCTGCTGGCAAATTGTATGCAAATTGTATAATATCAAAGGTACATATTTCTAGTAATTGTGCAGTTAATTATCATACCGCATTTTCAGAAAGATTTGGAATATTTTTCCTCTCCCCAAATTTGTAACTACCAAAACACAATAATAAATCATTTAAAGCTGCACTCCGTAGCTTTTTTGGGTTAAAATATATCCAAAATTAATTTTTGAGCAAGTACATAACCCCAGCCAGTGTTCAAAACTAACTGCTTGCCTTAGCTCAATTCAAATGCTGGTCTTCATGGGTGAAGAGCACCAAGGAATCCTCGCGCTTGTGGGAAGAGTGAGGCACTCGGGAACTGAGCCGAAGTGAGCTAACTGTGTCCCGTTTGCTCAGCCTCGCGACTCCACTCCTTCCCTCAAAGATCGTGAGAGGAGGGAAAAGAGAACGAGAGAGTGAAAGGGGTGGGATTCAATCAGGCTTCAGTCTTTTTCGGAGAAAAGAGATTTCGGAGAAAGGGATATCCCCCATAGCATCAGCTATTGAGCAAAGTTGAGAGACTATTTTAATCTGCCATCTCTTTTTTAAACATATTTCATCCTCTTTTATAGACTTGCTGACTGTAATCTCACTGGTCAGTTCTGTGAAAGTTTGTCTTCATTTCTACAATCATCAAACTCCTCACTGAGAGAGCTGGACCTGAGTAACAGTGACCTGCATGACTCAGGGGTGAAGCTTCTGTCTGATGGACTGAAGAGTTCTCACTGTCAACTCAACATACTGAGGTAAGAAAAACATATAATGGTTCACATGGTTATGAAATTAAAAATGCCTTCTGCTTCTGTCCCAGGGGCGTCAAATGTAATAGGGGACACGTCCCTACCAATACCCAGCAACTACTGAATCGTCCCTAGCCATAACTTCGCAATTAAAGTGAAATGTGAAAATTGTGCAGTGTAGTCAGCTTATTTGATCATAACGGGAGTTTTTGCGAGATTGGTTAAAGTCATTGACTGCTTCAGTGATGGGAACGTTCTTTAATGGCTTTCTGTAGATAATTTATTCCCAATTTGAATAACAAAATTTTTTTTGTTCATGCTACTAAGTGAATCAGTGTGAAGTCTTGATTTACTAATGCTTAAAACAGCAATAAACTAATTCATCAATGGTTCTCAGCTTGTTTTGTCTGTGTATGGTGTGCTGTTCCCCACACACAAAAACATTTGTAATGTATTCTATTAATCCACATTAATAGGCATGAGTACAATATCAAGGGCAATAATGATTTTTGTCATAATCTTGTGGCCCTAAACTGTAATGATGAGTATAAAATGCTTGCTCTGACTCACCTCTGTCCTTGTCACGACTACCAGTCCCGCAATCTCTCTCAGTAACCGCCAACGGGCGCCCTCACCCGAATACTGACTGTCTCTCGAACTCCAAATCCCACAATGCCTCACTCTTGCACTGATCCCATTTTCACCTGTGAGTAATGATCACACACAGCTGTTACTCATTCCCAGCCCTATATAAACCACACTCACAGCACGCTCTGTGCGAAGTCTTGTTTCACTGTTGTGTGCATCGCTGAGCCTTTTCTAGAAAGTTATCCTGCCTGTGTTTGTGACCCTTGCTGAAACTCTCTCTTTGATTGTCTGCTGCCTGCCCATTGACCTTCTGCCTGATTCCTGGATCTTGTATTGTCTGCTGCCTGCCTCTGCCCCTTGCCTGGTTTCCTTTACGCCTTGCCTGCCCTGCTACACTGTTCTTGCTGGTATTGGACCCTTGCCTGTTGACTTTGAGTAATAAACTGTTGCAAATGGACCTGACTGAGTCTGAAGATTCACAACAGAAGACTTTGCCTGAAGAAGGTCCAGCAACGATGTCTGCTTTGTCTGTTGCTTTCTCCGCCCAAGCCAGCCAGCTTGCTGCTCATCATCACCAACTAAACCGCCTGACTTCATTAACCGAAGAATTGATAAAAGCGGTCCAAGCGCTGCAAACCTCTGCTTCAAATCCGCCTTCAGTGCCTATGCCTCCACCTGCTGCCCACGCTCCCGAGCTTCAACCCTCCGCGAGCACGAGCCCCCGCCTTGCGCTTCCTGAGAAGTTTGAGGGGGACCCAAGTAAATGCAAGGGCTTTGTTCTCCAGTGCTCGCTGTATCTCGCCCAACAACCCACGTCTCATTCTACTGATGCCAGTAAAATCGCCTTCGTTTGCTCACTGCTCACCGGTCGCGCTCTGGACTGGATCACAGCAGTATGGAGATCAGATGGTACCGCCTTTTCCACGTTCGCTGAATTTCTTCAGCGGTTCCAGGCAGTCTTCGAACACTCCACGGAGGGTAAGGGAGCGGAGGATCGTCTCCTGGAACTCACGCAGGGCCGGTCCACCGCCGCTGAGTATGCACTCGAATTCCGCACCCTCGCGGCTCAGACGAACTGGACCGATAATGCGCTGAAGGTGGTCTTCCGGCGAGGCTTAACTCACGAGCTGCAAGCGGAGCTGGCCTGTCGTGATGAGGGGAAGGATCTTGATCAGTTCATCCACCTGTCCATCCAAATAGATAATCTGTTGCGATCTCGCCGCCCCGGCGGCAATCGCCCTGTGTCTACCTCCCGCTACCTTTTCACTTCTCGAGCCTCCGGTCCAGCATCAACGGAAACCAGTGAGCCCATGCAAATAAACGCTTCCCGGCTGACCAAGGAAGAGAAAGAGCGACGAAGGTCACAGAATTTGTGCTTGTATTGTGGTGAGGCTGGTCACTTCCGTCTCAACTGTCCTTCATGACCCCGTCTGAGAGATGTGGCACCGGTGAGTCTGACCATTGATTCTCTCAATCCCAACTCCTGTGTATCTGTACCCCTTGTTCACTATTAATGGCCAAGTAGTCTCCACGCCCGCCTTAATAGATTCCGGAGCTGCCGGAAACTTCATGTCCCGAGATTATGCCATGCACCACAAGATTGCTCTGATACCCTGTTCCTCTCCCCTCACAGACGAACCCCACTGGCCTTCAGCAAGACAAAAGCCTCCAGGCTTCCTCCTCACCGTACCAACGACTGTGCCATCGATCTGGTGCCGGGCACCACGCCTCCCAAGGGCCGAGTTTTCCCACTCTCCCAACCAGAAACCGAGGCCATGCGAAAATACATCGAAGAGGAATTCGCGAAGGGCTTCATACGTCCCTCAACGTCCCCTGCATCGGCCGGGTTTTTCTTTGTGCAGAAGAAAGACGGCGGTCTCCGACCCTGTATTGATTATAGAGCTCTTAATGACTGCACAATCAAGTTCCGCTACCCGCTGCCCCTAGTGCCCGCCGCCTTGGAACTCCTTCGCATGGCCAGATTCTACACTAAACTGGATCTGCGGTGTGCCTATAACCTGATCCACATCCGCGAAGGGGACGAGTGGAAGACCGCCTTTTCCACCTGCAGGGGGCACTATGAATATCTGGTTATGCCATTCGGCCTGGCAAACAGTCCAGCCGTCTTCCAGTCTTTCATAAATGATGTGTTCCGAGATATGCTCCACCGAACTGTTATCATTTACATTGACGACATCCTGATTTATTCAGACACCTTAAAAGACCACATCCAGCACGTCCGGGCAGTCCTCCAAAGACTCATCCAGCATCAACTCTACGCTAAGATCGAAAAGTGTGATTTCCACCAGACCACTACAACATTCTTGGGTTATGTCATCAGTCCAGAAGGCGTGGCAATGGACGAGAGTAAGGTCAAGGCAGTTTTGAACCGGCCTCAACCCACCTCCCTGAAGGAGTTGCAATGCTTCCTTGGGTTTGCGAACTTTTACCGCCGCTTCATTAGGGACTTCAGCACGGTGGCAGGGCCCCTTACCTCTCTGGTGCGGAAAAGCATGTCGCGTCTCCCCTGGAATGAGGGCACCACCTACGCCTTCAACCAACTCAAGCAACGGTTCACCACGGCCCCCATCCTGCACCATCCCAACCCAGAGTTGCCCTTTGTAGTGGAAGTGGACGCCTCTAACACAGGCCTAGGTGCCATTCTGTCCCAACAGCAGGGATCTCCACCCAAGTTATACCCCTGTGCCTACTACTCCAGGAAGCTCAACGCGGCAGAGCGGAACTACGATGTAGGTGATCGTGAACTGCTGGCTATGAAAGCCGCTTTCGAGGAGTGGCGCCACTGGCTGGAGGGAGCCTCACACCCTTTCACTGTACTCACGGACCACAAGAATCTAGAGTACCTCCGCATAGCCAAGAGGTTGAATCCCAGACAAGCCAGATGGTCTCTGTTCTTCACTCGGTTCCAATTCACGGTCACTTACCGTCCCGGTTCTAAGAACACTAAGGCCGATGCTTTGTCTCGTCAGTATGACTCGGACCTGACCTCCCAGACTCCTGAAACAGTCCTGAACCCCGACCTCGTCCTCGGCCCTATCCAGTGGGATATTGAAACCGAGCTCAGTCAGGCCAACGCCTAGATAGAAGTTCCCCCAGACTGTCCTCCCAATAGAGTTCATGTCCCCGAAGCACTCCGAAAAAGGGTCCTGGAACACGTACACGCTCTCCCCAGCTCTGGGCACCCAGGAATCACGGCCACCATTCAACTCCTCCAGAACCACTACTGGTGGCCCACCTTAGTCCGCGACACCAGCAAGTTCATCCAGCAGTGCCAGAACTGTAACACTCAGAAAGTGTCCCGACTACTGCCCGCCGGTCTACTCCATCCTCTCCCAGTCCCGCAACGCCCCTGGTCACATATTGCCATCGATTTTATTACCGATTTACCCCCCTCCGACGGTCACACCACCATCCTCCCAGTGATAGATCGTTTCTCCAAAGCCTGTCGCCTTATTCCGCTCGCCAAACTCCCCACTGCTCTGCAGACGGCTGAACACCTCTGCAACCTGGTGTTCCAATTATATAGGCTGCCCGAAGATATCGTGTCCGATAGGGGTCCCCAATTCACCTCTCGAGTCTGGGCAGCCTTCTTCCAGATGCTCCAGATTAACGTGAGCCTTACGTCCAGGTACCATCCCTAGGCCAACGGACAAGTCAAGCGCCTCAAGCAAGAAATTATCCGGTTCCTTCGGTCTTACTGCCACCTTCATCAAGAGGATTGGAGTCGGTACTTAATGTGGGCTGAGTACGCCCAGAACTCCATCCGAAAACACTCCATGGGTCTGACCCCCTTTCAATGTATCCTCGGCTTTCAACCACCCCTGTTCCCGTAGTCCGGCGAACCCACTAACGTTCCCTCCGTGGATGATTGGTTAAGGCGCAGTGAGGAGACATGGAACCTTGCACACACTCACCTCCAGCGGGCCATAAATCGCTACAAGAGACAGGCCGACCGACACCGCCGACCCAACCCAGAGTACCAACCCGGCCAGTGGGTGTGGCTCTCTACTCGAGACCTCTGTTACGACTACCAGTCCCGCAATCTCTCTCAGTAACCGCCAACGGGCGCCCTCACCCGAATACTGACTGTCTCTCGAACTCCAAATCCCACAATGCCTCACTCTTGCACTGATCCCATTTTCAACTGTGAGTAATGATCACACACAGCTGTTACTCATTCCCAGCCCTATATAAACCACAGTCACAGCACGCTCTGTGCGAAGTTTTGTGTCACTGTTGTGTGCATCTCTGAGCGTTTTCTAGAAAGTTATCCTGCCTGTGTTTGTGACCCTTGCTGAAACTCTCTCTTTGATTGTCTGCTGCCTGCCCATTGACCTTCTGCCTGATTCCTGGATCTTGTATTGTCTGCTGCCTGCCTCTGACCCCTTGCCTGGTTTCCTTTACGCCTTGCCTGCCCTGCTACACTGTTCTTGCTGGTATTGGACCCTTGCCTGTTGACTTTGAGTAATAAACTGTTGCAAATGGACCTGACTGAGTCTGATGATTCACAACAGTCCTATTAAAGACAGCTCTGATGCCGCTTGGGTCTGTGTAAATAAAAAGTGGCATCAGAGAAACCTTAAACTTTTTGTCATGATAGTGCTTTTTCATAATTTATTAATAATTCATATACTTTGTATTTAAAATTACATTTATTTAACAAAATTATTCAACTATTGTGTAAATTCATTTATTCCACATTTGAGCAGCATTAAACAGATATATTTGACTGTGTGTGTGTGTGTGTGTGTGTGTGTGTGTGTGTGTTTATAGATTATCTGGCTGTATGGTGACAGAGGAAGGCTGTTGTTTTCTGGCTTCAGCTCTGAGGTCAAACCCCTCACACCTGAGAGAGCTGGATCTGAGCTACAATCACCCAGGACAATCATTAGTCAAGCTGGTCTCTGATCCAAACTACAGACTGGAAAAACTCAAGCATGTTCAACACAAACATGTCATGATGGAAACACGGAAGCAGTTTGCAAGTAAACTCTCTCTCTTTATTGAGTAACAGAAATGATGATAGACACAGTCCAGAGAGAAACAGGTTAGTGGCGCAGGGACTTCGATGGTCAGATGAGTGCCGTGATGAGAAGTGATGATGTGACGTGATAAATCCAGAGAACATCCACGGGAACACGAACAGGAAACGAAGAAGGCACAAGACTGGACGTAGACGAAATCAACACAACCGGAACTCACAAACAACGATCTGACAAAGGAGATGAGAAATGAGTGAGTATATATAGGTGATGAGATGAGCTGCAGCTGGTGACGGGAGTGATGAGCTTGATCGCTGATGAGCGTTAATCAGCCGGCACGCCCACACAATCAGCACACACACACACCCAACAACAGAAACACGAGACAAGAAAGAGGCATAGGATTTATGAACCGTGACAAAACAATCATCCCGTCATGTGTGTTTGGACATGTGTTCGTTATAAAGTAATTGAAAACTCTGTACATACAGTAGATCCCTGCATACAGCACATTTATACACAAACATACAGCAGAGTAAAATAAGGACGTGTCTTGAACTCTTGACTGAAGATGATCTTGATTCAGATCAACAGCTGATTGTGACTCATAACAGCAGTATCTGAGAAACACTCGTGTCTCTGATCCCAAAACATAAATTCAAAGTTTGTTGCTGCTCTGGAAAGTAAATTATCATTGCTGTCAGAGACATGAAGCAGAAACAGATCCAATATACAGACACAGAGATCACAGTCTAACTGAGAAAAATTATGTTTGACCTCATGATACTGAAATAAAGCAGATTAGCTGAACAGCAAGAGTTTTCTGCAGTTAGTAGATGAATATCAGTTATTGATTAAAACACTTGCACAAATGAAAGGATAATGACACAAATGATCAGTGAATGATCAGTCTGTAACTCAATGCTTTAGGATCTTATCTAATGATAAAGGCTGTGAATCAGGAACTACATCAAATGCTGAAGGACAGACAGAAGATCTCAAATGATCCTCATCAGAAGAGACATCGACCTGAGTTTGGAGATTTAGTTCACTATTTTCCAGGTCTTCTTAAGATACACGATAACTTCGTGTGACGAACAGACCAACATTTAAGTCATTATTACATGTTCATTATGAGCTCAGTTCAGACTAACATGAGCATTGAGATGAGAGAATAATTTTCAATGTAATACCCACTTTTATTTTTTATATAAAATCATTATTATGTAAATTGACTGTGACATCTTGTTTTTACAGTCTGGATCATAGTGGAAAGTTCAGGACTACAAAAGGACTAAAGAAATGTAGGTCACACACACTTAGTCTTAATCGATGTTGTGTTGCGTTATAAATGTTATAATCTCTCTTCTTGTGTTCAGATGCATGTGATCTCACCCTGGATTAAACATGGCAAACACTCGTCTCGCTCTGTCTGAGAGGAACAGTAAAATGACAAATGTGGAAGAGGATCAGCCGTATCCTGATCATCCAGAGAGATTTGATGAATGGCCTCATGTTCTGTGTAGAGAGATTCTGACTGGACGCTGTTACTGGGAGGCTGAATGTAATGTGTGGGCTGATATATCACTGGCATATAAAGGAATCAGCAGGAGAGGAAAAAGTGATGACTGTTGGTTTGGATACAATGAAAAGTCCTGGGGCCTGTTTCAGAAAGGAGGTTCAACCAACTCTGAGTTAAAACTTAAACTCTGAGTTGACTTACCCTGAGATGGGAAACTCTGAGTTTTCGGTTACAGAACAGCTGAAATGAGTTAGTTCAATCAACTCTGAGTTGACCTACTCTGAGTTAAGCGCGTGCACCACAACTATAAAAAGCCATTATCAATGGAGCGCAGATATTATGAGTCACCATGGCAACAGCGCCAGACAAAAAGAGGTTTTTAATTAGTTATACAGTGTATAACTATAATGTATGGTTTTAATTTTAATTAGTTATACAGTGTTGGGTGTAATTACCAAGTAATTTAAATACTGCAATTTAATTAAAGGGATTACTCTTAATTCTTCTGTAATTTAAAGTAAAATCTGATGTAATTGCATTAGACTATAGAACAATTCTGTATATTTAACATACATTTTTAAAAGGTATATTTTTAATGTAACCTTCTCCCTCTACACACTTTGGTCAATTCAAGAATAATTCATGCAATTGTATATTGTTTATTTGAAAGCATTAAAAGTGCAGTTTCTTGTCTCTCCTTGTATTGTTCAAGTGGTTGAGGTTGATATGGGATTTAGTAATAAGTAGACCAATGCTTTCTAAAGATTGTCATTATTACATTAATCTAATTACACTGTTGAAGATGTCATTTGTAGTTAGTAATACAAGTAACTTACCCAACTGTTATAATATCAGAGGTGAAAGAACAGTATGTTATTCAACCTAATTATAATGTTCATGTAGGTACAATCCTGCAGGCATTAAAAGAACATGGCAGCAGCTGAAAATGAAATATAAAAACATAATTCAATCAAGTATGGCTTGAGCATATCATGGGTGTAGGCTACCCGACTTTACATTTGACATAAATAACTAAATAGCATCCAGTGTAGCAGTGCAGCAGCATTTTTGGCTGAGGGAATTCCTGGAGGGACTTCAGAGCCAGTCACTCCCGAAGATCCAAGGGCCTTCATAAAATGTAAGAGGTTTATATGGCATTTTTTATTTAGGCTATTTTTGATATTTCCATTTATTTTACTTTGGGTTGGGTTTTTTGTTGGTCCCAACATATTCTGATGGTAATATCTGTCTTTTGGAGCCTCCTGTCCCAACAGAACCCCAGGCAGTTGTAAGTAGCCTACTCAATACACCAGAAATGATGATAAATAGTGTTATAAAGTGCACTCAACACAATCCTTCACATGACAACGAGGATAAAGAGTTTCTGCTGTCACAGAGAGGTAATGTTAATATTATGTGAATTTGTTTAGAACTACATTATGTAACTCTAATCTACTATTGAATTTTCATTTGCCAGTTAAGGGGTTATATAGACTTCATCTTATAAAAAAAATAAAAAAAATAAAAAAAAAAACAGCAGTAAAAATAGCAATATTTTATTTATTATTTTTATTAATAAAAATGTACTGAAAGAATGAATGAGGTGTTTAAACACTGCTTCCTCTTTAAAAAAGGGGAGGAGACCGATAGAAAATCTGGGTTTACCGAAGAAAACCTGCTCCCGACCAGGTTAGGTTCACAGAGTAAGTTACCATGGTAACTGACTCTGAGTATAAGTTACCTCTCTTTCAGAAACGGGCTTGACTTACTCTGCTTTCTCAGGTTTAACATACCTCCCATTCTGAAACAGAAAACTCAGAGTTTCCCTCATTTCAGGGTTAACATACTCAGAGTTTTCACTTAACCTCCTTTCTGAAACAGGCCCCAGGAGTCTGAACTGTTTTAATAACAGTTTCACTGTCAGACACAATAATAAGAGCACAGTAATATCTGCCCCTTCACATCCCTCTAACAGAGTAGGAGTGTATGTCGACGTGTCTGTCGGCACTCTGTCCTTCTACAGCGTCTCTGACACACACACTCACACACTTACACACATTAAACAGCACATTCACTGAATCCCTATACGCTGGATTTGGGGTTTATTTTGGTGGTTCAGTGTCTCTGTGTGAGATTAAACAGCTTCCTGTGAGAAACAACTGAGACACACAGTTGAGTGAAAGAAACAAACACACATTATCTCTCTCTTTAACTCACACAGCTGTAAAACTCTTTCTCTCTTCTAATCTTAAAGGTATAGCGGAGGATCTTTCCAAATTTTAGATAAGACCCTCCCTCTCCACCTTTTGAAAAGTTTGATTGATTCACCAGAATGATTGACAATTAGGAGGACCAATAGGTTACCCACCAGGAAGTAAAACATCCTCCGCTATACCTTTAATTTCAGTGTGTATATAGAAACTCTCACACATTGACTTTGGTCTAAACACGACACACGACAGACTTTGCTGTGTTTTTATAACATCTGAATGCGGCTCTACAAGAGTTTTGTGTACACAGAGTCTATGAGCGCCACCTGGAGGAAGATTTAGTTTCTTGCTCACAGGAAACAGTTCTTTGCAAGTGCTTGCTCTGTTACTATGATAACTGAGGGTCGATCAGAGGTCATCTTTTAAGCACACTTCACTACAAAAGAGTTGAAGATGTGGATCAAACTCGTCAGATTTAGTCTGTGTAGAGACTCAATGATCAGGAGAGTTTGAGAATCTCAGTTGTAGAGCTTGAAAACATTCAATGATCAGCTCATGTCTTGAGCTCAACATTATTATGAGCTTATATTGTATCATCAAATGATGTTTTTTATCCTGTTTCTCCCTAATAATTTGCCATTTAATAGAAAATTATCATTATAGGCCTATAATTAACTATCATACATTTTCTATCAATAAAATTCAATTTTTCTAAAAAACAAAAATATCGTATGTGTTTATCATTAAGTATGGGTCAAATCTGTTAGATAAGTAATATGTCAAATATTTATTATATAAATATAATAAAAGCGATTGAGAGGTGAAGTTGCAGGACTTTAAGAATAGTTGATTTGATGGTTTGGTGTTTCAAGATGAATTGTACGGAGCCCCAAAAGGGACTTGGTGGTGGAACATTTTTTTTATTTTTTTTTATCTTTTGCGTTCCCTCGCAAAACTTTTGCCGTCCCCCGAGAAACTTTGCGTTCCCTCGCAAAGATATTTGGGTTCCCACGCAAAACCTGTTGTGAGCTCGGACAGACACTTCCTGTTTAATGTCCCGCTGGCAGTGCTTCACAGCTAAGTACATTAATGGAGCGTTTCATAGTGTTTGTACTTTAACTCAAATATAAAGAAATGCGGTCAGTGCTTAGGCTAACTCAAGGAGTTTAGTGAAGTTGGCAATATATTCACATATAAGTTCCCGGTTATTCGTGAGCTAAACGACACATGAATCACAGTAACCACCGCCCCCAAATCTTCCTAAAACTTTTTTTTAGAATTAGGAATGTTTTTATACCATTTTTATTTCTTGCCAATTGCATTCAGTGAGGCAAAGAATATTTACAAATCTTTACAAAAAATTCTTAAAAGAGGGCTTAGACATTACCTTAGCTTTATGTAAATAATACTTCCCTAGGAGAATTATCAGAGCCCGCCTACAGAGAGCCTTGGCACTTCCTATTAGCCCCATTGTATCAA
The DNA here is from genome assembly GCA_021554675.1 of Leuciscus idus. Classification (NCBI taxonomy): domain Eukaryota; kingdom Metazoa; phylum Chordata; class Actinopteri; order Cypriniformes; family Leuciscidae; genus Leuciscus; species Leuciscus idus. The sequence continues at coordinate 4,284,214 of CM038636.1, read as the reverse complement.
TCTTGGTTGCAGTTCCATTAGAATTCCACTGGAGGTGATCGCGGGCGAGTGCAGACTGAATGGGAGTCTATGGGGCTAGACGGCTAAATTTGTCTCTTTCACCCGATTGCCGTTGAGAAATCTCAGATTTTATTGTAGGTTTTGCAAGTTCAACATGGGTTATAGGTCGAAAATTGAATGAACGAGTACTTATGTCCTTTCGATTTCTTACAGGTTGAGTTGTTGTTGCCCATAACACGCTAGCATTCTGCTAATGAACGCTGATTGGTCAGTGAAGGACTGATTACGACCAGAGATACCGCTTGATGGCATCGTGGCATCCGAAGCGGGACCAGAAACAAACAAAACCAAAACTCTTCTAGCAAGTATATTTACCTGTGTCAGCTGTGTTGTCGATGCCTCGAGAGAAAAGAAAGTGCCGAGCGCGAAAGCACCAAAGCGACTGAAGGATTGCTGTCAAGCAGTATCTCTGGTCGTACGATGTGTATGACGTCATTGATATTTTAAAAGACTTTTTAAAGCAAATAAGTGACTCTAAAAAATCTAACACCCAGCAATGTGTAATTTCTTTGCATCTCCTTTCGAATACAACATTCAAATTACTAGACAAAAAATTATATCCTGAGAAAAGTGGATTTTGATGGTTTAGCGTCATAGACCTCCATTCATTCTGCACTCGCCTGCGAGCGCCCCCGCATGGACAGAGACGTGTTAATGCAGCCAGTCCAGAAACCGGAAGTAACCAGAGAGTGCCAATTCTCTTCCTATTAGACATTCTCTGGAATTATTAAGTTTTGTGCTGCGTTCCAGTCCACTTTTAGACACGCACTCGCAAACTTCCCAAAGCACTTCCCCTCGGGGATATATTAATTCAAATTTTTTTTTATTGAAAACAACCCAAAAACCATATATACATTTGGATGCTGCATTAAAACAAATTCTTAAAGGGAAAACAAATGTAAATAATAAATAAACTCCACAGCTGATTCCAAGTGATCAAGGGCTTAGGACGTTCCAATTCAGCCCATTGCAGTTTCCGCCAGTAGTGGGCACTCGCAATGACGTACATCCGAGTGAACGAGACGGAGGGAAGTTAGCAAGTGAAGGGCATGACAATTTTGGACTGGAACGCAGCCTAACTTGTTGTCAATTGACGATATGCACGGTTACTTCCTGGTTTTCAATAAGCCATTATTTTAATGCCGTTTTCACACTTACCTAATTTACCAATAAAGCAGTTTTATTGATTGCAATAAAGACAAAAGCTAATGGGTACAAATAAAATAAGAAACAATGTCTGTAATTGAACACACAAAATTTTTCCAGCACCTCAAATGTCATTTTTAATGTGATGACCAAAAACATTATTTGTTCATCCTTCTGACTCTGAGATTGTCCCTATTTGTAAAACCGAACCAAGATGTAGGAAATCCAACATTTGATAGAAAACACTTATTTAAAAAATAAAAAAGACATTAATTACCAATATAATCAGTAGATGGTGGCAGAGGAGCATTTATTGGCTTATATTAGCCATTTTCTGTCATATTTTTGACACATTTAGCTTTAGAATAAATAGCTTACGAATAGCAAATAGTTGATGCTTTTTTCACATGAAAATGTGAAAACTGATGGTCATATTGAATTTTGCTGAGGAGGATATGTCTTTTTATGCCATCTAACATTTGAGTAATTAAATTAATGCTAGGCCTGACAATTTAAATGACTATAATCTGATTATAAACTTATTGGTGCTGTTAAAGCTACCTCAGGACAATGAAGATATTAGCACACCAACAAGTGACATTTAACTGAAAGTTTTCTAGCTATTATTGCGGAAGTTCTTAAGATCGTTTCATGCATATGGTCCGTTAGTAAATTGTTAGTATGTGTCACAGAGCTACCCTCTGTTCCCTGTGTTCCCCTTGTTAGCCCTTTCTAGAAAACACATACTTGGGTTTTTAAAAGACTCTTATTTACCTTGATGTACCAGCGAAGAGAGAGATGGATTAACCACAGACCCACACAACCATACACCTACAACTAGACTATTGTGTCTCAGACTGGCCACCTGAGCACTAACCCGGAGGACATTTATGTAGTGATGTGACATTTGAACCGAGGCGTCGGAGCTTGTGTCGAGAAAAAATGGGCGTGCCAGATGAAGCCGCGATTCGAGGCTTGTGTTGTTAACGTGAAAATCACGTGACTATTGACAAACGAGGCCTCGGTTTGTTGTGGATACGTCATCGGTTCGGTCTGAGTGTCGCTTGCGGACAAAGGGGGTTCGAAACTCGCGCCACCTTGTGGGTGTTGTCAGGAGTAGTAGAAGCAGTTGTAGTTGTGTCAGAGAGTTGGAGAACTCCCATTGTCATTGTCGTTATTGTATCATATATGTGTTAGGGCTGTATATTATTACATTATATCAGGTTAGAATAGTTATAGTATATTGTTATTATTAATTATAGAAACAATTTTGTTTTGATACATACATTCAGCTGATACATACCTCTCTCGTCTCAATCGTGCGTGGCGACACTTTGATAGCACTTAGCTTAGCCCAGTTCATTCATTAGGGACCAAACAGAGATGAAGTTAGAAGCGACCAAACACCTCCACGTTTTCCCTATTTAAATACAGTTACACGAGTAGTTACACGACCAAGTATGGTGACACAAAATAAAAAGTGGCGCTTTTCTAAGCGGGTAAAAAGGATAACTATAATGTATGGCGGAATAGCACTTGGAAGCACTTCGACTCGGCGCAGTAAAAAGTCACGTTGGTTCTAATGACAGAAGTGAGAGGGAGAGGGGGAGAGGATTTTTCAGGCGTGACTTTTGCACGCACTGAAACGAGAGAGGTATGTATCAACTCGTCTTAGTTAAGGGAATAAAAAATGGTGGAGTGTTCCTTTAAGCTTTCCACAAACTGTTGATTATCATCTGGATCAGCATACATGGTGGTGGCCATCTTGATTTGAGTAAAAGACTGGAATGGACCTGTGTCATGCTTTTTATACCTGTGCTGTGTTGCATCATGGGAGTGGGAGATACCAAGTATCGTGGGTAAGGGGGTGGAATTGTTTGGATGAAGTTATTGATGTTTACTTCCTCTAATTATTGTTGAACTGAAGTTTGTGCTGTGTTATTTAAATTTGTGTGGTGAAGGAAATGGGGTTATTTGATCTTTTAATACTTTTACTTGATCTTTAACACATGTTCATGGTCTTTAATACTTTCCCCTGTGATTATTGCTGAGAAATGGTTGTACCCATGTGTATAAATTCTCACACAAGGAAGTGGTCAGGAAGGCTAGAACTGGGGGTAGTGAGTGCAGTATCTGCTGAGTACTCTGATTGAATGGTTATACCTGATCCAAGGTTATTTATTTATTTTTTATATTGAAGTTGTTGTTTTTCTTAAAAAAAAAAAAAAAAAAAATCCTTTAGAATTTTTCAGGTTTTTGGCACCTGTGAGCACCTTGCACTTTACTGGCTTGGGAGAACCTAAAATAAACATAAAACTGCATTTTACGTCCTCCATGTGTTGTTTTGAAGAACTCTGGCTGATCTGTGACAGCAGGAATCTCATCATTACTATTTAGCAAATCTGAAACAAAACCAATTCCCTTATAATAGCATTTTTTGGAATGGACTTGCTCATTAAGGTTTTGTGCTTCTGTCATAAAAAGTTGTGTGTTTTTTATTCTATGAAAATACATAATAGCACATTCAGATATCTGATTGTTTCTATGCCCAGTCCTTTGACTTGTTATATTCCTTTATTATTGATGTGTGTGTGTGTGTATAGCAGGCCTATATATAACTATAGGATATATATAACTTTGAGGATTTTAATGTAATAAAACCAAACAGGCTGATGTGAGATTAAACAACATTATTAGGGCGTGTTCACACTTGGCGTCTTTTTTGACAAGAAAAAGTTGACGAGGGCGCTTTTTTAGTAAAAAAAAAAAAAAAACTTGCAGCGTTTGGTTCCAAAAAGCTGTCAACACTCCCGTTTTTTCCAGGAGTCTCCCTTATTTCACACACCCATCTCCCGCCGCCTCCCGTTTTTTTCCGGGAGTCTCCCTTATTTCACACACCCATCTCCCGCCGCCTCCCGTTTTTTCCGGGAGTCTCCCTTATTTCACACACCCATCTCCCGCCCCCTCCCGTTTTTTCCGGGAGTCTCCCATATTTCACATACCCATCTCCTGCCCCCTGCCGTTTTGTTATTTATTTCTCCCGGGAAACTCCCGTAATTTGTATGGCCCAAACCTCGTTATATGAATAATCACATCAATATATTATTCCAATGTTGTCCAGTTGCCAGATATTAATTATAATAATAATTCATTACATTTTTATAAGCGCTTTACATAGAAGGGGGGGAATCTCCTCAATCACCACCAATGGGCAGCATCCACCTGGATGATGCGACGGCAGCCATATTGCACCAGAACGCCCCCTACACACCAGCTTATTGGTGGAGAGGAGACAGAGTGATGAAGCCAATGAGTATTTATATATTGGGATGATTAGGAGACCATGATGGACAGAGGCCACTGGGCAAATTTGGGATTTTTAATGACCACAGAGAGTCAGGACCTCGGTTTAACTTCTCATCCGAAGGTTTAACGTGCTGGCCTCACTAACACCTCTTCCAGCAGCAACCTGGTTTTCCCAGGAGGTTTCCCATCCAGGTACTAACCAGGCTCAACCCTGCTTAGCTTCAGTGGGCATATTGTATGAAACGCATCTCTCACAATCTACACATCATACAAATTTCAACCCATTTGTGACCTCAACCTGGTAGAACCCTACAACCCAGTTGCGCTGTTGATGTCTGGTAGTAGACGTGGGAAGTTAAATCAAGCATCACTGGTAGAAATGGGAGGAGAAGACTCAGTGGTAAATATTTAAAGGGGTGGTTGATTATGATTTCACTTTTCTAACTCTCGTTAGTGTGCAATGTTGCTGTTTGAGCCGGGATAAGCAGCTCATTTGCATTTAAAGGGACACACAAAGTGTTTTTACTGACCCTCAAAAAGGGACAATTTTAACATGCTGTAAAAAACTAGATGTACCGCATCGCGGTACAAAATATGACCGCCGCTCAGGCCTGCACTGGCTTTCCACAAAAATAAATGACGTGGAGTAATTTGGCTGTATTGCGTGTTTATGTATATACCTAAAAAAAGTAATAGTATGTGCATGTCTGTCTGTGTGTGTGTGTGTGTGTGTGTGTGTGTGTGTGTGTATGTGTGTGTATTTGTGTATGTGTGTGTCTGTGTGTGTGTGTGTGTGTGTCTGTGCGTGTATGTATGTGTGCGTACATGTGTGCGCGTGTGTGTTTGTGTGTGTGTGTGTCTGTGCATGTGGATTTGTATGTGTGTGTATGGGTGTGTGTCTGTGCGTGTGGATGTCAGTGTGTGTGCATGCTTGCGTTTGTTTGTATTCCTGCATGTGTGTGTGTGACAGTATCATCCTAAACCAGCAACCCTTCGCTCAACAGCACCATCTACAGGCCGATGAGTGTACAGTCACTAAATGTGCACATAAATGAATTTATTGTTTTGAATTTATTGTATTGGTCCCCCGGGGACCAAACGAAATTTTTCCGTAGAAGTCTAGTGGGGCTACATGCCCACCAAATTTCATGTTCCCCGGTGTTTCGGTGTCCCTGGTATCGTTGACGAAAAATTTACGGGGGCCCCAGCGCAGGGGGGGGAAGTGGCCCCCGGGGACCAAACAAAATTTTTCCGTAAAAGTCTAGTAGACCAACATACCATAAAAATTTCTTCATCCTCGGTGCCATGGTTCAGGTAGTTATTTAGGAAAAACTGAATTTTTTTGGGTTTGGGGGGGCCCAGCGCGGGGGGGGGAGTGGCCCCCGGGGACCAAACGAAATTTTTCCGTAGAAGTGTAGTGGGGCTACATGCCCACCAAATTTCATGTTCCCCGGTGCTTCGGTGTCCCTGGTATCGTTGACGAAAAATTTACGGGGGCCCCAGCGCGGGGAGGGGGGAGTGGCCCCCGGGGACCAAACGAAATTTTTCCGTAAAAGTCTAGTAGACGAACATACCATAAAAATTTCTTCATCCTCGGTGCCACGGTTCAGGTAGTTATTTAGGAAAAACTGCATTTTTTGGGGTTTGGGGGGGCCCAGCGCGGGGGGGGAGTGGCCCCCGGGGACCAAACGAAATTTTTCCGTAGAAGTCTAGTGGGGCTACATGCCCACCAAATTTCATGTTCCCCGGTGCTTCGGTGTCCCTGGTATCGTTGACGAAAAATTTACGGGGGCCCCAGCGCGGGGGGGGAAGTGGCCCCGGGGACCAAACGAAATTTTTCTGTAAAAGTCTAGTAGACCAACATACCATAAAAATGTCTTCATCCTCGGTGCCACGGTTCAGGTAGTTATTTAGGAAAAACGGCATTTTTTGGGGTTTGGGGGGGCCCAGCGCGGGGGGGGAGTGGCCCCCGGGGACCAAACGAAATTTTTCCGTAGAAGTCTAGTGGGGCTACATGCCCACCAAATTTCATGTTCCCTGGTGTTTCGGTGTCCCTGGTATGGTTGACGAAAAATTTACGGGGGCCCCAGCGCGGGGGGGGGAAGTGGCCCCCGGGGACCAAATGAAATTTTTCCGTAAAAGTCTAGTAGACCAACATACCACAAAAATTTCTTCATCCTCGGTGCCACGGTTCAGGTAGTTATTTAGGAAAAACTGAATTTTTTTGGGTTTGGGGGGGCCCAGCGCGGGGGGGGGAGTGGCCCCCGAGGACCAAACGAAATTTTTCCTTAGAAGTCTAGTGGGGCTACATGCCCACCAAATTTCATGTTCCCCGGTGTTTCGGTGTCCCTGGTATCGTTGACGAAAAATTTAAGGGGGCCCCAGCGCGGGGGGGGAAGTGGCCCCCGGGGACCAAACGAAATTTTTCCGTAAAAGTCTAGTAGACCAACATACCATAAAAATTTCTTCATCCTCTGTGCCACGGTTCAGGTAGTTATTTAGGAAAAACTGCATTTTTTTGGGTTTGGGGGGGCCCAGCGCGGGGGGGGAGTGGCCCCCGGGGACCAAACGAAATTTTTCCTTAGAAGTCTAGTGGGGCTACATGCCCACCAAATTTCATGTTCCCCGGTGTTTCGGTGTCCCTGGTATCGTTGACGAAAAATTTAAGGGGGCCCCAGCGCGGGGGGGGAAGTGGCCCCCAGGGACCAAACGAAATTTTTCCGTAAAAGTCTAGTAGACCAACATACCATAAAAATTTCTTCATCCTCGGTGCCACGGTTCAGGTAGTTATTTAGGAAAAACTGAATTTTTTTGGGTTTGGGGGGGCCCAGCGCGGGGGGGGAGTGGCCCCCGGGGACCAAACGAAATTTTTCCTTAGAAGTCTAGTGGGGCTACATGCCCACCAAATTTCATGTTCCCCGGTGTTTCGGTGTCCCTGGTATGGTTGACGAAAAATTTACGGGGGCCCCAGCGCGGGGGGGGGGAAGTGGCCCCCGGGGACCAAATGAAATTTTTCCGTAAAAGTCTAGTAGACCAACATACCACAAAAATGTCTTCATCCTCGGTGCCACGGTTCAGGTAGTTATTTAGGAAAAACTGCATTTTTTTGGGTTTGGGGGGGCCCAGCGCGGGGGTGGAGTGGCCCCCGGGGACCAAACGAAATTTTTCCTTAGAAGTCTAGTGGGGCTACATGCCCACCAAATTTCATGTTCCCCGGTGTTTCGGTGTCCCTGGTATCGTTGACGAAAAATTTAAGGGGGCCCCAGCGCGGGGGGGGAAGTGGCCCCCGGGGACCAAACGAAATTTTTCCGTAAAAGTCTAGTAGACCAACATACCATAAAAATTTCTTCATCCTCGGTGCCACGGTTCAGGTAGTTATTTAGGAAAAACTGCATTTTTTTGGGTTTGGGGGGGCCCAGCGCGGGGGGGGAGTGGCCCCCGGGGACCAAACGAAATTTTTCCTTAGAAGTCTAGTGGGGCTACATGCCCACCAAATTTCATGTTCCCCGGTGTTTCGGTGTCCCTGGTATCGTTGACGAAAAATTTAAGGGGGCCCCAGCGCGGGGGGGGAAGTGGCCCCCAGGGACCAAATGAAATTTTTCCGTAAAAGTCTAGTAGACCAACATACCATAAAAATTTCTTCATCCTCGGTGCCACGGTTCAGGTAGTTATTTAGGAAAAACTGCATTTTTGGGGGTTTGGGGGGGCCCAGCGCGGGGGGGGGAGTGGCCCCCGGGGACCAAACGAAATTTTTCCTTAGAGGTCTAGTGGGGCTACATGCCCACCAAATTTCATGTTCCCCGGTGCTTCGGTGTCCCTGGTATCGTTGACGAAAAATTCAGTAAGGTGACAAAAAAAAAAAAAAAAAAAAACTTTGACAATCCCTATATGACCGGCTAGCTACGCTAGCGGCGGTCATAATTATCTGTGGGGTATTTTGAGCTAAAACTTCACATACACACTCTGGAGACAACAGAGACTCATTTTACAAACAGTAAATAGGGGCATTATACCACCCCTTTTAACGCACACACGATGCACAGAAAGACACGCGCCAGAATCAAGTACTCTTTCGGCTTGAAACAAACAATAACACACGCAATTATGCCATATTGTCTGTTTTGTCACGTATCCTTATAACAGCAGTCTTAAGTGATTTAAATAACGTTTTAAATGAACGTAAAGAGTTATGAGAAAATGACGCATGTGTGTCTCTGTCAGCAGTGGCTGATCTTAAAGTGACAGCACTAATGCTGTCTGCCATTGTTTTGCGTGTCTCGCGAACGCCCGGCCCAGAGTCCTCCAATGACTGTTTGTATTAATGTTGTTTTATTTCTGTCTTCTTTAGTTTCTTATTGGCTGAGCTGGGGAAGTCAGGCTATAAAGCGGAAGGAGGCGGCTCTTGGCCGGCAGCCAGCTTGTTCAATGCCATTTCGCCATGTTTACCTTTTATTCTTAGTTTGTAACTTTAGTTAGGAGCGGGGAGTCTCAGCTTGACTTTATTAGTTGGGTTGTTTTTCTTTTTCCTCTGTTGCTGAGTTCCCGGTCTCTCATATTTTGGCTACTTTTGTGAGTTGTTTGTGTTGTAATAAATACTTTATTTGGATCACGCTAGTCGTTGTCCATCTCTTATGTTCTGTGTCCCTGAATCCTAGACATTTATATTAGGGACCATAACAGTCATTAATGTTAATCAAAGAATGGAGGTAACAGAAAATCACTTACTGCTCTTGACTAAAGAACTTTTGTAGCTTTAATAAGGATTAAACTATATATAATTTATGCATTGCAAAGTTTGATAACTTTATTCAAATTCTGCATATTTCCTACCTGTTAGACAGGTAGGAAGGGCACAGGTAAATGTGATATTTAATATAATGGGTTTATGTGAGGATTGTTTTTAAGTTCAATTAAATTAAAAGTTGGGCAGTAAAAAAACAAAAAAAACTGGCTTTACCTTCACATTGTAGAGCACAGTGTCTTCTCGACATGACGCTCTCCAGTATCCACAGGAATCAGCTGCAGTGTTTGAGGGTGTTCAAGTTTTCCCTGGTGTCTGCGCGAGCAATAAGTGGGCGGGCAATATGCTAATGTTTTGTCATGACGTCACAACGAAACGGCTTATGACTCGTTTAAAAAACGATTTATTTCATTGACACAGAGTCGACTATTAATTTTGAAAGACACTAACTTTATACGGTGCACTTTCAGATTTAAAACTCTGCAGGATGTTTTCATTCACTTAGAGCTGTGTTACACACTACATAAAAGGTAATTTTCAAAAATCCATAATAGGGGCCCTTTAACATAAATTAGAGTCAGGTCTGTGTTTGTAGGAAGTCATGGCAGTTTTTGTGATTTGATTAACCTTCAGAAAACTTGTAAGGATCATGTTTGTGGTGGAATTATGTTTCAGGTGGAAACAGACTCAGTCAGGGCCCTTTACAAAAGGAGCCTAGAACTAGACTACACACTAAAGGAGCTGAACTGAGAGCTGAGGACACTCCACAATTAAAAATAAATAAATTGGAGATCAAACAGCTGGAAAAAAACAGATCACAGTATGTGAACTTATTTAACCAAGTAACACTTTAGTATGAATATTTATTAATGCATCTTTCTCTTGCTCTCTTTCTCCCTTCCATGCCACAAAACCAATAAAACAGTTTGAGACCTATCTGCAGTTTCAATGTGCTTTTATTAAAGGGGTCATGAACTGGCTTTTAAAAAAAATTTTATATTGTTTTCTGAGGTCAACTTATGAAGTTCGCTTGCTTTCTGATGGAGGCTATATTGTGCAGATTGGCACATGCAGCCACTATCTCTGATGCCCGCTCTGGTGATACACTTAAGCACCAAAGGCAGTTGAAACGTGCCTTTGGGATGCCAAAGGTCATCTCGATCTTGGCCCTGGTTTTACTGAGGGCCACATTGAAGCAGTTTTGTGGCCCTGTATGAGGGTCAGAATAGGGGGTTAGCAAAAACCTCTGGCATGCATAACCCCTGTCTCCTACCAACAGCCCATAATAATAAAAAAGAGATTTTAAATCATTCTTAACATGTACTGTATTATATAGTACATTTAAGTGCTCTAAGTGAGATCTGCTTTTTGAAAGAAAAATAAATAAATGTAAAAGGTTATATTTGTTCATGTGATGTCACCCTATCAATTTATCTTACCGGCAATTTTATAAAAGCCCTCTTTTATGGACATGGTCGATAAATTTCACATAGCCTATATGTGACAGGTCTAATGAAATATATCCTGCCTGCAGGTGGCTGATTAATTCATTTGAGCTCGTCCTATCAGTGAGCTGTAGTAGCGCATATTAACAAGCTGGTTAGAGTGTATGGTGCCATGAGGCACCGCCCCTTCCCGTGTCGTCATTTTCTGTCGTCATTCAGGTATGTTGGGTGTTGTGAGTTGGTCGATCAATGGCATACTGTAGCTAACATTAGCTTATTTCCAGGGCGACATGCAAGCTTTCGCGGCTGGCATTCGGCTGAGGTTGTACCCTTGATGGTCAAAGTATGGTTGTTTATACTTCATGCCCAGAATGCTTAGTTATTGCCGACGCGCACGCTGTCCACCTGATAGATGGGATGAGCCCACATGCATGTTGTCTGCCTGACTGAGTTGGTCCCCAGAGATCGCACCTAAAAGGTATGTAGTTTTAAATTTGCGCCTAGGTTAAATGGCAATCTGTTGAGAGAAACAGTTTTTATTAATGGTTAGCAGTTAAATCACAGAGTTTGTCTGATTGTTTATTTGTAAATTTATAGATGTAGTACGGACCAATGGGTCGCATCTGCACCACCGATTAGTTTCCGTGCGGTTGACTGCGTGGGACTACTTCTGGAGGCGCTGTTGCTTTGCTGCTTTATGGCTTTGCTGCTTTATGGCTTTGCTGCTTCATGGCTTTGCTGCGTTACTCCTTTTGCGGTTGCTTTGCTCCGCTGTGGACAAAGGACTGAAAACACTGTCCTTTGTGTTTATTTTAGTGTGTGTGCCTCCATGTGAGCCCTTTATTTTGGGGGGGAAAATTTCCTTTTCGTTTGTATTGGCTTTTATTTTGTATTTTGACTCAGAATTTTGTAATCTGTTTAACGTGAAACTGTGAATATTTCTACTCCAATTTCTGTCTCCTGGAGTGACAATTCTGAGTGTGTCTCAACAGTGACATTTCTGTTCCAGGAGCTGAGTGCACAAAGCAGGGGCGGATTGCTGGTGGTGGTCTCCCTCACGAGTGTTGTGTGCTGAGTGGTGTGAGTGTGTGTATTGGTGTGAGTGTATATGCACAGGTGTACGGAAAAGGTGACTTGTCGTGGAGGCCTTATGTGCCCTTATCCACTGCTCTGCCTCGGCTCCTGTCCCGCTGACTCAGGTCGCTCCATGTGTGTTTGTTGAACCACAAAATTGTCTACATTGAGTGCTGTTGATGTTTGTGCATTTTTATATTGATTATATCTTTAATAAAACAAATTTATATTTTTTTGTACCCACGTCTCCAGCCGCCTTACTGTGGACGAACCTGTGTTTCCTTAAGTAAACTATATTTTATTTTCCCTGGCAAGATTCCAGGGTGGCGTAGTCGCTAGCAGAGATCATTTATGCTTAAAATCATTCCATCCCATCCTCGTGCCGCTACATATACACACATTGATTAACAGCTTGCTAGTTAGTCATTTACCTCTGTACTTCCACAGGTTTCGGTAGGCAGAAGCAGTGACAAAGCTTAGACACTTTCTCATTCTGAAACTGAAAAAGGTGATAGATGCAGCTTGTGATGCTTGTTGGGGAACACAGCTTGGTCTAATAGAGAGAAAATGAACAAAGACCCAGAGTTAAAGTTGAGATGAAATCAGTTGAGAGAGAGATTTTACTTTAAGACCAAATTAAAACACAGGAGACAACGATCAGTGGGAGGAGGGAGTGGGCAAGACAAAAAAGAAATCCTTCTGGTTGAGTAATTGAGTAAATTACCAGACATAAACAGCATTTCATGAGAATGGGCAATCAAATATTTCTGTGGAATTTCTGTGGAATGTTTTCCCAGGTAATCATTTCTTGCTTTTATTAATCATTTCCTATAAAGACTCATATAGTTTAATTTCATTAACATGGCAGAAGCACACTTGCAAGTGCTAATATAACTAGCAAATAGACTATACATTCACTATACACTATACATTTGCATGTACAGAACATGCCATATACAAAGTCTTGAAATTTCGCAGTCAATCCTCGACCTCACCACAGGCTCTACTCTTCACCACAATGGTAAACTTCAAAACTACAACATACCTTAAATGCCTATAATCCCGACATAACATACAATTAAATACTAACACGTCTCTCTCTATATTAATCTTGTGCAAAAACACAAAATAATATTTAATTTCAACATTTATTCTCTTTATGCAGTCTGATGCAAAGCATGCTGGGAACTGTAACTCTGCTGAACTCATTAAATTTATGTTCAGCTTAAAGCTGCCGTCGGCAAGTCTGGCAGATTGGGTCGATTAGCCAAAATTTTGAATGTTTACAACTCTCATGCCCCTCCCCACTACCAGCGAGCACCCTCCCATCGAGGTCGTGCTCGTCAGTGCGTCACTGTGCGTGTGTACCTGATTTTCTGTGAACGCGTCCGTCTCTTCAGCATCTATCAACACCATGGACTCGGAGGTAGGCTGCCCTGGCTAATCTATCCATAGATAGCAATAACCGAGGAATTGTAAGCTTGTTAGTAGATTTTCTCTCCGCCATCACGCTTCATGCAATCTCCAGGCGAACTTCAGGCGTGGCGTGTGCATGTGATATTAACGTGCGCGAGTAAGGGGGGATCTGTGGCGTGTGCACGACCTGTGATTGACAGTCAGATCTCACACCCCCCTGCGCTGATTGGACCTGATGAAGCGGGAGTGGTGGATTTTTGCAAAACAAATAACACGCTCCAGGTGGAGTTAGAAGCTCGGGTTTTTTTCTAAAACCACCTTATTTATGTTGTTCTGTCGGATTATAGTGTCGATTACACTGAATATGATAAAAAAAATGTTGCCGACGGCAGCTTTAATATAATAATTTTTTGAGTTCACTTAACTTTTTTCTGTTAAGTACAATGCACTTTCAGTAATATTTAAGTGAAATAAACTAATTTCATTGGTTAATTTCACTCTTCGGGTTTACAGTACCATATACAACAATTCATTGTCTTATTATTCAAGAGTAAACACTCCCACCTTTAAAAAAATATAACAACCTCTTTGGGAATGGGTGCCACAGCTTCCCATCCATCTGAGACAGTAGATCCCGAACGGCAGCGGTCAAGTTGGGGTAGTTGTAAGAGTTTACTGGAGACTGAACCATGGCATCGTTGGCCAGTGGGGAACTATTAGATTTAGCCTGTGGTATCTCTCCTGAACACGTCTCAAGACTGGCCAGATAAGTGGAAGAAGAGGATAAGCGTATAGCAGAAGATCTGGCCACTCGTCCCCAAAACCAAAGGGGACAATGTGTTGATGTTGTGCTGGCAAACAGGTCCACCAATGCCGTCCTATATCTCTCCCAGATCAATTGAACCACTTCCTTGTGGAGACAACAATCTCCTGACCTTGGGCTGCAGTGAGAGAGGGTCCAGAGGTTTTAGACTAGGGCTGCACGATTAATCGAAATGAAACTGCACGCGATTTGGAAAAAGCTGCGATTATTTTATGTGCAGCTTGTCAGTGAAGTACGGCTCTGTGATCAGTAGTAAATGCTGCTCCATCTAAACGCCAGTGGTCATCTCATACAGACACGCCAAATATGCCCGCCGCTGAAGTACGATAGCACACATCATTCCAGGAAATCCCTATGAGCATCATACTATCACTGTAGCTGAATAAACAGAAGATTGAAACGCTTTGATTGATTTTTTAAATGTTTGGCGTGTGTTGTTTTTTCAAATTCACGTTATAAGTGACTCAAACTCGCAGTGCTTTCAGATGGAGCAGCATTTACTACTGATCACAGAGCCGTACGTCACTGACAAGCTGCGTATAAAAAAAAATCTTGATTTTTGTGATTTCATAATTGCAATAAGCCAAATCGTATTAAGCACAATTTCATGTTAATTACGATTAATCGTGCAGCCCTAGTTGGAGACATGACCGAGACCTTGTTCCACCCTGGTGATTGATGAGAAATACTACAGTTGTATTGTCTGTTCCTGCCTGAAAGAAATACTACCCACAGATCCAACAGATTAGTTGTGGGCTCCACCTCCCCTGAATGCCACAATGCTGCCACAGTCCTCCCTGACAGAGAAGCATCTGTAGTTATCGAATCTCTGCGCCAAGAGGTGGCAGAATCAACAGATCATCCCGCTGCAATGATGCCAGGGCTGCAATGATGCCAGGGCTGCAATGATGCCAGGGCTGCATGAATACATTCATACATTCTGTGAACAAGTGGGCAGAGAGACAGCCTGAAGGGAAGCACACTGTACTGGAACATTCTGTCTTGAATTGTGAACCATAGAAACTGTCGGTGAAACTGAATTGAACTAGGGTACTTCATTATGTCACCACCAATAAATTATTACCCAACAGGTCATCCCCAGTATTTATTCTTCTTATTTATTTATTTATTTTATTTATTTAATTTTTTTTCATAACTAATATGTCTCATAAACACAGTTACAGCAGCCAGAGAAAAACTAGTGTTTAAAAGACCAACTTAAGCAAACACTGATCACCATAATGGTGTGACAGTCTCATCTGTTTTGGTTTCATTCTGTTCCCTGTGGTCATTTGCCTATTTTCACTGTATGTATCAGAATCCACTGGAGGCAAGTTGAAGTTGCAGCTTTAATTCCAAAACATGATCAAACATAAAAACAAAGGTGTGGCGTGGCGTGGCATTCAAAACATGAACATAACCTTACAAGACACAACAGTGGTTACAGGAAACAATACTTGATAAGGACACGTGACAAACATGAGGGCTTAAATACACACAAGACTAATGACAAGACAAGGGACACCTGTGCACAATGAACCAATGACAACATGACACAATCACATGGGGAACACATGGCAGGATCACATGACTAACACAGGGAATCACATGACAAGGCTTGAAACATGAACCAAAACAAGACGTGACACTAGGTGTGTTTGACATCGGCTGCGGCTGGATGTAACCGATCGGCGAGAGTAGCTGCGTACAGGCGGGGAGGAGCTGCAAACGGAGACGTGAAGTCGGACACTTTCTGGTCCCCGTAGTGACCGCTCGCGTGGTGTTTGCATACTTTACCACAGCTGAAGTGAAATAAATGCAATATTTGCCAAATAATACACAGATGTTTCAGAGACATTTTCATTCAATGCTTTATGTACTGCTTCATACAGCGTCTGTTTCAACAAGAATAAAGTTCAACATAAGCTACTATCAATGAAGTGGAGTCTACGTTTTTTAATCAGTTTTAATTTGATAAACATGACACAATATAACATCGCAACTACATGGAAATAGTGTTTACTGTTATAAAAAACTGATCTGTGAGCTTTAGAGGAACTAAAGATGTTAGAATAAACACGAAACACACGTGATCGTTGTCATGCGGTGAATCCGGCCAATCGTGGAACAGCTGTGTCGTCATCAGAGTTCGTGCAGCCGCTCTTGAGAAGCTGCACTGGCTGAGTTCTCCGGCTACTCTCGAATCGCTCTCGCGGTACTTTGATGGCACACGTCACAGTCACGTGGCGTCGCGCTGTATCAAGTCGGACAACATTTCTAACCGGCATGCACTGCTTCAAGTCAGCCGCCGATCGGTCTGCGCAGAGCTGCATGAAGTCGAACAAGCCTACTGTTATTAGGTCATGGTTCTTAGTTACACCTGTTTCAGTTAGTTAAGTAGCTCCCGATGTGTGTTTATAGCTATACCCTTAGTTTCTTCATTTCATTGTTCTGTCATTTGCCTTGTACGTGGTCCTGTTAGTACCTGTTCCATTTGCATTTATTGATTAAAGAATATTTTTGTTGCATCTCCTTCGTTGTGCGCATTATTACAGCAACAGTTCCTGAAAATAGTTGACTGTAATCTTTATTATTTTCTAAACATCTGTTAATTCTTACTGTAAAAAGTAAGAACTTTTCAATCTAAACTAATCTGGTTTGTAATAAGTGAAGCTGATATTGGTGTTTTTGTGTTTAATCATCCTCTCCTGCGATCTTGAGAGATCTGTTAGTGTTTAATGTTCTGTTCAGTTTTGTGAGGTTGCCATTGTGCTGAAGAGTAGAGCCTGTGCTTCAGTCCAGGAGAAGACCAAGAAACACTGATAAACAGCTGCATTTTGCTTTATTTAAAAGGCAGTCATTGCAGTGATGTCTATTAACTACGTTACATTTTTTCATTTGTATTAATTCAGTTAAATTTCAGATATACACAAAGTATTTGAACAGTATTTGCAGTTTAATAAATACAAATAAATGTATGGTCCATTGTTCTCCAAATACACTTTTTTTTATGTCTTTGTATTAACAACTTACAACTTTGAGTGAATCCGGGTTCACACTGTACGATTTAGCCGTTTGAGACACATTTTCAGAATGTTAAAAGATTCCTCTGATCCTGTGCCAAAACAAACCACCACTTGCTCCACACACATTCGTTTTTTTCTCCAGTTTTCTTTTCAAGAAAAGACATCAAAATTAGTGCTAGAGATGTCTAGTAATGTGAACAAGCTTGTTAAGAAAAGTATTTTGTTTGAGGTCAGTGAACTAAAATCTTTAAGTTGAACTAAATACTCAACTTGTAAAATTGTATCCGCTAGTTACCTCTACTAAGTGGTACTAAGTTTTATTAACTCAAAAATTATGAGCTTATTTACTTGCTAAATTTAAGGCAATCAATTTCCTTAAGTTTTATAAGTAAACTTGCACTCTGTTGATTTGGGTCCCGCAGGAGTGCAGGTCTACTCTAGATCCCTCTGACATGAAACCCTGGATTACCAATGGGCCCTTAAAGGTGCAGTCTGTAAGAATGAGCTAGTGTTCGAAATAGGTACTGCAGACCAAATTCAAAATATCAGAGATCGTTGTTTCCCCCACCCCCTTCTCCTCAGACTTGACACTCACGCGGGTTGCCAGTTTACGCAACAAGAACGAGCGCAATTGACAAGGACACTTACAAGTAAGTAGATGCGCTGATTTATCCGCATTTTAATATGCTCTCGTTCATGGAGATTTTTAGGTTGTGTGGAATCTGCAATTTCTGACCCAGTTTGTTTGCTGGCTGCACTACGCTGTGTTTCCTGCCAACTGGCATCCCGGGGTGTCGAAATACTATTGGCTGAACTGACAGAGGGCGAGATCACATAGACCAAAACAAAAACCGACAGACAACATGGAACGTGTAAAATAATAAGTAAAATAACTGGCTGTAGAAGTATTTTTCAGAGAAACGAGTATGTGAACTTAACATGTTTCCTAAATATCTGCAAACATATTATGGTATTTTTATGCTTTAGTAGAGTGAAAAAGTTACATACAGCACCTTTAAGTCAGATAAAAAAAAGTGGAGATTGCACTGTAAAAAAAAAAATTACCATCCCCAAGTCAAAAATTTCAAGTGACCGATAACATCAACATTTTTCAATTAGTCTGACGTATTATTTCTCATTGAGCCAATGTTAACAGACTATTGCAACAAGAATTTCACTTGGGCCAATTGAAAAATGTAGATGTTATCGGTCACTTGAAATTTTTTATTTGGGAGGGTTAGAATTTTTTTACAGTGTGTGTACAAATTCAGTGATGAATCTGTTCAAAAGTTAAAGGGGTCATGAACTGAGAAATCCAATTTTCCTTAAGGTTTTGACATATAAGAGGTCATCATATAAGGCTCTTGGTAGGGTGTAAATAATCTGTTATTTAAACTGACTGAATTATATATAGAAAGCGATTAAAGAACGCTCCGTTTACAATAGTTGCAGTCAATGCAACCAAAACTCCAGTAATAATCAACGAATCTCTTATTTACACTGTGTTTTCACTTTTAGTTATGATGAAAGCATTTGTTAGCGTGCAGAAATCGAGTTGCAATGACGAGATCGCTGCATTCATGCGCCCAACATGTCTGTGATCGGCTATGCTCATCACTGCAACCTTTCACGCCACAATCTTAATATAATGCCATAGATCTAATTGCATTGCTAACGAGTTAACGAGTAGTTAACATTGAGAGCTATATTAGTAAACACATGGCAGAAGTTTTTCGAGTTCCACATGTAATACTATTTCATATGCATAAAATCATATGTGATTTTTCTGACATGATCACAGCAGTGGGCTTTTACACTGAAGTCTCACACAGACACGCCCCTTCAAACAAAGGTTCAAATCAGAAGACAAAATCAGGCTAGGAAATTTTTTTTTAATGGCCCAGGCAGTTTTACGCCCCTGTTGTTCCTGATGCGTCCAGTAGGGGGAGGCTGTACAGCGAACTGAGGTATGTTAAATAATCTGCTTAAAGGGATAGTTCACTTTGAAATTAAATTTTGGTATGTTTTAGCTTACCTCAAGAGCATCCAAGATGTAGGTGTCTTTGTTTCTGCAGTAGTTTCAATTTTGATATTTTTAGGTCAAACCGTTCTTGTCTGTCAGTCATATAATGCAGGTCTATGGTCACCACCTCAAAGAGCATGCACAGAGAAGTCCAAATTAAACAATTCCCCATCGTAAGTACACATTGATGGCCTAAGACACGAAACGAGCGGTTTGTGTGAGAAAACGAACAGTATTTATATCGTTTTTACCTCTTGTACAACCACGTCCAAGTGATCTGAGGGCGCGCGAGCACACGTCACACACCAGGAAGCGCGCGCCCTCAGATCACTTGGACGTGGTTGTGTACAAGAGGTTAAAACGATATAAATACTGTTTCTATATTTCTATATATCAATTGATGGGTCTATAATTTATTTCGAGAGACAAAAAGTTCTTGACGGTCAGGTTGATGTTCTGTCTGGCTCAAACTTAGCTAACAAAGTGTAGGTTTAGCTGCCCCTAGTCTTCTCTACTCACTCTCAAAATACATTTTTGTAATTTGTTGCCTGTCTTGCGTGAGATGGCCTATTCTGGTAAGACCCTGTTTACACCTATTAAAACATACTCCACATATTTTCTGGGGTAACATACAGTAGATATTGGAAATATGTGAACTTGTTTAGTTTTTTTACATGGTGTGAACACACAAAAGACACATTTATAATAGGCATATATGTAGGCCTATATATGTATGTAAATCTAAAGTAAAGAGTTTAACTGCACACTCACTCAAATATTTTGATTATTTCCAACGTCATACATGATAAAACCCACATTCAAAACTTTTCCCATATGGTTTGAATGTAGATTCTGGTTTGAGTTGTTTCTTATAAATGAGATAATCTAATTATCTAATTTATATCTTAATTTAAATTTTTCTTAAAATAGCTTACTGATCTGGACTAAAATGTAGGCTATGTGCACTTAATGCGCGTTTTATCATACTCTGTCTTTACCAAGTTCTCTTTAATTTGCATCTCATAAAGGTGTGTGTTTGCTTTAGCTACTTAAGGAAATGAAAAGCTCTCTCTCTCTATAAACTTGTATAAACTATAAATGCCCACCTCTTTTTTTAACTGCATTCCAAACCAATAGCTTGTCTAGTAAATAAACGACTTACAGAGACATACATGGACATGTTTTTCATGTCATTTTCAATTTTCTTTGCACAGTCCATCATCAGTGGCCAAAATAAATCAAAGTGGCTTGACACTTTTCCAAAAGTGTTCCACCAACAAGTTCCTGTGTGAGAATGTTTTTCTCAGTGAGCAGGAGCACTTTGACAGGAGGATAGAAAAACAGTTAAAGAAGAGTGGCAAGCCATCGGGGAGTCATCTACGGGAGTAATCATAATTCATAAATAGTGTTAATAAAAATAAAAAAATTGTGAACAACAATATTGTCTCTTTCTTCTAAATGGCCCTTGGAATTTTAGAAAAGGGACAAATTGTGTTTGTCCCTATAACATGCTATGTAGGACACTGTTTTGTAGCTGTATGATGACCAATAGTGAATAGTACAGTAGATATTTCATCGAGGATCCATATGATTACACGGTACTGTATGTCTAATGGGCTAAATATGGTTAATATCTAAATGTAAATTTATATAAATTTTATATACATATATAATATATACAAGTATCCTGTATATAAAAACCTATGGTATAACTATTCTACAGTAGGTCATATATCATTTCTTGTCATCTGATTATTAATTTTTTAATTCACAAAAACAAATAGTCTTCAGTAGGCTGAGTGAAGCCCAACTGAATATCTACAGATATTTTAATCCGTAGTGCAGAATGTGATGGATTTTTAATTAATCATAACTAACATTTATTTTTCTTGCAGGAACAACCTTTAAATGCTTTTGAAATCTTAAATGTTTCCAAAACCCTTTGGTCAAAAACTTGTGACTGAGTGTGTGAGTATAAAAATAACAAAAATGGGAAATGAAACTAGACAGATGTCTAATTATTCTTGTGTTATTCTGAATGGGTGCCAGTCTAGCCCTACTGTAGGAAGTATTGACTGTGCAGAATTCTCTGGAAAAGACAGTATGGCTAGAAAAGCAACAATATTGGTCACTCCATTTAATTTAAAAGGTAATTTTCTAGATTCAATAAAAACAGTGAATCTAATTCTAAACTTTTGAAATCACATGCTGCCATCACCAGGAGTACGAGATGGAAATGTTTTTTCTTTTTGTCCATGGATTCAAGATTGTGTGGAGATCTCCAAATCTTCTTTTAAATATCTCATGAGCAACAACAAAAAGTTTGAAAATGTAAAATTGTGCAATGAATGACAGATTGCATTTGAGAAACTAAAACTGGCTCTCTCAACTGCAACTGTAGGTGACTTTGAGTGTGTGAGTTTAAAAATAACAAATATGGAAAATGAAACTATACAGATGTCTGTTTGAAACCTTGTGAATGTGGTTATGAAGTGATCAAGAAAATCTTACACTACATCCTTATGCATCGCTTTCTGACAGAACTTTTACATGTTTTTCCCAAACCACTGAAGTGACGTCCACGTCCGGGTTAGCAGTAGCATGAGCCGTCAGGCAAGTGTTATTTAAATAAACTCCTGATGTACTTACAAATTTGCCAATGCCTCGTTTTATGAGTACAGAACCTATTTGTACTACTGTAGAAGTTTGGTACCATTCTGGGCATTATTAGTGGGGTAATTTACGAGATATAGCCTTGGATCCATTAGCGCCTGCACTAAGCCATTCGGCTGATATCTCCACTGGCGGAGCTAGGGGGTGGCCAGGGGTGGCCGTGGTCACCCTTGGTCTAAGCTTGGCCACCCCTTTGGCCACCCCTCTCACAACTTCTGTTTCTGTCTCTTTTTTTATTGACATAAATTGCGTTTTTTAAAACGCTGAACCGTCTCTTTAAGACCACAAAAAACGTGAGACTTTTCAGACGCACACTCCAACTTCACTTCAGCGCCAGGCGCAAAACGAGTGCGGAAATGTGCAAGTGCCGAATGAGCTTCAGCAGAACATCAGACAGTGATATGCACATAAATATAGTAAATATAGAGTCAATCTTTCTCAACTGGTGGGTTGCAAGACCGTTTTGAGTAGGCCTAAGTCGAATAGTGAGTGTGCAGTCAACAACAAACGTAATTCTCTTTTTTTCTGATGCTACTTTTATTTTAGAAGATGTGTGTGAAAGCTTGTGACACTTCTGTCAGATGCTGAGAAAAAGGGCGTTGTCCTTATTCAGTTGGCTATCTTCGGTAAGATGACGAGATGTTGTCAGGCCAAATGTCAGTAAAACTAACTAACTTTTCTGTCATACGGCTGACAGCCGTTGTATTGTGCTTGCGTTACGTGCAAATGCGGCGTGCTGTAGTCGTCAATTAACTGATTGAATCAAAAAGGCGATTAAAGCTGTCAAAACTGCATGCATGTATTTGTTATATATGCGTCACATGTGTCTGGATTAAAATATTCTGCTATGTGAGATCACAATATAAGGCACAAACTGATATGTAATGTTTTAATGTCCAAATAAATGTGAGCACTGTGCATGTGTACTAGACGATAGGCATTCATTTTGCGTTAATTTGTAAAGGACAAACAAATATGGATAATCCATAAAATAACTAATTTTACATTCTGGCTACATTAGGCTACATTATGAAAAACATAACATTTTACATTATGTGCTGTTGACTTCCGCCTTGTTCACATTCTTGCACATGGGGATTCAAAAGAGAACTTTTGTTTTCGTTTTTAATTTAGGTATGAGAACTGTTGCAATTATTTATTTTGACAACTAATATAGAAAGTTAAACTTTTTTTTGACAAACTCAGAATTGGTTGAAGAGTTCATTGATTATATTAAACGCATTGAAGGTTGAATAATCTTTGGACTACAGTATTTATCTGCATGTTATCTCATCCATGAAGATGCAACAATGTAGAACAAGCTATTGGAGATTTTGAGAACCAGAACCAATCTAACTGAGCAAGTTGAACTTTAGCTATAGTGTGTGCCCTTTTATTACTATTTAATTAATTTTAATATGAGGTGGTGGGTAATAATAAAAAAATATAAAATTCACTCAGTATTCCATGATTCCCAATTCACTACTAACTCAATTACAATTAAGTAATTCACTTTATTCAGTTGTGTAGGCACTAAAACAGTCCAATACATTATCAAATAATTTTTTATGATAAAATAATTAAGATTTCTGTGCCACCCCAGACTGGTTGCTGGCCCTTGCCTGGCCACCCCTATGAAAAAATCCTGTCTCCGCCACTTGATATCTCTAAATAAGCTCTAAGTTTAACAATGTTCAACCAAGGGAAAAAAAGCTTCTGGGAGGGTGTTTGGCTCGAGGTCATGGTGCAAAGGACCCTAGGTGGATTTTACTCTGAACCATCCCTTTAAAAAGTCTGGACCTATCAAATTACAGGCCTATCTCAAATCTGCCCTTTCTTGCCAAGGTTTTGGAACGTGTTGTTGTTCTACTCATTGGCACACCTGCGGCTACCTGCGGAATTTTTTATTTGATCATGGACGATAGTGTTTTATTTCCATCTTCTTATGCTCATAACCTTGGTGTGATCTATGACACTCACCTAATACTTGACTCACATATTAAGAGTATTACAAAATCTGCATTCCATCATCTCAGAAAAATTGCAAGAATTAGGCGCTATCTTACTATACCTGACGCTGAAAGGCTGATTCATGCATTGGACTGATTATTGTAATGCACTATTTGTTGGTTTACCTGCTAAATCTATAAAACGGCTGCAGTACATCCAGAATTCAGCAGCACGTGTGCTTACATACACTTCACCACGTCAGCACATTACAGGCATGCTTTATAGCTTGCATTAGCTTCCTGTTCAGTCGCATATTGCTTTTAAAACTCTCACACTAACATACAAAGCTATGCACAAATATGCTCCTTCTTATCTGTGAATTACTCAGCCTGTATGCGCCTTCCCGTTCCTTTCGGTCAACTGATTCACTTACTCTTGAGCTGTTTAAAATCTATGGGGGAGAGAGCTTTCTCTGTTGCTGCACTTCCTCTTATAGAGATGGTCCTAAATTAGCCAGTTTCAAGAAGTTGTTAAAAACTCTTTTTAAAATTGCTTACATTGCAATTTTACTTACATGATTAGTATTTTACTGTTGTACTGTAATGGTTATTTTTGTATTACTCTTGTAGGCTACTTGTTTTATTTTTGTTTTTACTGTCTGTAGCGCTTTGGATTTTAGAAAAGCGCATTATAAATAAAATGTATTATTATTTGGTTATTATTATTAATTCACAATTATTCTTTTAAATATATTAAGCCTCACACGAAGAAAAAAAAAATGTTAAAATGATAAAATGACTAATGATACTTCACGAGTTCACACTTACATACAATTAGAGGGGCTAAAGTTTAATGCGTATTTGGTGTTCTGTCCGCGGGGAGGGCTCCGAGCTCAGAGTTCAGTCCGAACCCAGAGTAGGGGAGCGCGGGGCACAACCTAACACGGGGCTAGTTGTAACACGCTTGTTTTAAATACTTCCGCACATGCCTGGATGACGAAACTTTGTGTATTTACTAGTTTCCATATCAACACTATATAGAAAAAAAAATTCCACCCAAAAAATTTTTTTTTGGAAGATATCCATAGACATTTATTAAACCATAGCAAAAGTAAATTTCTTACTTAAGTTCATTTTTCATCTGTATTTTTTGTGTTTATTTAAAATAAGACAAATCTGATATTATTTTAATCTCCAAGATGTTATTTAACAGTTGAGATAGTTATTTAATGCTTCGCTAACTAGCAGAAGACACTCGCCGGGTTTAAACCCCAGTTGTGCAGGCAGGGGCATGTTGTCACACTGCGTTACAATGTGCCCATATTAGAAATATGCTATTATATTCTATACTTTTATTAATTTTATTGAGAAAACGTGAGAAAAAGGTGAATAAAGACTGAGAGTCAATGTTCAGAAATTACTAATTATTTATTTGTTTTGAACTATGTTGTATAGCTGTGTTTTCCTGTGTTCGTAGTCAAAACTCAAAAATGAGTTTATATTTAATTATTAAAAATTGCCATTATTTTATATGATTTTTTTTAAATTGTATTTTATTTAGAAAATATTTTAGTTTGTTTTGTATATTTTTTTTTATTAGATCAGATAACATTTTAAGCTGTCGTATGTTATGTTACAATGTGCCCCACACATGTTACAATGTACCCCACCTATGGGGCATGTTGTCACATTTCACTTCCATTCTTTCGGGGTATATCAAGAAAAAAGTATATACTGTATTAATAAAACAAAAACACATAATTGTACTAGACATGTGGGAAATTAATGTGGGAAAAAATAAATACTCTGAACCATAAGTAGATTTACACAAACTGAGAAAGTCAAAAAGCGTTACTTTGTGCCCCGCTCTCCCCTACTCCCCCTTATGTAAGTGGTTAGGACTAGAAGTGTGGAGAAGAGGTGGTGGTGGTGTGGGGTGGTGTGGGGTGGTGTGGGGTGGTGGTGGGGGGGGGGGTGCTGCTAAACTGTCAATGGATTGAGGTGAGACTGCTGAATGTATACCTCTTACCATTGATTGCTGAGTGCTCTCCACTTGTGTTAATGATCTGAACGTGCTCCTCCCGAACTTTGTTAATAAAACATAATTTTTCGGAAACACCCCAGATGTGCAGAATTTCATGAGAATGGGAATTCAATTTCAGGTGAATTTCTGTAAAATACACCTCCCTGAATACATCATGTGAACAAGCCTGAATGTGAACCGTAGCAACTGTCTGTAAAACTGGCTAGGATAGCCTACGTCAAGATGTCACCATGAATAAACAGATTATCCTCAATACTTCCTATCAGGGGCGCCTGCTGATTTTATCTCAGGGTACGCTGCAGCAGCCTCCTATTCCTTGTCTACCTTCTGTAAAAAGGTCCGGAAAAATTACCTCAGGTAATACTAATCCCATGCAAATGGACCCACTGTAAATATGTACGTAAATATTCCGTCATTTCCTATTTAAAAGTATCTTTCGCGTTTTTTCAAGTATGGCACTTGGAAAAGCATTCAGTAACGTCCTAGGCGGTGGGAGTCAAGTCTGTGGTGAAACTCAAGTGTTTTCCGCATACCATTCAGAACAAAAAGAAGGTCGAAAGCACTTGTTAGTGGCACACAATTTATTTTAGCTTTAGGTAAGTGATTATTGGTAACACTTTACGGTAAGGGTACATGAATTATCATGAATTCATGTATAAATTCATGCATGAAATATGCATTCATTCATGCATTAATATCTCATGAATCATCAGGAACTAACACGAGTTCAACGTTTTTCATTCATGACTTCATGGATGAACAACACCTTAATTAAAACATTAACTAAGATGAGTACATCATCATGAATTATGATTTATTACGCATGATCATGATGTTTTCTTTGTTTACCAAAAAAAATTGGTCTTTACCACCCATTGTGGATAAAGCTATGGTTATGGTACATGAATCATCATGAATTCATGCATAAAAAAGCATTAATTCATGCATGCAAGACTACTCTTCGAATTATTAAAGGAATGTACAAAAATACACATTACCTAATGCATGCAAACAGGCTAGAACAGTAAATCAATTAATGTGAGAACTGTTTTCCTGAAATAGCCTGCAGGTAAGTGGACAGACCCCAAAATTGGCCAATCACAGCACATAACATACAAATTCTGTTGGCATTCAAATACAGTAGTCATCATTAACTAAGCATTATTTATCAATGACTTCATCATGTGTGTGGCCCCTCAACTAAAGTGGTGACTTCCTACATTTTTTTCCACCACCACGTCCCTTTAGGGGCTCCGTACGAAAGCACTTGTTAGAGGCACAACATTTCTTTTAGCTTTAGGTAAGTGCCTATTACCAACACAATCCAATCTGGATTCTGGTCATAATTATTATTTATTTATTAGTTTAGCAATGTTCAAAGAAGAAAACAGTTCTTTATATATATATATGAACACTTGTTTGTACTTTATTTTCATATTTGGCAGGTTTTTTTTTTTAAATTTAGACTTTTGTGGGCAGTCCTAGAGATTTTCAGAGGGAGGGGTTTGCCACCACCATATAAGTGAGTCCGATATTGCGGAGTAGAAACACACAACCCCGGCTCCATCTTCAACAAGCATGTCTTCTCTGGGTCGAGCTCTTTCTCGAAGCAGGTTAAGTCGGCCTGATGCGTCTCAGGTACAGAAATCTCTCAGCCAGTGCTCCAATGTAAAGCCTGATCCGGAGGTGACTGTCCTGGTCTTATACACCGGCGGAACCATTGGAATGGTTGAGGATGGTAAAGGAGGTAAACACCATCACCAGCGCTCACACACACACCAAGCTGCATGCATGAGGGTGCACATGTGATATACATTAGGTTATGTTGTTTGACACATTTATGGGATTATTTGTTTGCTGGGGGGGGGGGGGGGTAGCAGCATATCTTTAGGATTAACCTAGATCTTTAGGATCAATCTAGAATGCATTAAAGGGGTGTTTGATTATGATTTCACTTTTCTAACTTTAGTTAGTGTGTAATGTTGATCAACATCATCTGACGCTCGAAGTTCAAAACAAAGGAAGATATTTAGAAGAATATCAGTAACCAGACAGTTTCTGGTCTCATTGACTTCCATAGTAGGAAAAAAATATACTATGGAAGTCAATGAGACCAGAAACTGTCTGGTTACTGACATTCTTCTAAATATCTTCCTTTCTGTACAGTAGAAGAAAGAAATTCATACAGGTTTGAAACAACATGAGGTTGAGTATATGATGACAGAATTTTCATTTTAAAGTGGAGTATCCCTTTAAAAAGTATCTTATCTGAGCGCTAAAAAAAGCGATTGTTAAAGGTATAGCGGAGGATGTTTTACTTCCTGGTGGGTAACCTATACTATTGATCCTCCTAATTGTCAATCATTCTGGTGAATCAATCAAACTTTTCAAAAAGTGGAGAGGGCGGGTCTTATCTAAAATTTGGAAAGATCCTCCGCTATACCTTTAAGTTTCTGCTGATGATTAATTGTCATACAAATAATTGCGATCACTAAATTATTTCTATTTTGTCATGTCACTTACAGTGTAAGCCTATTACTTTTTTTATTTTTACTTGCATTTTAGTTGGATTAATCACACATTTGTTGTGTGATTAATTGCAATTATTCACACACTTATTTTGACCTTAAGCATTCACTTTTATCTTGTTTAACAAATTCATTTAGTCATTATTTGCTATATCCATTAAAGTAAA
Organism: Leuciscus idus; assembly: GCA_021554675.1. Taxonomy (NCBI): domain Eukaryota; kingdom Metazoa; phylum Chordata; class Actinopteri; order Cypriniformes; family Leuciscidae; genus Leuciscus; species Leuciscus idus. The sequence continues at coordinate 4,255,793 of CM038636.1, read as the reverse complement.
TAATCAGATTGGGGCGATTCTCACAAAACTGTATTTTCTGCAAGCTTCAAGGACCTTAGAAACTCCAAAAGGAAACCAAATAACCAAATGATATACAACTTCCATATAATTCTAGTATATCAATTTATGCACATCAATGGACCCATGAAAGAAATATTACAGAAAAAAAAAACTCACAGTGACAATTCAAAGTGTATGTGTACATTGTGTCGACAAAGAACTTGTTTTCATTTTGGTGCATTTGTTCATAGCTTTTTATAGGCTATTCTTCTATGTTTGCAGGTCTGGAACCAGCATCACCTGGATGTTTTATTCAATATCTACGCACAATCCCTTTTCTGCATGATGAGAAGTACGCACAAGATACAGATCTGTATAAACGCTACAAGCTGCCCTTACAGAAAAAACACATGAACTTCACATGTGCAAAAACTCATGTGATCACATGTGACCACATGCACATGTGATTTTGCACATGTGAAATTTAACATGTAAAAACATGTGACTTTGCACATGTGAAATATGTGGATCACATGTGAAACATGTGTTTTGCACATGGGAAATGTGTGCTTTTGGAACATTTGCACATGTGATTGCATGTGAAACACATGTGAAACACATGTGATCACATGTGAAACCCATGAGCTCACATGTGAACCGTAAAATTCCCATGTGAAACCTATAATCACGTGAAACCCATGAGATCACATGTGAAACCCATGACATCACATGTGAAACCCATAAAAATCACATGTGAAACCTATAATCACATGTGAAACCCATGAGATCACATGTGAAACCTATAATCACATGTGAAAACCATGAGATCACATGTGAAACCTATAATCACATGTGAAACCCATGAAATCACATGTGAAACCTATAATCACATGTGAAACCCATGAGATCACATGTGAAACCCATGAAATCACATGTGAAACCTATAATCACATGTGAAACCCATGAGATCACATGTGAAACCCATGAAATCACATGTGAAACCTATAATCACATGTGAAACCCATGAGATCACATGTGAAACCCATGAAATCACATGTGAAACCTATAATCACATGTGAAACCCATGAGATCACATGTGAAACCCATGAAATCACATGTGAAACCTATAATCACATGTGAAACCCATGAGATCACATGTGAAACCCATGAAATCACATGTGAAACCCATGAAATCACATGTGAAACCCATGAGATCATAAGTGAAACCTGAAATTCCCATGTGAAACCAATAATCACATGTGAAACGTAAAATTTCCATGAGAGACCCATGGAATAACATTTGAAACCCATCAACAATCTATGTTAAACCTACACCCCATGTAAACCTGCAACTTCATGTGAAACCCATGTAAAAATCATTCAGCAATATACCACATAAAATGGTAGTCCTACCATGTTCTTTTGTAGGGCCTATAGCCATGTTTCCCAACATTAAAACAAATAATTCAAATTTAGCTTTTATTTCATTTCAAAATATGCAGTACAAATTGAATGTTTAAAACAAACAAAGCAAAACCAAATTAAAATTATACATTTAAAAAAAGCCTCTAAAACAATGATGTATAAGGGCGTGTGTGTGTGTATTGTGTGTTTGTGAACGTGTGTTGTCTCAGTCCTGTGTGTCTCCTTCAGCAGGCATCCTGTTTTGGGATAGAAAAACAATCAAAGATTAGGGCAGTGCAATATGTCTTTTCCTCACAGATATCACTGAACTCAGAGTGAAATCTTGGCAGATGAGTCTTTAACGCACCCTTTGGTTTTGAATGTACACACACAATGTATGTAAATGCAGTGAAGTGTTCTGGTCACGTGCCAGTGTTTCAGTACATCTTGCTGTAGGAGAATTGACTGGCTTTTGTCAGAAAACTTGCAATGACGACAGAGCATCACTTTGGCTACACCCTGATGGAGAAATAAAAGTACAATTGATCACAAAAAATTATAATATTTTTATAATATTAATAATAATAATAATAATTTGACGCTTATAAAATAAAATAATGTAACATCACTATATTAGTTAGGCCTGTTTCCTTAAATTTGTGATGAAACCAGAGTTGCAACCAATTTTACTCCATATTGTAACGTATTTATAATTGAAATACACATACAATGGCTATACAATACAAAGTGTTTGCACATCCCTGGCAGTTGGTTTGTAAAATATCTTCATTGTTTTGTCAGATATCTTTATTTTGTCTGAAGATATGCAGAAAAGTGTGTGTGTGTGTGTGTGTGTGTGTTGTTGTTGTTGCTGTTAATTAGGGATGCAACGATACAATTTTTTCAGAACCGATCCGATACCAAAAATTCTGAGTATCGGCCGATACCGATCCGTACCGATACCAGCACAGGTTTTTTTTAATCAAGTAGAATTTCTATAACTCTGTGTTGAACTGATAATAAGAACTGAAAAAAAGAAAAACAACAACAACAAAAAATATATGATCATAATCTGACATAAATGCTAATAAACTAGATTAGTTGATAATTCAGTAAAATTTAGTCTAGAAAAATCACGAGTGCACAATAATTGTATAAAATCTGAACATTTTGTGAAAAAAAAAAAATGTTTAGTGGGGAACAAATTAGAGACAATAAGTGTAACACTAAATCTGGTAAAACTTAGCAATTAATAGCAATTATTTTATATCCTACTATAAAATTGAGACATTTTTTAACTGTATAGCACAGCTGTTTAATAGGGCTGTCACGGTGAAGGATTTTCCCTTGCGGTAATTTTGAGTGGTTCAATAGCGCGATATGCGGTTTTACCGCATTTATTAATTTATTTTGATTTATTTAAATTTATTTGTTGCTATAAGTGTCACGATGTGGTCAGCATGCACAAAAACGAGTACATTTTCAGTAACCAATAAACCGAAACTAAACAGCGTCTCTCCGCATTGAAAGCCTGTCACTCAGCGCGCAGTTGTTACGGCAACGGACTGTCTTTGAGTGAGTCATTAAACCATTCATTTAACAACACGTTCAAAAACGCTGATTGATTCATTAAAAGATAGTAATGAAACAAGGTAAATTATTTTTAACTTTGAGCATCACTTTTCAAGGCTCAGCTGACCAGCAATGCGTCGCATGGGTAACGCTGAAGCTTCACTTAATAGAGACAAATGGCATTGATTCAATGCGTGACTCACTAAGTTTTGTTTCCCGCGACCGCGAGTTCCTCGTGCTGTGGATGCAGACCAGCGCTGCCTGTCGCTGATGCCATTCATGATAAATACCCTTTATTTTAAACGTTAAAAGGATGACAGGACAAATATTTAACTTTCCTTGGACACGACAACCTTTATACGAATATGACTTGACCTCAAAGACAGACGCAGGTAATCGCACGCGCTCAGTCGATCTCTCTCATTCACTGTCTGTTTAGGCTTAAGTGCAACTCCACGAAGCCTCTGTACAAATCACCATAATAAAACCATGATCACCACGTCTTATTATCATTAACTTATTTAACATTCAATACACATGAACAAAACAAGAAGGGTATTGCCTTATGAAAAAAGAAAACACGCGAATATCGCGGTTGCTGCGGTTACTTGAATTCCTCTGCGGTTGGCTTGTCAGAAGCGCGGTACTGCGATATTGCGGTTATCGCGACAGCCCTAGGTAGCAACATATGATAGATAGGACAGAACAAGAAAGGCTATTAATAATCTTTCATTGCGTCCCTGTATTATGATATGAAAGGCTCCAATACAGTGCGGCACAAAGCGCTTTTATGCGCATCCCAAGCGCAGAATGATGCGCTTGAAGCAACATGAGTCACAGTGCGCAGCGCGTCGAGTCCGCATTGAAAAGTTTCAAGCACAAAGAAAATACATATTGATGCGTAGTGTATTATACAGTATCTATCTATGCAATAGTCTATTCAGCATTTTCTTTTAACAGTTTTAAATTTCAGTTACTGTGCGCGTGAAGAACAAATAGTGCTCTGACTTTTCTCCAGTGTTGTGATCTAACAGACACCCGGTAGAAAGTAATATGATTAAGGTACAGCAATAAAATCCAGCAAGATAAGAGTTGTTTTATGCGAAACCATAGACCTTTATCTACAGATCAAGTATAATAATAGTAACATTGAATCATCTTGGAGAGAGTTTCATCGTGTTAACTGTCGTAACCGAACGCGACGCGCTGTTTGAATGTTGAATGAAGAATGATTGACAGCCGCAGCTGAGAGAAACATTTACGTGATCTTGAATTTAACGACTTAAATATTCATTTATATCTCACATTATACTATATAGGCTAATGGTTACAGAACACTTATAATATTGTGCACAAAAATGTATGGTGGTTTATAATGTTTGTGTGCCTTTTGTGTGGCTTAACAATAACACAGAATAGTATACACACAATATCGGATTTGGATCGGCCTCGTCTGACCGATACCCGATCCGCCAAAAATGGCAGTATCGGAGCCGATATCGATACTGAGTATCGGATCGGTGCATCCCTACTGTTAATAAACTAAAAATAATAGGCCTATAATTTTATTAAACAATTGAAAATATTACATTGTAATTGTATTAAAAGAAAGAAAAAAAAATCCTACAGTTTTTTTTTTTTGATGCTTAATTATGCATTAAATTCAGGTAGGCTACTGAGTCGCTGTCCTCAGTGCCGCAGAAAAGCGCCTACAATCAAAATCCTGGCGCCGCTAGTGCCTATCACATGTAATTTTGTAGCAAACTGTCTTGTGTGATTAAAGTTTTGAGCTTCAGAATTTCCGATAACATAGTGAGTTTTTAGGGAGCAAATGTTTCAGTGCACTGTAAGGATTTTGTGATAAAGACGGCCATTAACCACTGACTACTGAGCTAGAGAACTGAGTGATATTTACCCAGAGTTTAGCACCTTGACTAGCTTGTTCAGGTGTGCTGGACTAGGTTGGAGTAAACCTCTGCATGTAAGTGGACCTTGAGAGACGATATTATATCTCCTGCAATATGTTCTGAACTTACAACACTGGTGTCCAGACCAAAGTTCTGCAGAGTTTCTGGTGATCCTGGATCAGCTGCTCAGGTCTGCTTTATTGGGTTTGGGAGCTAAACTCTGTGATCAGGACTAGATGGCAAACAATACTGTAAAGGGGAGAAGACAAACACTATTATTATGTTATAAATAACTTGTTCTGTGTTCATCTGCTAACCTGTTCAAAGTATGCATCATGAATAAGTGGTATGAATTTGCTCTTTTAATAACACTGTTTTACTACATTAATACTAACTACAAACCTGATAAAAATGACTGGTGGGCAATGGAGGAAAGGCTTATTTTGCCCTCCAGGTCAAGTACAGCTCGCTGCATCCTGACGTCACTTGATAACTATGAATTAACCATACAGTCCGTACTTTTAGGTTAAATAAATTAGATTATTTCCATTCATCCATTGACCAATTGTCAGCAAAATCTTTACAAAACTATCAAAATATCTCATCTACACATAATATGTGATTAAAAGCCCATACTTACAGCTCAAGTCTATAGTTAACCTAACTTAACGTTAAGTTACCTCAAGTTAGCCTAACGTTAACGGTTGAGATGCTAACGGACTTTTGCGAAGACACTAACGTTAAGCCATTTCTATAAAGTAAATATTCAACGGAAGCGAGTCATTTACATGAAAGAAAGTATCAGAAACACTTGTATGTACAATTTGTGTAATTTTATGGACTAAACTTACCTTAAAGTAGTTAAAACAACAGTGAGAGACGGAGTTTCGCTGATTGTCAGTTGAGCTGCTGCCTCGTTTCCATGGTAACGCCCTCCGCTCCAGTTCAAATCGGTTCAAATGCGGCTTGAATATTCAGCGCGCGCGCCCATTAAAACACGTAGAAGTCACGCAGCATTTACATACATTTTGAATTGATGGAGTGAATTATTTGATAATCAGCTAAAATATCCTGAAACTTGATACATTATTATGTGGATAGTAGGCTTGTGGCCATCGCAAACTGTAAATAGAATGAAAATATAAAAGCATTGAAAACGTACAAGTCTGTCAGTTATATATATAATAGGCTACATTATAATATAATATATAGGCCTACCTTTAGGAATGGTAAATGCGGTGTGGAAACAAAATAGCAAAAACTACATGATATAATTATGAACGTTTTCTACACAAATTCACAGATGTGACACGAAGAACAAAGCTTTATTCTAAGTATTTTTTTTAATGTATTTCAATATTTAACAGTGCTTTACATATGTGAATATATTAATATTCACATGTGAATATATTAATAGTGCTGTTGTTTATCGGGGTCTACGGTGTTTAAACTACTTTGATGTTTAATGTTTTTATGGATGCATTATAGGCATATTTAATGTAGTAACTGTTAACAAATGTTCAGATATAGGTGTAATAATATTCAGCACAAGTTTTCAACGAGATACAAACAACTAGGGAGCGCTTTTTACTGGATTTATGCCAAATCATGTAGGTAGATGGTTTACGAACATAGGTGTTCACAAATAATGTATTTCTGGGATGTGCAGTGACACGTAACTTTGAAACTATTTCTACAATCTATTTATTCACTTGCTACAATAGACTTTAATTGTATTTATGCTATATTAGGGCTAAATGTGGTTTAAAACAGACCGACCAAACAAAGCCCAAATTTCAATGTCTATGTTTGGGCTAAATTTGGACCAAATCAGACGGACCAAACAAAGCCCAAATATCAACGTCTATTTTTGGGCTAAATTAAGACTATGACGGGCCGACTTGATTCAGCCCAAAAAACAATGTCTTAATGACGTCTGGTGCTGGGTGGGCTTTCTCTTGACATGATTATGTATAACTTATAAAACAATTCTAATACCAATCACAAATACGTCTCAGGACGTAACAACACACAAAAAAACATTGAATATGTTTTACATTTTTGTCGTTATTAAGTCTAAAATTGATCATTTATTAACTGGCACTGTAAAATGTACAGTATTTGTGATGTGGAAACATGATTCACATGTTAAAAATTATTTTACAACATGTGCAAATATATTTCACATGAGCTCCACATTATAACCTATAGAAACATGTTTTCCACATGTGCCACATGCTCCATTATGTTCACATGTGATGAAATGTTGTTCACATGTGGTAAAATGTTGTTCACATGTGGTGACATGTTGTTCACATGTGGTAAAATGTTGTTCACATGTGGTGACATGTTGTTCACATGAGAACACATGTGATCACATGAGGTCACATGTAATCACATGTGGAAAACATGTGATAACATGTGAAATTCATGTGTTTTTTCTGTAAGGGTGCCTCCGACGGAATTGTGTGTGTTGCCGTAAGTTCCCACGCAGATACACATATGCAGCTATATATCCTCTCTCTCTCTCTCTCTCTCTCTCTCTCTCTCTCTCTCTCTCTCTCTCTCTCTCTCTCTCTCTCTCCCTCTATATATATGTAATATATATGTAATATATATATATATATATATATATATAGAGAGAGAGAGAGAGAGAGAGAGAGAGAGAGAGAGAGAGAGAGAGAGAGAGAGAGAGAGAAAATAGTTTTTGCTTGCTTTCTCTTATAAAACCTGTGGAACAATTGTTGCGTATATACCAGCCTATATTTTAGTGGATGGGTTAAATATGTCAAGTAATAATGTATTGATATTAGAAAGGATCAAGCAGGTCAATTTTATGTTTGGTTAAAGGAGCATGATTTTGCTTGTGTTGTATGTGTTGTACGGACTATAGGTCCTGGATGTGCATGTAAGAGCATGCTAGAAATTGCACCAATGCAAAACTTTTAGCTTTGAAAAAAATGTAACTAATAATTTAATATGTAACACATTTTCCACATATTTCCCAATCTTAAAGTGCCCTATATGCTTGAATTTTACCTCTGTGTTATATAGCTGTTTGTGAATGTAAAAGGTCTGCAAAGTTTTAAAGATCAATGTGTATTAAGAATAAAGTTATGTATTAACTTATTCAACTTATATTTATTACATTTTATCCCCTCTTTATTAATGAGTCACCCCAGAGCGATGAGCGAAGTCTGCTGCTTCACAATATTTACTCATCCGCAAATAGTATTCGTTTTAAAGAGTTTTTCAGGAGAAGACACCCCTGAAATCACTCAGAGTCTCACTGTCAATACATAATCTATCTGTTTTGTTTTGTTTTAGTTGATCTAGCTGAATTAACCCATGAGTGCCTAATGGTCTTTGCTGGTTTAAATAAGAAGTTTTGCTTTACTTTTAGTGCTTGTTTTCATGTGTGGGTGCTTTTTTTTTTGAATAAAATTTTTTGCTGTAAGCTTTTTGACAAAATGTTGCTGTATTTTAAACATGTTCTTTCTCTTTTTTTTCACCCCAGACTGTCCAAAGAGAACCTGAGGGTTGTATACAGAATTTTAGAGTACAAACCTCTCCTGGACTCTTCTAATATGACCCCAGCTGACTGGGCAAAAATTGCAAAAGACATTGAGGTGCTTCCCTTTTAACCATCTTTATGTTTGGCTTTAGAGTTGCAAGTCATATTGGTTGCTTTTTTGAGGATGACATGAATTAATATACTGATTTGTGAAAATAACTGATGTGATAAATTATTGGATTGTTTTTTTGTTTTTTTGTTTTTTTACCAAAAAAAATATTCAGTGAACAGTTCGACAATTCTTTAGTTGGTATGTCAAAATCACTACTGAGATTTTCAAAGTTTGTTCCCCCATGTTCACAGACAAACTACGAGCAATACAATGGTTTTGTCGTCCTGCACGGCACAGACACCATGGCTTACACTTCTTCTGCCTTATCCTTCATGTGTGAGAATCTGAGAAAGCCTGTCATCGTCACTGGCTCACAGGTAACACGTGACCTTTAAAATTTACCATTTACTCACCTTTGTGTTGCACATATTGAGCATTTCAGACTACTTATACTGGAGCAGTGTGTTGTGATCAGTCAACCGATCTGAGTGTGTTGTGATCAGTCAACCGCTTTGAGTGTGTTGTGATCAGTCAACCGCTTTGAGTGTGTTGTGATCAGTCAACCGCTTTGAGTGTGCCTCGGGAGGGAATTATTTAAATGAGGGATATTGTGACATGTTTGTTCTCGGAAGAAAACTCAAAACTACAGTGGAGGCGTTTCAGGGAGTTCTGAGTCAGTGCTTATTGATATAGAGAGACTTTGTGCTTTATAACTTCGCAGATATTTTTATTGCTCAAAAAAGCAACATTACATGCTAAAGAAAGTTGAAAATGTCAAAAAGCATAAAAGGACCCATTTTAAAGTTACCTCCAAAGTTTTAACTAGTGTTAAACATTGTTAAAAGCGCTGTATAAATGAAGATGACTTGACTTGACTAGTGGTCATCAAAAAAGCATCACGATAACTTCACATTAGCTTCACAACCATCTTATATGTTGCAGCTGCCCATCTATCAGTTGAGGACTGATGGGAGAGACAACCTGTTGGTGGCGCTGTTGTTAGCAGGAGAGTTTAACATCCCTGAGGTGAGTTTTATATTCTCTGTGAGTGTTTGTACAAATTCAGTATGTGCAAGATTGTCCAATACTTGTTATGTTAGGACTGCAGTTATAAAATAGTTTTCATTCAGAATTTCATTATAAGGATAGTTCACCCAAAAATGTATTTTACTCACACTTGAGTTGTTACAAACCTGAATTGAATTTCTTTGTTCTTCTGAACACAAAAGAAGATATTTTGAAGAATATTTGTAACCAAACAGTTAATGGGCCCCATTAACTTCTATAGTATATAGTATTTGTTCAATTATGTCAATTATGCCCCACAACTGTTTGGTTGACTATATTCTTCTAAATAACTTATTCTGTGTTCAGCAGAACAAAGAAATTCAATTTAAGTTTGGAACAACTCGAGTGTGAGTAAATGATGACAGAATATACTTTGTGTGTGTGTGTGTGTGTGTGTGTGTGTGTGTGTGTGTGTGTGTGTGTGTGTGTGTGTGTGTGTGTGTGCGTGCGTGTGTGTGTGTGTGTGTGTGTGTGTGTGTGTGTGTGTGTGTGTGTGTGTGTGTGTGTGTGTGAACTATCCCTTTAATTAGTTTTAGCATTTAAATAATTTTATTTTAAAATATGAAAGATATTTTTTAATAAAATACAGGAAATAATATTTCAAGAAATGTAGATTTAAGTCTCCTTTGAGATGATTATATGTTATGCAGTACATTTTGTTTCTGCCATGCCAATGAAGCACAATGATACTTTATTATACATTATTGTAATAATTTTATCATATTATTGTTATACAAATAATTATAAAACAGTTTAAATTGAGTGAAGGACCAGAAATAAGCTCTTTGTGTCTTTCTTCACAGGTTTGCCTGTATTTTTATCAAAAGCTGTACAGGGGCAACCGTGTCACCAAAGTGGACTGTGCAAGCTTTGATGCATTTACCTCACCAAACCTGCCGCCATTAGCCGATGTTGAAATCGACATCAAAAGTAATTCCAGTTCTGACAACATTTATACTTAGTCTTAGTACCATATGGGATTAGTTTTTCTAAAAAAATTTAATTCACACAAAACATTTCTGCCATAGAAATTTAGCATGTACTGGTTGCTCTTTTCTATGCAATTAAAATGATTTGGGAATGAGACTTTGAAAAGGATAGTTCACCCAAAAATGGAAATTCTGTCATAATTTACTCACCCTCAAGTTGTTCCAAACCTGTATGAATTGTGTTCTTCTGCTGAACACAAAAATACGATTTTGAAGAATATGGTTAACCAAACAGATGACGGTCCCCATTGACTTTCATAGTAGGAAAAAAAAACCACTATGGAAGTCAATGGGGACGTCAACGGTTTGGCTACCCATATTCTTCAAAATATCTTCTTTTGTGTTCAGCAAGTCATATAGACTACTTTTATTATACTTTATGGTGCTTTAGAATCTTTTTTGAAGTGTGAAAGCCTAATTGTATGGTTTGGAACAACATTGAAGTGAGCAAATGATTACATTTACATATTACATTTACATTACATTTACATTTAGTCATTTAGCAGTCGCTTTGTCCAAAGCGACTTACAAATGAGGAACACAGCAAGCGAGTCATCATGAAGAGGCAAAAAACAACACAAGAGGTGCTCAAAAGATAGGCAAGGTCAGGCAAAGGTTAGAGTAGCACAAGCCAGACAAGGGAGGATTTTTTTTTAAGAGGTTAAGTGCTCACGGAAGAGATTACACTTTAACCTTTTCTCTTTTTAGAAGCAATCATAAACATTTGGAATAACAAGTTGAGTAGATGTTATGCATATTTGGCATTAAACTTAAACTCTCCATTGGTAGTTGACAATTTATTAATTAATGTATGTGCATTTATAGAGAAAGATTGACTGGCAGTGCTGTTTTAGTATCATTTATATACTTTTACAGGGTTATATAATGATCAGTTCTTTTAAATTTTATTTAAATTTTTAGTACTTTTGTTGTGTGTTTTTGTCATTTTTATACATTTTTGCTTTTTTTAATGTCTATCTAGTGTTTAATAATTTTTATTTCAATTTTAGTTTTAGTTATTTTAGTACATTGTAACGAGTTACAGTTTACAATATATATTTATATTTATAATTAATTTTAACGGATTATAATTAAACATAAATATTTTAGTTATTTTTAGAATTGACTGTAGCAGAATTAATAGTACAATTAATTTAATCAGTTCATCCAATGAACAGAAAGCATAATCAATTCTGTGAAATATATTATCTTCCTGGCCAAGAAAGAATAACCTTTTCCAACTAAAGTAAATAAAGTTCTAGCAGGGTAATAGCATAGGTATCGCTAGATCAAGATGTTTAAGTGACTTCGATATGTGGCAAACACAGAGACAATAAAGCGTCAATATAATGGTTTAATAAATGAAATTAGGGTAGGCTACACATACAACTAAACTAAGCAAAGATTGTATACAAAATCAAGAAAGTAAAGAAAAGTGAAGAAAGAGAGAGAGAAGAAAAGAGAATGGCAAGATTACAATCAGTTAACCACACTCCGCTTTACGTCGGGGTCCTGATCAGCCTGTCGGGGTTGTATTCGCTATAACTGCCTCGCTCTACATTATCCCTTACATACATATATATATATATATATTTTTTTTTTTTATAAAAAAAAGTTAATGCTTATTTTATTTTAATTAATGGAAATGTTTTTTGTTTTTTTTTACGGTTTTAGTAAGGTTAAAAAATATATATTTTGAATCATTTGCTGTTCACTTTAATAATCCTGTGGGGAGAAAAATTAATTACAAATTACAAATATTGTACTGTTTATTGTCTTGTGTAGTCTCAAAATTAACAGTAGTTCATACAAACGGCATTTGTAATAATACCTATACACAAATTATTTAGAAACAAAAAGTTCAATTTTTAGATAAATATATTCAACACATTCACAGGACACTGCTTGATATTTAATGTAAACTCCCTTATTATTAATGCTGCAGTGATATTTATTTTATGCAGACTTGTTATTTTGAGTATTATGCTTTATTTCTTGCTCTTTAGTTAACAAGGACATTATATTGCGGCCCTGTACAACAGAAAAATTCACTGTCAACCCACAACTGAACTGCAATGTGGGTGTCCTGCGACTCTTCCCGGGAATCACTAATGAGACAGTAAGGCCATGTGGTTATGTCTGCCTTTATTTGCCACAAATTTTTCCCAAATCTCTTCATTCAGTCCATGAACATGTTAATTATGTTTTACAATGTTTAGTAAATAGTGACAGAAGTTTAATTTTCGGCTGAACTTTTGGAAGTTTCAGATGTTTAAATGAGATTAATTCTCTCATCAGGTCAAGGCCTTCTTGCAGCCTCCTATGGCTGGGGTCATATTGGAGACTTTCGGCAGCGGTAACGCCCCCGACCGTGAGAGCCTGATGAATATAATCCATGAAGCTTCAGTTAGAGGAGTCATCATGATCAACTGCACCCAGTGCCTCCGTGGCTCGGTCACAAGCGCATACGCCACTGGCCAGGTATGGGAGTTTGATTAAAGGGTTAGTTCACCCAAAAATGGAAATTCTGTCAGTAATCACTCACTCTCATGTTGTTCAACCCCGTAAGACTTTCGTTCATCTTCAACACAAATTAAGATATTTTTGATGAAATCTGAGAGCTGTCTCACTCCTTCATAGGCTTCTATGTAATTTCATCTGCCGGCCCAGAAAGTTAGTAAAGACAATGTTTAAAATAGTCCAAGTGACTACAGTGGCTCAACCTTAAGTTTATCAAGCGACGAGAATATCTTTTTTGTGTTATGAAGAAGATGAACGAAAGTCTTACGGTGTTGGAACAACATGAGGGCGAGTAATTACTGACAGAATTTTCATTTTTGGGTGAACTATCCCTTTTAAGAAAGGCCTTATATGTGGGTGTATTCCAGGAGTGTGTAATTTAATATTCCCTCTCAGGCTCTGACCAAAGCCGGTGTGGTCGCTGGGTTTGATATGACCCCAGAAGCTGCTCTTTCAAAACTCGCCTATGTGCTGGCAAAACCAGGCCTCAATATAAAAGAGAAGAAGAAGGTATGGAAAAATGGCTCTTAAAAAAATACATTTAAGCCACATTTGGGTCAATAACATTTACACTACCATTCAGAAGTTTGGGGTCAGTAATAAATATTGTATCACGTTTTCCACATAATATTAAGCAGCACAACTGTTTTCAATATTGATACTAATTATAAATGTTTCTTAAACACCAAATCGCCATATGAGAATGATTTCTGAAGGATCATGACTGAAAACTGAAAATAAGAAGCTGAAAATCAGCTTTGCCATCACAGGGATAAATTACATTTTAAAAGATATCACAGTTGAAAACAGTTATTTTAACTTTTACTTTTTATTATAATAATATTTCACAATGTTACTGTTTTCATTTTTGATCAATTTAAATGCAGCATTGGTGAGCGTAAGAAAATCTTACCAACCCCAAACTTTTGAATGGTAATGTATTAGTAAAATTTTTTGAAAATCAAATATAAAATGCAAATGCCAAGTTCTTAGTCCTCGTGTTCACGTTTGTTTCGTATAATTTTATTTTTAACTTTTATACCATTTTCAAGAAAAGTTTAAGAAATGTAATGTGGTGTAACCATTAAGTAAATAGTATTAAAAAAAATGTTATATATATTTTCAAGCTAATACGTTTTTTGTTTTGTTTTTAATTACATGAATTAATTAATTGGGAAGTCACAGTACATGGCATTTTACAATCTGAACTAACTTTGCATAATATAAATATAAAAAAATTGTTTTAGATATTTTAAGAAACGTATTGACCTTGATACAGTCTATTCTTTATTTTTGTTAGTAAAGTAGTTTTATTGTAAATAATAATAATAATAATAAGATAATCACTTGTTTTAGATCACTTATTAATTAAACATGTTATTTGTTCAAAAGTGGATGACACGCAGTCTGCGTGGTGAGTTGACAGATGATAGCAAAAAACCAAAGCTCAGCGACAGTCGCTTTATTCAGGACATCGCCAAGTCCCTCAGCATTAACTGTGATGAGGTAATGTAAACTACACTTTCTCTCCTTCTAACTTTGTTTTGCACTTTAAAAGAACAGGGTTGTGATTATTGACAAAAAAAAAAAAAAAAAAATTCCACTTTTTCACCTGTGTTTGCACTGATGTGTTCTTTTCTTAGCCTCTATGATAAGTTTTCATCTCTTAGTCCTCCTTTTTGCTCTTTCAATCGTATAACTTATGTCTACATTCCATCTCCATTTTCACAAAACGACACACAACTAACAGTTGTGCTAGTTTGGTGCTCTGCATTTTAGTGTAAACTATGATGATTACAAGATGGTGCAACTACAATCATATACTCAGAGCCGATCAGCCCTATACGCACACTACGCGAGGTGCGTAGGGCCCAAATTACTCAAGGCCTCGCCCCCCCCTCGTGTCAAAGCGTGTCAATTAATGTTTACAATATCGATGAGAAAATGAAGCGTGATCTTTCTGGTCACGAAAAGAGAGAGAAAAAAACACCATGAGAGTTAATTGCAGCAACAGTTATCAGGTAGACTTGTGTGCTCTCCTCTCAAAGTTTGATGTCAGCAAAGAACAGTAGGCTAAAGTTAAGTTGATGTGAGTTGATTTATTATGTTTAATAAACGACAAAGGACAACGGTGTTTGTTTATAAACTGTAGCTCGGAAAAGATAACCACGTCGCGCGTTAACATGCGATCATACACTGTAAAAATAAAAGGTGCCTGGAGGAACCTTTTGGGGTTCTTCACTTTGCCACACCGGCGGAACCATCTGTAGATCCTCTAGGCACCCTTTAAAAAGGGGCGGTTCTCTGAAGAACCACACAAGTTTCCTGAGGAACTCTTATGGGCACTGTGTGGAACCACTTTGGGTGCCTCCAGGAACCAAATTTCATTTTTTTAAATATTTAATTTCATGTTGTAACTATGGTTACCTTTGACTTCTATTATAATAAACAAATTGAACCAAATACAAAATAAATGTTTATTACATATTTTATATTCATTTTTATACATACACTTCCATACACATGGGAAAAAAAGCTAACTATAGATTAATATCAATGAATACACAAAAAAAATTGTAAAATACATAAGCAACATGAATAATCAACCAAGTATATGCAATAGGCTATACAAGAAAAGACATTTCAACAAAATGCATGGAAACATGGATCCTAACCTTTATCTCTATACAGAAATCTCTGATGATTAGTTATTCAGCTATTTTGAATCATAAAGTGTTGAAGTCTGGGATGCCGTTAGACTGGAGACTGTAATGTACACTATGCCCTTTGAAAAGCTTAAATGTGTGACTTGAATCAACAGTGTTCATAAATGGTTGTTGAGTATTCTCATGAAACAAGATAGAGGAAGTAGAGGTAGAGATGGAGAAGTAGAATTCCAGTCATTTCAATAAGAATCCACACGATCAGCAATTTCGTTTGTGGTCAAAAATGTCACTATGGGACCAAGTTGGTTACTGGAATTCGCTAGATTTGACCAACAGAAAGCTGTGTGAAAGTGACCCCTGTGTGAGCTGTGCTTCATACATTACGTCGCTACACTGCTGACAATGATCAATGGACTTTTTTGCCCGTGTAATTTCACGAAATTCAAAAATGTGACCGCACCTTTACTCGCTGCAACATAAAATCCAATCAATAATAAAATCTTCACAAGGGACATGTGAGGTACTTAAAGAGTTAGAAAAGTGAAAAGGTACAGCAGATTCGTTTTCTGTTTGTTTTTCCTCTTTTCTGGTGGATGGTCCAGGCATTTCAGTGATTTTCGGGTCTACAGGAGGATTTTTATTCTTGTTCAAACTTGTATTTCAGCTTACCGAGATCCCTGCAAAGTACAACATTTACTGTTAATAAGGTTATTAAAGTGATAGTTGTCAAATTTAAATAATTTCCTCAGCCTTGTGACGTTCCAAACCTGTTTGACTTTCTGTCTGTGGAACCCAAAAGCAGATCTCAGGCATAATGCAACCCCTGTCACCATTCAATTTCACTTCATGAAACAAGCAGAAAGAAATTGTGTAAATCATTCATGAGACCATTCTTATGTAGCCTACACTTGTGTAGTTCAATTCAATGCAACAATTTATGTAAAAATGGTTAAGCTCCAAAAATGTCCCAGAAAAGATCCTAAAAATAATCAATGAGTTCACAACTCATGTGTTATGGGTTGTGTTGTAAGTCTTCTGAAGCCATATAATAGCTTTTTCCTCTTTTTTTGGCGAAAAAGACTAAACTTGAAGTTAATTCAGAGTTAAAATGTCTTATATTCAAATGCAAATGATAAAGATATAAGAAAAAATGCATAGCATTATTGGCGCCAAACCTGTGATATTATTTTTCTGAGTAACATGAATGAGATTTGAGAGCATGAGGGAAGATTTTCAGAGAATAACTGATTAAAAAAACACAAGTACACAGTCAAACAATACAATTTCACACAGAGAAAGTTCATAGTAATAAAGTACCTGCATGTGGTGTATAGGTAACTTACTGTAATTCAATGTTGCCACTGAAATGTTCAGATTATTTTAGAAATGTACTGGTTGTTCTGGGGAAACAAAAGAACAAAGCTGATTATTCACAAATATTTATTGACCAGTAAATGGCTTTAAAATGGTATTTGAGAGAATGAGGACACCTGTAGTAAGTAAAGTTAGGCTAAACAAAAACAGACCAAACTATATTAACCTGCTTTTGTTATTCATAACAGGAATCAGCTAAATTAGTTAGGCTATATCAGCAATTTTAAGACACAGTTGTACAGAATATGTTGAATTGAATGACTAAATCAATCTAAGACAATAAGTCAATAATTTCCATTTGTTCATTAGATCAACGTAGTTAGCATCGCGGCTAAAACCTTCATACCAGATACTGTGCAATAAACGAGTGGTAAACACTGTAAAACGTAGTATTGTATAATAAATTTAGTTTATATATATGTGTGATTGAATATATAGTGAGTAGACTCTGTATTTATATTTATTTGGCGAGTTTACAAACCTTGTAAGGAGAGCCGAACAAATGGCGGAAGCTTTGATGAGAGGAGCCGTTACTTTCAATTCAAACCCGATGACGATCAGCTGAGCTTTGTTGCGCGCGAGCAGCGCGCCTGCAGTCACTTGGACTATATTATCGATCTCTTTAATAACTTTTCTGGGCCAGCAAGTTTGGGCCACCTAGCAGCCTATGGAGAGTGACCCAGCACTCAGATTTCATCAAAAATATCTTAATTTGTGTTCCGAAGATGAACGAAGGTCTTACGCGGTTGGAACAACATGACGGTGAGTAATTACTGACAGAATTTTCATTTTTGGGTGAACTAACCCTTTAAAGTATATTTGTATTGTAGGCCTATACTAAAAACACACTCAAGTACATTTTCAATACATTTAATAGTAGCCTACGTCTTTTTCACCTGGGTATGTATACTGAATCAAACTTCAGTAGCCTATAATAATAATAATAATAATAATAATAATAATAATAGGATATTAATAACCTTATTCTGGCCTCACTGAACCATTGGGTTCCTCCAGATGCTGGCTTTAACATAAGAGATCTTCCAGGAACCACTTAAATGTTAAAAGATCTTCCAGTAACCCTTTTATCGCATTCAAGTTCCTTTATTTTCCCCCAAAGCACTTCGAGGTCTCATGGTAATGAAAAGGTGACTCCAGAACCTCTGAACTAAATACAAAGTGCTTAAAGGATCCCATAAGTTCCAGCAAGAACCTCAAAGATTGTCAATGCTCCTCCAGTAACCCTACTATAGGAGAAAGAGCTTTGAGGCACTTAAATTACATTTTGAAGTTCCTTGAGTATCCGACAGGATATTTGAGGCTCCTTTAGTTTTTACAGTGTATATGCAATAGGCTATACAAGAAAAGACATTTCAACAAAATGCATGGAAACATGGATCCTAACCTTTATCTCTATACAGAAATCTCTGATGATTAGTTATTCAGCTATTTTGAATCATAAAGTGTTGAAGTCTGGGATGCCGTTAGACTGGAGACTGTAATGTACACTATGCCTTTTGAAAAGCTTAAATGTGTGACTTGAATCAACAGTGTTCATAAATGGTTGTTGAGTATTCTCATGAAACAAGATAGAGAAAGTAGAGGTAGAGATGGAGAAGTAGAATTCCAGTCATTTCAATAAGAATCCACACGATCAGCAATTTCGTTTGTGGTCAAAAATGTCACTATGGGACCAAGTTGGTTACTGGAATTCGCTAGATTTGACCAACAGAAAGCTGTGTGAAAGTGACCCCTGTGTGAGCTGTGCTTCATACATTACGTCGCTACATTGCTGACAATGATCAATGGACTTTTTTGCCCGTGTAATTTCACGAAATTCAAAAATGTGACCGCACCTTTACTCGCTGCAACATAAAATCCAATCAATAATAAAATCTTCACAAGGGACATGTGAGGTACTTAAAGAGTTAGAAAAGTGAAAAGGTACAGCAGATTCGTTTTCTGTTTGTTTTTCCTCTTTTCTGGTGGATGGTCCAGGCATTTCAGTGATTTTCGGGTCTACAGGAGGATTTTTATTCTTGTTCAAACTTGTATTTCAGCTTACCGAGATCCCTGCAAAGTACAACATTTACTGTTAATAAGGTTATTAAAGTGATAGTTGTCAAATTTAAATAATTTCCTCAGCCTTGTGACGTTCCAAACCTGTTTGACTTTGTCTGTGGAACCCAAAAGCAGATCTCAGGCATAATGCAACCCCTGTCACCATTCAATTTCACTTCATGAAACAAGCAGAAAGAAATTATGTAAATCATTCATGAAACCATTCTTATGTACACTTGTGTAGTTCAATTCAATGCAACAATTTATGTAAAAATGGTTAAGCTCCAAAAATGTCCCAGAAAAGATCCTAAAAATAATCAATGAGTTCACAACTCATGTGTTATGGGTTGTGTTGTAAGTCTTCTGAAGCCATATAATAGCTTTTTCCTCTTTTTTTGGTGAAAAAGACTAAACTTGAAGTTAATTCAGAGTTAAAATGTCTTATATTCAAATGCAAATGATAAAGATATAAGAAAAAATGCATAGCATTATTGGCACCAAACCTGTGATATTATTTTTCTGAGTAACATGAATGAGATTTGAGAGCATGAGGGAAGATTTTCAGAGAATAACTGATTAAAAAAACACAAGTACACAGTCAAACAATACAATTTCACACAGAGAAAGTTCATAGTAATAAAGTACCTGCATGTGGTGTATAGGTAACTTACTGTAATTCAATGTTGCCACTGAAATGTTCAGATTATTTTAGAAATGTACTGGTTGTTCTGGGGAAACAAAAGAACAAAGCTGATTATTCACAAATATTTATTGACCAGTAAATGGCTTTAAAATGGTATTTGAGAGAATGAGGGCACCTGTAGTAAGTAAAGTTAGGCTAAACAAAAACAGACCAAACTATATTAACCTGCTTTTGTTATTCATAACAGGAATCAGCTAAATTAGTTAGGCTATATCAGCAATTTTAAGACACAGTTGTACAGAATATGTTGAATTGAATGACTAAATCAATCTAAGACAATTAGTCAATAATTTCCATTTGTTCATTAGATCAACATAGTTAGCATCGCGGCTAAAACCTTCATACCAGATACTGTGCAATAAACGAGTGGTAAACACTGTAAAACGTAGTATTGTATAATAAATTTAGTTTATATATATGTGTGATTGAATATATAGTGAGTAGACTCTGTATTTATATTTATTTGGCGAGTTTACAAACCTTGTAACGGAGAGCCGAACAAATGGCGGAAGCTTTGATGAGAGGAGCCGTTACTTTCAATTCAAACCCGATGACGATCAGCTGAGCTTTGTTGCGCGCGAGCAGCGCGCCTGCAGTCACTTGGACTATATTATCGATCTCTTTAATAACTTTTCTGGGCCAGCAAGTTTGGGCCACCTAGCAGCCTATGGAGAGTGACCCAGCACTCAGATTTCATAAAAAATATCTTAATTTGTGTTCCGAAGATGAACGAAGGTCTTACGCGGTTGGAACAACATGAGGGTGAGTAATTACTGACAGAATTTTCATTTTTGGGTGAACTAACCCTTTAAAGTATATTTGTATTGTAGGCCTATACTAAAAACACACTCAAGTACATTTTTAATACATTTAATAGTAGCCTACGTCTTTTTCACCTGGGTATGTATACTGAATCAAACTTCAGTAGCCTATAATAATAATAATAATAATAATAATAATAGGATATTAATAACCTTATTCTGGCCTCACTGAACCATTGGGTTCCTCCAGATGCTGGCTTTAACATAAGAGATCTTCCAGGAACCACTTAAATGTTAAAAGATCTTCCAGTAACCCTTTTATCGCATTCAAGTTCCTCTATTTTCCCTCAAAGCACTTCGAGGTCTCATGGTAATGAAAAGGTGACTCCAGAACCTCTGAACTAAATACAAATTGCTTAAAGGATCCCATAAGTTCCAGCAAGAACCTCAAAGATTGTCAATGCTCCTCCAGTAACCCTACTATAGGAGAAAGAGCTTTGAGGCACTTAAATTACATTTTGAAGTTCCTTGAGTATCCGACAGGATATTTGAGGCTCCTTTAGTTTTTACAGTGTATGCGCGTGCATGAAATGAAACAATATGGGCGTGATGGCACTCCTCATTATAGTTTTAAAACAAGACGATGATTATCTAGTCGCTCAGTCAAGGTTTAGTTACAACTCTGCACTAATGCAATATGGAAAGCAATATTGACATTGAAAATTGATAGGCTCCATTGAATTTAAAATGTTGATTGGCTGGAGATTCTGGTCAATATGTATGCACATCCCTCAGTAAATAATAACCATCAAGAATCAAGAGTATCAAGAATGACTTTTATCATTTAAAACACAGTGACATGCTATGGCGCCATTTTAGCTTTTATTCATTCACAGGATATGCATTTTTGATATCAATAATTCAATTTGTACTATTTAAAATGTGAATTCTTGATATTAAGAATGCACTTTTTACTAGTAACAATGTCTTCTGATATCAGGAATTACATTTTCACTAGAACTAGTTAAAGGAGGGATTGTAGTGGGAATACTGGGGTGTCAGGTGTGACTGTGTGGCAATGGCAAATGGTTCATGGCTCACGGGTCAGGTATGAGGGCCCCTAAACAGAATTTTGCTTAGGGCCCCAGGGAGGTCAGGATCGGCTCTGCATATACTGAATAAGAAGAGGCTCAGATGAACAGATCAACTATAATATTACTGATGTCCACAGGAGCTTGGAGCCATACGAGATGCACTAACTCCCACTCTGGTCTGCGTCGCTGCTAAGGCCGGAGACATTGAAGCTTTAGAGGCCCTAAGGGAAATGGTAAGATATTGATACCTGTTTGGACACCCATTTAGAAGGGCAAACACTACCTGTAAAAAGTGTAATCAAATAAATGCAGCCTATTCCAAACTTTTTAGTTTGCTGTGTATGCCTGCAACTTTTTTGTATTTGAATTTTTTTTATTATATTAAAAATGGTCCAGGAGCATGTGAACCAGTCAGATGTGCTGGTTTGCAGTATTAAATGCAGTCTAGAAAATCAGGATACTGGTTATGATTCATATCTTTCTATATAGGGCTCTGACATGATCACGGCAGACTATGATGGCCGCACTCCTCTCCACGTCGCTGCATGTGAGGGGCATGTAAAAGTGGTGGAGTATCTGCTGAGTAAAGGGGCCTCAGTCTATGCCAGAGATTGCTATGGTGAAACACCACTTCATAGTGCTGTGCACTGCAGGTAGGACTGATTTAATAAAATAAAAGACTGATTTAATAAAATAAAAGACTGATTTAAGTGCCATAATTTCAAAGTTTTGAGTTAACTATTTGCAGTGTAATTTATACAGACAGTCTTTAAGGCGAACTAGAGAAGACCACTGGTTTTAAACGGGTGGTTGCGACCTATAAAGGGATCACAAGTAGGGATGCACAGATACAAAATTTGCCCGATACTGATTACCGATAATTCTTTATATTTGAAAGCCGATATAATGGCTGATGAACCCACATCCAATTTTTTATGTAATTTTTGAGAGCCTGATTACAAAAACAAAAGTCTCAAGCATGTCCCAATGTTCTAATTATAATTTTATGTAGCCGATATGACAGACCTTTGCTGCATGTTGTACTTTACTGTATTTTCCTTTTTGATTTTAATCATATTTCAAGTCATTCAAAACCATCATAGCGAACCGTGTGCATCTGAAGTGTCTCAGCTGAAGGAAATCATCCATTAGCCATAATTTATCGGTTTTAATAGATTGGCCAAATTTTCTTATCGGGCCATAACAATAACATTATAATGAACATATATCGGCCGATACAGATATGGTGGCTGATATATCTTGCATCCCTAGTTACAAGTCTGTTCTGATGCAATATAATTATTCATAGTTAGCAAAAAATGTACTCACCCTCATTGCAAAACAATAGCTGTGTCCCAATTAAGAAGCGGCATCCTTAAAAGTGTGCAAAGTCCACAAAGGTTGAAATGAGCATTGTTAAACGGGATGGCCTAGCAACTGTGACAGCTGCCGTTGATGAGCGCAGTACAACTGGAAAAGTCAATTAAACACGTGACTGTATATGTCATTTTTCTATGTCTGTAGGCATAAGGATGTTGTGAAGTTGCTGAGGAAGACTGGAGCTCATTTTTCCCCGGCTGAAATAGTTGATGCTGGAACGAAGTTGCACAGGTCTATTTACATACACACATTTCCTCACGAGCAATCCTTCGTCCATAAACTTGTGGACACCGCAATTTGATAAATGACACACATGTCGGTTTTATTATTCTTTTTAGTAGCACTTTTTTAGTGCTGATTTATTTCATTACAATTCTTCCGTTAAATTAATATAGTTAAGCTTAAGGTTTTTAAATGGCACTTTAAAGTTCAATGGAAGTGCGGTCATAAATATGAGCATATCTGTTTTTTTTTATTTAGAATTAGTGTACAGTTCTGTGTATTGAGCACATACCAGAACTGTCTGTCTTCAGTTTATAAACTTCCTGTGTTACGGTTGATGATTGAGCGTTTAGAGATTCTAATGTGTGTTTTACAGTCTTGCAGCGAGTGGCGACTCTGAAGGATTGGAGATTTGGAAGTTAGCTGGGGTTGATCAGAAGCCCACTGGAGTGGTGAGTTAACAATGGAGATATGTGTGGAATACAGAATTATAACCAAACATTTGATGCCTTCAGTGACATTTTATTCTTAGAACTGTTTGAATGGAGAAACAAGACATTATTTGTGTTGCATTGTCTAAAAAAAAAAAGAGTTCTGCATTGTCAAAGCAATGACAAAAATGGTGATATATTTTAAACATGCTTCCTGTGTGTCCAAAATCAGTCCTGGAGGGCCATTGTCCAGCAGAGTTTAGCTACAACTTGCCTCAACACACCTGCCTGGAAGTTGCTAGAGTGCCTAGTGAGACCTAAACTGAGTTTTATCCTCAGTTACTATTCCCTATATCACTCCACTAGTATAGTCTATTTGAAAAAGTGAATTAAAACGAGTGAGCGAATTCGGACCAGAAGGGAGATACAGGAATTCATTCAGCATGACCTTCACAGTGCATTATGGGTATTCTCTTGTGGTTGAGTATACATCAGTTGTAGACTTGTTATCGCGGTGCATTATGGGATTGAATGAGTGCACTCGATAACATCCAGTGTGGTTTTGGATACCAATACAAATGGCTGTCCCCACAAATAGTGCCCTATTTAAGGGTATTGGGGTCGATTTTGAACACAGCCTTGATTAGCTGGTTCAGGTGTAACGATTGGGGTTGGAGTTAAACTTTGCAGGACAGTGGCCCTCCAGGAGCAGGATTAGACACCCCTGCCGAAACTTTAATTAATGGGCTTCTCTTACATTTAGGCAAGTGCCACTGGAAGCAAGTAGACTGTTGAGTTCTTACAACAGGCGGCACAGTACCAAACTCAGGTAGGGAACATATATATAATATATATATATATATATATATATATAATTATATATATATATATATATACACTCACCTAAAGGATTATTAGGAACACCTGCTCAATTTCTCTTTAATGCAATTATCTAATCAACCAATCACATGGCAGTTGCTTCAATGCATTTAGGGGTGTGGTCCTGGTCAAGACAATCTCCTGAACTCCAAACTTTAATTAATGGGCTTCTCTTACATTTAGGCAAGTGCCACTGGAAGCAAGTAGACTGTTGAGTTCTTACAACAGGCGGCACAGTACCAAACTCAGGTAGGGAACATATATATAATATATATATATATATATATATATATATATATATATATATATATATATACACTCACCTAAAGGATTATTAGGAACACCTGCTCAATTTCTCTTTAATGCAATTATCTAATCAACCAATCACATGGCAGTTGTTTCAATGCATTTAGGGGTGTGGTCCTGGTCAAGACAATCTCCTGAACTCCAAACTGAATGTCAGAATGGGAAAGAAAGGTGATTTAAGCTATTTTGAGCGTGGCATGGTTGTTGGTGCCAGACGGGCCGGTCTGAGTATTTCACAATCTGCTCAGTTACTGGGATTTTCACGCACAACCATTTCTAGGGTTTACAAAGAATGGTGTGAAAAGGGAAAAACATCCAGTATGCAGCAGTCCTGTGGGCGAAAATGCCTTGTTGATGCTAGAGGTCAGAGGAGAATGGGCCGACTGATTCAAGCTGATAGAAGAGCAACTTTGACTGAAATAACCACTCGTTACAACCGAGGTATGCAGCAAAGCATTTGTGAAGCCACAACACGCACAACCTTGAGGCGGATGGGCTACAACAGCAGAAGGCCCCACCGGGTACCACTCATCTCCACTACAAATAGGAAAAAGAGGCTACAATTTGCACGAGCTCACCAAAATTGGACAGTTGAAGACTGGAAAAATGTTGCCTGGTCTGATGAGTCTCGATTTCTGTTGAGACATTCAGATGGTAGAGTCAGAATTTGGCGTAAACAGAATGAGAACATGGATCCATCATGCCTTGTTACCACTGTGCAGGCTGGTGGTGGTGGTGTAATGGTGTGGGGGATGTTTTCTTGGCACACTTTGGGCCCCTTAGTGCCAATTGGGCATTGTTTAAATGCCACGGCCTACCTGAGCATTGTTTCTGACCATGTCCATCCCTTTATGACCACCATGTACCCATCCTCTGATGGCTACTTACAGCAGGATAATGCACCATGTCACAAAGCTTGTATCATTTCAAATTGGTTTCTTGAACATGACAATGAGTTCACTGTACTAAAATGGCCCCCACAGTCACCAGATCTCAACCCAATAGAGCATCTTTGGGATGTGGTGGAACAGGAGCTCCGTGCCCTGGATGTGCATCCCACAAATCTCCATCAACTGCAAGATGCTATCCTATGGTATCAATATGGGCCAACATTTCTAAAGAATGCTTTCAGCACCTTGTTGAATCAATGCCACGTAGAATTAAGGCAGTTCTGAAGGCGAAAGGGGGTCAAACACAGTATTAGTATGGTGTTCCTAATAATCCTTTAGGTGAGTGTAGATATGGGTCACTGACATGTCACTCTTTTTTCCATATCTATTAATGTATTCAAAAATAATAAATTACATCATGTTCATGTAAAATTTCATGTTCATTTTACATTTCATGTTGTGCAACTCCTCAAAGACATCATGATACTAGTAAATTAACTATTATTATTATTATTTTTACATATATTAATATTTTTAAACTTTTAACATTACATAAAAATACTTTGAATACTAACCCTAACCCTAACCGTAAGCCTTTTAAAGAAAAACTTTTAAAAACTTTAAATAATGATATAGATGTTTACACCCATAGTGATAAGGATATGTTATTAAATTTTGCTTAATGGTTACATCATATGCCATGTTTTAGAGTCAACATATTGAACTTTTTCAAAACCATCCATCCATCCATCCATCCATCTTCTTCCGCTTATCCGGGGCCGGGTCGCGGGGGCAGCAGTCGAAGCAGGGATGCCCAGACCTCCCTCTCCCTGGACACTTCCTCCAGCTCTTCCGGGGGGACACCGAGGCGTTCCCAGGCCAGCCGGGAGACATAGTCCCTTCAGCATGTCCTAGGTCTTCCCCGGGGTCTCCTCCCGGTGGGACATGCCCGGAACACCTTCCCAGGAAGGCGACCAGGAGGCATCCGGAAAAGATGCCCGAGCCACCTCAGCTGGCCCCTCTTGATGTGGAGGAGCAGCGGCTCTACTCTGAGCTCCAGCCCGAGTGACCAAGCTTCTCACCCTATCTCTAAGGGATCGCCCAGCCACCCTGCGGAGAAAGCTCATTTCGGCCGCCTGTATCCGGGATCTTGTCCTTTCGGTCATGACCCACAGCTCATGACCATAGGTGAGAGTAGGAACGTAGATTGACCGGTAAATCGAGAGCTTCGCCTTGCAGCTCAGCTCTTTCTTCACCATGACAGACCGGTACATCGACTTTATTACTGCAGAAGCTGCACCGATCCGTCTGTCAATCTCCCGTTCCATCCTTCCCTCACTCGTGAACAAGACCCCAAGATACTTGAACTCCTCCACTTGAGGCAGGAACTCTCCACCAACCTGAAGTGGGCAAGCCACCCTTTTCCAACTGAGCCGTGGCCTCGGATTTGTAGGCGCTGTTTCTCATCCCAGCCGCTTCACACTCGGCTGCAAACCGTCCCAGTGCATGCCGAAGGTCCTGGTCTGATGGGGCCAGCATGACAACATCATCCGCAAAGAGCAGACATGAGATCATGTGGTCCCCAAACCTGACACCCTCCGGCCCCTGGTTGTGCCTAGAAATTCTGTCCATAAAAATTATGAACAGAACCGGCGACAAAGGGCAGCCCTGCTGGAGTCCAACATGCACTGGGAACAAGTCTGATGACATCCCCAGTCGAGGTCAACAGCTGCCCACCTCCACTGAAAACAGCATTGGTAGGGCACTGCTTCCCCCTCCTGAGGCGTCGGACGGTTTGCCAGAATCTCTTCGAGGCCGACTGGTAGTCCTTCTCCATGGCCTCACCGAACTCCTCCCAGGCCCGATTTTTTTTTGCCTCCACAACCACCCGGGCTGCAGTCCGCTTGGCCTGCCGGTACCCGTCAGCTGCCTCAGGAGTCCCACAAGCCAGCCAGGCCTGATAGGACTCCTTCTTCAGCTTTACCCTTACTTCTGGTGTCCACCACCGGGTTCGGGGATTGCCGCCTCGACAGGCACCGGAGACCTTACGGCCACAGCTCCGAGTGGCCGCGTCGACAATGGAGGTGGAGCATGAACATGATCCAAGATTTCTCTGACAGGGGATTCGGCCAAACGTTCCCAACAGACCCTCACAGTACGTTTGGGTCTGCCGAGTCTGTCCAGCTTCCTCCCCCGCCATCGGATCCAACTCACCACCAGATGGTGATCAGTTGACAGCTCCGCCCCTCTCTTCACCCGAGTGTCCAAGACATACGGCCGGAGGCCAGATGAAATGACCACAAAGTCGATCATTGACCTCTGGCCTAGGGTGTCCTGGTGCCATGTGCACTGATGGACACCCTTATGCTTGAACATGGTGTTCGTTATGGGCAAGCTGTAACTAGCACAGAAGTCCAATAACAGAACACCACTCAGGTTCAGATCAGGGGGGCCGTTCCTCCCAATCACGCCCCTCCAGGTGTCACTGTCGCTGCCCACGTGGGCGTTGAAGTCCCCCAGTAGAGTGACGGAGTCCTCGGTCAGAGCACTTTCCAGCACCCCTCCCAGAGACCCCAAGAAGGCCGGGTACTCTACACTGCCGTTTGGCCCATAGGCGCACACGACAGTGAGAGACCTATCCCCGACCGAAGGTGCAGGGAAGCGACCCTCTCGTTCACCGGGGTGAACTCCAACACATGGCGGCTGAGCTGGGGGGCTATAAGCAAACCCACACCAGCCCACCGCCTCTCACCATGGGCAACTCCAGAGTGGTAAAGAGTCCATCCTCTCTCAAGGAGTGTGGTTCCAGAGCCCAAGCCATGCGTGGAGGTGATCCCGACTATCTCTAGTTGGTACCTCTCAACCTCCCGCACAATCTCAGGCTCCTTCCCCGCCAGAGAGGTGACGTTCCACGTCCCTAGAGCTAGTTTCCGTGTCCAGGGATCGGGTTGTCGACGCCCCCGCCTTCGACTGCTGCCCGATCCAGCCCCTTGCGGTCCCTCCTGTAGGTGGTGAGCCCACGGGAGGGCGGCCCCACATCGCTCTTTCTGAGCCCGGCCGGACCCCATGGGGGGAGGCCCGGTCACCAGGTGCTCGCATACAAGCCCCAACCCCGGGCCTGGCTCCAGGGTGGGGCCCCGGCTGCGCCATGCCGGGCGACGTCACGGTCCTTGGATTTATCTTCATCATAAGGGGTTTCTGAAACGCACTTAGTCTGACCCGTCACCTAGGACCTGTTTGCTTTGGGAGACCCTACCAGGGGCATATAGCCCCAGACAACATTGCTCCTAGGGTCCTTCGGGTACTCAAACCCCTCCACCACGTTAAGGTGGCAGTTCAAGGAGGGGCTCAAAACCATATAAACCATATAAATCCTAAATTAGAATTTTTTTATTTTAACACATTTTATTTAAGTTTTTGCCTTGTTTTATTTTAAATGAAAATTGTGAATGGATTTTGAATGCGCTGCCATCATGTTATATTGAAATTTCATTGGTTTAGACAAAACAGAGGATAGTGCTGAAAACGGCATGAATGTTTTTTTTTTTTTAAGTAACTGTTTAAACGCATTAAAATGTGCATCCAGATCATAATAATAATAAACATTGTGACGGCAATCTACATTTTGCATATTGAAAATTGCATAACTTCCAATTAAAGTGCAGAAATGCAATGCTTACATTATTCTCTTTCTGTCTGTTCTCTAGAATGGCGAGTTTATCGAGTTTACTGCTTGTCCAAGATCATGAGGAGGCCGTCCTGCTAGCTGTCGCTTCCTGCCCTTATTATACTTATATCATTCTTATTTTCAGCAGACGTACAGCAGATTTCCCTTACTTAGACTCTTAAAGGGGTCATATGATGCTATTTTAAAAGTTCAGTATTTTGATCAATGAGTGTAATAGAATATGTTAACATTCTTTAATGTTAAAAAAATACATTATTTCTCACGCACTGTACATTATTGCAGCGCCTCTATTCTCAGTCTATCTGAAAAGCGCTGATTTCTACAAAGCCCCTCCTTCTGAAAAGCTCAGAGTGCTCTGATTGGTCAGCTAACCTAGAGCGTTGTGATAGGCCAAACACCTCAATCGTGTGTTGGAAATATAACATCCCTTACCATAATCGCCAGCTTCAGCTTTTTATAAACACACAGTTAATAATAATGTTGTTGGCTTTACCTTATCAGTTCAGGCCCGAGTCAGATTCAATTGAAACCAACCAAGAAAAAATCTCTTTGTGAGAGAATATTTAACTGATTGTATACAGAAACAGACACATTACATATTAAAGGAAAACATTTAAAAAGCATCATATGACCTATTATGATAAACATACATACAGGTTTTATATGATTTCATTTTATAATCATTTATAATCATTAGTCATTTATACACTCTTGAACATTACATAAGAGTGTTGATTTGTTTTGTGAGACACTTGACTGCCGTAAGGCTATCATCCAGTGCCAATGTTAGAAACCCCCCCTCAAATGACGCTGGTACGCGGTATGACAGAGAAGACCTGTTCTTTTAAAGAGCATGTAGAAGGGAGGCTTTTCAAAGCATGTTTTGATAATGATCATGAAGGTTTGCTTGCTTTTAATCAATCTATGTAATCCAATATTTTCATATATGATTAAGAAAAATCTGAGGATTTTCAATAAATCAATCATACATACAGTTTATATATGATTCAATTTTGTAATCGTTTATAATCATTAATCATCTAAAGGGATATTTGTCTTCATGGGAGGAGATAAGAGAATGTCTCAATTTCAAGGTTTGTAATGTCACGATTGCACGGATATATTTGTGGCAATATCCAATACATTGTATGGGTAAAAAAAATAAAATAATATTTTATGCCAAATATCATTAGGGTATTAAGTAAAGATCATGTTCCATGAAGATATTTTGTAAATTTTCTACTGTAAATATATTAAAAAAATATATTTATGTGAGTGGATGCAGCAAAATCGTGAACATAAATGGACAACTTTTAGGAGATTTTCCTCAATGTTTCGATTTTTTTGCACCCTCAGATTCCAGATTTTCAATAGTTGTATCTCGGCCAAATATTGCCCTATCCTAACAAACCATACACCAATGGAGAGCTTATTTATTCAGCTTTTATGAGATGTGTACATTTTAATAAAAAAATGTGTACCCTTGTGACTGGTTTTGTGATTCAGGGTCACATATGCAACTAAAGATTATTCAATAAACTCTGCTCTTTTATTATCATCACTTCGTCTTCTGCTTTCTTCTCTGGCTTTTCCAGTCAAATTCTCAGAGGCTGTGACAGGACTTTGTGACAGAACAGACTTTCTGTTGACAGGTTTTGCTGGGTTGCACACACCAGTCAAACGAATATCTTTTGACAAGATCTGGCGCCCGGGACTGGATTTTACATAGATGTGAGAATGTTATATGTAGGCCTACATTACTTATTAGATTAAAGAAGTCTAGTGTAAAAATGTTAATTCATTAGCCATTACCTAATGTTAACGATCTCCCGTCATCCCGTCCCCTCCCCCTCCCCCTCCCCCTCCCCCTCCCTTCCGTGCATCCTGAAACGAGTTGAAGGCTTTTACGATGTAAATTCGGGACTTTCCTTCTCCTTTTCCCTATTCTTTGCTATTTGTTCATTGGAACCTTGTCTCTTTGGTCGTGTGTCGGCCATATCAAAATTAAAGAGAATATAATTCTGACGTTAGTCGTTCTCTAGGACATCTCTCCTCTAGCTAACTTCCCTCTTCATGCTTCTCTCTCCTCCACCACTATTTACCCTTTAATAATTTAAAAGAAAATAAAGAAATATATTGTTTGATAAATGAGATCTCTGATTGTGAATTGCTCTGATTGCTTGAAAGTCCTGGAATTAGATTTTACAGTATCTGCACGAACCCTGAATAAAGTTCAGTTACATTCCTGCTATGGAAGTCAATGGGGACCAGCAGCTGTTTGGTTAGCCACATTCTACAAACTATCTTCCTTTGTGTTCAGCACAAGAAATAAATTAATGCAGGTTTGGAACAACATTAGAGTAAATAATGACAGAATTTTCATTTTTTGGTGAACTATCCCTTTATGGACAAGCGTCAGAATGTTTACTACCCTTTACTAGGCTACTGTCTCTTTAAGACCGGCACGTGACGCGTCTAATATAAGCCTGGTTCACACGGCAGGATAATTAGGCCGATTTTATCCCCGATTCACCCCTTCCGACAATCTTAAGGATGCTCCGATTATCGTAAAATAATCTGATCAGATATTCCTGCCGTGTGTGGTGTGTTAAGGCTGCTCTCGTCTGCTCGGAAGGACGTCGGGACCGCTCCGATCTCAAATCGGGGATATCCAACATGTTGGATTTATTTGGCCCGATTTCTTCTCGTGTGTGGTGTCCCCCGAGCACGCAGCCTGTGGACTGTGGAGTGTAGCCAATCAGAAAGCGAGGTGACGAGGCGGCGAGGAAACACCGGGAAATATAATCAAAACAGCCGGCGGCATCGCGCACCAGAAAGATCATCGCATCGTCAGAGATCATCGCCTTTTCTTTTGATAATATTTTTTCGGTTAAAAACAAACTACAAACTATTGCCACTGCATCCTCTTCGTCCGCCATGATTGTTTACTCTGAAGTCACGTTTGATCTCGAGGTATTTTGCGCGATTTCCCGTCTGATCTGGGAATGCTCGGGAGTCAAATCGGTTCGTGTGTGATGTGTTGATATTGCCGTGTGGCTGCGCACCACACACTGTACGACCAAAACTGTTAGACCCGTGATTTTTTATCCCCGTGTGTGGGGTCTCTCAGGTTTGGAAAATCGGCCGACAATTTTAAAATCGTCCCGTGTGAACCAGGCTTAATATACACACACCAGATTTTCTCTCAAATGTTTGCTTTCACTTTAGACATAACCAACTGTGTTTATGTACTGTAAACCTTGTGTTTTTGACAGTATTAGAGAAAATAGGCCCGAAAAATAACTTAGTCCACTATCCAGGCACTGTTTGACAGGCTTTTAGTGCCTGTGAGCTTCGGGTGCGCTCAGAAAATCAGAAAAGCTTGTGTTAGAACAGCGCATCAGCATGAGAATGAGAATGAAATGTTTATCTGGCAAGGCTTTAACCCTCTGAGGTCTGAGCTGTTTTCTGGGCCATGGAGGTGTTCTGACATGCTCTGACATTTGTGTTTTTTTTCTGTTACTAGTGACATTTTCATGGCTAAAGTCTGATTACACTGTATTCAGCACAAACTCTGCTACAATAATATATCAGCAGCATGTATGTAAAAGTTTGTAGTTTTGAGATAATGACATTTATGCGTGGTTTGTGAAAATACAAAAAAAAAATCTCACTGAAATAAGGCCATGAAACCCATACTGATTATTTCTTCACAAGATTTTTGAAAATTGTATGACATAGCCTAGAATATTTGCTCCAAAACTATGTGAAAATCACCCTGACTGCTCATTCAGATAAGACAATATATTGATTTAAAATTTCTAAGACGTGTTTTGTGTGACAAAGCCATATGCGAAGAGGCGTGATCATCTCATGAATATGTAAGGATTAAACACCTGAGAAAGACAAAGACACTCCCCTAACTGCCCTATTAGGAGCGATCAGGCCCTGTCATTCAGAGCAACCTTGCACAAAGAATGAGGAGATTTAAAAAATAATGGCTTTTAGATTGTTTGGATTTATTTACAGCACAACACAATCCAAAAATACAAATGACAAAAGAGCACATTGAAAACAATGATCCAAAGACAGAGACCTTTGTGCCATTCCTAAAAACATTGTACATACCTTTAATTTCCAAGGTGTTTGATTTTCACTTTATCATGTTCATGTACAGAGACTCATGTGAATGTTGAAGTCAGCAGGACTCAGTTGCATCTGGTCCCTGAAAGAAAAAAAAAAAGAAAAAACTGTGAACATAATGATATCAAGAGAAACTATAGGGCTGCACGATTTTGGGAATAGATTTTAGATTTTTCTGGTTAAAATTTCTTTTTAAAATTCACAGAATACACACACACACACACGTTTCCAACAATATATAATGAACACCAGGTTTGTTGTGCCTTGTAGGCATGGGCTACGCAGTGCTGCATAAAATAATAATAACAATAAATTAAATCTTCCAAAAGATTTCAAGAACAACTACGCTAGAGAAAAATATATTGATTATCATATGTTACTTCAAATGTTTCCATTCGTTATGATGATATGAAATGAGATAATAGTAAAAACATAAAGCCTAATGTTTGGTGCATTTTTCCTTTCAAACGCAATCGCGCTCCAAAATATGATACATTAAAACCCACAGCGCGCTCCAAAATATGATACTCAAACCCACAGCGCGCTCCAAAATATGATACATTCAAACGCCATCGCGCTCCAAAATATTAAACATTATGGTTATACATATCTATGTTTGAGCAGATATCCACAAACAGTATTTATCAGGAAACACAGGTCTAAATAGTATAATATTCACCATATACAGTATCTAGCAACAGTTCAACTGCAATGTGAAGTTTATGCAACAATACCATAAACTAATAAGTAAGAATTTCTTACCTTACATCTTTCTTGTCTTCAAATCGCGTTCTTCTTCTTCTGGGGGTAAATCCAATGTAAGCTCAGACGTGTCTTCCAAACTCGACGAAAAGCAGAGACTTGTGAAGTGTTTTGGTGTTTTGTGTTTGAGGTAACGAGGGCGTTCGCGTCCCATGTGGAGATTTGCATAAGAATCACTTTTGCGCGAGTGGGCGTGTCGAATTAAAAAGTAATTAGCAAGCGTTTGAGATACTGGACATCCTGTTGGTTTTATACAAATTACTTAAACAGAGAATATTTGTTTTCAGGTTGAATCCGATCATTTAAAAGTACACACTTAAATGTGTATAAAGGTGTATGGCTCATAAATGTGTAGAAGTATTCGCTGAGTTTTGTTTCAGTTTATAGACGTGCTCAAGAAAAAAAAGTTCACCGCGACGGAGAGGCAGAACGCACACCCTGTTTATTTTCTTTATTTTACAAAAGCACAATGTTTTGATTTGATTGTAAGTGGACACATACAAAAGTAGAAATATCACAGATTATTTTTTTATATTTCTTTTTTCTGTATAACCATAAATGATGGAGTAATTTAAGTTTATGTTGCTGCTATGTGAAAAAAATCCAGCAAAACGCGTCGGCGCGTTTCTCGACCTCAGAGGGTTTTAAAGTACATGCAAATAATGAACTTTTGTGAATTGCAGTGTCCTGTGAGTGTAACTCTATCTCTGCGTTATCATGTGATGTGACACGTTGCACAGTATGTTGAGACAGAGGCGCCAGAACTGAACTGGTAGAATGCAATGTAGCACGATACTACCATATTTCTTCAAAATAGGATAGCTGAGTCATTTTAATCGTCCACAATCAAAAATCATAGCACACCCCTAGCAGTAGTACGGCTGGCGCTGGGCGCTCGGTAGCTTGTTGTGTGCCACACGACATTTAAGCATATGTCAATAGCGCCGTTCAGGCCCTGATCCCCTGGTGAACCGGAATCTGTTGATAGAAGGAATCCCCCTGGGAAGGGTTATGTCATGTGTAATAGTGACGACAAATACGTCACGACATGGACGAGAATCTCTGTAAGAGGAGAGTGGTAGACAGCAACGCTGTAAGAATGTCACATAAACTTTTTGGAGTAGTTATCCTGATGCTGACACACTTGGCCCAGCAGGGCAAGCCTGTTATTCAGAATGAAAAATACATAAGCAAGCAAGGAGTACTCCCTCTCTTCCCCTGCTGAGATTGGCATGGACGTTCTTGAAATGGGGCAGACCCAGGGCCAAAATAGGACCAAATTAACAGCCACAGTTCCAAGAAAAAATTATGAATAAAAATCCCTTAGATGATCAAATAAATTGTTTTGATTTTATGAAATGCAAAAATATTAAAATTATATTAAATGGAATATAACAAGGCATACTACAGAAAAAAAAAAAAAGAAAAGAAAAAACTTACCCAATGGAAATGATGAAATCGCACTGTAGAGGTAGAGAGACCAGGGGGTAATCGAGCTCTCGATTTCCGTACCACCCCCGGCGGCCGCCATTGGCTATCAAGCCTTCACCTGCTGTTAGCATCCCATTGACTCCCATTCATTTTGGCGTCACTTTAACAGCGAATAACTTTACATCTGAGGCGTTTAAAGACTCCATTTGTCCATTATTTATTTCTAAAGAAACACGACAATGTATAAAAGGCTCCATTACCTTGTATCTTACGTTATGACCCAGTAGAAGCAGTTTTTGTAAAAGTAGGCTAACGATTGCGTCATAACCACGCGACTCTCTGGAAATTACCGTATAGACAGGAGGAGAAGCTCGCAGTCAATCGGAGGGACGTGGAGGCA
The DNA here is from genome assembly GCA_021554675.1 of Leuciscus idus. Taxonomy (NCBI): domain Eukaryota; kingdom Metazoa; phylum Chordata; class Actinopteri; order Cypriniformes; family Leuciscidae; genus Leuciscus; species Leuciscus idus. The sequence continues at coordinate 4,219,516 of CM038636.1, read as the reverse complement.
TAAAGTCAAGGGAGAAGCCCATAGAGAGTCATAAAGTTGCTCCTGCTCCTAGCTCATGGACAGCTCCTACTCACACTCTCCGTCTCTGCAAGATTCGGAAGGGAATGATTCAGATTTTTCTTGGCACAGCTCCTAGAAGACTTACAACTGTCAGTCAGGGTGCTCACGTCACATCCACGTCGTCAAGCTCAGTTTGAGTTCGGCAATCAGGAAACGCTCGGCAATCAGGAAATGAGTGCTTCTAATTTGCTTCACTTTTCTCCGTTGAAACCTATGGGGTCGCTGTGTCCAGTTTATATACTGTCTATGAGAGAGACCAATTAGGTTGATTCAGTAATGGTAACTCCGCCCACAAGTTAGACGGAGAAGACAGAGACGAATTTGTTGAACTTGGGAAAAGATTTAAGAGAAACACTGAAAAGAGAAGAATATTTGAGAAGTTTTTAGTTAAAACCAAGATCTGAATTGTTTAGGAATATATATCGAATGAGATTTGCTGATTTGAGTGAGTTTTGTAACGAGTTATAGACTTTGAGATCGAATCAATCAACTTTATATCAGCTGCGTCACACGGAGGAAACAACATTAACTGAGTTGTTTACAAGGGAATTGGCGAGTTCAATATTCAAATTGAATAATGTTTTGTTTGTTTGCATGCAAATAGACTATAAATGTATTTTGTTTTGTGCATGATTTATGTTCGTAATGTCACTTGTAGGCTATGATGTTAACAACTGATCTTGTGATCTGTTGAGTTGTTAAGTGAACGATATTGAATCGAAAATCATTTCAAGGTTGTCATGATTTAATGTGAGTGAATTAAGTGTGCTGTCCGGTTATGTGCAGGCCAGGTTTTTTTTTTTGGTGCTTTTCGGACCATGTTCGAGTTATTGAATCGCTGTCGACGCTGAACTGCGCAAACAGATGGTGGGGTCACCCGCCGTTGCTATGACATTTAATAGTGGGTGTGTTTGGCTAAAACGAGGTAAAATTTAAGAAAAACGGAAGAAATGGAGAAGTTGAAAGAAAAAGAGAAGGGACCCTACCGGGAGACACTAAATGCCACTGCCAAAAAACGTTATTTGGACAAACTCCGCGATTAACAATGTTGATCCATAATATGATTTAGAAGACCAAGACTGGATTACGGATCCAGACGCACTACCTCCGCTCGCATATCTGGACATCGTTAATTACCTTGTTTTTGGATTGAGTGCGTACACTTTGCAGGAGTTTAAGAGCTATAAATCCCTTCAAGCTCATGAACAGTTTTGCAGCAGCAGACAAGACCTCCTCATTCACAGGCCGGCTAACTGCGAGAGCACAGTCATACTGGCAAAGGTAAGATGGTACTTGTGTTTTTGTTATTAAAGTTATTAAAACAAACAAAAATGCTAAATATTAAGCTAAAGTTATGTTATTTAAAAAAATCATAAGAAGTGAGTTTGAGCAGTTGCATTTTCAATAAAAAAAGATTTGTTATAATCGTCAACATTGTCTTGTGGTGGGCAGATTTATTTTTGTAACTCATGTGGTTATGTTGATTAGAAATTAATGAATACATATTTACAATCAATAATTTACATTACATTATTTTTACATTGAAATACATAATTTACATTTACAAGTTATTTTGACAGTGTTAGCAATAGCATAAAAACAAGATAATTTAGGTGTTTCTGCTTTTAGTAATCACAAATTAATTAGTTACATGATCTGTCATTGATTCACATTTCTGTCTTTATGTACAACAGGTGATGCACTCCCAGCGCCTAAGTGAGGTTCCTCTGAAGGCTTGGGTTATGGTGAAGTTTCCTCAGCCCATTGTACATGTATGGCTGGTGTTGCAGAGACATGCACCCATGTTGGGGCCTTGCTTTTTAAAATGGAAGGGTCTATGTGGATGCAATCAGTACAGAAACAGATAAAAGTCACTTAATGTATTTATTAAGCAGTTATATAAAAACTTGATTCACAAACATTTAAAAAAGGCATGTAAAAAGATGTACAGAATATCAAAGCAAATTGTTCATTGAAAACAAATAAATATAGTTTATTTGATTCATGCAATGTGGCCGGGCTTTATCATCTGCTAACATGAACCACAAATTAAACATCATTCATCATCTATCCTACAAGTCATCAGTATACAATACACAACATCTTGCTTTGTACAATTTATAACAAACGTTTTTACAAACCAGTTGATTTAGGGTGTATTCACACCTGCCTTGTTTGGTTCAATTGAATCGAACTCTAGTTCGTTTCCACCCTTGGTGCGGACCTTTTGGGCAGGTGTGAATACAGCAATCGAACTCGGGTGCGGACCAAACAATCGAACCGAGACCCAGCTGAAGTGGTGGTCTCGGTACGGTTCCAAACGAACTCTGGTACAGTTCGTTTACGATGTGAACATGAACCGACCCAATTGCAAGAAAGCACTGCGCCTTTACGTTCATTTAATTATTTGACTGCTCTTATGAGGATACTTAACACAACGGATATTTTGGCATAATGGTTTGTGTTATTGTTCGTTCAAGTGCGAAAGAGAATTCCATTCCGTCTGGCCACACGATACTGTTGCGCGTCTTTCTGCGCATCATTGGAATGGAATGAATGAATGAGTGTGTGCATCAGGACATTCACATTCAGAGCGTTCTCTTTAGTCTAATCGCGCATAAATGCTTGACGGAACCGTCTTGCAGCACATTGTCGTCTTCTCAATCCGAATTACAACATCGTATAGAATGATGACATTGTATCATATGATACTCATTAGTTTCTTCATATTGCGTTTGTAGAGCATAACACAAAATCAGTAAAAGAACAAATATTGCAGTACGAAATATCTCCATGCTGAGCCTTTTTTTTTTGCACTTTCTGATTTCCCTACTTGAGAATCCTTGTCCAATGAATGGATGACCTTAGCACACGTGTGGTTTTGTTTAGAAATTTTGGTTCACTTGCAAAAAGAGCAGTGTGAAAGCGAACCGTTCCAAACCAAAAAAACTAACATTTTATTTGGTCCGGACCAAAGCAAGTGAACTATCGGACTTTACTGGTGTGAATACACCCTTAGCAATCACTGCACAACACTTGGACACATGTTTGTAAGAGCACAGCAGACTGTGACAACTGTGTCCAAGAAAACCACAGTCTCACCCTCACATGGCAGGACCAAACTTTTTCCTCCTGATTGCGGCAACCCACGCGATCCGGCGTCTTCTCGTCAGCTCCTCCACCTGCTTCCCTTGTTGTTTTTTCCAGGAAGGAAAGCTGAAAAAACATATTTCCGTTGTTCAGTTTCCTCCCTGAACGATCGTGTGACCTGCTATGGCAGTTCTTGATCAAGCAGCACTGATTTTGTGCATGATTTATGTTCGTAATATCACTTGTATGATGTTAACAACTGATCTTGTGATCTGTTGAGTTGTTAAGTGAATGATATTGAATCGAAAATCATTTCAAGATTGTCATGATTTAATGTGAGTGAATTAAGTGTACTGTCCGGTTATGTGCAGGCCGAGGTTTTTTGTGCTTTTCGGACTATTTTCGAGTTATTGAATCGCTGTCAATGCTGAACATGCTTATTCGAGGAGAGAAACAGATGGCCGGTCACCCCGCAATAGTGGGTGTGTTTGGCTAAAACGAGGTAAAATTGAAGAAAAATGGAAGAAATGGAGAAGTTGAAAGATAAAGAGAAGGGACCCTACCGGGCTTTGGTTTTTATGACCAACCATAACGTTTAGTAAAATCTCGACAGAAAATCCAAACACAGCCTCCAACACTCGAATTCAAATACAGCGGGATAGGGCACAATCCTGTAAATATGGCGGCGGACCCATAATGCAACACGGCGTGACGTCACCTTCACATTCCCTATTCACTGTTCATGTGATGTGTTCTGACATTGATATGTGAAATTTGAATTAGTTGATTCTTTCATTTGAGTGAGGTATTTAACTGAACATTTCAGTGCCACAGTGAGAGATTGAATGGTCTAGCATTCAGTAACTTTGATATAATCTGTGGAATAGTTAGAAAAATAGTTCCTTGTTATAAATTAAAAGGGAAGAAAAGAAAAACACAAAAATGTAAGAGTATTTAAACAGGGATTTAAAGAAGTGGTAAGAACAGCACAAATTTAAAACTGAGGAAATAAAAGTAGAAACCCGTGTTCTAAAAGGGAAATTTCCCCAAAAAATTTAATGTGATGTGCTTTGTTTTTTAGTCGTTTTCCTTTCCATTTTTTATCATTTTCAAAGGGTCAAATCATTTGAAATTTAGTACATAGTACAAGTTAGTACATTGTTATTTCATCCCCCCCCCCCCCTCAATGCACACACACACACACACACACACACACACATACATATATATATATATATATATATAACTACATTTCCCTAAAATTCTGGTCAGTGTGTTTCCTGCTTCCTGTGATACCTAAATCTTCTGAAGGCCAGTGATTAGGTGAAGTCTTCAGGGAACATTTCTACCTGTTACTTACCATAAACTGATTACAGTATCACACAAGTGTTATATGTGCACCCTTAAATAGTGGCGCAGATCTGGGATCAGTCTCGGCAGGGCCGATGTGGATCTTTTTGCATCTGCAGAAAAAGGCGCGCCGCCTGCTGTTTACTTGATTATGGACAGGAATGCCCCGCTCGGGTGGATTCCCTGTCACATGTATGGCCCAGGAATCTGCTGTGCACAGAAGGGTCTGTCACTGATTTTGGTGGCGTCTTGGTGCAAGCTGTGTCCCAATGTGAAGGCTGCATCCTTCGAAGGCCGTATTTGAAGGCCGATCGGCCGCGTTTGAAGGCCGATTGTGTCACAGCGGCGCGACGAAGACTGTCCCAATTCAAACACTGCACGCTTCGAAGGCCGCATTCGAAGGCAGATTGCGTCACAGCAGTGCTAAGAAGAATGTCCCAATTCAAACAAATTGCGTCACCGCGGCACGACGAAGGCTGCCCCAGTTTGGTATGTCATTCAAATGCGCCCCCAAATGCGCACTTCGTTTCTCTGACAAACGAAGGATACAAAAATGGACACTTCGCGGCCTACCCTTCCCCAGAATTCATTGCGCGCCGGTGACGACGCAAGTTTATTCCCCAAAAAATGGCGGGTGTTAGTAGTGTGGTGGCCGAGGAATTCACTTATAAGTATTGTGTTTTAATTTATTAAAATAGCTAGCGAAACAAGTGTTAAAGGCATAAATGTGGACCAAGCACTGAACCCCCTGTGTGAAAACAATCAACTGAGTTAAATGAAGCAAATACTAAATTTAATATCAACAAAATGCTTTTCTTGCTTAGTTGTTTGGTCTTGTTTCTAGTATAAATATAAAAAAATTATTACATTAAGAAGCATTTACTATACAAGCAAAAGTTATTTTATTGTTTTGGGGGGGAAAATAACTCAATTAAGAGCGTTTTTGCTTAAAATGAGCAAAATAATCTGCTAAATGGGGTAAGAAAAATAATCTTGTTTTTAGTTTGATTTAAGATTATTTTTCTTAACCCATTAGCAGATTATTTTATTGTTTTAAGCAAAAACTCACCTAATTTTAAGTTATTTTCCCCCAAAACAAGAAATGTTTCACTTGTCTAGTAGGCTAAATGCTTCTTGATTCAAGAATTTTTAGATGTTTGAACTAGAAACAAGACAAAATTTAAGAAAATCTTTTTTTTGCAGTGAATTTCAAGTAGGAGGGTATATTCAAGTAAATAAAACAGCAGCACAAATCCATACCTGAAAAACATAGCGGTGTCTGCAATACATTGTTTAATTTCCTGAAATAGCTAGCGAAACAAGTGTTAAAACCCAGGGGTGTTTCTTAAAAAACCTTAACTTAAACAAAAAAAAACTGCAACTTCATTTATCAGGTGGTCTGAGGCAAAACCTGTTGTAATTCTTTTTGTTTCAGGGACGAAGGAGCAGACGGCTGAATTTATCAAATTAAGGGCCGAAAATGATCATTTATTTACGGGGCCAAAAACTCGGCCACTGTGGCTTGGAGGTAAAGTCATTAACCATTTGTAATATTTCCACTAGCTGCCTCTTGTATGCAAAAATTAGCCCTCACCCTATACAAAGCCCACAGCAATGAGACAACAACTAGTTAAGGCAATAGTCTTTCACTTAGTTGTTTTTTGTAGTTTTTTGTCTACAAACGTTTTAAGCAAACTTGAGGATCCAGGAATATAATTTCTGGAGTATTTTGTATGCATGTACTGCTGTGTGATTTTTCTAATGTTAAGATTACACCCCTGTCTTAATTCTTTTCATAAGTCTTTCCTTTTTCTCCTTTTTTAGGAAAATTCTGGAGAAAATGGACCTGCTGGGGAAGGTCACTCCCTTGCAGGCCAAAAGAAAATGGGACAACTTAAAAAAAAAAAAGTAAGCAAGTTAATTGGCACATCTTTGCTGAAATGTATTGTGGTGTTCTCGTCGTTAACAACAGGTATGGTGTATTTGCTCTGCCTTAGGATTGCAAGTGTCCTGGGACAGGTGAGGGGGTGAGCGGGAAATCCACTGCCGCAACTTGGCCCTGGTTTGTCCTCATGGATGAGGTTTTGGGACAGAGGCCTTCCTTCCAATTTGTGTACATTGTTTATTTTTGTAATACGAGTTTACATTTGGAAATAAAACAAGTAATTGTTCTGGACATTGTTGACTTGTATACATGTTTTTATAGCATGCAAAATGAAAATGATTTCAAGTACTTTTTACAAATATTTACAACAACAGGAAAACAATTCAAATTAATGGTACATAAAACAGATTACAATTTTGTTTAATTTTTATTTTTTTTAAATGTATGTACACTTTCAGCTGAGCAGGGAGACCCTGGTGGTGCTGCTGGACCGGGATGGGCTCCACAATAGAGACCCTGGTAAGGCCTCTCTGCTGGTGGGACATCATCTGGGATGGTCTCCAGAGTGTTTGACTGCATATTTCCACTGTCCACTGCGTTGTATACCAACAGGTTTGCAGGGCTGACTCAATAAACGGCTGCCATGTCACCAAGGTATTTTCAGAAAGAGGGAAGAGTAAAACTCCTCACATCCTCAAATCAAACCATAAAATATTTCAACATACAACAACATTCAACTTTTTTCCTTATGCATTGTAACTTTACAATTCTCTTACTTGCCTGTTACAAATAGTCGTGGTCAATTGGTACCTCCTCCAGGGCAGACACCTCTGCAGGTCACGCCACGGAGCACCACTGACTGTCTCCAAACCGTGCTCCCCCTCATCCTCATGCTCATCCTCCTCATGCTCATCCACCGGGGCCATGATGTCACCAACCCCAAGGCAGATGTTATGGAGGATGGCACAGGCTGTTATGACCTGAAATGGAATTGAGGAATAAATTCATATTTTTTAACAGATTGAGTTTATTATTTTGCAGTATTTTTAAAATGTATTTTTAATTCACTTACATGAGGTACAAAGGTGTGCTGCACCTCCAGCGCTTGCAGGAAGATGGCCCTGAACCTGGTCTTCATCATCCCAAAAGCACGCTCTATAATGGAGCGTGCCCTGGAATGTTGAAGATTAAAGCGCTGGGCTCCCACACCTCGTACTGGCCTCTTGTAGGGAGTGATGAGGGGGAGTGGGTGTTGGAGACATGGGTACCCTCCGTCCGCGAGGATGAAGTGCCCTGGAGGAGGGTACACTGACCTCCTGTACAGTGGGCTGTGGCGGAGCACCCGTGCGTCATGCACTGATCCGGGCCAGCCCACGTAGGTGTCAATGAAGTGGCCCTGATGGTCACAAACAGCCTGGAGGATGATGGACGGGAACAGTTTTCTGTTCCTGTAGCACGGACCATCAGGGCCGCTTGAAGGCTTGATGCGGATATGGCAGCCGTCGATTGCTCCTGCAGCTTTCAAGAAAGCCCTGTGTCTTGCCAGCCCTGCAAACCCACGGCAAACTGCCTCCAGGTCTTCTGGGGTGTTCGGGAGGTGAATGACTTGGTGGCAAATGGCCACCACCTCCTCAGCGACCCGGTGGACAGTGGAACGAGGTATATCAAATGCTCTGGAGACGACCCTGTATGATGTACCACACGCCAGCCAGAAAAGAAATACCAGGGTCTCTATTGCGGAACCCCATCCGTGTTATCGGTCACTTCTCAACAGGTCCAACAACACTCTCAGGGCATCCCTGCTCAGCCGAAAATCAGGTAGAGTGTCTTCCATTTAATTAAAAAACCTGTCCAGTACTGGAACATCCAGGATTATTCTGCAGTACAGGGGTCTGGTCTTAATTAGGGAAAGAAGGAAAAGAGAAATTGTGTACCACATTGGGGAAAAACTTCTAGTCATATTTAAAATCTTAGTTAAAGGGATAGTTCACTTTGAAATTAATTTTTGGTATGTTTTAGCTTACCTCAAGGGCATCCAAGATGTAGGTGTCTTTTTTTCCGCAGTAGTTTCAGTTTTGATATTTTTAGGTCAAACCGTTCTTGTCTGTCAGTCATAAATGCAGGTCTATGGTCATTATCTCAAAACACAAGCACAGAGTCCAAATTAAAACAATTCCCCGTCGTCCAAATTAAACAATTCCCCATCGTAAGTACACATTGATGGCCTAAGACACGAAACGAGCGGTTTGTGTGAGAAAACGAACAGTATTTATATCGTTTTTACCTCTTATACGCAGCCATGTCGAAGTGATCTGATCTGACGTGTGCGCAGACTGGTGCATAGATATATACACACTAGATGTCGCCTTGTCTACGGCAGTTCATTGGCACGAATATCTTTAAGGCAACATCTAGTGTATATATCTATGCACCAGTCTGCGTACACGTCAGATCAGATCACTTCGACATGGCTGCGTATAAGAGGTAAAAACAATATAAATACTGTTCGGTTTCTCACACAAACCGCTCGTTTCGTGTCTTAGGCCATCAATGTGTACTTACGATGGGGAATTGTTTAATTTGGACGACGGGGAATTGTTTTAATTTGGACTCTGTGCTTGTGTTTTGAGATAATGACCATAGACCTGCATTTATGACTGACAGACAAGAACGGTTTGACCTAAAAATATCAAAACTGAAACTACTGCGGAAAAAAAGACACCTACATCTTGGATGCCCTTGAGGTAAGCTAAAACATACCAAAAATTAATTTCAAAGTGAACTATCCCTTTAAGTAAATTTGTTATTTTGCATACTCTAATGTATCAAGAGTAAAAGTAAAGGTATGTATTCTGCAGAAGATTTTATATACATATAAATATAAATATATATATATATATATATATAGGCTATATAATGATGGTTTTGCATCAATATTACTGCTATGTTGCATTTTACTTTTGAATAGGTTGAAGGCTGTTACATTTAAAGTACTTTATATAGCCTACTGTTGTGTAGTTTAATTTACAACAATACATCATATTGTAAAATACCATGTTTTTTGTAGTATTGCTGTCCTGTGAGGGGAAAAAAGTACTTCAGTACTTTACATTTGTACGTGAATGCTTAACGAATGTAGTTCCTTACAGTCCACCATCACATTATTAACAAATTGTTGCTAACTAACCTATGGATGTCACGGTTTTGGTCTGGTTTTGTTCTTGTCTTGTTTCCATGTCTGTCATGTGATTCCCTGTTTGTCATGTGATCCTGCCATGTCTTGTTATTGGTTAATTGTCTGATCATTGTTCACAGGTGTCCCTTGTTTTGTCATTAGTCTGTGTATTTAAGCCCTCATGTTTGCCATGTGTCTTTGTCAAGTATTGTTTCCTGTAGTCTGCTGTTATGCAAGTTCATGCTTTGGTTTTTGTTTTCATGCCACGTCATGTTTTGTTTTAGTTAATAAACTGCACTTGGGTTCTCATCTATCACTTGCTTTCAGTGGATCCTTATTACAGAATACTTGACCGTTTACCATGAACCCAGCAGTTGTTGCCCTCCTTTCTCTTCGCCAAGACAACCTCACCATTGAGGATTATGTTGCAGAGTTTTGTGAACTCTCTCACCTGGTGGACTTTAATGATGTGGCTCTCAAAGACATTTTTAGGGTAGGTTTGAATGAGCCTGTTTGCTCCCAGCTACCTGGGGGAAAAATTCATTGGTCTCTGGCACAATACATGGACTATGCCCTATTATTGAGCGGTTCCTCATTTACTGTGGGTTTTGAGGAGAAGCCCCACAAACCCACAGTATCTGCCAAGCCTGAGCCACTTCACGACATGCCTGCCAAGCCTGAGCCACTTCACGTCATGCCTGCCAAACCTGAGCCACTTCACGTCATGCCTGCCAAGCCTGAATCTCTTCACGTCATGTCTGCCAAGCCTGAATCTCTTCACGTCATGTCTGCCAAGCCTGAATCTCTTCACGTCATGTCTGCCAAGCCTGAATCTCTTCACGTCATGTCTGCCAAGCCTGAATCTCTTCACGTCATGTCTGCCAAGCCTGAATCTCTTCACGTCATGTCTGCCATGTCTGGGTCTCTTCACGTCACGCCTGCCAAGTCCGAGCCGGTGTCTCCTGACAAGATGGCCGCCGCCGAGCCTGTGTCTCCTGACAAGATGGCCGCCGCTGAGCCTGTGTCTCCTGACAAGATGGCCGCCACCGAGCCTGTGTCTCCTGACAAGATGGCCGCCGCCACGCCTGAACCTGAGCCCTCAGTTATGGCTACACTAACAATAATGGCCACAGCCATATGGTGTGTGTGGTCGGTGCACACATTTGAGCTTCACGTCACATCTTCCGAGCCAGAGCCTGAGCTTCACGTCACGTCTGCCGAGCCAGAGCCTGAGCTTCACGTCACGTCTGCCGAGCCAGAGCCTGAGCTTCACGTCACGTCTGCCGAGCCAGAGCCTGAGCTTCACGTCACGTCTGCCGAGCCAGAGCCTGAGCTTCACGTCACGTCTGCCGAGCCAGAGCCTGAGCTTCACGTCACGTCTGCCGAGCCAGAGCCTGAGCTTCACGTCACGTCTGCCGAGCCAGAGCCTGAGCTTCACGTCACGTCTGCCGAGCCAGAGCCTGAGCTTCACGTCACGACTGCTGAGACTTTTCACGTCATTTCTGTTCTGGAGTCGTTGTCTGTTCCAGCCCATAACCCCATAGCTGTCCCCAAGAAAATGTTGGGGGGGGGGCAGTAGGGTCCTTGATAGGACCATGGAGGCCGCGCCGCCATGGCCACCTGTACTGCCGGATCCGCCCTGGCTTCCTGCACTGCCGGATCCGCCCTGGCTTCCTGCACTGCCGGATCCGCCCTGGCTTCCTGCACTGCCGGATCCGCCCTGGCTTCCTGCACTGCCGGATCCGCCCTGGCTTCCTGCACTGCCGGATCCGCCCTGGCTTCCTGCACTGCCGGATCCGCCCTGGCTTCCTGCACTGCCGGATCCGCCCTGGCTTCCTGCACTGCCGGATCCGCCCTGGCTTCCTGCACTGCCGGATCCGCCCTGGCTTCCTGCACTGCCGGATCCGCCCTGGCTTCCTGCACTGCCGGATCCGCCCTGGCTTCCTGCACTGCCGGATCCGCCCTGGCTTCCTGCACTGCCGGATCCGCCCTGGCTTCCTGCACTGCCGGATCCGCCCAGGTCCGCCCACGCCATGCCACGGCCCAGGTCCGCCCACGCCATGCCACGGCCCAGGTCCGCCCACGCCATGCCACGGCCCAGGTCCGCCCACGCCTTGCCACGGCCCAGGTCCGCCCACGCCTTGCCACGGCCCAGGCCCGCCCACGCCATGCCACGACCCAGGCCCGTCCACGCCATGCCACGTCCCATGTCCTGTCCCCCTGCACGGGCCTGGCCCACCATCCCTCCCCCAAGACCGCCTCCGCTCCACCACCCACCTGGACTCTTATGTTTTGCTGGGCATCGGGAGACGCCCTTAGAGGGGGGGATTCTGTCACGGTTTTGGTCTGGTTTTGTTCTTGTCTTGTTTCCATGTCTGTCATGTGATTCCCTGTTTGTCATGTGATCCTGCCATGTCTTGTTATTGGTTAATTGTCTGATCATTGTTCACAGATGTCCCTTGTTTTGTCATTAGTCTGTGTATTTAAGCCCTCATGTTTGCCATGTGTCTTTGTCAAGTATTGTTTCCTGTAGTCTGCTGTTATGCAAGTTCATGCTTTGGTTTTTGTTTTCATGCCACGTCATGTTTTGTTTTAGTTAATAAACTGCACTTGGGTTCTCATCTATCACTTGCTTTCAGTGGATCCTTATTACAATGGAGGTCTTGTTACCTAGCAACTGTGACAGCTGCAAATTACTAGTTGCAGTAACGTTTGTCCTACAGTTTTTATTTTCAATTTTTTTATTGTTTTTTATTTTTGTTTCAACTGTGTAAAAACAAAACAGGGTTAAAAACCTGTCAAAATATGTTCACCATGGTCAAGAGAATAAACTATAAAATTGAATCTTGGTAAGATTTAAGTCAACATTCAAACCGCTTTGTGTATTTTGTATTGTCATATGTATCATTAGATTATTCAAGTAAGTTGAACCAATAATTAGCTACATTTAAAAGTGTAATCTGTCAATTAAGGATGCAGCAAACCAGTTAAATTTACCTGCCCATGGTCTTGGCAAAGCCTGAGATACATCACCCGGCGGCGCCGGGGATGAATCCCCACCATCTCCTCCAGTAACATATAAAAAATGAGCAATTGTGGCTCCATATTTTCAAATTACTTGCTATTTGAAATTTCACAAATGTCATGTAGGATGGCAGCTCTCCTCTCGCACCGTTTGCTAGGCGGTAATTGGGAACACCTGGTAGCTCAATTAGATATCCAATGAAGGCTACATTCGGAGCCTCCTTCGAAGGCCACGTAGGCTGCATCCTTCAAAGTCTGCAGCCTTCACATTGGGGGACAGCTATGGTGCGTAAGCATCATGATGTTGCTGTTAAGGACACTGTGGTGTCGTTCCCTATGCAGGGACCTGCTGTTCCAGGCAGGAGGCAGATTCTGCACCCTCGACCGGAACGGTGGTCTGTAGGGGCCTACCTGTTGAGAGAGCGAGAATCTGATTGTAGCTACAGTACATCACGCTTGCGTTCTGAAGTGTGTTGCGAAGCATTGAAGTAGCCTTTATTGGAAGATCTGTATCGCCATATCAGTGCCCGATTGAGGGGATACAGTTTTCTTTTCTTAAGGAAAGTCACTCCCATTCCACGCTGGAAGTTTATTGGATGGCTGTTTCAGCTTGTCATAAGGACATTAATGATGCTGCACCAAAGTGCGCACCTGTTTGCCTTTCGGTTCCTTAAAGGCCCGGGTAAACTTCATTTTCGCACAGTCGAGAGTGCGAGCCTTTCAAAGTATACTCCTTTGGCCACGTGGGTGGAAAGACACCTTCTAGTGTGTGTATCTAGTGGATGTCGTTTTCAAGTGCTTCGGTTTTCAAGTGCTCTCTCTCTTCTCCAACTGTAGCTTGTATGTGTTGAGCACACTGGTGTCCTTGTACTGTGGCTGCCGTCGCATCATCCAAGTGGATGCTCCACACTGGTGGTTGAGGAGAGACACCTGACATGATTGTAAAGCGTTTTGGGTTTACAGCAGTACATAGGGAACGCGCTATATAAATACCTCATGTCTCTCGCACATGCACTGTTGTACACGGTCACAAAAATTGGGCTACACATATACGTGTGCGCGGACATCCGCAGACTCTCCTGATGGTGATAATTACGTCACACAGACAGTGTGTGGACCGTCGTGGAACATGTTGCGCTTCGTCTTGTGCACAGTTGAGTGCGCGAGCATTTCAAGGTATAATCCTTTGACCGTTTAGACCTGGGTATAGGGTACTTCATTTTTCGTGTTCCACTCAGTCTCACACACAGTTGAGTGCGCAAGCCTTTCAAAGTATACTTTGGGCTTTAGTGCAGAAAGACACGTCTGGCACGCACTTGCTAGTGGACTTTGTTCCCAAGCGATCAAGTCACTCATACATGCGCTGTCCTACACGCACAGTGGTCCCTCCTGTTGACAAGAATTACGGAATAATAACAATAAAAATACTAACAATTACAATAGGTTTCAACACTTCATGCTTGAACCCCTAATTCATTGTGCAGGGCTTTCACTGTGAGGTTAAGTTACCAAATGAGGAGCGTAAATCCTCTTCGTGTCTGTCTGTGTGTGTGTGTGTGTAGTGTATGTGTGTATGTATGTATGTATGTATGTATGTGTGAGTGAACGCACACAGTGCTGAACACTCGACTTGGCATTTTGATATATTTCTGTGTATTTCGCAGTTTAGGCACACAACCATTTATGCTTGTCAACGGCTTGTCATGTTCTACTCAGATAGCGCACAGTTAGCATCCTGTCAGTTGTGGTTGAAATGTTTCGAAATAGTTGGCTAACATTAATTTTGGGAACACCCCATGTCTAAAAGGAACTATATTTCACTGGTTACTATTATGATACCAACCGTCGATTACCACATTTTGATGTCCAATGCCTCAAGAGTAATGAAGAGCAGGCAGTTGTACTAAATTGTTCTAATTCTTAAGAATGTTGAATAGCAATAATCACACTGTGTTTACATAGTCATTGTCAAAGTATCACACAAATGCAAAGAAAATATAAAGATGAAGAGCGTAGGCCTGCACAAAACTATAAACAAAATAAACAATTATTTTAACAAATTTGAATTTCAATGATACAGATGTTAGCTGGTCTTGTGATTAGGCAGTGAAAATGGGAGTAAATCGATGCATACGGCCGTCTGCCGGAAGCTAGTTATTTTAGTCGATAAAGTTTTAAGTATTAAATAATATATATTTTTCTTAAACCAACACATCGCTTTGCTTCAGAAGGCCTTATTTAACCCATCAGAGCCGTTTGGGACACTTTTATGATGGATATGATGCACTTTTCTCCCATTATACAGCTTGGAAGAGCCAGGACATTTTTTTTATATATATAACCCTGATTGTATTCGTCTGAAGGAAGAATGTCATATACACCTAGAATGGCTTCAGGGTGAGTAAATCATGGGCTAATAAAATTTTTTGGGTGAAATATCCCTTTAACCCTTTCACGCATAGTGGTCACTACAGTGGACAGCTATTAAAAAAGCATTTTCTTGAATTTGCACGGGTTTTTATGGCAAAGTTGCACATCAGCCTCTTCATTGGACCCTGGTGCATCATCCTATAAATTGCAACCAAGTGTCAAGCCGTTGTGTTTCGATTTTTTCCCCCTTCAAACCAAGATGGCCAAGGGTCAGTCAGACATGCCAAGTTGCTCCGGAATATCCACCCATTCCTTCTATCCTAGGAGACTCTTGTATGTAAAAAAAATATTGCAGCATCAAACAATATCTAATGAGTCATTTCACAGCAACATTTTCCAAGTTTTGATTTTAGATTGAGAGAAAACTCTGATTAATCACATGTCCACTGTAGTGGACGTCATGCATCAATTGCTATATTTCAGCTACAATTCATAATTATAATGTGAATATTGTTTTTGAAACTTAAGCTGCAGTCTCAGGCCCCCTGATGCACGATGAATCCTCAGCTATAGCCGCGTTTCCACCGAAATTACCCGGAACAATTTGTCCCAGGAACTTTTTTTGCCCCAGACCGGTTGCTTTCTGCGTTTACACCGCGGTCTAAAGTACCGGGAAGGTAAACTGCGCGCAACTGCTCCTCCCAGTCTGCGACGGACAGTAATCAGTTTTGAGCGCCACATTTATAATAAGCATGGAGGAGATTCAAACTGTGCTGCAGTTATGTATTGGTTTACTAACGAGGTAATTAACAAAACAAAATAGACGAGCACTGATACTAAAGCGTGTTCAGAAAGCTCGTATGCGTATAAAATTAGACAACGTATGTTATCAGTTATTGTGAGATGCCTGGGACGAACGAGCAAAAATTTCCTCTTTCGCAAATACGCTTAAAAAAAAGCCTGAACCCCGTCTATCAATCATAAATAGTGAATAGTCTTGTAAATAGTTGTTTGATACTAACCTCAAAGCGCTATATTTCAATCCTGTTATAGTAAATTTGTAACATGGTTTGGAGTGCCTTGCAATAGATGACAATGTGTAAACATAATGACTTAATAATAAAAGCTGTGGCAGAAAAGAGACGAGCACTGATAAAGCGTGTTCAGTAAGCTCGTAATGCTAACGTTAGATATAAAATTTGTATGTTATCAGCTATTGCGGACATTGACCGTGAGATGGCTGGGACGAACGCGCAGAAAGTTTCCTCTTCCACAAATACCCTTAATAAAGCCTGAAACTTGTCGCCAGTCCACCAGTTTTATTAAATTCCATATTTGCAGACAGACAACTCTTACTGCATGAAGCCACGACACGAACCGCAATAGATTTTTTAAAAAGGGAGGTTAAAAATAAATAAATGCTGCGTGGTGTCATCCAACCAAAATGCGGCGTGAACACAACCAATCAGCTTGTGCAGCGCACAAGTCCCACCCCTGAAAGTTCCTGAACTTTGAAAAAGTACTACCTCATGAGCAGGGACTATCGGAGGGGGAAATATTTACCCGGAACTTCATTTAGACCCTGGTTCCTGCGGTGTAAACACATCGAGTACCAGCCCAAAGTTCCTAGTTCCTGGGGAAAGTTCCTGCGGTGGAAACGCGGCTTATGATAAATGCAGGTGTATAAATCTAGGGTGTGTATTACTGAGTATTTATCTTGTTGATGTATGCCTCTCAAATGTGGTTCTACAATAAACAAATGACTTAATCAGTAACAGGAAACCATATAAATGTGCAATTTACGCTAACAACACGGCAGAAATGCTGAATCATTACAACTCTATAATGGCTGATCATGCTCAACTATTAACATAATATCTCACACAATCAAGTAACCACACTCTCATATTACATAAAATATGATGTAGCAGCCCTAGGTCAAGCTAAACGGTGATTAAGTGACACAATAACAATATAATGAATACTCAAATGTAACTCACAATCTTCAATGAGCACATTCAAGAATCGTCACTATGGAAACCTCAGCAAGAAGTTATGTACCATTATATTTTAACGCTTTATAAGTTGCAAAATTAAAATTAAAATGTATTACAGAAATAATTAGATATGTTTAACATGTTCAAGCTAAAACTATAACAAAATTATCATTTAAATGTTATTTTTCTTAATTGCATTTATACTCAGTTAAGATTCTTGCGATTGCATTTGCATTAAATTTCCCGTAATGAATGTAGCAAAATTCTAAGTGAAAATTGAAAATGCATTCCGAGCCGAACACGTCCCCGCCCCCTCCCGCCCTGTCAATCACTTGTGAAGTTTGCTCCGCACCCTCCCGCCCTGTCAATCACTTGTGAAGTTTGCCCCGCACCCTCCCGCCCTGTCAATCACTTGTGAAGTTTGCTCCGCACCCTCCCGCCCTGTCAATCACTTGTGAAGTTTGCTCCGCACCCTCCCGCCCTGTCAATCACTTGTGAAGTTTGCTCCGCACCCTCCCGCCCTGTCAATCACTTGTGAAGTTTGCCCCGCACCCTCCCGCCCTGTCATCACCTGTGAAGTTTGCCCCGCCCCCTCCCGCCCTGTCAATCACTGCGTGAAGTTTGCCCCGCCCCCACCCAATGCAAAACGTCGGCTGTAGGCTCAATCGTTTTTACTTTGTTTGTGGTGTATTTTTCTGTAATACATTTTCATTTTGCAACTTATAAAGCGTTAAAATATGTATTATGTAATTTTCATTTTGCACCAAACGTTGCACAAATGTAAATTTAAATACATAAATGAATTGCTATTTTACAAATTGCATTGTAATTTTACATATTACATTGTCATTTTGCATATTACATTTCAAATTAAATATTGCTACCCATATGCTTCCATAGATCACGGCTCCCCCGAGGTGGGTGGAAGTGAAGTGATGGCCTTTGCATTGATCTGTATTGGAGAGCGGCGACAAAGTTTGTTGGTTGAGTGACCTGTCCTGATACAGAGAATAATATCAGAGGAGAAAAAACATTCATCAACATTAACAGTGAGTAAGCTGCAGTATTCTTGTTTTGTTAATTATTTATTATAGGCTGTTGGGTGAATAATGTATTTTTAGAACCTGACAAAAATGTATTTGTGAGGTAGCTTTGTGTAGGTGTTTATGGACAATATAGGCTACTCAAATGAAATTGAGACATCCACACTACTCTTTTTGTTTATTTGTTGAACAACTTTTTGTCCATTTCATATGCACGATCATAAAGATCCCCCATCTTTGCACACCCTTGAATATATATACACCAACTCCTACTATTTAAAACCACGAAAGCCAGAGCTGACACATTACATACTTCCAAAAATTGTCATTTAACAATACAATTAAACAGTAATAAACCCTAAAACAAGCTAGAAGCCACATTGGAATAACAATATGGACAGTCTGCGTCAAAATGCCAGGGCCGATTTTTTTTGTCCCAGTCCAGCCCTGCTCCATCTGCACAGTTGTACGAGGGTTTAGGGAGAAAATGAAGCTGGTAGAGAGAGCTGAAGGAGTTGCTGTGTTTCACCTGAGATCCATGTTTTAGTCAAAGCCAAAATGTTGAAGTCAGCTTGTAAACTCTTATATTACAAATAGCAGAAATTCAAATATATACCCTATATAGATCAGATCTTTATAAATTTTATATATATATATATATATATATATCTGAATAGATAATCTGAATAGATGAACACAGCTATTGAACTGCAGTAATAGCAATACTTAAACTCTCAAGTAATGAATAAAAATTAATTTATGTAAATTATTGAGTTGTGTTGCAACTCAGTCCATTTCAATAAGCGGGTGACAGAGACCTCTGGTGGTGAGAGGAACGTACTGCACTGGATAAAAAACTCATTTGACTGAAATACCAAACCATCAACTACATTATTCTTAAAAAAAAAAAAAAAAAAAAAAAAAAAAAAAAATTATTTAATTCAACAGCTAAATTTGCTAGATTTCTAAATCTTTATATTAAATATTTGACACATCACATTTATCTAACAGTGTAGACACATACTGAGTGATAAACACATGATTTTTTTTTTAAATAGAATTGTATTGATTAATTAATGACAGTTAATTATATAG
Organism: Leuciscus idus; assembly: GCA_021554675.1. Lineage (NCBI taxonomy): Eukaryota > Metazoa > Chordata > Actinopteri > Cypriniformes > Leuciscidae > Leuciscus > Leuciscus idus. The sequence continues at coordinate 4,200,427 of CM038636.1, read as the reverse complement.
TTAATGATACATTTCTATCTTAACTATTAAAAAGAAACATGATAAAATGTATAATTCGACTTTATTTTTGTTTTTTTTGGTCAGACTCACTTCTCCATGACCTTCAGTGTTATAATAAAAATGTCATCAGAAAATATTTACATTTTAAAATTAACTGAAACCTTTTTTTTATCAGATTTGTATTTAATCATGTATTTGGTAGATGCTTTTATCCAAAGGGACTTACATTGCATTCAATATATACATTTTTATCAGTTCATGCATTCTCTGGGAATCGACATTGGTGTTGCTACTAGTGTCATACTCTATTGGTAGAATTAAAGGAACGTTAGCACAAACCATAGCATTGCATATTGCATTTGCTAGCTCAAACACACTGAATTTAGAGAATTTGCACAGAAAATAGTTGAACCCTGTTTCACAAAGTCTTGCTTTGAGATTTCTGGACTGGAATCTGTTAAACACAAATAAATTAACCTGTCAGCATAATTTTACTGTACAATAACCTCTTATTTCCTACACTTGAAATAGTACATGACTGCTTTGACAATAGTAAAATCCCAATACATATTGGATGACATTTTTCTATTTACAGTGCCGGCCGGCCAGTTCAGATACATTCCTACTCTTTTAGAGAGACATGAAGGGGCAGATATTACTGTTCTCTTATTATTGTGCCAGACCATTAAACCATCATAATTGTGGATCAGACTCCAAGATTTTTCATTGAGTCCAAACTTGCATGTACTTCCTTCTTTCCTTCTGATTCCTTTATATGCCACTGATATATAAACCTCGTCCCCACTCCATTCAGCCTCCCAGTAACAGCGTCCAGTCAGACTCTCTCTACACAGAACCTGAGGATATTCATCAAATCTCTCTCGATGATCAGGATACGACTGCTTCTCTCTCACATATGTCACCTTTCTGTTCCTCAGGCTCTCAGACAGAATGAGACGATTGTTTGCTGTGTTTGGATCCAGTGTGAGATCACATGCATCTAAACACAAGAAGAGATGTCAAAAGAGAAAATTCATAATACATTGCAATTAAACAAAAACGACTGAAGGTGAGCAAGTTGTGTGTTTGTGTGTGATCTACATTTTTTAAATCCTGCTGTGATCCGGATCTCTCCCCCATGATCCACACTATTAAAACACACAAGACATTAAAAACATACTATCAATATATGAACAGATGGGGCTGTATGTATTTACACCTTAAACTGAAGCTAAGGTACTGCTTACACCTGTTAAGAAGTGTTTTTCCATCAATCTGATCACAAGTGGATTACGCAAAGTACAGGGCCCAGTTTTTCAAAAAATGTAATCTGGATCAAATTGATCCGGATTTGGAAATCCCATGTTTTGCTATCCAGGATCACCTGATCCATTTTACTTTTATGCCAGTTTTTTAAAGGAACCTTGGATTGGATCACTGTGATCCAAATACCAAATTTCAGCATTACCAAATCCTGTTTACTAGAGCCTTAAATGGAACCAACAGTGTAGCCTACTGGCTTAGCAAACAACAGTTGGCCACAAATAACCATTGTTTATTTTAATTTTAAGAAACGGAAACACTGTAATAAACAGAAAAAAATTTGCTTTCCTTATTTTATGTAAAATTTTAGACTTTTTTGTTTTACCATATCTCATTAGATGTGACATGCTTCATATATGCTTCAAATATGAATAAATGTATCATCAGTAAAAATTGATTTTGTGATCATTCACTTAAAAAAAAAAAAAAACTCTCTGGTTTTATTTGGTTTGAAAAATCACAACTGAATCCACCCTTCTGATAGGATCAGGATAATCCTGTTTTTTTGGATCAAATAGATCCCAAACCGAGTTCAAAGTTCTGAAAAACCCAAAGGGCAGGTTTGATCCAGATCAAATGTAAGATCGGATTACATGCTCTGATCTTAGTTCAGAATCCCTCTTTTGCTTTTGAAAAACCCATTTCCAAGATTTGATCCAATTCCCTGATCCGAAATCCCACTGGATTACTTTTGAAAAACTGGGCCCAGGTCTAAACAGGGTCTATAACGCTTTGAGCTTGTCCAATTTCGATCACTTCCAGAGGCGCTCATGTGGTTGAATGTGTTCAAACAGCCACAAAAGACTGCCTACTGACCTAATGCGTAAACATTATGGTAAGCACACTAGCCAGACAAGATTTATACTTTGTTGGCTATAGACCCAAGTTTGGTTTGGTTTGGAGAAAACATACCAAGCACAATGTTCTCTTGCCATTCCTGATTTCTAACACACACTCACAGCGTTCAGCTGGACTTGGTTGTCAGAGCAGAAACTAAAGCTGCTCTGGTCGCTTTCCAGTGTTTCCCCTACAATGTATTAGGCAGCGGCGCAGCGCCGCCGCTGGATTTTCAGCGCCGCTGCAAAATCTTCACATGATCAGTAATATCACGACATTCACTTACACACCTAAAAACACTGAAACATGGCGACCGGCGGCGCTGCTAATGTGATGGCTCTGAATCCACTTGTTGACAAGGAAAGAGCAAATGGAAATATTTTTGATTAGGCTAATGTCACGTTGCCATAAGGGGCCGTTCACTTCACATTCACGTTCACATGCAAATATTTCAAATGTGGGCGCGCGGTAAGCGCGCTCATATAGAAGCGACGCGACGCGGCGCGCTCGTTTTCAGGCGCGCCTCTCTTCATGGTTCATGTGTGTGTGTGTGTGTGTCGGCGCACTGCGCTATCTGCTCAATGTTCCGCTCCGTCTTTGCGCTGCGCGTTCTGCACCTTAACGGCCCAAACGCTCCAATCATGTTGGCTACCGATCACGCACTGGAAAAGAAAAATCCGCTCAAATAACGTGACATTTTTCAGTAGTAGACTTCTGTTTGCTGAGCTGGTATAGCCATGCTGGGCAACAATGGTAAAATTACCTGCTCTGATCACATGCTCTGGTAATAATAGCTTTGTATGACTATACTTTATTTTGATAATTAGTCAGTTGCATAGGACTGAATGAAGAATAATATATTGGTGTTTTATATTTTAATATAGGGCTATTTTCTGTCCAATTTGTGTGGACATTTTTCTTTTTTTCCCCTTTTTTGTGTGTTTAATTTAATTAGTGATTCTACATTTAAATATGGATGATTACAAGTTTGGGGGAAATGCGATTAATTGCGATTAATCACAGCATTTTTATTACATTACCGTTTCTTACATTTGAGCCCCTGCCCCTGATGAACTCTTTGCACGTCCCTGGAGGTTAGTGAAGTAAAATAGGCTATGCAAGCTAGTCACCTTTTAAACTAATGAAAAGTTTCATTTGGATTTGAATGTTCAAAATGTCTACAGGATAAAATAAATGAAAGTACTGGTTACATGATGATGTATCTAAGTGCTAAAGTGTGTTACAGAAAAAAAGATCAGTAGTGCAGGTAAGGTGGAAAGAGTTTCATTTTTCCACTATCAATTTCTACCTTACAGCTGAAAATTAACACAAAAGAAAAACAAATAACAGTGAGTTTGTGAGTTCAAGGTACGTGCTGCAATAATCATGCCTTCTGTTGATGGTATGTCAAATTTGTATGTCTCAAAATGTCCATTTCTATCCACAAAACTTGCCAGAAATCATGGTTTAAGGGGTAATAAAAATAAAAAAATCTTACAGGGGTGCATGCCCCCGGACCCCCCGCGAGCGGCTTGGTAACAACCTCCGGCACGTAACAGCACCGCTGCTGGAAAAATTTATAGGGGAAACACTGCTTTCATATATGTAAATTGCACAAGGTTATTTTGTCCTTTAGATCGAAAGATCAGAAAAAGCCCTTCCATTTACCCATCTATAGACAGAAGAAGTAAAAGTGGACAAAAGAGACGGATTAAAACGCCAGGTGCCCTTGTCTACTTGTGATCCGATCGACCAAAATGCATCGTAATACCATGTGTGAACAGGGCCTAAAAATTCACGTTCTGTTTTTCCATATGGCTATGGAAATAAGAGATGCAGTCCAGTGGAAATAACTCATGGAATATCAAATCGCAAACCTGAATACAGAGCCAATATATGGCTTATTCCAGCACAAATCCATGTTTCTATATTCATGATGTAACATTTGGTTGCTAAACTGTCATTTCTTTAGTAAGCAAAGCTTTGTACTTCACTTCTGATCCAACATCCACTTAAAGGGTCATGAAACCCCAAAAGACATTTGTTTTAAAAATGTGTACAGATATGTACAAGGCTGCACATCATAAAGTTATTCCATAATTTCTTTAGAGCAATTACATACTTCCGGTCTGAAAAGCAAAGTTGAAGCAATGTCACAGATTCTGACGTAATTTCGTCAAAAGTGGTGATTGGCTGCCGGGGCTTCAGTAGCGGGTGGACGAATAAAGTGACGTCATCTGTTTCTGAGTGCTTTTCTGCATTTATTCACAAAGGGGTCATTCAATCCAATCACTGCGCTGTAGTATGCATAAGATATAATTGACGCAGTATGCATGAGACAGAATTCTGTCACTTTTGTCTTCCCTTGTTTAGAGACATAGGTCGTAAGCAGTGGCGGTTCTACATTGAATTACACCCTGGACGAGACCCCCTTCGAGCGCCCCTTCTGTGCACGGCATCTTCTCAGCAAACAGGGGCGCCTGCAGCTGAAGGGGGCGCAAATTTGCCAATTCCCCACACAGTGAAATGATAGATAATAGAAAACCGCTTCGCGGCGCAGATTTAATTTAATTTTTCTGCTCGTGCCGGCGGCGCTGCCCCCCCAAAAAATGCCGCCCCGGGGCGATTGCCCGGTTCGCCCGTGCCAAAAACCGCTACTGGTCGTAAGTGCTTGTTTCCTATGTGCGACAACACAAAAGTGTTGTTTGCATTTTCCCTGAGATGCGTTTAGAGCTAGAGTTTGAATACAAACACTTTAGAAATATGACTAAAAACATTTAATATGTAAGAACATGAGGAGCTGTTTAAGCATGGAATGATGCAGTGAGTTTAACAACAATCACCACGTGGATCATAGATCATATATACGGACCACAGGAAGCATGTTTCAAGTTTTTAAGGACATATTTCATATACTCTAGTGCTCCAAACATGAACTGGCACCGTGTATGCACACATATTTCATCATGTCCTCTTCAAATGAAATATATATGTGCAAATAAGGACACTGTGCAGCCGTACGTCTGATCATAAATGTGACGGTATGATGACTTATTCTGATAGAAGACACTAATGTAGATCGAAAATTCAAAGAAGAATGGACAAAAAAAGTAACTATGCCTCTATTCTTTCTGTTAAACTGACGTGTGTCGTTATGTAGTGCTCATAAACTTAGTGAAAATATTATGAAATCATTTAAATGTTATTCCGTGTTTCTCCCTCATTTGTTGTCATAGGATTACATTTTCAAAACACATCAAGGTGCCCTCAACCCTGTGTTTCCCCCCTCCGCTAATATTTTTATATTCATTAGTCTGTATAATTAGAGGGTGGGGGTGGGGTAGGTGGTAGAGGTCTGCACGGGCTTTAAACTGAAGCCCGAACCCGGCCCGTACCCGCGATCATTTGACGCGACCCGACAATTACATTTACATGTTAAGCTCGAACCCGACCCGAACCCGAGGTCCACTCTGTTTCTCACAGCAAATACCATTTTTGCAATATGTTGTATTTAATGATTGCTTGAAACGGTAAACAAATACATGTAGGCGCAGCGGCCCTATAAGCACAGCAGTAAGAGAAAAACTTACATCATGTAACTTTGCTGTGGTCGAACAGGTGTAACAGTCACACATTTCTCTGGAACTCAGACTTTAAACTTTAAAAAGATCACGCAGTGTTGCAAAACTATTTACACAAATATATCCTTCTCAGTATGAGTTATGAAGGAAGAGAACGGCGTTGACAGTTGATGGTTTCAGCGCCGTCCTCCTCTGATTGAAAGTTAGTCCAGCTGCACTGAAGTTTCTCTCGCTGCTGCTGCTACTTGCAGGGATGCTGAGGATACTACGGGCCAGTTTTGACAGTATAGGGAAAACACCGCTGTTGTTTTTCCACCAACCCAAGAGATCCCGCTCTTCTTCCATGTCGTGGTTCATGACTGAAATAGTGCGCGAGAGCGGTAGCACATGCGCAAAACAGTTTTGTGATATAATTGATATAATGATAAAAAATAAAATAAAATAAAAATATATATAATTTTTTTATAATTTATTTTATTTTATCATTATATCATTTATATATTATATCATTGATGTACATCCCAATGTACATTGCACATCTGTGCACGCATGTACTTTCTCTCTCGCGTGCCGGTCACCACAACACAGCAAGCAGGCAAATCACACGGCACGCAAACTATATATAGCCTATTTAGTTTTTCTTAGTTACAAACCCGAACCCGACCCGAAACCGAGGCTGTTCATTAAACATTAACCCGAACCCGACCCGAAACCCGCACATTTTTCGGGACCCGTCGGGCTCGGGTCGGGTAGCAGACCTCTAGTAGGTGGTACTCTGCCACCTCGTTTTTGGCGGTTATCATGCTGACCGACTGAGTCCTACTGCTTCACAACTAATCCTCTTTTAGTCCTGTCAAATGAAATAAAATCTATCGATTATAACAGGTTTCAGTGACATGCTAACAAACATACATGGATCACATGATGATTTTTTGTTGAACATACTTGAGTTTGTCCAGTCTGTATTTTGGATCAGAGACCAGCTTGACTAATGATTGTCCTGGGTGATTGTAGCTCAGATCCAGCTCTCTCAGGTGTGAGGGGTTTGACCTCAGAGCTGAAGCCAGAAAACAACAGCCTTCCTCTGTCACCATACAGCCAGATAATCTAAACACACACACACACACACACACACACACACACACAGACACACAGACACACACACCATTACATCATCTGTGAAAAGTACAAGACTCAAATATATTTGATCTGTTTAATGTCTTAGTAAAGAAAGTGATTTTGTAAGTTGAAAAAGAGAAGTAATCAGTTTTAAATTTATATTTATCTTCACCTCTATCTGATGCTATTATTTCATGCAGAAAAATCAGTGCACGGAAATAAATCCTATTTTGCAGGATATATTTTGATAAATATTATGGCATTTTATTTACACACATACAACACTACATCTTTACCTCAAGAGCAGTGTTTCATGCACTATTTCAGCAGCTGCTGATGCTTTAGTTAAAACCCAGAAGGTGAGTTTGAATTCTCTTTTGAATGTGATGCATTAAAATAATGCTTCTCCTCAATGGCTGCATGTAAAACCAAAATTCAACTTCTCAGATGCCACTGCATTGGCTCTGAGTTCCCAATATACTCATCTTTAATGATGGATTTTTTTTTTCCTTTTACAAAGTACTACTGCTGTCCAGATGGAAATGTATAACTATTTCAAACAAGTATTGTCCGGACTGCAGCTGGGGAGATAATATAGAGACCAGACCTTTTGAAACTTTAATTGAATAACCCTGATTTATATCATGGTTAATGGAAACATACATAAAATTAAATATGATTACATACATTGCGTGTTCAGAGCTTTTATGATAAGCACTAAGGTTCTTGTTTGAAACATATAACTATCAGTTATCTGCGCAATATGACTGAAACCTGGTTTATTTAATTTGCATGAGTGGCACGCGAGTCACAGTGGCCTATACTGTGCCTCGTTCACCAGCTTGCCCATAAGGGTGATAAGACTTGGGCGAGCCGCACCTATCATGACACACGCGATAAGATGTGTGACCCAGTTTAATTTATCAATAATTTACTCATTTACAACGCTATAGAGAAAGTCAAAAATCTAAAACTGCCACATAATCTAAAAAAGACCGACTAGAAAAAGAAGAGAAAACATTGTCTTGCACCAATAGTACATTAGAAGGCTTTTTATACTACATATGACATTTACTAGCATTTATCACATTTTAATGTAGTAACAGTTTTGTTTTACATCTTTGGCATGTTGCTATTTCTTTTCTTTTTTATTGCAGGTTAACAAAACATAGTAGCTTATACAAGGTAAATGACATATACACATACAAAAGAGAGAAAGACAAACAGAACAAAAACAAAGCAAAAGAAAAGAAAACAGTTAAATATAAATATATTGATATAGTGATGCAGGTACATTGGTAAGTTTAAGCAATTGGGTATTTTAGTTGATATAGATAGAGGCAATTTGAGAGAATCATAGTACTAATAGAGTTGTAGTAGAAGTAGTATTCGTACTACTACTAATAATAATAAAAATAGTAGTAGTAGTAGTAGTAGTAGTAACAACAATAATATTCATGATAATAATTATTTATAATAATAATAATAAAATAATAATAATAATAATACATTTAGACCAGTCAATAAAATTATTGTAGATATACTCTATTCTCTATAGAGGGTCCACCGATTCAGCGTCTCTTTAACTTTATTTGTTTGATGCTGTTAAAGATAGCTTTATTTAATACATATTGAGAAAAGTGCTGTTTAATACATTTTAAGCATCCATGGACACCCTATCTTACTCTGGTTTACTCAATGGAGTGTTCTGCTTCCTGGAGCTCTGGGAACTTCTGATACATTTTCTTACCTCAGTATGTTAAGTTGACAGTATGAACTCTTCAGTCCATCAGAGAGCAGATTCACTCCTGAATCCTGGAGGTCATTGTTACTCAGGTCCAGCTCTCTCAGTGAGTTTGATGATTGTAGAATTGAAGACAAACTTTCACAGCACTGACCAGTGAGATTACAGATGGATAACCTAAACAAACCAGAACAAAATTACCACAGAGTAGTCTTACAACACATTAAATTATTCCACAAAAAAATAATTTAAACAATACATCAGACTCAGGTCTACAAAAGATACAAAGAACAAGGTAAGAAGAACAACAAAGAGAAGAACTGAAGAACTGTTGCTAGACAAAGACTCATTTATTGTTGCAGCATCTGATTATTTTATTTAAATTAACTGACCTCAGTATCTCTAGTTGACAGTGTGAACTCTTCAGTCCATCAGAGAGCAGCTTTACTCCTGAATCCTGCAGGTCATTGTTACTCAGGTCCAGCTCTCTCAGTGAGTTTGATGATTGTAGAATTGAAGACAAACTTTCACAGCACTGACCAGTGAGATTACAGTCAGTGAGTCTATAATGTAAAGAAAAACAGCACAATAAAGATGAGATGGTGGGTTAAAATATTGTTGTCTGTATTATACACATTTCACTGATCACATTTTCACAATTGAGGTAATCACATCTGATAGTTCGAAACAGAACATGGTTTGAATTTGGTAATGTTAAAGCTGTCATGCAGAATGGGTACCAAACCCGAGACAACCCGTAGGAGCTGGTCTGAATTTGGCTGCAATGGAACTGTGGATCGATGGGTGTAAATGTGAAAGCAACTCAGACTTGGGTCCGCACTAGTTCAGGAAGTAAAACAGTGCTTCTCAACTCTGGCCAGTGTGAAAGCCCCCTCAGTCTTATATGTGGTAAATCATAGAAAGGATTTAACCAATACAAAAAAATCAAAAGACCAGCCTTGATTACTTTTGGAGTTTTGAAGCCCTTTGTTTCATTGGATTACTGTAAGGTGAGCACATTGATAATTGAGACTATGAAGAACTACATATGGTATGTGGAAACTGGATGTACTGGATGTTCACGTTGGAGTAAATTTCTTTATTATTGAATATTTTTCAGCATTCTGTTGCTTATCTGCATATAAAATGCAAAACTGGCAAGCAAAGATGGCAGACCTGCCACTGGAAAGAATCCTACCTGACCTTTGCCCTTTTATCAATGTTGGAGTGGATTATTTTGGCTCACTAGAGTGGAAGTTTTGCGAAGACATTTTTACATTGCCTCTGCTCCAGGTTAGCTAATCTTGAGGATTTAACCTCTACAAATACTCACAGAGCTTTTCTGCAGTTCACCACAGCTGGTATCAGTCGCCTTCTACCATCCTCTGATGTGTTGTATCTCTTCATATCCAGCTCATCCAGCCCCTCCTCTGAAATCTGAAACATGTAGGCGATTGTTGAGCAGTGAGCAAGAGAAAGTTTATTCTTTGAATGTTTTTGTGATTTTAGGAACTCCTGAATCTCTCTGTACAGAGTCTGATCATTCAGTTCAAGCAGACAGAGGAACAAATTGATGCATCTGTCAGCTGAGAGATGTTCATCACCCTTGATTTTGTTTTGAATGTACTGTGTGGTTCTCATGATGTTCTCTGAGCTGTGTTCTGTGTCTGTCAGTAGATCCTGTAAAAGTATCTGATTGGACTCCAGTGAGACGCCCAGCAGGAATCGCAGGAAAAGATCCAAGTGTCCATTTTCACTCCGTAAGGATTTATCAACTGCTGATGTTAGTAGCTCATACAGAGAAATCTCCTTGAACCTGTACCATGTTTCCAGAAAGAACTTCAGTGACTTTGTGTTCTTGGTGGCATGGCAGAAAAACAGATACAAAGCAGCAAGAAACTCCTGAAAGCTCAGATGAATGAAGCAGTAGACTTTCCTCTGATTAATCACAGATTCCTTCTTAAAAATCTCAGTGCAAATCCCAGAATACACTGAGGCATCAGTGACGTCTATGCCGCTCTCAATCAGGTCCTCTTCATAGAACATCACATTGCCCTTCATCAGCTGTTTGAAAGCCAGTTCAGCAAGTTTCACAATCACTTCTCTGTTGGACTTCAGGACTTTCTTTGGATCTCTCTCATCATACTTCTGATTCCTCATGTTGATCTGAGTCAGCAGGAAGTGGATGTACATTTCAGTCAGAGTTTGAGGGATTTCTGCACTGTAATCTTGTTTCAGAAGGTTTTGAAGCACAGTGGCTGAGATCCAGCAGAAGACGGGTATGTGACACATGATGTGGAGGCTTCTTGATCTTCTAATATGTGAGATGATTCTGCTGGCTTGATGCTCATCACTGATTCTCTTCCTGAAATATTCCTCCTTCTGAGGCTCATTGAATCCCTGAATTTCTGTCACACGGTTGATGTATTTTGAGGGGATCTGATTGGCGGCTGCTGGTCTGGAAGTGATCCAGATATGAGCAGAGGGAAGCAGATCTCCTCTAATGAGGTTTGACATCAACACACCCACTGATGAAGACTTATTCACATCACAAACCTTCTGTCTATCTGTAAACATCAGTGTAATTCTGCTTTCATCTAGACCATCAAAGATAAACACAACTTTACACTCCTCATAAATCTTTGAGTCCAGATCTTGAAGTTCAGGATGAAAGTCCAGCAGGAGTCTATGAAGACTATATTGGACATCTTTAATCAAGTTCAGCTCTCGAAATGGAAGCACAAATATGAAATCTACATCCTGATTGGCTGTTCCCTCGGTCCAATCCAGAATGAACTTCTGCACAGAGACGGTTTTTCCAATTCCAGCGATGCCTTTAGTAAGAACAGTCTGGATTTTGTCTTTCTCCTCACTTCGTGGTTGATGTAAGGGTTTAAAGATGTCATTGCAGTAGATTGGTCTGTCTTGAGTTCTGGCTGTTTTCTCCATCTGTAAAACCTCATGTTCTTCATTCACCCCTTCACTTTCTCCCTCTATGATGTAGAGCTGTGTGTAGATCCTGTTCAGGAGGGTTTGATTCTCCTGCAATTTGATTCCCTCAAATAAGCTCTCATACTTTTTCTTCATGCTGGTTTTGTGTTGGTCTTTGACTCTCTGAAGGACATAATCCACTGTTTGCTGAGAATCGTGCTGCAGGTATTTAGTCTCCTTAAGCAGTGTGTCTGTCTGCAGGGATGCCTCTTTGACATGCTGCTTGCTAAATAAAAAAAAAGTAAACAAAAAAAAAGGTCAAATCTAAATATCTTAATTTTGCAGTAAAATATTAAAATATTACATACTGTATAACAGTACTTGTATTCGTCCCAAACTGTCACGGTACAGACGTCATGGTTCATGCATTCAGTCAGATGAGGAATACAGTCAGTCACAGGCGATTCACACTCCAATCCAGAAGGGGGTGCAAGGTAATGCAGCGCTGTTTGCTTTATTCTATTTATTTTGTACTTATTTTTGTTTTTTTATCAGCCTTGCAAAAAATATGACCTATGCAAGAGTGCATTCTGTTTAATGCTTAGTGCATAATACAGGAGGCTGTACTGTACCAACTACCTCAGGGGGGACTTGATACCGCTCGGTGGAACAAACAGTAATTTGCACTACTGTCTGTTCAAAATTAATGAATCTGTTGCTTTTTCCAGTAACACTTTAGTTTAGGGTCCAATTCTCACTATTAACTAGTTGCTCATTGGCATGTATATTACTAGGATATTTGGCTGTTTATTAAGTACTTATAAAGCACATATTAATGGCTTACTCTGCATGACCTTATTTTACATCCCTTAATCAAGGGGTTTTTTGAGTCAGAAAGTGGGATAAGGTGGGTCGTGCAGTCACTTGGCTGCAGCTAAATTTACATTTCAGTCAATGACACAAACATGCAAACAGTCTAGGGTTACACATACCAAAGTTAAATAGAAATCACTTTATCGCTTAGTCAGTGCTATTTTTTCAAATTGCAAAGGTTGCGATTTAATTCTAGAAATATATCAGCATTGTGTTTCATTAAACGCGAGCGACTTCTTGTGATAACAATTTTCAGCATCTCAGAGTGGCTCAGTTCTTTAAGAAACGTGTTCACTCTAATCACTGCGCTGTATTCTGCATGAGATCGCATTACACCGGAGAATTCAGATGTCATGAAAGGCTGATTCAGGTTTGGGCTGCGTTTCCCAAAAGCACTGTGGACTAAGTTGACCATTGAGACCATTGGTGGCAATGGTTCTACAATCTACTTGGGCATACGATGCTTTTGAGAAACGCATTCATCTCTGTCATCTGTTCAACTTAGCGCTGTTGTCTTTCAGAGATATGGTCGCAAGAGTGCGTTGTTTGCGTTTCCTGCTCGCATTTGTCTACCTACCACATGTACACACACGAGCACGAAAGTGTTTTCTGCGCTGAACACCGCAATGAGTTTAACAACACTCGCAGCATACTAAATATTAGTGTTACTATTAAATAAAATGATTTGCCTGATTTTTTTTTTTATATTCCGATTTTTGTCATATCGAACTTTTGGTTAAGATTATGCTTATAGTAGGCTACTTTTTTTCATTTCTTTAAGTTTGTTGTGCCATGTCTGTGTAAATCAGTTGAGACAGCAGACTAAAACTACTTGGTATTCTTCATATTATTTCAACTAGGGGTGTCGCAATATACCGGTGTTGACGATAATCGTGATATTCAAAGCATGAAATATCGACATCGTGTTAATTTAGAGTGTGACAATATACCGGTATTGGCGATAACCACAATGTTTAAAATGAATAGGACTCTTATGATAACATGACACGTAAATACTCCAGCGCCAGTACCTGGTTGACCTCTCAGGTGGCAGTATTGCACCCGCTGACACCTGTCAAATAAGAAGACGACGCAGCGCTCGTCCGCGCCCGCGCAGCTAGAGTGGAACACTCTGTCCACACCCGAAAAAAGTAAGCTCACCAGGATTAAGAACAGAGTTCTTCGGCTTCAAAGAAAACAGCACCTTAAAGGTGGTCGCACACCGGACGAGAAGCGCAGCGCCACGTCTTTAAAATTCGAACACATTCTCTATGAGTGTACATTCAGTTAATGGACGCTCTGAGGTAAAGTGTTCAGATCACAGACTCAGCAACTATTTAATTGTACAGTGTAAGCATAACATAGTACAGACATTATCTCAATTCCATAATGTCCTTAAACAATGATATTGCTGGCCATAAACTGAGACGCGCGTGCGTGTGAGATACCTCGAGTTGTCATAGACGCGACGCGGCTATTATTTTACTAGTCATGGAATGGGAAACGTGACATTAACTGTTAACGGGGTTTCTGTGTTCATATATTAATAAAGGGTGATTATTAAAATTAAGAACCCCGTTTTCTTTACTCATCTTATTTTTGTATATGTATTTGCACTTGATTTTTTTTATTCAAATCTGCTATCTGCATGACTTTATTGGCGCCGGTGCAACAATAGGTTTAAGAGCTTTTCAGTTCTTCAGGAAACCTTCAGACAGTGTTTTGCTTCAGTTTGAAACCAGATAAACTTCACATGCTTGTCTTCCTTCACAAGAATTTGCCATAGATTGAGTACACAAGAAGTAAAAAATGCATGTGCCTTGTCTATCAGTATCCTTATGTTTGTTGGGTAAAAAAGAAAAACTACTGTATATAAACAAAGTAAAAATGAATTTGACTGATAACTACCCAAAATAGATTCTATAGATATCGCGATATATCGATATCGTGAATTCTTTTGGCCACAATAACCGTGGTGTGAAAAATCTAACATCGTGACAGCCCTAATTTCAACATAGCCATTAGGCTGCTATTTTAATCGTTATCAACATTTTTGACAATGTACCATAAGTTTGTATTGCAATCAAACTTGTATGTCATTCACACTATGACAAGGAAAATAAAAACTGCTCTAAAAGGAACTAACACCACCCACCCCCACTCATATTCATGCTTTAAAATTATTTTGGTGGGTCTTGAGATAAATTATACTTGTCTAGGTGGGTCCTGGAATGGAAAAGTTTGGGAACCCCTGTCTTAATCCTATACCCAAAACCTAAACTTAACAACAGTACTGTCTAATAAGCTGTAATTAGGGTTTATTGAGGCAAAAGTCATATTTAATAGTGAGAATTGGACCCTGAACTAAAGTATGACCATTTTTCCTATTGTACTGAACTCATACCGAATCGTGACTGCAAAACATAAAAAATCCCAAATTTTTGTATAATAAACTGTGTAAATTACTGTTATCAGCCTACTTACAGATTATCTTAAAAGGTAATATACAAGTAGTCAAATACAATAATTTCAACTCAATTCATCATCACTTCCATGCTTTTACCTCAAAACCTCGGTTAAAATATCCTCTCATTGAAAGTTTCACTGTAGCAATTAAATCATATTTATACTCACTCAGGGTCTGAGGTCGCTGCTTCAACACTAATGTTAGGGGGGCTGCCAATGGACTCGAAACTCTTCATAGACACAAGGCAGGATTTTGGAGATGCCGCTTTATTTGTCTGAACAGCATCTTCTTCTTCTACTGACACAGAGAGAAAACACCTTGAACAAAAGGCACTCTAATCTGCTGCAAAGACATTTTTAAACCATTATATAGTGAACCATGATGTGGAGTTAAAAAAAAAAAAAAAAAAAAGTTCTTACTAAGGGCATTGCTGGAATTTGAATCACTAATGTTAGGGGGGCTGCCAATGGACTCGAAACTCTTCATAGACACAAGGTAGGATTTTGAAGATGCTGCTTTATTTGTCTGAACAGCATCATCTTCTTCTTCTACAGACACAGAGAGAAAACACCTTTAACAAAAGGCACTCTAATCTGCTGCAAAGACATTTTTAAACCATTATATGGTGAACCATGATGTGGAGTTAAAAAAAAAAAAAAAGTTCTTACTAAGGGCATTGCTGGAATTTGAATCACTAATGTTAGGGGGGCTGCCAATGGACTCGAAACTCTTCATAGACACAAGGTAGGATTTTGAAGATGCTGCTTTATTTGTCTGAACAGCATCATCTTCTTCTTCTACAGACACAGAGAGAAAACACCTTTAACAAAAGGCACTCTAATCTGCTGCAAAGACATTTTTAAACCATTATATGGTGAACCATGATGTGGAGTAAAAAAAAAAAAAAAAAAAAAAGTTCTTACTAAGGGCATTGCTGGAATTTGAATCACTAATGTTAGGGGGGCTGCCAATGGACTCGAAACTCTTCATAGACACAAAACAGGGTTTTGGAGATGTCGCTTTATTTATCTGAACAGCATCATCTTCTCTCCTTTCATTGACACTCATTGTAAAGGCAGTGCTCTAAACACAGAACATGCATATAAAACTGTTTACTTCAGACACATAGCAAATTGTTTGCCTGGAAGACTTTCTGTCAACACATACACAAATGAGTTGAGTGTTATGATTTGTTTATTCAGTAATTTCTTTATATAAGTAAGCCATAAAATATTTGAATAATTACCTGTCAAAATCAAATTTCTTTTTCAGTTCAAACTCCTATTTCAACTCTTAAGAAACTTTATAATCTTCTTAACTTTACTTCTTATAGCTCGATACAGACTTTTATATACATCAGGGAACTAATAACCAGTAGAGCTGCTGAGCTGATGTGGACATTTAATGTCCATTTAATCACTGATCAGTATAGATTAATAATTAAATATAGTCTTTCAAACCGAAACTACACTCTAAAAACTCCTGGGTTATTTCTTCAACCCATTTTCTGGGTTATTTGTGTTGGGTTAAAATTATGGGTTATTTTTTCAGAGAGTAACCATTTTCTGGGTTATAGGGCTAATATTTTGACCCAATTTATGGGTTGTTTGGGTTTCTGGGTTATTTTTCAAAGAGTAACCCATGTTCTGGGTTATAGGGTTGGCTTTCTCTCTCTCTCTCTCTCGCAGTTGTTCTGGAATTTTCTCACAACAGTCGTTTGAAATAACCGTCGCTTCGCGCTCGATCCGTTTTGGCCTGTGCTTCATCGGTGCAACTTCATCTATATTCAAGGTAAGAGAGTATTTTCAGTGTTGATGTAATGTTAACTTTTCTGTGTCCATGTCCCTGTTGCTAGTTTAGCACCATTTGCTAAAAAAAAATAAAAAAATAATACGTTGCTACGTTGAGACTAGCGTTAGCCGTGGTAATTCTGTGGTTGGCATGTAGCCGCGGCTATCACGACAACATCTAGGTCTAGGACAACTCGAGGTAACGTTATCGCACACCGGACGCGATTTTGAACACGGTCCTGAGCCGTTGCTGGGTGCCGCGGACAGACCGCCGGTGTGTGTGTGTGTGTGTGTGTGTGTGTGTGTCCGTTACACTCATAGAGAATAATGTGTTCGAATTTTAATGTGTGCGAGCCCCTTGAGAGAGTGCACGTCCCGGTGAGCGATACCTCGAGTTGTCCTAGACGCGGCGCTTCTCGTCCGGTGTGCGAGCCCCATAGCCGCGGCTACAGAGCGACGAGGCAACACAATAGTTGAGTTATGTTTACCAGCTGTGCCGTGCTTATCATATTATACAGTGCTCTACTGGCTGAAGTAGTGAGAGTTAAAGAAGCGTCTTCAAATTGTTGCTAACCTCTATATTGCTATGTTTTCTCCAGGTCATTTTGAATGGACAGTTTTGTCGCTGATAAGCTAACTGAGTGGCAGCCGTCTGAGCTGACAGAGAATTTTAGAGGTGAGCATTTTACTCTTATTGCCCTTATATCATCTCTCTATACCTACTTTTATTTTTATTTTTTTTAAGACTTAAATGTGTCAGTGCAAGATTTTGTGAAAGTCACAACTTCTTCGACAGTGGGGTATGTACAACCCTAAAATATTATTGTGCCTTGTCTTTAAGCTGTTATGCATAAGAATGGGCTGTCATTAGACTTTTTAATGAAAGAAAATATGTCATTCACACAAAATGGGTAATGTTAATGCTGCAAAAGAACCACATTAGTTAACTAGCAATTTGGGCCATGTAAAAAAAAAAAGAAAGAAAAAAAGCCACTGCATTCCCTTAAAAGTGATTATTTGTTAGCTTGATAATGAAAGAGTGTCTGGTGAGTGGTTCACAATTGTCTCGACTTATTAACAATACTCATGTTGTCTTGTTTTCTGTCTTTCAGATAGATGAGGAGGCATTTCTTCTCTTTGATGAGGACACTATCAAAAATCTTGTCCCCAAAGTTGGCCCCAGGCTTAAATTCCTGAGGCTCTTCTGAGAATTGTTGTTTATTTTTCTATTTTTTATTTCTAATATTGTTATTACAGTGTGACCTAAAATAAATATGAAAATAAACATGTCCAAGTGTGTGTTTTTTCTTATAGATTTTTATTTAATGCAATAAAAATGTAAAAGTGCTTGAAGTGTGTAATATAATGTAAAACGTACTCGGTTACTAACGTAACCTCGGTTCTCTCTAGAAGAGGGAACGAGTACTGCGTAAGATATCTTACGCTAGGGGAAAATCCTTTTCCGCGAGATATTGAAGCCAAAAATTATCCTTAATTTTGTAATAATGCAAAACGCGTTGCAGCAGCAATGCAGACATAGGCGAGACAGCTCGCGCGCCTATTGGCTGCTCTGCGGCAACTGCAGCAGCCTATCGAGCGAGGCCTGGCGTGACGTCAGACCCAATCAGGGCACTTCGCGCCCGCTGCGTCACGTCCCGCCGAAATGGGCGTGGTCTAGGCCTATAAATATCGCTCGCAGGCAGCTATTATCTGGTTTTTCATCATCGAAGCAACCAGAGCGTGTGCATGCATGGCAAGATACGCAGTACTCGTTCCCTCTTCTAGAGAGAACCGAGGTTACGTTAGTAACCGAGTACGTTCTCTTACGAGAGGTCTCTCGTACTGCGTAAGATATCTTACGCTAGGGGACCCAATGTAAAACGCCGTGCATGCTGAGATCTGACACCAAAGACCCAAGGGCGAAAGCCCGGGGTACATATAGTGCACAATCACTCAGTGAACTCACAGAGAGTCCGGGAAGAAGGAGGGGTGCAGCCTCACTTTCCCACATAAAGTAGCGTCAAAGGGACGCAAATTTCATCATACAGACAGGGCGGGGTACGGCCTGAACTGATGGGAAAAAATGTGGGTCTTACACAGTTTGCCCAGCCTTAAACTGTCGAAAATTGAGCTGTGCTCAGCAAACGCAGCATTCTGAGCTGAACGCATCAGGTCAGATAATACTGGTAGTTTAGACCGACAGCAGCCTGGCCTGCAGGGCGGGAACCTCTAGGTTATAAAACCTTATAAATGTAGACGGGGAGGCCCAGCCTGCCGCCATACAAATATCTTGCAAGGCAATCCCACTTGACCAAGCCCACGAAGAGGCCATGCCTCTTGTGGAATGCGCTCTGACACCCAAAGGGCACTGCATGCCCTTGGAGGCGTATGCCAGCGCTATAGCATCAACTATCCATCTGGATAGGCTCTGTTTCGACGCGGCTAGTCCCTTAGAACGTCCGCTAAACGAAACAAAGAGCTGTTCCGTCTGTCTGAAAACAGACGAGCGAGACACGTAAGCTCGTAATGCCCTGACTGGGCAAAGGAGGCTCGCGTCTCTTTCCTCATCAGGGACCGGTAGGGCTGACAGAGAGATAATCTGCGCCCTAAACGGTGTGTTGAGGGATTTTGGAACATAACCGTGCTTAGGTTTGAGTATAACTTTTGAGTCATTGGGCCCAAACTCCATGCACGCCGCGCTCACAGAGAGCGCGTGCAGATCCCCTATGCGCTTCACCGAAGCGAGAGCCAGCAAAAACACCGTTTTGAAAGACAGGTGTTTCAAATCGATTGACTGTAAAGGCTCAAATGGCGCACCTTTCATGGCTTCCAGAACCGTAGAAAGGTCCCATACGGGGACTGAGGGAGGTCTGGGAGGATTCAGTCTTTTAGCTCCTTTAAGGAAGCGGATGACTAAATCGTTCCTTCCTATTGACTGACCAAGCGTTGTTTCTGAGAACGCTGCTATAGCCGCCACATAAACTTTGAGCGTGGAGGGGGCCCTGCCCCCATCCAACAGCTCTTGTAGGAAGGAAAGCACCTCCGTCACATCACAGTTTGTGGGTGACACACCACGGGCTGTGCACCAGCCCGAAAACACTGACCATTTCGAAGAATAGAGTCGTCTTGTAGACGGAGCTCTAGCCTGCGTGATCGTGTTTAATACTCCTTTAGGGAGTCCAACATGTACCCGTTGATGGCCCAGACATGAAGGGACCATAGATCCGGGTGAGGATGCCAGATCGAGCCGCGGGCCTGCGAGAGGAGATCTCTCCTCACTGGTACTGGCCACGGGGCAGTACTTGCTAACTGCATCACGGCTGGGAACCAAGGTTGGTTTTTCCAGAACGGTGCTACCAGCAGTACTGAGCATCCTTCTTCCCTGATCCGTTCTATCACCTGAGGCAGGAGAGAGACGGGGGGAAAAGCATAGAGCGGGCGGCGGGGCCACACATGGGACAGCGCGCTCCTGCTCTTGGAGAAAAATTCTTGACAGTGAGCGTTTTCTTGAGACGCAAACAGGTCCACTTCCGCTCTGCCGAATTTCTTCCACAGCAGTTGGACTGTCTGTGGGTGTAGGGACCATTCGCCTGCCGGAACATTGTTCCTGGACAGTCTGTCTGGTCCTATATTCATGATCCCTGGCACGTGCGCTGCTCTGAGCGAGCGCAGGTTGCACTGAGCCCATACCAGGAGGCGTTCTGCCAGCCTGTACAGTTTCTCGGATCTGATGCCGCCCTGGCGATTTATGTAGGATACCACAGACATGTTGTCCGAACGGACCAAGACGTGGTGACCTTTTATTTGGGGACAAAAACGCGTCAGCGCGTTGTCTACTGCCAGCATTTCGAGGCAGTTTATGTGCAGGAGCTTCTCCCGTTCTGACCACTGGCCGAAGAACGGTCTGCCCTCGAGCAGCGCTCCCCATCCCGAGGTGGACGCGTCCGTGGACACCACTTTCACCCTCGAGGAAGTCCCCAGGCTTACACCTGATTGGTACCAGTCGTTCGCTTTCCAGGGTTTCAGAGCTGTAACGCATTTCTGATTGACCCTGAGGCGAAGCAAACCGGGTGCCCACGCTTTGCGTGGGACTCGCGCTTTCAGCCAAAACTGCAGCGGGCGCATGCGGAGCAGACCCAGCTGGAGTACTGACGATGCTGAGGCCATGAGACCTAGCATCTTCTGAAATCTTTTGAGCGGGACAGACGCGCCGCAGCGAAAAGAGTTCGCTGTGCGTCGAATGTCTACCGCGCGCTGTTGTGATAGTCGCGCTATCATGGATAGTGAGTCCAGTTCTGTGCCCAGGAAAGATATTTTCTGACTGGGTGACAGGGAGCTCTTCGCCCAATTGACACTCAGACCCAAATCCTCGAGGTGATCGAGTAAAATGGTCGTGTGTTCCATGAGCACTGCGCGAGATTGCGCTAGAATCAGCCAATCGTCCAAATAATTCAGCACTCGCATGCCTCTCATTCTGAGGGGTGCGAGCGCCGCGTCCATGCACTTCGTAAATGTACGGGGTGCTAGGGACAAACCGAACGGTAGGACTGTGTACTGATATGCCTGGCCCTCGAAGGCGAATCTCAAAAATCGCCTGTGACGTGACGCTATCTGTATTTGAAAATACGCGTCTTTCAGATCTATTGACACAAACCAATCTCCTTGGCGAATCTGCACAAGGATTTGCCTGGTCGTGAGCATCCTGAACTGTCGCTTCACAAGCACTTTGTTCAGTTGCCTTAGATCTAGTATGGGTCTGAGACCCCCGTCTTTTTTCGGTACCAGGAAGTATCTGCTGTATAGCCCTCCCTCGCTCTGATCTTGAGAGAGAGGTTCTATGGCCCCTTTTCTCAATAGTTTCGTCACTTCGGCTCGAAGTAGATGTGCTACTTCTGTTTTTACCGTGGTCTCGACGCGCGCCACATAGCGGCGAGGGCGTCGGCGAAACTGCAGCGAATAGCCTCTTTTTATAATGTTCAGCACCCACTTCGAAACCCCGGGTAGTTTTGCCCATGCGTCTGCATGGATAGCTAGGGGTCGAATACGAAGCGCGCTCCGCTCGCTCAGCGATGGAGAAGCTTCTGTGTGCTGTAACACAAGCGTGTCGCTCGTGACATTTGAGGCATGGGGCGCGCTGATGACAGCGGGCAGATTGCCCGCGCTCGACTCCTCTACGGTGGTTAACCGCGAGGGGGAGGGCTGGGCGGTTCCCGTGGGAACTGTCATGTCTATGTGTGGATGTGGGCGCGGGACAGCGGGCACATTTATCACACCGAAAGCATCGTTCGCTTGCGTGAAGCGAGTGCACGTTGGTTTCGTTTTTACAGAAACCGTGAGACATGCATAACGCGGTGTTAGTGGGCACTGGGTAGTGGGCACATTCACCATGTTTGAAGCGCAACCGACCTGAGTCGGTTTTATGTGCGCGAGCCCTGTGTGACAGGCTGTGCTTATGTGTAGGGATGGGCACTGGGCAGTGGGCATTCTTACTACACACGAAACACCATCGGCCGAGGCCGGGACACCAGAAAATACGCTCTTTTGGGGATTTATCTGGGTAGCCGTGAAAACGGCATTTGTGTGCAGGCAAGCGGGTGACAGAACCGACTTGTTGGCTGCAGAAAACACTGGAACAGTCACATTTTCTGGAACTGGACGAGCGAATAGCTTTGGTGTGAGTCCGGCCGCAGCGGGACTGGAACACCGTCGTTTTCCTAGCTGTGCTAGGACGACTTTGGGGCCTCGGGCTTCACCGTAATCCTAGGTCGCGAGCCGCGTCCTGCGGGGCGGCGACCGGATGAGCGGGAGCGCGGTCTCGCGCTTCTGGCCTGGCGGCGCTGTGAAGTGGAGGCAGTGGACGGTGGCTGTGGCTGTGAGCTCTGAGCAGACGGTTTCGCACGGCCTGCTGCAGAGCTGGAGCGCTTCGGGAGGAAGTGCTTCATAGCCTGAGACGCTTTCTGTACCTCTGCGAATCTCTCCGCGAAATCTTTGACGGAGGATCCGAAGAGGCCTGTGGCGGAAAGCGGGGCGTCGAGGAACGCGGTGCGCTCAGACTCGGCCATTTCCGAGAGCGTCAGCCATAGATGTCTCTCAGACACGGTGAGAGAAGCCATAGTGCGTCCAATGGCTTGCGCTGCGGACTTAGTAGCACGAAGAGCGAGGTCCGTGGCACTCCTTAAGTCCGGCACGCAGATCGCGTCAGGTCCTTCCTCATCCAGCTTACGGAGGAGATCGGCCTGGAAGATCTGGAGCGTTGCCATGGTGTGCAACGCTGACGCAGCTTGCCCGGCGGCGGAGAAAGCGCGGTGGAGCAAGCTCGACGTCGTGCGGCAAGCTTTAGAGGGTAGGGCCGGCTTAGCGCGCCGTCCAGCGGAGGGCGGGCATAAGTGGGCCGCTATCGCCTCTTCAACCGGCGGCAGCGAGAGGTATCCTCTGTTCTTGGCATCGTCAACGGCGGAGAATGCCAAAGAAACAGCAGGACGCACTCTAGCAGAATAGGGGGCGCTCCAGGACTTGGCGACTTCTTCGTGTAACTCAGGAAGAAAAGGCGCCGGTCTGGACACAGGTGAAGCGCGCTCCCCAGGCAGGAAAAATCCATCCAGCCGGTTGTGAGCGGGCTGCTCAGGCGAAGACCACTCGAGGCCGAGGCTCGCCGCGGCCTGTGCGAGTACTCGCATGAGTTCCTTCTCGATGGAAGCTCTCTTGCCTGACGAAGTGCGGGCAGGGGGTGCGGGGTCCTCAGAGCCCGCCCAATCCTCACTGCCTGACGCCAGGATAGAGCAGGAATCATCCTCTCCCAGCAGGGCTTCCTCATCCGCGATATCAACGGAAGCGGCGGCAGACGGCGGCCGCTGTCCGTCAGGAAGCGAAACAGAAGAAGCCGGGGAAGCAAGCGGGCGAACCGGCGAGCTTTGGCGGCTGAGGGAGGGTTCCGGGGCCCGCTGGGCACGGCGCTTTTTACGGCGCGACGCCGCGGCGGGCGGGGGAGCAGTCTCGGTGAAGACGGCTAGGCGAGTCCTCAGAGTCGCCATTGCCATCAGCTCGCAGTGAGGGCATCCGCCGTCAGCGAGCGCGAGAGCTGCATGTTCCTCACCCAGGCAGGAAACGCAGATCACGTGGCGGTCCCCGTCGCTGAGTGTGGCTCTGCACGAGCCGCAGGAAGGCATCTTTAAAAAGACGCTAGCTCTTTTAGAAACGTGTGTCGCGGCGGCGACACACACACACAGAAATACAGTGTAATAAAGAGAAGGATATATAAGCGCCGGAAAGCGCAGCAGGAAGGCAGGAAGGCGGCGCGGCCAGCGACTTCAGTGACTCGTCCCGCTGAAGGTGCTCTCTCTCGACGGCGCGGCTTCTAATCCAGCTCCAGCGATGCGTGTGCTTCGCTTGAAGGATGAAAAATCAGATAATAGCTGCCTGCGAGCGATATTTATAGGCCTAGACCACGCCCATTTCGGCGGGACGTGACGCAGCGGGCGCGAAGTGCCCTGATTGGGTCTGACGTCACGCCAGGCCTCGCTCGATAGGCTGCTGCAGTTGCCGCAGAGCAGCCAATAGGCGCGCGAGCTGTCTCGCCTATGTCTGCATTGCTGCTGCAACGCGTTTTGCATTATTACAAAATTAAGGATAATTTTTGGCTTCAATATCTCGCGGAAAAGGATTTTCCCCTAGCGTAAGATATCTTACGCAGTACGAGAGACCTCTCGTAAGAGAACAAAGTTTTATTTTCTGAAATAAGGCATACTGGGATAGTGACCCAAGTTAGGTTATTTTTGACCCAACTCCTGGGTTAAAAAATGATCAACTACTTTTTGGGTTATTTCTACCCAGATGTTGGGTTTTTTAAACCCAACATTTGGGTCAGGTATTTAACCCATAATTTGGGTCAAAAAGCATAACCCAATTTTCTGAGTTGAAATAACCCATAAATTAGTTGGTCCCTTTTTAACCCAGGAGTTGGGTCAAAAATAACCCATTATGGGTTATTTTTGACCCAGGAGTTTTTAGAGTGTATCTTATCTGATTCTGCATACATTTTCACAGCATAGTTCTGTTTGTTAAATTTCTGTATAAAAAAAATTCACTAAAAGAGATTAAAGCATCTGAAAAAACTGACATTCTAGTAGTCAATTACAATACATATTATTGACACATGCGCAATCAAATTAAATAATACATGAATATGAATCCAGGAATGTATTTTTTTCAAACCTACCTCTGTCCCATCAGCAATGAACTGAACCTCTTAAATCCATTCAATTAATCTCTAGACAGTAGCATTTCAACTGAAAGCTGATTCACATTATTCACATACACATTTCTCGTGATGTTCTTCACTTTCATGAAGTGACTCTGAGCAGATTTAGACTTTTACAAGCAACTCAGTTAAAATGTAACCATAAGATACAGACAGGAGTGACAAAGAGCAACTTTGGGCCATTTATGACACACCCGAAGATAAAAAAGTTTGTCAAGATAAAAAGTATTTTTAAAGTCTTGAAGTTTTAAGAACTTTTGATAGATAGATAGATAGATAGATAGATAGATAGATAGAATTCAGTATTCAAATAATACAATTACGTCATCCATGTCCAATAGGTTCACCATCCAGTCGGCAGTGATTAATATATACTGCATCTATAAACATCATGCATTTTAGCATCATTTTGTACTTTAACCTGTTTTATTGCTCATAACCCTGCAGCAAGTGGCGTAAGAACATCAAACACTATAGCAATCTTTTGACCATATCAATAAATGTTTGATGACTGAACTTTTTCAGATCAACAAGGCAAAAGTCATGCATTTTCATTTGACATATTATTCCTTAAAATGGCAAAACCATAAAAAGAAATCATAAAATTAATTTATTGCTATTTTCTATCACAAATAATACAAATACAAATACAACTACATCATCCATGTCCGATAGGTTCACCATTCAATCGGTAGGGTTACTTTGGAAATGTAATAGGTTACAGATTACAAGTTACCCTATTTTAAATGTAATAAGTAATGTAACTATTTCAATGACTTTATTAAAGTAATGCAACTGATTATATTTGATTACTTTTTGATTTCTTTTCTAATTTCCAGCACTGGAACACATTTGTATCACTCGCCATGGTGGCACGTCTTAGACAGATTGTGCAACAGCATTATCTTACATGCTCACATTTACATTACATTTACATTTATTCATTTAGCAGACGCTTTTATCCAAAGCGACTTACAAATGAGAACAATAGAAGCAGTTAAACTAACAGTAGGAAAACAATATGCAAGTGCTATGACCCTTCTCAGTTTAATCTAACGCAGTACATGTTATTTATTTTTATTTATTTATTTATTATTATTATTTAAAAAAAAAAAAGAGAATAGAAGAGAAAGTGTTAGTATTACTGGA
This sequence comes from Leuciscus idus, assembly GCA_021554675.1. Taxonomy (NCBI): domain Eukaryota; kingdom Metazoa; phylum Chordata; class Actinopteri; order Cypriniformes; family Leuciscidae; genus Leuciscus; species Leuciscus idus. Next base: position 4,174,356 of record CM038636.1, on the reverse strand, counting down.
CCAAGTGCTGTCGAAAAAGAAGCGTCTTCAGCCATTTCTTGAACGTGGCTATGGACTCAGCAGCTCTAGTTGAGTTAGGCAGATCATTCCACCAGCAGGAACAGTCATGGTAAAGGTCAGAGAAAGAGATTTTGTGCCTCTTTGAGATGGCACCACAAGACGACGTTCGCTTGCAGAGCACAAGTTTCTGGATGGCACATAAGTCTGAAGTAATGAGTTTAAGTAAAAGGGAGCAGAGTCAGGGGTTGTTCTGTAGGCAAACGTCAATGACTTGAATTTGATGTGAGTGGCAACTGGCAACCAGTGCAGTTTTGTGAGGAGACATGTGCTCTCTTCGGCTCGTTAAAGACACTCTGGCTGCAGCATTCTGGATCAGTTGTAGAGGTTTGATCGTGCAAGATGGAAGACCAGCCAGGAGAGCATTACAATAGTCCAGTCTGGAGAGAACTAGCGCTTGAACAAGGAGCTGTGTAGCATGCTCTGATAGGAAGGGCCTGATCCTCCGAATGTTGTACAAGGCTGTTGTACAAATCTACATGACTGGGCAGTTCTAGCAATGTGGTCTGTGAAGTTCAATTGATCATCAATTACCACTCCAAGGTTCCTGGCTGACCTTGATGGAGTTATGGATGACGAGCCTAGCTGAATGGTGAAGTTGTGATGAAGTGTTGGGTCACAGCAATATCTGTGAATGTATTGGCAGAAACAAGTCTCAGTACTTGCAGCGTACATTTACATTTACATTTATTCATTTAGCTGACGCTTTTATCCAAAGCGACTTACAATTGCTATATATGTCAGAGGTCGCACGCCTCTGGAGAAACTAGGGGTTAAGTGTCTTGCTCAGGGACACATTGGTGTCTCACAGTGGATTCGAACCCGGGTCTCTCACACCAAAGGCATGTGTCTTATCCATTGCGCCACCACCACCACTAGCGTAGCAGATCTATTCTGCCATGACCAAATACATTAACATTGCCATGTCCATTACCATGCTAATCTCTATTACCATACCAGTCTTCCGAAAGTTGTCATGACAGCTGGGTCCCAGCTGGGAAAAATCATCAATTATGAGTACTTCCGTACTATACTTCAGCAGTAGCCAATAATGGCCCAATGGAGGTCACTATAAATCTGGGATCTGTGCTTCACTCAAAAAAAGATGGTCCTGGGTGCAGATAACCCCAGGACGAGGTGAAAAAGCACAGGGAGGCCTAGAGTGAGAGACACAGACACAGTTAACCTTATAATCTCTGTTTTACCAACTTTGCCTTTCGTTTGTTCTGTCTTCCCCCTTCAAGGATGCCTAGGGCCCTATCTTGCACCCAGCGCAACTGACTTTGTACACCGACGCATGTATCATTCCTATTTTGCACCCGCGCAAAGCGGACTTTTCCCTCCACAGAAGCACGTCGGTAAGTTAGGAAATACACTTGCGCTCCCGGGGGCGGTTCAGCGCAAAGAGGAGGCGTGTTCCGGCGCAAACGTTCCTTCATGCTATTTTGCAGGTTTAGAAAACAATTGCGCCACTAACCAGGAAAAAATTGTTTAAAGTCAGTGGCGCGTTGCGCATGTTATTCATATGCTATTTTAAGGGCGCATGCTTGGGCATAATCAATGTAGCGTGTGCACAACGCGCATACACTTTGATTCTCTCATCTACACAGAAGCAGCAGTTTTCATTTTTGCAAATCATACATTATTACGATAGATAGATAGATAGATAGATAGATAGATAGATAGATAGATAGACAATTTATTATAAAAGCATACATCTAGCTTACACATTTACCCAAATTATCATACGCCTGTTTAACCTAAGTTAATTTGGGTGGGTTTCTCCATTTCAATGTAACTTCTCTCTTTTACGGCCGTGACGAGAGCGTTGCTCTCCTCGGCTGTGAACCGCTCCTAGCGCGCGCCTGGCAAATCCGCCGTTACAATAGCAATCCGCTATGGAAAAAGCACGTCTGCTCTTAAAGGGAATGTGAGATGACGCTCTGATTGGTTTATTTCACGTTACGCCCAAACCACACCTATGAATAATGAAGCTACTTCAGACCAACCCATTTTAGATTTGCGCCTGGCGCAAGAGTCATTTATCCCACCGGGAAAATAGCAACAGCGCCGAGACCCGCCCACAAAGTTAATAGCGCTTTGCGCTTGACACTTGCGTTTCAGATTGTTAAAATAGGGCCCCTAGTGTTCAAGCGGACAGTGGAAACAAAGCTGTCAAGTGTACCCCACACCGGGAAGAATCTAAGTTTCAGTTTGGGTCCCTTTTGGCCATCCTATATATTTTTGATTAAATAAAACACCGTTTCTGTTAACGCTGCCCCCGTCTCTCTTGTGGTTGTGTTTTGTGGCAGCTGAAACCTCTCTCTCTCTCTCTCTCTCTCTCTCTCTATCTATCTATCTATATCTATATCTATATACAGTATGTACACACACACACACACGTATGTACATTTCTGTAATGACAACTCTCGGGAGATTGGTATGGTAATATAAGTGCATGTGTTTTTTGTTGAGTATCATATTACACACACACATTTTGCAGTTCACGTTGTCACGCCAGATAGCAGATGATGCACCAATCTACGAAGTAAAACCTGAGCAGAGTAAAAGTAAAGCAAGAGTTTTCTTCTTTCATGTGACCATATCCCTCTTAAAATCACACCAACTCAAAGTACCAAATCAAAGCAAGGACATCAACCAAGAAATAGCAGAACTCAGAACAGCAGGGGGAGAGAATGTGAGCCAGAGTGTGACAATGAAAGTAAAGAGGATGAGTACTATTTGTTGAGTTCAGAAAAGACCACAACAAAGCAGTGATCTCCAAGGAAACAGGGATATGTTACCACCACAGTCTCCAATATTTCTCCAGTGTCGGAACCGAAGCCACATTCACCTCCTGCCAATTCAGAGATAGATCTTCCTGAGCCTGCACCTGCACCTGCAATAAGACAAGAACTTTGAAAATGAAACAATTGTTGACCAATGGAATGAGATTTACCTGTTAACTCTTCCCCCGCCAAGCGCAGAATTTTTCCGTTATTTGTGAGAAAATGCTTCCCCGCCAAACACGGAATTTTCTAGGTTTCGGTGTTTTCACTGTTATACCTTAGGGGGCGCCATGACACATCTTCTGAACGAATACTGAATCTCCTGATCAAAACACATCAAAAACGGAATCAAGCGATCTCATATGCATATGTAAAATAACACCTCATCAACATTAAACAGCATACAAATCAAAACTGCCTAATGTTTCTGAATGATATGTCAACCCGGGAAGAGCTATAGGAATGTGCAAGCATTAGGGGTGCTTATGGATTCTATGTACTCCATCTGTGTTTTAATCATCTTTTTGAATCCAATCTGGGTGTAAGTCTTTGATAAAAACGTGATTTTCTCAGCTTTTTACTCAAACTGGTGCTTTTCTTTTTTTAAATGAACTTTACCCACATTAAAGTGTTGATAAAAGCATTATGCATGAAGCAAGAATAAAACAGGTTTTTTTGTTTAAAAGCAGAGGGTCTGTTCTTTCTTTTGATATATTACATGTTAAGATATTCATACAACAAAATATTCTGGGGGCCATGAATTTTTTGTGAAAATGATCAAAAATGCCAGCGGTGGCTGTTTTCGAAACAACTGTGTGACACTGCCACAGTAAAGCCCTGCACGATGCTCACTTAAGTAAAAAAAAACACAAAAAAAACATATTGTATACTGTGTGTGTATATATATATACATATATATATATATATATATACATATACATATATATATATATATATATATATATATATATATATATATATATATATATATATATATACATATATATATATATATATATATATATATATATATATATATATATATACATATATATACATATATATATACATATATATATATATATATATATATATATATATATGCCATGCCAAAATGTTTATCATTTATTTATTTTTTTCAGCATGTATGTTGATTTTGAGCATATGCCTATGCTTTTTTGTTTGAGGGGGACTTTTGTTCGGCTCTAAGGACTCTTATTAAGATGAGCCGAGGGATAAAGGAAAAGGGGGTCGGCCCTTTTGAAAGGTGTGTTTGGTGAGGTGGCATGGTTTTTTGGCTAACCTAGCTCCGGGTAAATTGTCCAAAATTATCTCTGGGAAGAGAGACATGGTGTATTCTCTGTGTACGCTCTGGTCTGGGATATACCTGGTGGTAGTGATGGCAAAATGAGGCTTCCTGAACCACTGAGACCTCGCAGCCCATTGCTTCACCCAAAGGTTCATTACTCGAAGCTTCATTCAGCATTACTCACCAGTGACACCTAGCAGTGCAAAGAAATAGCAGACAAATTAATTAATTTTGAACCAATGAACTGAGCAGACATTTGTCCATTGCCTGGGTATAAAATAAAAGATGTATCTTTCTCTGTCTGAATTTACTTGTGCAGAGACAACTGTCACACACACAATTAATTAATTATTCATAAATTGTTTGGATAGTGACAGTATGAACAGCAAAAGTGACACTGTGTTGAGTGCAGTGCTTATGGTGGAGGGAGTGTAATAAAGTAACCTGCAACAGAATAGTCTGGGCTGGGAAAAGTAAAAAATTTGTTTCTGGGGGGTTTTGTGCAGTGAACTGTTACTAGTTTTAGTGCAGTGTTGTGCTTATGGGATTGGGACATTTTTTCAAGTGTGTTGGGGTTTAGACGATTCCTCTTCTTGGACAAAACTTCTCCAGCCACAGAGGATGCAGGGGAACAGAAAAATGCCAGTGCCAGCTGGTATAAATGAGGATACTGATGCTTCTGTTGACCCCAGACAGGAGAGCATTTCCTCTTTCTTGCTGGCTCCATTACCAGGAAAAAGGAAGAGGTCACAAAAAGCAAACAAATCCAAAAGGGCAATCCAAATCAAAAAGCAGTCCAGTCCAGATCCAAAAATCCAAAGCAATCAAAATAATCTTATCTAATTAATATAACAAGACTATAATATAGTTTCGAACCCTCTTTATCCGGAAGCGACACTCAGACCGAACCGATTGGCCTCGTTTGTCATTAGTCACGTGATTTTCACGTTAATAACACAAGCCTCGAATCGCGACTTCATCTGGCACGCCCATTTTTTTCTCGACACAAGCTCCGACGCCTCGGTTCAAATGTCACATTGAACTCTGAAGTTGTCAGAGTTCCTGGTGGACTATTATTGTGGGTACTTTTTTCCAGCTGGAGGATAACCTGTTTTTGTGGGGCCTTGAACCAGTGGATTTATACTTTTTCTCTTTTTGGGGACATTGTTTTTTCATCAGGACTTTAAATTGCCTACATACCTCAAAGCAGAAAAGGACTGAGACGGGACTGTTGAGTATTATTTTTGTTATTTATATTTTGCTTGCATGGACTTACTAAAGGTTCAAAAGGTGGACTTTTCAGGGCCCCAAGGACCGTGGAGAGGTCCCAAGTCGGCACAGATGGAGGTCTGGAGGGGTTCATCCTCCTAGCTCCTTTTAGAAACCGTACCACCAGGTCGGTTCTTCCTAGTGATTGGCCAGCCACCGGAGCATGATGAGCTGCAATGGCTTCCACATACACTTTGAGCGTGGACGGGGAACGGCCCGCGTCCAACAGCTCCTGTAGTAAGTAGAGTATCACAGATACCTCACATGACCCTGGATCAAAGAGTTTTTTCAAGCACCAGCTGGAAAACCCTGACAACTTCAGAGCATAAAGGCGCCTGGTAGACGGGGCCGTAGCCTCAGAGATAGTGTTTAAGACCTTCTCAGGAAGGTCCCTGGGTACCCGTTTAGGGGCCAGACATGGAGGGCCCATAAGTCGGGTCGCGGATGCCATATCGTCCCGTTGGCCTGTGTGAGGAGGTCTTTCCTCAGCGGAACAGGCCAGGGAATTCTGTCCGATAACTGAAACAGCTCTGGAAACCACGGCCTGGATTCCCAGAGGGGGGCCACTAGGAGGACTGGGCATCCGCTCTCCCTGACCCGCTTGATGACCTGGGGGATCATTGAAAAGGGGGGAAACACATAAAGGGGGTGGCTGGGCCTGATATGGGCTACGAGAAGAACACTGCACTGTGGGTGTTGGTTCTTGAGGGCGAAAAGGTCGACTTTGGCCTCACCGAACACACTCCATATCAGACTGACCGTCTGTGAGTTCAGGCACCACTCGCCAAGGGGAGTGTTGCCCCGTGAGAGCATATCCGCACCCAGATTCTGAATGCTAGGGATATGCGCTGCCCTCAGAGAACTCAGATTGGTCTGTGCCCACAAGAGGAGGTCTCTCGCTATGGCGTACAGGTTGCCCGACCTGATGTCGCCCTGGCGATTTATGTAGGCCACCACTGACATGTTGTCCGTACGGACTAAGACGTGGTGACCTTTGAGGTTTGACAGAAATGCTTTGAGGGCCAAACAAACTGCTTTCATTTCCAGACAGTTGATATGTAAGCTCTGCTCCGTGCTCGACCAGAGGCCGGAGGCAGGCTTGCCTTCGTGCAGCGCTCCCCAACCTAGGTTGGATGCGTCTGTAAGAAACACTTTCCTCCTGGAAACTACTCCCATGGTCACACCCTCGTGGTACCAGTCCTGAGCCCGCCAGGGAATCAGGGTCCGTAAACAACCATGATTCACCATGATGCACAGGCTGCCTGACTGCCATGCATGGGTTGGCACGCAGCGTTTGAGCCAGTGCTGCAGCGGGCGCATGCGCAGTAATCCCATACGGAGTACTGATGCTACTGCCATGAGACCGAGGAGTTTCTGAAATTTCTTTAGAGGTGTGCGCTCACCCGCCTTGAATGAGGCTGCTAGCGTTCGCACAGAGAGCGCGCGCTCTCGTGTAAGCCGCGCTGTCATCGTTATAGAGTCGATAACTGTGCCTAGAAAGACCATACTCTGGCTGGGGGTCAGTTTGCTCTTGGTTACATTGATTTTGAGACCCAGACATTTCAAATGGCCAAGAATCAAATCCCTGTGTGACAGTAGCTCGGTTCTCGACTGTGCCAGCACCAGCCAGTCATCGAGATAATTTAGCACGCGCACTCCCTGATGTCTCAGGGGAGAGAGCGCTGCATCAATGCACTTTGTGAATGTACGGGGTGCTAGAGATAGACCGAACGGCAGAACGGTGTATTGATAAGCCTGACCCCCGAAGGTGAATCTCAAGAATGGCCTGTGACGAGGGTTTATCTAAATGTGAAAGTATGCATCTTTCAGACCCACTGTAAAAAAAACAATCCCCCGGGCGAACTTGCGTGAGGATATGTTTGGGAGTTAACATTTTGAAAGACCATCTCATGAGAGCCTTGTTCAAAAGTCTCAAATCTAGTATGGGTCTGAGACCACCGTCTTTTTTCGGGACTTGAAAATAGCGGCTGTAGAAACCTGAGTGTTTTAGCGCGGGGGGGACTAGCTCTATCGCCCCTTTTGCTAACAGATTCTGTATTTCAGCCTGAAGCACGTGACCCACGTTGCTTCTCACCGAAGTCTCGACAACCGCCTGAAACTTTGGGGGTCTGCGAGCGAATTGGAGTGAGTAGCCTCGCTTTATTGTGTTTATGACCCAACTCTACACATCGGGGATGGCTTGCCAGGCCAGCGCCCGTGTGGCTTGGGTTTGACACACAGTTTGGGATGGGCAGGTTAACACAGGGGGACCTGATACCCTTACTGTCACAGGGTAAGCCTGTGACTATGCACGGACTGAACACGCACACACACACGCACATTCCACACATACACCGGCGTCATGTTAACACGGTCTGTTTGCCGGCACTGACAATCATGTATACACGGACTTGTGTAGAATTTGATGCTATTGTATGTTTAAAGGTGTGTTATGGTGTATTATGTCCTGTATGTTGGTGTTACCTGGTTTACGTGAGTTATGGGGAATCAGTGGCTGTAACATCCGCGCATATAACATGATAGGATTGTTGTCTCATGTACAGAAATAAATCACCCCACCATTATTATTTGATTTATATGGTTTATTAAGTACAGTGTTAAGAAAGATACAAATATACTTACCACATTTGACGAGTCATTTGCCAAACCTGTTCAGTAAAAAATCCGGTCTATTTATACATGGTGTTCGCGCCATATTGGTATTGCGTCCGTGTGTGTGACGTCACCAGTGGTGGACAGTAACGAAGTAAATGTAATTCGTTACTATACTGTACTTAAGTAGCTTTTTTGCGTATCTGTACTTTACTGAAGTATTTAAATTTGGGAAGACTTTTACTTTAACTCCACTACATTTCAAAGTCAAATATCTTACTTTTTACTCTATTACATTTTCAAAATCAGTCGTTCCTTTTATGTATATATATATATATATATATATAATGGCATTGTGCAGGTTTATGTATCATAACATTAGGATGTTTATAATTATGACCATAGACGCTCGTGAAAAATATATACAGTAAAAACTGTAAATGTATTTTACCTTATGGGAACAGTCCCCTTCCGTCCAAAATTAAACACACAAAAAATGTATTCAATTCAAATATATATATATATACTAATTAATGTAATTTTATTAATAGATTGATGTGCCAAGATTGACATTAGGGTCTTCACGTAGACTGAGTTAAGCAAGAGTCTTGTGACAAAAATTATAATAGGACATTATAGCCATAAAAAAAAATCATAGTACTTGGATACTTAAGTACATTTGAAGGCAAATACTTTTGTACTTTTACTCAAGTGAATGTTTAAAGGCAGCACTTCTACTTTTACTTGAGTAATATTTTACTTTGAGTATCTTTACTTTAACTCAAGTACATGGTATGTGTACTTCGTCCACCACTGGACGTCACCGGGGGTTCCATCCATCATAGCTGTTTCAAAAGAAATGTTTTATTTGAGTATATTATGAGTTATTTGTTTTATTATTTGTGTGTACATTATGTGTGTGTTATGTGTGTATCTGCAGATATGAGTTGATGTATTTATTATTGTTATTATTATATGTACAGTATATGTGATTTATGTGAAATATAATTACCTTTTCAAATGGTACGTCCCGGACTAGGGGAGGAGTTAGGCCTATAAAAAGGCTCCAGAAATTTAGTATGAGGATGGGAAGTGCTGTTTGTGTTGTGCGGCTGCACGTACAGGTTAGAGTTTGTTTTGTTGATATAATTTATTTGATCATGTGTTTGGTGTAGCTTGTGTTTTGTTGTATTTAAATTTTGTTTTGTTTTTGTGTTTTTTCCACAATTATTGAGTGACTCATCGTGTGGCAAATAAAAATGCACTCTTGAATCTGACCAACGGCTTCCTCTGTCACTTTGGGCCTCCATCCGTTACTGCTATCGTAACACTTACATTGTGATTTGTGCACATACTGAGTGTTGGAAAGTCAGTGTAACAACTGGGAGGGGGCCGCCTAGTGAAGGGGGACTGTGAACCCGTGTGTTGTGATTGTGAAACATACTCTTCTTGTGCTTTATGTGGGTCGCCGTGAAAACGGCGTTTGTTTGTAGAGGCGCGCGCAATGCAGCGTGCCTGTTTACAGAACAGGGAGCTGTGAGAAGTGTTGCGGGTTTCTTTGAGGGTGGTCCGGCTAGCGCGAGACACGAGCCCTCTCTTTTTACCCTCGATGCTAGGAGGTCTTTGGTGGCCTAGCATCTAGCACGTCGCTGGGTCGTGGGCCCTGGCAATTGGTAGCGCTTCGCTGGTCGCAACTGGCGGCGGGTATCAGCCGCAGGGCGGGGCTGAGAGACCTGCTTCGCCGGCTTGGCTGGATGAGGCGAAGGCGGGGCGGACTTGGGCCTGCTTGAAGCGGAGCTGGAGCGTTTCGGCAGGAAGTGTCACATAGCTTGGGACGACTTCTGCGCTTCGGTGTACCTCTCTGAGAAACCCTTCACCGCCAGGCCGAAGAGGCCGGAGCTGGATACAGGGGCATCGAGGAACATTGTTCTGTCCGTGTCCTTAATGTCGGTGAGGTTTAGCCAAAGCTGGCGCTCGAGCACGACCAAACTAGCCATATTCCTCCCGATAGCCTGCGCTGTAGCCTTGGTAGCACGCAAGGCTAGGTCCGTGGCACTTCGGAGGTCTCGGAAGGCCTCGGGCCTGAGATGATTAAGGTACAGAGTATATGTAGTGTTATTGTATGTGTTTCATGTTATCCTTTATCCATTAATTCTGTGTTTCGGGTGTATTTCTTGCAGATTCACTGATAGAGTGAGGATATATATAATGTCACAAGTATGTAGTTGAGTGAACTTGGATGTGCATACATGGCATGAATGAAATTGGAGTGTTTACATTACCAGCATGTAATTCAAAGCTGTGTAGAAAAGTGTGAGACTATGCATTTGTGTTAATGTTCATAATTTGTCTTAAACGTTTTAAAGGGGTGGTAAAATGTCCTTTTCACAAGATGTAAAATATATCTCTGATGTCCCCAGAATGTGTGTGTGAAGTTTTAGCGCAAAATACCCCACAGATATTTTTATATAGCAAGTTAAAGTTGTCACTTTTTGAGGGTTTGCAAAAATGCACCGTTTTGTGCCTGGCCCTTTAAATGCAAATGAGCTGCTGCAGAGGGCGGGTTTTCAAGAGCTCGTGTGTGTTAGCAGCTGCTATTACCTCACGCAGACACACTAAAATGACAGAAACTGTTCTGCCTTTAATGTTAAAACGGAGTCAGATAAAGATAGAGAGACTCAAGAAGAAGTGACAACATGTAGAATGCAACAGGACGTCTCTGAATGGTTAGTTGATGAATTTATGTCGCCTATGTGGAGTTAACTATCTTCAATTAGCATTTTCTGTCATGATAATCTATAAATCGCTTGAATAGGAACTGTTGTGAGATGCACACAGAGTGACTTTCTATTGCATGTGAAAAGATGGATGCTAAAGTTTGAGCTGACTCACAAATGTACTCTTATACAACAACTTTTCCTCTTCTCAACATGGACTGCGTGTTCCCGGGGGCGGGGTTTATGTAAAAAGTGATGTCACTAACCCGGGAGGAATGTCATGTAGTCCCAACCAGCCATTTGTTGTAGTCCTTTTCTTTAAAAGCAAATATCTTCCTTTGCTTTGAACTTTGAGCATTGTAACTTTGCAGATGTTGTTTATGCTCAAACAGCAACATTACACACTAACTAAAGTTAGAAAAGTGAAATCATACTCAAGCACCCCTTTAAAAATACATTGAAAAATTACTTTAAAAATTATTTAAATTACTTTTTCCCCCAATTATACTGATCCCTACTTATTATCATTAGTATTATTTGTAGAAGTAGAACTAGTAATAATTTAAATAATAATCAATTGAAAGAATGTACCTTAGGCTACTTGTTACACACGGTTTTCCAAAAAAAACTGTTCAAAAAAGTTATATTATTTAGCATGTATACTTTGATTCCACACATATACATTTTGGCTAATCTGCCAACAGGACCCCAATTTCGGCCCAGCTTACATTCTTTTTCTATTTTTATTGTATCTCCTTTGTTGTGCGCATTATTACAGCCAAATTTACTGATAAATGGCGACTGCAAAATGTATTATTTTCCATAAAGCATCAATATCTAAACATCTGTTAATTCTCAATAAAAACTTTTGTGCATGAATGAAAATAACAAAGTAAAATCTGGTTTGTAATAAGTGAAGCTGATATTGGTGTTTTTGTGTTTATTCATACTCTCCTGCGATCTTGAGAGATCTGTTAGTGTTTAATGTTCTGTTGAGTTCTGTGAGGTTGCCATTGTGCTGAGTTCTTCAGTCCAGGAGAAGACCAAGAAACACTGATAAACAGCTGCATTTTGCTTTATTTAGAAGGCAGTCACTGTATTGCAGTGATGTCTATTAATTACGTTAAGTTGATTTATTTGTTAATTTTTGTTTATTTATTCAGTTAAATTTCAGATATACACAAAGTATTTGAACAGTATTTTCAGTTTAGTAAATACAAATAAATATATCGTCCATTGTTCTCCCAACACTCTTTTTTATGTCTTTGTATTAACAGCTTACAGCTTTGAATAAAGCCGGGTTCACACTGTACGATTTAGCCGTTTGAGAAAGATTAAGATTAGTTGTTAAAAGATTCCTCTGATCCTGGACCAAAATCTGAAATCTTTGATCACTAGTTTAACATGTTCGCTGACAACTGATTAATGACCATTGTGATCCAGTTTTACTTCAACATTTTGGCAGTGTAAGAAGTTTTGAGGCACAGTTCTGCAGTGTGACTTCTCCTATACGACAAACATCAAATCAAAAACCAATAGGAGCGCAGAACCTGATGGTGCAACAAACCAACATTTGCTCCACTTCCAGTTTTAAAGAAAATCCATTAAAACTATTGAGATTTTTATTTATGTGAACAAGCTTGTTAAGAAAACTATTTAGTTTGAGTTCAGTGTACTTAAATCTTTAAGTTAACTTAACTAAGTACTCAATTTGTAAAATTGTAACATCTAGTTACCTCTAGTAAGTGGTACTAAGTTTTATCAACTCAAAAACCATGAGCTAATTTACTTGCTAAATTTAAGGCAACCGATTTCATCAAGTTTTCTAAGTAAAGTCAACTAACTACACTCAAAAAAAAAATTGTGTCTAAACATAAGATTTATGTATTTGAATTGCATGTAAAATTCCCATGCATTTGGATTACATAGTTGTAACATAAACCAATCAATACTCTGAATGTGATTCATATTTTTAAGTCATATATAAATGAAACAGATAAGATTTATGTAATTGTATTAATAAACTGAATGTGATTTATATTTGTCAGTCATATGTAAATGAAACAGGTAAGATTTATGTAATAGTACACAGAAAAACACCCATGTTAAATTAACACTGCTCAGTGTTCATATGTGTGCACACTACAGAGTTAAAGCGGTGTTGAAGTTAATGAGATCATTAAGTGATGATTGAGCATTAATTATGAACACCTGCTGTTAACAAGCAGAATCACTGAAGGAAAGAGAAACACAAGAACTACAACTGACTTCAGACACAGCCTTAGATGAAATCAACTGAAGAGAAAAGAAGACATTAAATCTGTGAAGATCTCAGCAGAGGAGGATTAAACAACTCCACAAACAGCATTACCAGCTTCACTTATTACTAACCAGACTGACTTTATTTCATTTCCGTTTGAATGAAAACAATAGTTGTATTTTAAAGTCACCATGATGGTGGTTAGTGTTTGCTTTAGTTGGGCTCTTGACCCTTGACTCTTTAATATAAAATTTTCTCTGGTTGCTATAATTATGTGTTTATAAAACACATTTGTTGCAGCGAAAAAGCCATGAGAAAAAGAGATCAGGTGATGTTGGCTGTTTATTGATGATGATGACGACAAAGTCATCATCATGTAATTGCCTCATTTGCTGATCTTGTTCAGTGTCTAATGCTTTTTAATATTGTTTTATTCATAACAGAAGGCATTTGATTTTACAGCATGAAATGTAACAGTGTTGTTTATCAAACAATATACTTTTTAAAAAAAAAATTTTTATAGTTAGTGCACAAAAACCTTTCATCTATGGCATTACTTAGACTCACACAGACATCAAGAAACAGCATATGAATCTCAACAATGGTGACAAAAGATACAAAAAATCCTGATGCATAATTTATTAATGCCGCAATGCATGCTGGGAGATATGGGTGAGTTTTGATTTGTGGTACCCAGCATGCACTGCAGTATGAAGCATTTCATTGATTGTCACCATTGTTGAGAGTCATACACTGATTCTTGATGTCTAAGTAATAATGTAGAAGAGAAAGTTTAATGCACTAAATGTTTTTAAAATTCTTTATATTATTTGATTAACTGTTGGATCTAATGCTGTCAGGTCACACAGCTACTATAATAAATAAAACAAAATCACATAACCCCAGTAATCAAAGCATTAGACACTGAAAAAGATAAGTGATTCAGGCCACAATATGATGATTACACCTTCATCAATAAACAGCCAATATCACTTGATCTCATTTTCTCTTGGCTTTTTCGCTGCAACAAATGTGTTTTATAAACACATAATTATAGCAGCCAGAGAAAATTTTATATTAAAGAGTCAATGGTCAAGAGCCCAACTAAAGCAAACGCTAACCACCATCATGGTGACTTTAAAATACAACTATTGTTTTCATTCAAACGGAAATGAAATAAAGTCAGTCTGGTTAGTAATATGTGAAGCTGGTAATGCTGTTTGTGGAGTTGTTTAATCCTCCTCTGCTGAGATCTTCACAGATTTAATGTCTTCTTTTCTCTTCAGTTGATTTCATCTAAGGCTGTGTCTGAAGTCAGTTGTAGTTCTTGTGTTTCTCTTTCCTTCAGTGATTCTGCTTGTTAACAGCAGGTGTTCATAATTAATGCTCAATCATCACTTAATGATCTCATTAACTTCAACACCGCTTTAACTCTGTAGTGTGCACACATATGAACACTGAGCAGTGTTAATTTAACATGGGCGTTTTTCTGTGTACTATTATATGAATCTTACCTGTTTCATTTGCATATGACTGACAAATATAAATCACATTCAGTTTATTAATACAATTACATAAATCTTATCTGTTTCATTTATATATGACTTAAAAATATGAATCACATTCAGAGTATTGATTGGTTTATGTTACAACTATGTAATCCAAATGCATGGGAATTTTACATGCAATTCAAATACATAAATCTTATGTTTAGACACAATTTTTTTTTTGAGTGTACATTTTACAGTGAATCTGGCTAGTGCCATCTTTCTTCAGTATATCTAGTAACGAAAAAAAAAAATACTGATGGCTCAGCTTAACCCGGAGGTCCGAGCCATCATCACTATAGGACCGCTGAGACTGGGACAATGGAGATGACGGGTCTTCCAATAAGGAATAGTGACCTTGTTCAGGCTCATCCAAGGAATCAAAAGCTAACTGATTGTTCATGGCGAGGTAACAGAGAGGTAGGCATACATGTCTCCCTACTCTCATCAACTTCTTTAGTGAAGATCATGGTAATCCATTAGTAATGACTCAAGTATTACCAAATCCATCGGAAGGAGTTACTATCCAAAACCTTACAAAAACCTCCAACGCTTACAATGACTTTACTAGAGAGTTATCATGTTTTCACTTTAGAAAACTGATCCAAATAATTAGTAATTCCTTGAACCTGTATAGTTCTTTGTAGCTCTCCAGGAGGTATGAAAAAATAGTAGTTATTGATTAGCTAATACTGAACTATACCACATTCGACTGAGAACTATTACTTGGTAATTCGTTTATTTTTAGAGTTTCTTGTTGTTAATATTCTTTTAATTCTTAGGTTTAACTTTTGACTATTCTTGAGTAAGACTGCGATTGTGTAACTTCTTTCCATTATATGCACTTCATGGATACCTAGACGAAACAAGAACAAGGCACTGGACACACTTATACATTTGCAAATAAACGGGAACTCAAGACATGCACATACATTTGATCATCTGACCTCTCTTACTTGTTATAAAAAAAATAAAAAATAATATGCCATTTATGGTAGGGATTTACCTTTGAGTACTATGATTGGATGGACTGGACATAGTGGATGATTCTGCTTTATCTTGAGTATAAATATGACCCTTCTTCTCCTTAATAAACTTGAGAATGTTATGGTACTGCACTGTCTCTGTGTCTACTTGATCATTCCACGCGGTTGCTGCCACACATCACAGGGGTTGAGGAGCCGGTTTCCAACGGATGACTGATAGCTGCTTCGAGGCAAAGATAGAAATATTCGGTAACACTTTACAATACGGTCACATTTTTTAAACATTATTTAATGTATTAACTAATGTGAACTAACCATGAGCAATACATTTGTTACTGTGTTTGTTAATCTTTGTTAACATTAGCTAATTTTGCTAAGTTTGTACATGTTAGTTCACAGTGCATTAACTAATGTTAACGAATACAATTTTTGATTTTAGTAATGTATTAGTAAATGTTGAAATTAACATTGACTAAGATTAATAAATGCTGTAGAAGTGCAGTTCATTATTAGTTTGTGTTATTTAGTTTTAAGGGATTTTAAATAATTTTGAAAACTAATAAAATTAATACAGTTAAATGGTATCTTAAAAAAAAAAAATGAAACAAAATTATTAAAAGTTCAACGACTTATGTGTACCTGCTAACCTGTTACCTGGCTTAAATTGAGAATTTTTTTATAATTATTCATAATTATTAATTATTATTTATTTTACTTATTAGAGCCATGGAATCAGAGCCAATCAAAGTTGCAGCCCTAGGAAGACCTCTGTTTCCTGGTATGCTGTATGACTGCCTCAAGGATTCCTTCATTCCAGGTGCTGTATACTTTTATTTAAAAAATAAATAAATAATTTGCCTAATTGCTAAATTACAGTACTTGAGTGGCAGGATTAGAGGTGCATGATGTGGGAGCAATAGCCTTGTGGGCAGTGCTCTGACATATAGCACTTCTGCGAACTGAGTTCAAGTCCTTTGCCGATCCTGCCCCTGAAGCTAAAGGCCTTCTGAAGCGAAGCGATGCGTTGGTGGAAGAAAAATATCCATATTTAAAACTTTATAGACCAAAATAACTTCCGGCAGACGGCCAAACACATTGATTTATGGCGAAAGAGTAACCCTTGAACTTGATGCACAACGTAATGACGAACGCGGTTGCCCAGCCCTGTTTGTTTGAACCACGAGAGGCGTCAAAGCTTACGCTATTCCTACATCCTATGTCATACATCGTTAAGTGTTACTCTTTTGGCGTAAGTCTACTTGCATACGGCCGTCTGCCGGAAGCTATTTTAGTGGCGGAGCGGAGATGGTCTTGGGGGAGGGATGGATGGCCAGGCCCGTGAAGGGGGACAGGACCCTCTAGCTTTCTGTAACTGATAGTGATGGGACGGTTGATAACGGGCCTCCGATGCTCAGAAGCAGTTTGATGAATCCATATGTTCATTTGGCCGTAAGCTAGTTATTTTACTTTATAAAGTTTTAAATATTAATATTTTTCTTACAAAAACTCATTGCTTTGGTTCAGAAGGCCTTTATTAACCCCCCGGAGCCATATGGAGTTTGTTTATGATGAATGGATACACTGTTTTCCATGTGTGTCTTGGCCAGTCGCCATACTGCATGTAATTTGTGACAATTAGGTCTGTCACTTTACGATCGAAAATCGATTGCACAATCGATCGGACCAACCAACACAAGTTTTGAAAACTAATAGGGAATATAGGGAATCGATTTTAACGGTCTTTTCTCAGAGTGCGTCCAGCTCGTCACTATACGCCCACAGCGAACGCGCGTCACACAGCAACTGCAGGCTCTGACAAACCCACATAACAGCAAATTATACTTAATATGTATCTGCATAATGTGTCTCTTTTTACTACATAAATGTGAATTCAGACAGTCGCATGCATACAGATACAGATTCGGGCTACGGTCTACAATCGCCTACGTAGGTGAAATTTGTTTGACATTTCTAATCGTAAACACAGCCATGTTGAAGACTGCTGGCAGTCCACTCTGCTTATTGTTTTTCGATAATGTTGCACTCCTGTTTGTCATTGTGCACGAAAGTTCACGGCAATAAATCATCAGGAATATTGCTGACTTGTGCGCGTCTCAAGCGCCCTCTTTACGTTCATCCAAATGCCTGTTAGTTGTCCGTGGATTTGCCCATATTTGGCGTTTAAAATGGAAACGTCTTTAGACATGGAAAATCGATTTTACAATCGATTGAATGAACGATGTCTCAAAAATCAAACAGGATTTTTTTCACAAAAGTGACAGCCCTAGTGACAATGTTGTGACAATTTTTACTCTGATGGGACCCATTTTCATGATTTCGCCTAGTGCCTCACAAACACACACATGCCAGCCCTGTCCCCAACACAACTATTAAATCAGTTTAAATCTGTATTCTAGATATAAGACCTGCACATTTACTTCAACACTATATCACTTTCGTACACAACTGTTAAAGCCACTTCTCCTTTCAGGTGTTACTCTGTGGGATACGAAATCATTGACTGAAGATTTGGACAGTCGTTCGCAGCTCATGACAGATTTGAAGTTCAGTAGCTCTGACTCTCTCTCTAGTAAGTCCGATCTCATGGATATAAGTGCTTCCCTGAAGCTCAGCTTCCTGGGGGGGCTGATTGAGGTAGGGGGATCTGCCAAATACCTGCGTGACACCAAATCCTCACACAAACAGTCCCGAGTTACAATGCATTATAGTGATACCTCCAGATTCGATCAGCTCACAATGACCCAGCTTGGCCAGATCACCTACCCTCAGGTGTTTGACCAGAAAACTGCAACTCATGTGGTCACGGCTGTTCTGTACGGAGCTCAGGCCTTCATGGTGTTTGATCATATGTCTTCAGAAGATGAAAGCAAGCAGGAGATTGAGGGAAAACTGAATGTCATGGTCAAGAAGATTCCTGAATTTTCTATTGAGGGAGAAGGATCTGTAAAAATGACAGATGTTGAAAATAAAACTGCTGAGAACATCACCTGCACTTTTCATGGTGACTTTCATCTCGAGCAGAACCCCACCACATACATGGAGGCCCTGTATTTGTACAAGAAGCTCCCAACTTTGCTGAAGGAGAATCCACAGAGTGCAGTTCCAATAAATGTCTGGCTTTATCCTCTTAATTTATTGGACAAAAAAGCCGCTCAGTTAGTGAGAGAAATCAGCACAAGTCTGGTTTCCAACACTGAACGTATAATGGAGGAGCTGGGAGAGTTAGAAAGGACATATAATGACCTGTCCAAAAGAGCAGAGGTAAATGTTTTCAGTGACATTGAAGAGAGGCTGCACTCATTTCAGAACTTATTTAGCATTTACAAGACAGTGCTCCAGAAAGCAGTGGCCAGGGTCTTGCCTGCTATTCGAGGAGGTGGGAAGGAGGAACAGTTACTGGCAAACATCCTGAAGATCCACTACAGCTCCCCTTTTAATGCTGACAAGCTCAACCAGTGGTTAAATGATGCAAAGTCTGAATGTAACCTCTTGAGATCTCATACCAAGACGCTGGAGCAGATCAGGATTGAAGACGCTGATGATCTGAACACCATCCTCCTTGATCCTGATACTGATGTTGTGGTGTGCTTGACCTTCACATCTCTGAAGTATGAAGACCCGTATCTTTCAACCCTGAATGAGTTCCTGAAATCTGATGAGTTTAAAGAGTTGGATGGAAACAAAAATGTGCCTCCTGAGGCATCTGACAGAAAATGGTTCAATGATCCTGGTGTAATAAAAAAGATGAGAGAGAACTTGTCTAGCTTCAGAGGCTTTTCAGAAGCCAACAAAGATGAAAAGGGAATCCGCTTCATTATTTCTGCTGTCTCTGATCCCTCCAATCCAGGCTCCTCTATCTATTTGTACGAAAAAGGGAATCTGACAGACCACCAGTTCCAGCCCGTGTCCAAGCCACCCCCACCGATAGTGAAGAATGTCCAGGAACAAACTGTGTCCCTGAAATTGCAAAAGTCTCCAAGTGGAGTAACAGAGCAACACAGAGTAGAGTACAAGGAGGTAAAAGCTGAGGAGAAGGAACAGTGGCTTGTCATAAACACAGCTGATGAAGACTTTACTCTGACTGGATTGGAATCTGGAAAGCAGTACTTGATCCGCTACAGGATAGTGGGTAAAGTGGGAGTGAGTGAAGCCAGTGAGACTGTAGGCCCTGTACTATCTTCAGGCAAGTGTCATCTGCACATTTTTTTCAATAATCTTTTTTTCACTGGCTACATTCACACAGTCAATCTTTGAGTTTGACAACTGTATTTAATAACAAGAGTGACAGTATTCCAGCTGCCACTATATGAATGAATACAGGGATTGGTCAACTGTTTCATGATAAAAAAAAATGTTAAACAACTTACAGTAATATCCAGGGATGCTCACCTTTGGCAAATTTAACTGATTTGAATGTAATTTAGGTTATTCATCACACAATTCCTAATGTAAATCCTAACTGTGAATGTGACATGCAAAGACATAGAGACTTTAAAGGGTTAGTTCACCCAAAAATGAAAATTCTGTCAGTAATTACTCACCCTCATGTTGTTCCAACCGCGTAAGACCTTCGTTCATCTTCGGAACACAAATTAAGATATTTTTGATGAAATCTGAGAGCTGATCACTTCTCCATAGGCTGCTAGGTGGCCCAAACTTGCTGGCCCAGAAAAGTTATTAAAGAGATCGTTAATATAGTCCAAGTGACTACAGTGGCTCAATCTTAAGTATATCAAGCGACGAGAATACTTTTTGTGCGCAAAAACAAACAAAAATAACGACTTTATTCCACTATTCATTTCCTTCTCTCTGGGCCTCTAGTTGGTTCACGTAGTGTTTTTGCGCTGCGCGTCACACACATGACCAGCGTCGGCCAATAGTGAGCCTACGTGGTGACGTGTAACACAGACGCGCTGCGCAAAAACACTACGAGGCCCAGAGAGAAGGAAATGAATAGTGGAATAAAGTCGTTATTTTTGTTTGTTTTTGCGCACAAAAAGTATTCTCGTCGCTTGATATACTTAAGATTGAGCCACTGTAGTCACTTGGACTATATTAACGATCTCTTTAATAACTTTTCTGGGCCAGCAAGTTTGGGCCACCTAGCAGGCTATGGAGAAGTGATCAGCTCTCAGATTTCATCAAAAATATCTTAATTTGTGTTCCGAAGATGAACGAAGGTCTTACGCGGTTGGAACAACATGAGGGTGAGTAATTACTGACAGAATTTTCATTTTTGGGTGAACTAACCCTTTAATGTTGCAGTTTTCATCAAATTAGACATAAGATAAAGAGTGAATGTGTGCTTATTGTGAATGTTAACTGGCTTTCCTGGTATTTCCTGTATTTTGCCGTAATAACTTCTTTACTCCTCCTGTATGACATCTGTACACACTAATGGTATGCAGTCACCTTCTTTCTCTCTTCAACGCGAGAAACGTCAGGACTGCCCCTCTCTCCCTTACTCTTTATTCTAGCCATAGAACCTTTTGTTATCTGGCTTCATAGCCACAATGATTTTAAAGGAATTACACATCATGGATTGGTTCACAAACTTTCTCTTTATTCTGATGACCTTTTACTATTTATCTCAAACCCTGCTGCCTCTCTGCCCCCAATTTTGGATATCTTAGACAAATTTAGCCAAATTTCTGACAACAAGATAAATCTACAATACTTTTTTGTTTAGTCTAAAGCTAAAAACTTCCATGATCACATTTCCCTTAAAGGAGCATTTCACCCATGGGAACATTGATCTTTATTGAAAGTGGGTCATATATGTAGTCGAAATGTAAAATAAATTTTGAATTTGGTGCCTTCTTGACCAAGGAAAGACAGAAAGTAACTTCAGGACGCATTTGTATGAAAGACAACAACTCCCACAATGCACCACATTGCACAGCTCCGCAAGCCACTCCCACTAATCCATATCTGCCTATAAGAGAAATCATTCTTCCGTCTACAAGGCTAGCTACCACCAGAGCTTGAAATTCATTTCACACAAAATGTCTAGTTAGTTGGCGAACTCATTAGTGAATTACTCCTCGTTTGTATTTCTTTCGAAATGGTGAATTATTGCATGGTACCGGGATGTTCAGTCAGAACATATGCGGTGCGAAACTAGGATGGTTCATAACACAAACGTCCGTGTCCTCGTCTGATTCAGAGATTTCGTCCAGGAGAAATTGGCATTGTTGAAATTCTTTGCTGCAGATCTATCTCTGTGTCCGTAATCAGTTATTCTGCCTAAATTTCTTTACCTTTTCCAACACATACCTATTTTCATTATTAAACCTTTCTTTACTGGCTTTGACAGTATTTTGGGATCATTTCTAGGAATAAACCAACTCGCCTTAAGAAATCATTCCTACAAAGTCCTAAGGCTAAGGGATGCCTCACACTTCCCAACTTCCAGCCATATTACTGGGCCTGCGATATTAATAAACTTCGCTTTTGGAACAGGGATAGATAATCCAGTCCATGTTGAGAAGAGGAAGAGTTGTTGTAGTACAACACATTTGTGAATCTGCTCAAGCTGTTGCATCCGTCTTTTCACATGCAATACAGTAGGCTACATAACACAAATGCAAAAGCATGTCACTCTGTAGGCATCTTACAACAGTTCCCACGTGAGATATTTATAGATTATCATAACACAATATGCTAATTCATACTTTGCAGTCACGTGACTACCATGGATACCTGGCGGGCAACAAACGGTATTTTCAACATAGAGTCCTGTAGTTCCAGGTCTTTCTAGTAGCTATCAAGTCTGTTAGCGAGCTAGCTGCATAACTATGGACTAGGATTAACTCCAAGGTAGCTAAATTGTGTAAAGCAGACAAGGTTTTTTAAGATAATCGAGCAGTAATAATTCCTCCGTAAATAATCTAGCTCTACTGTTGGGTCATCGCTGGTTCTCATTGAAAACCATAGATATCACAAACCTCAAAACAACCTATCACACACTTTTGTTGTTGTTAGCAAAAGACGACAGCTGTAGCCTAACTGCGTTCACACAGCCACCGGCAAGAGCGTCAAAGTGCCCGGAAGTCATTCATTTTCAATGAATTTTGTAATCAATGTATCCATTGTGTTCAAACAAATGTTGAAATTACCTTTGATGGAGTGATGGAATGATCACTGCACAGACATGTAACGTTATACTGTGAAGGTTGCTTATCTCATCTGGCATGTCGTTTACACCTCAAAACACCAACTTTTGTAGGCCTATAGTAAAACTGGCGACGTCCTGGCAAGATCCTTGATTAGTTTACTGGGTTTCGTATCTGGAGAACGACGTTCTTGCCCGCCAGCCAGTACGTCACGTGCAAAGTATGAATTGAAGATAGTTAACTCCCCATCAGCAACATAAATTCATCAACTAACCATTCAGAAACGTCCTGTTGTCACTTCTTCTGGAGTCTCTCCATCATTGTCCGACTCCAGTTTAAACATAAAAGGCAGAAACAGTTTCTGACATTTTAGTGCTTGTCTGCGTGAGGTAGTGATGTATGTCTCGAGACCGGTCTTGGTCTCGAGACCACTTTTACGTGGTCTCTGTCTTGTCACGGCCTTGACGGTCTTTGGTCTTGGTCTTGTCTTGGTCTCGGACCTCTCGGTCTTGTCTAGGTCTCGCTGTCTCGGACCGACATAGTGGTCGGGGAATTTAGCAGTACAATACTACAATATCCACGACGACACAACGTTCGATAATGCAACATTATTATCCGCAACGGAACGGATTGAAGCGCGCGTCCGAGTGAAAGTGCGGCGTGTGCGCGAGCCACACCAGAAAACACTTTATCCGCGCCACTGATCGCAGCGGCAACGAGCACTTTGATCACTTGATATAAAAAACACATATCAGTGACATGATGGGTTTTAACTTCATTCAGGAGATTTTGGGTAACTGCACAACTGACAGATGACTTTGAGCGCACCGCCAACGGTGTGTGTGTGTGTGTGTAACCATAGCGACAAAACGACCAACTTTCGGATACTGCACTTAAGCCTATAATTTCGTTTATAAAAATTGAATTATGTATTTAAAAGTTGCAGAATGGATTCATTTGGAGACTCCGAAATCGGCAGAGATAGGCAGGCATTTGCTTAGATGAATTTGTGACTTTGATATCTGTGTGTGTTAGACTAACACAGAAGATGGTGTTAGACTAAATAAATGGTCTTTTAAATATCATCTGCATATCTCCGTTGTGTTGACTAAACAGATTAGGCCTAATCCAAGTTTACAATTGTGTATCTTTAATTTGATGTTACGATTTCATCTACACATTAAGTATAATTTCAATTGGTTACATTACATATTTCTCATTCTTTAGACAGTTGTTGGAGCAAGATGGTGTTGGAGGTGTTGGATGTTTTGTCAGATGAACCATCAGTACCAGTCATGTCAGTCCTCAACAGTACACAAAAGTTAAGGGAGTCTCAATCCTCTAATAGTGCAGTAACAGCCGTCATGCAATTGCTACACATTGTTGATCTCACCCAGTCTGCAAAAATATTTACGGTGAGCTCAGTCACACACATGACATGGTATGTCTCTGTATTGTTCTGCCTGTGTAGTTTAAGTAATACCGTCTAATATGTATTGAATGTAAACTGCGGCTGAACCCTAGTATGCTGCTGTTCTTGAATTCATACAAGTTGCTTAGCTTCAACCCTAGTCTGTTTTTTTTCCCTCCGATCTCGACTTGGTCTCGGTCTTGGTCTCGACTTGGTCTTGGTCTTGACTTGGTCTGTCTTGGTCTTGGTCTTGTCTTGGTCTCGATACCCTCTGGTCTTGGTAGTGTCTTGGTCTCGGTTTAGGCGGTCTTGACTCTAGCGTGAGGTAATCTGAGCTGCTAACATATGAGCTCTTGAAGCTCCGCCCTCTGTGCCGAGAGCAGCAGCTTATTAGCATTTAAAGGGACACAGACGAAACGTTTTTGCGTTTTTTCTGACCCTCAAAAAGGGACAATTTTAACATGCTGTAAAAAAATCAACGGATAATGGATAGTATCTTTAAATGCTTTTTACATTTGTACCTACATTTTCAGAAAAAATTATGGGAGAGCGTCCAGTGGGAAACTTTCGAATGACAAACAGCTTAAATCTCAGTTTATGTGGGTTTCTAGACCCCTACATGAAAACATGCAACACAGAGAGACATGCATGTGTGCAGTGTGGCTGATCTGTTGTTTGACTTGAAAGACAACTATAGTTGTCCAGTGCTGTTCTTTTCAAACTATGCAGGTTTACCGAAAATGCAGTTGTGAGTCAGTTCAGTTATTGAATTCCGTTGTCATTCTCATTATTAACAGAACTGTGTGTGAATTGTATCGTATTTAGCACTTTAAAACAGGACTGACCACTGTATTCTGCTGCTGTGTGAATGTAGCAATTTGTAGCATAAATGTTTCTCTCTCTTAATTCCTTTCTCAGCACAAGATGTGATTGTGGGTGGGAACGGAGGTAGTGAATTCTCCTTTAAGTGCTTTTCCAGAAGCATTTCAGAGATCAGCGTTACTTACGACGAGGTGTGTGAAGATTGTTTTTATTCTAATTTATCTTCTTTGATTCCTACTATTTGAATCAGATTGTTTGTATTTAGCTACTTGATTAACATTAAATACATTTGTGCTTTTCAGATGACACTGAGCACAATCCAGCTGATTTTAAACAATGGCCAAATGGTGAGAGTTGGTATGGTAGAAGGATCTAAAGTACAAACATTTGAACTTGACAAAAATGATAAAATTGTTGCTGCAACACTGTGGCCAAATACTGATCATTCCAGATGTGGGGGTCTGGAATTTGTGGTTGCCAAAATTAATGGTGAAAAAGAGTCATTATCTGTTAAGTGTGATCACCTGGGTGAGCCTGTGAGTGTGGATGTGAAGTCTGGAGGTTGTTACGGAATTATGGGAAGAAGCGGATATCAAATTGATGCTCTGGGTTTCCACTTCATTTAGCCTCCAGCTATACATCTGTTGCTGATCTTAAATAATGACATCTAAACAGCAATCATCTACTCATATACATCAGTGGTATTATTGCATATGATTGGTTATGATTGAAGTATCAAATATGAATAAGTCAGTAGTATTTAATATTTTTAAGTGTCAATCAGACAATTGCAATTTTTTTATGTAAATGGAACCATAATAAACGAATAAATTACAAGTTTAAAGTATCAAATTTATGAGTCAGTCAATAAATTGTGATTGTATTTGAGGATATTCTGTGAGATTTTTTTTTATTATTATTGCATCTTATTCTGTCATTTATGTCCATCTATATATTTTTGTTCTGTATCATCTGTACCTTGTGGAAGTTCAACATATCCTAATAAACTTGTTTAATTACAACAAAGAGTTTAACTTGATTTGGTCTGTCAAGCCTTGTTTTTTTTATTTAAAAAAAATAAAATATTATTGTGTATTTCATGCTTTTTTTTTATTTTAGCTGCAAGTTGTTGCTCACAAATGTTAATTTCTATGTTCAGATAGGGGAAGTTGCATGTTACCACACGGAAATTAGTTTTTGCAGGGTGGGATATCTGGAATGGTGAGGGAAAAAGTGCTGGGTTCAGTTTTAATTTCGTTGTGCAAAAATGTTCGTCAACAAGCTTTTTCCCATGACTCAAGCCCCAGCGACATCAGTGGAGAGCTGGCGACATCCGACTTCTAGAAAGTTAAAGAAAGTTGAACTTTATGCAAATGAGCAGCGAATTTCGTGAGCGACAGCCAATAGGAGTGAAGACTGTCAGAGCTCACGTCACCGTCTCGAGTGCAGGCAAGACAGGGTAGAGTTCTAGAGCAATTTCACTGTTTTATATGATTTAACTGTAACCACATACATGGATATAATAAAATGATGCATGGAAAAGAAACTGACGGCAGTCTTAGTGAGTTTGATTCATACATTGATTGTTTGTGTTGTTAATTATGATGCAGTGCGCAGTTTAGCACTGATGCAGTTCAAATTACAGTTTCCCCTGCATTATGGCATTCTCTTAAAGGTACCGTATGTAAGAAATATATTTCAATTAATCATAAAATTGCCCTAATATGTCACTAGACATTAAGAAATCATGTTCATTTCAAATACTTATATCACTGACAACAGTAGTATGGCTAGGATATTGTCATTTAAAAAGTGGACTTGCAGCCCTCAACTGATGTTGATGTTGTCATTTTGTGTTTTGGCCTGAAGCGCCTCCCTCCACCATCTACCAATCACGAAGTCAGTAGTGTTTCGGGATCCGGGTTGCCAGCTTTGCTCTAACCTACCCTAACTCTAGTCGGATAAAAATGTCTAACGTTAATAAATCCAAAAGACCTCGTTACAATTCAGAAATTCTTCGTGACAAAGTCCGAAATAAAACCAGAATTTGTATTGGAGATGCTTTTGACAGATGGAGACGGCTGAAAACGGAGAAGAATTTTAAAACAGACGCCAACGTTGCTAATTTTCTCCTGGACAGGTAAGATTCATCTATGCTTGGATAACTTGTACTTGATGTCAATGGACATTTCATATAACGTTATTCATGACAGTCGAACAAAGTTATGCATGCTCGTGCAAAGTAACGTAACAGCTCACATGGACGTATGCTAACATTAGCAATGCATTATAGGAGCCCGTTTCTCTGTACTTATGCTGAGACGCTGAGGAAAACAACATTAGCACACCCATTAACTTATGGCAATTTGAAACGTAACTTAATTGAGACAGCAGCCTAACTTTACCTCAGAAAAAAATTATTCGTCATTCGTTCTTCTAAGTTACACATGCTGCAAGTTGACCTATATGACCATTGCTAATGTAATGTAGTTACTCTAACAATATATTCTGATGGGACTGAAAACAACCCTGTGACAGCCATTGGTGATATTGACTTTGTCCCGCGTTATAATTGCTGTGGAAAATGTTTTGGTTATTTTTTAGCCTACTTAGTTATGACATAAACTTTTTTCTTTTTTTTTTTTCTTTTCGTATTGAAAAAATAAGGAAGTTTTATTTTGTTGTTTATATGTTTTTTGTTTTGTTTTACTATTATCCTTTTTTTTCCTCCAATTTTTTTTAAAATTGTAATTGTATTTATATGTTCAACATAAAGAAATCAAATCAAATTAAATATCAAAAATAATAGAATGTCAAGTAATCTTTCACATCACATATTTTAGCGTTATGGACGTGTGCTGCAGGGTAAGTAAAAAAATACAGCTGGCCACTTTCACGTATAGCATCAGCTAAATGTATAGTTGTATCTTTGATATTGGTTACACATAGTGACATAGGCTTGTACTTACATTAATGACAGATACATAACGTAACAAAAGATTAGACTAACAGCTACCGTTCTGTCTGTCACATACGAGCATACATCTTTATGATTATACTGTCACATACAAGCATAAATCTTTACGATTATATTTAACTAATGACAATTAGTACATTTTTTAAATAAATAATGACTCATCAAAATATCTCTCATGAAGCATAAACACAATTAACAGAAAAAAACTTACTGTGTACGTCTCGTCGTCACTTGCCATTGGAAGCTCATTGAAAGCAGCATACGTTTCTGCTGAATCCTGCAGCTTATCTGGCAACCTCGAGTCAGGGGGGAGGGGGAGGTGATACACGGCTCTACAGTATTTTTAAAGTGATTGCAGTACCAGTTTTGGCCACAATCCTACATACGGTACCTTTAAGCACCAGCACTTCAAAATAATTATATTTGAAACAAGACTTCCCAGTAATTCTGAAGATATTACAGCAACACATCTTTTAATTTGCCTAAGTCAGAGAATACTGAGAGGTATTCTGCTATAATGTCCTCCTGTTGCTCTTGTACAGTGTGGAGACGCTGTATTAGTGTGAGGGCTTCAATTGAACGGAGCCCTAATAAGGGCTTGGACAGTCCAGCAACTACATACATTTTAACAACATAAACCCTATTAAGCTGTTATCATTT
Organism: Leuciscus idus; assembly: GCA_021554675.1. Classification (NCBI taxonomy): domain Eukaryota; kingdom Metazoa; phylum Chordata; class Actinopteri; order Cypriniformes; family Leuciscidae; genus Leuciscus; species Leuciscus idus. The sequence goes on along the minus strand of CM038636.1, from coordinate 4,145,803 downwards.
TTTCTAAATATATTCTATACATATTTACATACTTACAGCATTTGAAATCACATACACCTGTCAGAAAAATTATGTCTTACTGCAGATTTTTGCTGTTCAGAGTTTCCATGCATGAGTATATAAAATATGACCATAAACTCCAGACATGGTGTGGATGATAATTTATTCATTTCTCTTTGAATAAATAGTTAGAACATTTATTAAAACGTCTTAATAAGACTTGCCTATTTTAAAGCACATTTTAACATACATTTTTTAATCCCCTTTCAGTCATACAACATATTAGATAGAGCATTCAATCAACAATTTAATTACCGACACAAAGAGTAAAGCTCTTTATTCTTCATTAAATTATCAACAATATTGTAAAGAATTTCAAAGCACAAAAAGTAGCACTCAAACTAAAATAATCCATAAGGTCTGAATGCCCAAAACAACAAATGCCCCGTATCCATGTGAAACGACAACCAATAAACGTGAAAATTACAAATAATACTTAAGAAATCAGCAATCAGAACTTGCATGTACATATTCAACATGATCTGCATTAGAGAATCAAGGCTTTCTGTAATATCACACTGTGAAAAATCACTTGAGCCGAGAAATTCACCACCATAAGTGAGCAAGAGACACTATTCTACTGATTATGAAACATGTACAACGCTTAATTCAACCACTAAAGCAAATACTCCGACAGAACTGACACTGCCATATCGACAAAGACGACGTGAGGATGCATTTCTGAGACCAATGGCACAAAAATGGTTTAACTGAGCAAAGGCGATGTGTTTTCAATCTAAACAGAGTAGACAGCTGATTAGGCCTGAAATAAAGTGCACTCACAAAATCCTGATATCCTACAGCACATTAACACACTTTAAACATTTATCATGCATGACAATGCCAGTGACAACACTGAGGTGAACATTAGAAAGAGAACAGCTCTACGGGTCTCACATGCCACACACAAGTACAAACAGGGGTGTACGGTAAAGATTTCCTCATGGCGAAGTAAAGGGATAGAGAAATGCCTTCCATGAGAGAATTATCCATATTAGTGTTGTATATACGTCTATTTTCTCAAACGCAAGGCAATTGCAATGCAAGTTCCCTCTGAATTTTCCAAGAAACGGCTGATATTTGAGCTAGTATCACTACAGAAATGTTCAACCAGATTGTCACACACACACACACACAATACGGTAAGAAATTAAACTAGATATAATGCCACAGTATTTGTCCTGGACACATCACTTCAGGTCACCGGCATCACCCTGGATGGTCTTCTTGATACGCAGCAACATGGTGGTCTGCCACTGGTCGAGACGGGAGATCGAATCAAACTCCTTCACCTGGAGGAGGTCAGCACATGATTTAGAGATCAAAATGAGCGAAAACTCCTGAGAAAAACATATGAGCTGCATCTGATTTTTCTACACATTTGTACAGTGATTCTGTGACGTATGTTCCACAACATGAACAGATGACAAATGCATAAATATATATGACGTAGGGGCTAGTTGTCACACCTTTTTCTCAATTATTTCTTAAGAAAGTCAATTTATGTATAGACATGAACCTTCAAAAATAGTCTTTTCAGCAAAATTAAATCTATTATGCAAGACAAAATAACGAACACAATAGCAACAATGTCACAAAAATATCAGTATCATCAACATTTTTTAAAGAGAGTTGAAATAAAAGTACTAAACAAAACAAGCATTTGTTTAACTGGACTTTTGACTCAAAACCTCAGAGTCCACGTGTGACAACTAGCCCCGGTGTCTCTTATTTACTCTTAAAAACAAAGGTTCCAAAAGTGTGTTTACGCAGTGATGTCATAGAAGAACCATTTTTGGTTCCCCAAAGAACCTTTCAGTGATCAGTTATTAAAATAACCATTTTTTAAAACACTTTCTGTGAAGAATATTTGAATAATATGAACCTTTTGTGCAATGGAAAGTTTCCAGAGGTTAAAGGTTCTTCATGGAACCATCATTGCCAATAAAGAACCTTTATATTAGAAAGTGTACGGTATGATCATCCAAAGCCACTGCACATTTCAGAGGTTATAAACTTACGGCTTCAGTGAACGCCTCGCTGTTCTGCTCCTCATGAGCCTCTAATAGTTTCTGTACAAGAAGACAAAACCATCAGTGCAAATACTGCAAAACATGACAACCACATTATTGCACTGAATAAACTGTACATACTGACCGATTGCCTTACACTGATTGTTCCCTTATAGCCCACACGCCTTTTACTTCTGCCGATTGTATTTAGGCTTCAAAATTCATAAAAGTTGTGTTCATTTGTGATTATCATGATAAACAAAACATGTAAGAATCATAAACGTTTGCTCGTAGAGCAAAATAATCCGAAAGCCAATGAAAAAAATCCTGTTGGGTTTTTGTCGAGGTCGAGAAGATGCTAACTTCTGGGATGGCCTACAAAAATGCATCATCACTGCAGAGCAACACTGCTAAATAAATGAAACAATTGTACTTACTTTCAACAGCTTACATTCTCTTGAATCAGAGAATGCCGGAAACATCCCTTCATACTTTTCAATTGCAAGCTGAAAGAAAACAGAACATTTGCATCAGATGAGCTAGAAATGAATTAATAACAGCTGACTGGGAACAGCATATTTAATATACAAGGGCATTGGTGACTGAAAATGTTTGCTGCATGAATGCCACTAGGTGTCAGTGTAAGACAACTGCATTATCAACCAGCTTAAAGGGATAGTTGACCCAAAAATGAACATTTTGTCATCATTTACTCACCCTCGAGAAATCCCAAATCTGTATGAATTTCTTTCTTCTGCTGAACACAAAAGAAGAGCTTTTAAAGAATGTCGGTAACCAAACAGTTGATGCGCCCCATTGACTTCCAAAAAATAAAAAAATACTATGGAAGTCAATAGAGCCCATAAACTCTTTGGTTACCCATATTCTTCAAAATATCTTCTTTTGTGTTCAGCAGAAGAGAGAAATTTATAAATGTTTGAAACAACTTGAGGGCGAGTAAATGATGACAGAATTTTCTTTTATGGGTGAACTATCGCCATTACTACTGACTTGAGCTAAATAATAACACAATTTCTGAATTTGTTTCATAATTGATGAACTCTGCAACATTGACAGTTATTAAAATGACCTAAATCACACAGAACTAAATTGAGCTGAATGACACTAATGTAGAGCTGCTTTACAACTGAAACTGTTTCATAAATGATTAATTTTACAGCATTAAAGGCTCGTTCACACCAAGAAAGATAACTATAAAGGTATATAAATATAAATAAATAACTATAACAATAACTATATTATAATCCACACTGACGCACAATATCATTTTGTTTATTGTACGCGCTTCAGTTTTGTCGTCTGCCGCTTTAAATGCTCAAGCCTTTAAAGCAGAATGGATTCTGATTGGCTGTCACTGTTTTTATTGTTCATTATTCTGAATGTGATTCCAATGATATTGTTTCTCTGTGTGGTTATAGCTGTGGTGTGAACTCTGCTATTCTTTTATACTTAGAACGATTTTTCGAACTCAATCTTTATAGTTATCGTCTTTGGTCTAAACAGGCCTTAACACTGATATTTTAACCCTTTCATGCATGAATTATGATATCCTCAGTCAGGATTTTTTTTTCCTATGTGTTTTTATTGCTCTTAGGGCATGAAAAACAATATTTTGAAAATATTTTTTTTTTAGATAAATAAATGTGATTAGCAAGAAGGATTGTTACTTTAAGAGACTATAGTAATTGAATTAAAGAACTAAATAGCCTACACACTTTATACTGCAAGTTTAAAAAAAAGACTAACCTTTGCGTTTAATTCATCCACGATGAAGTGGCACAGAGCAGCTTTCCAGAAGTACTCTTTAGCGTTGTATTTCAGTAGAGGGTTGTCCATTGTGCTGGTTGCAACCTGAATGTGAAGAGACCAGCTTTAACTTTCATTCCCTCTGTGTTCATTTACCGAGAGGAGAAGGATATGATTAGATTTACAATGCAAACATGAAGGTGCACTGGTGTTCAGCATGCTTACTTTACCTAAACCATCCTTATATTCCAAATGAGTCTCCTTCAATAATGTTACATGCTCCATAGATCTCTTTTATTATTATTCTTTTTTAGCAGATGCTTTCTTCCTTATAGTACATTTTGCTCCCAATACTGATAATGCATGAATTGCTATTTCTGTGATTTAAACTTTTAACCTTTTGATTCCTACTGTAAACCACTTCCCTACCTCTCACATCATCTGTCCTGAACTGAACTGAACTGAACTGAAGGGATTTTACTTCTCTTTCTCACTCTCATTTCCACAACATATTGTAAACACGAATTTACTTCTTGTCGCGGTTCACGACTTCTCCCTGTGTGTGTGGGTGTGTGTGTGTGGGTGTGTGTGTGTGTGGGTGTGGCTGCTGATTGCCTCTGATCAGATCTTCAGCGCTGCAGCTGTCATTTATTGTCCTCCATCCGCCATGTGTTTGTCAGATTGTTTGGAGTTCCCGGTGTTCGTGTCTACGACGGATTGGGTTCCTGGGCTGCTCTGTTCATCTGACCCACGCCTCCTTTAATAAATACTGTTTTCACACTCGCTACTGAATCCTCTTTCGTTGATCCTGACACTTATTGACTTACTAACCTGTAATCTAGGTGTATGACATATTGGCTGCGTCCGAAAGCTTAAAAATGCTGCCTTCGGATGAGGCATTACAAGGTAGGAAGTGAGGAGGCTATATATTTTTGTTTAAAACAGATCACGATTCTCCTACAATTCTGAACAGATAACTAAACAAATGAAAAAAATTACTAGATATTCTGACTAAATGTTAATTGCTGCAGTCTATTTAAAAATATTAATTTGATTTTTAAAATATTTTTTATATTTAATATTAAAAATATTAATATTATATTAAAAATATTAATATTATATTAAAAATATTAATATAAAAATATTGAATATTATTCCAAAATAAAAATCCAAATTCCAGAATCGCATACTCTCTTGAGAAGGTACTTATTTTGAATAAATAATTACTTCACGACCACTAAAAAATACTATATGAATACTATTCTACAAAATACTATATGTTCTATATAGTATATCTGTATATAGTATGAATATAATCTGAATGTACTACATTTGCCATGTTGTTATTATCATGTGACCTTCCACTATGCCGGAGGTAGAGAAGGAATACTTTGTGCCTTCTCTTTTATGAGTGCTGTGAATTCTGACATACTTCTTTTGTCACAGTCTGTTTTTCGCCTACTATATAGTAGGGAAGCATGCGATTTCGGATGCAGCCAATGTTTTTGGAAGAATGATTCAATGACTCACATGTTTCATTACTGAATGAATCAGCGTTTTTGAACAAATCACTTGAATGAAAGATTCAATGACAAACACATTTTTTAACAGTCATTTGTCGCCACATACTTGAGGACCAGTGTAATTGATATCTTTATTTGAAGCGTCAAGTTACCTTCAAAAGGTGATTTACTCTATTTTGAACGTTACCGCAGACATCATTTAGGAATAAGATAGTGTGGGTGTCTGAACCGAGATCACAGTCTTTTAACCATTAATCGTGCAACTCAATAAAGACCCAATTTATAATGTCAAGAAAAAAACAATAATTATGTGTAAAAAATTATTTGAAAAATATTTAGTTTCTATTATGTTACATTATTATGTGATTTTTGCTACTCAAAGTAGTACTGTTGTTAGAAATATTATTTATTTATTTACTAATAACAATACATTCATTTTTGCATTTACATTTGTTGTAAAAACTAAAATAAATAACATATAACATGCCTATTTAGTATTATTATGTATAATAATATAAATAAATGAGTGATATAATAAAAGAAGGGTTGAGTCTGTCCCACTGACCTGCTCATAGATCTCGATGGCTTTGGGATATTGCTCGAGCTGAGCGCTGTACGAGCCCACCTTCAGCAGACACTTATTAGCAGAGCTTAACCAGAAAACATCAAGCAATATAAATGAGCATTTACAAAGAGTGAACGGCTCTTTTTACAACCCACAATAAAAGGAAATGGAGGATAGTTATAAATATTGAATGACATTCTAATAGAATTTACACAGAGGAAAACGACAATGAAAATACAAACCTGTTTGACTCTTCGCCTTTGTAATAATCCGCGGCCTGCTCATAGTGTGCAATGGTCTAAAACAACATCACAACATTCAGGCCTGTTACATTGACCTTCAAAAGTATTTTGGGGGAAATAATGCACAAGACTGCATCTAATATATGTTTAAAGGCAAACAGCACCTTTTCAATATCCACTAGCTCGGATTCATAGATCTCTGCAATGGTCATGTGATGCTTTGCAGCAATCGTGAACCTTCCCTGTCAATCACACATACAAATTAGAGATTTAATGTTATATAACATCCACATGCTCAGTAAACAGGCACATTCAGGTTAACAAACCACAGAAAATGCATTATTCTTTACGCATCAATATGCACACAAGTCCCAGTGTCTTACCATGTCTGTATAAATATCGATGGCTGCGTTTAAACAGTTGATAGCCTCTGTGTGATTCAATCATACAGAAGAGAACAAAATGAGTCAAATGCAATTCTTACAAATTCATCTTCACTCATAATCTCATCCAAGCAATTATTAAATCAAGCAACAGACACGTGTAGGCGTGTTACAACTTTTGGAAATTAGATTGTTTATTAAGGGGACCTATTATGTCCCTTTTTACTAGATGTAATATACGTTTTGATGATGTAATATAATATTTATTATAGCATGTTGTAAATGCCCATTTTTGAGTGGAAGGAAAAACATGCTGTTTTCGTGCATGTATCTTTAAATGTAAATGAGCTTTCCATAAGAGGGCGGAGCCATTACAGCTCTTGTCTCGGATACTGTCTAAAAACTAAAAATCTGTTTGGTTTTGATTATCATCTCAATCGCGGTCACGCTCACGTGATAATGCAGTTCTTCATCATCATGAAAGTTTATCATCTGCATGTGTTTTAAAACCATATCAGTCTAAACTTCTGATACATGGTTTTCTGAGCGCACACATCGAAGCACGCGCACAGAAAGCTGGATGTCAGAAGGCGCGTCCCGTGAGTATTAAACTAAGTTCTCTTTCACATGTTATTGCGCTTAAACTGTCAAATACGCACAGTTATGTTAAACAAGTTCACATAAACACAGTCGATTATGTCTGTGAACGTAAACGGTAAGTAAAGAAATCGCATGTGTATATTAGATCTGTGTATTAAAGTGAAAGCAGCGTAATATACAGTACCTACTGCTGTATATGCTGTTAATATGAATCAAACAACAAAAGAAAAACATAAAATCACTCACTGCTCTTGACTTAAATATTACATGAATGCTAATGTTAAATGCTCTGGCGAGGAGATAAACATGGCGGACTGTGTACAGCTCACTCAGGGCGGGGTCTATGCTAATAGGGCGGAGTCTGTCAGCAGTAGTGGGCGGGGCCTACACATTAGTGACGTCACATATGCTAGAATCTGCAAACGGCTTGTTCTGAGACACTGCTGATTTATGGGGATTAAAGAAGGAGGAGTGGGTGGATTTTTACCATTATATGGTGGTTGTGTAACACACTGCCGACACACATTTATGTTTAAACACCATGTAAAAGTGAATTTTGCATAATAGGTCCCCTTTAAAACCAGTGTTATTTTAAGCTCTCTCACCTTGAGGATCTGCCTTCTTATAGGCATTTCCAGCATCAACAAAGCTGGTGGCCGAGTCCAGTTTGTTCTGCATCTGCATGTGAAGTCTTGCAGCTTGGCAGAAAGCACTGCCTGCAGCTACAGCAGCGAAACACATACATCTTTAGATCACTGACAATAATGACAGAACTCTTCAGAAGCAGGGTGAATACTGTATACTGCAGTAAGATCACTAATCATGAACTGGGTTTGAGCACAAAGATGGCCAGTCAAATGATGCTTTGGAGTGAATATCTAATAATGGGCCTACTTCAACAGCATTACAAAATTTTAAGCATTTGGTGAAATAATTTACCACTTTACATATCAATTATGAAATGACTTGTGCATACCAGTCCAGTTTTTGGCCATCTTGAACATGTTGGCAGCTCTGGCATACATTTCACATGCATCCTCAACCTTATGATTTCCCCTGTGAAAACATCAACATTTCTTTCATTTTAAAGGCAATTTCAAAATGAATAGTTCAGCAAATGATGTAGGCCTATCAAATACAAAGCAGTGTGTATGTCGCAACATAGAAAATATTTGACATTGGACATGTTGAGAAGCGCGTGGAAGGATACAGCTCATTTTATACGTGCTTAGGGTATAAAATGCACAAAAAATAAGGTATTTTCATTCTATAGACATATGCTATTTGAAAATACTACAGGAAATTGGATGTCTTTGAATGTCAGATCGTGACCAGCATAATTTCTGTCTCACCCGAACATCCCTCCGAGAAATGAACCCGATGATTTGACTTTTTTATCCGCCTCTGCCATCAGCTGCATGGCTTCCTTCTCTTTCCCGGAATTATCCATGATTTAATGTGTGGTGTTCACGCAGAGCAGCTGTTGGATCGGTAAAGGCCCGGTGTTTGTTGATATAGAGTGCGGGTTTAATGCAGAATCATGAAGGATGCTCGCCTCCTCCTCCTCCTCCTGCTGTCGGGTGATGCTGATGATGATGCGCGCTCTTGAGGGAGAAACTGCGACACTATTTGGTTGAAAGACGTAACCACGCCCTCATGAAGATGTAGCCACGCCCTCATATTATCATACTTGAAGACGTAATCACGCCCTCTTATTATTATACATGAATGAAGACGTAGCTACGTCCTTTTATTATCATCCACGGATGAACAAATGCATCAAATCCATAAATACTGAAATACACAAGGAATTTAAACATGGAAAATACACAAATAAACATGTATACATTTCGAAATAAACGCTAAAGCGTGCATTTGCTAAAGATAAATGGGATTTAAATGTAGCTTCGAAAGAAAACTAACATCATGCAAAGGACGGTAAAAAAAAAAAAAAAAAAAAAAAAAAGAGATAAAAACGACGTTTACGGCTCAGCGCATGTACGGAAGTGGCGTCACGATTAGCGCCAAAATTGAAGCCTGACCAGACGTCACTGACTGAGGAAGTAAACAAACAGTGGCTGTAAGTACTTCTCTCAATAAGATCTGTTAAAATATCTTTCTTTGATAAAATATATGTCGAAAATTGTCCCCAATGTATGCTCTTTCTTCCACATTAGTTGGAGCCGTTGTAAAGTTAGAAACAAGTTATCTGTGTCCATTATTTGACTCATTCTAGAACTGATATCGTCGAATTTAGATTTATTTTAGTCTCTTTACGTTTACTAAAATATTAGATACGTGTTCAGTTATTATAATAGATGATAAAGTGTAAGTAAAACAGCAGGTCTGTATTGATTTGATTCCGTATATTGTGTATATTGATCTATATTAGGGTGATCATGTGTCTGTGACACGTTAAGAGCTTTATTTGTTGTGATTTTGCTTTCAGACTTTCGAGTGTGAAGGATGAGCAGTCAGGGTTCTGACCGAGGGTCATGGAGGGGTGCAAACAGCTCATCTGCTGGAGGAAGAGGATGGAGAGGAGGAGGAGGAGGAAGAGGATGGAGAGGAGGGGGAGGATGGAGAGGCCAACAGTGGAGAAGAGGAGGAGGAGGAGGAAGAGGGAACTTTCCCACCAACAATACACAAAATAGTAAGTGTCTGAACAGTTGGGTAGCTTGTGACTATTGACAATAAAAGTTGATTAAAACAATCTAACGCAACTTGCTATAGAAAAACATAAGCAATTCGTCACAGAGCACAACAGTATTCATAGTATGAATGCCAGATTTATTAGAAAGCTAGATTAGAAAAAAAACTAACTGAACTAGGAAACAAATACAATAGAATTAATTATATTAAAGGGATAGTTCACCCAAAAATGAAAATTACCCAATGATTTACTCAAGCCCATCCTAGGTGTGTATGACTTTCTTCTTTCAGCCGAACACAATCTGAGTTATATAAAAAAAAATCCTGGCTCTTCCAAGCTTTTTCGGGCGAACTAACCCTTTAATAATGTTGTATTTGAGAAATTATAATTTATGTCTAACTTTTTTTTTATTACACTGACATTTGCCATTTTTTAAATTTATTATTATTGTTCGTTTTTATGTTGTTGTTTTTACTCCACAGGATTTACTCCACAAGTTAGTCAGGCAACCCTTGATATCACGTGTCCATACAAAGGATGGAGACTCTATTTTTCTGAAGGTTTTATATTTTCCCATTTCCATTATGAATGTATTCTTGACCTGTAGGATATATATGTCTGAACGTCTTCCTGATTTTGATTCATGATTGCAATAGTTTGTGATTTGCGTTTGTTCCTTTTCCAGGATTTGTTGAGAGTTCACCTTATGTTGAGAAGATAAAAGTGTTTGAACGGTACTTCACATCGCAGATGGATCTCTATGATAAGGTATCAGATTTCAATGCATGATTCTCCCTATTTCCCGTGTTGAAAAACAAAATATTAAAATTAGGTTTTTTTCACCCTCAGGATGAGATTGAAAGGAAAGGGAGCATTTTGGTGGACTACAAAGACCTGTTGTCCAACAAACAGATTTCACACACTTTACCTGATCTTGCCAAAGATCTCAAAGAAATGCCTGAGAAGATACTGGACTGCTTGGGTGTGGCAATTCATCAGGTGGGTTTTGTGTTACGCATTTACATATTTGCATTTACACTGTTCTCAGTTTAACATTATGCCAAAATCTCAGAAGATCAAGCTGAAATGATTGACTCTTTCTCTGCAGGTGTTGACTGTGGATCTGGAGAGACATGCAGCAGAACTGCAGGGGCAGGATGATCTCCCCGCAGGCGTACGGCCCATAATCAACACCCCACATATCAGCGCCAGGTGAGTCTGGCACGATAACTACTTTTTGCTGTGCGATAAACAATTTTATTGCCATTTTAAGACCATTTTATGCCACTGAATATATAATCATAATAAAACAGCATAATAATGCAAGTGGGCCTACAAACAATCATTCTTTAGAATGATCTAAAGTTTAGATCATGGAAATAAAGTGTCAAAAAAATGTATATCCTAAATAAAAAAACTTGAATAAATAGTAAATAAACATTTTCAAAAAAAAAAAATGCAAAGTAATAAGTAGGAAAAAAAAGCACAAAAGGCACTTATGGAAATGTTCCATTTACAGATTTTTCCCTGGCTTTCTTTTCTCTGTAAAGTAATGGTGCACACTATTGTTGAAAACACAAACCCTGCTTAGCAGTCAGATGTCCGTATGAACAAAGGCACAGATGCCTCAACATCGTTTATATTTGCACCAGAACAGTGGATTGCAGCTTTGAAATCAAGTGCATTTGGACTTGTTCTTTCAAACTGTCTGTAGTTGTCAGGTATAACACTATAATGGCCCAAAGACGCCTTTTTTTCATCTGTTGATCACAACTCTGTGTATGAATAAAACTATTCATCATGAAGGAACTGCCCGAGCCCCACTTTTGCCTCTGACACGGAGAACAAACAAGATGACAGCACGATAGGAAAAATGTTGGTGACATTCATTATCATGTAAACATAATGGTCGATATATTGCGTCACCAAAAATGATTGAAGTCATGTACATATGTTGTGCGATAAGTCAATATATTGATGATTGCGACAGGCCTAGCGCCTGGTGAGTCTGTTTACTTGCCTTATGAATTCAAATAATAAAAAATTGAGTCAAGTCAAATTTATTTGTATATTTCACAATGCACGTTGTTTAAAAGGAGCCTTACAGAAAATAATGATGCTAATGTTTATAATATCTTCATGCCTTATGAATACTAGCAATCAAGCAGTTTAGATATAATATTGCATGTATCCAGATAAAGACATGCTTATGTCCAACTTTATTTTATAGAGTTTGGCGATTAATATAGTTATGGAAGCTTGTTTCCGCCACAGAATAAAAACATTTTAAAAGATAATTGCGACTTTTTATCTCACAATTGCGAGTTTACATCTCACAATTCTGACTTTATTTCTCAGAATTGTGAGATATAAAGTCAGAATTGTGAGATATAAAGTCAGAATTGTGAGATATAAAGTCAGAATTGTGAGATATAAAGTCGCAATTGTGTGTTATAAAGTCAGAATTGTGAGATATAAAGTCTAATTCTAAGAAAAAAAAGGACCTTTTTCTTTTTTTGCCTCAGAATAGTTTATATCTCACAATTCTGACTTTATAACACACAGTTGCGACTTTATATCTCACAATTCTGACTTTATATCTCACAATTCTGAGAAATAAAGTCAGAATTGTGAGATATAAAGTCAGAATTGTGAGATATAAAGTCAGAATTGTGAGATATAAAGTCCAATTCTAAGAAAAAAAAGGACCTTTTTCTTTTTTTACCTCAGAATAGTTTATATCTCACAATTCTGACTTTATAACACACAATTGCGACTTTATATCATGCAATTCTGACTTTATATCTCACAATTGCATATTATAAAGTCAGAATTGCGAGATATAGGCCTAAACATGCAATTCTGAGAAAAAAAGCCAGAATTTCAAGTATATTTCTCACAATTGCGAGTTTATATCTTATAATTCTGACTTTATAACACGCAATTGCGACTTTATATCACACAATTTTGACTTAATAACCTGCAATTGCGACTTTATATCATGTAATTCTGAGATAAAAAGTCAGAATTGTGAGATGTAAACTCGCAATTGTGAGAAAAAAAGTCAGAATTGTGAGATTAAAAAGTCGCAATTACCTTTTTTATTTTTCACTCTGTGGCGGAAACAAGCTTCCATATATAGTTTCATTTTGTGACGAAAAAAAAAAAGTGTTTTCATTTCTTGTATGCGTTTCTTTTTCTCTCTTTTAGGCTGTATAACTATGAGCCACTGACTCCTTTGAAGAGTCTGAGAGCCAATTTATATGGGAAGTTTGTTGCGATCAGAGGAACGGTGGTGAGAGTGAGTAACATCAAACCGCTCTGCAGTAAGCTGGCGTTCACCTGTAACAGCTGTGGAGATACACAGAGCGTCACACTGCCTGATGGGAAATACACCATTCCCACTAAGGTACAGTGTGCTTTCAGCTTCAACCGACATTACTTGTATATAACATGTTTAACAAGTTTTGATTTTGTGACATTCCACCCATATTTATTTATTATCTATATTTTATTTTCTTCAGTGGAAAAAAAAAACTGTGGAAAATTGAAAAAGAATAGTCTGTAAACAATACATATAAAATTAGACATTGCATATTATAAGTAGTAAATGTCACTGTTGCTGTATTTAGTGACATCTAACATGATGTTTATTCATTTTTTTCTTCAGTGTTTACAGGCTGAATGTCATGGACGGTCATTCACTCCAAACAGAAGTTCACCTTTCACACTCACTGTCGACTGGCAAACAATAAAGTATGAAAATACATAATTACCTGAGCAGAACAAATTTCATGTTGGTTTTTTGTCATTGCTCTCAGTGTAAATCTCATCATCGAATGTCCAGCTATTGTTTCATGAGCATTTATTTTACATAATTTTGTTATAAAAGTGTTTGCCAGTGTTATTTTGGTATTATCCATCCATATACTATTATACTATTTATCAGTATTTTTAATTAGCTTTTTTTATATATATATTTTATTTTATTTTATGTGCTTTGTCATTTTTATTAGTGTTTTGAAATATGTCTGTATAGCCTTCATTTGTATTAAAGTTTTAGTAATTTTAGTACTTAAGTTATTTCTCAAGTTTAAGATTTTTTTAAATCTAATATTTATGTTTATTTCATTTGAGCTTTATTTCAATTACTGAAAGTGATTTTGAATAGTTTTGGTTTAAGTTAACGATAGCAACACTTTGATGTGAGATGTTTAAGACACTCATTGCCATGATTTCTCCTCCTGTGCTCTTCACAGGGTTCAGGAGATGATGTCAGGTGACCAGCGTGAGTCCGGTCGAATCCCGCGCACCATTGAATGTGAGCTCATGCAGGACCTGGTGGACAGCTGTGTGCCTGGAGACATGGTCACCATCACAGGGGTCATTAAAGTGTCCAGTGAAGAGAGTAAGAGACATTGTCCACACTGTCAGTGCAAAGATATATAGACTCGTATACATGAAGCTGGTGCTACCTAGATTCAAGGCAATTTCTTATTAACAAATGGTTGATTCTCACTCATTTAGCATCTCAGAAATGTGTCCATATTACAGTCAGCTGGTGCTATTTTTACATCTGACCTCAGTGGTCTGGCAGGACAGCCTCGGGTGGCCTTCTGTCTGACTCAGCTACTAGATGATGCTCACATTCACTGCTCTTTGTGTTGAGCTGTTATATATCCCTCCACATAATAAAATTACTTAGACTCAAATGGATATATTATATCCATTTATATATTTATCGGGGTGTCTATTTATTGTCTGGGTGGGTGAGACAAAACGACAAAATACACAAGGCCGTTATTGCGTTCCTCTCCAGTCCAGGAAGAGAAAGGAGTGATAAAGAAAACTGTGGGAATAGTAGGAACCGATAACAGGAAAGTTGTTTTGCAACTTTGTTTTGATCACAGAAAAATGTTTAATAAAGTAAACAAAGTTTTTAATGTGAATCCGCCTTTTCCCGATCCCATTCTTCTCCCTATTTTTTTATTTACAATAGTGTAAATAACCCCGTCTTTGTTTATTTGGGAAGTAGCTGTGTAATAAGCTTTTAGTAGCTTTGATTAGAGAAAGACGTACACTACCGTTCAAAAGTTTGGGGTCAGTAAGATTTTAATGTTTTTAAAAGAAGTCTCTTCTGCTCATCAAGGCTGCATTTATTTGATTAAAAATACAAACAAAAACAGTAATATTGTGAAATATTATTCCAATTTAAAACAGCTGTTTTCTATGTGAATATACAGTAAAGTGTCATTTATTCCTGTGATCAAAGCTGAATTTTCAGCATCATTACTCCAGTCTTCAGTGTCACATGATCCTTCAGAAATCATTCTAATATGATGATTTGATGCTCAAGAAACATTCATTATTATTATCAGTGTTGAAAACAGTTTTGTAAAAAAAAAAATCAAAATTCTTTGATGAATAGAAAGTTCAAAAGAACAGCATTTATTTAAATATTCTCTAACATTATAAATGTCTTTACTGTAACTTTTGATCAGTTTAACTCATCCTTGATGAATAAAAGTATTGATTTATTTTATTTATTTCCCCAAAAAATTTTATTAAAATTCTTACTGACCCCAAACTTTTGAACGGTGGTGTTTAATGTTACAAAAGCTTTAGATTTCAGATAAATGTTGTTCTTTTGAACTTTCTATTCATCATAGCATCATGAAATAAAAATGTAAAAAACTGTTTTCAACATTGATAATAATCATAAATGTTTCTTGAGCATCAAATCATCATATTAGAATGATTTCTGAAGGATCATGTGACACTGAAGACTGGAGTAATGATGCTGAAATCTCAGCTTTGATCACAGGAATAAATTACACTTTACTATATATTCACATAGAAAACAGATGTTTTAAATTGGAATAATATTTCACAATATTACTGTTTTTGTTTGTATTTTTAATCAAATAAATGCAGCCTTGATGAGCAGAAGAGACTTCTTTTAAAAACATTAAAAATCTTACTGACCCCAAACTTTTGAACGGTAGTGTATATTTTTTATGACCAATATTATTTTGTTCGATAACGTGAGGTGAAGGTGACTGGACTTTTAAGATTTATAATGTCTTATAACAGCACATCCAAACGTAATTTATTATGTATCTAGTCCGGGATAAAGTAACATTAAAAGTTATTTTTTAAGTTATTCCATGATTTGTGTTTGTGTCTTTCTTCAGGAAGTGGCAGAAACAAGAAGGACAAGTGTATGTTCCTGTTGTACATCCAGGCAAATTCAGTCAGCAACTCGAAGGGTCAGAAAAGCAAAGCCACGTCTGAATCCGAGGGCCCGGGTCCTTCAGTGGAGTTCTCCATCAAAGACCTCTACGCCATCCAAGAGATCCAAGCGCAAGAGGACCTTTTCAAGCTCATAGTGAAGTGTGTATCATTTACACTCTATAACATATTCACATAAACTGTATTATCAATGAAGAAGCTAATGTGAGCGTCACTGTGATTGCAGCTCTCTTTGTCCTGCCATTTACGGACATTTGGTGAGTGTCCAAATATGTTCTCATTTAACTTGAATTATTATTCCTGTCATTTTAATGTTTAATGTATCACTAGGCTTCTTTATTGTGGGTGTTCATATGTTACTGAGATCGTATCGTCATAACCATGAAGAAATCTTTGTTTTTGCATCTTAGATTTAGTAAATGAAACGATACGAGACTCCTTTAACTTGTCTGCTCTCCCTGTGTTTTCTCAGCTTGTTAAAGCAGGATTGGCTCTGGCTCTTTTTGGCGGATGTCAGAAGTATGTTGACGATAAAAATCGTATCCCAATAAGAGGAGACCCTCATATGCTTATCGTTGGAGACCCTGGACTTGGTAAAAGTCAGATGTTACAGGTACATGATAATATCTAATGCATTTATCACCTAGTCAGATGATTTTAAGTTTATTAATATGCCATATGTGTGCTGCTGTTGTTGTGTGTATCCAGGCTGTGTGTAACGTGGCTCCACGGGGTGTGTATGTTTGTGGAAACACGACCACCACTTCAGGACTGACTGTATCTCTGTCCCGGGACAGCGGATCGGGAGACTACGCTCTTGAAGCTGGAGCGCTGGTGTTGGGAGATCAAGGTATTTAAACTTTGAGAAACATGGTCTTCTGAATCAGGAGAACCGGCAAACGTCAACACACATTTTAATACCGAAAGTTAAAAACAGCAGCCTCTCACGGACGACTGCTGTCACATATAATAAAACAAAACACGACATAAGTCCAGGCCTGTTCCTCTCTCGATCTTCACTGTCATCGCTCCTCCTTTATGCTTGGGTGATCATCAAGGTATTTAAACTTTGAGAAACGTGGTCTTCTGAATCAATTCAGGATACACATGTGGAAGAGCGTTACCTGGGTTTACTCATTTAAAAACAGTGCGTTTAATATTTCCTCCAGGCATCTGTTGCATTGATGAGTTTGATAAGATGGGCAGTCAGCATCAGGCTCTTCTGGAGGCCATGGAGCAGCAGAGCATCAGTCTGGCTAAAGCTGGGATTGTCTGCACTCTTCCTGCTCGAACCTCCATCATCGCAGCGGCCAATCCTGTCGGAGGGCATTACAATAAAGCCAAGACTGTCTCTGAAAACCTGAAGTGAGTCAATGCCTACTAATAATAAAAAAATGTTTTTGCTGTACATTGATTATAAAGTTGATTTGGTTTAAAGGGATAGTTCACTTTGAAATTAATTTTTGGTATGTTTTAGCTTACCTCAAGGGCATCCAAGATGTAGGTGTCTTTTTTTCCGCAGTAGTTTCAATTTTGATATTTTTAGGTCAAACCGTTCTTGTCTGTCAGTCATATAATGCAGGTCGATGGTCACTGTCTCAAAGAGCATGCACAGAGTCCAAATTAAAACAATTCCCCGTCGTCCAAATTAAACAATTCCCCATCGTAAGTACACATTGATGGCCTAAGACACGAAACGAGCGGTTTGTGTGAGAAAACAAACAGTATTTATATAGTTTTTACCACTTATACACAGCCATGTCCAAGTGATCTGATCTGACGTGTACGCAGACTGGTGCATAGATATATACACTAGATGTCGCCTTAAAGACATTCGTTCCAATGAACTGCCGTAGACAAGGCGACATCTAGTGTATATATCTATGCACTAGTCTGCGCACACGTTAGATCAGATCACTCAGACATGGCTGTGTATAAGAGGTAAAAACTATATAAATACTGTTCGTTTTCTCACACAAACCGCTCGTTTCGTGTCTTAGGCCATCAATGTGTACTTACGATGGGGAATTGTTTAATTTGGACGACGGGGAATTGTTTTAATTTGGACTCTGTGCTTGCTCTTTGAGACAGTGACCATCGACCTGCATTATATGACTGACAGACAAGAACGGTTTGACCTAAAAATATCAAAATTGAAACTACTGCGGAAAAAAAGACACCTACATCTTGGATGCCCTTGAGGTAAGCTAAAACATACCAAAAATTAATTTCCAAGTGAACTATCCCTTTAAGATAAAGCGATAAGTAACAAGTAGACTTGTAAACCACGATAAAATCAGTGTTAACGCACCAGTAATCCTGAGTAGCTAATGGTTTATGAAAGATCAGCAAAAGCAATATGATGTAATAATAAACACTTCATCTGCCAGGTAACATAGTTCGTTAGACTAACTATTTGATATGTATATTTTGGCTCTTTAAAGGTGCTCTAAGCGATGTCACACGTTTTTTAGACCAAAACATTTTTTGTCACATCCAGCAAACATCTCCTCACTATCCGCTAGCTGCCTGTCCCCTGAACACACTGTAAAGAGACGTGGTCTCTGTAGACAGCCCAGGCTCCACAAACGGCAAGAAAAACAAACTGGCCCAGCCTGGACCACGAAACGTAACAAACAGTGTTCCAGCCAATAACCGACAAGAATGATTTGGGGGTGGGGGTGGGGGTGGGGGGTTAGTGCGAGTGCACATGAAGTGGGGTGTGGGGAGTGGAGGAGAGAGAAGCATGAAGAGAGAAGTTAGCTAGAGGAGAGATGTCCTAGACAACGACTAACGTTAAAAATTTATATTCTTGAGAATTTTGATATGGCCGACACCAAAGAGACGACATTCCGATGAACAAATAACAAAGAATAGGGAAAAGGAGAAGGAACGCGCAAAGTCCCGAATTTACATCAGAAAAGCGTTCAAAAGGTGGCGAGAACTCCGCCGGCAGAAGGGCTTCCGATCCCACATTCAGGAGGCTCTGTTTCTGCTGGACAGGGTAAATCCAGTCTGGTTTTTCTAAATGGTTCATGACTGTTTCAGGAAGCATGGAAGGGAGGGGGAGGGGACGGGATGAGGAGGAGGGAGGGTCGAGCTAGCTTCTGTTTTATTTGACAATACTTTGAACGTCAACAAGAAGTGACGTCACCCAACATCGCTTAGAGCAGCTTTAATAGTGTCAGATTTTACGTTAGATTTGAAAAAGGCAAGACACGACTACAGGCAAAACCATTGTTTTTTTTTCAAACACTGGTCAATTTTGCTTTCATAACATGTTTACTTCCAGACTAGTGGAAAGAAAACATCCCAAATACTCATTCAAGTGTTTATTGCACTTTGTCTATTTGTATTTGTAGATTTCACGTACTTGAGGCCGTTTTCTCAGACAGACATTTCCACTTCAGCAGCACTTCCACACACCAGTTTTATTCCCATCTATATTCTGAAGGTTTCTACAGAGGGGTTTCGTTTGTTCACGTATCATTCATTTGATTAATATAACATTTTGTTCCTAAAAACATGCTGGCTGATGATGACATTATTTTCTGATTTATGGAGTGATCAAAATAAATATCCTAAATCCCCTCTGCACTAACCTTTATGTCAACTAAATGAAACTAGAATTTTAAATCTGGTGTTTTCCAGTGTTCGAATGTCTGTGCTGGAGTATGCAAATAAGTTTTAATCAGTTTATACATAATTTGCATATTTAAACCTAACATTTCAGAAAACTTGTAACACAAAATGTAATGTCTTAAAGTATTCCTCATTTAAATAATTAATACGCAGAATAAAGGGGCGGGGCCTGGTTGAGTTATTTAGTAGTGTGTTAAACTGGCGGTTATGGTAAGGGGCGGGACATTTCCCAAACATACTAGAAGCGCTCGACCAATCACAACACACTGATCCAGCCGACCAATCAGAGCACAGTGTGCTTTTCAGAAGGAGGGGCTTCATAGAGACAGGAACTAAACAGAGCGTTACTGACAGACTGGGAAGAGACGAGCTGCAACAATGGAGAATATGAGGAAAATAATGAACATCCAAGCAGGAAAACCTGTTCTAGTAGAGCTCAAAAACAACATCAAGACTTTGTAAAAGGGCATAATAGGCCCTCTTTAAAAGTGTTGCCTGTGTCACTCTAGAATGGGAAGTGCACTGCTGTCCAGGTTTGATCTGGTCTTCATCTTGTTGGACACCCCTAACGAGGACCACGACCACCTTCTGTCTGAGCACGTGATGGCCATGCGAGCGGGGAAGAAAGGTGCGGTCAGCAGTGCTGCGGTCACACACTACAGTACGCAGGAGTCCAACATCTCCATTCTAGAGGTCTCCTCGGAGAAACCGCTCTCAGACAGAATCAAGGTAACATTCGCCTTCTCTTAAACCAATTCTATTGATACTCCTTAATGGTAACACTTTATAATAAGGTTTCATTTTATTAACTGCATTAATTAACATGAGCTAACCCTGTATAATACTTCTACAGCTTTTATTAATCTTACTTAGTTCATTTCAGCATTTACTAATACATTTTGTACAGAATACAAAAACTGTATCTGTTAACATTATTGCACTGTGAAATAATATGATCAAACACTGAACAATTGTATTTTTTTTAATTAACTAACATTAATAAAGATTAACAAATGCTGGAAAAAAACATTGCCAATGCAATAACAAATGAGACGTCCTAATAGCTTTCCTTACTAACATTAACTAACATTAGTGGTTTTTGCTATTATCATTATTACCTTTTCTCATACATATCTGAATATACAACAACAACTACTGATCTGTTATGTGTTGTATGTTTATGATTTTTTCTATTGCTAACCCTTCATGGTAACACTTTACAATAAGGTTTAATTTTTTAGCATTAGTTAACTACATTAGTAACAATTTATTGATCATTATGTTAATTTTAACATTTATTAATACATTTCAAAATTGTATCTGTTAACATTAGTTAATGCACTGTCTAACATAAACACTGAACAATTGTATTGTTGACTAACAACATTTTTATATTATTATTATTATTAATATTATTATTAACAAAGATTAATAAATGCTGTATAAAATATTGTTCATTGTTAGTTAATGTTAGGTAATTAATGCATAAACTAGATGTACCGCATTGCGGTACAAAATATGACCGCCGCTCAGGCCTGCACTGGCTTTCCACAAAAATAAATGACGTGGAGTAATTTGGCTGTATTGCGTGTTTATGTATATACCTAAAAAAAGTAATAGTATGTGCATGTCTGTCTGTGTGTGTGTGTGTGTGTGTGTGTGTGTGTGTATGTGTGTGTATTTGTGTATGTGTGTGTCTGTGTGTGTGTGTGTGTGTGTCTGTGCGTGTATGTATGTGTGCGTACATGTGTGCGCGTGTGTGTTTGTGTGTGTGTGTGTCTGTGCATGTGGATTTGTATGTGTGTGTATGGGTGTGTGTCTGTGCGTGTGGATGTCAGTGTGTGTGCATGCTTGCGTTTGTTTGTATTCCTGCATGTGTGTGTGTGACAGTATCATCCTAAACCAGCAACCCTTCGCTCAACAGCACCATCTACAGGCCGATGAGTGTACAGTCACTAAATGTGCACATAAATGAATTTATTTTATACCCCCCCATGGATGAAATTCTACAAAACTTAGCAGAGGATACCCCCAGAGGTTGTCAAGTTAATCATACACATGAAATATGGTGCAGTTCTGAACATCTCCACTGAAGATAGGGGCGATTAAAGCAGAATAATATTGCATTTTCATTTTTTATGGGAGGGGCGCAAATCACAAATGAGTGATTATGGGCTAGGTTGATGTGCCATAAAAATTTCTTCATCCTCGGTGCCACGGTTCAGGTAGTTGTTTAGGAAAAACTGCATTTTTTTGGGTTTGGGGGGGGCCCAGCGCGGGGGGGGGGGGGGGGAGTGGCCCCCGGGGACCAAACGAAATTTTTCCGTAGAAGTGTAGTGGAGCTACATGCCCACCAAATTTCATGTTCCCCGGTGTTCCGGTGTCCCTGGTATCGTTGACGAAAAATTTACGGGGGCCCCAGCGCAGGGGGGGGAAGTGGCCCCCGGGGACCAAACGAAATTTTTCCGTAAAAGTCTAGTAGACCAACATACCATAAAAATTTCTTCATCCTCGGTGCCACGGTTCAGGTAGTTATTTAGGAAAAACTGCATTTTTTTGGGTTTGGGGGGGGCCCAGCGCGGGGGGGGGAGTGGCCCCCGGGGACCAAACGAAATTTTTCCGTAGAAGTGTAGTGGGGCTACATGCCCACCAAATTTCATGTTCCCCGGTGCTTCGGTGTCCCTGGTATCGTTGACGAAAAATTTACGGGGGCCCCAGCGCGGGGAGGGGGGGAGTGGCCCCCGGGGACCAAACGAAATTTTTCCGTAAAAGTCTAGTAGACGAACATACCATAAAAATTTCTTCATCCTCGGTGCCACGGTTCAGGTAGTTATTTAGGAAAAACTGCATTTTTTGGGGTTTGGGGGGGGCCCAGCGCGGGGGGGGGAGTGGCCCCCGGGGACCAAACGAAATTTTTCCGTAGAAGTCTAGTGGGGCTACATGCCCACCAAATTTCATGTTCCCCGGTGCTTCGGTGTCCCTGGTATCGTTGACGAAAAATTTACGGGGGCCCCAGCGCGGGGGGGGAAGTGGCCCCGGGGACCAAACGAAATTTTTCCGTAAAAGTCTAGTAGACCAACATACCATAAAAATGTCTTCATCCTCGGTGCCACGGTTCAGGTAGTTATTTAGGAAAAACTGCATTTTTTTGGGATTGGGGGGGGCCCAGCGCGGGGGGGGGAGTGGCCCCCGGGGACCAAACGAAATTTTTCCTTAGAAGTCTAGTGGGGCTACATGCCCACCAAATTTCATGTTCCCTGGTGTTTCGGTGTCCCTGGTATGGTTGACGAAAAATTTACGGGGGCCCCAGCGCGGGGGGGGGGAAGTGGCCCCCGGGGACCAAATGAAATTTTTCCGTAAAAGTCTAGTAGACCAACATACCACAAAAATTTCTTCATCCTCGGTGCCACGGTTCAGGTAGTTATTTAGGAAAAACTGCATTTTTTGGGGTTTGGGGGGGGCCCAGCGCGGGGGGGGGAGTGGCCCCCGGGGACCAAACGAAATTTTTCCTTAGAAGTCTAGTGGGGCTACATGCCCACCAAATTTCATGTTCCCCGGTGTTTCGGTGTCCCTGGTATCGTTGACGAAAAATTTAAGGGGGCCCCAGCGCGGGGGGGGGAAGTGGCCCCCGGGGACCAAACGAAATTTTTCCGTAAAAGTCTAGTAGACCAACATACCATAAAAATGTCTTCATCCTCGGTGCCACGGTTCAGGTAGTTATTTAGGAAAAACGGCATTTTTTTGGGATTGGGGGGGCCCAGCGCGGGGGGGGGAGTGGCCCCCGGGGACCAAACGAAATTTTTCCTTAGAAGTCTAGTGGGGCTACATGCCCACCAAATTTCATGTTCCCTGGTGTTTCGGTGTCCCTGGTATGGTTGACGAAAAATTTACGGGGGCCCCAGCGCGGGGGGGGGAAGTGGCCCCCGGGGACCAAATGAAATTTTTCCGTAAAAGTCTAGTAGACCAACATACCACAAAAATTTCTTCATCCTCGGTGCCACGGTTCAGGTAGTTATTTAGGAAAAACTGCATTTTTTGGGGTTTGGGGGGGCCCAGCGCGGGGGGGGGAGTGGCCCCCGGGGACCAAACGAAATTTTTCCTTAGAAGTCTAGTGGGGCTACATGCCCACCAAATTTCATGTTCCCCGGTGCTTCGGTGTCCCTGGTATCGTTGACGAAAAATTCAGTAAGGTGACGAAAAAAAAAAAAAAAAAAAACTTTGACAATCCCTATATGACCGGCTAGCTACGCTAGCGGCGGTCATAATAATGTTAACAAATGAGAATATTGTAGTGTCATTAATTCATAATAACTTTTATTAATGTTTCCTTATGCAAGATTCACTATTACTATTGCGTATGTATATTTGAATGTACAGCTACTGATCATATTTTGATTATTGACTTAATTTACTGTATGTACAGTATGTTTTATTATTGCACCTACTATACATTTATGGTCACTGTACTTTAGTATATTATAGCTTTATGACTGTTCATTTCTGTTTTTTCATCCGTAGCTGGTTCCGGGAGAGAACTTCGACCCCATTCCTCACCAGCTCCTCCGGAAGTACGTGGGTTACGCCCGGCACTACGTTCACCCGTCTCTCTCCGCAGAGGCTGCGCAGGTCCTGCAGGACTTTTACCTGGAGCTGCGCAAACAGAACCAGACAGCCGACAGCACACCCATCACCACCCGCCAGCTGGAGTCCCTCATCCGGCTCACAGAGGTGGACATAATCTCCATACAAGATCATGACATCACACAGCATCTAACATTTTATATTTATTATTGACTTTAAGCATGGGCAATTTTCTTTTTAGTGGTGGCGTTGCCTATTTATGGAAGCTTGTTTCCACCTGGGAATAAAAAATTAAAAAGGAATTTGCTTTATATCGCGCAATTCGGACTATATAACTCGCAACTGCAAGTTTATGTCTTGCAATTCTGAGAAAAAAGTATGAATATATATAATTCTGACTTTTTTCTAAGTTGTGAGATCCTGTATAATCTTGCAGTTGCGAGTTATAAAGTCACAATTCTGAGAAATAGAATTTATAGTTTACATCGCGCACATCTGTCTTTTTTTCTCAGAAATGTGAGATATAAAGTCACAGTTGCAAGATGATGTTTTCCACAGACGAACTTGAAAAGTGCAACAAAACTTTTTTTCTTTTTTTTTCTTGAGGTCTAAGTAATTCATTTAGGGTCAGCATTGCATGACAATCAAAGGTTTCTCTCTCTCTCTCTCTCTCTCTCTCTCTCTCTCTCTCTCTCTCTCTCTCTCTCTCTCTCTCTCTCTCTCTCTCTCTCTCTCTCTCTCTCTCTCTCTCTCTCTCACTCTCTCTCTCCCCCTCTCTCTCTCCCCCCTCCCTCTCTCTCTCTCACACTCTCTCTCACGCTCACACTCTCTCTCTCTCTCTCTCTCTCTCTGCAGGCGAGAGCTCGTGTTGAGCTCAGGGAAAAGGCGACTCAAAGTGATGCGGAGGATGTTGTGGAGATCATGAAACACAGGTGATTCATAAAAGCTGCGTTTTCTACGAGTTATATAGAATTTTGACATGAGGACTGTGTGTTATGATTGTTACTACAGTAAGTAATGGCAATTTGCATACTTATGCACTATTCTAAAGCCCAAAGTATGCACTTCAAATACCCTGATGATGCACTTATTTAACCAAAAAAAAACAAAGTGTGGCATAATCATGCACTGTCGCAGCTCTATCAGACTCCGCTGCTGGATCACAAAATAACTTTTTAAACCTCATCCACTTGATGGTTGAGGACGTCATTTAGGAGACAAC
Organism: Leuciscus idus; assembly: GCA_021554675.1. Taxonomy (NCBI): domain Eukaryota; kingdom Metazoa; phylum Chordata; class Actinopteri; order Cypriniformes; family Leuciscidae; genus Leuciscus; species Leuciscus idus. Next base: position 4,120,301 of record CM038636.1, on the reverse strand, counting down.
TTGCATGATTCTGAAATGTGTCTTCATTGATATCTCTGTGTTACACATGTGATAACTCCCCATACATCCTCAAATTAAATAACATTTATGATTATATTCTTGATTATATTTCCTCAGTTGTTTGATTCTTGAAAAATTAAGTAATGCAACAGTGACAAAAGCTTTTAACAAATGCTGAACTCCATCCTTCATGTTCTTCTGCGTTTAGCTTGACCGACACATACTCTGATGAATTTGGCCGTCTGGATTTCGACCGCTCTCAGCTCGGCTCTGGCATGAGCAACCGCTCGAAAGTCAAGAAATTTGTCACGGCTTTAAACAGACTCGCTGAGCGCACCGACAAGAGCATGTTTGAGCTCCAGGAGCTGCGACAGCTCGCTAAAGATCTGCATGTACAGGTGAGCATCAGCTACGTTACAGAGTACACTGTCAGATGACTTTAATTTGAAATTCTCTTTCAAAGTGCCCCTATTATAGAAATATTTCCTTTCATGCAGTGTGTAATATAGCTGTCTGTGAATGTAAATGCTCTACAAAGTTGTGAAGTCGAAAGTGCATGATAAATAAAGTAGTTATTGTCTCCCTAAAGAAAGAATCGACTCTAAACTGCCTAAACGAGTCGTCAGGAATTCCAGTCTCACTCGGTAACTCATTTGCATAATGCCCGCCTATGGTCTTCATTGGCTTACGCGAACAATGTCTACTTTGATACGCCCTCAAACACTGTATCTGGCTCGTGTTGTGTACATGTCGAGAAGACGCTCTTTTCTGCTCTGCAAAAGCGAAATCTCTTTGTAAACACTTCCAAACAATGAGGATGTGAAGAAGAGTCAGTGGTTTAAATTACCACCGCGATATAACCTTCTGGCGACCGCTTCTCAAATCTCTGAGGTCTAAATGAGATTTACAAAACGCTTATCCATTAAAGATGGGACAGAACCCACTTTATTTAGATCAGCTTGCTCCTCAGAATCACAACCTGTACGTATGATTAATTATTGACGTATATATTTTCTACCGGATGTGGAAAATACTTCGTTTTGTGTTTTATATTGTGTAGGTCTCTGGCTAACCGGTTAACTCACGTTATCACTCCTACTGAAGTACTTCTGCTAATCAGCTGTGGGCCACTATTACCTAAAACTGTCTATTAATGCAGATCATCTGTCATTCTTACTACTTTGAGGAAAGATAAAGGATGGAGCACGATCTGTTTTACAAACTTGTACTTGTTACATCAGTCATTCACGTTAGTGCTAGGCTAACGTACGCACCGTTATTGATACAGTTAATGATACAGTTCCCACATGTGCAGAAATGCACACATGGGTTTGATGATGAACATACACTTGTTAATGCTCATGGTGAGGAATTACAGTTGCAACATCTCATAATGTACCTCAAAACAGTTAGCCTGGTAATACCAAACTCTGCTTCTGCAGAGTTTGCTCTGCAAAACAGTAGCATATCACTGAGAAACGTCCTTGCGATAGAGGTTCAAGTTGAATAACATCGGACTCGCGCTCGGTAAAATCAACGCCATCGTTACTGTCTTTACAATGTGTACAGTCGCTGAGCTTTAGGAAGCCTCCTGAGCTGAAGTTCAGTTATGGTAATGAGTGTTTGGTTTCCGACACGCGCTGTACGCGATAGACCAATCACAACAGACTGAGCCGATCAGATCTGGCCAATCAGAGCAGAGCAGAGCTGGCTCGCGGAAAGGTGGGATTTAGAGAGACTGATTCATCCGACAAGCCGTTTGAGTTATTAAAGTGTTTTTTTGATGCATGTAAACCTGTTGTATGAGATTCAAAACAAAATTAGGAACCTTTAAATGGGTCGCTTTAATGTTCTTCCCTCTTTAATTTATCATATTCTTTTCTCAGGTTGTGGATTTTGAGGGTTTCATCAGTGCGCTCAATGAACAGGGTTACCTTCTGAAGAAAGGCCACCGGATGTATCAGCTTCAAACCATATGAATGAACCATCTCTTATGATGTTTTTACAATGTTATTGTGCCATACTGTTGGGTCTGTCTTTTTTAATGCAACAAATATTATATTTATATCACACAGTGTAATGTATGTTTACATTAACTGTACATTGTTTTCATGTACATAAATAGACACCTAGTTCTCTTTAAATAGCATGAACCTGTAAATACTATGTACAAAAACCAAACCGTAACCATATTTCTGAACATTAAAACAGAATGTTTATATGATATGTTTGGCATTGCAATGTTAGCTGTGTGTCCGTTCAGCAGATCCTGCTGTGTTCAATACTGAATTCTGTTTATACAATTTTAGGTAACAGAAGAACCAACACATGTGAAATACATTTAATTACAATAGATTAAAATGAAAAGAATATGGAATATGCATTCAAAGAGTAGTAAAATTGCATAAAAAAATAAAATAAAATAAAATGACACATTCTGAACGTTTTTTACTCTATTTGAAGGAGTTCCTTTTAATTATGATTATGACATTAATATCATACATTAATATATATATAAATATATGATAATGATTATTTATATATTATTATACAGTATATAGAACAATATTACTATTTATTAGTAGCTGATAATTTGAATTGCAGTTTTATAAAGTATGTTACTAGAATATAAAAGATAATGGAAGATACAGCGAAGCAAACTACCATCGCTGCTCACTAGAGATAATTGTTACTACAGTAAAAATGTGGCAGCTTGGTATCCGCTGCCATCAACATCAAATTATATTATATTTCCACTTAATCTGAAGCATTTAATATGCGTTAGTTTATTTTTATTATAATGCGTATTAGAGCGCGGCTCCTTTAATACCCGCCCTTTTTTGACAACTGTCGTAAACATTAGCAGGCGGGTCGGACTCGGAACACGGCAGGGCAAAACATGTGGGTCGCCAATGAATGTCTGAAATATAAAGGAATATGAACGAATTAATGTCGAAATATGCTGCTAGATGCTCGGTTAAACAGATCGCGGATATAGATCATCTACTTTGACTGAGATAGAGCAGCTGACATGTTTTTGGCAGCTTGTTTGGCGAAGAGCGGGTTCGGCTGTGCTAAAGGACACACACACAGACTGAGCGTCAGCACTGCTGCCAGCTGCCACTACAGAAGATCTGCAAACACACAGCTCAAACACACTACTACTGCACAGCTCACATGGCTTCAGAGACTGAGGACCTATGGACCAGATCTGGAGCTTCATCAGAGACAGAGATCAGACCCCCTCAGCTCGGTTATATGCAGAGCCAGGCTCCACAAGCATCTCTGCAGGCTTCATCTGCCAGGCTTCACCGCTGGAAGTGTGTGTGCTGCCTCCAATGGCTTCTGCACTGATGCTTCCAGAAAGCCCGTTTTGGAAGAAAAATGTTCAAAGCAGGATTCAAGGGAAAAGGAGGAAGTTCAAGGACAAGGAGCCTCACCACCTCCAGCTGAAGAGGGACATTTCCAGTTTAACGAGCTGGTGAGTCGAGACAGATCAGAGTGTTTATTACACTCTAGTCTTATTTTCACACTTCTGTTTTTTGACCTGTCTCACTTCTAAGTAAAGTACATCAGGGTTTATTTTTTTATTGTGGTCCGGGGAACTCCATGGGGCCCACAGCGTGAAGACAGTGAAGAAGAAACAATTTTTTAAATTTTTTTTATTAAAATAAATGCATAGACGTAAGTTAATTAAATTATATTTAAGTAAATGTTAAAATTATATTGAAATAAATATACTTTTATATATGTATTTTATTCTATTGTTAAACAAATTAATTTAAGTAAATGATCATAAATAGATTCAATTAAATCAAACAATAATTAGATATATAAAGAAAGAAATAAACAATAAAAAAATTATAGCGTATGAAATATTGGATCTAGTATTGTGTCACTTTGTGGTTGTCAAACACTAGTGGATATGGTTCATAGTTAACATTGATGATGTAATGATATTTTCTAAAAATAGAATTTTTGTTGTTTTCCAGTAAAAATATCTGAGTTAGAAAATGTTCTTTTACAATAAATGAAGTTTGCTTTAATATCAAACATATTTTATTGGACTGTCCTGCTTTTAATGCAGTAGAAAACATTTCCAAGTAAGCTCACTTAAGGACTTGTTTAGTAAGATTTTACTAGAAAAGGCTTTAGAATTTTTAATCATTTGTTAGTGTTAAAAATCTTCAATAATATGAATTGCAGTATTTTTTTTTTCTTCTGTTTGCTTGTTCTTTTATTTTTTATTTATGCAACTCTTGTGTTTTTGTAATTCAGTTTTTGCCATGAAGATAGTCATAGATGTGGACATGGTATTAAATAAAACTCTACAGATACTGCTGATACTTCTTTAATATCTACATCAATGACATGGATTTTTAAGTGTGTTAAATGTCTTGTGTTCATGCATATCCATAATTGATTGTTATGTCATTTCTTCACAGTATGAGAATCCATGGACGATCCCTAATTACCTCTGTATAGCCCGGATCGCTCTGTCTCCTGTCGTGGGATACTTGATCATGGAACAGTACTTCCACGTCTCTCTGGGGCTGTTCTTACTGGCCGGAGCAACAGACTTGGTAAGTTGAAGAGAACGTGATCTGATCTTATGATGTGTAATGCTTAAGGATGTTATAATGAACTGTCCTATAGGAGATTTTGTTGTATTGATCAATGGTTTGGCTTTCAGCTGGACGGCTACATCGCTCGTAACTGGCCCAATCAGAAGTCGGCTCTGGGCAGCGCTCTCGATCCATTGGCTGATAAGATTCTCATCAGCGTTCTTTACGTTAGTCTGACATACGCACAACTCATCCCTGGTGAGATGATGTTCATTTTCTGTCATTTTTTTTTATCCACCACTGTAGCTTAATTTCTTTAAAGAGGACCTATTCTGCTAATTCCCATGTTCCTCTTTCTTTAGTTGCTGTTTGAGCATGAAAAAGTCCCTCCAGCGGGAGTTCTTCTCTATATCAGTATCAGTGTTTCTGAACTCCCTGAAACGCCTCCATTGTAGTCTTGAGTTTCTCCCGGGAACGAACACGTCACAATATTCCTCATTATAATAATTCATACGCAGAATAAAGGGCCGGGGCCTGGTTGAGTTAGTTAGTAGTGTGTTAAACTGGCGGTTATGGTAAGGGCCGGGACATTTCCCAAACACACTCGAAGCGCTCGACCAATCACAACACACTGATCCAGCCGACCAATCAGAGCACAGTGTGCTTTTCAGAAGGAGGGGCTTCATAGAGACAGGAACTAAACAGAGCGTTACTGACAGACTGGGAAGAGAGGAGCTGCAACAATGGAGAATATGAGGAAAATATATTTTCAAGACTTTGTAAAATGGCATAATAGGTCCTCTTTAATAACCAATTTGAAGTTCACTACACACAGTGCTGGTTTATTACATTTCTTTTAAAATCCTTTATGTGGTTTGAACAACCACTTACCAGCTTACAACCGTTATGCTTCATCACTCTATATTTTGCATAATTAGTTATTCACTTTTTCAGGAAGCACCTTGTGCATTATAGCAGTTAACTCAAACAGCTGTGTAGTTCTAGATGTAAACTCGTCCAGATCTCTAAACTCATGCTGTTTTTCCTCAAAGCTCCTCTGACAGCACTGATCATCTCCAGAGACGTAGCACTGATCGCTGCTGTCTTCTACGTGCGCTATAAAACAGTTCCTCCTCCAGTAAGTGAAGAACTTTGAGCTGTTTTGTGGTGCTTTCTATCATATTTCTAACAGAAAAGTATAAGGAATGCAGTTGTCAGATTTATGTTTCATCATTGCACTTGTTTATTTTATGTGGACTGTGGGATAGTTCACCAAAGCATAAGTCATTACTGACCCTCATGTTGTTCCAAACCTGTATGAGTTTCTTTCTTCTGATGAATGTTGGTAATCACACAGATGACTGTAGTATGGAAACATAAAATACTATAGAAGTCAATGGCTACCGTCAACATTACCAACATTCTTCAAAATATCTTCTTTTGTGTTCAACAGAAGAAAGAAACTCATACAGGTTTGGAACAACTTGAGGGTGAGTAAATGATGACTGAATATTTGGGTGAACTATCCCTTTAATCCGTGTCCTCAGACATAAGTGTGTTTTACAGCTCATGAAGTATCAATATGTGACCCTGGATCACGTCACCAGTCACGAGTCGCACGGGTATCTCTGTGGCAATAGCCAACAATACATTGTATGGGTCAAAATTATAGATTTTTCTTTTGTCAAAAATCATTAGGATATTAAGTAAAGATCATGTTCCATGAAGATATTTAGTAATTTCCTACCGTAAATATATAAAACATGTATTTGTGTGAGTGAATGCTGCACAATCGTGAACATAAATGAACAACTTTAAAGGAGATTTTCTCAATGTTTAAATTTTTTTGCACCCTCAGATTCCAGATTTTCAATAGTTGTATCTCGACCAAATATTGTCCTATCCTAACAAACCATACACCAATGGAGAGCTTATTTATCCAGCTTTCAGATGATGTATACATCTCAATTTCAGAAAATGTACCCATGTGACTGGTTTTGTGGTCCAGGGTCACATATGTGACGTTTGTCTGTATTTTCTGCACAGGTGACACTCAGTAAATTCTTCAACCCCTGTTACACCACTGCCCGACTCAGACCAACACTCATCAGCAAGGTGGACTAAAACATAAAACCTTGTTTCAATGCATATATGTTTTAACTAAAGTTTCAATTTGTATTTCTACCAATATCAGATTTTAATAACTCTGAACCAAGAATGCATAGAAATTTAAGCCAGTTCTGATAGTAGGCCTGTCGCGATTATTAATGAATCGTCTGATCATAGTTATTTGAGATAACCGCGATAATTGTGCAGCCATTCAAATGAGGGAAATACTATACTTTTTTTTTTTTTAATAATGTAATCTAATATAAAAATGATTTATATATTTCTGTGAAATTAATGATATTTGTAAAATGTATTATTTATAATATAATAGAACATAGTAACAAATATTTATATATTTCTGTGAAAATTTATGATATTTGTAAAATTGATTATTTATAATATAATGAACATAGTAAAAAATATTTATATATTTCTGTGAAAATTAATGATATTTGTAAAATTGATTATTTATAATATAATAGAACACAGTAAAAAATATTCATATTTTTCTGTGACAATTTATATAAACGATTATTTATTACATTATAATAAATCATTATTTATGTAAATATTATAATTTTTCAATAAATTCACTGTAAATCATATAGACCTAATTGTATTATAAATGTTATTATTATATTGTATATGATTCCAAGTAAAAACAAAAATGCATTATGCTTACAACTGTAACTGATATGAGCAAAACAAAATTAAATCATTAATTGCAATTATTTGTATGACTATTAATCGTCGGCACAAAATTCATGATTGTGACATGCCGGACTGAACCATTATGATGATCAGTGTTATATATATATTCTTTAGTCTTGTGTTTATAAAACTGATATGTACAGTAAGATAGAAGTGTGTGTGTGTGTGTGTGTGTGTGTGTGTGTGTGTGTGTGTGTGTGTGTGTGTGTGTGTGTGTGTGTGTGTGTGTGTGTGTGTGTGTGTTTCAGATCAACACGGCGGTGCAGTTGTTCCTGGTGGCGGCGTCTCTGGCGGCGCCTGTGTTTCACTACACTGACAGTGTGTTACTGCAGTCCCTGTGGTGAGCTTTCACTCCTCATATCACTCATTTATCATCATCACTCTCATTATTCTCATTATTCAGTCAAACTAAACGAATGTGTGTTGCGTTGGCAGGTACGTAACCGCACTGACGACCACCGCGTCTGCTTACAGCTACTATCATTACGGCAAAAAGACCGTCGAGATTCTGAACAAAACCAAGTAGACGTGCAGTCATCGGACCTTCGACGGATACATGCGGGAATCCTGGGAATAATCAGTCATTGTGAATAATGGAAATGAATGCCACGGTCTTATTCTCTAACAGAGGCACTTTAGTCTGTATAAAGTCAAAAATTATTTTGATTACAATATTAAATTCATGTGGTGTCACTTCTGATCATATGATTTCAACTCCATAGGAAACTTTTTTTTAAATCACTTTTAATGAACTTTGGGTCAATTTTGAAAATAAAAAAATGGACATCAAATACACAGTCGTGTTTATAACAAGTTTAAAAAGAAAAAGATTTCAACGCTGAATGTATTGTAGTGTGACTGTAGATTTGATTTGGTGTTTAACAGCTTTCACATTAGAATCAGTGTACAACGTGTGTTTCCTTTAAGAAGAAATACAACTATAGAAAGTCTAAAGAATAGAGAACATTCTGAATCAGTGGTTATAGTGTTTACATGAATATTAGCGAGGAGCAAAGTCCAAATTGCCTGAACTGCTAAGAATAATCTGCTTTCATATTGAACTTTGAACTTATTGAATCACTATACAAATTGACCAACTGTTTTAAGTAGTCATTAAATATTTCAATATAATAATTAAATCCATTACAGTGAAACATTCATTCATACTGTACTATAGTTTTAAAGGATATAAATGTTGGTTTATATGCACTATTATTTTTTTGTACTTCTCAAATCGCAAAGTATACTAATTTGAACATTAACAATACAATTTTTTCTAAATTATATATATACAGGTCCTTCTCAATAAATTAGCATATTGTGATAAAGTTCATTATTTTCCCTAATGTAATGATAAAAATTAAACTTTCATATATTTTAGATTCATTGCACACCAACTGAAATATTTCAGGTCTTTTATTGTTTTAATACTGATGATTTTGGCATACAGCTCATGAAAACCCAAAATTCCTGTCTCAATAAATTAGCATATTTCATCCGACCAATAAAATAAAAGTGTTTTTAATACAAAAAAAGTCAACCTTCAAATAATTATGCTCAGTTATGCACTCAATACTTGGTCGGGAATCCTTTTTGCAGAAATGACTGCTTCAATGCGGCGTGGCATGGCTGTAATCAGCCTGTGGCACTGCTGAGGTGTTATGGAGGCCCAGGATGCTTCGATAGCGGCCTTAAGCTCATCCAGAGTGTTGGGTCTTGCGTCTCTCAACTTTCTCTTCACAATATCCCACAGATCCTCTATGGGGTTCAGGTCAGAAGAGTTGGCAGGCCAATTGAGCACAGTAATACCATGGTCAGTAAACCATTTACCAGTGGTTTTGGCACTGTGAGCAGGTGCCAGGTCATGCTGAAGAATGAAATCTTCATCTCCATAAAGCTTTTCAGCAGATGGAAGCATGGAGTGCTCCAAAATCTCCTGATAGCTAGCTGCATTGACCCTGCCCTTGATAAAACACAGTGGACCAACACCAGCAGCTGACATGGCACCCCAGACCATCACTGACTGTGGGTACTTGACACTGGACTTCAGGCATTTTGGCATTTCCTTCTCCCCAGTCTTCCTCCAGACTCTGGCACCTTGATTTCCGAATGACATGCAAAATTTGAGCAACCACTGAGCAACAGTCCAGTGCTGCTTCTCTGTAGCCCAGGTCAGGCGCTTCTGCTGCTGTTTCTGGTTCAAAAGTGGCTTGACCTTGGGAATGCGGCACCTGTAGCCCATTTCCTGCACACGCCTGTGCACGGTGGCTCTGGATGTTTCTACTCCAGACTCAGTCCACTGCTTCCGCAGGTCCCCCAAGGTCTGGAATCGGTCCTTCTCCACAATCTTCCTCATGGTCCGGTCACCTCTTCTCGTTGTGCTGCGTTTTTTGCCACACTTTTTCCTTCCCACAGACTTCCCACTGAGGTGCCTTGATACAGCACTCTGGGAACAGCCTATTCGTTCAGAAATTTCTTTCTGTGTCTTACCCTCTTGCTTGAGGGTGTCAATGATGGCCTTCTGGTCAGCAGTCTTACCCATGATTGCGGTTTTGAGTAATGAACCAGGCTGGGAGTTTTTAAAAGCCTCAGGAATCTTTTGCAGGGGTTTAGAGGTAATTAGTTGATTCAGATGATTAGGTTAATAGCTCGTTTAGTGAACCTTTTCATGATATGCTAATTTTTTGAGACAGGAATTTTGGGTTTTCATGAGCTGTATGCCAAAATCATCAGTATTAAAACAATAAAAGACCTGAAATATTTCAGTTGGTGTGCAATGAATCTAAAATATATGAAAGTTTAATTTTTATCATTACATTATGGAAAATAATGAACTTTATCACAATATGCTAATTTATTGAGAAGGACCTGTATATATACATACGTGTGTGTGTTTAAAATCACCTTGTGAGTCTGTTCTTTCATGTATGGATTTTAATCAATGGGCCTTAACAAAATGTGTAGTTCATATAATTTATTAATATTGGTTGTGCACGGTTGAACACATTTATGCATAAAATCAATTTTGTAAATGCACGAAGTTCTGGCCTTGCACAGTGGAGCTTCGCCTCCAGCAATTATGCAGGTTTTGGAATATATATGAAATTATTTAGTGATGTTACTTGGGGGGGGGAAACAGCTTTAGCTAAATATAAATGAAATAAACTTTGATTGACAGCTGTGAGCCAGGCGTCGTACAGCAGCGAGCAGGAAAGGTAAGTTCCTCCACTCTCTTTGCTCTTTCCTATGGGTTGTAAAATGCTGGATTAGGGATGGAGATCAGCCTGGTTAGATGGAGGTTCTCCACGGGTTGTTTCTTACACTGTTTATACAGGCAGAAGCTCAGGGTCACCATGATCAGCATCAGGACGCCACACACACCTAACAGAAACACCTCTGTGTGTACACCCATCCAGACAGAGGTGCAGTTCGGAGATCCAGTTTTATTCCCTCCGTCTTCCAGGTCTTTATGCACGGATTCATCCACTATCATGGGACTCAGTGTCGGAGTTTTGGTCGTGAACTTTGTCTCATCCGGTGAATTTGGAGATGGATGCACTGTAGGTGTGACTGTTGCTGGTTTTGGTTTCGCTGTACTTGATTCCATAGTTGTAGATGTTGGATTGATGGCAGAGACTGTACTGGGATCTGATCTGGTAACTGCACTCGATGACTTTGGGTTGGTATCGACATCTACAGCAAAATATGTGCAAAACGTTAATTTGGTCTTAATACTTAACATTTTCAAGCAAAGCAAAATACTCATGTATTGAGTTGTGATGTGTTGTATGCTGTTATATGTATGTGTATAGGCCTACATAAATACACATACACACTTTAGGCCTATAATATAATCAATCCAATTATGTATTAGACAGAGGGGAACTGGAGCGCTGCTGGTATCCTGGTATACGCTGCTCGTGGAAGGGTTAAATGTTCATCAAAAAGAATCCAGGTCCTCAGTGGGATGCAAAAGTTAAAAAGCCTTTATTATTTTATAGGGCTAAAGCAACAATGTTTTTTTTTTAGAAGAATGGTTCGATGATTGTGATGCATAAGCTTTACGATAATCGCCTCAAAGCAATGGATTGTCTGAACGTATTGGCAGTTTAAAATGTGTTTTTTTTAGAGCGAATCACAGTGATACGAGATGGGATGGGATGAATATCGAGGAAGCCTTATATATTTTGTTAACTTGAATACAGGAGACAGAGAGGCTAGAACGAACACAAAGCATGCTGGGTGATAAATGTCAGATGGGAGACTTTGTGTGGATAAAGTTAAAGAATAAACAATCAACTAAACCTTTTAAAGATTTAATTACAAAGTAAGATAAAGTAATACAAATTGTTGACAAACATACAAGAGAATGGACTTTGGAACAAGAGGAATTTGATTTTAATTAAATGATCGTAAAAGACTGAAAATTCCTTAAGAAGAGAGGAGAGGCAGAAGAATGTTAAGCAGCAGCGCACAGTGACACATCGTAAATTGTGAGAGCAGTATAGATGAATAAATTACCCCTAATGAAGCTAGTAAGACGGAACAACATGGTGTCATGTTCAGATAACAAGGCTGAAGGATTTCTGGGTGGAACTGAAGTTTGCAAAAATCAAAGCTGCAGGATTAAGTTGAATAAAGCGTAATACAGAAAGAATGAAACTAAACTAAAAAACAAGCTTGTAAAAGGTGAAAAAAAAAATATATAAACATGTAAACTTAGAGGTGCATGGCTTGGATATCGAACAATGTAAGTATAAAACATGGGGAACATGTGTTGAAAGATTTTTAAAAAGGGGAAAAAGACATTGTTTAAATTATTAAAAATCTCATCAACACACAAAGCATTCATAAGAAGTTAGAATGAAAGAGAATGGTGGAATTTAGGAGTTACCTAAAGATTAACGACCGAAAAGAGGCCTAACAGGGAAGTGTAACTCTGTTATCTTGCAGGACATGCAGGAGTCTGAGTACCAGGACTGGCCTGAGGTCAAGGAGCCACCAATCTCTGTTCACAGGAACAAACCAATCTTTATGGGGGCAATTATATCTATTGGGTTGGTTATTACCCATACACAAAAGAAATATATTTGACATATATTTTCAAAATATATTTTTGGAATATATGCAAATATTTGAAATTGGCCCAATAAATATATTTTAGTTAAATATATGTAAATATATTTTAGTTAAATATATGTAAATATATTTTCATATATGTTTACATATATGTTCATATATGTTTTAACTTTTGCAAATTGTTTCATTTGAAATTTAAAAAGTTAACATTTTCACAAACAAACAACACATTTTCAATTTATTTTTTAGATAGACCACTTCAGCCGTGGATGTGGGCATGGGAGAGCAGTGCTCTACCACTTCCCCCGCCCACATTTTTCCTACTGGCAGTGACGGAGCCAAGATTTTTTCATAGGGGTGGCCAGGCAAGGGCCAGCAACCAGTCTGGGGTGGCACAGAAATCTTAATTATTTTATCATAAAAAATAATTTGATAATGTATTGGACTGTTTTAGTGCCTACACAACTGAATAAAGTTAAAGGGGTGGTTGATTATGATTTGACTTTTCTAACTGTAGTTAGTGTGTAATGTTGATGTTTGAGCAGAAACAACATCTGTAAAGTTACAACGCTCAAAGTTCAAAGCAAAGGGAGAGATTTTCTTTTAAAGAAATAGCTTTTTAAGGACTACAACAAACGACTGGTAGAGACTACACCACATTCCTCCCGGGTTAGTGACATCACTAACCCTAAAATTTACATAAACCCTGCCCCCTCAACACGATTTATAGATTATCAAGACAGAATATGCAAATCAATGACTAGAAGATAACTACAAATAAGCTTCATAAAATCATCAACTAACCATTCAGAAATGTTACATGTTGTCACTTCTTCTTGAGTCTCTCCATCTTTCTGACTCCGGTTTGAACATTAAAGGCTAAAAGTTTTTGAAATTTTGTGTGTGTGTGTGTGAGTGAGGTAAAAGGACACAAGCTGTTGAAGCTCCGCCCCCTGTGCCGGGAGCAGCAGCTCATTTGCATTTAAAGGAACAGACACAAAAACGGTGTGTTTCTGCTCACCCTCAAAAAGTGACATTTTTAACATGCTATATAAAAATATCTGTGGGGTATTTTGAGCTAAAACTTCACATACACACTCTGGGGACATCAGAGACTTATTTTACATCTTGAGAAAAGGGCATTATACCACCCCTTTAATTTGTACTTAATTGTAATTGAGATAGTAGTGAATTAGGAATCATGGAATACTGAGTGAATTTTATATTTTTTTTATTATTACCCACCACCTCATATTAAAATTAATTAAATAGTATTAAAAGGGCACACACTATAGCTAAAGTTCAGCTCAGTTAGCTTGGTTCTGGTTCTCAACATCTCCAATAGCTTGTTCTACATTGTTGCATCTTCATGGATGAGATAACATGCAGATAACTACTGTATAGTCCAAAGATTATTCAACCTTCAATGCGTTTTATATAATCAATGAACTCTTCAACCAATTCTGAGTTTGTCAAAAAAAAGTTTAACTTTCTATATTAGTTGTCAAAATAAATAACTGCAACAGTTCTATCATACCTAAATTAAAAAGGAAAACAAAAGTTCTCTTTTGTGCAAGAATGTGAACAAGGCGGAAGTCAACAGCACATAATGTAAAATGTTATGTTTTTCATAATGTAATGTTGCCAGAATGTAAAATTAGTTATTTTATGGATTTAAAAATTATCCATTTTTGTTTGTCCTTTACAAATTAACGCAAAATGAATGCCTATTGTCTAGTACAAATGCACAGTGCTCACATTTATTTGGACATTAAAACATTACATATCAGTTTGTGCCTTATATTGTGATCTCACATAGCAGAATATTTTAATCCAGACACATGTGACGCATATATAACAAATAAATGCATGCAGTTTTGACAGCTTTAATCGCCTTTTTGATTCTTACATGAGTTAATTGACGACGACTACGGCTACAGCACGCCGCATTTGCGCGTGATGTGCGTACCGCAAGCATAGGTATGACAGTAAAGTTAGTTCGTTTTACTGACATTTGGCCTGACAACATCTCATCTTACCAAAGATAGCCAACTGAATAAGGACAACGCCCTTTTCTCAGCATCTGACAGAAGTGTCACAAGCTTTCACACACATCTTCTAAAATAAAAGTAGCATCAGAAAAAAAGAGAATTACGTTTGTTGTTGACTGCACACTATTAGACTTACTTAGACCTACTCAAAACGGTCTTGCAACCCACCAGTTGAGAAAGGGTTAGGGTTGACTCTATATTTACTATGTGCATATCACTGTCCGATGTTCTGCTGAAGCTCATTCGGCACTTGTTCGACTTGCGCCTGGCGTTGAGGTGAAGTTGGAGTGTGCGTCTGAAAAGTCTCATGTTTTTTGTGGTCTTAAAGAGACGGTTCAGCGTTTTAAAAAACGCAATTTTTGTCAATAAAAAAAGAGACAGAAACAGCAGTTGTGAGAGGGGTGGCCAAAGGGGTGGCCAAGCTTAGACCAAGGGTGGACACGGCCACCCCTGGCCACCCCCTAGCTCCGCCAGTGCCTACTGGTCGGGGATTGAACCGGCAACCCTTCGGTTACAAGCCCGAAGCCTAACCAGTAGGTTACGGCTGCCCCTTTACTGACTTTATTGGCCTAAAATGACAATTTTATGTAGGAAATAACACACAGAATGCAGTGTTTTCCCCCCCCCTATTTTTACAGAATTGAATAGGCCTACAGATATTTAATAGTGTGTGTATGCAGTGTTAGACACTGAGTTCTCTCTATTGTTTAAGTGTACTTCACTGTTGGAGTGTCACTGTTAAACTTGCATCATAAATAGTGTGCATATTTTCAATATTTAAATGACTTCAGGAAAGATGTCAATAAAACAACAATAAATCTAATAATTGCACTTAGTGTTAGGTACGTGCCACCTAATATGGCCTGATAGTCCTAGGAAAGCAACTATCTGTCATTTTACATTGCAGTCATTTAAAAGTAAGTACAGTATTTATTATAGCTGTGTGTCATAATACAGTAGTGAAATATGGTAGCCTACTGTTGTGTATAGGGGAAAAGGTAGAGGAATTACTATGCTCAAAATACATTTTCGACCCTTCTTTAGCAAGCTAAACATTTTATGACCATATATTTTGTCATATATTTCACACTTAACATCATATATTTTTGTTATATTTCAGAATATATTTCAAAATGATAAATATAAGTGAACAACAATGCAAATATATTTCAATGTATTTGGAATATATGCCACATATATTTTTGACACTTTAAAATATATTTCAATATATATATATTTTTTTCTGTATGGGTATGTTATTTTGGATTAGGATTAAGTTAAATGATACTGATACGGAATATGTAGATTCGAATTATGAGATAGACACAACTTTTGTGGTAAATGAAGAGATTGATCTGAAAGATCAAAAGGAGAAACTAAATGAGACAAAGCCTGTGGAATCAGTGTTGACAGGTAAAAAGAAAACAAAGGACAATATACAGAGGAGAAATATACCATGTATGAAACATTGAAAAAATTAAGTAACCCAATTCCTGGCTTAAAATGGTATATAGTGAGACTGCAGTTGCTCTAGGACGAAACAGGTACTCAGAAAATGAAGAGCAGTTTTATCAGATAAGTATTAAAACTGATCAATGTTGGGAAGAATGTCCTGATGGTGACCTTAGTGAGTGTGTTAAAACTAGATACTATTGAGAGATGAAGTGTTAGAAAAATTAAGTGACCAACTTAATGATCAAGATTGTAAAGCTTATGAAATGAATTTGGAAAGGATACGCGCGTTTGCATGGGTAAATGGAAATATGATCAGAATTATCACAAAAAGAAAATAGAAAGTATGGATAGTGATGAAGATCATTGGTTAATATTTACAAATGGAATTAAGAGTCAAGGTGTGAGAATAATAACAATGTTGAAGCGATCTCAGATGTGGATAAATAATTTAATAACGGAAGATGGTGCAGTAACGGATCAGATGATAATTCAATTTAGACTGTTTGACCTATTGGAAGATATAGCCATAAAAGAGGATGAAAAAATAATTCCAATTAATATTAAAAGTACAGCAAAGAGCTCTAAATTGAGTCAATCTGGAGTGAGTGTCCAGTATAGCAATAAAAGATTAGGAAGATATTATCCGATACCAATAGTTCGAATGCGATACAAAAATGATTATGAGATAATTACTTGGGCTATTCTGAAAGAAATAAAGGAATATCATAGAAAGGAAGATATGCCCACGCCAGCATACAAAATGACATGGGACTATTGGGGTAAATTAGTAAAGGATGAAGAAATGTTTAGTTTAAAAAGTTTCTGGACTGTGAGATGTGTTGGAGGAATACAACCTTGGATGTATGCAGGATGCAGGAAATTGGAGAAGAAATGAAATAAATCAAGGGATATGCAGATTATTGTCTGAAGTGAACCAGTGATAACTGAAAAAACTATTTATGCTGATGCAGTAGCAAATTTCAGTTTACAAGAGAACAGTAGGTGTATGACCACATTTACATTTCTATTTCATGTTAGCAAGAAAACATAAAAAAATAAATAAAAAAAATGCATGACAGAGAGCCACAGAAGATTCAGAGTATTGAGGGAGAGATAAGAAAGAAATGGTCTTTGCGGAGTGAGGAAGCCCAAAGAAAAATTCTACAAAATAGGAGGGGTATAGGAGAAAATACATTTGGAACAATAAAGTGGGTTGTGAACAATTTTAAACTAATATTGACTATGGTAATGATTCTGTTTGTACTGATCCTCATAGAATGTTCTGGGTTGGGAAGGATTTTTAGGATGATTGGTTCAGTAATATGGAGAATGTGTAAAAACAGGGAGTGACCAGATCCAACGACATTGATTTAAGGCCTTCATCTGAGCGTGTAGGTGTGGTCAGGCCTTATATTGGGAGTTAAGTCTGATGTATATGCACATTGCATCCAGGTTTTGAGATAAGAAGATCTAGCACCATGGCCTTTAGCAGACTCAACACCCCTGGACCATCTGAGACTACCTCGGATATGCTGGATGACTTTGGAACCCTGGTAGATATAAGTTGATTATATGGAAAAAATATAATCTTTTATTTTGATGAAATAGAAATAAAGGTATGAAATAGAATGTTAGGATATAAAAAGGAAGATGGAAAATGTACATTGAACTGTCATTTGTTTGTAGGAACTAAGGAAAACCACTACAGGACAAGTGTTATCCAAATGTCAAAGTTACTGGATTTTAGTTAAAGATGATGAGTGTATGCATTGCCACGAAAGGCTATGGGGAAAAGAAGTTGGATTAATGATGGGTAATCTGTGTAACACCTGTTTTGATAAAACTAAGACAGTGATTTGGTTTAATGAACTTGGTTTGATCGAATATTGTGTGGATGTATTTGAACTGGTAAAGCATCTTAACGTCGACGTATTAGACAAATATAAAAACAGGTTTAAGGTGCTCCAGCAAGAGGTCAGAGACAGTGATTTATCTGCTCATATGGAAAAGTTATTGAAACTAAATTAATGAAAGCAAAAAATATCAGACCCTGGGTGGAACACTATATGAATATTTTTCAAATGAATGTTTTCACTGAGACAGGACATACTAAATTGACAAAATATGACAAAAAGAAAGGATGCTACATGTATTATTTGACTTTGGAGATAAAAGAATAAATCTGCATGTTAAGTGAACATGCAATTTATTCTGTTATGATTAATGCCTCATATGTACAGGCTTATATATGGTATTAACCACAATTGTAACCTTGTAAGTGAAAGTGTTGTGTAGGAAAAACACTGTATTTTGTTCTATTATGAAACTGGATTATTAAGAAAAAAAAACTGTAACTTGTTTTATAAAGATTTTTATTGTGAAACTGGTTTATTAAGAAAAGCATTGAAACTAGTTTTATAAAGATTTGTATTGTGAAACTGGTTTATTAAGAAAAACATTGAAACTTGTTTTATAAAGATTTTTATTACGAAACTGGTTTATTAAGAAAAACACTGTAACTTGTTTTATAAAAGTCATTTATTAAGATAATGCAGAAAAGAAATTACTATACTGTGTATTCTGTATTTTAAGCATTTAATCAAATGAAAGAATAGCCTACAGTAGATAGTAATAACACTAGTAGAAAGTATGCATTTTAGCAAAGTAGAAATGCAAATATTACCGAGTTGTTGTGTTGCAGACCCAAGCGTAGAAGACGACAAAGAATCCGAGCTCGAAGGAGAAGAACAAAGGAGCGCAAGGTTTTGGAGGGACTGAAAGAGTTAATGATAGTTCAAGATTTTGGATTGGATAAATTGTCTGTAAGAGATTGAATATGTGAGAACGGGGTGTGATATGAACTATAAAAAGTACAGCTTCTTCTTTGTGTGGATGTCCTATAGCCTGACACCTGCAGTTGAAGCTTGTGAACTGCTTATTTTATGATTTTGCTTTTATGTTATTTTATTTTGTTTTGACATTTTGTATGTAAACTAATTGATTTAGAAATAATAAACTTACTTATAATTGATACAAAAAGAAACAGCCTGCCATAAGTCTCTGCTCTATAAAATAATTGAGCTGAACTAAACCACGGAGAAGTCTTTCAACTAGATTGTAAGTAGCCTATGGGAATTTAAATACTTATTGTTTAGAACGAATTTGACTTACTTTACATACCGTGAGAAACACTAAAATAAGGTAGAAGGTGTCTATATTTAAGAACCATAAAAGGGGTTAGATTAAGCACCATAAAACAATATAGATAGATAGATAGATAGATAGATACACTACTCACAATAGAGACAGAGCGCAACGCGTCATAATCTGAAGACCACGCCCACCAAGGGGGAAAACAAACCAACTGTCTCCATTGACTTTGCATTGCGAGAGGCTGCCTCCTTGTCATTTCTTGCTTCTAACAAAAGACAGAATAATGCCTAAAAGCTGCTATGTGACAAGGTGTACAGCAAACAAGCAAAGAAACCCAGAAATAATTTTTCATTTAGCTGTTGACCCCAAAAAACGAGCGTTTGAGGACATAAAAGTGGATACAGGCTGGAACGAATGGGTAAATTGTGGGATCCTGACACTCATGCACTAAAATACACTACGTGTGCAGTAAGTTAAACATTTGGTCACTGGTGAGTCAAATATCCAAATGTCAGTTTTATATATTTCTGTAAGATAAACTATCCTGTGTTGCCGATTACGGTCTCCTCCAGCGGGTGTACGTTAGTTCTCAGAGTAATGAGACACGTGACGCTCTGTCTCAACTGCCTGTATCCACTTTTATGTCCTAAACACTCGTTTTTTGAGGTCGAGAGCTAATAAAAACGTATTTCTGGGTTTTTTAGCTTGTTTGCTGTACACCTTGTCACACAGCAGCTTTTAGGCATTTGTCTGTCTTTTGTTAGAAGCAAGAAATGACAAGGAGGCAGCCTCTCGCAATGCAAAGTCAATGGAGACGGTTGGATTGTTTTCCCCCTGGGTGTGGGCGTGGCCTAAATACGCTCTGTCTCTATAAGTTAGGGATATTGTTATTTACATGAGTGCTATTCCTATTTGGTCTGAATTTTAATGAAATAAGTAAAAGTATCCTTTGATATTACTAATAATGAATGAGAAGAAACACCATTTTCATTAGTGTAATATTTATTACCCCAAAAATGTAGACAATAACAAGGGTAGCCCCAAATAACAAAAATGACAATGTCAGTCGCGGGTGTTTCCACCATTTGCCGCAATGACAGCTTGACAGCGACGTCTCATGCTCCTCATAGCCTCATGATGTTGTCCTCAGGCAATGCGTTCCACTCTTCCACAAGCGCTGCACACAAACCTGTTAACCTCGGCGTATCGCTCACCTCGCCTTCTCCAGCAACGCTGACGACCATCATTTCTGTGCAAGGTGACCCGACACTCGTCAGTGTTGCTGGAGAAGGCGAGGTGAGCGATACGCCGAGGTCAACATGGTCCCCAGGGTTAGCTTTGGTGGAGGAGGTGTAACAGTCTGGGCAGGCATCACCAGTCAGCGCAAAACTGATTTGGTTATTGTAGATGGCTCAGTCACTGCACGTTCTTACCTCAGAGACATCATCGAACCCATCATCATCCCCCATCATACCCAATTTCTGGGTTGAAAACCCAGACAACTTCCGGCAAATTTAGATTTGCTCTGCATGTAGTCTGGCAGAGGCATTTGAGCGACGTCCGTTGGTGACGCCCCTTTGGAAATGAGTTATTAATGAAGCTTTGCCAGACCATAACTCAGCTACTACTGAGAATGGTCTGGTTTTAACCAGGCTAGAGGCTAGTGAGGAGCATGAGACGTCGCTGTCAAGCTGTCATTGCGGCAAATGGTGGAAACACCCGCTACTGACATTGTCAATTTTTGTTATTTGGGGCTACCCTTGTTATTGTCTATATTTTTGGGGTAATAAATATTACACTCATGAAAATGGTGTTTCTTCTCATTCATTATTAGTAATATCAAAGGATACTTTTACTTATTTCATTAAAATTCAGACCAAATAGGAATAGCACTCATGTAAATAACAATATCCCTAACTTATTGTGAGTAGTGTATATATACAGTATATATATATATATATATATATATATATATATATATATATATATATATATGTATATATATATATAAACAGTTTATAAAAAGTAATGTGTATATAGTATTAAAACAGTATAACAATGCATTTCCATACCACATTTAGTGTACGGGTTATCTCCCATAATGAAACATGGTGGTGATGTAGAGTTCAGTAACGGAGGGTCCTGCGGTCTCACACACACAGCACTCCACACACACATCACCGCATACTGTGATGCCAGTCCCATGATCTGTTGATCAGAGCACTTTCTTTCACTATAGACATTTTAATAAAATACTAAAGCATTTCTTTAACAAGATGACCTGATGGTGCCACTGACTCACATGTGAAATTCAAGGTCAGTGAATCAGACTAACATTAATATTTCAAGCAGGGCTAAAAGCTGTTTGAGACATTCATAACACTTTAGGATGATGCATACTGTTTCTAAATGCCGTTTCAGCCGTCACCATTTGCAGGTTAGTTGCATGTCCATTACAATAACAATCTAGTTTTTTTGTGTTTTTTCTACTGTCAGCATCATAAAATGTGGTAACACTTTTCAGTAAGATTCATTAGTTAACATTAGTTAATGTACTAACATGAACTAACCATGATCAATACATTTGTTACTGTATTTAATCTTTGTTAACATTAGTTAATAAAAATACAGTCATTCATTGTTTGTTCGTGTTAGTTCACAGTGCATTAACATTAATGTTAAGAAGATTTTAATAATGTTTTAGTTGAAATTAACAAAGATTATTAAATTCTGTAGAAGTGCAGTTCATTATTAGTTAATGCTCATTAATGTTGTTAACTCATAAACCTTGTAAAGTGTTACCTAAAATGTATACCGAATGCAAAATAAAATGAGCATCTATTCAGTTTAGACACATATTGCATTGTTTGCATTATAAATACAGTAAATCTGTTAAAGGAGCTCAGCTCTTATGAACACGATGAAGGATTTGAAGTCTGATCTACTCACACAGATCTTCTTCCGTCTCAGGGTTTGATTGTATAATGCATGAAGCGTCAGAAACGGCGTCGAGCTGAAGTTGCAGTGAAGGTTTGAGTGTGTGTGTGTGTGTGTGTGTGTGTGTGTGTGTGTGTGTGTGTGTGTGTGTGTGTGTGTGTGTGCGTTTCTCTGGACGGGTTCAGGAATGCAGATGTTGTCGAGTAGGAGTTTAACCGGTGAACTCTACTGATATCTGACGAGCTTTCTCACATTTAATTCTCTGAACGAGAGACAGCCACATCTCGCTCAACATCTGCATGTCTGTTAAACGTGCTGTTAATACCTGACTGAATGAGTGTCGCCTTCACTCTTCAGGTACGAGTGTAAATCAGTTGTTTATGAAGCTGGACGTGATCATAAGTCGTGTGTGTGTGTGTGTGTGTGTGTGTGTGTGTGTGAGGGCCTGACCCGGCACCATGCTCACCTCGCACCAACTCCTTTCCTCCTGCATTTTTAACTGACAGTCTCCTTGATAACTCTTGACAAACGGTTCCTGTGAGGGAGGATCCTCTTCTCCACTATGGGAAATGCAGTTTTGACCTTAATGAGCTGTTTCTATCAGATTCCACCATTAAATTGACTTTTGTTGCTGTTATGTACAGAGTTATATTGATTTTGATGTTACCACCAACATTTGAAGTCAACAGATACAATATTTACACTGTACTTTAACATGTATTCAGGGTTTGACTTTGAGTTTAAAGATTTTCTGCTGTTTGGCTGCTGTTGGAGGAGGATTTTTATGTGGTCCTGAAAAAGGAGTTTTGTGCTTTTCGATTGGTTGGAGTTTTTGTTTTTTCTTTCGATAACTTGCATTAGCAATCATGTAGGTTTTTGGCAACTTATAAACAACACAAGATTCATTTACATTCACTTACATAGCAAGATTGTCAGTATACTGATCGTGTGGTTGATGCATATTAATGAAATAACCAGCATCAATATGCATCAAACACACCATCCATCTCTCCCTCCTCCCTCCATCATCCATGCATCCCTCCATCCATCACTCTCTCATCCCTCCCTCCCTCCCTCCATCCATCCATCCATCCATCCATCCATCCATCCATCCATCCATCCATCCCTCTCTCATCCATCACTCTCTACCCCATCCATCCATCCATCCCTCCCCTCCCCTCCCTTCATCCATCCCTCTCTTCCTCCATCCCTCTCTCCCTCCCTCCATCCATCCATCCATCCATACATCCCTCCATCCATCCATCCATGCATCCCTCCATCCATCACTCCCTCCATCATCCATGCATCCCTCCATCCACCACTCTCTCCATCCCTCCATCCATCCACACATTCCTCCATCCATCCCTCCCCTCCCTTCATCCATCCATCTATCCCTCTATCCATCCATCCCTCTCTCCATCCATCCATCCATCCCTCCATCCATCCATCCCTCCATCCATCCCTCCATCCACACATTCCTCCATCCATCCCTCCCCTCCCTTCATCCATCCCTCTCTCCCTCCATCCCTCTATCCATCCATCTATCCCTCTATCCATCCATCCCTCTCTCCATCCATCCCTCCATCCATCCCTCTCTCCATCCATCCATCCCTCCCTCTCTCCCTCCATCTAATGTCTGAAGGTCAACACATTCATACTGATCATTCAGTATGATAACTAAGAAGTATTTATTAATGTAGGTCATGCATAATTTGTATCTGACATTCAGACACATTCAGGTGCAATTAACCTTTTGAATAAACAAATATAACCCGATTATTGTTTATTATATTAACTACATTTCATAATACAGAAGTGTCCATTGGTTTGTTTTAGGGAACTCTTCATGATCAGTGTATTGTGTGCTTTACTCAGCAGAGGGCAGTGTTGATTCATTTTGCTCCATCTCTTCATTTACCTCACTGTACGGTATCTGGATGTGCAGTATATTTAAACCCACATTAAAAATGCATTACTTGTGTGTTATTTTAATTTTAAATGCAGAATACACTGCATTTGTATATGCTTTAGAGATCTGGAGGCTCCAGCAAAGCATCACAATATCAGAATCAAATTATTTCAAGTTTATATGGTAGTGTACACAATTAACCATAATTATCCAATATACTTTTTAGTTATTACAATGACAAAAATAATAACAATAAGTGTCAGATAAATTCTGAAAGTTTCTTATGTAGTTTAAAGGAGGTTCCAAAATTAATTTGTGGTTTTACAATAAAACAATAACTAGTAACTATGATGTTTTGGCGGTAGCTATGGTTACCATGGTCATTTTTTGGACAATGCTTAATCATGACCACATCCACAAACATCTACATGCCCACTCACACACTTACAAGAAGACCCGTTCACCTCGTGACCCGAGCCAGAGTTCATCCTGAACAACCTCAACCTCAGCGAGAATGATGCGATGTCATATTACTGCTTTTAATCAAGTCAGTTACTGATATCACATCTATGAATCGTCTCATGCCATATTTGAAAAGTCTTTTAGCAAATAATGACTTAAATGTGGGTCTGTTTCTCACATAAAGCTATCATATGACTTGCAGAATTCATAATGAACTATTTTCATGCTGCTTTTTTTCAGGAGTTCAGCAACATCTGTTCCTGCTCGTCTTTGTTGCATTGAGAAGAAAAGTGTAAACGGTCTTGAAAATGATCCATAGAAGAAAGAAAATCTGAGTTTTGGAACGACATGATGGTGAGTAAATGAGTATACAATGGTTTAGGTATTTCTTTAATGAAACCTACGGAATATATGCACTACAGTTCAAAGGTTATGGGGTCGGTGAGAGTTTTTTTATATTTTTTTAAAGAAATTAATACATGTATTCAGCAATAATGCATTAAATAGACCATTTATAATGTTACAAAATATTTCTATTTCAAATAAATATTGTTATTTTGAACTTTCTGTTCATCAAAGAGTTCTGAGCAGCAATGCATCACCGCACGACTGTTTTCAACATTAATAATAATCAGAAATGTTTATTAGAATGATTTCTGAAGGATCATGTGACACTGAAGACTGGAGTAATGATGCTGAAAATTCAGCTTTGATCACAGGAATAAATTACATATTAACATGTATATTCACATAGGCAACAGTTATTTTACATTTTAATAATATGTCACTGTATTTTTGATCAAATCAACGCAGCACTGGTGAGCAGAAGAGACTTTTTGCATTAAAAAAAGCATTAAATAATCTCACCGACTCCAGACTTCTGAACAGCATCTATACTGTATTTGGCGAAAGAAGCCTTCATTTCTCACACACGATCAGCAAGAGAAGAAAAGCGCCATCAAATATGACTGTTCAGAAGACCCACCTGTGACCGGACGCAGGAAACACACTCATTCTTCATAATAACCGTATTGTTTGGCTAACAGTTATTCTTCATGGACACAATGGGCAGAACTCCCAGCTTCTGCTGACAGACGAGGTGCTGTCTTCGTTTGCATCCTCAGAAACCTGAAACTTCACCGGTCTTATTGTCTCTCTAAACAAAATCATCTGGCAGCTCTCCCAAAGCCCTCGGGCCACAGACACCTGCCTGTGTGTGTGTGTGTGTGTGTGTGTGTACAGTGGCACTGCGTGATTCAAGCTTCTGCATGTTAGCGGGCCATTCAGGAGATGTACTTTCCCTCCACTGCTTTAATAATGGATTCATCAGCAACACTTGAAAGAGTTGACAGCAGCGTGATGTGTTTACACACCTTACACGCCTTACTACGTGTCCCAGGATGCGTTTGGACACAATGGACGCTTGTCTTTAGTCTCATGTCAGGTTGTCCGGTGCGTCTTCTCTTCGTTTTATTTGATGCTCTTCTAGAGAAGTCTGTTTAAAAAGCACTTGCCCTCACATGTCGGCCTGTAAAGCCTCAGATGCGTTGCATCACATGTGGCAGAGCCAGAGATGATTATATCCTTGCCTTTCATTCAGATCTTCCCTTTCAACCTTTTGCTACAACAAGATAATTCTGGGAGAAACATTGTGTGATGGAATGCAGCGATTCTGTTCGGCGTGGGAAAAATGATACGTTCACTTACACTTAAAAACATATTAAAGGTGCTCTTCATATTCTCTAGTCATAAGTTGACTTGGTGACATTCCGGGTTTAAAAGTCCCGTTTTGCTTATTATTTAATATGGTTTATTACTAATGAACAATATATCAGCCACCATATCGGTACGGATAAGAAAATTTGGCCGATATTAAAGCCGATAAATAATGGTTTATGTCCTTCAGATGAGACACTTCAGATGCGCACGGTTCAACATGATGGTTTTGAATTACTTGAAATATGATTGATAACACTTTAAAAAGGAAAATACAGTAAAGGGTCATATAGGCTACATGAAATTATTATGAGAACATTATAATTGTGTGTTTGGGACATGGCTTTTAATGGTGAGACTTTTGTTTTTGTAATCAGGCTCTCAGAAATGTTATAAAAAATGTGGATTTGGATTTATCGGCAAATTTAAAAATAAATTGTTAATTAAAAGTATTAAATTAAATATAATTTCAAATATAACGTCAAATATAACGGCTTTCAAATATATTGAATTATCGGTTATCAATATTGGACAAAATTTTCATATCAGTGCATCCCTATTACAAATTAGGATCAGGATAACAATTTTATCACCGTTATCCCATTTTGTAAACATTAGGATTAATTTAAAACTTAATGTATTCATAAATATTATATAAGCAAGTTTTTTTATACAGCTCATTTAATACAGTGTTCGTATCACAATATCACTGAGATACTATTATAATTTTAATAATATTTTGAATAATTTTTTTATTAAGTTTTGTCATTTTTAATAGATTTACTTAAAAAAAATTATATATAGTTTTAATTTTTGTCACAGTTTATTTTTATTTTTATTTAATTTTAGTTATTTAAGTAGCCTACATCAAGTTAAACTAAATGAAAATGATCAACATTGCCTTGGCAACTAGCTGAAATAAAATAAGTTTAAGGTTTTTGTATTTTATTTAATTTCAATTAATGTTTATTTTGTTTCAAGGAACAAATGTATTTTAATGGTTTTAGTTTTAGTTAACCCTGAGGCAGTGTTAATTATTGTATAATAAGTATAATAATACAATTTTAATCATTTAAATATACTGAACATAAATTATATAATAATTTATATAAGATATATATTTATAAAGATAAATTAAACATGTTTTCTAATCAGTTTATAATGTTTTTCCTGTGTCCCATGACCTAATGCCTCAGTGACATCATCCTCTAGGAAGTGACATCATTTTGGTGGGAAAACAACGGCACAAACACCAGTAAGTATTAGCAATGCTTCTGTAGATCAGGGATGACACGCATGCAAAGTCTCAGAAGGCTTCTTAATTTGAAAAGATGTGAACCACAGTCTTGAAGATGACAACTATTTCTCATCTGAAAGTTTGCATTAATCGCTGCGCAGAAAATGATGCGTTTGGCGTCTATAAATTTGCAGTCGCCGATTATTACTCCCCTAAAAAATCACTGTGGATCACTTTAGATCTCTCGTTGACAGTTAAGTGTGGCCATAAAGTTGTCAAAACATTGAGCTGGAGGTCTTTAAATACAGAGCAGATGCAATAATGATGGTATAAGTGAGTAAGTAGGAGCGTCTCACAGTAGCCAAGACCACAACACAGCTGAGCACATCAAACACGCCGCGAAACGGGAAATAATTGATCTTACACTGTCAGCTCAAATTAAAGAGAAATGCAAAGTTGGCAGAGTAATGATGTGCTGATCGACGGATCAGTCAAGCGTTTCAGACTGATGTTTTTAATTCATGTTAAAGAGAGAGTTTGCTTGATCCTTCATTCTTATTGGATGAGCTGCGTTCAAAGCCCTTGTAAAATGTCAATCAAAAGCCTACAATTAGAGTAATAAATTATATTATTGGAGGACGCATGGTTTAATCTGATTATTATTATTTGCACCAAAAAATAAAATAGGCTAATAATAATAATAATAAAAAAAATAATTTTATATATATATGTGTGTGTGTGTGTGTGTGTATATATATATATATATGTATGTATATATATATTGGAAAATATAACATATAGTGAATGTGTTTGTGTATATATATATATATATATATATATATATATATATACACACACACACATTCACTATATGTTATCTTTTCCAAACTGAAGTTATAAAAATATATATAAACTTATTATATATTTTATCTATCAGGATAGATAAATAACTATAATTGATTTTAAATAGATATTATCAATGAATATCAAATAAATAAAATATAATTTAAATATATATTTTCCTGATATATATTCCTGTATTTTAACATCTAAAAATATCAAATATATATTTTGTGCTTTTTGTGGGTTTAGTTAAACTATGATTTTTAATCATATTGCTGTTGTTTCACCTCTAATGATATGTTTCTTTAATTTATAATGATTGTTAGTTAAGATGCTTCATTTATAAACATTATTCAGCTATGTTGCCTTAAAGGTATAGCGGAGGATCTTTCCAAATTTTAGATAAGACCCGCCCTCTCCACTTTTTGAAAAGTTTGATTGATTCACCAGAATGATTGACAATTAGGAGGACCAATAGTTTAGACTACCCACCAGGAAGTAAAACATCCTCCGCTATACCTTTAATGGAAGGACAATAGATGTAAGAAAATAGTGGCATTCAAACTGTGTTAATCAAGTCATGTTTCTTAAAGGTAAAGTGTGTTATTTTTTTTAACCACTGAAAGCTTTGGCTAAAAGAGTAACATTGACCAATGGCGAGAGTTTGGGGGCGGGACTAGTGACAACCTGTTTGAAAACAGTCATTATTTTTGCAAATCTGATTGGTGAGTCTAGTTGCGCTGTATATCAGTGCCAAAGTGTGTCATAAATGAATTTTTGATAAATGCCTTTATAAAGTGGTGACCATGTGTGATCACGGAGAAATCTAGATCGAGCAAAAAAAAAAAAAAAAAAACACAATCCACAAAAATTAGCTGAGCATCACAACCGACGGCATCTGTTTCCAATATGTAGCGCGGCGGAAGGGTGGGTGCTTCATTTAGTGGCAAAAAAGTACAGCCTACTTTATCTTTAAATAGCCTGCGGCTTTGGGCTGGACGGATGTGTGGCTTATTGTTGTATCCCAGATTCCATGAATCTAGACTACAGCTTCTGTCCTTTGAAGACAACAAGTGTACAATTAGAAGGGAATGTTTGCAATGCTTTTCTGTTGCGCCGGACCCAGATACAGCAGAGAGTGTGTGAGCCCAACACCGTGTGTTTAGGACGGGACGCTTCGACCACATGAAAGCGCTCTGTGACTCATTAACCTCCTGCTCTTTGAAAGCCTTTGAAACAGATAATAATTATAATTTACTGCACAGAAAGCTAGGCAGGACTTTTGCTGCAAGTGTCGGGCACTTTTAGACTCTGCATGTGGTTTAGCAGGAAAGGGGAAGTGTCCTTTATGATGAGAAATGATTAAACTGAAAGTGTGTGTATGTGTGTGTGTGTGTGTGTGTGTGTGTGTGTGTGTGTGTGTGCGCGTGCGTGCGTGTGAGAGAGTGTGTGTGTGTAAATATTAGTGCTGTCAAATACATTAATCAGGATTAATTGCATCTTACATAAAAGTTTGTATTTATAAAAAAATGTGTGTCTATATATATTATACATATACATTATACATGTACATATGTACATACCTGTTTTATATCCTGCAGTGTATATTTATTTCATACATTTCATTTTTAGATTAAATGTTAGAAAGATTATATATATATATATATATATATATATATGATATTGAGATCTCATATTTTTCTTATATATATATATCTCATATATATATATATATATATATATAAGAAAAATGAGATCTCAATATGAGATATATATATATATATATATATATATATGATATTGAGATCTCATATTTTTCTTATATATATATATCTCATATATATATATATATATATATATAAGAAAAATGAGATCTCAATATGAGATATATATATATATATATATATATATGTGTGTGTGTGTGTGTGTGTGTGTGTGTGTATGATATATATATAAGAAAAATATGAGATCTCAATATGATATATGTATGAGATATGATATATATATATATAAGAAAAATAATAACTACAATAGATATATATATATATATAATTCAGGATATATATATATATATATATATACATATATATCCTGAATTATATTATATACTGTATATATATATAGTTTTCTATTCTGCAGTGTATATTTATTTCATACATACATTTCATTTAGAAATTTTCGATTTTTTTATTTATTTTAAGATTAAATTTTAGAAAGATTATATATATATATATATATATATATATAAGAAAAAAATAACTACAATATATTTTAATTATATGTATTTCCTAATATATATCTGTATTTTCACCAGTGTTTTACATCAGAAAACACACACACACACACACACACACACACACACACACACACACACACACACACACACACACACACACACATACATTTATATATAGATAGATAGATAGATAGATAGATAGATAGATAGATAGATAGATAGATAGATAGATAGATAGATAGATAGATAGATAGATAGATAGATAGATAGATAGATAAAGTGCTGCATGGGGTTATTTAGACATTATTTCAACTGTTTATTGAACAGATAAAAGTTATAATTTGTTGCATAAAAAAATAGGCAGGACTTTTGCTGCAAGGGCTTTTAGACGCTGGCGGTTTATCAGGAACGGGGATATATTTTGATAAGAAATTGCAAAACCGAAAGTATCTCTTTAATAACTGCATGTCATTTTAGCACATTGCACATTATGGGCTCCATGCATGCTTGGATGCCATTAAATCTGGCTTATTTTCCTTTAAGAGCAGGAAATTCCAGTTTCAGCGGATGCAAATCTATGACAAATTCACACACAGTGATGCTCTTCGCAGTATAGCCACAATCATCATGATCATTTCCTAC
Source organism: Leuciscus idus (assembly GCA_021554675.1). NCBI lineage: Eukaryota > Metazoa > Chordata > Actinopteri > Cypriniformes > Leuciscidae > Leuciscus > Leuciscus idus. The sequence goes on along the minus strand of CM038636.1, from coordinate 4,089,196 downwards.
TAAACAGCAACCGCAGGAAAACATCTGTCCGGTTTAATGAGAAGACCAGAGCTCGAGCTGCTCTATCCAGGAGAAATACTGTGTCATTATTAGTCACGTTTCCTAAGGCGAGCATCACTAGAGCCGTTGCTCATGCTTAATGGTAAAGATGTGCTTTTACTTACAGTGATCAAATGCATTATTTTCACCTGCTGAACCATAAAAAGGTGGGAAAAAATCCCACAGATGCACCAGTGTTATTAATAATATTTTAAATTAGTTTTCACATTTTCCATGTTCATTTTAGTTAGTTTTAATCATTTTGTGTGTTTTTATCATTTTTATTAGTTTTTAAGATTTCTATATATTTTTTATTAGTTATTTTAGTATATCAAGTTAGTTGAAATACATCAAACTAACTGAAATAAAATATGTAAGTAATTTTTGTTTGTTTGTTTATTTCAGTCAATGTTTGTTTTATTTCAAGTTACAAAAATATTTTTTTCTGGTTTTAGTTAAATAAAATAATAATAAATAAAAATAATAAATAATGTTTATATTAGTTGCCAAATCAAAATTTCTCATTTTTAAATAATTTTATTATTTTTACATTAATTTCAGTCAGTTTTATTTGATTTCTAGTAATATATATATATATACATACATACATACATACATACATACACACACACACACACACACACACACACACACACACACACACACACACACACATACATACATACATATACATATATATATATAATGTTCTGTTAACGTTCTGTATATCTGTTAACGTATATTTTATTTCAAGTAATGGAAATATTTTAGCTTTTAGTTAACTATAATAACCCTGACATTTTTGTTTCAGTTTTAGTTATTTTAGTGCATCAAGTAAAACAAAATAAAAATGAGAAATGTCTCATTGGCACCTAGCTGAAATAAAATACGTAACTTTTTAGTTTAAGTAAACTTTTATTTCAAGTAACATTTTTTTGGTTTTGCTTTAGTTTTAGTTTCCTCCAATAACCCTGAGGTGCACATTGAAGGACCTGAGCCATATCTAGACCAGAGGATCACAGATATACGAGGTAAGTAACCGCCTGCATACTACACTAGTATACTGTCTTTTCAGCATAGTTTGAAACATTTATATAAAGTGATGATAGTTAATAATCCAGATTTAGATGCCGAGACTGTTGTAGAAAAGCTAAACTTCTGGTGAATGACTAAAAATGGAAGTTGCACTGAAATCCACAAAATTCCACTGGTCAGGCCGAGCTCAAGCCACAGAGATCAATGTCACACACATTGACAGTCCGTCGTCTGTGCCAGCGTGCCGAAATAAAGATCCCTTACCCACAATACTAACAGCAGAAAAGATCTTCTCTGGATTAGTGCAGGGTATAATGCAGCGTAAAACAACCTAGTGTGCATTTACAATAGAGTACAATGAGCTAACCAATCAGAAACATGCATACCTGTGTACTGTAACTAATTTTGTCATATCACTATTGGTCTTATATGTATATGTTGGGGTTCTTTACTCTAAATGACGCCTGTATCCGTCCAAATATTTACTTGATTTTTAAATATAATTTTTTTCTTTTTTTTTTTCCCTTTTATAGGGTGTCTGTAACTTGATTGGTTGAGCTTATCGTTCACAACAGCAAGGTCATGGGTTTGATTCCCAGAGAACTCACAAACTGGTTAAATATATACATATACAATGCTCTGTAACTGTAAAGTCACTCATAAATTATGTATGTCTATGAATATTTAAAGCTGCTCTAAGCGATGTTGGGTGACGTCACTTCTTGTGACGTTCAAAGTATTGTCAAACAAAACGGAGGCTAGCTCAACCCTCCCTCCTCCTCATCCCGTCCCCTCCCCCACCCTTCCGTGCTTCCTGAAACAGTCATTAACCCATTAGAAAAAACAAACTGGATTTACCCTGTCCAGCAGAAACAGAGCCTCCTGAATGTCGGATCGGAAGCCCTTCTGCCGGCGGAGTTCTCGCCACCTTTTGAACGCTTTTCCGATGTAAATTCGGGACTTCGCGTTCCTTCTCCTTTTCCCTATTCTTTGTTATTTGTTCATCGGAACGTCGTCTCTTTGGTCGTGTGTCGGCCATATCAAAATTCTCAAGAATATACATTTTTAACGCTAGTCGTTCTCTAGGACATCTCTCCTCTAACGGACTTCCCTCTTCATGCTTCTCTCCTCCACCCCAACCCCCCCCCCCCCCCCCCCCCCCCCCCTTCATGTGCACGCGCATTAACCCCCCAACCCCCAAATCATTCTTGTCCGTGATTGGCTGGAACACTGTTTGTTATGTTTCGTGGTCCAGGCTGGGCCAGTTTGTTTTTCTTGCCGTTTGTGGAGCCTGGGCTGTCTATTCACCTTATTTTTAACGGAAATACGGACAGAGCCAGTTGACGGTATTTTGTGCGAGACTTCCGGTCCGGCACTTCCGGTCACTGGCGAGCTAACTGACTTTTCACCGTAGCGGTTAATCAAACAAGTCTTCGTATCAACTAACTCATCGTTATGGCTTCGAGGAAGACCTGGATTGTTTGTGCAGTTAGAGATTGTCATAATAACTGGTACAAAAGAAAAATTTACTTGGAGCAGGAGTGTTTTAATTATCGAACGCGTACGAGAGCTGAATGTGGATGCGAGGTGCCCTACGACCTTTACCCCCCGCCGAAGAATGAAGAATCCCTTCGCCTGTGGTTAAAGGCTTTAAATTTGAAGAAACCACCAAAGCGACCATATGTTTGTTCTTTTCATTTAGTGAAGACAAGATCTACAGAAGACCACCCGATACCAGAAAAGTGGCTGGGCTACGAAGTCCCAATAAAAACTCCAAGGAGAAACAAAATCAATATAGTAACCCCTGTATAAAATCTAGTGATCATGGCTTGATCATGGCATTTATTTTGTATGATTTACAATTATTTATAGCCATCAACTTATTGCTATCTTGTGCTTTGGTTGCATTCTGATGGCATTATTAATACATTTGACATGACAAAATACCTCCATAGATATATTAGTCTAGCGTTGGCTCGACCGTGTTTAGGGCGGTGCTGAAGGCGCCGGCGAAGTTTTGGCACTCTGCCAGCTAGATGCATGAGTGTTTCAACCAGGTCCGGTACCCGAACTGGGTTAGGTGGGGCTTTAGTTCTTTGTTATATTCATTTGCTACGGCATGTGTAACATTTTTCTGTCAACTCTGCATAATCCTTTCGTGATCGATATCGTTAGTTAGCCCAGGGAAGCGAGGAAACGGAAGTGCGGAAATTGGACCCATATTTACTTCTGCGTTCGAAAATAAGGCGAATAGAGACCGTGTTTTTTTACAGTGTGTTCAGGGGACAGGCAGCGAGCGGATAGTGAGGAGATGTTTGCTGTATGTGACAAAAAAATTTTTTGGCCTAAATAACGCGTGACATCACTTAGAGCACCTTTAATACAATATTGAAGGGCATACATAATGAAAAAAAGTAAATATAAATTTATTTACATTTATCATCTATTTTAGGACCAGAAAACATTTAGCCCCAACCTGAACACTGAAAGATCAAGCTTGAACAACAAATGATTATGATGAACAAAGATTTTATATATGCATTTGACAGACGCATTTATGCAAATCCACTTTAGTTGCATTGAAGGTTCACATTTCATCAGTTCATGTATTCCCTGGGAATCAAACCCATGACCTTGCTGTTGTTTGAGCTTCAAGAAGGTATGTTTAAACAAAACCATGTGGCGGATGATATAAAATATTAATCCTAATGAAAATATTTTTATTTCTATTTTTATTTTTATTACATCAGTCACTAAAGATGTGTAGGGCAATAGAGTTGCTTTTACACATTTTATTTCTAACAATAAAATATTCATCTTTAAGTTTATGTACAAAGGCAATAAGTTCAATAGAGCATGACATATGTTCAGCAGGTCTTCATGAGGGCTTCAGGCCTCTGGGGACAGGTGGAGAGGAAGGTTTTTGTTGATGGGATTCTGCTCATGGTGGTCTGGGTCAGTTAAACAGCCAGAGGAGACACACACACACACACACACACACACACACACACACACACACACGTGATGTTCTGAAGGTCGCTCACAGATAAAGTGATAACTGCTGCTTTTAACCGGTTCCTCTTCATCACTGAATTATTAATAAACGCTGTAAATCCTGTCAGGCGAGCTGTCAACACAACAAACTGTTGTATGAGATTCTGTATGAGACTCCAGATGGTTCAAGATGATAGAACAATATCTTTGTCATTTTTGTGTATCAGGTTGAATGAATGTTTGCAAAAAGCTTCTGTGTTATTTTAGAGGAAGGATCCATTTTCTTATGAAATCCACATATGGGTTATCTGTTCAGTAGATGCCATGTTATGGAGAATATAGAGAAAGAGTCAACATTTTTACATTGTAATTGAGTGAAACGGAGTACCCTTTAAAAAAAACTGTTATCACTCAATGTTTGCATCAATCTTTTTTGTTATGACAACTTAATTTGAAATTGTTCAACCAACAATGTGCATTGAGTTAGAGGAACTTAATTATTTGTAGTATATGCAAAAAAAAAAAAAAAAATATATATATATATATATATATATACTTAGGAGGTACCGGCTACTTTGGGACAAACAAACCCAATAGATTAAATTAGAAGAGGAGGGAAAGCTAAAAAAATATATATATATATAATAATAATAATAATAATAATATTATATATATATAAGCTAACACTGCCATTCAAAAGATTGGGATTGGTAAGATTTGTCAAAGATTTGAATACAAAAAAACTGTAATATTGTGAAATATTTACAATTTAATATAACTGACATGCAAAATGTGCTGTCAGATTGATTAATCACATCTGACATAAAAGTTTGTTTATATATATGTATATATATGTATGTGTGTGTGTGTTATTATATTTATATTATATATATATATATATATATATATGAGTTATGACAACTTAAGTCTATTGAGTTAGAAGAACTTAATAATTAAAACAAATAAATTAAGTTCTGACTTACATGTTATAATCTTACATGTTATAATCAACAGCAAGTTTAGCACATGCTACATGTAACTTACTGTACTTGGCATGTTCATCTAATGAACAAATAAGATATTACTTGTCACTGACATTAGCACAATCATTGGTTATTTTAGTGTATTATTTCACAGAATTTTTCATCTGAAACCATGCATTTATTTTAGAGTGGTTGTGAAAAAAAATATCTTGAATCTGTTTATTTTGATTCTAAAATATTGTTTCAACAGGAAGCACCTGCAGCAAACCTTCTCATGAATCATAATGCTCAGAAATCAAGCACTGCTTATGTGAATTCTCTCATGAACTAATCTGTAAGCAGACCTGTAAACAGCCAAACGTTGCATCAAAACACCGGGAAGGAATGATTAGGAATGATTTTGGGTCTTTCCAGCAACCACCCATTGCCGTTTTCCACCGGTAAGCTAAACGCTGCATCATGGTGTGTGTGATAAAGGTTGTTATCTTCTTCATCCAGCTCACAGATGACCCAGCGAGGGGCCAGACACCAGATGATTGTTTGTGGCATTGATGTAACGTCTAGAACAGCTTCAGTCTGTAATTATGTGAAGGAGACAGACACGCTGAAGAGGAATATTCCTGAGCATGTAAAAAAACCTGATGTACACTCGTCTCTACGCCCACCTGGCGAAACCGATGAGACATTAAAACATTCAGAAACTGAAGATCGTACTGTGAAACATCTCAGTTTTGTTTCTCACCAGCTGGAGTTTCTGTGGTTAACTCCTGCATCAAATACTCGAGTCTGTTGTAATATTCAGATGCATGACCAATACTTATTTATACTGTCATTTTACTGAGCTTATGTCTTGTCTTTACTTTCATTGCAGGTCTCGGGTTTCATATGGTGGTGGTTAGTAATAGAGATGCGTATATGTTCAGAATGGCATACTAACTAATATTTTTGCAAGCAAGTAGTAATCCAGCATTCATATATGTCATAGGTCAAGTCAAGTCTAATTTCTATAGTGCTTTATACAGATTGTTTTAGTGATAAACTGGAAAATAATGATTCTGTGATGCAAAATGAATTCAGTTCTGCTGTAAAGCGGCTCTAACAAGATAATAGTGTCGTCATTCAGCTGAAGTCAGTTCAGTGTTGATTCAGTTCTGTTCAATATCTGTAAAGATTCACTGATGAAATGAGTTTAATTCAGCTATAAGCAGAAGACAATTCACTTTGATTCAAATTCAGTTCAATAACAGTGTCCATGTTTCAGAAATAGTCAATTATGAAACAAAAACGAATCAGCTACGTATAAAACATAATAGGTCAAGGATGAGATATATAAAATAAAATAAATGATATTCTACTCATACAAAATAGTATTTAAATACTACAAAATAGTATTTATTTCATATGATGATGGACGCACACATGCATGTCATACAGTAAAGAGATCATGTGTCAACAATGGACAAAGCTACATTTAGTAGCCTTCATATTTGCATATTGTTTATTGTCAAAGTCTGTGTTTGCATGGGCAAGTCCTGTCTGCTTGAATGGGGAAATCCTAAAATATCAAAAACTTTCCGAACTCACAATAAAATAACATATTTCAAATTAACAACAGAATCGGACATGAACTATGGCTCTTTTATTTAAGGCGGGACTTCCCATTCATAAGTAATATGAGTGCACCGTCTTTGAATGACTTTAGTATTGTTTAACATATGAAGTTTTAGAAAATAGCAGCCAGGATAAAGTATATACTGCACACTATTCAGTTCACTAGTCTTCCATTTCGAACATAACCAATATCAAGCCCACTTCTTCCTAACTCATTAGTTGATCAAACTGCCTAAAGACATTTTACGATTGGATAAAAATTTGAAAATGTATTATAAGTATTTATTTCTGAAATCATCTTTGACGTTTGCTGAATTAAACATGATGGTCATGTGACCATACAGCAGCATACTATTTGAAATGTTTATTGTACTGTTATTTAGAAACAATAGTGTTCAGTAATTCCTTCATAACATGGCATTATTATTATTATATTTAAATTAAAGTAAAACCATAAATTACTTAAAAAACGTAAAAAACGTTAAAAAATTAAATAAAATAAAAATATATATATAAAACTTTATTTTTACTTTAAAGGGTTAGTTCACCCAAAAATGAAAATTCTGTCAGTAATAACTCTCCCTCATGTTCTTCCAACCCCGTAAGACTTTCATTCATCTTCGAAACACATATTAAGATATTTTTTATGAAATCTGAGAGCTGTCTCACTCCTCCATAGGCTTCTCTGTAATTGATGTCTGCCGGTCCAGAAAAGTTAGTAAAGACATAGTTAAAATAGTCCAAGTGACTACAGTGGCTCAACCTTAAGTTTATCAAGCGCCGAGAATACTTTTTGTGCGCAAAAACAAACCAAAAATAACGACTTTATTCAACTCTTCATTGTCTTCTGTGTTTGTCTGAGTGAGTTCACGAGAGCCGCGACGCATGCGCAAGAACTGAAAGCTTTAGCATAAGTTCTGCCAGGAAGACTTAATTACTACGCCACTTATTACCTTCACATCCATCCAATCATGTCCTAATACTTGCTGTATAAAAGATCGGTACTTACACATGTTTGAGTTTGCAGATGCTGACGCAAACAATTACCTCTACCCTCCCCGGGGGTCACCTGCGCCCCTGCCTTATTAATAATTGCTTGCTTGGCTGTCAATAAATTAGTGCTTTGTTACATCATTCTGTCTCCCGAGTCTTTCTGGCAGAACTGAGAAGATGACGCAGATGGGTCTCGATGTAGAGTTTAAAATGGTTCTAAAGTGTGCATTTCCTGGATGTCCGAATCGTGAGAAACCGACGAGAAACGTAAAAGTGCCTTACCAATGCCGCAAAATGAATGGCTTACCTTTCACACTTTCCCATCAAATGATTGTGTGCATCCTCTTCTCAGTTCTCACACATACGTCCCAGCTCTCGTGAGCTCACTCAGAGGCCCGCACGGAAGAAGTAGTTATTTTTGTTTTGTTTTTGCGCACAAAAAGTATTCTCGTCGCTTGATAAACTTAAAGGGGTGGTATAATGCCCTTTTCACAAGATGTAAAATAAGTCTCTGATGTCCCCAGAGTGTGTATGTGAAGTTTTAGCTCAAAATACCCCACAGATATTTTTATATAGCATGTTAGAATTGTCACTTTTAGAGGGTGAGCAAAAACGCACAGTTTTGTGTCTGTTCCTTTAAATGCAAATGAGCTGCTGCTCCCGGCACAGGGGGCGGAGCTTCAACAGCTTGTGTCCTTTTACCTCACACAGACACACACTGAAAATTTCAAAAACGTTTAGCCTTTTATGTTCAAACCGGAGTCAGACAAAGATAGAGAGACTCAAGAAGAAGTGACAACATGTAGAAGCAACAGGACATTACTGAACGGTTAGTTGATGAATTTATGAAGCTTATGTGGAGTTATCTTCTAGTCATTGATTAGCATATTCTGTCTTGATAATCTATAAATATAATCTATGTTCCGGGGGAGGGGTTTATGTAAATTTTAGGGTTGGTGATGTCACTAACCCGGGAGGAATGACGTGTAGTCTCTACCAGCCGTTTGTTGTAGTCCTTAAAAAGTGATTTCTTTAAAAGAAAATATCTCGCTTTGCTTTGAACTTTGAGCGTTGTAACTTTGCAGATGTTGTTTATGCTCAAACAGCAACATTACACACTAACTACAGTTAGAAAAGTCAAATCATAATCAACCACCCCTTTAAGGTTGAGCCACTGTAGTCACTTGGACTATTTTAACGATGTCTTTACTAACTTTTCTGGGCCGGCAAGTTTCAATAACAGAGAAGCCTATGGAGGAGTGAGACAGCTCTCAGATTTCATCAAAAATATCTTAATTTGTGTTCTGAAGATGAACGAAAGTCTTACGGGGTTGGAACAACATGAGGGAGAGTAATTACTGACAGAATTTTCATTTTTGGGAGAACTAACCCTTTAACTTACATTTATTTCAGCCAGTTGCATCTAGTTTTCATCTAGTTTAACGTGATAATTATTAAAACTAAATTAACTTGAACTAATGAATTCAAATGTTTCAAAAACTAGAAAATGCATTTAAAATATAGACAGAAAAGACAAAAATACTCAAACAAAATTACTACAACTTTAAAGTGAAAACAGAAAATATAACAATAAACAAATATACACACAATATATATAAACATAAATATATACAGTATATGTATATACATATGTATTTCTATTTCTATATAGATGTGCTTCAGAAAGGTGAAAAGGCAGATAATATGAGCTTCAGTATAACTCATACTTGACCTCTAGGGAGATGTGGGTGACAGTCATAATTTGAAGGGGAAGGTAAACAGTGAAAGATGAGCTTTCTGCGGCTTAATTCGTTCAAATTCCCCATTACACAGAATATTTCCATATCAAGTGAAACATAAGATTTGAACAACATCATGACGGTGATCCTTACATCAGTTTGAGGAATATTCTCCGTGTCCTGTGTGTGTGAAACTGAAGATCAGGAGGGAAACCTCAGAGCACAACGTGTGTTTGTGATGAATGAAGGGGTGAACACAATGTCATGTTATTCAAACGGCCGTATTTCATATCCTGACTAGACCACACACACTATTGTGTTTCCAGTCACAATGCTAGCACTGTAACCTCACACCGTGCTGGAAACTGTTTCTTCAACATTAGCATTTTGCATGTCATGTTTTTAGCATATATGTGTTTTTAACAATTGCAGCTTTTTTTTTTTTCGTCTTTTGTTTGTAGATTTTGAGATATATGCTGTTTTCTAAAGCCTTATAACAGGCACGCAAAGGCTATTGCTAAAGGTAAGCAGCAACTTTTGCTATATTAATATTTATTTATTTATTTATTTATTTATTTATTTGTATACAATTTTTTATGAAAATATATATTATATATTTATATAAATATTGTCAGTTTACAAAACCTATTTCATTCCCATATATATTTGTATTAAATATATTTAAATACAAATTAAATATGTTTTTTGGTAAAATTTTGGTAAATATAATTATTATTATGATTATGATTATTAAAGAATAACAGTAATAATAATCATCTTTTTTTGTAAATAAATTCTTCCAAAGCTGGACATTTCATTCCAGTATTTATTTGTACTTTATTTTGTAAATAAATATATTATTATTGTTATTAATAATAATCATCATCATCTTTTTTTGGAAATAAACATTTCCAAAGCTTGACATTTCATTCCCATATTTTTTTTTATTATTATTATTTTTTTTGTAAAATTATTATTATAACTATTATTATTGTGATTGGGATTCTTATGATAATAATAATCATATTTTACCAAAGCTTGACATTTTATTTTCATTTTTATTTTATTTTATTTGATTTTTTCTCTCTGTTCACTGCTCACTAAAGTGAAAAAAGAAGAAGTTTTTTTTGTGTTTTGTTTTGCCTCTGTTCGCGGCTCATGGCCCATTTTTGTTTAGTTGTTTTGTATTGTTGTTTGTTTGGTCTCTGTGTTTCAGTCAGTTGAGCAGATGGAGCGCCGGCCCAGAGTTCAGTCAGGATCCTGTTATCAGTGACGGCCTGATGGATCAGTCGGTTGAGTTTTGTCTTCACCGATGACTGCAGGAATGTGTCTGATGAAGAACAGGAATGATGCTGCAGTGTTGCTGTCTGATGAGTGGGGAAATTATTTCTGATCATAAATCCAGCATCACAAAAAAAAACAAAAAAAAAAAACATTCAGAGGTCAATCAGACTTCTTCGTGAAATAAAAAAAAATAAAAAAATAAAAAACAGATCTCTTTAATATTTCCTCTATAGAGTTTTAGAAGTAAAGTCTCACTTTATGCCCATAATTGAGCTGCAATCAAAAATAGATATGTTGATATAAACAAACACAAAGATTTCTCATCAAATTCTTTAAGATAAAATGATAAAGATTGAGAATGATTTTATTTCTCTGTAATCGACTTTTGTGTCTTTTAGATTGGGATTAGGAGTTGATTATTAAATTACACATCAAATTGCAAATCCTAAATTGGATGAAACACAATAACTCATTAATCAGTTGTTAAAAGTCACATAATTTGTTAAGTCTTTCTTTCTCTTGTTTATATTTTTCTTTTTCATATTTATCTGACTTGTGCTATATTGTGAAAGTTTGTATTTATGTATATGATATACATACAAATGATCACATTATCACACATTTAAGTACCTTAGTATGTACATGGAAATTTAAATACTACCATAATACCTTGGTACTTTTTTGTATTTTGTGTGTGTGTTAGTGTGTTAAATATATAAAAACTGCATTATCAGAAGGTTGTTTCTTTTTTTATTTTTTTTTATTTTTTTTTTGCTTTTTCCTTGTTTTTACTAAAAATAAATAAAAAAATACAATTCAATTCAATAAAATCTATGGAAAAATTGTAGATCTTTGTGGCAGTATCTCAATCTGATCCCTTATAAACATCAAAGGCATTGTAACTCATTTGCATATCAATGACATCACCCCCACAATCCATCAGTCCTGTCGTTATCTCCTCCAATCAGCTCACAGGTGTTAATCTTCACTGGTCTGGCCATCTGAAGCTGATCAGCTGTATAAAGTCTCAGTCCGGGCCGTGAGGTCTGTTTGACTGTCCTGCTCATGTTAATGATGGTGTGTGTGATTCTCAGTGTCCTGTTTTTAATGTTAAGTCTCTGTTCTCCTGCTTTTATAAACACAGAAAATGTTAACGTGCAAGAAAAGCTGTTTTTAAGCTCCATGGGTCTCTCCAGTCGACCGAAACCGTCCCATCAGGCTCCGGTTCCCTCTCTGCTGTGGAAGATCTTCAAGAAGAGCACCTGGACGTCCCACACTGACCCGTGCGTGGTGTCCGAGTACGGCGTCCGAGGAAACATCGTGAGGTTCATCCAGGACCAAGGTGAGGCCTTGAGGATTTGGGTCAACCTTATGTTAAATCATATGTCTTAGTTTTTGGGGGGAAGTTTTTTTTTAGGGGGCAGTTTTCAGAATTAAACCAAAGTGAATTGATTCAGAATTGATGCCATCGGTTTTATTGTCCCGTTCTCTAAAAAGTTTTCTAGGGAATCATTGCAATCAGTTTAGTTCTTTCCATGTTAGTTTTCTGTCAAATCTTTTTTTACAGACAAAAATTGTAAAACTTATGACTTGATTCTCCAGGAAGTGACATCATTATGGGTGGTTGGACATCATTAAGCATTAATAAAGTTAGTGTAATCAGACTTTTACACCCTTTTATAGAAATAACACCACAGATACTGGTCAGTTTTGAGATTTTAGGCTGTTATATGCCTTTCAGACTAATAGAAAGAAAAAAAAATCCAAAATATACTTTTAAGTGTTTATTTTATGCACTTTATCTGTTTGTATCTGTAGATTTTAATCAATACATATCTTTAAAGGTTGTGAGTTTTTTTCTTCTCCTGTACATGCACCAAATTTTTTGTTTTATTCCCATCTATTCTGAGTGTTTTTACTGAGGGGTTTGTTAGTAGTATATCATTCACTTGATTTGATAGAACATTTCATTCATAAAAACATGGTGAACATGTTTTCCCCCTGCTGTTGACAGTGTTTTCTGATTTACAGAGCAATAAATAGATCAAAAATCCCCTCTGTAAAAACCTGTCTCTAATATCACAATAAAAAAAGCAGTTTTGAACCTGCTGTCCTCCAGTGTTCAGATTTCTGTTATGGAAATATATGCAAATTAGTGGGTGTTTAATTAGATAATGCCTCAGTTGCATATCTAAACATTCAGAAAACTTACAAAAAACACAACTTGCATACCAAAAATGTTTGCACATTTGTAATGTAACCAGTCAACTGGGAACGTACGCTCAGGAACGAGTTCAATGGAATTCTATATAGAACTCTAGGATTCTCAACTCAACTTTAAATAATGCTTTATGGCAAAAAGGTTCTATATAAGGGGAACTGTCTTAAATTATTGCATAATGCTTTCATGTTTAACAGGTTATTTCAAATGTTTCTAGTGGTAAAGTATGTTTATGAGCTGTTTAATTAAAACAATTCTCTTTTTTTTTTTTTTTTTATTAATTAAAAGTAAATCCACAAAAGGGTCCCATGAAAGGTTCTATATATGGAACACCTGACTGAACCCTTTAGGGTTCCATATACAGAACCTTTTCCTATAAGTGTGGCGTTTTTTTTTTTTTTTTACCCTATTCATCTGGGGTGTCTTGTCCATAATAATAACCCTTATGTTACCAAATGAAACCCTATATGTTAACCCTTATGTACCCCAAACAGGTAGTGTGATCTCCGCTCCGGCCGTCCACTGCTTTAACTGTGAGCGGAAGCATCTGTTTTTCAACATGTCGGTGCTGGAGGATGTTGAGCAACTCTCCTTCGCGCAGCTGGAAGTGAAGTTCAAGCAGGACCTGGCTCACCTGGGACAGCATGTGTTCAGCGTGGACCTGTACAGGGTTTTAAGGACCACGCTGAAGGGAGTGAGTCCCGAGTCCAGCCGTAGATTACTCCAGTCTCAGTCTCTCGGGCCGGGTGCGCACGGGTCAGTGCTGGTCAATCTGACAGACCTGGCTGAATCCTGGAGGAAACCTGGGAAGAACTACGGGATGCAGCTTGAGATGCAGCTCACGCATCTGAGCAACATGCTTCAGGAGCACGCGTACGTGAAGAGCGTGCAGTTCCCGGAGATGCACACGTCTCTGGTGGTGGTGTCGTTGAACCCGCTTCAGTGCAGGTCCAGGAGAAAGAGGAGCGCGGCGTATTACTTACCCGTGACCCCCAGTAACGTGTGCAAACCCAGGAGGCTTTACATCGACTTTAAAGACGTGGGCTGGCAGGACTGGATCATCGCTCCTCAGGGATACTTAGCCAATTACTGCCACGGCGAGTGTCCGTTCCCTCTGAGCGAGAGTTTGAACGGGACCAATCACGCCATCCTGCAGACGCTGGTGCACTCGTTCGACCCTAAAGGAACGCCTCAGCCCTGCTGCGTTCCCATCAAACTCTCCCCCATCTCCATGCTCTACTACGACAACAACGACAATGTGGTTCTTCGACATTATGAGGACATGGTGGTGGATGAGTGTGGATGCAGATGAACTCATTTTAAACGTCTTTCTCAAACATTTATTAAAAGGTTAATGGTGTTTTAGAGTTGTTTAACAATGATAATGTGGATGTTTTTAGACATGGAGGACATTATGGGAGAATGTGGATGAGGGCAGACGGAGCTGTGACGTATGTGTTCAAAATAAACTTCATTTTATAATAAATTGTTTTTTTTCCATCAAACATGGTTTAAGTGGTTTTTAATATATTAGACTAGATGCATGTTCATGTTTAAGGATGTATTAGACCTGGATTGGAATCTGTTTGGAATATCCATATTACAAGGACAAATTAAATTCCTAGTGTTAAGTTATAATTTGTTGGCGGACTTTGCAATCCAGACTGAAATATTTGTGTAGTTTCTGTTGTGCAAGTCAACAAAACCACGACAGATAAATCTGTAGCATATGTATATACAGTACTGGTCAAAAGTTTGGAAACATGACTATTTTTAATGTTTTGAAAAAAGAATATTATGCTCATCAAGCCTACATTTATTTGATCAAAAACAGGGAAAAAAAACAAACAGTAATATTGTGAATTTTATTACAATCTAAAACTTTTCTAGTTTTCCATTTCATTATACTTTAAAATATAATTTCTATGATGCAAAGCAGAATTTTCAGCGTTAATAGTCTTCAGAATTCATTCTAATATGCTGATTTGATATTCAGTTATTATAAATGTTGGAAACCGTTGTGCTGTTTTGTTTTTGTGGAACCTGTGATACTTTTCAGGATTCATTAATGAATAAAAAGTTGAAAAGAACAGCATTCATTCAAAATAGAAATCTTTTCTGACTTATACTAACCATAAACTTTTGAACGGTAATGTTTAATTTTACAAAAGATTTCTATTTTAAATAAATGCTGTTCTTTTTTCTTTTCTTTTTTTTAACTTTTTATTCATCAATGGCATTCATTTTATTCACCACTCACCTTTTACATATTTATCTTGGGGCAAGTTGTCATGTTTCCTAAAATGCAATAACAAAACTGATTTTACATTTTGTTACTTTATTTTTTCAGTCTTGGGAATATATAATGGACTAAAGTGTGACAACTAGCCCCGGTCCCTCCTACTGACATCAAACGTCGTTACTTCTGTTCTCCACAAGTTGGCGCACTGGCTCTGAATATGAGCGCTTTTTCTTGTGCGTGAGTGTCTTTTTATTATTCTTTTTTTTAATTAAAGTTATTTTATTTTATTTTTTATTGATCTAAATATATCGTTAGTAATAATAGGTGATAGAGTGAGGACTGATTAAAATGTCCAAGAGAGATTTAATGCCTTATGTTGTATTCAATTTAATAAGCAGTAATAGAGTAAATCTGGAACTTTCCATATTTTCCCCCCTGTTACTTAATTAGATGATGTCTGAGCTCTCCAAAGGAGCATTTGACAACACGGACCCCTTGATGTCCAAAGGTGATGAATTCTGTCATGACATCAGAGAGTTAAACCTAAAGACACATGAGGAGAGAGAGAGAGAGAGAGAGAGAGAGAGAGAGAGAGAGAGAGGCTGTTGCACACTTGCGCACTGCGCGTAAAGGACACACGTACCCAAACCCTCGCCGCGACGAGTTGCGCTCTTCGCAAAGGAAGAAACTTTTGTTTGGTCAATGAAGTGGACTTTTCTTTCTGCTACAGCACCTACAGCTTGTCTTAATACAGCAGTGACGGTAGAATATGTGTCAAAAGAGGCGGGCGTTCTCCTGGAAATCTCCCACTGTTTTCTCCAGATAAACAGCTTTTCCTTGGTGATCTCGAAGATGGAACACAGTGAAACGGGGAATTATAAAAGAGGAGCAGCTTTATATGAAAACCTGCATTGATCATCCCATATGCCATGAACAGAAGATCAGCTGCGCGTTTGGAGTTTTAACTTTATCTGGACTTTATCTTCAGGTCCTGCACTTGTACACCTACGGAGAAGCTTGCAAATACACCGCTGAGCTCGATTTAGCCTCCGTTTTATTATTTGGAACGTTGCTCATGTGTAAAACCATATTATTTAGAAGAGGTCGAATGTTCAATTTTTACACTTTGTGTTATTTTAAGAAGAGCGCAAATCTAGTATTATGACAGACTTGGACTCATGGACCTTCTCCTATCCAGATGGATCTAGCGCAGGTTTGCGTTCCTCCTTAAAGCGGCTCTTAAGGTGGCTTTGATGCACGAAGGATCCTCCAAACTCTTACAATGGCTCACTTAAACACGGAATATGTTCCCATCTCCTGGCCCGAGCCCATCTGATCTCGTTCGTCACTGATCTGTCAGCTTTAGAGTGATCATGGTCTCGTCCGTTGGCGCTCTGATGGTTCTGATGGTCACTCAGGTGTTCTTTGGAGGCTCCAGTGGACTCGTACCTCAGATCGGCCGGTCCTCTCTGTCTCAGGATGTCTTGCATGCTTTTGAACTTCGACTTCTGAGCATGTTTGGACTCAAACACAGACCCAGTCCCAGCAGGTCTGCGGTGGTTCCGCAATACATGATGGACTTGTACTCGATGCACTCGGTGAACGCGGAGCAGAACAACAGCAACAGACCCAAGGGTTCACTAGGGAAAGCCTCAGAAAGATCTGCCAGCCGCGCAAACACTATCAGGAGCTTCCATCATGATGGTAAGCAAGTGTTTACTTCACGAATTCTTCCTCTCCACCTTCCCTAAATTCCTTCTTTCCTTTCTTATCTGCTTTATCCTTCATTCCTGACAGGAGTTGACATTATCTACAGGCTATTTAATGAGGAATTGGCAGTTTATTTGTACTCCCAAATTTTTCTTAAATCATTTTATATATATATATGCATGTATATGTATGAATGTGCGTGTGTGTATATGTGTGTGTATATATATATATAAGAGGGGGATTTAGGTTGAAATGGACATTTTTCTCAAGTCATTTTAATGGCAAAAAGTGTCCCAATCAGGCTGAATTCACCCTATATATATATATATATATAGGGTACATGTCCTCATACTGTCTATACTGAATATGCAATTGTTTTGTATATTTTTATTTATTTGTTTGCATTCTAGAGTTGCAGGTGTTTTTTTTACATAAATGTTGAATGCATATCCTAATCCTGTGGATTGTCTTAGATGACATTAAAATAAACTAGAAATGCCCCTTGTGTTAGTTTACCACCTCTGAAGTAATCATGTCGTGATAATTGATCATTTTTAAGTGTTTTAAACCAGTGTGTAGAGTAAGAGGTCAGTAAAAGTCACATCCTGTCAGTGAGTGTAAACACTAAGTTTGTCACAGTACAAGGAACTGGCTTTGATTCAAACAGCCACAAACTTCCCATATATTTATTCCAAAATTGTTTTTTTCTCCCAGAATCCACGGAGGATCTGTCCAGTTCGAGCGGAAAGACGACTCAGCGGTTCCTCTTCAACCTGACCTCCATCCCGGGCGAGGAGTTCGTGACGTCAGCAGAGCTAAGGATTTTCCGAGAGCAGATCGTGAGTTCTCCGAGCAACGGATTCCACCGCATTAACATTCACGAGATCATCAGACCGTCCGCTTCCCTTCAGGAACCCATCACGAGACTCCTGGACACCAGGCTGGTTCAGCACAGCTTGAGCAAGTGGGAGAGTTTCGACGTGAGCCCCGCCGTCACGAGGTGGACCGCAGACGGACGGCCCAACCATGGCTTCGTGGTGGAAATAGTTCACCCGGACCAGGACTCCAAAAGACACGTCCGGGTCAGTAGGTCCCTGCACGACAGGGAGGACACGTGGTCCCAGATGAGGCCTCTGTTGGTGACCTACAGCCACGACGGCAAGGGGAACGTGCTTCACTCTCGCGAGAAGCGGCAAGCGAGGCCCAAAAACCAGCGGAAGAAGCACAAACAAAACTGCAAGAGACATTCCCTGTATGTGGACTTCAGCGACGTGGGGTGGAACGACTGGATAGTCGCGCCGCCGGGATACCATGCCTTTTACTGCCAGGGCGAGTGTCCGTTCCCGCTGGCGGACCACCTGAACTCCACCAACCACGCTATTGTACAGACACTGGTGAACTCGGTGAACAGCAACATTCCCCGGGCCTGCTGCGTTCCCACGGACCTGAGTCCCGTTTCTCTGCTCTATCTGGACGAGTACGAGCGGGTGATCCTAAAAAACTACCAGGACATGGTCGTGGAGGGCTGCGGGTGCCGCTGAAGTCTCCACACACTTTATTTTTCCCAATACTAAACTTTATTTATAATAAAGTAAAACACATATTTTGGAGAAGTATATAAAGATATATTTATGTTCACTATTGGGAAAATAAATATTTTAATCAGAGTTAAACTAAGGTATTTTCTGATGTACGTTTCGCACATGAAGTATTCGTATTCTGTATTTATTTCTACCGCACTCCTTTTTTAGAGAATAGTTTTGGTAGCACTTTACAATAAGGTCTAACATTATGCATTAACAATGGGCAATACACTATTTAATAATCTTCAACATTAGCAGCTGTTCATGGTTAGTTCAGGTGCATTAAACTATTGATTTGAATAATGTATTAGTAAATGGCGAGATTAACATTGAGATTACTAATTGTTGTTTTCCTTATTGTAAAGTGTTACCATGTTTTTAATGCATAATCAAAGAAAAAAATAGCTATGTCATTAATAGTTACTATGTTTCTTCAAGCAATGCAAAATGCAAGAGCTACTCGCCTATAGGTGGAAATGCATTAAATGCAGTAAAAGCACTTAGAGGGTTACCATTGGAACGGCATTGGCCGAACTAGACCGACTTCCATTAAAACAATGAGCATGCAGCACTGGAATGCCAGTGTTTTAGAGATGGGTCTTTGTTACGCAGCAGTAAATGTGAATGCACTTATTTCAAACCAATGTGACAGGTAGTTGACACTGAATGCTCAGGAAATTAGCCGGTGTGAGTTTAGTCCCACAGTATGAGCTCTTGAAATTGACCTATTGCCTGGAGACAATGACTATTGTGTTTCTTCTCACAGGTCCTTATGCTTTGGTAGCGTAAAGGTGTCTTCCTCCAGCTTTATACTGAAGTCAGCTTATTGAGTCTGGCTAATTAAGAGCCATTCACTACATGGTGCTCTAAAGTCGAGAGCTAGGAAGTGTTTAATTAGAGGGACGTTGTTTAAAACGTGAGGATTGCCATGTAATTAAGTTGCCCAAAATAAAGAGTGCAGAATGCAAAATGTATGCGTTGACAGAAACAACTACAACATGATCTTCTGTTAGGCTAAGCTTCAAAATCTTTAATTTGAAGTCAATGAATTTGATCCATAAACATGCTTTTATCTGTTAGTACAGCTGTAGGTTGTGTATGCTCGAGTTTCTGATATTTTACAGCCAAAATCAGATGCATTTGTGAAAATATGACTGTAGTCTAATCCAGAGTTTTATATGCACCAAAATTGAAGGAGTACATGCTCTTTAGCAACATCTACTTATCCTGTGTGAATCATTCTCCACTTTGGCCCTAGAAAATATAGCCTTTTATTGGGTTGTCTTGAGGTTAAACACACGTCAAAGGAATCGCAACTTGACTTTCTTATGGATCATAAAGCAGGACTGTGGGAAGTACAGCTTTCCTCGCGCAGGCAGGTTTCTCTGAAATGTAACGTGTTATGCACCGCTGGTAAAAATGCCTTGATGTCGAACTATTTGAAAATGGACAGTTTGAGTTCATTAAGGGGTCGGTAACAGTATGGTGCTGTGCTATAGGGCATGTGGACGCTTCAAATGAACATGTATGGTTTACAGATGTTGGGAGAGACACACCCTACCTATCAAGATACTGGTTACTGGAGAACGATACGCGCATGCAGTGCTTCAGCTCGCAGATAAAACCAATCGAATGCTTCATGGCAACACGCAGATGTTATGATGCCCTGCATTCCTGTGGCATTCCAGAGATAAGGTGGCCAACACGATCGTCTTTATGATTCATAATTGGTATGAGATTGCTTTAATGACCGAGATAAGAGCACAGAACCGCGTCCTCTCTGATGGCAGGAACGATAATAATCACCTGCTTCACATATGATTCACAGCCAAACACGTGGAAATATCGCTTTGACGTGTGCCATGCCACATTCTGACCTCCATCAGATTGGAGAATGATTACAGTGTCTAAAGAGGAATAACTTTTGGTTAATAATCATGTCTGGTTTTCTAAAACATGTTCTTACTGCTTGCCATCAAAAAACACTTTACTTGAAGCATTTATATATGCAGTATTATAAAGTATTTTAATGCATTGTAATGCACCTTTTAAAAGATCTCATGAATAATTGTGACCACAGTTATAATACATTATACATATTTCAAGCAACCAGTGTAACTAAGTAATCTGCAAATATAATGAATTTTACCTTTGATTACATATAATGTGTTACAATTTAAATCATGAGTACCTTTATAATGCATTATACTGTAAAGCTTCAAGTAAAGTGTTAAAAAAAATTCTACAATTTAGTTTATCTGCATGTATTTTGCAAATGATGTAATGCAGTGAATCTCACCTGGTTTTGCTTCAGGACCTAAATTATTTCTTTAAATTATTTGGGGAATTTGGATGCTTTCATGCTTCCAGCAGCCAGTAACGTACCTCATAAAAAGCATTGTGTTCAGTCCAAACCATGTTTATCTTAATATTTTAATGTTGCCTTGATCATACTTTCTGGTTTTTGAGGATGAGGGCATGTCACACAACCTGTCAACATCGCATCTGTCTAATTTTACTGTGTTTGATTGGACACACGACCTTTGACATAAACAACAAAAGATATGGGAGGTGTTTTCTCCTCCCTTTTAAACACCGATAAGCCTGTTTGTTTTGCTATAGTTACACTATGCACATCAGTGACCCGATCCGAAAAGACCCACTGATGCTATATGAATTCAAGCATGTATCATAATGCCGTCAAATACAGTCAGTCACGTGACCCGACCCTGCACATGCGCACATGCGATAGGCTCGGCTGGAACACCAGCAGGCCTTGATTTCAGGCGAGTTTGATGGAGGGAATTTGTCCTGAAGCCTTTCATTTAGCTCATAACCGTGAACCAGGAACTCATCTGGACTGCATTTGCACCGTAGGGGCCTGACCACAGCGCAAGGAAATCATAGACCCAGAATTGCAGTGCTGCAGAGGCAGTGGCCAATTGCTGGTATTTTTATTTACTTCAGGAGGCAACGCGTTAATTTATATGCGTGCAAACATTAAACTTTGAATAGTCCTCGCAAAGCCAGCACCAGAAAATAGGTTTATGCCTGTGAGGGTATTAGACTCTTGCTAGTTTAATTGTTTGTTTTCATTGCCCAAGTGTATAAACTTTGCATGAGCCAGCGAGTGTGGAAACTCCTCTCTCATGATGCATTACAGCGTGTTCGCGCGCTGCTTGAATATAATGTGTGGACTCATGCGCAGCTGTGGGCAGTGGAGATATTCCGTCATCTAAGTCCTGTCTTGCAATGCCATAATTTCTGGACATGCAGACTACAGAATGATTCTGTCTTTACTGTATATTTACTCAATAGCAGGCCATTCGGCTTCATAAGGAGCCTGAAAGGTTTGTACTCCTGCCATGGCAAAAGAATAAATATAGTTTGGCCAAAAAAGTGAGCGAGTTGTCATTTTTATACTCGCAGAATCTTCTGCGCTCTATACGATGGGGGAGGTTTATGTTGGTTTCTTTCTTGTGGTCATGGGAAAGAACAATAAAGGATTAGTTTACCCCAAAAAATTCTTTACTCACCCTCACGCTGATCCAAACCCAGGATTTACTTTCAACTGAGAACACCAGATGAATGTTCACATTGGACGTTCTTCTAAAATGATCCAAAAAAAAGGGGACAATTTCAGCTCTGCTGTATAATAAGTCGGCATTGATCATGAATGTTTTTGCTTTGTGATGTTCGTCATTTGTAAGTTAGTCTCAACGCCTCAACTGTTGGCTGAATATCTAATGCATAAGACACACAAAATGGGAAACATTCCAGGAGTTTCAAAGTCGTCTCTGATTGGTTGAATTGTACAGGATTTCCGGGAGACGCGTACGTTCTTTAACAAAGCCGTTGTGAAGCCAAACCCCCTCATGGAAGAAGAAAGCCATAATGTTTACAGCTGTGACGATGAGGGCTTATCAGGATCAACTAAATGCTGGATTTTCAAAAGTATGTTAAGTGTGTAAAGCTCACAGTACTCTTTAAAATACGTCCAAAAGTTTCACATACCTGGCATCGACTTTACATTTCCACGCCCCTAAACATGACTCAGAACTGTGATTGGTTGCTGTACATGTCAGTCAGACCAATGAAAGCTGTGATGGAGTCCAGACCTTCTGCTGTCAGTCATGAGACTATTTTGCAAGAAGCATCTGCTATATGAATAGATGTAAATATGATGCTTCGAGTGAGGAAGAGACCCAAAGTTAAGTTGTTTTTCACTGAAACTCTTCCCCTCCACCACTTCTCTCAAATCTCATGATTCGTGCATTACACCACCATGGCACTGGCTCTCGTGCATCTAGTCACGCTAAGTTTGATTGCATGCAAGCACAAATGAGATCAGATTTTATGGATTCAAGTCGTATGGACTATCTTTATGGTGCCTTCTTGAACATGAACGTTTAAAAACGTTGTCTTTGTGTTGCATGGGAGAAATGGGTTCGGAATGAGGACCGTGAGTGAATAATAGCTGCATTTTTTTTTTCCTTAAAGAAAACCACACATTTATTTAGCAATAATTGAAATCACGTGTCTTGTATTGATCTCTCTGACGTTTTTTTCCCTTGCGTCTTGTAGAGGAAGTGTGTTTACATTCCAGCGGTCAGAGTAAAGCCGTGGGTTTGTTCAGCATCGTGTCCAGGTGCAGAGGGATCGCTCAGGTAATTACAGAGGAAATTCCCTAACCACAGTGACACAGCCGGGTGATGAGCTCGCACTGTGTCATTTGACTATTCTTACGCATAAATCCTCAAATACCACCCTGTGCATGAGTCAAAAGGGCCTGTTTGCTCATTGAACACGCCCTTCATCTGAACTTACTCAAAGTTGCTTCTCTTTGATGTGCCATGATCTCGTGTGTGTGTACAGAATGTGCTTCAACACATCTGCATCGTTGCTTTGTGTGCCTGACTCCGACACTGCTGGAGAAAATGCTTCTGTTTCGCAGTTTTCTAAATTAATCGGTTAATAGTTACCCTATTCAATTATTTAAATGCTTTAAAATATTTATTTTTCGATTATAATTTATATGAGTGAAAAGAGTTAAAATGGCCACTGTCACAAATGTATATATTTTATTACTGAGCTAGAAATATTATTCATATTAGGCCATAATATTTCTTTTTATTATTATTTTATTTATATCCTAAAATCCAGATTCCAGAACATTTATTTAGCCTTTTTTTTTTTCTAAATCACTTTATATTATCACCCTTTTGATAAATGTTATTTAAATGGTTTAATATGTTTTTTCCCATTTTTCTTATCAATTAAATGAGTGAAAAGAGTTGATACGGTCAATGTCACACACTTATTTATTGTATTACTGACCTAAAAAATGTCAAATATGTATTATCCATTTTATGCCATAATATTTTATATTTTATTTTATTAATATTCTAAAATGATCAGGTTTTAATTTGATTTTGAATTCCAAGTGAAATGCATTTATTAATCATTATTGTAAATTAATAATTTAAAATAAGTATACTTTTATATTACTGAAATAAATAAAATAAAATGATATCATCACCAAAAGTGTTCTTATGGCCAATGTCACCCTATTGTATTAGTGACCAATAAATCTTAATTTCATGTCATAATATTTCTATTTTTACATTTTATCAAAACACAAGAACTTCCATGTCTTCTACTTTCATTGTGGACTTCTAATTCCACAGCATGCATCCTGAAATTCTTTGTTTAATTTTAAAAGATGTGCAGTTTTATGATGGAATAAAAGCTTGATCGCAACCTGCCAAATCAAGTTTTGCGCCTTCACACATGATCATTCAGTGCAGCTGTGCAAAGATAACAGTGAGTGCACGACAGAGTAGATGATTCATGGCTCAAATCACCGCTTTCACGTGAAGACGTTTGTGACGCGCCAGCGTGCGCATCATACACTCGAAGGCCGAAATGCCTCGTGCGCTCCGACAAGTGCTTCTAAAGCTGTCAGTTTCCCTTTCCAACATAAACATCTGAGGTCACGGAGCAACCATGAGAACCTAAACAAATTATACGCTAAGACTTTTTTGTCACTGTCAAACTCTGGACACGCTCGCTTTGTGAAAATGGCAGAGAAAGCATAACGTTATTGAGTCGAAACCTCGCTTTCAGAAGGCCTCAAAGAACGTTCCAGAAGTTTTGGGCTCGCGATCGGCTAGCAACAGGAACCCTCCTCCACCATAACAAACTCTTGCTCTGACACTCAGCTGTCGTGCTGTAGATTCAGACCTGTAATTTCATGTGCAGTTGGCTGTCTCCGTGGAGATTTATTTTGTGTAAATACATGCTTTACTTCCACTGGGTCTCACCAGCAGATGGCAACCATTAGTCCATCTGACTTGAAACAAAACACAGGCCGATATAAATACTTTTGTGCCGACCGCTTCGACGTGTGTGATCAGCTCTTCAAACCGGAGTTGCGTGGAATACGAGAGCTGAATTTAGCTCGTCTCATTTAGGTTTTCTTGAGTCATGCTTTCCTGCATTTTGCACATGCCAAACTTTTCCAGAATGCATGCAGCACCTGTCATTTCTTCTGCCCGGGCCTTCCAATTATAAGATTTAAAGTCAACATGACACAAAAATTGACCCTTTTTTTTGCATGCATGCATGCATGTTTCTGGCTTTGACTGTGAATGATTCATTAGTGCACCTTATTCCAAATTTTTGTAATCTTTCATCAAAATGAAATAACTTGCTCCAATAACTTTCCTTTTCGGCTGACGTCAGCCCTCTTATTTTCCAGTCCTCCAATCAATCCCCACTGGATCCAATCAAACCCCGCCCTGCGTTTCTTTCTCTCGCAGTGTCTCCTTTCACTCGCAAATATGTCAATGCTGACTTTGGCGTTTACAGATTTGGAAATCAATGCACACATTTTCTCACCAAAGAAGCTGGAAAGTAAAAGCTTTAGAATTGCAAATTTTTTTGACGGATGCAAATCTGCGCTAATGACAAATTCTCCAATGCAGACGTATCCTTGCGCTCGCATTCATGCAAGAGGCATTTCTACAGTAAATGTGCTGCTCAACCGTTACTGTACGTCATCATGAACTATTGCACGATGATGCTTCAGTGACATCACCTCCAAAATATGGACCGTTCCAACCCGCAGTCTGATTTCACCTTTAATTATTATCGTGCACTAAAAGACGATGAAGCATAAAGGCTTATTAAAGTGCTATCAAAAGCGGCTGTGACTAAGGTCTAATTATCTCCTGCGCTCGTCCAGGTATAAAGCCTTCAGAGGCAACTCCCCTGTCATCCAGCCCATTAAAACAGGGCCTGGTTTCAAAGGGCTTTAATATTACCAGAGTTGGCGGAGATGTCAGTCTCTCGGCTGTGGGTTTTGCATTAGTGTCAAGCTCCCAGCTGGAGTTGCCCCTGGGAAGAATGCAAGTATCTTACACCCTGTCTTTGTGCCTCATTACGGGACGTCCAGAGGCAGCTGGGAGGGGCGGGATCGGTTTCCCTGGGTGGTGGTGGTGGTGCAGATTTTCCAAAAGCCTTCCATTCTACAAGCTACACGAGTGTTAAAAGACAAATCAGTGCTGTAATTTGCATAGGGAAGAACGTTTAGTGCCCATTTAGGCTTTGCGCCATTAATCATCGTGGATTAGTGGTTTTGACTGAACGCTCATTATCTAATTTGCTTTCTGGATGAGCCTGTGGATTTAAATCAACTGTCTGATTGTGGAGAACTAATGCAGTGGCTATAGAGGGCTGGATATAGATGGATACTCTTGTTCTCTTGTACAAATGAAACATTTAAATCAAGATGCATTAACTTGAGAAGCAAATTAAGTTTTGTTTTCTGGAAAATACACAGCAGTGTTATTGTAGTATTTCTATATACTATTATAGGATTTATATACATTTAGAATTAGCATTTATTTAATATTTATTGTTTTGTTTTAGTTTTAATATAAAAAAAACGTTCTTAAAACAAGATTGAGAAGCAAATTAAGTCTTGATTTCTGAAAAAAAAAAAATTATAAGAATTAAATATCTGGCAATAGGATCAGATTTTTTTTTTTTATCAAGTTTATTTTTTTTACTCCAATGGCAAATATTTGTTTATGTTTTAAGCTTAAACTAATTTTTAATTATAATTTTATGTATGTATGTATATGTATTTGTGCGTGTGTAACAAGACTTAATATTTGCTTCTTAATAAATGGATCTTGCTTTAAGAATATTTAGATATTTGTACACTGATATTTTTTGCAGTGTTTGCAAGGTTTTTGTACTCATTAGTTCTTTGTGGCTGATAACTGAAACAAAGGAGGACAGTAAGGGTGCCATGATGGTAGTTGAACAAACTCAGGGTTACAGGATTAGTTTTGAGTTGACAAAACCAAACCAATCCAACCTGGCTTTGATGCTGATCATCAACTTTCTCTTTCAACGCAGGCTTTGATCCTGAGTTTAGGAGTTTAGGAGTGACATCAGTAGCGAACAGCCAATCACAGGCTGAGAAAGAGTGAAACTGCGATTCATTTCTCGCGAGAGAAGCGGTGCGATTCACTTCTCTCTTCTGCAGAATATTACGAGATTGAAAAATATTAAACACATTTACACAGCAAGAAGAAAAAATCTGAACTAAACTAAAAGAAAAAGTTTTACTGTATCAGTGCAAGTAAAAGTTGTGAAGTTAGTTTATACAGTTGATAAAGGTATAAAGAGAACTGAACGTTTAAGCTCACATGTAGTCATTTTACAGCTTCATCTATTGATTCTAAAGCGTATTTATACTACCTTTATATAATTATGCATTTAAACTGTGCATAATAATAACTGATAAACATTTTTTTTTTTTTACATGTGTGATCGATTAAGGGTATTATAATTACATAAATAATATCAAAATCATTATTATTATTCTAAATAAGCATTACTAAAAGCCAGACGATTTTGTCTTTAAAAAGCATTTGCTATGTTGTGACATTTAATTTGGAGTAGAAACAGGTGGAGTTACTTTATCCTTTGCTCACAGCTGATTGGTCCAAGTTCGGTTTGCAACCTCTTACCTGGAACATCACCTGTCCCGGACCAGGTTAGCCTGGACCAGGAGCGCAAGTTACTATGGCGATGAACAGTTTCATGGTGCTAAAACCCAGGGTTGGCACAAACTAAACTGAAACATAGCTGGCTATCCACCTAAACCGGCTTCATGGTACAGGACCCAGGTGTAAACAGGGCCATCGTCGGAATCACTTTCTGAACGATGACAAAACTGCAACGCTCGCTTTAGAAGAAACAGAACGATATCGCCATGTTGCTCCACCAAGACCGACAGAGGTGCACCTATATCACCCCCATGTGGCGAAACATCATAAAATGCATTTAGTCTACTCCAAATTAAAGGTCACTACATAGCAAATGCTTTTTAACGACAAAATCGTCTGGCTTTTAGTAAGGCTTATTTAGAATAATAATGATTTTGATATTATTTATGTCATTATAATACCCTTAATCGATCACACATGTAAAATTTTTTGTTTATCAATTATTATTATGCACAGTTTAAATGCATAATTATATAAAGGTAATAAAACAATACTACGCATGTTTTAAAGAGAGAACCCCGTATTTTAGAGCGTAAATGGAAACAAACTAATTTAGAGGTCTTTAGAATCGCGTGGAAAGACAGTATGTCACGTTATAAAAAGGCCCTAAAAGCGGCCAGGGCTGAGCACCTCCGCAAACTAATAGAAAACAACCAAAACAATCCAAGGTTTTTATTTAACACCGTGGCTAGACTAACAAATAAACAGACGTCACCCGAACAAAATATCCCGTTACAGTTCAGTAGTAATGATTTCATGAACTTCTTCACTGAGAAAATAGAAAGCATCAGAACCACAATTGTAAACGTTCAATCTTCAATCGCGCCTTATAATTCAGCTTCAATTATCACCCCGCAAGAACAATTACAGTGCTTTACAACTATAGAACAAAAAGAGTTAAATAAACGTATCACTTCATCTAAAACAACAACGTGTTTATTAGATCCTATACCAACTAAACTACTGAAAGAAGTGTTACCTGTAGTGGAAGAGCCTCTCCTCAATATTATTAACTCGTCTTTATCTTTAGGTCATGTTCCAAGAACATTTAAACTGGCAGTTATTAAACCTCTCATTAAGAAACCACAATTAGATCATAATAATCTAGCAAATTATAGACCCATTTCAAATCTTCCATTTATGTCTAAAATATTAGAAAAAGTGGTACCCGCTCAACTGGGCTCTTTCTTGCAACAAAATGATATCTATGAAAAGTTTCAGTCTGGATTCAGACCGCATCATAGCACTGAAACTGCGCTCGTTAAAATCACAAATGATTTACTTTTAGCTTCTGACCAAGGCTGTATCTCAATACTAGTTTTACTTGATCTTAGTGCTGCGTTCGATACTATAGATCATACATTACTCTTAGATCGACTACAAAATTATACTGGTGTTCAAGGACAAGCACTAAGCTGGTTCAAATCATACCTATCTGACCGCTACCATTTTGTCTATTTAAATGGAGAAAAATCGATCATAACTCCAGTAAACTATGGAGTGCCGCAGGGATCTGTATTAGGCCCTCTGTTATTCTCAATATATATGATGCCACTTGGAAATATTATAAGGAAACATGGAATTAGTTTCCATTGTTATGCTGATGACACTCAAATATATATTTCATCACGGCCGGATGAAAACGCTAAATTTTCCAAATTGACAGAGTGTGTTAAAGATATAAAAGATTGGATGACGCGTAATTTTCTTTTATTAAATCCAGACAAGACAGAGGTAATACTTATCGGTTCAAAAAACTGCCCACAAAACCTTGCACAATACAACTTTAACATCATAGGATGTCCTGTTACTTTATCCTCTACAGTAAAAGACCTGGGTGTTATACTTGATTGCAACCTGTCTTTTGAAAATCATATTTCATATGTTACAAAAACAGCCTTTTTCCACCTTAGAAACATTGCTAAGCTACGTAATATGCTATCAGTTTCTGATGCAGAAAAGTTAGTTCATGCATTCATGACCTCGAGACTGGATTACTGTAATGCTTTATTAGCTGGTTGTCCTGCATCCTCAATAAACAAGCTACAGTTAGTCCAAAATGCCGCCGCTAGAGTTCTTACGAGATCAAGAAAATATGATCATATAACACCGATTTTATCATCACTGCATTGGTTACCTATAAAGCTCCATATTAATTATAAGATATTGCTACTGACTTATAAAGCCCTAAACGGCTTAGCTCCAGTCTATTTAACGGATCTTCTATCACCCTATAATCCATCGCGCTCTTTAAGATCACTAAATTCAAGGCTTTTGGTCATACCTAGGATATCCAGAACCACCAAAGGAGGGAGAGCATTTTCACATTTGGCTCCAAAACTCTGGAATAGTCTTCCTGATACTGTTCGTTGCTCAGACTCGCTCTCCCAGTTTAAAACTAGATTAAAGTCGCATCTCTTCAGCCAGGCATTCATATAATCCCACAGTTCAAACTACAAACAACAATTTTCTCTCTATACCTTTATCAACTGTATAAACTAACTTCACAACTTTTACTTGCACTGATATAGAAAGACTTTTTCTTTTAGTTTTCCTCTTTCATAGACAGCTTTTTTCTTCTTGCTGTGCAAATGTGTTTAAATTCTTAAAGGAACACTCCACCGTTTTTTTCATATTAAACTATGTTATTCCCTTAACTAAGAAGAGTTGATACATACCTCTCTCGTCTCAGTGCGTGCGCTCAATCGCTGTGGCGCGCGGCGACACTTTGATAGCACTTAGCTTAGCCCAGTTCATTCATTAGGAACCAAACAGAGATGAAGTTAGAAGCGACCAAACACCTCCACGTTTTCCTTATTTAAATACAGTTACACGAGTAGTTACACGACCAAGTATGGTGACACAAAATAAAACTCCCAAGTGCTCCCAAGTGCTATTCCGCCATACATTATAGTTATCCTTTTTACCCGCTTAGAAAAGCGCCACGTTTTATTTTGTGTCACCATACTTGGTCGTGTAACTACTCGTGTAACTGTATTTAAATAGGGAAAACGTGGAGGTGTTTGGTCGCTTCTAACCTCATCTCTGTTTGGTCCCTAATGAATGAACTGGGCTAAGCTAAGTGCTATCAAAGTGTCGCCGCGCGATTGAGTGCACGCACTGAGACGAGAGAGGTATGTATCAACTCATCTTAGTTAAGGGATTAACATAGTTTAATATGAAAAAACAGTGGAGTGTTCCTTTAATATTTTGCAATAACCTGAATTTGAGAATGCATGGCTACAGTAGGAATGAACTGAGGTTGATTGGGACACTTTTCGCCATTTGAGATGACTGGTGGAAAACTTGCCCTGAATTCACCCCTATAGTAATCACTGCATTATTTGGCCTTGACTTATACAACGACTCTTAAAACATCAGCTAGGTGTGTAAACTCGCATGCATCCTGTGTCAGAATGCATATTATATTTCACAAGCTGTCTTATGTTACACAAAAAAATGTTTTTTTGTGCATATGTCAGGGTGTTGTTGTTTAAGCTCTGAGTCAAGCCCTTCAAGAGTCTGTTAATCGTCATTTCCTTTCCTAAGGAAGTCGTAATAATTCTAAATGCTTTAAGTTTCTTGTTTCTGCAACGTTTTAATGGTGCACTTGAGTGAGTTATGGAGCTTCCATCTGGGCCTACTGTTTTACTAGCTCTTACTTGGCTCACTTAATTACATCTGCCCCGAGAGGCAGTGCGCAGCACAATTACAGCGGCCTGTTAAGTATTTAGTGTTTCTTACAGTCGCTACGGTATTGGATAATGGATGACAGACTTGAACACTGAGCTTGTCCGTGATACTTGTCACTTCTTAAGAAAGTTTGACGGTGAGTTTAAGGGGCAGGGCCGACGAAAAAACAAGCCTGAAAACTTTTGGCTGCTCCGTGAAATGAATGATTATGCATTTAATGCGACGTCGGGAAGTTGGAGGGCGAGTCCCGTAACCGCGCAGTCGGACACCCTGCAGACACAGCTGGAGATCGTTGTCATATCCTCTCCATGAAATTGATTAGCTGTGTTTACAAATGTTTACCTCGAGCCTGAGCATGAACACAAGGGCTCGACATGGGCCGCTCGCATTCAGCGGGAATTCAGAAACAGATCTTTGTGCTTGCTTGCTTGCGGCGGACGGAAAAAAAAAGATTGTTAATCCTGTTATTTTTTAATTTGCTTTCCGAGACTTTGCTTGGACAAGAATGCATCGGAAAGAAAGGATATGCATGCCATGCCGCATAGATTGACCACTCCTTTCTCTTGCTGCAAAGCGCAACAGTATTTCATCATGTCTTGGTAAAAGTGAACTATTGTGTAGTTGTGCAGTTCAGAAGCGGCCTGAAGGGAAGCGAAGGGTTTAGAGGTTTAAAAATAAGCAGATTTGTTCAACTGAAAGGATTTTGATCACAGCTGAACAAATCCAATCAACAGGCATGAGGGTCGTTTCATTCCAGACGCTGAGAATGCCGTGCTGGATTGAGAAGTGTTTCTTTAAACACACACAATGGATTTATTCTGCTTGTCCAAACGTCTAAACTGATTGTGCGGAGCGACTGGTCATTAGTGTAGATCTGAATTAGCTCTGCGGTCTCGAGGGAACAGAAAAGTCATTGATCTTACTGAAGAAGTGGAAGCGTATGGCCGCACAGACAGTTTAAGGGTTAACGGCTAATATTTCATTATGCAGTGGCCTTCTGGACTGTTAAAGGCACAGTAGACAGAAAAATGGATATTCTGGGATCATGTGGACTTTCTTGGGGACACAAAAGAAGATATTTTGAAAGTCATTCAGACATTTGTAAGGGTTATTTCACCCCTAAAAATGTCCATTCAATGAAAGTGAATGAGGTCCAAAAAATAACATTGGACACCATTGACTTTTATTGTATGGAATTTTTTTGATGAACTATCTATTTAAGTCACACTTTAAAACGTCTGAATTTCATTGCATTAGTTGAAAATAGTATGAATGCACAACAATTTTGAGTGGCAATTAAATACACATTAAGCGCATTAAAATACTACACAGTTGTTTTATTATTTATGTTATTTATTAATATTTTGATTTCGCTTTTATTTTTATATTTTCAGTTTTTTGCTTTATTTTTAGTAATTTTGTGGTATATATATATAGCTTTATTTTTTTTAATTAAATTTAGTACTTAAACTCAACATTTCGTTCAAGTTTAAGTTCAAGTTTTTCCTCTAATATTTATATATGATCTTATTTCTGCTTCATTTCAATTACCGACAAGATTTGAATAGTTGTAATTAACAATAACAGCACTGATACACAGACGGAGTGACGATTGAAGTGTATTTGTGTGTTTATCTCTGATCTGAGGCATTTGTTGTTGTTCTGCGACTAATGTCTCGCCAGACACTGCGACGTAAACAACATCTGGACAACTCATGTGACTTGTGAATGCGAATCGTATTTTTGTATATGTTTTTTTTGTTTTACTTTGATTGCTGTTTGCACAACTAAAGGCCCATTCACATCGTCAGCTTGATTACTTGATTTTGCTTGATTAAACGCCACTTATACAGTATTTTCTTCAGAAAATGTCAAAAGTATAGTTTCATTTTAAATTCTAGTTGCACATTTGAGTTCATTTGAGCAGGGCCTTTAAATTGATCATTGTATTGAAGTCTTCTGTTGTCCATCCGCTCTCGCTCCAGGCATTACTACAAAACAACACTAGTACAACTACTACTAAAGATGACAGTAATCCTGAGATATGTGTAATTGAGTTGATTTGATCCACTTTTTCCTCCGACTGCAGCCTCGCCGATTATATGGATGTGATTGACTGGAGGGAGAAAAAAACAAAAAGAAAGAGCAAAGAGGGAGAAGATTATATGCCTTTACAGTCAACGCATGACATAACCTTTTTAATTTAGAATATGCCAAGGTCATAGTCAGCCTATAATAACTTGGAAGTAACCAAAGACAAACAGAAACCTTTAATCTGAGTTTCTAAAATAGGGCACTGACTGATCAGCCGACGTGCCAAGTGTGTGCAGCGTTTGAGTCCGTTCGGTCATGTGCTAAACACACTCGGCCACATGAAAGCCCAGCTAATGTAGGCTGCTGCATCACAATAAGAGAACTGCAGCGTGCCGCGCTCAAACGCCTTTAATAAAGTCAGTGTGTGTGTGAGGAAGTCAAGTCTGTCCCCACATGTCCCTGCCGTACTGGACCGGTGAACCGCCACCGCTGAGAACATACACACTGAAGAACTGAAACTGAAAAAGATGATTCAATTACGACTGAAATTGAGTAGCCGACTGAATGATGATGATGGCAGTAGTCACTAGACTTATACATTTCTGAAGGAAAGTTTTGGAAGGAAGTTTTGATTTATATACTGTTTAATGTTGATGATCACTCTATTTTACATATGCATCTGCTTACATGTGATATCGCTTGTTTCTGCATCTTCTTCACCTGTTGTGTTTTGATCAGGAGATTCTCTACTCTTTCAGAAGATGCCTAATATATATAGCGCCCCCTACCTGATAACAGTGAAAACACGGAAAGCCGGCCGGAAAGAGTCAAGTAAATATATCTTGATTGATTTAAAGGATTAATTCACTTCAGAATTAAAATTTCCTGATAATTTACTCTCCCCACATCATCCAAGATGTTCATGTCTTTCTTTCTTCAGTCGAGAAGAAATAAAGGTTTTTGAGGAAAACATTCCAGGATTTTTCTCCATATAGTGGACTTCAACGGGAACCCTTTAAAGGGCTCTACACGATCCCAGCCGAGGAATAAGGGTCTTATCTAGCCAAACCATCGGTCATTTTCTCAAAAAGAAAAAACATTTATGTGCTTTTTAAGCACAAATGCTCGTCTTGCACTAGTTGTGATGCGTCACACATTACGTAATCACGTTGAAAGGTCAAGCGTGACGTAGGCGTAAGTAGTCGGACGAGTTTTTTGCCCTACCCTACAATATCCACATACGTCAGGTTACCGCCTGACCTTTCCAACATGATAACGTTATGTAATTTATAAAAAAAAAAAATTGAAATGGCAGATGTTTTGGTTTGGATGACGTGGGGGTGAGTAAATTATCAGGAAATTTTAATTCTGAAGTGAACTAATCCTTTCAGACAAATATTCTGAGTAAGAAAATCTTTTTTTTGCTGTGTTTCCATCCATGTATTTTTATGCAAATGTTGGAGTATCGCTTAAAAAAACGCTGGGTGGAAATGGCAAGATGTGCATAAAATTTAGATTTATATATTTTTTTTATGCAGTAAGACAACATACACATACACAACAACGGAGACACACTTACCAAAAAAAAAAAAAAAAAAAAAAACTATGACAAAATGTGACTTTTCCTCAGCAGATCATGTGATTGGATAACAGGAAATAATCAAAAATAGTCGATCTCCGAATGCAACGTAACATGAGGAGAGTAAAGATGGAAAGCTCCTAAAGCTTAGTTCCATATAAATTCACGGATAATTTGTCGTTAGTGAAAATCAATATTGACCTTGTATTTGAAAAAGGATCCTCATATAAGAAGCAATACTAAAATTCAGAGTCAGTTCATTCGCATTCGGAGATCGACTATTTTTGACTGTCAGAATGCCGGCGGACACAGAGACAGTGAGTTGTTCAAAATCTTTCTTTTTAGTAAACTCTGTGTCCACAAACAATGTTCTCAATGCTGGAGTTCATGTGTAGAGCCCCTGGTGAGACTTCCAGCAAAGTTTCATGTTGTGTCGAGCCTTCTTAGTGTTTTAAAAATAGCCATTTTTGATGCTATCATAGTCGAGCCCCAAGCACTCCCATTCACAAGGCAATCTGACCGAAAAACGAAAATACGGTCAATCTTAAAAGTGGCGTTTCCATCCTAATTATGCTTTTAAACTAAAGTTTGCCTCGGGTAGATTCACAAAAAGACCCTAGGTTGCATTTTGGCGAGAGTTACCCTTTAAAACAGGATTTTATTTGGGCAATATCCCTCAAATAATTCTTTTTTTACCCAATTGGCAGATTTTTTACCCTTATTTTAAGCAGAAACTTTAGATAGGCTTTTCAAATATTTGTGTTCACCCTCTTAAATGATGTAAAAGACTTGACATTAACAGCAGAAAAACTGTCCCGAAAAGGTTTCTCCTGTCAAGGGCTTGTTTGGGAATGTTGTTTTCCCAAACACCTTCATTTTAAGGCACTTATGATGTCATTGTGTGTGTCTAACTGTAGTTTGAAGTGTGCGTCATTTCCTGTTCACCTCAGATTTGTTGTCATTTTTTCCAAAACTCAATTTTTTACAAACGGGCAAACTAGCTTTTCTCCTCTGGAGGCCTGCAGCATTAGATACGACACAAACATGTTCACAAATCCAATTGTGAAATAAGGCGAAACTGTTAATTATGAATCAGAGTCGTGTGTGTGTGTGTGTTTACTATAGTATCGGTCACTCATGTTCTATATGAGTCACGCCTCTCAGACAAATAAATGTGGGCGGATCCCAACTAAAGTGAGGACATTTACTCAAAGAATTTTCATAAGCAATGAAATGTATATAAGAGAGAGAGCATCATAAAATACACCATTTATCCATTAATATTCATAATGCCACAGTCAAAGGTCAAAACTTTAGTAAAGTTCTTCACCTGACTTTAATTTATATATAATTTAAAGTTGAAGTCCTTTAAAGTTGGCAGGCTTGTAGAAGTTAATAAAATCTTAAAAAAGTCATTGAAATTTAGATGTACATTTTTAGTTATTCTCATGTCTAAAAGTATTTAATTGACTAGGTATTGTTTTTTTAAGTGCATTTGTTTCCGCTATAGGGGATATTAGCGTTAGTTTTCTTATGATTAATTCTTCCTACTTTAATGTGTGTGTGTGTGTGTGTGTGTGTGTGTGTGTGTGTGTGTGTGTGTGTGTGTGTGTGTGTGTGTGTGTGTGTGTGTGTGTGTGTGTGTGTGTGTGTGTGTGTGTGTGTGTACAGATTTATATTACATTTTGGGGACCAACTGAAATCACCTACATTGTGTGTGGGTGTGTGTGGGTGTGTGTGTGGGTGTGTGTGTGCAGATTTATATTACATTTTGGGGACCAACTGAAATCACCTACATTGTGTGTGGGTGTGTGTGGGTGTGTGTGTGGGTGTGTGTGTGCAGATTTATATTACATTTTGGGGACCAACTGAAATCACCTACATTGTGTGTGGGTGTGTGTGTGGGTGTGTGTGTGGGTGTGGGTGTGTGTGTGCAGATTTATATTACATTTTGGGGACCAACTGAAATCACCTACATTTTGTGTGTGTGTGTTTGTATATATAATTTTGAGATGGTGAATGGGACTGAGTGGATGAAGCTGTTAAAAATAAGGCATTGTGACGAAATTATTAAATAAGACAAAACAAATGTGTCCTTGTAATATCATGCACTGAAGCACCATTCCCAACACGACCAGGAATGTGCATTAAGAAAGTAAATAAGGTCAGTTTAGATGTCGTGTTGACTTGAAGCACTTAAATCCCCGAGCTATTGCTGATTCGAAGTCTTTTCCACGAGATAAGTGACTGTTAGTCAGCTTGTAAAACAATGACAGAAGGCTTTGGCCGTCCGCGGCGAACAGTTGCAACAGCTTCTGTTGAGAGTCTATCCAAAAACCATTTCACAAGCATCCTGTGTCAGAAGCAAACATCTCGCATGCTAAAGTCCAGCGAATTCCTCCCGAGACCTCTCGGCCACACAGACGCATCTCTGTCTGAACTCGCTGCTTTCATAAGAGCCGTTAATTTGGTCAAAAGGCTTTCTAAAATGTTTATGTTCACACTGGGGGTGGACAATGTGTCAGCATGACCTCTGACCTCGACTTCCTAACACGTCTTGCGCTGTGAGAACAACCATGCTCAACGCTCAATTAGTTTTTAGGTCAACCTCCGAGCTGGGCTGGATTTCTCCTCGCAAATGAAAGATATATAAACATCCTGTTAACAAAGCGATGGTGCTGATAGCGCAGCCTGGACAGTGAACATGCACAAGTCTTGTTTGTGAAAGTGTCATCGAAGGGCAGCTGTCATGAGAAATGGGACCGACGATGTATTGTAATTCTCAAAGTGTTTACAAATAGACGTATGCTTTTGTATTTTCACAAAAAAAACATAAGTTAATAAAAATAATTTTAGTCATGCTAATATTTATTTGGTTATGTATTGTTCTTTTTTACTGTCGTGGGAAAAAAAATCTAAATTCCTGGCCATGATATACCCTATATATTTCCATCATATATACAGTATGTGCAGGGCTCTATACTTTGTAAGTGCAAAATTGTATATATATAAAAAAAAGTCATTTTCAGTGTTGCCACAAGAGGCGCTAGAGTAGATATTCGTCTTCTACTGAGAGTAAAGTGTGCTTTCACAAACTACTTTTTTTTTTCAAGTATTTGACTAGTAAACTATTAGTATACCTATAAGTTAACTTGTAGTAGATAGTTGCAGTACAAATGAAAACATTGTTAATAACTAGTTGTGTACTTTTATACACTAAAAAGTGGACCAATTTAGTCCCAAGTAGTATTGAAAGAGTACACTTACAAGTATACTACTAGTACATTAATATTAGTATACTTTCTACATAAAGTATACTTACAAATATACTTGAACTTTACTGATATACTTAATAAAATGAACTTAAAGGATACTTATTTTTGTAAGGGCTACCAGCGCCAGTCGCGTCGCTTCACTGCCATTCGTAAGCATACTTCAGAATCTCATCGGTCATCCGGGTAGTTTTTGCCGACTCCTTAAAGAGTACTGTGGATTTGGACATACTTCTTTTGTCACATAATGTTTTTCCACCTGTTATAGTAGTGAAGTATGCGATTTCGGACGCAGCCCTTGTGCACTTGCATAGAGACTAATCAAATCTTAAAAAGTCTAAAATTTTCCATATGCATATTTCTAGTTTTGCTTTATTGAATATATATATATATATATATATATAATATATACTGTATATATATATAATATACTCTAAAATATGGACAAACCCAGCGAATGGGTTGTTTTAACTCAGCGGTTGGGTTAAATGTTTGCCCAACCTGCTGGGTAGTTTTATTTAACTCAACTATTGTTTAATAATTACTGTATTTTTTGCTTAAAATGAACCTGAGGTATGTTGAAAATGAACATTTATGAATGTGTTTAATGAAGAATAATTAAACAATAAACATTTATTAAATTGCTTATTGATAAACGTTCACCTTTTGATTATTATTGTTGCCTCTAGTTATTATGTGTCTGATTTTTTATTTACAACCTATTTTGTGTGAATTTTAAGCCAGCCATGTAGTATTTTTTATTTCTTTTTAAATAGTTGAGTTAAATAAAACTACCAGCAGCTTGGGCAAACATTTAACCCAACCGCTGAGTTGAAACAACCCATTTGCTGGTTTTGTCCATTTTCAACCCAGCTTGGGTTGTTTTAACCCAGCATTTTTTAGAGTGTACACACACGTTAATTAATATTCTTCTCATTCATTTTTCCATTCTTTCTAATCATTTCTTAAGTGCTTATGTACTTGAATGTGTCTGACTTGCATTAATGAAATCTTTGAACATTTCTATAAAGAATACACATACATTTAGTAATGCTCATAAAATATTTAAGTGGCTAGATCTTTTATATATATATATATATATATATATATATATATATATATATATATATATATATATATATATATATATATATATATATATATATATATATATATACTTACCCAGCATGATCACAGTAACAAGTAAAGTTGTGCAAATGCATTGGTCAAAAAGTGTGGGAACCCTGAAAAAAAAGACATCTTTAAAGTTTCATAATTTGCTGCTCATTTTAGCTATGAAGTTTGCAGGTATGAAAAATACCATGCAACACATGTGAAAACTTATCTTAACTGATCATAAATGCGTCATTCTGAAAGAACTGGAGCTTGAACCTTTTTGATGTTTTTTTTCAACCTGCAACACATTTGTGATATTACTACAGAACGAACTGTTTTCAGATAACAAATTGTCCACAGGTCTGGACTCTGGAAACGATTTGAGCTTAATAAAGCATGGCAGGCACCTGCATTGTGGGGGTTTTGCAGCCTAAACCGTTGGGTTTAATCAAGGATATAAGGTTCTGTGCGGCGTCTATATCACCACTCACTGTATGAAACATGCTGGACTTTGACAGAGTTGTGGGCACTCAAAAAACATTTAGTTTAACATTACTCGGGTGGTTTCAAATGCGTATAGGCTATTAATGTGTAACTGCAGAAAAATAGCTGAGCTACATTTTTGTATTTTCTAAAGAAATTGTTTACTTATTATTTACTTGCATATAGAACTAAATGCATTTATGATGCTGTTCAGACAAAGAATAGAAAACATTTATATTTTCCACTAAAAAAAGGCTTTTTAGCTGTCCATTTGTCTGAGAAACTAAATAAAATATTGTAATATCAAATCTTGAAATATTTATATCTGAAAAAATAAAAAAAGGGTTGTGTGTGTATATATATATATATATATATATATATATTTTTTTTTTTTTATATATATATATATATATATGTATATATATATCTATCTATCTATCTATCTATCTATATATATATATATATATATATATATATATATATATATATATATATATTATATATAATATATTGAATTGCACATTGCATTTCCAGAGTTGCCACAAGGGGTGGTATCGTGCATATTAGCAATAGTCTTCTTTTATGGTCATTTTTCTAAAAGTCGTTATTTGCATATAGAGGTTATTGCATTTATGATGCCGTTTGGACATAAAGAATACTGTTAACACTTTACAATAAGGTTATATTCAAATTTATTTATTAGGATAAACCCCTTGAGATGCACCATCTCGTTTTCGAGGGGGTCCTAAAATACATCACAACCATCACAAAAGAACAATAATCAAATAAACAAAAATACAGTTATACATATCAATATTCAGACAGACAACAAACAAACGCACACAGAACCACAAAAACAAGAAGAAAAAAAATTAGAGAGAAGAAAAAAAAAAAAAAATATATATATATATATATATATATATACACACATATACATATATACACATATATATATATACACATACACATTTACAGAAATATAAAGAACTTTACAACCACTAAATGGTCAAACTGACAGAAATACATTTAATATTGTATGTACATGGATCACAAAATAATAATACAATTAATTTAAGTATAGGATATACACAATGTGTCAGCATCATACATTACAAGAGCAGTCAATCACAAGGTAAGAAGGTTCATTTATTAACATTAGTAAATGTATTAACTAACAAACTAACAAGGAGCAATACATTTGTTACAGTATTTATTATTCTTTGTTAATGTTAGTTAATAGAAATACAGCTGATCATTGTTTGTTCATGTTAGTTCACAGTGCATTTAATAATTTTAACAGATACAACCTTTGATTTTACTAATGTATTAGTAAATGTTCAAATTTATATTAACTGAGATTAATACATGCTGAAGAAGTATTATTAATTCTTAGTTCATGTTAACTAAGGTAGTTAACTAATGTTAACTAATGAACCTTATTGTAAAGTGTTATTATAATACTTTTACAATTGTGCTTGGCAGGCCTCGAAACCTTGTGGAAGTTAATAAAATCTTAAAGAGTCATTGATTTTTCTCAGAAGAATGCACATTTTTAGTCATCATTTCATTTAATTGGCTAAATATTGTTCTTTTTAATGGTAAATGGTTCTTTTTAAGTAAAAAAAAAATATATATATATATATATATATATATATATATATATATATATATATATATAAATAAATAAATATTGCAAATTGCATTTCTAGAGTTACCACAAGGGGCGATATAGTGCATATTAGCATTTAGGGGTGTCATAAGGGGCTTTCGCACCGGAGGAACCTTTTCATAGTTCCTGGAACTATTGGCAAAAGTACCCAGATTTTGGGAACTATTTTAGTTCTAGGAAATCTTTTGGAGGAACTAATTTATCTCCTAGAGTCGGGTCTAAACCAGCGCTATAGGAACTACCAGTGACGTTATTGTTCGCTGATTGGCTGAACACACGCGAAACACCAGCACACGCCATTTTTAAAAAGGCTGTAGCCTATATTTACTCCACAAACGAACTCTATGAACATGGAAAACAGTGATAGATGTGCCTCTTAACCTTTACGCTAAGGAGAAAATCCAACGCAACTCTGAGGGGACCAAGAGAAACATGATTATATATTTCTGCTCAGCTAGCAACCCCTCAACCACACGGCATACGCTAATAACTTTTCATTACTGTGTACTTTCTATGTATAATAGTTCTATCTAACATATTAGGACTGTTAGACAGATCGTAAACTAATGAATACGGAGAATGCGAGCATTATTTATTTGCTCAGGCTCAGCGACGTCAAAATAAAGGTCCGCAACACCGTTAAAATAAGTCACTACAACGAGCGTGTCTTGCGTCACTTCAGAGTTCCTACTATCGGTGCGAATGCAACCAGAAAACATTCCTACGGGAACCATTAGTTCTCGGGGAACCATCCTGGTGGTTAGTTCCTAGAACTATCCAGTGCGAAAGCCCCTATAGAATTTCTTTTTTAGTATTTGGTAACAATATTTTGCCGTTCTCAGTACCAGTTTTGGTACCAGAGCAAAAACTGTTGAATTAAGTACTTTAAAACAATTTTGTCCCATCCATTAGTTATCACTTTCAATCATCGCAGTTTCTGATTCAATCGCGCATTTAAATATGCTTTTCAATCCCAAAAAATTGCAGTGTACTTGTAACTAAACTTGTATTCAGATTGTGAATGGGTAATAAATATAAAGAAAGAGAAGCACTCTCACGAAAACCCTCATTATATTAATAAAAAAGCTTTCTTAATTGTACAATGAATCTCTTATTTACATCGTGTTCACGTTTTGTTGGTTATAATTAAAGTATTGGCGAGCATTCGGTGAGCGTTGAACAAAACAAAACCTTGTGCATTTTCTGCAGTGTTCAGTGGATTCTGACTAACTTACTGACTAGCAATGACTATTATTACTATTAATTACTATTATTACTGACTATGGCTCTGATTGGCCATTGTGTTCACATGCTCAACAGATATGATTGTGACAATGCTCAACGCTTGTAAAAAAAAATCATTTTGTAAATAGAAACCTTTGATGCTCATAGAGTTCTCAAACAAACATGATCGAGAGCATTTGAAACAGCAGGTACCGAATATACACAGTACTTGGTACAACCAGTTCTGCAAAAAAGCTGGCACCCTGAACCGGTATTTGACAACCCTATATAAGCATTAGTCTTCTTCTATGGTCTAATGAAAATTGCTATGTGGTTGCTAGTATTACTATATAACTTTTTGCATTTATGATGTTGTACATTTTCACTCAAAAATATCAGGGACTTTTGAAATTGTGCATGGCCAATTTGTGGAAGTTAATCAAATCTTTGCATGTAGAACTTATTGCGTTGACGATGCTGTTCAGACATGAAAGAACCCCACATTAATTCCCAGAGGCAGCGAGCCACCATGAAAGAAGGCACTAGATAAGTCCATTAAAAACGGGTTCTCGACGAGTACAGTTTGGAGAGGCCAGAGCGGGCGGTGGGAAAGTCTCGCATGCCTTCGAGCCTGACAACAGGCTGAGACCGCGGGACCTGCGCGAGAAGTCAAAGCCGAGCATGACAGCGGAACAGAGGAGTCGATATTTAATCAACCCCATGCCGCGGCAGCTTTTGAATATTTGATGGCGCTTTTCTTCGATGATTACCTTCCCATTACGGTATCTTGTCACCAGTTGAAGGGAGAGGTTTTGGCTCTATTGTCTGGGCTCAGCGCAGGTCTGGTGTCCTCCAGGGCTGGACGCTATTGTCAAGCTGTCAGATGACTGCTTTCCTGTTAGTCCACTATATTCTCTGTTTCACATGCCCCTGGTACGCTGACTTATCACACCTGCCAGTCACACTCCACCCTTCACCATGGGCAATAAAAAGAAAGTTATAGAGAGAGAGCGTCTACCACACAAGCTGAATGAATGAACGCCCATCTTGATCCCACAGTTTAATTTACTGCTCTCCATGAGCGAAACGGGATTATGAGATGCCATGTTTCATAGAGGGAAACAATCTCTTGGCCAGCTGGGCCTACATGATGAGGGAAGGGGCAGCCATTGTGCTGGAGAAACTATTATATACCTTTATTCTGCACTTTACATTTTTTTCCCTCCTCAATTCAACTTTTGCACTCTCTCTATGTTGTCGATTTGAATATCGTCTTAGAGAAATACCAGTTCACCTCATCTGTATACTTGTAAATGGCTGGTGTGAACGTCTCGTGAATCTTTCTGTCAAGTTTTCTGGCACCAACAACAGTCATATTTTAGTTCTCCTGAGTGGAAAATGATCATGAAGTGCAGGCTGTTGCTAATGCATTTTGGTAACTCTTAACAACAAGGTTTCATTAGTTAACATTAACTAATAATGAACTGCTCTTTACAGCTTTTATTAATCTTTGTTAATGTTCATTTCAACATGCATTATAAAAATAAAAAGTTGCATCTGTTAACATTACTTAATGCACTGTGAACTGACATGAACAAACAATGAACAGTTGTATTTTTATTAACTAACATTTACAAAGATTAACAAATACAGTAACAAATGTATTGCTCATTATTAGTTCATGTTAGTTAATACATTAATGTTAACAAATGAAATCTTATTGTAAAGCGTTACCTGCATTTTTATGAGTTTTATATGTAATTCTTAAAATGTGTAAAATCCTTTACACAATTCTTGCTATACAATCTTGACTTTGTGTTGCTGTTTTCTGAAATGTGCCAAATGCAATTTATAATGCAATGCAAGTTCATGTTGCAATCTCTGCACGACCACAAGGGGTGCTATGGTAATTTGCATTAAATATTAAATGCATTTACATGTACACTATGTGGCTGATGCTTTTATCCAAA
This sequence comes from Leuciscus idus, assembly GCA_021554675.1. Lineage (NCBI taxonomy): Eukaryota > Metazoa > Chordata > Actinopteri > Cypriniformes > Leuciscidae > Leuciscus > Leuciscus idus. The sequence continues at coordinate 4,044,639 of CM038636.1, read as the reverse complement.
ATACCTTACATTGCATTCAAGGCATGCATTTTTTTTTAATCAGTTCAAATTCATGACCTTGGTGTTGCTAAGGCCATGCTCTCGTTTGAGCTGCAGGAAAATGCAGATTTATAAACAGACATATATATATGAAAATAGGCTTTGGTTTGTGAGATCAATATCATGACAAAGATAAGAATAGCTATTACTTCTGCTCATACTTTGAGTTACTTTGAGCAAACCCTTGACTCTTTAAGTTGTGCTTAACTCTGAAGTTTGCACCAAAAATCCTTTGATGATTTCTTTATCTGAAAACAAAAGCATTTCTATTGTTCACTACATTGTGCTTTAGGGGAGCAAACCTTACATGTGTCACATTTAGCTAATTCCATATATTTACTGAGTTTCTTTATTGTGGCTGGAGTAACCGCAAGCATTCTACAACACTTCCTTCAGAAGAGAAGCCTGGGTCGTAGAGACGACTCTAAGATCCAGACCAATAAAAATGGCTGAAACTCGCTGGTTAGTATAAATGTGTTCCATAGCGGCCGCAACATCCTGATGAAAGAGTGCGCGCCGGTGGCGATAAGATCTGTTTGTGTAGGCCTCGCTCCACCAGCCTACGAGACGGGAACAGAGCTGAGAGCCTCACCCGCGGCTGCCTGTAAAAGGAAATATCAAACACCGCTGATGTCTTTTCCGAGGAAGTATTTTAGCTGGTAATTATTGACTGGGCGTAAGCCCTTCCTGTTTGATGAGCCACCGCAGAAAATGACCCTAAAGAATCATTTCCATGATGTAAACTGTTTATTTAAGACGTATATGCTGCGGGGGAGGAATTTTACAGATTTTTCTGTGTGCAAAAAAAAATTATAAAAAAAAAAACTCTCTACATGCAAGTGAAGTTAAAATAATAGGCATTTAGTTTTTGAAAGACTAAATGACAGGAAGAAAAATAGTGAGATTTTATAAATTATATGTCATTGCACCAAAAAGTTTGTGTAAATCACACACTTATACAGTACATTGAAAATCTTTAAAATAAAGCTTCCAAAAAGGTGCCATATTTTTCATTTTTTCATTTATTCTTTATTTGAAAGGGGACAGTGTACATTAATCAACATTAAAACAATGTAAATGTACCCGAGTTAGCTCAAAAGTGCTCATTTTCATCGGTAGTCCCCCATTTATTAAACAAATCCAGTCCCATACAAAGCATGCTGGGAATTCCAAATCCCCTGAGCAGGATTTCTCACTCTCTTAATAAGGTTATTTATTGACATTGATGGTTCCATGAAGAACCTTTAACATCCTTCACTCTTAAAAATAAAGGTTCCATAAGATGGATTTTGCTGCAGTACCACAGAAGAACCATTTTTTGGTTTCCCAAAGAACCTTTCAGTCTTAAAATATCATTTTTTTTTCTTAGTCTGAAGAACATTTTAATAACCTACAGAAACGTTTTCAAGATAAAAGAACCTTTTGTAGAATGGAACCATATATAGAAGAACCATTTTTTGGTTCCATTTCTGTGAACAAAACAAATCTTAAAAGGTAATCTAAAGAAGTTCCACTATAAAGAACCTTTTGTGCAATGGAAAGGTTCCAAGACTTTTCAAAATAAAGGTTCTTTATTGGCATCGATGGTTCCATGAAGAACGTTTAACATTCTTGAAACCTTTCCATTCTACAAAAGGTTCTTTATCTTGAAAAAGTTTCTGTAGGTTATTCAAATGTTCTTCATACTAATAAAAAAAAAAAGGATATTTTAAGACTGAAAGGTTCTTTGGGAAACCAAAAAATGGTTCTTCTGTGGTATTGCAGCAAAATCCATCTTATGGAACCTTTGTTTTTAAGAGTGAAGGATGTTAAAGGTTCTTCATGGAACCATCAATGTCAATAAATAACCTTTATTTTTAAGGAAGTGTTGCTGAAATCCTGCTCAGGGGATTTGGAATTCCCAGCATGCTTTGTATGGGACTGGATTTGGATAATAAATGTTAAAATTGAATTATGTTCAATATGAAGGGTTTCTGTTATAGTGACATTTGAGGTGAAGAGTGGAGCTTGGAGGATGAGCTCATAATCACATTCATTAATATTGTGATAAAAGCTGGACAAATTGAGGTGTTCATGAAAGCATGTTCATGCAACTTGTCTTTTGGAGCAATGTTGCCCTTGAAGTTTAGATACAGAGATTATATGTATTGTTTTAGCTTAATGGGATAGTTTGTCCCAAAATGATTAATATCTTCTTTGTTCAGCAGAAGAAAGAAATTCATACAGATCTGGAACAACTTGAGGGTGAGTAAATGATGAGAGAATTTAGATTTTTGGGTGAACTATTCCTTTAATGGGGCAATTAACTCTTTTGCTTATGCTAAATTACAATTGCTTTGATATTTTGCAGATCAATCACATTTCATCATATTAATGCTCAAGTGTCCAAACATTTGACATTGGTATTTTGCATTGCTCAGGGCTCCTCTGAGGAAAGCCGTGCTCATGACATCAGCAGCGATGGTCAAATGTCAAAGGATGCAGTTCAGTATTTGTTTAGGCAAAACTTCACACATTGTTCATCTTAGTTTCCGCTTCCAATGACATGGTTGAACCCGCAAAATTTAAATGTATATTACTTGACGTCAATTAGCCAGTTGTGTATATTCTTTTTTTAATATAGAAAAATCATTGGCCAATACATGCATAAAATCCTACAATTCAAATAATTTTTTCATGCTCTCATTATATATGTTGTACCATATATATATTACCTTTTTTCTTTCTGTGATATAAATGTTTCAAATAAAACACTTTCTTGTACATGATCAGTTCCTTTGTTCTCAAACTCACTCCTAGAACTGATAATCTTTTGTTAAATCCCTTTAACAAGCCATTTTCTCAGTGACGACATCATCCATGAAGTGTCATCGTTTTGGAGGGAAAGCAACAGAATAACACAAATTAGCAATTACACAAATAAGTCAACATTTCAAAAGATATATAGATGAATAAGTGAATTCAGTGTGTAATAAATGGTCCTTTATCAAGCCAGTACAATTTCCTCAAGCTAATACTGTCCACGGCCTTTTATCTGGACTGCATTTTTGAAAGTCATCCGGTCTATGACAGATCTCATTTCCTGTCCCAGAGGACAGACGGTAACCATATCCACTTGACCTCTGCCATCACTGTCTGAAGATATGACACCATTGTTCTCGCCATATTCAGTCATTTACCATTGTAAAAGACAATGACTGTGGGTATTAGAAAGGATTATGGATTTTTTTTGTCCACCATGATTGTGTTTTCTTTTTTGTCCAGTCATGCATTGTACCTGGTGCTGTCGGGCTAATAAACGCCGTTTAAATATTCATGCAATGTTCGTTACAGTGAACTCTAATGTCACTCCACAGCAGTCCATTGAACTCGAACAATAACGAGAAGTGAATAAACAAATTGAACCAGGGTCGTGACCTGCGGTGTATGCAACAGGTTTGGATATAAACATCAGGTCCTGTTTCAGGTGAGCTACAGGTGCATCACAAATAAAGGACTTTTGCTCAATTTAAAGTTTCACTATGAAGCCTTTTCTTTTGTTCAAAATTAACTAAATTTAAATAATGAGTCAATGCATCATCAACCCTTCGTCCAAAAGGTGTTTTTGTCTTTACCCTGATTCACCATGGTATGTTTGTTATAATAAGTGTTTATTTTTTAGACCTGGTCTCGTGGGAAATTGCGTGCATGCGTCACTCGCCCGTGTGTGTCTCAGTGTTGATGTAAACACACTGCGTCCCATTTCGCCTACTTATACGCCCTAAAACTATGTACTCTTTTTGTGAAGAAAAAGTACATACTTTTGAGTGTGTAGCAAAAGAGTAGGCAAGCTTTGGGACATTAGTACTTCGTCATCTTAACGGACAGATCTGTCGCGTGCATCCTGTCACCATAAACTGCCCTGTCAATCATCTTGTCACAGTTAAAGTCCTCCATTCAATCTAATTTAATGTCCTACCATTTCGGAGAGAAATGTATTTGCACGTTTATCTGCCAAAAAGTTAATGGCTAAACGTATCTTTACAAAAGTTCACAATGCTGCTGCAGATGTAATATAAGATGCAAGTTGGCAAATTTCTCTTGGCACAGCTACTAGAAGACAGACGGGTTGCTCACATCACATCTACGTCGTCAAGCTCAGTTAGAGTCGGCGCAGTACACTCGACCAATCAGGAAGTTAGTGCTTCTAATTGACTTCACTTTTCTCCGTTGAATCCAATGGGGTCGCTGTGTCCATTTCTTATACTGTCTATGGTTTGCAATTTGAATATAATGATGCATTTAAAAGTTAATGGCTAAACATATCTTTACAAAAGTTCACAATGCCGCTGCAGATGCAATATAATGTAGACAACATTGAATAAATACATTTTCGTCAGGTTAGATACTGATAATTAATCACTCAAACCCCTTTATCTAAACCTCGCTACATAACCGCCGGACTCGCGCGTCCTCCATGTCTGTAGTTTTTTAACACTTTTCACTCGTGTTTGTAGTTCTAACCGAATCCTCGTCCAACGCGCGATGGATTGAGCAATATTAGCCGTTAGAGTGCGCATCGATCTGCACTTCGGATTCTGACCGGAAATAGTAGACCATCCGGGCATCTTTGGAACACTATTTCAACATGATTTGGGATGTACTAATTCTATTTTCGAATACTATTTAGGACGGATAGTATGCGAATTGGGACCACCATCATGCCTGGGTGTTGTGATTGGCTGCCAGGGCGTTACTATGTGGTTTCTAACATCTTCTGAGTATTAATATGTGGTTGTTAACAAAGAGTCCAAATTGTTTTGACTGATGGTAAACTGTTTTAGTCCTCAATTTAATTGATTTGGCTTTCTGAAAAAATGATTAGACAATCACACGCTTTTTTTTTTTTTTATCATTTGGAAGTGTGCATTTCTTTGATGACGCTTCATCATGCAAATGTAATGGCATCTATTTGGTAACCGATCCAAACACATGCTGACATTTATATCATTAATATCTCCACTCCTCGAAACGGTATTTTTTAGATCAAAGCTGGCGAGTTTAAACTGTAGATGAGTAAAGTTCAAAGACCAGGACAAGTCTGAACACACACCTGGTTTAATCGGTCTGTAATTACGGGGGTTAACACATAACTGACATGCATTCATACCTGCTTCATGCTTCACGTGAGATTTCTGTTCTGTTATTGACATAATCTCCTCTCAAAGGCATTGTATCCGAACAAATGGATATAAAACGTCAAAACGTCTTGAGGTTACACTGCCACTGCAAAAAATCATATTCTTACCCTAAAAGTCTTGTTTTCCAACACTATTAATTCTAGATGTTTAGAGAGATTTTCACTTGAGAAGCAATTAAATGATAGAAGAATTAGGTCTTTATTTTGGTGAAATCTATGGAGCCCCTAAAGGGACATATAGAGGAAAAATATATTTACATTTACATTACATTTATGCATTTGGCAGATATTTCAATGCTTTTGCGTTCTCTCGCAAAACTTTTGAGTTCCCTGAGAAACTTTGCATTTGCTCGCAAACAACTCAAAAGATTTGTGAGAGAACGCAAAAGCATTGAAATATATTTCCATAGATTTCTCTGAAATCATTTGGCGAAGTGATATAAAACTGTAATGCGGTCAAGACCTGCCTGGAACTGCTTTAGTCGTGCGTTTTCCTGAAAATAACTGAACATCCCGAACGTTCATCAACCAATCAGAATCAAGCATTCAACAGCAAGTAGTTTAAATATAAATACAGTTCCAAATCACTTCGCCAAATGATTACAGTTATTTTTTACAGGCCACAGAACTAAAACCCTCAACAACACTTACCGAGCAAATAAATATAGGCTATTAAACAATAGGATAAAAACGACCAATCGCGTTTTATCAGTAAAATAGCGTAGCAACTTAAAAGCTACATGACGTTGCTCACTAGCAATGTGCAGATAAACGTAGTTTCGCTATTGGTAGACGCTGGTGCCGAACACTGTTGAGAGACGCACAGACTCAGGTAATTCACACACGCTAAATCTCTCTCTCTCTCTCTCTCTCTCTCTCTCTCTCTCTCTCTCTCTCTCTCTCTCTCTCTCTCTCAAATAACTTTAAATTAATAACTGCATTAGTCTGCTATCAGTGGCTGAAGTCTCCGTCACCAGCTCTAAAATTACGTTTTGGAAAGAGCAACAGAGGCTTGGGATGAGATGCGTAAGAAATTATACGCATAATTGACTCCGGGCCGTTGAATTATTGGAAAAATAATGAACACTTGAGATGTAACGGCCACTCCACTTCATTTCTTACACACACACACACACACACACACACACACACACACACACACACACACACACATACACACATACATATTAAGTTTTTTTTTTAATGTTTTTGAAAGTAGTCTCTTAATCTCACCAAGGCTGCATTTATTTGGTCAGAAATAGAGTAAAAACAGTAATATTGTGAAATATTCAAATAACTGCATGGTTTCTGTTGTGATATATTTTAAAATGTAATTTATTCCTGTGATCAAAGCTGAATTTTCAGCATCTTTACTCCAGTCTTCAGTGTCACATGATCCTTCAGAAACCTCCAAAAATTGAGTATTATTATTATTTATTTTTTTGGAAATCATGATACACTGCCATTCAAAAGTTTGGTGTAAGTAAGATTTAAAAAATAATAATACTTTTATTTAGCATAGCATAGGCACATTAATTTGATCAAAAAACATTTATGAAATTAATATTACAAAAAAGTTACAATTTGTAATAAATTATGTTTTTTTTTAACTTTCTTTTCATCAAAGAATCCTGAAAAAAAAAACAGAGTTTCCACACAAATATTAATCAGCACAACTGTGTTTAACATTAACAATAATCAGAAATGTTTCTCCAGCATCAAATTATCATATTAGAATGATTTCTGAAGGATCATGTGACACTGAAGACTGGAGTAATGATGCTGAAAATTCAGCTTTGATATAGTTCAAAGTATATCACAATAGAAACCAGATAATTTAAATTGTAATATTATTTCACTGTATTCCAGTATTTTTGATTAAATAAACGCAGCCTTGATGAGCACAAGAAACTTTTCTTTTTTTTTACATTTAAAAAAACGTTAATGTTTCCACAGTTTTGACTGGAACTGAATATCAATGTCAATCAACATTTACTAGAAAACAAGATCAAAATACCAAGAATAATTATATATTTTTTCCCTTAGTGCATTGACTGTGCTGAGACTTGTAACGTCTTTCAGAGCGTCCCGGAGTCTTTAATGAAGGAATCCTCTCACGCGCTCCACCTGCCGGGCCGCCGACCCCCGCCGAGCTCCAGGTGTCCCATCTGTGCCCATTCACTGTCCCGGTGTTGGCCCGCGATGATCCTGACCCACAAACTCTCTGACTAATTATATCACATTATCAGCCCCGTTGCTTTTCCCTCCCCGGCTTCCGTTTCGGAGGAAAGGTTGCGAAAATCCCAGCCACCCGAATCAGAGAGTGTGTGTTAACCTGTGACCTCCATCTGATGTGTGTGGCTCAGAACGCTCTCACACCCAGCCGAGGCCCATTAACACGTCGCTGCTAAAACAGAAGCTGTTTTGACGGGCCGAAATGATGGCTAAGTGACACTCGACAATGGCCCTCATTGTGTCTGCCGGAGGAGCGGGACTCCCAGCTGACATTTCCAGCAATATGAATGTCCCTCCATCCCAGCGAGTGCCATGTTCAGCAGGAGAACTGAGATAATGAGAGGTTATTCACCAGAACAAGTCCAGTGGAATTACACGCTCCACATCGGCGAACGCTAATTAAGTCGTCAATGGCGATTCCCATTCACGGCGTTCCCGAGGCTTCCGCTGCAGGAGGAATGTAATTAGTTTATGTTCACTGCTAAAGGTTAAAGGCTCTGAAAGGCCACGGAGAGGGTTTGTTCTGTGGGTTTTAGGAGAGATGGTGCTGTAATTGCTGGATGTTTGGAGCTGCAGGTGCGTGTTCGGGCTCATTTGTGTTTTGGCAGTGTGACTGTGGAGATGGAGAACCACAAGGCCTGTTTGTCTGAGGGTCTGAATGAGCTCTCAGTGTTCGTACCTGTGTCTACTTTAAACTGCGTCTGTTTCTCTCGGCCTCTATTGTTTCACACTCCATTGAGGAAGACTTCAGAAGCTACTGTATACTGATGAAACAGGGGTTCCTGCACGGATTATTGAGGTCCTGATGTACTGGGAAATTAATTATATTTATTAAAACAGTAGATAAATTATATTCACAGCAAACTAAATTGTATTACACAAGATTTTTTATTTGCTGTGCGAATTGAATGTTTATTTTTTATAATATTTTTGTTCATTTGGCTTTGTTTTGAAAAATTCCATCCATCCATCCATCCATCCATCCATCCATCAATCCATCCCTCCATTCATCCGTTCATCATCCATCCTCCATACATCCCTCCATCCATCCATCATCCCTCCATAATCCATCTATCCCTCCATCCATCATCCATCCATCCCTCCATCAATCATCCATCCCTCCATCTATCCTTTATCCATCCCTCCATCCATCCATCACCCATCTGTACATCCATCCCGCCATCCATCCATCCATCAATCCATCCCTCCATTCATCCCTCCATCCATCCATCATCCATCATTCCATCCCTCCATTCATCCCTCCATCCATCCATCCATCATCCATCCATCCCTCCATCCATCATCCATGCATCCATCCATCCATCCATCAATCATCATCCCGCCATCTATCCTTTATCCATCCCTCCATCCATCCATCACCCATCTGTACATCCATCCATCCATCCATCCATCAATCCATCCCTCCATTCATCCGTTCATCATTCATCCTCCATCCATTCATCCATCCATCCATCATCCATCCTCCATCATCCATCCTCCATCATCCATCCCTCCATTCATCCGTTCATCATCCATCATCCACCCATCCATCCATCATCCATCCTCCATCATCCATCCCTCCATTCATCCGTTCATCATCCATCCATCCATCCATCCATCCATCCATCCATCCATTCATCCATCCATCCATCCATCCATCATCCATCCATCCTCCATCATCCATCCTCCATCATCCATCCCTCCATTCATCCGTTCATCATCCATCATCCATCCTCCATCATCCATCCCTCCATTCATCCGTTCATCATCCATCCTCCATCCATCCATCCATCCCTCCATCCATCCGTTCATCATCCATCATCCACCCATCCATCCATCATCCATCCTCCATCATCCATCCCTCCATTCATCCATCCATCCATCCATCCCTCCATCCATCCGTTCATCATCCATCATCCACCCATCCATCCATCATCCATCCTCCATCATCCATCCCTCCATTCATCCGTTCATCATCCATCCTCCATCCATCCACCCATCCATCCATCCATCCATCCATCCATCCATCCATCCATCCATCCATCCATCCATCCATCCATCCTCCATCCATCCTCCATCCATCCATCCCTCAATCCATCCTCCATCCATCCGATTACCGTTTTTGTGTAACATATTTTAATGTCTGTGAATACAAATTTTATAGACAGCCATTAAAACTTGTTTCATTTGATGAAATATTTTTATTTAATTTTCTAAATAAAAAATAATATAATGTCATATTTTTGTTCAGATGACTTTGTTGTGAAAAAAGGTTACTTTTCATTCCATCCATCCATCCGATTACTGTTTTTGTAAGCATATTTTGATGTCTGTATGTATAAATATATACTTTTATAGATATAAAACTTTTTTCTCCATTGATAGCCATAGTTGTTTAATTTGATATTTGTATTTTTATTTGCTTTTCTAAATAAATATAATATAATCTTGACTTAATTTTCATACGTCTCGTAAGAAAGATCAGTCATATTCGCTCTGCCCCCCCACCCCACCAAAAAACCCCGGAAAATGCCAGTTGAGCAATTTTCATTAAGATTCATATCTATTTTAGTACTTTGGAAGCTCTTCTTCTCCAAAAACACAATTCTGAAGGAAACACTGTGATAAACTGATGTCCGCATTCAATCCTCAAACTTCCCTTCATGTGGACAGTTCACACCTCTCTCCTAAAGCCTTCATTCACAGATCTGTCAACTGTAACACAATCTAATCTGATTTGATGAGCAGAGCCACAATGGAAGGCTAAGAGGAAATTGATTTAACAAGTCCACTCAAAGTATGAGTAATAAATCTCAAAGGCCTCCGGAAGTGGCTAATCCCAAGACACATGCTAATGACTGAGCTCTGGGCATCAAAGACAGAGACGTCTCTTTGATTCGACGGGGAACCCCGGGCACGGGCCCACATCAGGACGTGTCCTAGACACCTCACGCGTGAGGGACTCCTGTGCATGACTTATGATGTTATGATGGGTTAAGACAACAAACATGCAGATGTAAATCATTTCACTGAACTATTGTTGTGAGTCATGACATGTATTTGAAGTCTTGCTAACTCAGTGTCAACACACACAAGCAAGATTTATATTTATTGATGTTTATTTTTTTTTTTTTTGTCATTACATTGATAAATCATCATCTGCCATCTTTTCCCAAAATATTTAGGCCTGAATTTTACAATTTATGTATTTAAATTGCATATACAATTTCCATAAACCAACTAAAGTATGTGATGCATATGTCTCACTCATGCATAAACGGTTTCTGTAATAATACTAATAAACTAAATGTGTTTTAAATGCACAATAACCAGTTTTATATATATTTATCATCAGTGTTGGGTGTTATTAATTATTTAATTAAGTTAATTACTGTAATTTAATTAAGTTAATTACTGTAATTTAATTTAATTAAGGGATTAACATTTTTATGTAGTTTAATTAGTTACCTCTGATGTAATTGCATTAAAGGTGCAATCATAGACAGTATAAGAAGTGGACAGAGCCATCTCATTGGAACTCAATTGAGGCAAGTGAAGCCCATTTTTAGCGATTTTTTAGGACTTCCGTTCCTGACGCGCAGACTCAAACTGAGCTTGACGACGTAGATGTGACGTGAGCAACCCGTCTGTCTTCTAGTAACTGTGCCGAGAGAAATCTGAATCATTCCCTTCCGAATCTTGCAGAGACGGAGAGTGTGAGTAGGAGGTGTCCATGAGCTAGGAGCAGGAGAAACTTTTGCTAGGTATTCTGATTAATTATTTTGTCATTTTGCCTCCACGTCTCCCCTATTACCCGCGAGCTTCTCCTCCTGTCCATACGGTAATATCTCTACTGTGCGACAGAGAGTCGCGTGGTTATGACGCAATCGTTAGCCTACTTTTACAAAAACTGCCATAACATAAGATACAAGGTAATGGAGCATTTTATACATTGTCATGTTTCTTTAGAAATAAATAATGGACAAATGGAGTCTTTAAACGCCTCAGATGTAAAGTTATTCGCTGTCAAAGTGACGCCAAAATGAATGGGAGTCAATGGGATGCTAACAGCAGGTGAAGTTCTGCTACAAGATGGTGGCACGCGGCCGGCTTCAACTTCCGGTCGGCTTCCTTCCCGCTTGGGTGCAATGCGCAAGTCTCTGAGTTTTTGCAGAACTATGCCCCCTCTGGCGACAAGCGAAACTGCAACCAGAGGTGTGCACGCTCATTCCGTCCCGAATCCCTCTTATTTATTTTACTGTACAGGATTATCGAGGCAATCGCAGTGATCAGAGAAAGGCTCATTCAGCCCATCAGGCAATTGTTTAAGCATGTATGGGTTAGAAAAACGGGTATTTTTAACATGAAATGTTGCGCATTGCACCTTTAAATACTGAATAAAGTAGACAACAATTCGAAATAAAACAATAGTGGATTTAACATAAACATTTAACGTAAAATGTTAAAATGTATGTTTTTAATGTAACCTTTTTCCTTTAAATACTTTGGTCAGTTCAATAATAATTTAGGCCTATGCGATTTTATATTATTTATTCGCAAGAATTAAAAGAGCAGTTTCATGTCTATCCTTATAACTGGTCGAGGTTGATATGGGATTTAGAAAGTAATTAGTAATAATGCATAACTTTTCAGAGAGCGTAATTAGTACAGTAATCTAATTAGCCTACACTTGAAGATGTAATTAGTATCTTATAATTACACTTTTAGAGTAACTTACCCAACACTGTTTATCATCAACTATATATTTATCATCATTTATTTTAACTAAATATTGCTTGTTTCATCACAGCTATATTTTAATCATACTTTTTACCTAAATAAATGTGTTTCTCAATGAACAGATTTATGCTGATTCTGAAAATATGATTATTTAGATCAAATCATGCAAATAGTTATTAATAAACTATGCCATGATTTTCTTACTTGTTTCATTTAAGCATGACTGACAAATATGCATTGGAATAAATGTATTAATTTTGTTTATGTTAAAACAGTGCAATCCAAAGGGATGGAAATTCTATATGCAGGTCAAATGCATAAATATAATATATAATATATTTTTTTGAGTAATGGTTTGCTGGTCTCATGTGATTTAGGCTGGTTTAACTGGTCTCCCAGCCTGACCAGCTTATATTTTATAGAGCTGGAAATTTTCATCACAATGAACTTTTTCCCTACCCTGGTAATCCAGAGTTCTCGCGAGAGCACAAGTTGAATTTGCTCAGCGAGTTACTCTGGCGTCGAGTAATGATGCTCATTAAATATGCCCCTCGATCTGAGCTGCACCAATCACATCGGGTTATCTGATATAGGCGGGCCAGAGGCGAGCTAAAGATGACGACAGCGCTGTGACGTCGAAGTCATTAGTAAACATTGCAAGATGGCTATGGATGAACACCGGTTGTTTGAAACGGCTTTGGCCGCTACAATGAACGAGTTAGACTTGGCTTTTTATCTAAAAGAGGAACAGAAGACGCCGCTCGAATCGTTCCTTTGCAAGAAGGGCGTTTTTGCTGTTTTGCCGACCGGATACGGCAAGAGTCTAATCTACCAGTTAGCTCCGCTGGTAGCTAAACGATAACTTGTTGTGATTGGTCGTAGTGTTATCCAATTGCGTGCAGTGAGATTTTCAAATGCATGCTTGGTGCCGCCCCTCGAGCTGGCCGATTTTCATTAGTCGACGCCAGACCATTAATCTTTCAGATTTGGGTCTGGATTTCCAGGCTACTCTTTCCTTGCCATTGACGGAATTTTCCAGCCTTCCGTATTTTCACTGTTATCTGGTAGGGGGTGCTATTACGCATCTTCTGAAAGAGTAGAGAATCTCCTGATCAAAACACAGGCGAAGAAGCAGAAACAAGCGATAGCACATAACCAGATGCATATGTGAAATAACGCGACCATCAACATTAAACAGCATATCAATCAAAACTGCCTAATGTTACTGAATGAAATGTCGACCCAGGACGAGCAGGACAGTGCAAGCATTAGGAGTGTTGATGGACTCGATCTACTCCATCTATATTTTGATAATCGTTCTGAATCAGATCTGGATGTAGTCTTTGACAAAAACAAAAAAATGACAGCTTTTTTCTGGTTTCTGGTGGCCACAAAACTTTTGTACAAAGATGATCAAAAACGCTGGCGGGGAAAGAGTTAAGCACATTTACCACCAAAGTGCCCAGAATCCATTGAAAGCGCTGTAGATGTGTCCCAGTTCAGAGGCTGCGTCCTTCTAAGGACGTGAAGGTCGGACCGAGTGTTGATGAACGGGACGGTCTAGCGGAGGATTGTTCTATTTAACTATATTTGAAAACAAATCCGGGTTCACAACCTGTCTGAATCTGCTCACCAAGTTTATTTGTGTACAAAATAAAGAGTATAAACTTTTTATAAAATCTCGTCTTGCATGTTTAAAAAAAAAGTTGAAACCCAATACATTTAAAAGTGTAATCCAATTGTCACCAGAGCACAATGAATCTTGGGATAGGCTGAGAAGGATCCACTCATTCCTTCACGGCTCAGGAAAAGAAGGACATTTGGTGGCAGCGTTCGAAGGAGCCTTGAATTGGGACAGTCTTCGTCCCTCCGCTGAAGGATACAGCCTCTGATTTGGGACGTGAATGTGATTTCACCGAGTCCAACATGTTCCTGATCCACATCTTTGTTGATCCTGAACCAACATTCCATTCAACCAATCAGATTTGAGGGACAAGTTCACAGTTTATGTGAAATTAAGGCTTACAATCAGGGTTAGGTGCTTCTACATCAGTGTTATTCACCGATCATTTCCTTCTGATTTTAGGGAGAAGTTATAGGTTAGGGTTAGGACTACATTTCCGGGCAAGAATGTTGTTCTAGGATTAACAAAATGTGTCTTACTTGGCAAAATCACGATGACCAAATTGGGATGCAGCTATTTTTTCTTTAGCAAGAAAAGCTTCACAGTGTTGATTCCAAAGTCATGCTTTCCTCTTTTTTTTTCTCCACGAACCACAATCTGTGAGCTGTGAATTTCCTGGCACAACACTTCTGTGTCAATTAGACACATTTCGTGATCTGGCAGCGTCTAAATCCACTCAATTAAACCCTTTTTTTTGTTGGATCCGCTTCAGTTTCGACTCAATCGATCGCAGCTCTTTCTGCTGGTGTGTATCTGCGTCCACTCAGTAACGTCATACTATGCAAGAAAAAAAAAAGCTGTGTATGATGTACATGAGCCGGCGCTCTGACTGAAACGATAGGCTTTTGTGTTCGCTGACATTTGTAAAGCGTCAGTGAGATGAATGTGGCTCTTTATGTCGCGGGACCAGGTGCGGGGCCTTTCACACTTGAACTTCTCTACATTAGAGTCCCCCGATACTGTCCCCCTGCATGTCCCTTTCTCTTCTTTGTGTTCCTGTGCTTCTCCAACGTGATTGAAATTTAGTGGAAAAAAAGAAGGGGAGGGAAAAGTAGGGCAATAACAGCACTTAAAAGGCTAGTTTGGTTTGAGTGAAGAGTGTTATCATCAATATAATGAGCAGAACTAGTACAATATTTATTTAACGGAACCAGGATCAGAGTTTATCCCACGATTAAAATTAAAAAAATTAAAATAAGGAGGTGCCCTATTTTGCATAAAGAAAACAAAGCCAGTTTAAGTCTTTTTGTATTGTATTTTTGTCGCCATTAAGCACATTTTCCCCTAAATTCTCATTACTGTAATGTGACTGGCTCTTTAGTTTTGAATTTATTTGTAATCTAAATAAAATTCAGAGTCCTGAAAAAATAAAAATTGGTGTAAGATTAACTTTCAGAAATGTTATGAATAATTACAAAGAAACGGCAAGTAACACACTGGATTAAATTAGAATTTTGAAGTGTTTCACTTTATGCCCTTAAGGGGTTACAATTGTTTTATGCATTTAGTTTTACTTAATTAAATTTTTTTTTAATTTTTTTTTATTTTGATTACATTTCATTAATTAAACAGCTCAGATATACTTTTTCATTGGAAAAAAACCCTGAAATAACCCATTAAACATGAAAGCATTATGCTATCATTTAAGACATTTCTCCTTATATAGAACCTTTTTGGCATAAAGGGTTCTTTAAAACTGAGTCTAGAACCCTAGAGTTCTATATAGAATCCCATTAAACATTTTTGCTCATGAGAAAGACTGAAATAGTATTTTCTTGTGAATTCAACTTTGAAAAATATTTTTTTACAGTATACAGCAAATGCTACCAAGATGTATTATTGTACAATTACTTTTTTTTTTTTCAATTACTTCATTATTACATTTGCTTAGTGTGTACAAGTGTACAAGTACATGTACAAGTTTAGTGTGTGTGTCGTTTTGCCTCTTACAATCTGTTTTTATATTTTTATGCAAACAGCCACAGTAATATTGCTATAAAACTGTTACCTCTTAATTTTGTTCTGGTTATTTGAATGCAGTATTTTTGTTAGAGTTTGTCCTCTTTACTTCAGGCTAACTCGAAACCAATTACAGGGTTGCTTATTTTTCGAGGCAGACCAGCATATCCATGCAATAGTATTAAAACCTTACACAAATAAACCAGAAGACACTCGAGAAGCTCTTGTTTGCCTCTCTAATGGTTCCACTTTTTTTCTGTACGAAAGCAAAGAGTGTTTCACTCACAGCTTACATGACTTTTGCTTTGTATTTGGACACATGGAAGTACTTCCAGGCTAGGAAAAACAGGAGAAAGTGAAGTGTTTGTGCGCTCTCGCAGTACATGTTGCTTTCTGTGAGTGTGTGGAGGCCAGGTAAAAGTCCCTCGGCCGTCTGAACGGAGACGCTGAGCATCAGACGGGCCCTGTTTTGTTTAGTATCGTGTTCGTTGATGGGATGCTTTGACCTTGTTAACTGTTCCATGAAATGTGCCTTTGGAAGCGTGTAAACCTTCTCCAACAGGAAAACCACTGTTAGACAACAGATCATTCATTGTGTGTAAAATGGCAACGCTAGAGTCCGATAATCTCTCTTTTCATCTGAATCCTCAGCTGTGAGCAAACAAAGCTTGCTTGAAGATGGCGAAGACGTGAAGTCAACGCAGCAGGGACGCGATTGGCTGGAGCTTCGTCTCTCGCCTTTAGTTCCTGTTCATCTCTGAGTGAGTGAAAAGAGACTCAGTTCAAGACTTATTCATTTAGTGCTGCATATCCCACTACTGCTTTAAAGTCTCGGGTCAGCACGATTATTATTATTTTATTTTAAGAAATGAATACTTTTACACTGCAAAAAAATGCTTTTCTTACTTAGTATTTTTGTCTTGTTTCCAGTCCAAATATCACACATTTCTTAAATCAAGATCCATTTACTAAAGTAGTAAAATGACATAAGATATTAAGTCTTGTTTTCTTGGGAAATAAATAAAAATTAAGTGAGATTTTGCTTAAAACAAGTAAAATTATTCTTGCCAATGGGGAAAGAAAAATAATTTTGTTTCTGTTTGAATTAAGATTATTTTTCTGACCCCATTGGCAGATAATTTAGCTTTTTTTAAGCATCAACTCGCTTAATTTTGATTAAATCCCCCGGAAAACACTCCATCTAGTAAATGCTTCTTGATTTAAGAATTTTTTGATATTTGGACTGGAAACGAGACAAAAATACTTAGTAAGAAAAGCCTTTTTCGCAGTGTATTTCAGCAAGGACGCATTCAATTGATCAAAAGTGACAGTAAAGACATTTATAATGTTACAAAAGATTCTATTTCAAATAAATGCTGTTCTTTTGAACTTTTGAGTCACATTTCCACACAAATATGAATCAGCACAACTCTTTTCAACATTGATAATAATCATAAATGTTTCTTGAGCATCAAATCCTCATATTAGAATGATTTCTGAAGGATCATGTGACACTGAAGACTGGAGTAATGATGCTGAAAATTTAGCTTTGATCACAGGAATACATTACATTTTAAAATATATTTGCATAGAAAACTGTTATTTTGAATAGTAAATTACAGATTTGTGTGCATTTTTATTCAATATAAAATTTTGTGCACACAACAAACACACACAAAAAAAAATCTTACTGACGACCACAAACTTCCGATCATTAGTTAACATACAGTATCTGTTCATTTTTAACATTTAAAGTCAGTTAAAAATGAAGTTTTATGGCTTTCAGTTTGTTTTGTGCTCATCTATATACTAGTGTACAGATATATGCATTTATAATCTACAGTCATCCTCTTCCCAGAAAATCATTTTACACTCATGTGCATTTCTCAATCAAATGCAAGTAGCAAATCATGTTCATGGCTTTGATGCATGGCTTTATTTTAAAAGTAAAAGGGATGAGCCCTTTAGTTTATCCTGCCATAACTTCCTGTTTCAACAGGAAATAAGTCAAAGCCATTTCCTGATGTTTTAATTCACTCCTACAAGAGGCCTTATGAATTACACTGCATGTCCCATGGTGTCCTCATCCATCTGAACCTAAATGTATGTGAGTATTTGTCTACGTTAAATTCAAATATAGTGCATTCCAGTCTTGTGTTGAAGTCATGAAGCTATAATCACATCGTCTCTGATGGAAAGTGTTCGTCTGTAAGGACAGCATTTGTTAGTGTGGCTCATTGGTTGATAAACAAACAGTGGGATGTTTGAAAGCTGATTAACCAACAAGATGTTCTTGGAAAGAACAATCCCATAGACTTGCATTGAATATATCAAACAGACTCGGATAGCCATAATGCACTGTAGTCTGCATGCACACAGTCCAGTCCGGTGAGCTTCGGCTCCTCGTGTCATTTGACTTGGTTTTGCCACCATCCACTCAAAGGCACAGTAAAAGGAGTCTGAGCTGCACAGTAACAGATGTCACATGTGTTTCGCCGAGGATCGTGAACTGTTAGTAAACCACACGAGCATTCCAGCGGATCCAGCTGCTGAAGCCAGTGAGCAATTCTCAAAGTCATTTATTAGCGCATGTGGGATTCATTATCAAGGAATTTGTTAAATGGAAATGGAAACCGGTAGCAGTTGAATATGCGAATCCAGCGGGGTACACCGCTGTTCCTCTAGTTTACATCACCCGCTCTGTGTGTTTTGGCTTCCATGTGTGTTCGTCTGACCTTTGTTGGCGTAACGCGTCGTGATACTCCAGGCTGAGTGTGTGTGATGTGGCTTTGGCTTCTGCATTTACTTAGCCTCATGATGTTGCAGACCTGTTTGTTTTTCTTTCTTCTGTGGAACACAAATGGAGGAAGAAAGAACACACTGCTCTTTTTCCATGCTAATGATGATGGGGATGCGTGCTGTCAAGCTCCAGAAACTCCTTCAAACGCTTCATGCAGCTCGAGTCCTCTGAAGTCGTGTGTGAGGAACATTGTACAGTACAAGACATTCACTATGATATATTGTGCAAACTATCCCTTTAAAATCTTGTTACAGTATTTCCACACAGTCCAATAGAATTAAAATTAGTTTCTTTCTTAAATATGTCAGAGGTGTCTGTGCATATGAACCAATAGCATTATTAATATACTATTATAGTTGGTTTTTATTTAATTTTAGTTCAGGTTTTAGTCATTTTGTTCTGTGTTTTATACTTTATCTTAAACTTATTTTATTTCAGTTAGTTTCTCAGGCAACTTTTAAAATTTTTGTTTAGTTTTAGTTTAAGTTTTTCATCTAATATTTATATTTTATTAAAAATTTCACAGACTGATGATGCATTTTCACATTTATTAAATCTATCAATGTTTTTTTTATGTTTCTTTTTTAAAATAATGTAAATTTATAACACTATACTTTAATTACTTTGACATTAAATTACAGAAAACTAGTTAACGTTGCTGTATGAGTGTTTCTAATACATCTCAATATTTTTTCCTCTTTTGGAAAGTCAGAAACACTCACTGATTATTAATTTTTTATTATTATTATTTGCTACTGGATCAAATGGGATTGCAAAAATTATATTTAATTAAATGTATATTTGTTGTAGATCTGCTCACCACTATAGAAGTTCCCAACTATGACGTTTCTGAGAACCCTGTGAATGTGAAAAGGAAGACATCACTGAGATGAATGTCACATTGTAAAAAAAATGATCTGTCAAATTTACGGTAAAAACGGCAGCTGTGGTTTCCAGAAATTTACCGTAAAAAAATACGGTAGCAACATTTTATATTTTACAGACTTACATAAATTTACAGTAATAAACCATATTTAATTATCTGATATAAAGTTAATTTACTGACCTATTGAAGTATTAATATTTGTTTTGTACCATATACTCTGACATCCACCAATCACAGTGGAGATGAGTCACATGATGAAATAAAGCTCATCACAAGCAGCTCTTTCACGAGAAAGTTAATACTAATCTATAGAAGCTGCACAGTGTCATTCATACAAACACTAAACACCATCATGGTAACACACATGACATTTTACAATACAATACAATAAACATTGATTTAACAACATCAAATGTAACATAAAACCCTAATGTCATAACTGATTAGAAAAGAAAAACTAAGAAAACTATGAAGAAACATAGTTATTTCAACAAAAATACAACAAATGTGAAGAGTAACGCAGGGAATTGTGGGGATGTCAATTGGTTTTTCACTAAATTATACAATGTCTTGTTCTTTTTCACTTCCAAAAACTGTATTTTACAGTAAAATTACATTAAATGTACCGTTAGATCTATCACAGTTGTTTACCGTATATAGTAAGGAAACTTTCTGTTAACCAATTAACAGTTTTTCACTGTAGCATTTTTACAGTCTTTGACCGTTAAAATCATGATAATTTTTTACAGTGCATATCATCAGAAAGATGATTTCTGAAATACCTGGGTCTCATTGCAAGGCACATTACAGAACTCAGAGATGATTTAGAGCAAAGGAATATCGTGTAAAAATGGGCCGGGCCGTTCCTCGGAGGGGTTGGCAGAGGGTTTTGTTTGTTTGGCAGCAGATCCAGGTCTGTGTAATCGGGACAGAGCTCGACACCTGCGTTGTAAATGTACAGCTTTACGTAAGACAGAGCCAGTCATGCTGTTGATCTGAGGAAGTGGCAGCGTCACACTTTAAAGAGCTCGCTGCAGGTGCACGTCTGCTGTCAGCTCTCACTGAGTGTAATGGCTGGTGTGTAAAGAGGTCTCTCTCACACACACACACACACACAGAGTCACTGACGCTGCACAGGAGGAAGGACAGGCTCTTATAACAGCATACAGCATCATTTGGATAGAATGACTTCATGTGGAGTAGTCTGGTTTGAGATAATGGACTGGATTTAAATATTTAGTCAAATTCACACTGCACTGACAGACACCGATCAATGCCGACAATCACTAGATTACAGCACGACACTTATCAGACTTTCGAATTCCCATTAAACATGTTAATTCGGCAAAAACAAGCTCCGACAGACTCCCACAGGAGTGACACTGATCCCAACGAAGTGTGTGTTTCTGTCAGTCGCTGCGTGTGAATTGGCCTTTAGATGTACAAAAAATGATGTCCGGAGGGGATATTTGTTCTCAATGACCGATTAAACCATCAAAATAAAGGAAAATATTTAATATTTTTTTAAAATATGTTAAATATGAGGGAAGAACAAAAAAACTAAACTTGGTTAAAGTGTTTATCTGGGGAAAAAAATTTGGAAAAAAAGACAGCTACAAGTTTTATTAAAGAAAATGCATAGAAAAACAAAACAGGAAAAAGCATACATTGACTACAACATACTCTTGTTTTTGCATGTTCTTTGTATACGAGCCTGGTCAAAAATGATATGGCCACAATTTATGTCAAAACTATGTCCGCACAAATAAAATAAACTCCAAGCACAATTACACAATATGCTCATAAAATCTTTAACACATTTTTAATAATATTTGAATAAATGGTGAAGGTAAATTTTTACATTACATTTATATTTACATTTATGCATTTGGCAGACGCTTTTATCCAAAGCGACTTGCATTGCATTTCAAGCTTCACATTTACATTCAATTTTCCTGTATACTACATACCAATGCATGCATTCTGTATATGGCTCTGATGTGGATGCATACATTTTTCATAGTAAAGAAAAATGATCTTAGAGATCTCATTAGAGATTAGAGAGATTTTCCCATTTCTCCTAGACAGCAATAATATATTAAATCAAGATTAAATGGAGATTTTGCTGAAGTGTCCTTCAGTTTCAGCAGACATCTGTTGATCTTATTTATTTATTATTATTTCCTTAATTTTTATATTATTATTAATTATATAACAATATTATATATTTTTTATATTATATTTATTATTATTATTATATAATTTCAGATATAAACTTATATCCATGTTTCTGGTGCATATTTTTTCAAAGATAAATTCTGTTTCTAAGCTTTCTTTTCAGCTGATGTCATCAACATTTTTCACCTTCCAATCAATTCCTGATGGATAAAATCACATCCCACCCTATTCCCCCCCTCATCGAATATCTTATTTCACCACTGAGCAATAACATTTTTCTCTAGGGATTTATTTCTTGAATAATGTCCAATTTATGCAATAGTATGATAGAGATGGTTCTGTGAAATAAATCTGAGTTTCAGAGTGCCAAGAACGCTTTAACATTTTATAGTTACGGCTACTTTTCGTTTCGTTCTTGAAATCCAACACTGCCTGTCTAAATATTTTTGTACCTCTCATTCTGGTGCAAAGCCAAAGACGCCCAGCTGTGTAGTTTACGTTTATTTGTGTACGATGGCTGATGGTCTCTTCCTCTGGGTTTGTTTATGCGCAATATTGCCCGAGAGCCAATGTCCACACGTCTCAGTTTTTCCTTGCAAACAGTCCCACCCCAATTTGTTTGTTGTTGTGGATACATGTTGTGTGTGTGTAAGTGTGTGTTTTCCTTCAGGGCAACAGCACGTCTGCCAAAGTCTAAGTCAGGTAATGGACTCACACATCATGACCTGAAGGCAGCAAGCGTATAGTTCATAATCAACCATTACACCATAAACGTATGCACCGGCTTTATCTGGCCTGCATCACTTTCTGTTGACACTCGTCCAAACCACTGTCACATCACATCACACGATAATAGCTTGTTAAGTGAATTTACTTCCTCGTAGGGCAAAACCGCAAAACAAAAGCCAGATTAGTGTGTCATATCAATTAAGTGTGGGAGAAGCCTTTTGAACAACCAGAGAGATCAATGAGCTGAATGTATGTGTTTGTCTGAGTGTTTGCTAAGTCAAGCGCTACAGTTACTGTTCCTCATATTTATGATTAAGTCATGTCGAGTCACATTTCTACAACACTTTATACAATACAGATTGTTTCAAAGCAGCTTCACAGTAATAAACATCAAAGTAACAGAATCAATTAAGCAAATATGAGACTTGAATTCAAATGCAATACAATAGAAGGCAATAGTGTTTTAGGTCGAGTTAGTTCAATGTTGATTCAGTTCAGTTCAATAACTGCTGATGTTGCAAAATTTGTTTCAGCAAAACGAAGTCGATTCTATGGAAACTTGTTTCCACCACGGAATAAAAAAAATGTAAAAGATAATTGCGACTTTTTATCTCTTATTCTGACTTTTTTTCTCACAGTTCTGACTTTTTTCTCGCAATTCTGACTTTTATCTAGAAATTCTGACATTTTATCTCACAATTTGTGAGTTAATATCTCGCAATTCTGACTTTTTTCTCCCGCAATTCTGACTTTTTTCTCTTGCATTTTTGACTTTTTTCTTGCAATTCTGACTTTTTTCTCACAATTGTGAGTTTATATCTCGCAATTCTGACTTTTTTTCCATGATATTCAGACTTTTTCTAATCTTTTTTTAATCACACAATTCTGACTCTTTTTCTGAGGATATATCGCGCAATTATGACTTTTTTGGGATATATTTTCTCAGCAATTGTGACTTATAAACTCCAATTCTGAGGGAAAAAAGACTGAAAAGAAGTCGGATTTGCGAGATATAAACTTGAAATTGCGAGAAAAGTCACAATTCCCTTTTTTATTTTTTATTCATTGGCGGGAACAAGCTTCCGCCACACGACTCAGCTATAAAGCAGCTCTACAGAAGACAGTAGTGTCATCAGTCCAGCTCAATTCTTTTCAAGTTTTTGGTCTTATCCAATAGTGTCAGAGCAGTCAAATTGATAAATGCATTATTAATAAATATTAAGCATCTTTTAAACCCCAACTAAGCAAGCCAAAGGTGAGGAATCCAAACTATATCAGGTGACAGAAATGGAGAAAAAAACCTTGGAAGAAACCAGACTTAGTCAGCTCAGTTCTCCTCTGGCCAAGATGAATGGACAGCTGCCATTTAGCATCTCGTGGACGAATGGCTTATCAATGTCTATAAGCTCAATGAAACTGTTTTCATTCCTAGCAAGTCCTGGCTTGACTACTGCATAAAATTGTGCTATAAGCATTTGATGCTTTTTGTTCTTTGCCATGTCTATAGACCAGAAGATCATAATGACTTGAGGGTGCAGGACTCTTTTTGCTTGAATCAGTAAGTAACCATCAATAACATCCTAGCAACCAATGGAAAAAATCACTCCAAACAACTGAACAGCTGCATAGACACACCATGGCAACCACCCATAAACATGCTATCATTGTTTGCATGTGTGGACTTTCGGAACTCACTAACAACCACTTGCTGAATACCCTAGCAACACCTCGGCAACCATCCATAACGCACTAGAATCATGATGGTGAATTGACAATCTCCCAGAACACCCTAGCGACTGCATTGCAACATGCTAACATCAATCACGTTTTTCATCTTTCATTCATATGATAACATATGTTGCAGGACTGTAGTTCTCGTTTGTTATGTTAATTATGTCATGTTTTAAAAACATTATTCATGACTTCAAATTCTTCTTTTTATTTGTTTTTGCAGAGAATGTTTCTTACATCAAGCATGCCGAGTCCACCAGAGAAGTTCAGATGATTTAAACGTGCTTGTTATATTCCAGTCCCAGACTCTCAGAGGGATAACAGTAAAGCATTTCTTTACGAGACACTTTAATATCTTTCTTCAAGTCTTCTTTTTGAGTATGTCTGCAGTTATGAGTAAGCCCTATAAAATATTTCAACTAATTAAAGCAGTGCATCAACATGCTCATTTAATAAATTAATTCTTTTCTAAACTTTGGACTGCATGAACACATTCCACCTGCCAGACATGCAGACAGGCTGTGTCCAGAATGAAGTATTAGCTTACTTACTGAATATTGTGCAGTATATACTGTACGCTTGAATGTAATGATACTGTAATGTCTTGAATAATGAGGCATGAACAAGATGTTAAAAGTCTGGCTGATATTGTGTAACGGAGGCAAGCTAGTAAGAGCTCTGTGAGTAAACCTAATTTCTTTGCCTCAAGAGGCGCTAGCGACTGATGCTAGAGACTGTGGCTTTTAGCGTCCCTGCCATGTCGGAGACACAGGTTTGAATCCTGCTTGGAGAGGGTCAAGTAAGACTGGTTAAATTGGTGACGTGACCCGGGTGAGCGTGAGTGTAATGGAGGGAAGCTAGTAAGAGCTGGGCAAGTAAACTTCACTCCCCTGATCTCAAGAGGCATGCTAGCGACTGACGCTAGAGACTGCAGTCTTCAGCGTCCTTGTTAGCGTGGCCGGCCACCTGCCGGAGGAGCCGGTTCAAATCCCGCTCCGAGCGGGTCAAGTAGGACCGGTTACATTTGGTGCAGTGACCCGGATGGGAGCAAGGTTAAGTGGGGGTTGAGTGTAACGGAGGCAAGCTAGTAAGCGCTGGGCGAGTAAATCTCACTCCCATGGCCTCAAGCGGTGCTAGAGACTGCGATTTTTGGCGTCCTTGTTAGCGCGCCCGCCTCCCATGCCGGAGGTTCGAATTCTGCTCTGAGTGGTTCGAGAAGGACTGGTTATATTTGGTGCCGTGACCAGGATGGGAATGAGAGGAACGGAGGCAAGCTAGTAAGAGCTGGGCACGTAAACCTCACTCCCCTGTCGTCAATAGGCGTTTGCGACTGACGTTAGAGACTGCGGTCTTTAGCATCCTTGTTAGCACGCCCGCCTCCCATGCCGGTGGTTCGAATCCTGCTCGGAGCAGGGTGAGAAGGACTGGTTACATTTGGTGCCGTGACCCGGGTGAGAGCGAGTGTAACAGAGGCAAGCAAGTAAAAGCTGGGAACGTAAACCTCACTCCCCTGGCCTCAAGAAGCACGCTAGCGACTTTAGCATCCTTGTTAGCGCGCCTGCCTCCCATGCCGGTTCGAATCCCGCTCGAAGCGGGTTGAGTAGGTTCGGTTACATTTGCTGCTGACTTGTTCATCACTATTCCATGCAGTATGTTGTGGTTTTATACTGCACATCTTGGCAGATATCATAGTTCATCCACATTTCTTCATCATTTTTTCTCGATGTCTTTGAGTCAGCTGGTGTTTTGGGGTTTTTTAGTGGATGCATGAAGTCAGTTCATCTCAAGTTCACACAGGTGTCCTAGCAGTGTAATCACAGGTGTAGATCATCAACATGTTCCACTGTGTGACACAATACTTTCTATCTTCATTTTCAATGCTAGAGCATTTCAGAATGTATAAACATCTTTTCATCAAATGTTTGGCTTCATTTCTTGTGTCTAAGTGCGGCTTAAGTGTCCAAATAGTAAGGCTAGTATGGTAGTGTGCTATTCAGAATGCAGCCAGGCCTACGAACACAACTTTAATATTTCTGAACATCTGCACATCTGCTGGTAAATGGGAAGAAAACAGGAATGCAAATCACAGCCGAACATCTGCTGACCAAAGGCCACATCCCAGCCCAAGAAGAATAAATAGTGTTGGCCGTAATCATCAACAGATATTGATTTTAGATGGATATCGAACAGACACAGCTGCGTCAGGCGGAGAGCGCGAGACCACATACAACGCTCTTGCTTTCATGTCTTATGGATTCATGCACTAAACGTCCGTGAATTGACAAACAAAACAGAAAGATCTGTGGGAAATGTTTCGTAAAACAACAGGCCCAGATGTTGGACTCGGACTCGTGGTAGTAAAACACCACAATGACTGAAAAAAAGAAGAATTCAAGGTTCCACAATTTTGATGTCAACAGATGTGTGCTTTTTCCTCCTTCCCTCCTCTTTCTTTCTCTGGTCTGAACGTTCCTCTTGTTCTGAAACTAAATTTACTCGAACCGAACCCCCTCCCTCGGCTGTGGCCTGCTGCAGCGTTGCACATGAAGTTGTTATTAATTGGACGCAGCTGTGAGTTCCATATCTGAAAACACGTACTGTCACCAGGCCTGTGCGAAAATAAATGGATAATTTGAGGCAATTGTCACTGAGTGTTAAAGAGACACAGAGTGTTTTCAAAACTGCTTTCCCCGCAATCATATTTCTTCACCTGGTACGACTTAAACGGTCATTTGAAAAACTCGCACATTCTTACACGTAGAGAACGAAAACAAAGAATTTGAGCGTTCTGTCTGATGAACCCAAAATGTGGGCTGTATTTGAAATCACACGCTACACTGTAAAAAAAAAGTTGTTTTCAAAGTCGCATAAACAAAGATTATCAGAGTAGGATTTCATGTTTAATTCAATGCCATTCTTTGTAATTAATTGTGAAACTTACTAACATTCACCTAGTGCATTTCAGCAGTAGGTACTGCATGCATGCATGGTTTGCTAAAATGTGCAGTACACAACCAGCACACACTGTGTGTAATACTGTATCCCTTAATGCAATGCACATGACTTGACCTTCCATTAATATCAACCACATTCAACGTAATGAAATCATGTGGCACCAATGTAGCATGATACTGTTTGCATTATATTTGCATACATATTGCTTTTATCCGAAGTGACTTGCACTGAATTCAGGGTATATATCGAACCCATGACCTTGGCATTGCTAGAGTCATGCTCTACTTTTTTAGCTACAGGAATGGCAGTTGTACATTGTATTTAATAAAAACGAGTATGCACTTTGCAGTATACAGCGAGCTAGTATACTGCTCTGCGGAAATCTGCGAAACACGTGGGAAGCCTTCAGAAGCAGAGCCGTCCCTAAACTTATGAAATCACAGCATGCACTGCTTGTTTTTCTTTTTCCCCTTCTTTTCTTCTCGTTTCTTCTTGTGGATGCCCTACGTGTCGAGACCATCTTGACGGCCGAGTGTTAGTGTCAGTCCAAAGTTGTTTTAGTGACCCTGAGTGTTAGTTTGAGATCAGTTCTGGTGGGTTAACAATCATGCCTGATCCCCGGGCAGATGACTACTGTGGGAAGTATGATGGAGTAATTACTTGCACATTGATATGGTTTTCCAGGCCATTACATTCTGTGCCACAGGAAGGAACTGCCTTGTTCTGTTTGCCGTATCGCCCATGCCAGATCTTTTAACTCGGCTGGTTTTCCATCAACAGTTGGGCTTGAAAGAGCAATAAAAGAGTTAATCAGATGCATTTGTTGACATTTAATGAGGGTATAACTCAACAATCTGCGCTTCGGTTTTGTTTAATTCGTATTTGTTTAATCCCACTCTGCAGCATTAATTTGGAGCGCATTAATCGCATCCTGCAAAGATGTTTTCTGAAAAATGAGGAAAAGATGTTTGTCTCAATGCAGTAGTTTGAAATAAGAACGAGCTTGTCTTTACAGGGGAAAACCAATAATCAGACAGACGTTTTTTTCAGAGATGAGAAGCTAAACATTGCCCTCTCCTGGATATATGACTTGAATCATTTTCTTGATGATCCAGTAAGTAGGGAGCAGATATTTAGGTCCTACGTAGGAGGACATTATTGGAGTGAAGTGCGTTTCAGAACGTAGGCAGTATAATTAGACGTTCTTCTGTTCTTTTGGCCACAGCATTTTTAATGGAAAACCAAATGCCTCAATGCTTTGAAACAAGCGAAAAAAAATGGAATGGATGAAGCTTGAGAAATGTTGATTTAAAAAAATAATTAATTCAATGCTAAGAAGTCTAAATGAAATATGAACTATTTTACCCAGTATTTGTGTGTGTTGGGTATTTTTATGTGTATTAGTTGAATGCTTTGGTTGGTATCTGAGACTGTGAGCATGCACAGATAGTTATTTCATTTTATTTTTAGAGGTGCATTGCGAGACTAAGGGTTTGGGGTTCAAACAAACAATTGTGCTACAGGCATGAATGATATCGCATATTGAAGAGAACAAGTACAGTATATGAGACCCCTGGTAACTACCCAGAACACCCTAGCAACACCCCAAGAACCACCCAGGTCCCCATAGCAACCACATAGCAACACCCTAGCATCATGGTGGTGAGTTTTGCATGGGCAATTACGCACTGGAAACTACCCATAGCAACCTAGCTACTGCATAGCAATGCCCTAAGAATGCATCGAACAACACTGGAACCACATAGCAACGCCCTAGCAACATGGCAGCGAGTTTTGCATTGGTAAGCACACCCTGGACCCAGAACAAGCTAGCAACAGTATAGCAATGCCATAAGAATGCATTGAACAAGATAGCAACACCCCAGCATCGTTACGAGTTTTGCATTGGCCAACATGCCCTGGTAAATACCAAGAACACCCTAGCAACTGCATAGCAATGCCCTAAGAACATGTAGAACACCATAGCAACACCCTAAGAGCCCCCCAGGACACCGTAGCAACCACATATCAACACCCTAGCATCATGGTGGCGAGTTTTGCATGACAAGAAGCATGACCTGGAACACCTTAGCAACCGCACAACAACACTTTGGCGAACACTCGCAGCACTCAGTGAGATTTGCACAGGCAATAAAATCTAGTGAATTATGCTCTCAGCATTTCCCATATTCACTTTATATATTTATGTTCAGTTGTAGCAAAAGAGGAAAGCAAGCGTGTGTGAGAAGTTGTCCCTTGACGCGCTCTTATTCTCGTCGGGTGGCTGTCTAGACACACAGGTGCAGATCTCTGCTTCTCCAGGCCCCGTGTGCAGAGACGCTCAGCCAGTGTCTTGTCACAGCGACCACAGCTTCAGCGGGACACACCCTGTCCCACACTGCCTTCCCCCAAAGGCTTTCAGTGTGCAGAAACCAAAGCTAAAGCCATAGACGCTGGGCCACAGCCAGAGGCTGTATTTCAGAAACAGACACGCAGACCGTTGCAGCTTTTCTCCTGCCAGATCACGGCTGAACAAATCTAAACAGACTACAGCTGAGATGCATATGATACCAAGGGCTTATTTCACAAGCCAAAATGTTTGTAAAGTTTGATACTTATGATTAGGGGGTTGTTCAAATATGTAACCATGAGTATGAGACATAGTAAAAGTGATTCTTTACCACTAAATATGAAATCCAATGAAATGAAAGTAATTACTATTGATCAAATGCAGAGTAAGAATAGGCACTAAAAATATCACATTAGTGATCTATTTATTTTATAGTGCTGTAGATTTTGATGAAAACATATTTCAGCTTACAGTTTATTCATCACACTGGAGCAGTGTTATTTTAGTACTATTTAAATACAAAGTTCTGTCATGAAACTCTAGATGGCGCAGGCCGATAGGTCCTTAACTCAATCTGCTTGCTATCACATCATTATCTATAAGGCACAGCTGATTGGTTACTGCTGTATGTGTAGCCAATAAGCTCCCTGCTCAACCTTCAAATACTTGTCAGCATTTGCTGTGGCAGTTCAGCGCGCTTTCAGAAACCCTCCACCATCCCCAGCTCCACCTGTATAGATTGGCAGTAGCATATCCCGTACTTGCTCTGCAGAAGCAGCAATAATCAGCAATAATCACCTAGCCTGGCAAGCCGGACCCACATCAAGATTTTGGGTCTGGGAATTCACCATTAGCAGGACTCAATCCGAGGGCTGGGATCAACGGTGGTCTTTCAAATTCCCTCTGCACACAATAGGATAGCGCTATGACCAATCAGAGCGTTTTCCCACCAGCGGAGCTAGATTAAACTTTTGCCGTATCTGGTCGGCAAAACTACGAACACATCTTCCTTTTTTTAGGAATGACTTCAGTGCTGAACTTTGTTCTTTTCTCAAAGAAAAGCTTAACTCCAAGTCCTCCAGAGTCGCGGCCAAAGCCGATTGGAAAGACCGCTGTTCGCCAGCGGCAGCCATTCTTTGTTTTCAAGTAGAAGGGAACCGCCGCAACTCTGTCGTCATTATGTAAAGCCCGCCCACCGACTCTATACATGATGTGATTGGCCTGACTAGAGTTTGGTTTTTCCAGCTCGAAAGTCAACGGAGAGTTGCTAGACTACCCTGGCTGCAAAATAAAAATTTGCTGCCGCTAGGGTGCGTCTAGATTTCTAGGCTAATAATCATCATCATCATCAACAGCAGCAATAAGCATTTCGCCAAGACAAGACATATCATTGTCATATTGACTACCATGCCAAACACTCCAAGAGTTGTCATGACTATTTTAACTTTCATTCAAGTTTTTTCAATTTCAATTATTTTGTATAGTTTTAAGTTTAGTTAAACATAACGACACCGCACTGGAAATGTAAGGTCAAGTTTAGTGCACTGTATTGTGGGATGCATTATCCCAGACGTGCTTTGGTTGTATGCACATTTTTCACATATTAGATATTCCATTCCCACAATATTACAGCAAAATTAATTAAATTGCCATTCTGAGTATCTGCGTGCAGGGCTGGTGTAAGGAGAGGACAACGTTTCTTCTCTCTCTAGATGAGCCACTTTTGTTTTCTTCACTTTGGTTTGTGTGTTTGAACAAGTGCCCTCCTCTGGTCAGACAAAAGCGCCTTGTTAAGCAAAACCTCTGCTAACTTTTATGGGTGATGCGGTCTTGGTGCTATTTGCAAACGCTCAAACAAATTAGAATAACAGCTGTGTGATGCGGGCGCTTTTGGGTTAGATTCTTCATGGCCACACAGTGTTTCAAAATGATATCCTTCAATGCAGCTGTATTTCTGCGGTGCGCAGGCGAGGTTATATTGAGATAACTGGTGAACTGCTGTGTCTGCACTAGTGATCTGACAGCTTCAGATGCGTTACTCAAGACCTGATCGCTTTGATCGAATGTTCTAATGTTACGTTTTGGTCATAACTCTGAGAGAACCTTGCCAGAACGTTAGTCAAAGTTTTGAGAACATACCCTGTTAGCTATAGGCAATAATAATAAAAAGTATTTGGATGCTTGGGTCACACATAAAAATGTGTAAATGTCATTGCTTTAGACGGCAAACCATTAAAGCAATAGGGGGCAAAAAAAAATCATAATTTTTATGCATATGCAAATTGTTTTCAATGTTGGGTAATATCTTCAACAAAGTAATTAGATTACTAATTACTATCTCTAAAAGGTATATTGAATTACTTATTACTAATACCTGTTCAATCTCAGTTGAACAATACAAGGATAGACATGGAACAGCTCTTTTAATTATTTCAAATAAATAAAATAAAATTGCATAAATTATTCTTGAACTGACCAAAGTATACTTCAAGTGAGAAGCTTGCATACATTAGACGTTAAATCTTGATGTTAAATCCACCGTTGTTTTATATAGAACTGTTCATTAGTCAGTGTACAGTATTTAATGCAATTACATCAGAAGTAACTGTAATTAAATTGCAGACAAATAAGAGCAATACTTTACTTTTTCAAGGGAAAAGTAATTAAATTACAGTAATTAATTACTTGTAATGCATTACACCCAATACTGCTTATATATTTTTATCTAATGCAAAACATGATGAAATTGTCCACATACTTTATGGGGCCACTATATTGATCATCTAAGTATCTAGGGTGCATGCAAACAATGCAAAACCTCTTAAAACCTCATAAACGGTGGGTTTTGTTTGATTTCGGCAGGAGTTCACTTCCCCTTTCTGGCCCCTGCAGAAGTAGGCGTTTCAAACAAAGTGTTAGGTGCTAATGAACAGAGCCCTGACAAAGTTTGTTTTCCTGTGGAGAGTCAATGCATATAATGGCTTCATTCAGGTCCTGTGGTTCAGCCATGGAAAGAGCCAGTAAAGAAATCCCATGCCTTGTGTGTGACCTTTCTGAACCTCTCACAAACCTATTTGCCTTTCGGGCCCCGTTGAGGGACTATATGCATATTCATGAGAAAGCAGGGGACCTGTTTACAGCAAATTGACTATTACTGTAATGAAATAGAGGAATGTAAATGACAAGTACGGTGTGGTGATATGAGCCCTGAATTCCTGTGCATGCAAGAAAAAAGCATTCACATAAATCATGAAATCACTTGCATTAGTTAAATAGTCTATGTAAGAATTTTGAAAAATGAAAATGAAAAATCTTTCCTTGGCAACTAGCTGAATTTTTATTTCAAGTGCAAAAATGTTTGTTTATGGTTTTAGTTTTAACTAGAAAAACCCTGTTTTTTAGGTGAAATATTCCTTTAAATATCCTCTTCATTCTGTTCCCAGTGTCCGGACAGTGAGGAAAATAGTCCCTGTGCAGATTGGAAGAGTTACAAAACTGGTTTGGGTTTCTAAACATTGCATGCCTGGAGTAAACAGGAAGGATTACTGCTGTCATGCACGGTAGGGTTGTGCAAACCACATGCTTTTGATGCATTTATTCAAAACTTTACACAAATGACTTACACAAATGTTTTATTCATGATGCTAAATCTGTCGTGCCAGAATCCTCTGGGCTCATTTCATTTGAACTACACAAGTCGGTCCAGTCACTGGCACACATGAAATCCCCCAGCATGCAACAGTTCTGCTCATTAGATCCTCGAAATGAACTCAGATCTTCTCAGAATGGATCTATTGACTTCCTTCAGTGAGCGACACCCTGCCAGAAGACAACAAACTGTAAAAACAATATCACATGCCAAATACAATCACACTGATTCATCTGAATCTATGTAACTTATATGTAATATATATATATATATATATATATATATATAGCATTTTAAATATTTTATGTAGTTCAGTACTGTTTCTACTTTATTGTAATTTTTCTAGCTTTTATTCTAATTTAATGCAAAAAAATATTTTATTATTTTGTGTTATTTTATTTTGTTTTATTGTATTGTATTATTGTATTGTGTTTGTTTTATTTTTTTTATTTATTGTTTTATTGTATTGTATTGTATTATTTAATTTGATTGTGTTTGTTTTATTAATTTATTGTTTTATTTTATTAATTTATTGTGTTTTATTTTATTCATTTATTTTATTGTTTTATTTTATTGTATTGTTTTTTTTTTATTATTGTGTTTGTTTTATTTTATTTTTTTATTTTGTTTTATTCGTTTATTTTATCATGTTTTTTGTTGTTGTTGTTGTTGTTGTTTTTTTTTGTTGTTTTTTTGTGTTGTGTTGTTGTGTTGTGTTTTGTTCATCCATGCACAAACTAATGCTCAAACCAAAATACCTGTAAGTGCCAATGCAAGGTGAAGTTCCTCTCGCAGTAACTCTAGAACATTAGTAACTCCTTTGTCACCCTGCAAACAGAAAGATTGATGTCCTGTTAGACATTAGGAATAACGTGCTTGTCCAGTAATTGCATATTTACAGTGTTTTACCTCACAGGCAAGCGCCCACAGGACGGGTCTTCCTACAAATACAGCCTTTGCTCCCAGCGCCAGAGCCTTCAGCACATCTGTGCCCTTACGAACCCCTCCATCCATGAAGACGTCCACCTTTCCTTCAACAGCCTCCACTACCTCAGGCAGAGCGTCGATCTGCACTGACACACACCAGAACATTACTGTGTGTTATTCGTTCTCAGGTGATTTTTTATTCCTGTTTTATTCCTAATGTATTCCTGTGATCAAAGCTGAATTTTCAGCATCATTACTCCAGAGAAAGAAAGAAAGAAAGAAAGAAAGAAAGAAAGAAAGAAAGAAAGAAAGAAAGAAAGAAAGAAAGAAAGAAAGAAAGAAAGAAAGAGAGAGAATGAAAGAAAGAGAGAGAGAAAGAAAGAAAGAAAGAAAGAGAGAGAGAATGAAAGAAAGAAAGAAAGAAAAAGAGAGAGAGAAAGAAAGAGAGAAAGAAAGAAAGAAAGAGAGAGAGAAAGAAAGAAAGAGAGAGAAAGAAAGAGAGAGAGAAAGAAAGAAAGAGAGAGAAAGAAAGAGAAAGAAAGAAAGAGAGAGAGAAAGAAAGAGAGGAAAGAAAGAGAAAGAAAGAAAGAAAGAAAGTGAAAGAGAAATCATTATTTCTTTCTCTTTCTTTCTTTCACTTTCTTTCTGAAAGTGAAGAGAAAGAAAGAAAGGAAAGAGAGAAAGAGAGAAAGAAAGAAAGAGAGAAAGAGAGAGAGAGAGAATGAAAGAAAGAAAGAAAAAGAGAGAGAGAAAGAAAGAGGAGAGAAAGAAAGAGAGAGAGAAAGAAAGAGAGAAAGAAAGAAAGAAAGAAAGAAAGAAAGAGAGAGAAAGAAAGAAAGAAAGAGAGAGAGAATGAAAGAAAGAAAGAAAAAGAGAGAGAGAAAGAAAGAGAGAGAGAAAGAAAGAAAGAAAGAGAGAGAGAGAAAGAAAGAGAAAGATAGAGAGAAAGAAAGAAAGAGAGGAAAGAAAAAGAAAGAAAGAAAGAAAGAAAGTGAAAGAGAAAAAGAAAAAGAGAAATCATTATTTCTTTCTCTTTCTTTCTTTCTTTCACTTTCTTTCTGAAAGTGAAGAGAAAGAAAGAAAGGAAAGAGAGAAAGAGAGAAAGAAAGAAAGAGAGAAAGAAAGAAAGAGAGAAAGAAAAGAAAGAGAGAAAGAAAGAAAGAAAGAAAGAAAGAAAGAAAGAAAGAAAGAAAGAGAAAATTAAAGAAAGAAAGAGAGAGAGAAAGAAAGAAAGAAAGAAAGAAAGAGAAAGAAAGAAAGAGAAAGAAAAAAAGAGAAAGAAAGAGAAAGAAAGAAAGAGAGAAAGAAAGTGAAAAAGAAAGAAAGAGAAATAATTATTTCTTTCTCTTTCTTTCTTTCTTTCACTTTCTTTCTGAAAGTGAAGAGAAAGAAAGAAAGAAAGAAAGAGAGAGAGAAAGAAAGAGAAAAAAGAAAGAAAAAAGAAAGAAAGAGGAAGTAAGAAAGAAAGAAAGAAAGTAAGAAAGAGAAATAACAAAATAAAGAAATTGAATAAATAATGAAAAACATATATTTACAATGATGCAAAATAATTATATTTCAAATAAATGCTGTTCTTTGAACTTTCTTTTCATCAAAGAATCCTGAAAAAAAGTCATGATTTCCACAAATATATTAAGCAGTAAAACTGTTTCCAGCATTGATAAAAATATGAACCATTAATAATAATTGAGCATAAAATCATCATATTAGAATGATTTCTGAAGGATCATGTGACACTGAAGACTGAAAATTCAGCTTTGATCACAGGAATAAATTACACTTTACTGTATATTCACATAGAGAACATCTCATTTGGATTATAATAATATTGCACAATATTACAGTTTTTACTGTATTTTTCATCAAATAAATGCAGCCTTGGTGAGCAGAAGAGACTTCTTACAAAATCATAATTATTCCAAACATAGTAGTGCATTTAAAGGGTAACTAAACCCTAAACCAACTTTTTTTAGTTAATGATCTGTAAGAATGGGGCTTTATTAGTGCTGTTCATTGATTCAAGTCGTTTTTTTTACATTTGTGTTTAAAGTGTTTTAATTTTACAAAATATGGTGTAAAAACGTCTGAGTGCTGCCCTCTTCAGGTTGAACAGTGGCTACTGCAGTTGAATTTTCCTATTGGAAGTTGTGGTACCCTCTGACGTCAGAGAGTACCAGCTAACCACGCCCTTGCCTGCAGAGAGATACGTCACAGATACACGCCCCCTCTCCACTGGGCTCTGCCTACTTTTCCAGCATTTTTCAAATATTGCCAGTGGGTGGAGTCAGGCTCTGACCAGGGGTTTAGTTACCCTTTAAAGGGTTAGTTCACCCAAAAATGAAAATTCTGTCAGTAATTACTCTCCCTCATGTTGTTCCAACCCCGTAAGACTTTCGTTCATCTTCAACACAAATTAAGATATTTTTGATTAAAGGTGGTATCAGTGATTTCAGGCCCAAAAATATTTTTATCACATTCATCTAATCTTTCCTAACGATCCGCTAGCTGCCTGCCCTATAAGCATGCCGTCTAAAAAACGCGTCTCTGTAGGCAGCCTAGGCTCTGAGATCTGCACACAAAAACAAATGGTTTAGCCAAACACTCAAAACCAAAACAAATAGTGTTCCAACCAATCACCGACAGGGGGAGGGTGCTGTGAGGTTTTGTGCTCGTGCACGGCTGGCACGCGAAGTCAGAGCTGAAGAAAAAGCTGGCTCAAAACCTCACAGCACCCTCCCCCTGTCAGTGATTGGTTGGAACACTATTTGTTTTGGTTTTGAGTGTTTGGCTAAACCATTTGTTTTTGTGTGCAGATCTCAGAGCCTAGGCTGCCTACAGAGACGCGGTTTTTTGACGGCATGCTTATGGGGCGGGCAGCTAGCGGATCGTTAGGAAAGATTAGATGAATGTGATAAAAAATATTTTTGGGCCTGAAATCACTGATACCACCTTTAAATCTGAGAGCTGGATCACTATTACTGGATCACGTCACACGTAGGCTCACTATTGGCCGACGCTGGTCGTGTGTGACGTACAACACAGATGCGCTGCGCTGTTACACTACGTCAACTCAGTCGAGGCCCAGAGAGAAGGAAATGAATAGTGGAATAAAGTCGTTATTTTGTGTGTTTTTTTGCGCACAAAAAGTATTCTCGTCGCTTTATAAACTTAAGGTTGAGCCACTGGAGTCACTTGGACTATATTAAAGAGGCTACATGCGATTTTCTGAAATTTAAACTCGCGACTGACACCTGTGGCCAAAAAACGGAACTGCTCTTCCTTTCTGCTCGCTCTCGTACGTGCACACTTCACAAGTCATCCGCTGCAAAGAAGTCAACATTATGTTTACAGAGGTAAGAACAGTCAAATACATATATTGTTTGAGAAACTAAGTTTGTTTGCTGACTAGCGGTGGTGGCAGAGTGATCTGAAACGTTTAACATGAACGCGCTTGACGTCACATCCGCAGACAGCGCGGGAAAAATCCGACCCGACAGAAAATAGGAAAAATAGGATACAGGCTTATAGGTGCACCCACTGTGAGCTGACAAGGTGTCAGTATGCTCATCAGGAGATGTTTGAGTCATAAATGGTCAAATAAAAAGGCTATTGTTACGTTTATTTTGGGGAAAAAGTTGCATGTAGCCTCTTTAACGATGTCTTTACTAACTTTTCTGGGCCAGCAAGTTCCAATCCCTTAGAAGCCTATGGAGGAGTGAGCCAGCTCTCAGATTTCATCAAAAATATCTTAATTTGTGTTCCGAAGATGAACGAAGGTCTTACGGGGTTTGGAACAACATGAGGACGAGTAATTAATTACTGACAGAATTTTCATTTTTGGGTGAACTAACCCTTTAAGTATCAAAATACACATCTAGTGCTTCTGGTTTGGTGGTACTGGTACAGTGTCAGAAACTTCTAGAAGGATAGAGCTTCAGTAGATCAACTCAGCACTAATTATAGATCATAACATAAAACATAAGTGTTGGAAGACCAGGAGCAGATACACCACATCTGCGTCTATATTCAGAAATCTCTTCACGCTCATTTGAGTTCTGCGCTCATAAAAGCTTAGTTTGGCATCCACTGGTAAACCCGTGACTGTATTTCACACTATCAAAGATGCAATTTAAAGGCCACAGAGGACAGTCTGCAAAGAGGACTTGTGGGTTGGAGGTCTCATTTCTTCAATAGACACTTACGGTGGCTGGGACGCCATCGAGTTGTCTTGCTCCGTGGTTTGACACAAGTATTCCATCCACCCCATACTTCAGAGCTTCTCTGGCATCTTCAGCTGAAACGGCGAGATTCACAATGAGCAGAACATTATTACTGTGGTTCTTCTAGAGCAGTTTTGCGTTCGCTCATTCTGCAGGGGAGCTGCAATTTGAAGCCAAAGTCTTTTGAATGGTTATGGTGTGCAGTGCCGTCTTTATCTGCATTTAAAGAGGAACTATTATGCCTTTTGATGTTTTTTGTCTCTACTAGAACAGGTTTTCCTGCTTGAATGTTGATTATTTTCCTCATATTCTCCATTGTTGCGGCTCCTCTTTTCCCAGTCTGTCAGTAACGCTCTGTTTAATTCCTGTCTCTATGAAGCCCCTCCTCCTGAAAAACACACTGTGCTCTGATTGGTCGGCTGGATCAGTGTGTTGTGATTGGTCGAGCGCTTCGAGTGTGTTTGGGAAATGTCCCGCCCCTTACCATAACCGCCAGTTTAACACACTACTAACTAACTCAACCAGGCCCCGCCCCTTTATTCTGCGTATGAATTATTTAAATGAGGAATATTGTGACGTGTTCGTTCCCGGAAGAAACTCGAGACTACAATGGAGGCGTTTCAGGGGTTCAGAAACACTGACACTGATATAGAGAAGAAGCTCAAACAGCAACATTACACACTAAAGAGAGAGGAACATGGAGAAAAGCAGTCAGACGCCAGTTTTTTCACTGGAAAGTATCTTCAAAAAAGGTGAAAATTTAGCTTTGCATGTTCTGTACTGTAATTTAAGTCTGTTCTGTTCGGAAAAGTCCCCCAAAAAAAGATTAAATAGAGTTTTCCTTTCAGCCGAAGCCAAGAGGAAAGGATGCACTTTTTCAAGGAAAATTATGTTCCACACATGAGCTAAAATAACTAATGGCGTTCCCCAATTACTCCACAAACCCTCCCTGAGTTTGTCAGGGAATACATTTATATCTTTCGGTCTGTGCTTAAATTAAAATATATTTTTTTCTTTGCAGAATGTGCCATTTCCAGAGCCAGAGAGAAGATAAAAGTTTATCTGAAGACACAATAACAGCAGTAAAGCTTGCAGACGTTTGCGAGATAACCTCTCCGCTCACGGTCTGGCTGCTTCTTCCTCCCGCGAGATAACTGACACATTATCTTTAATTAGCGGCCCCTCGCTGACAGACAGGGGTCAACGTCCGCTTCGTTTTGATTATATTATGCAAATAGCTCGTTCTCTATCAGTGACGATGAACATTCCACACTCTTAAAGGTAAAGGTTCTAGTTAGAACCAGAAAGTCAGAACTTTTATTCTGTAGTGTTTTAGAAAGCATCTATGGTGTTTATAAATTGATCATAAAAACTTATAATGCAACATCAAGAATGTTTTTAATTTTTCAAAAGAACCATATAACCAACTCAAGTTGTTTTTGAAAATAGAATAGAACAATTGAATAACCTTTATTTTGCAGGTCACATGTGAGAGAGATGTTCGAGAGTGAATGAAATCCAACCTGGACTTTTGTAGCGTTTAGTTCATGTCTGTAAGTTTTAAGGGTCAACTACTTGTGTAAGTTTTCACATTTTAAATATATAATGTTTGCATAACATGCATTCATCTGGTTGCTTTTTGCAGGCACAATGTGCTCTTCATTGCCCTTAAATTATCCCACAATCCTATGTGCAGTTTGGCGGTAGGTGTCAATTACATGTATTCATAAACTTATAATTCAACTTTTTTATTTTTTTATTTTCTTCATTATTTTGATTATTTTTATTTTACTTTATTTGTTTTAATTTAGTTTAATTTAACATTTGTCTTATTATTTACTGTATTTTTACTTTATTTTTTTACTTTAATACATTATTTTTATTTGTTTTATTAAACTTTTTTAGTATATATTTGTTAACTTAATATTTGTTATTTTATATATTTGTTTACTTAATTTTTTACAGTATATTTGTTTTTATTTTATGTATTTTATTATATTTATTATATTACTTTTTTATATTTGTTTTAATAATACCTTATTTTTTATATAAATTTTCTATTATTATTATTTAAACATTATTATTTAATTTGTTTTATTTTATTTTATTTTATTTTATTTTATTTTATTTAAAAATAAACATTGCCACTACATCTTTGTTTGGTTGTCTCTAAAGCTCACTTTAATTGGTTTCAGAATCAGATGTTACAGCGCATTGGAAGCCTGTCTGAATCCAGTTTTCTTCCTGTGAAGTCACTGACCTACCGAACAGCTTTCGGACACACAACCACAGTATATGACCCAAAACACAAGAGGATCCCTCACCTGTCAAAACGCCCTTGACCACCACCGGCAGGGAGGTCAATCTCTTAAGCCAGGCGATGTCGTCCCATTTCACCGTGGCATCGATGGCCTGAGTCACGTACACCGCCAGGCCGCTGTCCTCCCCATAACCCTCTTTTGAGGAGAACGCTAAATCAGGGGATTCGAAATTGGCCATCCTGTGGGAAAAAAAATGAGAGTGCAAAATGGAATTAGTCCTGTGAGTGTTGTTTTTGGTCAGTGTATGAAAACTGAGCTGGGGTTTTATCCAAACACGGGCGCTCGCGCTCAATGGCACCTTGTTGCCGCTGGTGCGCTTTGATTTGTGGGGTCTCCGGGAGGGTTGAGATGAAGTTCATGTTGTGTCACTGCTGATGGAAACGGAGGCAGTTGTGCTGAAATATACGGTGGGGCCGTGATGCTTTTTTGGATTTCTAATTGCTATAATTCTTCTCGTGGGATCCGGAGCAGGAAGGCTTTACTTTCATGAGGGCATTTTTATAGCGGGCCGCTGTTGGCATATATCTGTAGAACTGCTGATATCTGAATGTTTCCCCACATAAAAAGTATAATGTAGCGAGTGTTGACGGAGCTGAAGCGGTGAGTATTAATCCCCAAGAGCGGCGTGATCGACTGTACGGCGGCAGTAAACGCTTCCCGTGTTCAAGAGAGAAATTTCTGTTTCCATAAGTACATAAAGCTCTTCAGTGAGCGCGTCGGTTTTCAAGGGACAACAAATCAGTAAAATAATATGTCCATGAGTGAGAGAAAACTGAGGCTTTGTTTATAGAGAAACCTCAGAAGAATTGTAAAAATTCACAAGTTGATGTGATCAGTCTTGTGAGTTTTCTTTATCATGCCCCTGAAGAAAAATCCAGCATGTTGGTTCTTATCGTTTTTTCAACAAGTCTGGTTTAAGTTAGATATTTGATGCTATAAAAATGGGGTGTGGTATCATGCAAATTTGAGTGATGTGTTGTGGGTGGTTTCCAGGGTGTTGCTATGTGGTTTCTAGGTGTTCTGAGTGGCTGTGAGCTTCTTATGTGATTGCTAAGCTGTTGCCAAGTGGTTTCCAGGGTGTTGCTATGTGGTTTCTAGGTGTTCTGAGTGGCCGTGAGCTTGTTATGTGATTGCTAAGCTGTTGCCAAGTGGTTTCCAGGGTGTTGCTATGTGGTTTCTAGGTGTTCTGAGTGGCCGTAAGCTTGTTATGTGATTGCTAAGCTGTTGCCAAGTGGTTTCCAGGGTGTTACTATGTGGTTTCTATGTGTTCTGAGTGGTTGTGAGCTTGTTAAACTGTTTGATTGCTAAGCTGTTGCCAAATGGTTTCCAGGGTGTTGTTATGTGGTTTCTAGGTGTTCTGATTGGCCGTGAGCTTGTTACGTGATTGCTAAGCTGTTGCCAAGTGGTTTCCAGGCTGTTGCTATGTGGTTTCTAGGTGTTCTGAGTGGCCGTGAGCTTGTTATGTGATTGTTAAGCTGTTGCCAAGTGGTTTCCAGGGTGTTACTATGTGGTTTCTATGTGTTCTGAGTGGCTGTGAGCTAAACTGTATGATTGCTAAGCTGTTGCCAAATGGTTTCCAGGGTGTTACTATGTGGTTTCTATGTGTTCTGAGTGGCTGTGAGCTTGTTAAACTGTATGATTGCTAAGCTGTTGCCAAGTGATTTCCAGGGTGTTGCTATGTGGTTTCTAGGTGTTCTGATTGGTCGTGAGCTTGTTATGTGATTGCTAAGCTGTTGCCAAGTGGTTTCCAGGGTGTTGCTATGTAGTTTCTAGGTGTTCTGAGTGGCTGTGAGCTTGTTATGTGATTGCTAAACTGTTGCCAAGTGGTTGATATGATCAGAGAAAAAAGATCAGAGTAAGCAAATATGCAAAGATAATATGTCCAGTCATATGATGCTGTTAAAATTGCAAAAATCACTTATTCCTTGTTATAGATACACATAAGGACTGAAACCTCCAGAGCAGCAGAGAAGAGTGACAGTTAATCAGCAGGTGTTGATTGTTAAAGAGATGCAGTCAGATTATTACTGATGAAGAATTCACAGTGTTGGTGAGTTTACACACACACACACACACACACAGCCAGAGATGTCTGTAAAGCATGCTGCTGGCACACACGCGCGTCACGTGTGGTTGTCTCTGCGTTTACCTCAAATGAGAGGGCAGCTTAAATCGGTTGCGCACGTCATCACGTCGCCTGCCAAGATAAGGTGTGTCCACTGTGACAAAGATCCCCTT
This sequence comes from Leuciscus idus, assembly GCA_021554675.1. Taxonomy (NCBI): domain Eukaryota; kingdom Metazoa; phylum Chordata; class Actinopteri; order Cypriniformes; family Leuciscidae; genus Leuciscus; species Leuciscus idus. Next base: position 4,001,819 of record CM038636.1, on the reverse strand, counting down.
ATACCCAGCGTCCTCTGCCCTCCTGACCAGAGACTGAGTCAGCGCTCTGTCTTTATAAATGTACAGCTGCATCCAGCGCACGGCTCCAGGTGAGGCCTCCGCGACCTCCTCTATGGTGGAGGTGGACCAGGAGCTCAACATCATCCCCGTGTCCGAGGACAGGCAGGCTGAGGACAGGTCAGAACAGGACACCATGATTGGGCTTGGGTTCAAACCTTCAGGAAGGAGTGATCCATCATGTAGGATCTGCTCAGAGATCATTTAGATCCCTCACAAAGTGCCATGCTAACAAGTTTCAGTCTGAGCACTAGAGTCAGGAGAATTATTATTTCAGTAAAACTGGGCTAGTTTGTATTCACTGATACTGACGGTAACAATAAGTGTGGAAGCCCATGTCTGCCACAGAAGAAAAAAAAAAACATGCACAATTATGACGTATAAGGTTTAAATCACGAGATAAAAAAAGTATCTTGTCATTTTATCTCATAATTGACTAGTATGTCATTTTGACTGTTAAAATTATGTCTTTATTTTTTTTACTTTTGATCTCATATGATATAATTTTGACTTTTTATCTCATAATTGACTTGTATGTCAATTGTCTCATAATAATGAATTGGTGTCATAATTTTGACTGCTATGATTATGACTGTCTTAATTTGACTTATCTCATAATTGGCTTAGTATGTAGTTTGGACTTTTGGTCGTGATTGTTCACTTTTTATCGCATATAACATAATTTTGATTATTTATCTCAACTGACTTAGTGTGTCATAATTTTGACTGTTATAGTTATGTCATATTAAGACAAATTTTGACATTTTATCTCATAATTATGTCATCATTATAACTTTTTTCCTTTATTATTTAATAAATAATAATTATTTAACATGTCATAATTTAAACTTTATACCTCATAATTATTATCATAATTATAAATGTCATAACATTGAATTTTTCTCATAATAGTTATAATTTTAACTTTACATCTCAAAATTATCAATTAGTTTCATCATTTTCACTTTTTATCTCATAATTATGACCTTTTATGCCATCATTTTGACTTTGTCTCATAATTATGAATTAGTGTTGTAATTTTGACTTTGTTATAGTTATAACTGTCATAATAGTCTGTCATAATTTCAATATTTTATCTCATAAATTATGATTTTGTATGTCATAATTATGATTTACCAAAGCAGTTTTTGTGGGGCAGAAATGGGCTTCCATACTATGGCCACACAAAACTACAGTATATTAGCTCATACTATGGTAGATGTTGTTCATTACTGTAAGGGATAATAGAGTGTGATTGGGAGCAGGAGATAATGCAGTATGTAGGAAGGACTGATGACGCCACCATGTGGTTGCTTATAGTAATTGCATGTGATGTCAAATAAATGTATTTGCTGGTGTCTGACCTCTGGCAGTGGCCGTCTCTCCGTCGGGATGTGCCATTCTCTGCATGGCTGTAGCTGCCACACAGATGGGCATACTGACCCTCTGACCCAGGACTGTGGTGGACATGTCCACTGAGGACACGTCTCTGAGCACACGAGGGTAAAGACGCCACCTGCAGGACGAGAGAGAGAGAGACGGTTCATACTTCACAAATAACAAATGCAGATGATACCGAGGCTGGTTCATTTTCACAAAATGCCATAATTACACAAAAGAATTCTGGGGTTTTCCCTTCCATGTTTGGGTTAAATATGGACAAACCCAACCGTTGGGTTTGTCCATATTTGACCCAAACATGTGTTGATACAACCCAGCATTTTTTAGTGTATGAAATAAAAAGTTAGAATAATGAGCAAAAGTGAATTCTGAGATTTAAAATATATGTGAAATTATGATATTCATTCAAAACTATGAGATTAAAAAGTTGATGATTATAGTATATGGGTATATAGTGGTGTGTAGTATAGTATATTCCATATTATTGAGGATCATATTATACTATATGATGAAGAGAAAAATTACTTTTTACTCCAGTAATATCTTATAGACACAATCCTTGACTAAAAAAAGCTATTGAACATTTCTGTTATTGCTAAAAAAATATATATTTTTTAATTGTTATTTAAACGGTTATTTTAACACATTTACCCCTGCCACGGGGCATGTTGTCACATCACACTGTTGATAAATGAAATTCAATCTAAAATGAAATGGTCATATCTCTTGCTGTAAAATCTCTTTTCAAAACTTTATTTTTATTTTTTATTAAATGATGTGTATTTTGAAAGTCATCAACATTATATCATTTGGAAAGTTTGGTTCCCATACTAAAAACGGTTTATTTATTTATTTATTTATTGTTTGTTTGTTTATCTATCTCTTCTAAGTCAAAACTAATCCAAATCCACAACATGAATTTAAAATATATTCCAGGTGATGTTCAGCTAAATGTATTCAATAAAACAATTCTGAAACACAACTACAACCAGATTGTGGGTTTAACTCTGCTTTTAAATAGATCACATGTTTGCTTATTTCGTCCTGTATTACCTGTGCACCGTATTGCTGTATGAATTCACCCTTGACTTTTAATATTTGTGTTGATTTCGTGACTCATGGGGTCGTCTGACCACAGCTCGCTTAACTTTCACAACGCGTGTCTGTAACCCTGAAGGACGTCTTGTTTGCACATTTTATAAATATGTATATATATGACTAATATAAAGTGTCATTATTCATCTGGACAGTGCTGTAAGTCGTTGAGGTCTGCTCACCCACACGCGCGCTTCAGGCCAAGATAAACGCACACAATTATACCTGGCCCACACTGCTCTAAAATTAGGCCAAAACATTTAGAACGAGTGTAATACTTGTCAACATTTTGATGGACTGACTCGAACTATAACAGACTGACTGTTTGCTTGATGAACAGCCGGAGTTTTGCATACTAAGTCATAATTATGAGGTTGTGATAATGATAACATTAAAAAATTAATTTAGTTTTGAATATTTTTATCATTTTAAAACTTTTTGTCAATTTTTTCTCAATTTAACCTTTATTTTGCCATCATTTTGACTTTACCTCATAATTAAGACTTTTTGATGAGACCTATGTCGTGATAGTGTATTTTTTTGTCATAATTTTGACTTTTTATCTAATTTGATCTAATTTTAGGATAAATTCTTTTTAAAGAAACGGTCAGTTTGTTGTAGTCCAGATGTCAAGGTTTGTGTCTGTACAGAGATTGACTTTTACACTAAAATCCACCCTGAGAGACACTGACTGTTGACTGTGACAACTAGCCCCAGTCTCACTTATTAGATGTCTTTGTATCAGATAATAATTGGGTCTTTTGATTATGCATTTGTTGTTGATTTAGCTGACACTTTCTTGTCTCGATCAGCTTGTAATATGTTAGTATTTCACCGGGAGAAACGGCCGTTTACGTGTTTTGCTCGAGGGCTTTGAACCTTCAACCCTTGGGTTACTGGTTGCACAAAACCTTAAGTTTAGAAAACCCTTAGTGGTAAACAGTTTATATTTATAACTAAGGTTGTCTTTTGTGCAGTCAGGCCTTATATACATTTTTAGTTACATAAACAGCTTGTTAGTACAGAGTATCAGATGCATTATTTGTGAGTGAACAGTGACATAATTCTCTTCAATAGGTTTCATGGAAGTTGATCTTTAAACATTGTTTTGTGAAACATTGTGTTGATCTGACATTTACATTTTTTGATCTGTTCTTAAAGGGATAGTTGATCCTTATGCATTGCTTTCTGCCAGGACTTTTACGTGCTTTTCCCAAACCACTGAAGTGACGTCGACGTCCGGGTTAGCGGTAGCATGAGCCGTCAGGCAAGTGTTATTTAAATAAACTCCTGATGTACTTACAAACTTTCCAATGCCTCGTTTTATGAGTACAGAACCTATTTGTACTCCTGTAGAAGTTTGGTATCATTCTGGGCATTATTAGTGGGGTAATTTACGAAATACATCTTTGGATCCATTAGCGCCTGCACTAAGCCATCCGGCTGATATCTCTAAATAAGCTCTAACTTTAATAATGTTCGACCAAGGGAAAAAGGCTTCTGGGGGGGGTTTGGCTCGAGGTCATGGTGCAAAGGACCCTAGGTTAAGTTTACTCCGAACCATCCCTTTAAATACAAAGTAAAACAGCAATACATTAGAAAACAATTGTGCTTATTCAATTGAAAAACATGCCAATGCTTTTAGAAATAGGCTTTATTTGAGTTCAAATAGATTTTGGTGTTATATTGAGGGGCCGGTTACACGTCACCATTTAAACTAAAAACTATTTTTTACGCCTTTTTGTCATTAATTTAGTGTTTTGGGGGCCTAAAAATAAAAACTTTTAAAAACAGGTTTCAAAGTGCAAGTTTTTGAAAATGATACCTTTATTGTCACTGTGTAAACTACAAAAACATGAATTTGTGAAAACGGTGTCTGAATCCGAAATCGTCCCCTATACCCTATAGACAGCCATTTGTAGTGGTGTCCGAAACCATAGTGGACTTTATCGAGTGCACTTATTCAATCCCACAATGCATTGTAATAATGAGTGTACAGCCGATGTACGCTCAACGGCTGTCCGAATTCGCTCACTCGTTTTCATTCACTCCTTCAAGTGAACTGTATTAGTGTATTGACGTAGGGAATAGTGAATGAGGGGCGAATTTTGGCCATGCGTATTAAAGGGATATTTCACCGCTGGAAAGATGAATGTGTATTTAAATTGGGTCATTTATGTAGTAGAAATGTGAAATTATTTTAGAAGTTGGAGCCTTCTAGACTGAGAAAAGACAGAAAATGTATTTTTGGCTCATGTGGATGAAAGACAACAACTCCCAGAATGCACTTGCTTCGCTGCCCTACGAGGCCACTCCCAAGCCACGCCTCCCAGTTACAGAGGGCAATATCGGGAGAAATGACACAACTAGGCTACTAGTCGACTTGAAACTGAAAAGACGGCGTTTTATGGTGAGATTCCCCTATGGGCGGGTTGAAGACATGCGGGACGAGCTCCTCCTACTGGCTGGAGTCTCTCGCCTCTGGACAAAAGAGCCTCAGATGACGATAAATGACGATTTTTGCATCATCTGAGTTTTTTTTTACAGACACACAATACAGAAATCTCTCGTCTCAGGGGGACATGAGGGAGGGAAGCACGGTCATTCGAGAATACTACCGGGTTTCTACTGATACAAAGCTTAATGCTAATCGGTGAAGCATCCCTTTAAGGGTTCAGTCTAGAGGCGCGTATTGTGTCTTTACAGAGTGACATCGCCAACTACTGGCCAGGCATGAATAATACAGCGTTTCGTGGATCTGTGTGAATGGGGATCGGTTTGATAACGTTGTTGTCTGTGCACGAAACTTTTCAAAAACACAAAGGGAAAAACTTTGTCTTTTTTAGTACATTCTTGTCCTATAAATATACCCTTACTTTCACTCAAAAATGTTTACATTTTACAAATAATTACAAAGGAACAGCAAATAACACATTGAGTTAAACATGAAAAACTGAAGTAGTATTTTCTTGTAAAACATGCTTCAATAATCATTGCTTTACTTACAAATTAGAAAAAAATTTTTTATAGCGTATGACCTGGACATGTTATTATATCTGTAATCATCGCTTGTAAAATCGAATGACACTTGTAGTGATCTCGTACCTGGCGAACGCTGCTACATTATCACGCAGAGTCTCCTGCTCGTCGGCTCCTGAGAAATAATAATCGAATACTGACTTTGGCAAAAGTCTTTGAGCTTGAAGCTCATAATCGCTAACACACACCAGCGTGTCTGACATGATTCCACTGATGAGACTCAAACCTCTTCAACACGCTGTATTTCACCACTGATGAATTATTAACCTTCTGAAGGGAACTTTCTGCTAATGTTTATCCAGCATCGGTCCCTTTGCCCCGTCACACACAGCTATAGCGGCTTTGGCTCACAAATATGTGATTAACCAACACAAAACTGAGTAAAAATCAATATGCTCTGGTAAAAAAAAACTAAAACATTACAATTACTCATATGCATGAAATTAACAATTGCATATGACAGAAAAAGGATTGTGTGTTTGAGTCAAAATAGGAGAAACAAATATATTTAATATTTTTTTATGACAGTTAAGCACAAAAAAATGATTTCTTAGCATTTTTGTCTTGTTTTCCAGTACAACTGTCAAAACATTACTTGAGAAGCAAAATTACTTCAGATTATAAATCTTGTTTTTTGACAAATGTATAAAAAATAAGTGAGTTTTTGCTTAAAACAAGAAGAAATATCTGCCAATTGAGTCAGAAAAATAATGTTGTTTTCCCTTTGAATTAAGTTGATTTGTTCTCGTTTTAATCATAAACTAACTTAAATTTTGGTACAATTTCCAGAGAACAATACTTAATATCTTACGTCATTATGCTTCTTGATTTAATATATTTGTACTGGAAAACAGGAGGAAAATAATTGTTTGCAGTGTTCATGATGTTTTACAGTTGCTAAAATATAATTTTGTATTTAAATCAGCAAAAAACTAATGCAAATCTTACTTTAAATGTAATAAGTAATATATACGTTCTAACAGTACATGTTTTTTTTTTTGTGTGTGTGTGTGTGTGTGTGTGTGTGTGTCTTAAGTGTCATCAAATAATGTTATATAATGTCTTAATAGGCTTTATTCAGTCAGCTTCATCTTAAAACAATTTTTTTTTTTTTTTGCATATTCCTGACAGGTTAGGTGAGATTCTCCGTGACGTAAGTTTAAATGATGGCAGTATGTTCGGATTCAGTGTGTGTGTGTGTGTGTAGGATGTTCAGATGAGCCTCCTCTGCAGCTTTACATAACAGCTTCTTCACAACTCAACTTCACATCACTCCACAGACATCCATCACTGATGGAATCAAAGGATCAGTCCACCAACTATCAGACGCTCAGTTGTTTACTGTGTTCAATAAACTGACAGCTTCATAATTAACTTCCATGGAATTTTTAAGTATGGGAAGGATAGTGATGAAAACGTGACACAAAAGAAAACTCTTATATGTGACCCTGGACCACAAAACCAGTCACATGGGTCAATTTTTTTAGGTGTATACATCATCTGAAAGCTGAATAAATAAGCTTTCCATTGATGTATGGTTTGTTAGGATAGGACAATATTTGGCCGAGATACAACTATTGAGAATCTGGAATCTGAGGGTGCAAAAAAATCGAAACATTGAGAAAATCTCCTTTAAAGTTGTTCATTTATGTTCACGATTGTGCTGCATTCACTCACAAAAATACATGTTTTATATATTTACGGTAGGAAATTTACTAAATATCTTCATGGAACATGATCTTAATATCCTAATGATTTTTGGCATAAAAGAAAAATCGATAATTTTGACCCTTACAATAGGCTAATTTGTTGGCTATTGCCACAAATATACCCGTTCGACTCGTGACCGGTGACATGATCCAGGGTCACATATATGAGATTCTTATTTGTCTGATTATGTTTTCATCACTATCACAACATAAAATGAATCAGGTGTGTTTGATTAGTAGACCTTGGTTGAATAAAAGACTGTCTCCATAACACTGCATATAAACCCACGTTTCTGCTGTTAATGCAATTAAATACTGTTAAATTTCTACACTGTTTGCATTCCTTCAGTTGGACGTTGAACTGTATGTGAAATGAAATCTGCCATCTTTGCTTGTGGAAGAAATTGCTGGAGGAAAATCATGTCTTAACACAACACTGATGAACACAGACTCAGACCCTAGGTAGTGAACATCCTGAGCTGTGACGTCTGGAAAAAATGTAAGTCCATTTGATCTTTTTTGAGAAATAATATGTGAAATACTTTCATTTTGTATTTTTTTTTTTGTATTTATTTATTTATTGCTTGAAAAATAGTGTTTAATTATTCAAAACACATGTCTGCTTCTGAGTGCCTGTCAAAGTAAATATATGCTTTTTTGCAGCTGAATCATGATTGATGTAGTTATGATGTTTAACAATGGCTTCAGTAACTGACCCATGTACCAGGCAACCCTTGAGCTTGTTTTTCTTGTATATTTTAAACATATATGGGCCAGATTTACTTAACAGGGCAAATTAGCGTGTGTGTGAAAGTTCTGCTACTGTTTGACAATGCACACATTCAATGTTGTGCCAGATGCAAAGTCATTCTTTTTTTTGTGGCTATAAATAATGGTGCAAATGCCACTACTATGGTTGCATTTTGGTCCACTTTTTATGCCCTTCCCTCGCTACCTCGTTCTTGGAGATAACGTCTGGAACGCCACTTAAAATCCCCATGAAATCAAAATCAAAAAATGTTTGGCTTTTAGGATGAATATAATAGTCTTACTGTTATCTATAAGCTAGTGTGCTCCAAAACAATGACAGAATTGACCTTTATAAAATGTACATTACAGCACAGAGCGGATCATATGATCGAGTCGCCGCAGACCATTCAGATCGGATTCGGACCCATTTGAATGCTGTATTTTAAAGCGATATGGAGGAGATTAGGAGGAGAAACGGTTAGAGATTAGGAGGAAACTGCAGCTTTAAGGAGCTCAACGGCTCTGGCAGAGCTGTGATATAAATGAAACAATATAGACTATTTTATAAAATGGAGGAGTCCCGCCCTGTCCTCCTGTTTCAGTGGAAATTAACTGAACAATGCTGCGCGTTTCAAGGCACTTTTGTGGGCCTTTAAAGTCAGACATTGGCCTCTGAACTCTGGGTACATTGATCAACCCCAACCTCTGAGAGACACGAAGTCACTTCCAAGTATGTCCTGCTTCCAATGAGCATAAATGTAAAAACAAACTTTAACATTAGATATTAAATTTATTTAATAATAACTTCGTTTTTGCCTTTCATCAGCTGTTTTCAAAGCATTTTTTTTTGTTTTTATTCAGTTTTTGCCATAATTGACACAAAACCACGACATGCTGTCGTTGTGTCCTGGCGACATCATGTGGTCAACATGTGAATGTTACATAGGCTACTCACTGAGGTCTGAAGTGGGATATTTTATTTGGGATGTTCCCACGTCCAACATCGTCTTGCATGTAGAGTCTTGCATTCAGAGTTGTGTGACAGTTTTGGGATACCATAGAAATGAATGAGAAGTGTGCCGTGAACCGAATCCTACCTGCCGTGAAATTGTCCGGGACTTCTCTTATAAAACTATATTTAAAAAAAAAAAAAAAAAAAAATTATGTAAATATTTAAGAGCAAACATGTTGAAGACTAGCCGATGGGCTGTCTATTCATTAAACGATAAGCTATTTCCTCACAAAAGTGTTTTATTCGTGTAGTGAAGCCTCTCATCCATTGACGTCCATTAAAAAACGGCCTCTTGTCTCCTTCCCTGCTACCGTTACGATTTTTTCGGTTAACACCGTGTCCTAACTACACGCGACGCGAGATAAAAGGTTATTTTCCATGTTAATCAGTGTTTGTCCTAACCAGCCGCGACGGCGACACGCGACGATTCTATTTTAGAAACGGTTTCTATTTTTCTGCGACATTGCTCTGGAACAACCAACACAAAGTGTGGCAATTATAATCTCAGGTACTGTTTATGTGCTTTATTGAATGTTAAAAGCGTGTAATGTGACATCAATATCATTTATGCTGCCTTCACGTGCTATGGAAAAGATGATATTTTCCACTTGTGAACTGGTATTTACTAGTGTGTTGTGTTCAAGTGCTTTTGTTGTCGTAATGTAGTACCCGCAAGGTCTGTGTCAGTAGAGTATCTTTTTTATCTTTACAAAAAAAACAAAAACAAAAAAAAACGTAAGTGTGGTGCTTTCTGATGATTAAAACATAATGAATAATAAAAAAATAAAAAAAACATGACATAAAATGATTAAATATGAACCAAGGAAATTGCGGCGAAGTTGAAAATTGAGTGTTAACGCATTATATTACAATCGTTAATGACACAACATTGTATAGGCTACAAAAACTATCCGCTAACAGTATTCAAGACTCTTGCGTTGCTCTCCGCCATTTTGAAAAGGTCAAAGGTTATCTCATCTCGGCAACTCGTGCATCAAAATATTCTACGAGTTGCCCAGTTGAAAATACCACATGAGGGGGTGTTCATGTGCATTTTCCATGTCGGCTTTTGGTATTTACCATAATTACCATAGCACGTGAAGGCACCATTAGTGCTCCAGCTTTGTAGCTGTAAAAGCAACAATGGATAATCACCTCAGATCTTTAAATTAAACAAATGGAAACAAGAACGTTCAAACTGTGAACAAACAAGTGAATTATTTGACAAAGATTGTTTTAGTAACTCAGTAGCCTATGTGTTTTTTAATCATTTTGAAATGGTGTAATATTTGTGAATTTGATTATGTAGCTACTTATCGATTTTCATGCAAGTGCTATCAAGATTACTCTTTGGTGCTGTTCACACGCCGCGAGACTCCGCCCATACGCTGTTCTGATTGGCTGTGGGTTCTCGCAGTCGCGTCGCGTCTAGTGTGGACAGACAAATTATTTGTCGCTGGAATCTTATCGCGTCTGGTTTGGACATGGTGTAAAAGGTTACAGGTTTGCCTTCATGTGGTTTTCCCACCTACCTTGTTCTTTAGTTTAAAATCATTGGTTACCCGTAAGCCAATCACATAACGTTTGGTTATGACATGTGTTATGCGCCGGCTCAGCCGCATCGAATTTCCACTGTAAACACATGTATGATGCGAAAACAAAACCATCGAGCGAAATACCGGAGTGAACATGGCTGTGAACGACTTTTGCAGATTATGTGAAGTAAATCTACGCATCCACGGTACAATCAGCGTCTATACGTCACGGCTCTCAGCCCGCCCTCTGTTCGTTGATTGGCCGGCTGTTTTGAGGCCGGAGGAAAACTGGGAGATAGGTCGCTATCTCAGACTGAGTACAGAAGCTAACTGAAATTGAGCGGAAGTACGAAGTCTGACGTAGTCAGGCTAGTAGCGGGTTTTCCCACAAGGAGAAATGCTTAGGGAGGTTCGCGAGTACCGCAAACCTTAGTAAATCACGTTGCATTATTCATTTTTGAATGAATACATTTTTCATCTACAAAGAAACTCCAATGAATACGTAGGCCTATGCAATAATGTCAGACGCAAATTCTACTGTCCATGCCTTTTCAGACCTAATTTTCTCTGTGTGTCTTTAGTAAATCCTGACATTAGTTTTTTAACGCCAAAAGAGGGTTTGTGCTGTAAACTGTTAGTTAATCTGGCCCATAATGTTAAGATCTTGTGGTTATGCTTTCTAAATAGATGTCAGGTTTAAGTCAGTAATGCAACAATGGAAGTCTAAGGGGATTTAGACATTGCACTGGGATTAATGCAGTTATTTGTTTTAATGCTCACATGGCAAACTAAAGTCCAAAACACTTCGTATCAAGTCAAACTGTTTAATGAACACACACAACCATCAGTTATGACCACATTACACAATATTAAGAATAAAACAATCTGTCACACAATACAATGAAATTGACCAGATGTTCAGCATACAAAGATTTTTTTTTACAGATGTACTGGTGTGTTTCTGTGCTGGTTTCCAGTTACAAAACTGACAAAAATCACCAATATTTATTTGCTACACTACACAGATTTAAACAGTCTGTCAATAGTATAAAAAATTAAAGGCAATTGACTGTCGAGCCGCCAGTCAAAGACTGCACCAATTTTAATACCAAAGCCATTGTCAATGTTTTACTGTGCAAATTATGAATTTCATTTGCAATTACAGGGAATACATTATAAATCTACACTGTACAAAACAACGTCATCATACCATTGAGAAATACTTATCCTGAGACCTGATGCACAAAAACATCCTTCTGATAATCTGCCGTGTTTATGTAACGATGATTATGGACAGTTTGTGCTGTGCAACACTATATGAATTATGTGTGGATGAATGCAATAGTGCAAAATTCTCTTCATATTTATCATATTTTAAAAACCATTCTTTCTGAAAACAGTCAGGATTGTAAATGCAGGAATTCAGTTTCGGCACAGGAATGTGAAACATAAATAAACATGGAAGTGTTCATTATTACAGCAAATATAGAATAATTAAGAAATTGTGGTAAAACAGCAGTGTAATGGATGAATCATTAAACCTGCTAAGAACATGTCCTTCATATTTCACTCCAAATTTTTTTTAAATAACAATAATACAAAAAATATATATTTATAGGATGATTAAGATGTTTTGCGTTGTGAAATTGTCATGCAGTTAAGCACATTTCTCCAAATATATTAATATTAATATAGTCATTATTGTAATGCATCAGTACAGTTCTGTAATTCTCAATTTTTAATACAGTAATTTTTTTAAATACTTTACAGTTTAAAACATTATATTGCAGCAAAGATATAGACATGTAAAAATTACAGTTATACAATTTATTAAAATCAGCATATAGGCAGTACAACAAATACTACCAAGATGAATAGATATTTTGTGCTTAATCATGATAAAAAATTTCACAATGTTAAAAAATAATAATAATACTTTATATGCTGCATTTTTTTCTTCTGATTTTGAGGTAAAATATGAGACAGATATTTTCTTGACAGATTTTGTGAGATTCGTCCAAACACATCGTAAACATGTTTTTATCGTAACTTCAGCATTAAAATGACTATTTTTGGTGTTTGTAGAAAATAGAAAATCAAATCTAAAAGAAGGTCTGTCAATGTTTGGCAACTTTTAGCATTAACTTTAAGCAACTAGTCTTAAAAACTGAAATGAATTAAACTGAAGCGAGAAGCAGGTAAAATGCGAGGAAAGCGTCAAATGGGCAAACCGTGTTCTGCATGACTGGCGCAGAGATCAGCCGATAGCTGGCGTTGCTTTGCATATCTGCAGATATGGCTGCTTCCTCTTGTTTTAGGCGGTATCCGCACTCGGTTGAGATGAGCACATTAGGTTCCCTCGGCAGTGTCCGGTCCCTGTGGTTTGCGTTTCCTCACTGAACTCTCTGCTGACGGCATCTGCTCACTGCCACTGCCTGCTCCGTCTGTCATCACTCCTTCTTCTTCAGTCGAGTCGTCTCCAGACACTCTCTCACTCTCGTTGTCCAGGTCAGACGTGTGTTTCTCCTCCACCTCTTCCTCTGACACTTCCTCTTTCACAATCACAACTGCAGAGGTACAAAGATTGAAATGATTCATTGTAATAGGGAAACGGCTCTCGACTTTATTGACCAAGTATAGTAAGTTGCACTTACAAGTAGAGCTGGGTGAAACTATTGAATATGCACAATATATTTACAATGATTTCAAAATATAGCAACAATATTTCCATCTGTTCATCAGTTCAAAGTGTCAATTTCAGTGAATCGATCACTCAGTGTGCATTTAATATATATATATACACAAACTGTAGAAACTGTAGTGTATACTGCAAAAAATAGACAAATAAAATGGTATTTTTTCCCCAGTATAAATATCGAAACAATATTAAATCAAGATACATTTACTTGAGAAGCAAAAAATTCAAATATTAAGTCTTGTTTTCTAAAAAAAAGTATAAAAATTTGCTGACTTTTTCCTTAAAACAAGAAAAAATCTTAACATAAAAACATATTTTTCCTTTGAATTATGTAATTTTCTAACCACATTGGCAGATATTGTTTCTTTCTTTAAGCTTAAACTTACTACTTTTTTTGTCTTTTTGTTCTTCCAGAAAACAAGAATTAATATCTTATGTATTTTAATTTTTAAATAAATGCATCTTGATTTAAGAAAGTGTTAGTTTCCAGTACAAATATATACACAAAGAACATCATTATCAGTGAATATTTAAAATAAAAACAAAAAATAGTATCACTTTACATAAGGGATTCATTTGTTAAAGGTATAGCGGAGGATGTTTTACTTCCTGGTGGGTAGTCTAAACTATTGGTCCTCCTAATTGTCAATCATTCTGGTGAATCAATCAAACTTTTCAAAAAGTGGAGAGGGCGGGTCTTATCTAAAATTTGGAAAGATCCTCCGCTATACCTTTAACATTAGTTAAATACATTGGTTAACATGAGCTTACATGACACTTCTAAGGCAATTGTTAATTGCAACATTTACTAATACTTTATTAAAATGAAAAGCTGTATCTTTTCATATTTATTAAACCTGAGCTAACATGATCTAACCATGAACAGTTGTATGAATAAATACTGTAGCAAATGTATTGCTTATTATTAATGCGTTCAGTCATGAAACTCTAGAGGGCGCAGGATGATACGTCCTTTACATACAGTCTGCAAGCAATCACATCATTAGCGCATGGCACAAGCTGATTGGCCTCTGCTGATCCTGCAGCCAATGAGATTACTTGCTCAACATTTGAATAGTCTGTTCATTGTTTGCTGTACTCTAGTCCTGCAGCAACTACCAGAGTTCCTCTGAACCCCTCCACCTCCCCAGCTCCACCTGCCTAGATCTGCTACAGGATTCATATATGTCTATCATATCTTACTCACAGCAGCGTGTGTGTGTGTGTGTGTGTGTGTGTGTGTGTGTGTGTGTGTGTGTGTGTGTGTGTGTGTGTGTGTGTGTGTGTGTGTGTGTGTGTGTGTGTCTATTAGCAGAAGCATGTCCATCCTTACTCTGGAGCAGCAGCAATAATCAACAGCAGCAAAGCAGATCTAATCCGCCAAGATCAAATACATTAACTATGACATCTTCAATAACGTGCAAAAACCACTGTGAAAGTTGAACTATTGTTAACTAATGGGACCTTATTGTAATGTGATACCAAAAATAGCATGCAATATATAATGATAAAAGTTTCAATCAGCAGTGTGATATTCAAAGCAAATTTAAACATTAGAAATTGCAACATCTGTAAAAACATTTTATAGTCAAGAAAAGCAAAGTAAGTAATAACCGTGTTTCTAATCTCACCTGTTTTGTCTTCTCTACGCTTTGGTCTGGATGGCCAGATGCAGTCAGCGATCAGAACCAGCATCTAATCGAGATATTTACCATTAGATGGAGTCATTATTTCAAACCCACCAGTGGAAGTTCACTTTCAAAAGTTTGATCCACTACATGCGAGAACCACCCACAGTATCCTCAAAAGAGCCGCAGAATCGACCAGTATTACGCAACTCAGTTGTATAATGTAGGAACATCTTTATTTCAACATGCATTATATAATTCCTTCTGCAGCAAATCATCATGTGTCTGTATGTGCGATCTGCTTCATAGAGCGCTCGCGTTAGAGGAAGTCAAGTGCACTTTGTTGGGTCCCTTTGGTAAATGGTCTTTTTAGATCTGTACCACGGATGGTCCGTTTGCAGGAAGATTTATGCATGAGATACTTTCATGCATAGAGTCAAGTATATCAATTTATGCTTTAAACATGAATAATACATTAACCCATCTAAACTGTGAAAATGATGTTTTTAGACTTACCAGGCCGAGTATCAGTCCCATAAATAGTGTGATGATGGCAAATATCACATAAGAACCCCAAGAAGGAATGCCGAGAGCATTTGTCAGGTACGTGTGGATTTGCTGTGTTAAATGGACAACAACAAAGGGATATATTCAATATGCGTAAAATATAGTTTAAATATTAAATAAAGCTCTGTTCAGTGAATGAAAGCGTAAAGCACCAAAAAGGACATCAAAGTATGTTTTACTTCACACTTTACAATAAGCTCACATTATTGAACATGCATTGAGTAACATTAACAATTATCAATACATTTGTTACAGTATTTATTAATCTTTGTTATTATTAGTATAAAAATACAACTGTTCATTGTTAGTTCATGACAGCTCAGGTCCATTAAATTATATTAGCAGATACAACATAATGTATTAGTAAATGTTGAAATGAACATTAACTGAGATTTATAAATGCTTTAGAAGTATTTTTCATTGTTAGATCATGTTATGCTGCAAAAAAATAAAAATAAAATATTCTTACACAATATGTCATTTTTTCCCCCAGTACAAATATCTAAACATTCTTAAATTAAGATAAATTCACTCAAGAAGACAATAAATCTTGTTTTCTAAAAAAAAAAAAGATCAAAATGACGTGAAACTTAGCTTAAAACCAGAAACAAGATCTGCCAGTGGAGTCATCTCGCTTTCCCTTTGAACTAAAATGTATTTTTCTGACCCATTGGCAGATTTTTTTCTTCTTATTTTAAGCATAAACTCTGTTAGCATACAGAGCTTATCTAAGCATAAACAAGTAATTATGTTTTTCAGAAAACAAGACTTCTTCAGTCTTATAAATGTATCTTGATGTAAGACATTAAATAAATAGAAAACTATTTTTGCAGTGCATGTCAACTGTTAAATTATTCACTAGTAATAATTATTAATGTAAACAGGGTTTGAAATTAACACCCGCCAAATGCGGGTAAAAATCAACTGTATTTTGACCCTAACCCTAACGCTGTAAAATCACTGGCCAATTTGGCTTGTTACTTATAATGTTCACTCACTTTGCTGGAGAAGTTTGTGTAAGCCAAATCTGTGCAGATTTAGAGCAAATACTCGTGATTCATCGTGATATATTAAATACAGCGTATTACGCAGAATCTGCTCATATCTGGATTACTTGAACACACACGTCACTATATATAACTAAGCTGTGACGTAGTTTTAATCTGGTTAATTTCTTATTGGCTAGTAGAAGTTTTGAATGGCCGGGAACTTAAACATTTTGTAGCCAAATTGGCCAGTGAGTGAAAAAGTTAATTTCAAACCCTGAATATGAATAATAAAAGTAGTGCTCTATGTCTCAAGTGTATCGCTGCAGACTGGGAAATTGATGCATCAATATAGTTATATGGACTTTGATATTTTGATGGTGTTTTTCGTCCCTTTTGGACCAGCGTAAACATCTTTAAAATATATTATTTTGTGTTCCATGGGAAAAATGAAGCCATAAGGGATTAGAATGAGCAAATGATGCCAGAAATGTTTCTTACTCGGATCCACACGGAGAGACGAAACAGATTAGCCATTCCTGACATTCTGTAAAAGAAGAAAATGTTATATCCAGAATTTCATCATGCAAACACATCAGCTCTTTTGCAGACAGGAAAGGTTTTATTTACAGAAGAGAGGATGGTGACTTCCATCCTGGCACCGGCTCAACCGTCGCCCACTTTCTGTCCACAACATAAGCTTGGATATCCTCAATAGTCCGCGATGAAACATACTTGCGGAAATCCCCATCTTTAGCGCTGTGGGTGAGATGGGTTATACTACAATGAAATACTGTTTTAATTGATTAAAAATGGAACCTGAAAGAACATTTTAAGCGAGTTGTGAAAGCGAGTCTTGTAACATAACACCAGAGGGAATATAAATTCAGCCATCTGAGGACTTACTGAAAAATAGTCGGCAGTGTTGTAACCAGAAACCTCCCACTCAGACCTGCAGAACAAAAGAAGAGAGGACGGATATATTGATGCAGGAATGCAAGCACATCCTATACTGGGCGTAAAATTCCCTTCGGCATGGGAAGGCGGTATACGGTCTATAGCGGAGCTGAAATATGAGGAAAGCCTGACAGCTCTCTGACAGCGAGACACAGTAAAAGGCGTTTTCTCTGAGATTTAAAGGAGAAACACCATCCAGACCCGCTGAAGGTGGAGGAACAAGACCACATTTGCATCATTAGTGGCTTAAATGCAATCTTTGCTTGTCTTTAAATTGTAATTGTGTTCAAAAGGGAATCGTCTAAACCGGTTTGGCTATAATGGGGACCTATCATGTTGTTTCCCATGTTCCTCTTTCTTTAGTGTGTAATGTTGCTGTTTGATCATGAACAAGCTCCAGTTCTTCTCTATATCAGTGTCAGTGTTTCTGAACTCCTGAAACGCCTCCATTGTAGTCTTGAGTTTCTTCCGGGAACGAAGACGTCACAATATTCCTCATTTAAATAATTCATACGCAGAATAAAGGGGCGGGGCCTGGTTGAGTTAGTTAGTAGTGTGTTAAACTGGCGGTTATGGTAAGGGGCGGGACATTTCCCAAACACACTCAAAGCGCTCGACCAATCACAACACACTGCTCCAGCCGACCAATCAGAGCACAGTGTGCTTTTCAGAAGGAGGGGCTTCATAGAGACAGGAACTAAACAGAGCGTTACTGACAGACTGGGAAGAGAGGAGCTGCAACAATGGAGAATATGGGGAACATAATGTGTTGTGAGCTTTAATATTAAAGGGCATACTAGGGCCTCTTTAATATTAAAGGCTTTCGTCTGCTTATGATGTCACTCAATGATGGTACACAACAAACATGGCTGATAATAACTGCAGTAGCAATTCAATTTAGTGGCATCAGTCATGTTTAAAGCACAACTGTATTAGAGTTAATTTGAGCCACATGACAGCTCTTAAAGCCAGTCAGTAAAGACTAAAGAGCTGTGTGTGTGTGCAAACAATCCAGCAGTGTTCCTTCCTTTTGAAACGCCAGACACACTGCAGATGATCAAACCATGAGCAAACCAGGCATTCACACTCGAGGCATTCACGAGGCATTCACGCGCAGAATTACTGTCAATTCAACAGCTCTGAATGTGGCTCATTCTGTTTGATAGTGTTAGCTTTTGTTTTAACTCAACTGTTGCATAATGTGAAGATGTTTTGCATTGATATGCACACACACACACACACACACACACAAAAATCTGTAAATTATGCATAATTACAAATAACTAACTCTAAACCAAACCCTAACCGTAACTCTATAGTAAGTACATGTAGTTAATTAATATAAGTAATTACAATGTAACTACATCACCTTAAAATAAAGTGTATTCAAATCATTTCATTCACTGGATTAGCCAATTTATATGCATTACCATATGGTTACTTCATATATAACACATAAAGTAGCAAAATAAATATTTTGTTTGCATGCCATAAAATTATCCATACTGTTTTTTCACACTGCCCCTAAGATAGAGAGATGTCTAGTCAGTCAGACCTGGTTGTTGAGTAACGTCCACCCTGCCCACTGATATGCCTAGACTTTCACTTTGTCTTCCTAGATTGTCCCAGTCTGCTTGTAAATGCTGGCACGCCGGGCACCAAGGTGCATAACTGCAATAAAACACATGAAACAGAGCAGCGATTCATTTGCATGCATGCATGTATAAATAATACAGGCTATAATTTCACTTCCTGCATTCTGGATGTAAATGTGGGCGTAACCCTGATGATGTGATCATGTTCACTGTAGGCCGGTATAAACACAATAACATCTACAATATTTGTGCATATTAATATTTGTAGATGCTTAATGCATAACATGACGATCTGCGCTTATTTACATGTATAGTATTGCAGCTGAGTTTATAAACACTTCCGGTTGCAGCTCAACACGTACTTCACTGCATTACAAACATTGTTATTGTTATTATTTCGACACACTGTAACAGTAAACTATAAACCGATACACTGTTGCAGCGCGGCAGATCAAAGCGTCACAGAATCGCGCGCTTATGATCTGATCAACGCATCTCAATGATTCACACTAGAATCCTGCCGAGATCACACACACACACACACACACATACTCACAATTTGATCATCCACTCGCCCTGCAGGATGAGCGTCCAGTTCGCATCGGCCACTGTCAGCACATGAGTATCCTCCGTCTGAGCGTTTACACGACACACGAGCAGCAGAAATACAGCAGAGATACACATGAAACATGAACTTCTGCCATATTCATATTCCTGCAGTTCAGCGCGTGTCAGTCCCGCCATATTGCCGCTGCAGGAGCACATGATCCAGCAGAAGCAGGAAATACAGCAGCAGAAGCACAGCTCGACAGATGTGCAGGATTATACGCTTCTGCACACACACTATACTATTATAGACACATTCATCTTTATATTATTGTTAAATAATAATTCAATTAAATAAATGTACTATATTATTATTATTATCAAATGTATTATTACAATATTATTACACTCAGTATTCGTAAGAATTTATCAAAATACCCAAAAAACACTTGCACAGTGTTATATATTTCTTTCAATTATGTACTTCCATTATCCTACATGTTTCCAAGAATTTGTAAATTCAGAGAAATTCACAATTTTAAAAAGTGCCCGTCCCTGTTCACTGGTCGCCTTTCAATGACGTAATATCCGCGTTATCCCTGGTTTCCGCTCGTACTGCCATAGTAACCATGGCGACAACTGCGTAACGTCTAGCGGCACTCTCAAGCTGTTGTTGTTTCGTTCAAACATTATGGACCATGGCAAGCAGACTTTGGGACAAAAGGAGAACTAAAACGAGGATCAATATCAGCGTGGCGTTTTCGAGATGCCGAGAGCTAGCGTCCGCGGCTAACTTCAACTTGACAGACGTCGCTCTTGCATGTACTTTATTAGACAGGTGAGCAAATGTACATAAAACTAATCAATGTTATATAGCTCAACATGATGAAATGTTAGGATATGAGCAGTATGTTATTCTAATGTTGATCTCGCGTGTAGCGCTGATTACCATCTCTCATTAGCACTCGCGCTCTGCTTCATACCACAGTCATGTTAAAAACATCAATGTTTTCACTCATCCATAAACATTATTATATCCATCAGCATGACAGCAAGTCCCATCATTCCGCTTATCACTGCGTCATCAACCTACGCTGTTATTGTTAGAGGTTAGCGACCCCTAGCGGCGAAAAAATATTACATATTGTAGCTTTAATATATATATATTATTTATTTATTTATAAAAAATGGTCATATATATATATATTGTATTATATATATATTATATATGTTTATTTTTATTCATGTAGTATAATATCAAAAAATACTCTCTGTTAACCAGGAGCTCTTAAAGGTTTTAATTTGATGGCTGATCTATTTTAGTGATTTATTTGAGTGTTTGTTTATGTGGCAAGAAGCCATTCTGTGTCTACAGTATATAACTATAGCCTTTACAATAGTGTTCTCAGAGAAACCTATTTCAGGGTGTGTTATCTAATCTAACCCACACACTATGAATTAGGGGTGGATTTTACCAAGTTGCGTTATTTCCTCTATGTGAGCACTGGAACTGCCTTACATAACACAACTGGTATGTAACTTGCAAAAACCTGTTTGCTTTAGAAATTATAAAAACAAAAATGCTCAGATGAGGTTTTGGCCTAAATATTTTAATATATTTTGCTCCAGTGAGAATTTTAACCTCCTCTGTTAAATCACAGTTAAAGCATATAACATATATATCATTATATAACAGCTAAATTCATCTTTATGTACTTTAGTCAATGCAAGCTGATATAAAACAACAACATAATTGCGTTTTTTTTCTTCCCAGAGAAACAAGATGCTTGAGTGTGGCTTATATAATTATGAAAAAGTAATGTTGTATCTGACAATATTAGTATATCATGGGCCTAATTATTATTGTTGGTCTGAATTAATATTGGTGCAGCCTAATTGTAACATTCATTAACTGAACATGAAGGACAAGGTAATTTTCTAGAAATGAATCCTGTTGTTTTGCATTAGATAAATAAGCTTAGACTTGTTTATAAGTGATAAAAGAAGAGGAGATATTAATATACTGTATTCAGTGTTGAATTGTATAGGATTTAGATTCCCAGATGTGGAGCAGAAAAAAAAAAAAGACATTTATGATTTAAATGTGATCGCATTACAAGAGAAATGTATAATGTTGCCCATAACAAAGAATTTTTTGTTACTGCCCTAAATATGCTTATTTAAATATTAATTCTATTTTCAGGACACATGTATTTTTTCACAGCAAAAAAAATAAAAATAATAATAATAATAATAATGTAATTCAGTCAAACAAATACCATGATGTACTGTATAAATACTTTTTAAAAAATTCACATTACAATATTCTGAAAGTAAGTGTGTACAGGTGCTTAAATGTCATGAAAAAGGGTCAAAATATATTTAAAAAAATAATAAAAAAAACCTTTGGATTTAAATGGCAAATACTTAAGAGTCTATGGTTGGATCATTATTGCTCTGATTATTTTGTTTCTAGCATGTTATATGTTTGGAGGAGACTTTACAGAGTGCTATACTCTTGCATTGTCAAAATAAGATATTGATGGAAATAACATCACA
This sequence comes from Leuciscus idus, assembly GCA_021554675.1. Lineage (NCBI taxonomy): Eukaryota > Metazoa > Chordata > Actinopteri > Cypriniformes > Leuciscidae > Leuciscus > Leuciscus idus. The sequence continues at coordinate 3,979,685 of CM038636.1, read as the reverse complement.
ACATTTATTTCCATCAAGAGGTGCATCAATGTTTGCTCAAGATCTTGTCCAGCACTCTGTAAAGTCTCCTCCAGCACATCCCAAACACTTTCAGTGAGTTTAAGCTCTGGACTCAGAGGAGCAGATTCATGTGTGAAAATGATTCTTCATGTTCCTCAAAACCATTCTTTCACAATCTGAGCATGATGAATCTTGACATTGTCATCCTGGAATATGGCCATGATGTGTCTTCCTAGGGTTAGAAGAACTGTTGCCAAACCGATAAAATGCTGGAAACATAATAATCACAGCAATCATAGACTCTTAAGTATCTGCCTATTTAAATGCAAACAGCGAGGCAGTTTATAGCCCATACATTATAATATCCCTTCTATTTCTTACTGCAGCATGCTGTGCTTTTCATTAATAAACTTTGATTTATTTGCAATTGTTGTAATAAATAAACCAATGTCTTCAGTGCTGAATTATATAGGGCTAAAATAGCTAGAAAAAAAAAATCCCCCAACGTGTCCTGCCTGGATTCTCTTTGCAGAGGTGTTATGAAATGTTTAATTGTGAGGGTTTGTTGAGCAGGGGAGGGACGCGCTGCGCACTAGGAGGCGCTGGATCTCAGCGCGCGCATGAGTCAGTGTGCGGAGGACTCACACACACACACACACACACACACTCTCTCTCTCCATCATTTATGAACGCTGGTTCTCTCTGCTGCTCATTTGCTCCTTCCGTTCTGAAACACAAATCTGCGGCGTTCAGTGAGTGAGACGCGGGCATGTAATGTGTCCATATGCCAAGGGCATCCGCGTGCGTAAAGCGCTTCCATTCACCACAACTGTTCCGCTGTCCTCCTGTGCGCTCCGCTTGGGCTTCTTCCCGGAGAAGAAAGAAGAGTGACTTGATTTTCCCCACGCTGTTTTGGGTGTAAATGTTGAAGCTTGAATGGCTGGAGCTCAACCTGGCGTTCATGCGCTTCAACTCAAGCCGGTGCGCGTGTCCGAGAGTCTGAAGCGAGGCAGTAGGTTTATGAAATGGGATGAGGTAAGTCACTAATAGCCTGTGTGTCTGCGGCTGTCAGAGGGTGAATGCACATGATGATGATGATGATGCTGCGGTGAACGCGCGTGGCGTTTGGTTTGTGTGTTTGTTTGATCGCTCGCGCGGATGTTGCATTGTATACATGAACATGTCCAACATTAAACGCCGCAGACCCGCTCAGTCAGCTCCTGATCGACCTTTATTGGCGTTAGAGGGGAGAGAAATGAGCCAATAAGATCAGTTTCCAGTTCTCAAGTCCATCAGCATGTTTCACAGACTCCATCTGTCCGAGTCTCTGCAGAGGTTCATGAGAATGACATCAGGTTACTTTATGTGCAGTCATGTCTCGCTGCATCTCAGCCCTGCTGTCACTTCACAGAAACCTAATGCACTAATGCAACAAGCTCAGATGATTCCTCACTGTGTTCTGGAATATCAAAACCTTTACAAAGAAGCATGCATTTGGAGACTGAATGTGTCGCATTTTGTGTGAGTGCTGCATGAGCATTGATTGAGCACCAGCACTGGATGTTCACATTCACCTGTTGGATGAGAGTTTGCCAGCAGGAGAAACTCACTGCACTCTGAGAATCGAGACATGTTGATATAAGACAATTGTCAAATATTTGTTCTAAAGCATGCATTGACAAGATTTCAGTTTTTCTTATATTGCACACGCTTTATCTTGTTACAGGACTGGAATGTCCTCCCCAATATTGCATTTCATGGTTGATCAACTATGTTTTTAATGACCAATTCTTGGACTTTTAACAAAGCTTGAATATTTGGTTCTATTTTTAATCAAACATTAACTGTAACTCAACTATTAAGAGGTTTTGATGTGGTTTGGTAAAATTATCCAAAGTTAAACATTTGTTGATGTTGGGAACATCAGTACTTTTGTCTATTAGGCAATGCTTTAAAGCAAAATATAAAAGCCATTCTTGGTTATTTTAATCACACAGGCAACATTCCTTTTAGAAATTTGGTCCAAAAAAAGCTGCTATTAGTGCAACTCTTGGTAGTGCATTTAAATCTGATACCATTTTCAGCATTTTCTCTAATTTAAAACATTTTTTCATTGCAAATTGTCAGCAGACAAGAAACATTAGGATGCATTTGTGAATGTGTTGGCATGTTTCTCTTCAGCAACTGGAGATGCATGAACAAAACCTGAAGATCATGTTCTCCAGAAAATCTGACCGTCAATATCTCCATCTAATTATTTGACCCGGAAATAGTGCAGGATCTGAAATATTTCTTACTATTCTTTTTTTTTTCTTTTTTTTACTTTATCCAGGTTTAAAAGTAATAAAACCCTCATATTTTCAATGAGGTCTGATGCATTTTGCGTTCCTATACGAGCTTAAATCACTTGAAATAAATGCAGTATTCTGGAGGAGTCTGACTGCTATCAGCATCATAATGCCATACAGCTTTACATGAGCTTATGTTGAAAATGTTGACGTTTAAAAGCTTTTCACTGCAAATAAAACTGGAAATCTTGGCCTGTTGCTATGGCAACTTTCATGCTTTATATTCCCGTCTTCTTGGCCTGCCTTACATTAAGACATGCTGCGCCGCCCAACTTAGATGTGCAGTTAGAATGTGTGCAGACCCACGCAAGATCTAAAATAACACAATCAATTCCAGATCTCTTTCTGAAGGGACGTGTCTCCTCACAGCACAGCTGCTTGTCTGTTCAAATGATCCGCTTAAAAGCGTTTAAAACGGGACCGACGTCTCGTTTCCTGCCTCTTGAAATTCTGTGACTTCTACCAGTGGGAAATTATCACAAGCCAGCATGAATCACGCTAATATAGAGCACTTATGCAATGTCTGAGTCAAACCTCGACTTTCGGTCCGTCCCGAGACCACATCGAGAAACATGTTTTCAAGTGGATTGCCACAGAAATCCCATGTGTTTTTCTTGCGCGAGGCAAGATTAGGCTTTACCTCCCACAGAAACATGACGTCGGCTCACTGAAGACTTTGATTTTGCTGCGCTTTTTGTTCAGTGTGCTTAAAATAACTCCTCCTGCAGTCGACTTTACAGACCCTTGATATCAAAATCATGGGTTATATTCCATCGGTTAGCTCTGAGCTCTTCAATGTGCCGGAGTGAAAGGAAACTTTTAGCATTTGAAATGATATCTTTCTCCTCCAGCTGTAACGATTACATCATTTTGCATTCAGATCCATAAATGCATGATGTGGATTGTCCAAGATTGTGCAAGCAGTAAATCATGGCTCATGTGTAAACTAAAGGTTTAGAGTTCAACAGTGCCTGTCCACTTTTACAGTATTTTTTTTTTTCCATGGGGATTTCAAAAAAAGTCTTGGTTAAAGCGTTATAAGCCATAAGCCAAACCAACCAGCTTCAAGGAGAATCACAACACTGCAAACTTTGATTTGAAGCAAAAAAGTGTTTGAATAAAGACTGTATACTTAACAGCTTTAATGAGGGAAAGAACTACAATCCCATGAAGCATTGCAAACAGCCTAATCAAATTAAAAATAGAGAAATATAAAACATTTAAAGATGCATATATTTAAGTATTTTGAGAAGGCCGGGAGATTACGTCATGTCTTCCAGCATCTTGAATTTCAGCCCTGTTCCAATAGGAAATATGTCAATGCTGGGAAAAAGTGATCTTTTCACGGGACCTTTAATGCATGCTGTGAATATGTTGTCCATAACCATGTTTATATTATATCTGCTGTGTATTTAGACTTAAAAATGTCATTTCTCTGCTCAGGATTCTTCTACTGTGACTCCAGTGACGTTGCGTGTCGATCCGCAGGGATACTTCCTGTACTGGACCGATCAGAATAAGGTAACATTTCTCAAATCAGAAACCAGTGCAGTGTGATTGAAGCGTGTGTGAGGATTATTATTATTATTTGTTTATTTACACAAGTGCTTCAGTGTAGTGCTTCCCAGTTTTGTGTGCAATATTTGTTGACCAGGTTGTCAGAGTTATTTTAGTATCATTACTATTATCTTATTATTTGTTAGTTTTGGTTAATACTTTAGTAATTTTGTTATTTTGATTAGTTTTTTAATATGCCTGTTTATTTTTTATTCATTTTTATTTAAAGTTTAGTTTTAGTAACACATTTTTAGAACTAACTGAAAGTATTTTAATATTCCTGTTATGTAATTTATTTCAATTAACATTTATTTATTTATTTATTTCAGTTAGCATTACATTCATTTATTTGTATTTATTTAACATTTTATTTCAATTAACATTCCATTATTTATTTATTCATTTTTTTTAATTTACATTACATTTATTTATTTCTATTTATTTCACATTTTACTTCAATGAAAGGGGTCACGAACTTCATTTTTTCAATGTTTTATAACGTTTCCTGGGGTGCACTTATAATGTTAGTATGATTTTTACATCAAAAATGGTCATAATTTAGAAATAAAAGGCATTTTCCAAGCTCTGATTTTATCCTCTGATTTGAATGCTCTGTTTGAAGAGGCGTGTCTATGTGAGACGTCAGTGTAAACGCCCACTGCTGTGATTGGCTAACAGCTTTGCATATAAAATAGCTGAGTATTACATGTGGAACTCTCTCGAAAACTTTTAGCACGTTTTTACTAATATAGCTCTCAAGGTTCACTAATCATGGAAAGTGTGATTATAGCATTATATTTCGATCTATAGCATTATATTTACATTGTGGCATGAAAGTGATGAGCATTGTAGCCGATCACAGACATGTTGGGCGCATGAATGCAGTGATCTCGTCATTGCAACTCGATTTCTGCACACTAACTAATGCTTTCATCACAACTAACAGTGCAAACACGATGATTTGTTGATTATAACGGGAGTTTTGGCGAGAGTCCAGAACTCAGTCACTGATAAAGTCGCGCAGTTTGATTGACAGCTCCAGCGATTGCAAAGGTAGAGTTCTTTGTTCACTTTCTATATATAATTTAATCACAGTTTAAATAACAGATTATTTTCATACTAAGTGAAACAATGTGAAGTTGACCGTTAGTTCACTGGTTTGATTTACTGACACATAGACAAAAACCATCTGACTGTACATGAATCCTTACACATCAGAAATCACTGGTCACAGATCAGGCATTAGAATGAACACGGTAACTTGCATGTTGTCGCATTACTGTCAAGTCCATATCGTAAAAGTCTGTTTGTAAAGCATGCGCCGAAATAGTGACTGATTTACCAAAGAATCCACAGTGATAAATAATGCTCAACTGAGACATTCACATTGTTGAAAATAAATTACCACATTACTAGCATTAGGATTTAGTAATGTTATTTTTAGTCCAGTGATGCTGTATCGCTCTTCTCTCCTCCTCATCCCACTAAAACGCCAGTGGGCGGGGCTTAAGTTGCGATGATGAAGTAGGCGTTGATCTTCTTCTGCAGAGGCGGTCTTTCACATTCCACAACGAGTCGTTCTCTTGGATTGGTTACGATAAAAGCTGTTTTTGGACTAACAAGGAAGTTTTCAGTTCTGAAACTTACTGGATATTCTTATATTATGAAGACCTCTTATATGTCAAAAGCTCAAAGAAAATTTGGTTTCTCATTGCACGACCCCTTTAACATTGCATTGCATTTATTTATATATTAATTTATCATCTAATTTATTTCAATTAACATTACATTTATTTTATTTATTTTATTTAACATTTAATTTATTTCAATTAGCATTACATTTTTTTTATTTAACATTTAATTTATTTCAATTAACATTCAATTAATTTATTTTTATTTAACATCTAATTTATTTCAATTAACATACATTTGTTTATTTTTTATTTATTTAACATCTAATTTATTTCAATTAACATTGCATGTATTTTTTCATCTTGTCGTGTAATTTATGTCATCTAGCTTAAATGTTTTTAGTATTTTTAGTTTTGTTAATGATAAAAACACTGGTCTGTGGACATTAAAAAGAGACATTACATGAATCAAAGGCTCACTGCACATCTCATCAGAGCAAAACTGTTCATTTTATCTGGTGTGGTGTCACTTTCCAATGTCTGTCTGTGGGGAATGAGGTTGAGTCTATTGTCCAGATGGAGCACTGACAGCCAAATGCTCACATAGCCTCAGAGTTTGGCTAATAGAGGCGTCCCACTTTCAATGAAAGCTTTTCATCGAAGTATGGATGAATTTTGAATTTGAAGTGTTTCTGTCCGTCCATCGCTTTCTGCCATTGATTTATGTACCTGGAGCTGCAGATTTGATAAACAGCATCTAATAGATTGTGCTCAATAGTAATTGCTCTGAAATGATCTGAATAGAGTTGCGTGTGGGTGAGGAGCAGAACAGGAAGTCACATAATATTAAAAGGCAGAACTGCTCTATGGGACGCCAGACAATAATAACTCAAAATCACAAGCACGTTTGGTAAGATAACATCAGTACAGCAGCAGTGAAAGCGTCAGAGAACACAATCTTATCTTATCATAATAATTTAAGCTCATTGAGCTGTTTAAATGTGTTCAGCAAATGAAGTGCTCACCTGCCACACACTGAAAAAAACAAAACATTGATTTTGAACTGTAAAAGTATGTTAAAGGATTAGTTCACTTTCAAAATATGTTTTGCTGATAATTTACTCACCCCGATGTCATCCAAGATATCCATGTCTTTCTTTCTTCAGTCGAAAAGAAATTAAGGTTTTTGAGGAAAACATTCCAGGATTTTTCTACACAGAATGGGCTTCAATGGCAACCAACTATACCAATGTTCAAAGAAGGTTCAAATGTCCGTCTCAATGCAGCTTCAAAGTCTCTACACGATCCCAGTCGAGACATAAGGGTCTTATCTGGAGAAACGATCGTCATTTTCAAAAAAAATAAAAATAAAAATACTTTTTAACCACAAATGCTCGTCGTGTACCATCTCTGAGATGCGCCACGTATTACGTCATCACGTTGGAAAGGTCACGAAAAAAAATAAAAAATAAAAATAAATTAAAACAAAGATGTCGGATGATTTTGAAGTTGGAGGAGAAAATGAGATGGAGTTTTTTGCCCTTCCCGACCTTTCTGGACCGGAGTACACAGACAAATAACTTAGATAGATGACGTGACACGTGACCTTTCCAACGTGATGATGCAATACGTGGCACATCTTAGAGATGGTACAAGACGGGCATTTGTGGTTAAAAAGTATATTTTATAATATTTTAAAATATATAAAATACTTTTAAAAAAGTATCATATATATAATTTTTTTTTTTTTGAAAATGACTGATCGTTTCGCTAGATAAGACTCTTATTTCTTATTTGCCTTATCCCAGTCGAGACTTTGAAGCTGCATTGAGATGGATATTTGAACCTTTAAACCATTGGTTGCCATTGAAGTCCATTATATGGAGAAAAATCCTGGAATGTTTTCCTCAAAAACCTTAATTTCTTTTCGACTGAAGAAAGAAAGACATGGATATCTTGGATGACATCGGGGTGAGTAAATTATCAGCAAAACATTTTTTGAAAGTGAACTAATCCTTTAATTCACCTCTTTTGATGAGCCTAAACTGGCTTTTATGTTTTTATTATTATTTTTATTATGCAACTTAACATAAATTCAAAACTGACCATATCCACTTTCATAATGCATGTTTCTGGTCTTGCATGTTAATTCAGGGGAAAACAAGTCTTGAGAGTCCTGTAGACTGAAAAAATGCATTACAATTCTGGTGTAAATGTATGCATAAGTTGATCTACAGCGAAGGCAACAGGAAGTGAGGTCATGTCAGTTGAGTGTGGATTTGGCAGCATATTCTCTTTTTCTCCTCTTGCCCTTTATATAAGAGAATCGATTATGATTCAGTCGAGTGCAAGTGTATTCCAGCAAACTCCATCATATCATTTGTCATGCGAATTAAGTGCAGAATGTGTGAAAGTAACAGTGAGTAATATCAGAATAATGTTCATATGAGTGACTCAATCTTCTGAGACCAGATGGTATTGAATAAAACATAGCTAATTGTGACGGACTCTCAGGACACCAAAACTGTGTTGAATTATTGCCTGAAGCACAGTATCTGTGCTTATAGATATTCATGAAAACAAAAGTAGGACCCTATGAACACTGACGGAATCGCAGAATCCAGTCATAAAAATGGAATTTACTATATACCGAGGAATTTCATGGAATTTGTCAAATTTTTCATGAATGAATAAAAAGCAGATCCATAAATGCATGAACTTCATCCCCAGAGCTGCTTTGAGAGTCATTTCATGCATATTTGCTTTTCATTTGAGAAAAATTACTGTATCATATCATAAACAGACAGAAACTCAAAGGTCTTCACGGCAACCCGTCAAAATAAAAGTTCGGTTTAACTTGAAGAAATTATGACAGAAATATATTACTGTTGTGCAGTGGAATTAAGCTATACGTCTCAATGTAATTATAATACTAACACCAATAATAATAACAATACATTAATATTAAAACTTTATTTTTTAAGGAATAATCACAAATTTTCTTAAAGGGATAGTTCAGCCAAAAATGATATTAAACCCATGATTTACTCACCCTCAAGCCGTTCGAGATGCATATGTCAATCATTTTTCAGACGAACACATTTTCAGTTATTTTAGAAAATGTCTTCGTCTGAAAAATGATTGACATATGCATCTTGAACGGCTTGAGGGTGAGTAAATCATGGGTTTAATATCATTTTTGGCCGAACTATCCCTTTAAGCTGTTGCCTAACAGTAAAGCTCAGTTGTGCAAAAAAAAGTTCGTTTAATTTCATATTATTAAAAGATAAATTAAATGAATGTTTTCAGGCCTTTATTTGATTGATTGCCAGAAAATGTAAAATACACAACAAATAATAATAATAATAATAATAATAATAATAAAATAAATAATACATTTCTGTATTTATGAATTCAGTTAATTAGACATGCTTTTTTATTATTAAAATTTGATTAAACCATTAAAATGGAATCCAGAAAGCTTAAAACAGAAAATCTGAATTTGGTAAAAAAATAAAATGGAAAAAAAATTCATAGGGCCCAAAACATAATTTTTTTGTTAAACTTTTTATAAATTGTTGTTAAATTGTATACGTTTCATGATTTCAATTAATTAGACATGCTTTTTGATTACTAAAATTGAATTTTACCATTAAAATGGAGTCAACGGGGGACAAAATCCAGAAATATTAAAACTGAAAAACAGAATTTGGAAACATAAATAAAACAGAATTTGGGGAAAAAAAATTTGGATTTCATAGGGCCCTACAAAAGCATGTCTGGTCACACTTAATATTAACACGTTCTTGTTGTTCACTCTGATATCATGTGTATAATATACATGCACATGGACGGAGAAACCAGAGGTCACAGTTGTTTTTTTAGATTCTACTTGCAAATCAATGAAAGCAATGAAAACAAACCGACAGTTTTTCCTGTCCATAAAATACGTGAGGAATTCCAGAACAGCCGCCTCTGGCCAATAGTAATGTAAAAGCATCCAGGATTGTTATGGAAAGCAAGCATCTATTGAATCAATACATGATTTTCTATATTTAGATGCACTGCAGACCGGATTGTCGCCAGCGAGAGACGAGGAAATCATTACAGTCACTTACAACCGGCTTCATTATTGAACATTGTAGCACGTTTGTGAGTTTTCTGTGGATAGAGAGTCAATAGACTGCGGTTTGCTCTGCTGAACTATCAGATATTTGATCATGTAGTCTCAATGGATTTTCAGCGAGCACAGAAGCAGGAGTCTGAGTCGGCGACGTCTTCTGCAAGCTGATTTCACGGTGCCTGGTGCCTGTCTTCAAATTGCTTTAGCCCAACTCCCCGTCACAGACCACCTCCATCCCCTGTTGCCATGGCGCTGGTGAAGCGCTCGCCACCATACTCCAATTTTCATATTTGAGCCGGTTGACTGCAGAGATGCTTTCATTATTCAGATAGCCTTGGCAGTTACTTGCAATTATCATAAATATTATATAGTCATATTATGGGGAGCATTGAATTGCATGGCGTTATAGCTTGCATGCTTTACCGGCACCCTCATATGATCAGAAAATATAAAACTGCATAAAAATATCCTACAGGTATTGTTCGGTTTCTCCTCAATGTCGTTTGTGCTTCATGTTTTTATTTCCAAGTTATCCGACGGTCTGAAGTAAATGTGAGTTGAGTTGGGAATGACCTCGTGGCCTAGTGAATATTAAAGGAGACGTGTTTCTTGTGTAAGTGTTTTAGGTCAAAGCGCTGAACAAATGACATCCAGGTTGTCCTTATATAATCTCCTGGAGTCTGCATGTCCTCATCCTCGACTGTGTCACACACGCAAAAGTGTGTCAGCGAGGGGCGGGGATTGCAGCCCATCCAAAATGCGTTTCAGGAATGAACAGAAATATAATATAGAAATAAATAATGATAATGGACGGATTTTGAAATTATAATAGATTATTATGTCAGTTTAAGGGAAAGTTTTTAATCACCTGTAGTCAACCAATATGGATTTTTAAAATGTGTATATAGGTTTATATTATATGGAAGCTTGTTTCTGCCACAGAATTAAAAATTAAAAAGGTAATTGCGACTTTTTATCTCGCAATTCAGATTTTTTATCTCAGAATTGCGAGATATACTGTAGTCAGACTTGCTTGATATATAGACGCAATTGTGTGTTATAAAGTCAGAATTGCATGATATAAAGTCGCAATTGTGTGTTATAAAGTCAGAATTGCGTGATATAAAGTCGCAATTATGTTATAAAGTCAGAATTGCGTGATATAAAGTCGCAATTGTGTGTTATTAAGTCAGAATTGCGTGATATAAAGTCGCAATTGTGTGTTATAAAGTCAGAATTGCGAGATACAGTGAGAATTGCGTGATATAGTCAGACTCGCGTGATATAAAGCCGCAATTGTGTGTTATAAAGTCAGAATTGCGAGAAATAAACTTGCAATTGTGAGAAAAAAAGTCAGAATTGTGAGATTAAAAAGTCGCAATTACCTCTTTTATTTTTTATTCTGTGGCGGTAACAAGCTTCCATAATATTATGTGTAAAACATATTACATTTGTTATATCTGTCTTTTCTTCCAGACAGACCGTTTGTCAGTGTATTAGAGGTGGGGATTGCTCAGTCATTATTTCTGCAGGTTATGCCAGTAGGTGGCGACACGCAACTGACTCATTCGTTCAACCGATTCGTTCAAAGCACTGATTCATTCAGGAGTCATTGAATCATTCATGCAACCGAGGCTGCGTTTAACTCCACTTTGGCCCTGTCCCAAATGGCACCCTAAACACTTCAGTCGAGGATGCATATCGACTGCAGATCACCCTTCTGAAAGCTAAAATTACAAATGGGACACCCTTTGGCCTCGTGGACTTCATGATCACGTGTAGGCCAGTGTAAATCCACAAGACCGTTAGTGCTTATTATTAAGTGAGCCATTTGGTACAAGGCCTTTTAGACATACTACAACTTCCATAAGCAACTACTACAACTTCCTTGGGGGAATCTGCACCTTGTTTTGAAGTGCGTTCAACTTCGTCAAGTGGGCAAAGAAAGTTTATTTAAACAGACCCTCAACCCCTCGATTTTGACCCAGGGAGCGAGTCGGGCAACTACATAGACTACAATGCAACACGATTATGACGTCAGTGCTCACACTTAATTTACCCACAACTGATCAAGGGCTTAGGATGTTTCATTTACTGTAAACCCATAGCAAGAATGCCACCAGTAGCAGGCACTTGTGTATTTAAGCAATGACGTTCATTAGAGTGAACGAGACGGAGGGAAGTTAGTGAGATCGGTTTGAGAAATAACTGACTAAAACACAGGCTGAAATCGCATACTCTCTTGAATAGGTACTTACTTCGAATAAGCAATTACTTTGCGGCCGCTAAAAAAGTATGTTCTATATAGTATGAATGTGTATGAAATTCATGGAAGTCTGGATTACATTCGTAATTCGTACATGATCTACATCCGCCATGTTGTCATTGTCATGTGACCTTCCAGCATCAGTTGTCGCTTCTCTGTCATTCACAAATCCTCTCCTGAGGCCTCATGGGACAGTAAAGTGTCCATCAGATGCACACTTCAGAATCTCACCGGAAGTAGTTGATCATCCGGGTACTTTCACCTACTCTTTTATGAGTACTGTAAATTCGAAAATACTTATTTTGTCACATACTGTTTTTTGCTTACTATATTGTAGAGAAGTATGCGATTTTGAATGCAAACGCAGATTCGTTTAAAAATACTGATTCATTCAGGAACGAAGTTCAACCGTGTTGAGCCATTGAATCGTTCACTCAACCGACTCAATGGATCATCCCAGAACAAAACACCACCAAAGTGTGTTGCTGTTACAACCATTTGCAGAGATGGAGGAAGCAGGATCTACGTGCAATAGTGATGTTACATTTGACACTGAAGCTTCAAAGCGCGTATCGAGTACGCGGCGCAATCTCTCATGAAGCTCTGTGTCGGAGCGCGTACTGTTTTCAGAGAAACACGTGATCAACGAAAAACGAAGCCTCGCTTTCTTTCCAGTCACGTGAATGCTTCACTTTGCGTGTCGGAATGCTTGAACCCAGACCACTACTCTACAGGTTTCTGGAAGTTTAAGTCCATTTACTATTTTTTTTTATATATATATAAATAAGCCTACAGCCTATGTTACATGCTCATATATTCTGACACATAAACAGCATAGAAACCATAAAATAATTAGACCAACATTTACTTGCATCAAGCAACTGTTTTTTTGTTTTTCTCTATTTTTATTTCTGTATAGTATTAATATAGTTGTTACATTTATTTTATTGCCACACTTTAATATGTGAATTACATTATCAGAAAACTGAACATTTAGCATTGTCAGGCTTTTATTTGTGCTTAATGGATAAAACAACGGCGCTGCGCACTCGGCTGCTCATAAACATGGCTGCTATCACAAGATGGCGCTGTTTTCGACACTCTTGGTGCTTCGAATCTTTTCCCAAAACATTCAGGGGAAAGCTTCAGTGCTTCATGAGGCTTCATTTGTCCATCCCTAACGTGCAGCAGCTTTATTAAACTCAAACTCAAACTCAAACTCAAACTCAAACGGATACTCAGGGACAAGATCGGGAACAGAACCACCAAAACAAGTAACATTAATAACTGACAAAGAACCAGACAGAACACAGGGTTTACACAGACAGAACTGAAGAGCAAATGAACAAGACAACACCTGAACTGAACTAACAATCAATCAAACACCACAGAAACCAACAGGCGGGGGGCGGAGAAACACAGACCCAAACTAATTGACAGAACACAGACAAAATCCTACGGCAGTCCTGTTTATAATGGAGGGAAAACAGATTATATCTGATGATACTGTGTCTAAAATGTATGTGTCTCAATATTAACTTCTTGTTTATTCAAATGAGGCCTATTGCAATCACAATATTTATGATATTCATATTCGGGAACAGCACTCCCTCCCTGTGCTTAAATGCTTAAATATGGTTTGGCTGATTTAAGTATCTCTGTGGTGTGATATTATTTTCTTTTAAAGTATAGACCTCGTTTACTATGAGATCATAAAAAGCATGCATAATTAAAATAAAGGAATTAGAAAAAATGCTTAGTTTTTGGAGTAGGGTGTCACTACAGGGCACGGTCACATCCCCATGTGTTACAAATGTTGTTCCCTGGAGCATATGAGGACATTCAGGTTTTACCATCATAAAAAATGATGATGTTCTATTTTTATCCTCATTCATTGCTGTGTTGCATAAATGAGAATAAAGAGCAAATGCTTCTTTGTTTTGTTCCAGCTCAGTTGTAGCTCAGCCATGCCAGCAGAATGCCGTCAGCTTTGGGTTCTGCTGCAGCTGTCAGAAAGCATATCTATCAGCGTGCCCATTACACACTGCAGACGCAAATAATGCGGCGCTCTGGTCCTGCATCATTTCCTTAGGAATGTATTTTTAAGAGAGTCATTCGATTCTTTCTTTGATCTGGTTCTAGTGCCTAAATTAAACAATGTGTTCTACATTTGCTAAATTATTAATCCTTGATTTTCCATCAGTGTTTTCTCTGTCAACACTCTCCATGCTGTTGCCTTGTGTGACATCTGAATGGCTTTTGTGACATTTAACATAATATTGATTTGCTCCAACAGCATGAAATTGTTTTTGTGAGCTGTGACATAAACTCTGCCCTCCCTCTCTCAGGAAACAGACCTATTGGACATCAACTACATCAAAGATGCAAGAACGGGGAAATGCACTAAAACGCCAAAGGTAAGACCATGTTCAATGCATCCTGCTATTATTAAACAAACAAACTATGCCAAACAACATGCTAAACAATAGCAATGATATTTCCAACGTATTTTAAAACTAAAAAAGGAGGCTAATTCAAGTCAACTTCTTATCCACCTTATTTTAAAGTCAACATGAAATCAAAATGGACAGTTCTTGTTTTGTTTTTCTGATGACTTGTTTACTGTCGTGAGGGCGGAGCAACCTGTCAGTCACATGAGATCAACCAATAGCAAACCACAACCATTCAATCAACTCCCAAATGGACAAAATCAAGACCCACCCTATACATTTGTTCTTGTTCAAGAAGCCGTTTCACTCAGATGTACGTCACAACAAGGAAGAAAAAACTATTGCAATCTTTAAAGGGGTGTTTGATTATGATTTGACTTTTCTAACTTTAGTTAGTGTGTAATGTTGCTGTTTGAGCATAAACAAAATCTGCAAAGTTACAACGCTCAAAGTTCAAAGCAAAGGGAGATATTTGCTTTTACAGAAATCGCTTTTTAAGGACTACAACAAACGGCTGGTAGAGACTACACCACATTCCTCCTGGGTTAGTGACATCACCAACCCTAGAATTTACATAAACCCCGCCCCCGGAACACGATTAATAGATTATCAAGACAGAATATGCTATCAATGACTAGAAGATAACTACACATAATCTACATAAATTCATCAACTAACCATTCAGAAATGTCCTGTTGCTTCTACATGTTGTCACTTCTTCTTGAGTCTCTCCATCATTGTCTGACTCCGGTTTGAACATAAAAGGCTAAACGTTTTTGAAATTTTCAGTGTGTGTCTGCGTGAGGTAAAAGGACACAAGCTGTTGAAGCTCCGCCCCCTGTGCCGGGAGCAGCAGCTAATTTGCATTTAAAGGAACAGACACAAAACGAGGCGCTTTTGCTCACCCTCAAAAAGTGACAATTTTAACATGCTATATAAAATATCTGTGGGATATTTTGAGCTAAAACTTCACACACACACTCTGGGGACATCAGAGACTTGTTTTACATCTTGTGAAAAGGGCATTATACCACCCCTTCAAACGCAAGGGGAGCGGCCATTTGTAACTTGAATGTGCAACACTTTTAGTTACTTTTAGCTGTACAAAAGAGTGTGTTATGCTGCTTGATACTGCAAACTGGTATTTCTTATTATAATTTGAAATTATTATAAACACAGGTTTGCAGTGCAAATAGTCTTACAATTGTCTGCACTTTGTTATGCTTCTAGTTATTTAATGGCTAATGAAACGTGTCGCACATTCACCGTAAATAGATTACTTCTGCTGTGTAAAAGAAGGTGGATGTTTATATATATTTTGATAATGCTGCGATCAACTTTAATTATATAGTATTTATACATCAATCAATGTTTTATAGCCAATCGTTTTATTTTGCGTGATTAGTTCATTCACAGTGCTGGAGTAGTGTTGTTCCACAAGAAACATTTTAATGTTTTAATTAATCTTGGCACTGGATGGTTTGGCTTATAACTCATTGAACGCATTTTTGAGATGTCTGTGGAGTAAATAAATGAGAAAAATACTTGTGGGATGCTGGAAAAGATGGGTGTCACTGTGAGAGTTGCAGGACTAGTAACACCAGTAACTTTCTATTCATTCTCCTTCATTCACTTGCATCCGTTTATAAGTATGTCCTTGTAATGGAGGTTTAGCTGTTACTACGGCATTGTGCTCTGTTTCCCAGGCCCTATATAGGTTAATAGCTCTTGTGGGTGATAAGCATCTCTCTATGAGGGTAATGGTCTGTGCAATCTGGTGTGGAATGGCCACAGGCAGACAGACATCTGCACCCACGCTATATCTGGATCTAAATATGGAGCCCGTGGGCTGCGGGTCTCCCAGGTGAACTCTTTCCTGATGCTCATGGACGTTATTTGTGTGTGTGAGATGAGAGAACAGGCACTGGTGCCAAACGAAACGCACAAATGCTACGAAGAGTCATTTCATGCGTAACGTCACAGTGGTCGTCAACAGAAGACCTGCTTTAGCTTGAGTTTACGCTGCAGATCCATTGATTTTGATGTGGATGGTCCATCAAAAGGATGTTGAGGAGATATGCAAGCGTTTGGGAAAGTGGTTGATCACGCAGCCAAAAATGAAGAATATTTCAACGCTTGCAGAAAGAAGCTCTGGTGTAGGCATCTGTTTCAAGTGGTCTAGATGTGCTTTCCAGTTTCTCATGTTTTAAATGAGAATATCTCTGAGTGTTTGGCATGGTACACTGTAAAAAAAAATTACATCCCCAAGTCAAAAATTTCAAGTGACCGATAACATCTAAATTTTTCAATTAGTCTGACGTATTATTTCTCATTGAGCCAATGTTAACAGACTATTGCAACAAGAATTTCACTTGGGCCAATTGAAAAATTTAGATGTTATCGGTCACTTGAAATTTTTGATTTGGGAGGGTTAGAATTTTTTTACAGTGTAATTCAATTCAGTTCACATTTATTTGTATAGCGCTTTTCACAATACACATAATTTCAAAGCAGCTTTACAGAAAATGCACGAGTCCACATTACAATTTAGAGTGATCTGTTATCAGAGGTAACTGTCTAAGTTATGCATTTCAGAAATGTATAATGCAAAATCACAGTTAGCGAAAAAGGCATTAAAGGGATACTCCACTTTTTTTTTGGAAATAGGCTCATTTTATAACTCCCCCAGAGTTAAACAGTTGAGTTTTACCGTTTTCGAATCCATTCAGCCGATCTCCGGGTCTGGCGGTACCACTTTTAGCATAGCTTAGCATAGATCATCGAATCGGACAGGACCATTAGCATCTCTCTCAAAAAAATGACATTATGATTGGTAATGGGTAGAGCTGATATGTTTGGTCTTGGTCTTCTGCTTTCGCTGCCGCTGCTGCAGAGCAAGTATGGGACGTGCTACTGCCGATACACACACACGATCTGTACAGGTGGAGCTGGGGAGGTGGAGGGTCTCTCAGAGCACGCTGCAAAATGACACAGTAAATGCTGATTTCAAAGTTGAGCTGCAAGCTCACGGGCTACTGATACAGCAGGAACTCTATATTATTAATATTATTAATATTAAAGGAACCGTATGTAAGAAATGTATTTCAATTAATCATAAAATGGCCCTGATATGTCACTAGACATTAAGAAATCATGTTCATTTCAAATACTTATATCACTGACAACAGTAGTCCGGCCAGGATATTGTCATTTAAAAAGTGAAGTTGCAGCCCTCAACTGATGTTGATGTTGTCATGTTGTGTTTTGG